>CM073492.1:35502916-36888333 GCA_037074585.1 Biancaea sappan
TGAATCTGACATTGGACTTGCTATGGGCATAGCTGGAACTGAGGTTTGTGCCTCTAATGATTTTGGTCGTATGCTTTCTCTTAAAACTTATAAGCATTAATTCCTTTTTAAGATGCTGATGGTCGAATTATTTTCCCCTCTAATGCATATTCAACTGTGGTATCTGTTATTATGTACTCAAGACTTGTATCTGTTGTGATATCTAGATGTTTATGCCTGATTGATGTTATCAATATTCTGAAAAAATTTTCCTCTGGAATTATACTGCTTGCAGGTCGCCAAAGAAAATGCAGATGTGATCATAATGGATGACAACTTCACGACTATTGTGAATGTGGCCAGGTGGGGACGGGCAGTATACATAAACATTCAAAAATTTGTGCAGTTTCAGTTAACAGTCAATGTTGTTGCTCTGGTGATCAACTTTGTTTCTGCATGCATCACAGGTTTGTTAGTTTATAATAGGTTTGTGTTCCTATAAATGCCGTTAAATTGGTTTCAAGTAACAGTAAAAATAATTTTCTCCTCCTATTTTCAGGATCTGCTCCCCTAACAGCTGTACAGTTGCTATGGGTGAACTTGATTATGGACACTCTGGGAGCATTGGCGCTGGCCACTGAGCCTCCTAATGATGGACTTATGAAAAGGCCCCCAGTTGGAAGGGGGGCAAGCTTTATCACCAAAACCATGTGGAGGAATATCATTGGACAAAGTATATATCAATTAATTGTCCTTGCCATTCTCAGTTTTGAAGGGAAGAGGCTACTGAGAATTAGTGGTTCAGATGCAACTATTGTGGTCGACACTTTGATATTCAACTCCTTCGTATTTTGTCAGGTACAGCATGTCTCACACATTAGGAATTTATTTCTTGAGAGGCGAATCAAGTAGCTTCAATTGAAAGTAAGGTTATATGCTCAGTTAAAAGAAACCTCACTTTAATTCATAGGTCTAAACGGTTGATAAAAATTAGAGAAATTATAAACTGAAACCAGGTTTCCAATTTTTTAATACAGAATAACCTCTACATAGGATCTAATATTAATGGCATCATTTATTTAATTTTGTACTTAACCTTACCACAAGAAGACTAAACCTGTTAGAGCCCGAAAATCTAGTTATGGGATTATTTGGAGTTTTTTGTCTTCTACCTATAGTGCAAATTCCTTGGAAAGAACTTGCAATCTCCTGAAAAAATGCTCAGACATATGATAAACTTTTAATAACTTCCATTCCTTCTGAAATTCCCTAATATACAACTTAAGGTTAAACCACTCTTGAATTAGGAAACATGTCAGAAAACTACTAATAACTACCCATCTAAAGTGAAACAAAAGTCTGAAATTACAAGAAATATAAATAAAAAAAAGAAGAATTCAAGTGCTGCTTGATAACTGCTGCAACAGGCACCTAAGCACTGGTTTTCCTGGTGGGCGTCGCACTCCAGCACCCAGCTCCCCTCTTAGTATTACCAGCACTTAGGCGCTGTTATTCTAGAACTCAGGCGTCCAATCCCCAATAAGCACCTTTTCCTTCTTATGTTTGTTATGAGTGTACTGTTGATAAACATAAGGGTTGCTAAAACAACCATTTGTGCCTTGTCAATAGCTTTATTGTAAATGTTGACAATAATGAACCCCTTCTATCCACTTTTCTGAATATATCTACAACGGGAAAAATTTCACAAAGCATCCGTTTTCAATTACCTGATGTTTAGCAGTTGGACATTAGGGTTATAATTAGCAATAGGTCTGTGTAAAATGTTTTATGTACAATGTTTTATTTTCTTATTTTCAAATGATAACTTTTTAGATAAATAATCGTTTTTATCTCTTCAAGTTATATATATAATCAAGATATCAAAACTTTTCAAAATTATATATTTTAGTATATTACAATAAAAGCATATACCGGTCTGATAAAAATGGATAATGAAAACACCTCTCAAATCCTACTCATATTAACTAGTAAGACTAGTTGACTGAAAAGTCTGCTAACTTGATCATGCCTTTACTATTGGCCTATACTGTAAGACCCATATATCACGTCCGAACACTCACGCTAATGTACAAATGATTGAGTGGATTGCCTTAGTTGTTTTCCTTTGGTCTTTCTTCTGGCAGGTCTTCAATGAGATAAACAGTCGAGATATGGAAAAGATAAATGTATTCAGAGGCATGTTTAATAGCAGGATATTTGTAGGTATAATTTTCTCCACAGTGGCGTTTCAAATCATCATAGTCGAGTTCCTGGGGACTTTTGCCAGCACGGTTCCTCTAAACTGGCAACTCTGGTTACTCTGTGTCCTAATCGGAGCAATCAGCATGCCAATATCTGCCTTTGTGAAGTGCATTCCAGTTGAACGAGATACGACCAAGCACCATGATGGTTACGAGGCATTACCTTCTGGTCCCGAACAGACATAATATGTGAGAACATAATGTTTTTCCCTATTCCTTTTCTCTATGCATGCATGGAGCGAATTTTTGTTATAGGGAAGGGATGATCTTGTGACAAACCCGGATGATATTGATAGACCTCTAAACAAAGTACTGGGAACTTCCTGGGATGTTTTTTATGGCAGTAATGCCTTAATTATTTCATTTATTAGACCTATCATGCAGTAATGATACAAACTACACACAAACAAGCAAACAGGGAAATCAGTGTATGTACTAGGTTGCTCATGTAATGGTGATAAAATAGCTTCTAGGCTTATGAAAGTCGTCAACATAATCTTCCATATCCGATCTAAACAAATCTCATGCATTTATGTTATGGCATGAGTATGTCTTAAATTTGTAGCATATGTGTATTTAATTTTTAGCATGCTTGTAGGACTTTTGTGTCCCTTCCAAAGACTTTAACATTTATTTGTTGGCATCTCATGTGTATTTAAGTGTTGCAATTTCAATGGAATGAAGCAAGTGTTTCCTCTGTAATTGTCTTCCATTCTTTTGTTGTTAACTTCCGTAGTTACCTTAGAAAAATTCTTCAATTGGTATCAAAGCACTAATTTTCTTCTAGGGACTATGAGTATGAGTGTAATTTCTCTTGTTCCATTTCATTCATAGGCAACGGATATATATATATATATATGAGAATCATAAAAATAATCCCTACAATCAAGCCTACAATCAAGCTATACAATCCCTACAATCAAACTATACAATCCCTACAATCAAGCTATACAATCCCTACAATCAAGCCTACAATCAAGCTATACAATCAAGCCTACAATCAAGCTATACAATCAAGCCTACAATCAAGCTACTATATCAGAACACTACCCCTCAAGCTGGATCATAGATGTTAATCATGCCCAGCTTGTTACAAATATAATTAATGCGAGCTCCATTTAAGGCCTTAGTGAAAATATCTCCTAACTGGTCTTCAGTTCTAACATATCCTGGAGTAATGAAATGATCTTCAATCTTTTCACGAATAGTGTGACAATCGATCTCAATATGTTTAGTTCGTTCATGAAACACGGGATTAGAAGCAATGTGAAGAGCAGCTTGGTTGTCACACCATAATGTTACTGGTAATGGGGTCTCGAAGCCAACTTCTTTCAATAGTTGGTATATCCATACAATTTCACATACTGAGTTTGCCATAGCTCTGTATTCTGATTCTGCAGTAGATCGAGAAACAATATTTAACTTCTTGCTCTTCCATGAAACTAGATTCCCTCCTACAAAGACACAATAACCAGTAGTAGATCTCCTATCATCTTTGCACCCTGCATAATCTGCATCAGAATAAACTTCAATCTTAGTGTGTCCATGATACCCATAAAATAATCCACGTCCTGGGGCTCCTTTTAAATAGCAAAGAATTTGTTCTAGGAGTGCCCAATGGTTGACAGTCGGGGAGGACATAAAGCGACTGGCCATACTAACAGAATATGCAATATCGGGGCGAGTCACAGTCAAATAATTCAATTTTTCCACAAGTCTCCTATACTTTTCAGGATTATGAAATGGCTCACTGTCATCCTTTGCAAGCTGTATGTTAGGAGTCATAGGGGTACTTGATGGCTTAGCCCCCATCTTTCCTGTTTCTGTCAATAAGTCAAGAACATACTTTCTTTGGGACAAGAAGACCCCCTTCTTATTTCTCAAAACTTCAACCCCTAAGAAATATTTCAAAGGTCCCAAATCCTTTGTCTGAAACTGTGACTGCAAGAAAGTTTTAAGGCCAGAGATACCAGAACTGTCACTCCCAGTTATCACAATATCATCAACGTATACCACAAGAATGATACCATCCTTAGACTGCCTATAAAATATCGTGTGATCAGATTTGCTTTTCTTCATTCCATATTTCAAAACAACTTGGCTAAACTTGCCAAACCATGCACGAGGGCTCTGCTTCAGACCATATAGCGATTTCTGAAGTCGACATACTTTCCCATACTCCCCCTGAGCAACAAACCCAGGTGGTTGCTCCATATAGACCTCTTCTTGGAGAGTACCATGAAGAAAAGCATTTTTAATATCCAACTGGTGTAGTTGCCAGTTATGAGTGGCAGCCAAGGAGATCAATAAACGAACTGAGGTAAGTTTGGCAACTGGAGAAAAAGTATCGGAATAATCAGCACCATAAGTCTGAGCATATCCTTTCGCAACAAGACGAGCCTTCAACCGAGCCACAGACCAATCAGGGTTGACTTTAATTGTGAACACCCATTTGCACCCAATAGCTTTCTTCCCAGCAGGTAAATCCATTAATGTCCAAGTATTGTTATAGTCCAGTGCATTTATCTCTTCCATCATAGCATCACGCCACCCAGGATGGGCCAAAGTTTCATGGACAGTCTTAGGAATGGACACAGAGTCAAGGTTGGCCAAAAAAGAGCAAGAGGTAGAGGATAAATGATTATAAGAAACAACTGAGGCAATAGGATAAGTACAAAGACGTTTACCTTTGCGAAGGGCAATAGGGAGGTCCGGAGAAGTGAAATCAGGATCCGGCAACGAAACAAAAGGTGGAGGGCATGAATCTGAACCTGCAGGCAATGGACGTCGAGTGTAGATATGAACAATTGGTGGCCGAGTGGGTGCCAAAGAAGGTGTAGGAGTACTTGTGGATGGCTGAGAAAAAGGTACAGTGTAGATGAGCAGATCATCATCGTCCCTCGGAACATGAGAAGAAGAAGAAGTAGAAAAGAACGGAATGTCTTCTTGGAAGGTAACATCAACAGAAACAAGATAACGCTGAAGAGTAGGAGAGAAACACCTGTACCCCTTTTGGAGACGAGAATAACCAAGGAAAACACATTTAAGAGACTTAGGGTCTAACTTTGTGACCTGGGGTCTAGTGTCCCTGACAAAACAAGTGCTGCCAAAGATACGAAGCTCAATAGGAAACACAACTGTGGATGGGAACAAAACAGAATATGGAATCTCTCCCCCAAGAACAGAAGATGGCATGCAGTTAATCAAAAAACAAGCTGTGGAGATAGCATCAGCCCAAAAAGGTTTAGGAACATGCATTTGAAACAAAAGAGCTCGAGCAACTTCAAGTAAATGTCTATTCTTACGTTCAGCAACTCCATTTTGGGCAGGTGTGTCAACACACGAGGATTGATGCAAGATACCACATTGAATCATGTAAGACTGGAAAGTCTCAGAGAGATACTCTTTAGCATTGTCACTCCTCAAGGTTTGAACAGAAATATTAAATCGTGTTTTAATTTCAGCATAGAAAGCACAAAAATGTGAAAAAACTTCAGAGCGACTTTTCATTAAATATAACCAGGTAACACGAGAGTAATCATCAACAAAGGTAACAAAATACTTAAAACCTGCCTTGGCCACAATAGGACAAGGACCCCAAACATCAGAATGAACTAATTCAAAAGGGGACGTAGCCCGTTTATTAACTCGAGACCCTAAGGAAACACGATGGTGTTTGGCAAACTGACAGGACTCACAAGGCAAAGATGATAAATGTCGAAATTGGGGATAGAGCTGCTTGAGAACTGGGAGAGACGGATGACCTATTCGACAGTGCAAATCAAAAGGAGAAAGCGAACTAGAACATGCCAAAGATCTTGGTGTCTCAGTATCAAGAGTGTAGAGGCCACCAGACTCATGCCCGCTACCAATAATCTGCTTCGTCGTAAGATCCTGAAAAATACAATGAGTAGGAAAGAATGAGACACTACAATTTAGGGCACGAGTGAGTTTACTAACAGAAATCAGATTAAATGAAAAATTAGGTAAACTCAGTACTGAAGGTAGAGATAAAGATGGGGTCAGGTTAATGGTGCCAGAACTAAGGACAAGGGGTGTAGAGCCATCAGCTATAGTCACATGAGACGAATGGACATGAGTATCAAAAGTAGAGAAAAGACTAAGATTACCTGTCATATGGTCTGAGGCACCAGAATCTATAACCCAACTAGACGATGAAGAGATGAGACATGTGGGAGATTTACCTGTATCAGCGAAGGCAGCAGTGGGAGCAGAAGTTTTAAGTGATTCTTGATATTGAGTGAACTTGGCAAAGTCATCAGCAAAAATCATAATAGTCTTATCAGCAGATGAGGCAACATGGGCAGATCGTCCTGTCTGATTCTTGTTGAGAAGTTTCTTGCAAGTGCGTTTTGTATGTCCCAGCTCATGACAGTAATAGCACTCAACTTCACCAGACTCCTGACTCCGATGTTCTATATTCTTGTTGAGATTGTGCGATCCTCCCCGTGAGCCACCTCGAGATCCACCACGACTAACAAGAGCACTGCTATTATTAGTAGTGATTTGAGAAGGTTGTGAGTTTTCTGTACGAAGAACTCTAGCAAAAACTTCTTGCAAAGGAGAAATTTCAGATGCTGAGAGAATTTGAGATTTGACTGCTTCGAAATCTGAGCGCAGACCTGTCAGGAAACTCATAACTGCCATTTTCTCTCTTTGAGCTTGTTGAACCTTAATATCAGAACTAAAAGGGAGAAGCATATTTAGTTCTTCATAGGTTTTCTTAAATTCCATGAAATAAGCAGTAAGAGACTTGTCTTGCTGCTCTCCTCGATAAAATGACTTACATACCTCGTAGATGCGAGATATGTTTCCTCGTCCAGAATACAAAAAATCCAAATATTCCATTAATTCTTTCACAAATTCACAATAGTTAATCAAACCGAGTACCTCTATGTCAATAGAGTTCCGAATTTGCAAGAATAGTCTGGCATCATCACGCAACCACGCTTTTCGAGTGTCGTCACTAAGGGGATCAGAGATGAGATGATCATCCTTCTCAATGCTCCGTAAATATACGCGAATGGTTTTACTCCAATCTAAATAGTTGGAGCCATTGAGTTTGTGTTTGGTAATCTTCGTCATCACAGGGACTACCTCAGCCATAACTGTAGTTTTACTGTCTGCCATAGGTGGGAAAAGTACACAGCACACAAACACAACCAAAAATAAATGGATTCAGCCTAAAACAGTAAACCAAAGAGAACCAAACCAAACCAGAAGGTCAAATAGCAGGGAAAACGCCGGAAAGGACAGGAAGTCGCCGGAAAACGGACGAAAACGCTGACGAAACAAAACGGAGAGGAAGACGACGTCGGATGTGCCCTTACGCGCCGGCACGTGGATCCGCTGGCAGAAAGAACGAGTGGCGCGTGGAGGTCACACGCGCCGCCGATGGCTTCCGGACTCTCGGGGTCCGCCGACCGGGGAAGTCTAAACGTTGTTGGGGGGTGGTGAGAACCAACAACCACCGTAGAGGGTTGGGCTCTTCTCACGCACACACAAGCTATACCGAGAACGCGAACAGCTCTGATACCATGTAATTTCTCTTGTTCCATTTCATTCATAGGCAACAGATATATATACATGAGAATCATAAAAATAATCCCTACAATCAAGCCTACAATCAAGCTATACAATCCCTACAATCAAGCTATACAATCAAGCTATACAATCAAGCCTACAATCAAGCTACTATATCATAACAATGAGAAAGAGAAAATTAGTAAGGTTCTCCTTTAAAAAAATATCTTCAAACACCTTCCCCAATATGGCATCTAGCAGCACTTCTTTAGCTTCACCTCCTATATTTTCAGGAGAAAATTATGTTATGTGGGCTGTTACGATGAAAGCTTATCTAAGAGCTTTTGGTCTTTGGGAGGTTGTGGAGATAGATAGTGATCCACATTCTTTGCCAAATAACCAAACGGTAGCTCAGATAAGACAACATAGCAAAGAAACTGCCAAAAGAGGTAGAGCTCTCACCATTATGCACTTGGTTGTGAATGATGATGTATTCATTAGAATCATGGCCTGTGAAACTGCAAAGGAAGCTTGGGACAAGTTCAAGGAGGAGTTCCAAGGCAGTTAAAGAACACAGCAGATGCAGGTCCTCAACTTGAGGAGAGAATTTGCTGCCTTAAGGATGGAGGATGCAGAAACTGTGAAAGAATTTTATGATAAACTCATGAAAATTGTGAATCGGATCAGATTATTTGGTGAGGATCTGGATGACAAGCGTGTGGTGGAGAAGGTCTTGTGAGTCTTCCTGAGAGGTTTAAATCCAAATTTTCCTCTCTTGAAGATTCCAAAATTTTTTCAAAACTATCACTTTCAGAGCTTGTAAATGCTCTTCAAGACTGAACATAGAAGATCTTCGAGGATGGAAGAAAATATTGAAGGGGCTTTCCTAGAAAATATTGAACATAGCAGTCATTTCTCATTAGGCTTAACCTATTAACATTCTTTCTACACTTACTAGCGGTAGGCAATGAGAGAGTTTTAAAAAAAAGGCAATGGAGTGTCGGTGCACTTGCATGTTTAGTCACCAAGAAATCTAACAAGTTAGCTGCATATGCTTTGACTGAGTTAAGCAAAAGAAGTATCCACATAGATTAGTTTTACTTTTCAAGTGATGTTGTGACATCAATGACATTGGGCTCCATAATAAGAACTGCAGGCAACAAAATTAGGAGAGCTACTGGAGACCTATACAGGTGCATGTTCATGGTGTTCAACTTTCCCTGTTAAGTGGATGTGGACCATACATACTAAGCAGTTTGTTACCACCAAACAACCTACTAGCATGTTTCAATAAGTTTTACTTGCTTTTGCATTGAAATCAGTTTTTCCAACTATGACTGCATTATAAGCTTGTTAAAAGTGTTCGTTAAACGAGCTTATTTTAGTAGTTTATAACTTATTCTGATAAGTTAATTTGAGTAGTTTAATAGTTTACAGCTTATAACTTAAAGTTTTTTATTCTTATTTTGTCTTTATTATTTTTTTTAAAGTACTCATTATACCCCTTACTTTATTAAATCTTATTTACTCATCTTTTATTATATTTATATTTATATATAGTATATTATACATATATAATATTATATATATATATATAATATGATAAAAATATATAAAATATATAAAAATAATAAATATGTAAATATATTTTATTATATATAATAAAATATAAATATATTATATATGTGAAAATATATTATTCATATATAAAATATATAAATATATATTTTTAATGAATTTTATATTTATAATAATTTAAATTAATTTAATTAAAAACAAAAATGATATATTTATTTATATTATTTTAGCATTAAAAAATATATTTTTTTTATGTCATTTTACACTTTTCAGTTATTTCAACAGTTACTTTTACGAAACACTTCTAATTCAAATAAATTAGTTTATAAGCTATCCGCTAGCTTATAAGCTAATTTTGCCAAACAGGGCCTATCTCTTCTATCTTTTATCTCTCACCACCTTCTCCTCTCTTCTTTCTCATTTTTTTGTGTTAATTGAGAACCTCCAGAGAGAGAGAGAGAGAGAGAGAGAGAGAGAGAGAGAGAGAGAGAGAGAGAGAGAGAGAGAGAGAGAGAGAGAGAGAGAGAGAGAGAGAGAGAGAGAGAGAGAGAGAGAGAGAGAGAGAGAGAGAGAGAGAGAGAGAGAGAGAGAGAGAGAGAGAGAGAGAGAGAGAGAGAGTGGAGTCTAAAATCTGCAACAATGGAGAGTTTTACTGAAATTTGCTATTTTTGACGTGCAAAGAATACAGGCTTTGCCACTTTTTTTGTCTAAAATCTGCAACAATGGAGAGTTTTACTGAAATTTGCTAGAGAGAGAGAGAGAGAGAGAGAGAGAGAGAGAGAGAGAGAGAGAGAGAGAGAGAGAGAGAGAGAGAGAGAGAGAGAGAGAGAGAGAGTGGAGTCTAAAATCTGCAACAATGGAGAGTTTTACTGAAATTTGCTATTTTTGACGTGCAAAGAATACAGGCTTTGCCACTTTTTTTGTCTAAAATCTGCAACAATGGAGAGTTTTACTGAAATTTGCTATTTTTGACGTGCAAAGAATACAGGCTTTGCCACTTTTTTTTTTTTCAAAATTTGCACTTCATCCCCAAACTTATTTGTTCCTTTTCATTTTGGTCGCTGTGTAGTTACTATTTGACCCCACATTTTTACTTTGTTAGTTTAGTCCTTAGAGTTTTGGGTTGGTTAAAATTATGATTTGCCTCTACTTTTATGTTTTTCTTTTCAATTTAGTCCTTGACTATTAGCTTTTTGATACTTACCTAAATTTTGATTTTTTTGTTTTTGCCCAACTATTGACTAAAAGCAAGGATATCTTAATATTTTTGTGTCATCTAACAATTATTTCAATGCAAATATAACATAAAGAAGAACTTTTTTTTAAGAACTTTTTTTAAGAAATATATGAAAATACTTAACATATTACATTTATTATTTATACATTTTATTTAGATTGTGCACTTCATTTGAAAACTTAAAATAGCAATTATATTTTTTAATAAAAACTTAGTATTAATGGTTTAAAGAAATATAATTACAACATTTGTGTATTTTATTTTATTATATTTAGAAATGAGTAAAATTAAATAATATGGGTAAATGAAATTAGGTAATATAAGATTCATACCATTTCTTGTAATTACATATCTAAAAGTGATTATGCTAACTAACATTTACACAAAATTTATTTTTCAAAATTATTTTTTTTATAATAGTTTC
Organism: Biancaea sappan; assembly: GCA_037074585.1. Lineage (NCBI taxonomy): Eukaryota > Viridiplantae > Streptophyta > Magnoliopsida > Fabales > Fabaceae > Biancaea > Biancaea sappan. The sequence continues at coordinate 35,513,940 of CM073492.1, forward strand.
TAAACATAAATTACGTTCATGCAAACATTGATTTATCCAAAATTAATTCTAAAAATCAACTTTGTCTAAAAGCAATTCTGTCCATCTTTTTTTCAAACACCCACAAAAACGAGGGAGTCACCTAGAGACCTAGTCACTATCATAATAATGGGGATAATTTGTAGGAATATAATATGAATACCTTACATATATTGTATTTTTTTCAATTCAATATTTGACCAAATCATCCCAAAAAGAAATCCCACATCGACAATAATGTAGCCAGAGTTTCAATGGTGGAAGGAATTAAAACATGGATAATAATACACTAAAAATGGCAAGAATGAAGCTCTATGTGCAAGTTAAATTTGGAGGTGAGAGAGTTATTCTCCATTACAGTTAGAAGCCATGCCTTCCTATTAGCTAATTCCCAACTACTATTTTGCTACTTGTATCTTTGAAAACCATCATATTACATGAGAATATGAACCAAAATAGAGGTTGAACGAATATTTTTCTTATTCCCAATATTCACTATTCCTCTCCCATATTATTTCCCACTAACCCATCTTTCATGCTTGAAGTAATTATGATAAATCAACACAATTAACTTGGCAAGTGTAAATCTTTTGGTTTTCAGAAGTTTAGTTTTTGGATAATTTGTTGTAAAAATAATTTTAGAATTTCGTTGAACAAAAAATTACGTTTAGAAGATTTGTTTTTGAAAATAAAATTTAAAAATCATTTCATAAAAAGGTTGTTATGTAATGTTGTGATAAATTCAATATACAATGAAATAATTAATAATGATATTTTAAAATAATAATGAAAACAAATACAAGTTAAATATACTAATTGTTATTATCTGAGTTGCATTTCAATAAGTTGGTTAAATATATTATCAAACTACATAAATTATTAAGAATGTCTTTTACGGTGACTTAAAACAATTTCACTTTTAATAAAATAAAATTGATTGGCGCAAATTAACCAAAAAATATTTATAAAAATGAATAAAAAAGTTAACTACCAAAAAATAAAATGAATACATAAGTCTTTTTTAATAGAAACAAGAAAAGAAAACAAATATTATTAGTGTCGTTTATAACCACTGCTATATTATTTTACTTATTTTAGCAGCGATTTTAAATGCTCAAAAAAATATGTTGTTTTTCTCTAACAAGTCATATTTACATAAATGTCATTAATAAATTTAAATATTTACCAAAATTCCACCACCTTTTTAAATTATTTTTTAAAACATTGTTTCGAAAAACATATGAAATGTGTTTTATTTTTTTTATTTTAAAAACAATTTTTTAAAAAACTTAGAATAAATTCTTTAAAAATAATACACCAAACAAATTTTTTGGTTTTCTAGTTTTGAAAATAGACTAAATAGGACCTTAATTTTTCAAAAAAAAAATATTTGGAAGAAAATAATTACCTCTAGAAGAAAGTAAAATGCCCTGAAGGACAGACTGGATGGCTAATTGCTGCAGGAGCCCTTAAGGAACTACTATTTCTTATCGGTCATTTGATATGAATAAGACTATTTTTTTATCTTAAGGTGTTGTGCAATTTTTATTACTTTCAATTTTAAAAGTTGACAATTGATTTCCAAATTTTAAATTTTGTGTAACATAATTTTTAATTATTTTTTTCAAAAGCTTAATAATATTTTTTTATTTAACGGAAAATGGTCATATTAATTAAAAAAAAATACATCAAACATATCATTTTAAGATTTTTTTTTAAAAAAAAAGGGAAAAAAAGTTATTTTTGGCCATCTAAGATTATAGATTAAATGTATTTTTTTCAATTGATTTGACTTCTTTTAGTCTATATGAAAAAATGGTGTTTTGATTTTGAATGAAAAAATTAACAAAATAATTTTGTTGCATAAAATTGAAAGTTTGGGAATCAACTATCAAAGGTTAGGAGAGTAAATTACACATATGGCACATTGTGAGACCAGAATATGTGGTTGTAAGGTCGATGAAGTGACAAATAGAATTGGCTTGGAGGGGATTTTCAAGGTTAGTGCAAATGGATTTTCTTGGAGTTCTAGATCCTACGAAATGCTAGACTGGTTAAAATTAATGTCTGGAAGCATATAAACCAACTTGTGCATATGGAAATTAAGCAAGACTTTAACAAAGACTTTTACCTTACTACCATTTATGAAGTCCTAATAGTTATATCAGAAACTCAATTTGGCATGATCTCGAGAATATTGCAGTGAGGTGTAGTCAAAGAAATGGGCTTGGATTAGGGATTTTAATGCCTAATAGAGTTTAGAGGAGAAGATGGACTCGCCATAAAAACTATGACAACTTTTGTGGATTTTACGAATTCTTGTGGGCTAACTGATACCAATGGTAAAAGTTCATGAAAGGTTAGACAGATATGAAGGGAACCTGGACTAGATCAAGACTTATAAAGATGCCTCTCTTTTCCATCTTAACGAATACAAATATGATCATATAGTTCTTTCCTATGACTAGCTAGACAAGTCCATGGAGGAAAGTAAGAGCCATAAAAGAAGATTATGTTTTCTCGCAGCATTACCCACGAAGGAACGGTTTAGTAACATTGTAAAGGATGCGTAGGCAATCACTATTCATTAGCTGATAGCTGAAAAAGTATTGTAGAGCTAGTTGATGCTTGGAATAAAAATGAGATTGGGAATATTTTTCATAAAAAGCATAAGATCATACAAAGACTCACAGGTATATATAATAGACAAAAAGCTCACCTCTTCTTCTAATACTCGTCTCAAATCATTACAGCAAGAGTTATGGAAAGATTATGAAGCCATCCTTTTGCAAGAAGAAACCACGTGGTTCTAGTGATCTTGGTGCAAGTGGATGGAATTCGAGGGATCGATACAAATGCTCACTTCTTCCATTCTACCACAGTCATTAGAATACCAAAGGAATAAGATTGAGGCTCTGCTAAATGATGATGGTGACTAGGTTACAGATTATAAGAACCTCAAGTCCATGGTTATTGATTTTTTCTCAACCAACTCTATAAGAGGGAGGATGCTCACAGCCTCACAGTGTCTACGATATCCCCTTGAGGGCAAATTTCCCATGCTTTCTACTAAAGCTTTAGCAAAGACTCATGCAGAACAGTCTGATTTTTGTTAGCATTATTTTTAATATATATTATTATATATTTATTTATTTTATAAATAACATTTGACGCTAACAATTAAATGTGTGGACTGACATATTAAATCTTGTATATGTCTACATATTTTTTAAGACATATATATTGAGTGCCATCTATAATTAGGTTCGTTATAAGATCTTCATTAATTTTGTTTTTAAGGAGTTATTTGATATATATTTGTTTTTGGTCTGGGGTGTTAGTGAAAATAATTTTATGTATAAATGACCGACCCTAAATAATAATAGTGATATGGTGTTACTCATGGGTCGACCTATAAATATGATAGATAGGATAGTGATTCCCTTGGTTATAAGAGAAGATTTACTTTTAGTAAGAATACTTTTAATTTGTGTTATTCCATCATACCAAAAGTGAGAGAGAGTCATTCATATCATCCCAAAAGAGCCTACATATTTTGATTCTGAATTTAGGTTGCGATGGATCAAGGTACTTATAGATCGGCTGATAGATCGGCTGTGAACTAGGATGGGTTCAGATTGATTTGATTTCATAAATTTAAACATAATAAGACAATTTCTTAAATTTTTTAATTTACAAAATCATTCTCAATTTTCTTCTTACTTCTCACTAAAATTAAAACTCACCAATTGTCCAAATTATATTTCTATTCAAACTACATGCTTAAGTCAAGTTGACCTTTGTAACTGGCATTATGGGAGGGCCAAATCGCAACTGGCATTGCTCCATGAATTCTTGCCAATTCAGACTTGCTTCTTCTTGCTTCACCTTATAGAACCACAGTTGAGCCTCTCCATTGAAATGGAATGCTGCCAAGCTCACCTTCCCTCCATCCAGTGTATTTTGATTTTCAAAAAACTGCTCACATTTGTGTATCTAAATCAAAGGATCATTAGTTCCGTCATATGAAGGGAAATTGAGTTTAGAATACCTGAGAACTATGGCTCTTCCAATACTCTTGGTGCTTCGTGCCTCTTTCGGGGTTCTTGAGTTGTGGCTGTTGCTACTTTCCATATGAGAAAAGTCACATCCTTTTAGCTCGCGTAGTATCTCCCCTAATTGTGTAGCCACGGATCGTTTGTTGGCTTGTTGGCGATCTTTTACGACGGCAAACTAGCGTTCCACAGTCTATAGAAGCACCTCCTTTTGGTGTAACAGAGTTGCCGAGTCATCCATGACAGCAGGCTTTGATACAAAATTGATATGATTGCTCACGTAGGACCTAGTCAAGGGACGATTTAAGGAGAAATCTTCCTTTCCCTTGTTAGAATTCCTCCCTTTTTTGGACCTTATTGTGGCGATTGAGAGAAAGAACTCTCTAAATTTTTGGTAAAATATCTGATGCCTTCTTTATTCATTCTTAGCCTTCAAATAAGCACAATACATAAAATAATTTACGAAATAAATAAGAGAGAAATTAACTTGTGATTTCCTTACAATCAAAATCTTTCCTTTAAAGAAAACCTTCCTAAAACATAAAGTTAAATAATTGCTAAAAATAAAAACATGCCTAAAATAAATTGATTTTCTAAAATCAATCAAAACCTTCCTTATTCAATTCTTTCCTTCTTCTCCTAAGTTCCCTTTCTTGTGTACTATTTCCCGATGAATGCATCATAAAAGTACTTTCTTTTTTGGTTCTTAATGTTTGATCTTAGTTTTAATTTCATTCCAAAAATATTTTTGGCATCAATTTCATCTCATTTGTTTCCAAATAGTGTAAATTTCAGCCTACCATTATCTTCGTCTAAATTGTGTATGAAAAATGCTAACGTGGATTCTTCCATAGAAAATGTCACTGCCAATGCATCCCACTAATTTCACACACGTCAGCCATAACGGATGTATAGAGGAAAATAACAATTTTACCCCTTAAATTCTTCCTCTCTCTCTCAAAGAAGAAGAAGAAATATAGAGGAGCTATGCCAGTTAATCGAAGTACACATGGCTTCAAACCTTCACAGGGAAAATTGTACATTTATGGACCGTTTTCTCATCAATTCAAAAATGTAGAAATTAAATTCCACCCAACTTGGATAATAGGGAAAAAATCATTAAGTGGTGAACAATAATTCATCCACAAGAATAATTCATTGACATATTCATTTAATTCTACTTCTTTAGTTTGCAAAGAGAGTGTGAAGAGAAAGAAAGTGGAATGAGAGATAGAGAGAGAAGGAGAGAATTGATTCTGATTGTCAAAAAACATAAATTTATTCCTATTTTCTTCTTCTTCTTCTTCAAATTTACAGAGATAAAGGGAAATTGAGACTAGAGAGAGAAAGGAAACAATAAAGGAAGATCATTTAAAGGGTAACATTGTCGTTTTCTTTGTACATCTAATGTGATTGATGTGTGTGTAATTAGTGGGATATGAAGGTGACGGTCTGTATTAGTATTTTTTTTGTCCATAATTTAGACAAAATTAGTGATAGGGACAAAAATGACATCAACTAGAAACAAGTGAGATGAAATTGAAATTAGGATCAAACGTTAGGGATGAAAAATATACTTTTGCCTTTCATTTTTGTTAATTAATTTCTTCTTTAATTTTTAACTTATTTTGCATGTGTTTGATAGAGATAATTTAGGTATACATAAATGACAACACAATTAATTTTATTGGATATTGTGGGATGCTTAACACCTTCCAAATGAGTGCCAAATTTTGAACCCATCCAAGTTCACAGCCGATCTATCATGACTCCAAAAAGGAATGTGATCGGCGCAACGTATAGCTGCCCTTTAGCCATAAGTTTGTACTTCTATCTCCTAATTTCCCAAACGTTCACATGTCAACATACATTTATAAACATGTGAAAGCAACATTGGCATAAATAATTTATCCGATTCGAATACCTCAAGTTCTTAGTATTAATCTCTTGTGTTTCCAATTTTTCCATGTTCAACAAATTCAATTAATAAAGAATACAAGAATCACATACAGAAAATAATGTAATTGTGTCATATATGTATCTCCATACTCAAACTCCTTCATCTTAGGTGTCATATTCGACAACAGAGCTTACTCTAAAATACAATCAAAAGAAAAGACACCAACCCTTATGGTAAGAAAGGCTAAATTTGAATGTCCACTATTCCTTAAGCGGATGTTCTCTATCAAATGCAAGATATGCAAAATGTTAATAATGAGCTGAGTACTAGTAAGAAAATATTACCGAACAAGGATCTAAGCCACATCTTACTAACACTACCATCCTTGTTTACAAGGATTCTAGGCCAAGCACATATAAACATAACTCTAGCATACACAAGAACTGTTCCATTTATGCAAATAAAATCAAACATAGGACATGTTAACTTCTCCATTAAAGTCTCTAGGCCACAAACCACGTACATCTCCAATTACATGTATTCAATTCCCAACATGCAAACATAATACAATGTATGCATTACACTCCCATTAACACATGCCAACTCAATCCCAACACAATCAAATACAATTCGAGTGCACAATACAAACTAATCGCATATTCAATATCTCCATGACCTGAAGACCAAGACCAGAAGGCCATAATATCTCATTCCATAAACACAACCACATGCACAATCACAATCACATTCATAAGTGTATAGGTGCTCTACATAAGAAAGGCAACTTCAATATGCATGAACAAGGCAAGGTATACGCATAATACTCTGATCAATACATACATACATAGTTCCATCACAATCATAGATAATGAGATGCAAATCCAATTCATAAGTGATACAATAAGTTTCTCCAATCCTCGTGGCATGCCTTGGAAAACGAACATGTGAATTAAGCATAAACACTAGGGTGGACCCTTGTAGCACCCTAAAAAATTCCTGAACAGTCCTAGAATCCACAACTGCATAGTCATAAATTTTCAAGAAAAAAAAATTTACATAATTTACTGTTAATATACAACATAACCATATGTCAATTTTTCACGGTCCAAAATAATGGAAAAGTTTACTGATAGAATACAAAGTGAATTACAGCCAAAATAACAATAAATCCCTAAATACATCCAAACTTAGGTGACCTATAAGATTACAGAATATTTCTTAGGCATATAGCCCAAAAATTGGTTCCATGAACCCACCAACCAAAAATGGAGGATATCTCCAAAAGCCACTATGTCTCAAAAGAACACCTTCCTCCTCTGTCCCTACATGTGAAAATGATAACCACAGAGGGTATGAGTTCATCAAAACTCAGTGAGAAAATGACTGTGTAATAAAATAATATATGACACAAGTATAAATACCATAATCACTACCACAATCAGAATAAATACCTCCAGTATATACAAACACAAATAAATACACACACATAAAGCGTACCTTATCATGTAACAGTGACGTGCTATTCCCATGCAAGTCTACATTCTCGCAATAACAACGCGTCATTCAATTCACCATCACAACCAAAAAAAAATTCCAAAGCATATACAAGCACAAATAAACACTTACATTAAATACATTAAGCAAAAACCACATGCTTTCCGTATTGTGAGTCTACATTCTCACAAATATCGTATTGAGTCTAAATCACGGTACTTACCTTCTCAGATTTTTATTACTCAATAACTTGATTGATTCCCGATGTTCATCCGCACGGATGCCTCCATTCACAAATTTACTAATCGGTTTTTCTCTTGTGGTTCTACATTCCCACATAATTCCTTTTTCCACATGTAATCCATTCACACAAACACAACACAACATATACAACAATCAATCCACCATTCCTAAATATAACCCACATGATAATCCCCCAATATCACAAGAAAATTCCAATATCTAGTTAATATCACTAACTAGAGAATTTAGTAAATTTAAATCCAATTAGGTGTGAGTGAGATTTATATTGTACTTGAGTAAATAAAAACTCGGTTAGCAAGGTCACCAACTCACCTCAATGTCGATAAGGATTTACAGTAGAAAAAATCTGAGAAATGTAGCCAATGGATCTCCCGAAACCACCTAAAACCAATCTAAAATCATTTAGCATAAAATCTCACCTTTCCCTTTGAAAACCTTTCTGTTGTCCCTTTGTACAGTCCAAGGTGCCTGGGCGTCCCAGCATCGCACCAAGAGGTTAACGCCTTTGTCCACTAAGCGTCACGGCCCAAACTCTCGAGTAGGCTTGGTGCCCAAGGCGCCCAGTTTTGCACTTTTAGTTTCCTCTTCAATAATCAACCAAAACCCACCCAAAATCCATCTTCCTCCTCCCTTTGTCTTTCCTACTTTGGTTCTTGCTTCAAAGTAACTTTTCAAGAGTGTTTTTAAGTGACAAAGAATCCCCCAACAAAAAGAATAATTTGACCCATGGTTTTTCTTAAATTTTCCATAACCTTTCCTAAAACTCTTCTTACCATTTTCCTTCTATGGAACTATTCTTATTCTTTGTTTGTGTTGTGTATTATCATTTCAGCAAGAAAACCAAAGAAAGAAGCAAGAAAAGCAAGGCAACAGCTCAAACACCCCAAAATCCTATTTTCTCTTCTAGGGCAAGGTTAAATCCGAAAATGGAAAAGAAAAAGGATGATTGAGCTTACCTCTAGCTTTATCAACTTCGAAGAATTGGAATGTAACAGGAAACAGGAAATCAATCAGAAGAAATGGAAGAAAAGATTTAAACAAGTTGAGGGAAATTGGTGAAGTCTTCTCCTCTCCTTGCTCAAGTGCCCAGGTCGTGAAAAATGAGAGGGAAGAGAGAGAAAACATAGTCTTTAAAGGCAAATGAGTCATTTGATAACCCATGGGTGCCCATATCCGATTGTCCCAAATTCAAGAGATTCGAGAATAATTATTCTCCAATACTTATATCAATTTTGTTTAAATTTTCTCTTTCTCCTATTTTTCACAATTCATAGAAAATTCCACACAACACTAAAATACCCAAACTAATCATTTATCAAAAATTCCATAAATAACATTCAATATAATTAAATTAAAAATGGAAAATAAAAATGAAATAAATTAATTTAACGCTATAAATACTGTAATACCCCCAGACACGTGATCCCAATTTTGGCGAGTATTATATCTCGAAGATCATATAGATATGTTTCTCCTTTCACGAATGCTATGTGGTAGATTCTTGGCATAAAGCCATAAGGTCTGTTGGCGCAAGGCCATTAATATAATCAGCCAAGGGTTGTACCACAGTAGTGATCTCCGTAAGCTCCTAATTCATTACAATTATGTGAAAATAACCACAGTTGGAAATGCATATGATCATGCAAATTAAATGCTCATCCAATCAATCATGAATATGAATTGCAAAGAACTCTCCTCCCCTAAGCAACAAGTCAACTCCGCTCCATACTCCTCTCTAATTATCACATCATGAACACATGACAACGAATAAACTATACAGTCAATTCAAGAGGCAATAACATGCAAGGAACTCCACACCATAAATATCATCTTCTTCTATCCTATATGATTTATCGCATTTTACATAATCAATCAAAAATCACTTCAATACAATAAAGCTCCACTCTCTCTGTCATCATGTTTTCTCCACTCCATTTTTTTCTTTAATTTTCCCTCCCATGAGTGTATGTATACATAGTAATCATGATTATACAATAACAAAAAGTCAAATAATACAATCATGCATGTCAATAGTCAATCAACAATTAATCTAACATAAGAAAACTCTACTCTTCTTAATGTATTATCTACCCTTCCCATGGCATTCCAACTCCTCCTTTATGATTTAGTTTAAATATGTATACTCATATATCAAATGTTACATTAAGTACACACACAATAAGTTTTATGTGTGGGTTTCTTTGGCTCGTGTTATCTTATATATATATGATGCTTGATTAACCAAGGTTAGGAAAAATACAACTGAGTGAGTTAGCTACTCACAACATATTCATTTTGTTCATTCATATACTCACATTCACAAACTTGTTATTTTAATACTTCCTAGTATTCATAAACATAGGTCACAACATCACTCATGAACATAATCAAGCAGCCTCGTACAATGAATTAGCTCTTAATCCAAGCTAAGTAAGGTTATCCACTCATATTAACTCTAAGCTAATGCTTTACCAGGTTTTTGTGTGACAATTGATAGAGAAGATGATATGTTGCTTTAGAGAGGTTCCCTACTCATTTCAACATGAAAAGAGGAAAAGAAAATTGTTAAAATCATGGGAAAGGGGAAGGGCCACTATTGCCTCTGGTCGTTATAGTGACAACTACCTACCAAACAATAATACTATTGCTCTGTTTACGTTGACTAACAAGTTTTTCCCTTTCCCATAAAATCTAGCATCATCAGCTTTTTGTTTTGACACGACTTAAGCTTAAAACAATCCAGAATTCATTTGAAACATAGAATGAAACTTGCATGTAGATAAGATGCACAATTTTCAACATTTAATCCCTTAAAATACTTTAATTTTGTACAACCTTTTAGATTAACCACTTAATGGAGATTAACTTCTTCCTTTAGAGCCTTCTTTCCCATAATGACAATTCACATCTAGCAAATTCAATTTCCAAAATTTCCTATACCAAATCAGCTAACAACAATCTCAAAATAGAAGAACCACAATTGTACTCCTAAATTCTCAATTCAATCATGTCATGCCTCACTCTATTTTTCCCTCTCAGCCAGCAATTCTAAAAGCAATGATTCATACTCAAAATTGTTCTCATCAACTGTCTAATCACACTAAAATGTCACTTAATGAATTCTACAGTAACATCATTTTATAATTTGCAAAGGATCTCAAATTAATCAGTCATAACTCAGTTTTTTCAACTTTACTATATTCTTTTTTCTATTTTCATGACTTAACCCGAGATCATACATATCATAATTCTAAAGAATAAATTCTTAAATTTCCTAACAAAATCCATTTTTAACTTGAGTCCATAACCTCCAAACCTTAGCTCAAACATGAGAAAAACAAATAAGAAAATTTAGTCTAATCATTGGGTGATTCTGCACTTACCCGAGAAGAATTTCAATTCTTCAATTTCCATCGTTCTTTATTGTTTCTATTGTGTTCCCTACCGTAAATCACCATCCAACTCTCGATCCAAGCTCTTCGACCGTCAAAATCACCTTTTGCCTCTTATTTGCCCTTCCTCAGCCCACAAATTTTGATTAAGAAGAGAATGTTCACTTTTTCGTCAAATTCACTCACCTCAAGAAGAGAGCGATGAAACATTTCTAAAATAGTGCCTAAATTCTTCTTACCTGTAGCTAGACCCATTCGTCACCATGAGTTTCCCCTCTAATAGCCTGAACGACGAGGAACCACTATGTAGGACGACGAAAAAGGAGAAGGACAAAACGAGCTGGGATCATATTGAAAGGGGATATCGGGCATAATGAATTTGGGACCTAAGAGCATCCTCAATGATACAACTCTAATGAGTTGCTTATTGTAGAGTCCTATGATGTCACATTACCATTTTTTGCTTTAAGCAACTCTCCACTCCAATAGTGTAACTCTAAAAAACTTACAAATAGGTCCTACAAGTTACTACACATCTTTATACTCCTAAAATAGATCCCACAACTCTTCACTACTTTGTAAGAACCTGTTTTTATATAAAAATGATTCTTACATGTGACCGCTATGTTGGCACACTCCAATAGTAAAATTCATTAAGAACAAGTTCTTAATTTTAAGAATCCTTAAGAACTGTCATTGGAAATACTCTAAGCTTCATGAAGTTTATCCTTACATGAGTGGAGGGGAGAGTGCCACATGTCCCACTCTCCTCCTCACAATTGCAATATTTTGGCTTAAATTTGATAAAGCTCCTTCCTGTTTTATTTATATTTTCATTTGGGTCCCTTATTTATTTTCCTGCAAATTCATATTACACCCAAGTTTTATTCCATCACCCTTTGCCCTATTTTTTTACTAATAAAAATATCCACACATCCTTATAAAATTTTCAAATAAGTCCTCAACACTTTATTTTCATTATTATATTTTATTTTCAACTTGGTCCTTTATGGTTCTTAGATATAACATTTATGATGTAAAAAAAAATTCTACAAGTTCCATGACGCTTGCCATATGATTATTTCCAAAATCTCTCATTCCAAAATAAAAAATTTCACATACACCAAAAATAAACTCCTTACACTGTTACATACCGACTCAGGTATTATACCGTCCTTTCCTATTTTTGCTAAAAGGCTTTTCCTAAAGCTTTGCTTTATAATTAAAATTATGGTAGCCATTCTATTAATTTGGTTTTCATTTGAAGCTGATTTAATTTCTTCCTTTTTTGTTTTTCGAGTGCATCATACATCGCATTTTTGGGCGTGACACCCCTTCTTTTAGGAGTGTTTATAAGTTCAGTTCGATTCATTTTGAGCCTTAAGCAAATTAATTTTGTAAAATTATAAACCTATTTAATTTTAATTTTTAAACAGTTTAATTCTATTTTAGGTGGTTTTTTTTACAATAATTTTTAATTTTTAATTTCAATGATATATATATAAAGAAAGAGACTAAATTAATTAATATATATAAATAATTTTGTTAACATAAAAATATATAAATATAATATTTTATATATATAAAATATAATTTTTTTTATATATAAAATTTGTTTGGTTTTAATCGAACCAAATCAACCCAAACTAATAACTAAATCAAACTAATTAAAATTCATATTTCAAAAACTGGTTTGGACTTTTTTTTTCCCCAATTTTGATCAATTTAGTTCAATTTGATCGATTTATTTTGGTTTTAAACACTCTTAACTTCTTCTTTGATGTTGGTTGCCATGTTTAATAGTCAAAGATTTTTCTTAAGTAAGAAGCAGGCTTAATTGATTACTCGTTTTGGCTGCATGGTTTTAAGACCTTTTGACGAGAAAGTTCAAAATATAATCTAGAATCAGGGAAAGTTCGAAATAAATAGACAAAATTCATGAAAGAATGTCCAAATTAAATTTTGCATTTAATGCTTTCTTATTTTGCATTTAAAGAGCTTTTAAGGCATGTATTAAATAATTTTAATATATTTTCAATAATTAAATATACAATATACAATATATACGATATAAATATAAAGAATATATTCACCCTTTGCACAAACACAATGCATAAGACATCCTCCTCTTTCACTAAAAATTTGAAACCCTAACATCATCCATCATCATTTGCTCTACCTCATTCTGATTGTGGATCCACGCAATCTTCTTTCCAACTTTCTCTGAGAGGAAAAACAGGTATATTTCAATATGAACAAAATTTCTATTTTTTAGAGTAAATCAATAATTTAGTTCTGAAAGATCTCTCATCTCAATTTTTTCAATTTAGTCTTGAAGAAAACGCTCTCCTCTTAATTTGGTCCTCCAATGATAAAACCTCTGGTCATGAAACATTTTTCACATCCTTCCTTGAATTGCCTTGCAACTTCTTAGGGGCCATCTGAAGGTCTAGTTGTAATGTCTTGTTGCCGATATAGCCCTTGATGAAATCGAAAAGTTATGGATATAATTATGTGAATTTCAACTCTGTTTTTCAAAAATGGTGATTTTTAGCAGGAGGGACCAGTGTTGTATCAAAGCTAGCTACTAAAGAAAGTCTACTATGAAAATTAGTTACCCTCAACGTCTCAATTGTAATATTGAGAAGCGTCCTCAATTTAGTTTTCTAAACATTTTCTTCCAATTGAAATGGTCCTCTTATTAGACAAAAATAAAATCTAAGTAATGGTTAACTAGTAAATAGATTACTAGGTGTCTTTAATTTCCAAATGACACTATTTTTCATATGAGAAATTCTCTAAATGCTTTGAAGGGACTATTTTGATTGGAGGAAATGTTTCAAGGGCTAAATTGAAATGCTCTATCTTTAGAAGACAAAATTAAGAGAAAAATGATTTTTTAAAAACTAAACTGAGAGATTATTTTTCTAAAAGGACTAAATTGAGATAAAAATAATTTTTTAATAACTAAGTTATTAATTTTTTTTTTCAATTAGGGTAGCAAGTATACTTTAGCAAGTAAACTTCAATTAAAACCCATTATGTCATGCCCACTTATTGTAATTCAAATTATCCTGACATCTTTATGATTAGAGTAAATTATACTCCCATTCTCTTCAAATTTTCAAAATTACACCCCTCCATTTTTTAGAATACACAATTCATTCTTTTGATATTTGGTAACCTAATGCTACATTTTTTTACGGAAATGTCCTCCATTAGGTCAAGATGAAATATAAATATATGAAGATGATTGATTAATAACAAAAGAAAGTATCACAAGTAATCCTTATTAAGATGTTGCAAGTATTTATTTTTTGGGAAAAAGCATATAATATTAACTTAGGTTAATAAAAGGTATTCTAGTAGAAAAAATGTGTGGCATTTTCTAAAAAAAATCAAATAACTACGTAATTTTATAAATTTACAAAGAATGAGAGTATAATTTTCTTCTATTATTAAACTTTGCAACTTTGCTTAATGTTGGTTCGTTAAGTAAAACAAAAAACAAAAAAGAACCAAGTAGGATTGAAAAAAAAAATGAGTTAAGCTATCGTAATGAAAGTCAAAGCAATAAATATCTTCTGCATTTTTTTTGTTAAGTGGAATATTTGAAGGGTGAATAATTTATTAACAATTAATTTAACTAACAAATAAATTTAAATTTATTGGCCAAATCTGAAGGCCAAAAAAAAAAGTCCGTTATAGACAGAAACAGTTTTAATATTTTTCAAATGAAATTAGTCTAGCACTTAAAGTATATAAAAATATTCATAAAAATAAAAAGTAGTCAATATATGATTTACCATTCTAATTTTTTTTACATTTTAGATATTAAATGATTTTAAAAATAATTTTTTATTTGGTATTTTTTTAAATTTGGTTTGAATATTAATTTTTGGATTGTTACATAAGAGGTTGGCTTCTTGTGATTTCAAGTTTTTTACTGTCAAAGTTTTTAATTATTATATAAAATAAATCCTCTCTTATTCATGCAAAAATGAAAAAAAAAATTGTTCTTAGGATTATAATTTCTTTTTTCAATATTATTTTTTAAAAATATTTAATATTTAATTTTAAACCATTAATCTCCAAAATTAATAATTCACACAAAAAAAAAATCTTCCTATACTCTTAGGAGGGGATTCTATTTCACGGGGAATTATTTCCCTCCTCCTCACTCACAGTCACAAGAATATTTAACCCTCCTCTATGTCATCCACGTGGAATAAGATCGGATCAGTGGCTTCGAACTCTGTCAAGAGTGTTCCACGACAGAACCTTTTCTTCTTCCTCTAATTGTTGTACAATAGAAGCGAAGCATTGGATTGCTGACTCAGTAGTTGTGGACCCCACTTCGCTGAAAAAGCAACAGCTGAAAGCAACCCCAGAATCAGATCACCCCAGTTAGGTAGGGCCCATGTCCAAGCTATCGCAATTCCCGGGTGGGCCCCACAACATCCTTTTGCGAATTTACCAAACTACCCCCACAGAGAACCCGCTTTTTACGACTCGCTCACCGCGTGTTCGTTTCCATTAGGAGCAACTTCGTCACTCTCGCTGGCAGCTTTTTCTGTGAATACAAATAGCACAGCTTAGCGTCGCTTCCCTTCCCTTAGCTTCTTCCTCCGTTAGAAATAGCCTCTGGCTCTGAATTTCGGGAAACCCGAAACCCTAGACTCTCACATTCTCGCCGTTCTGTGGGCAATTCGTCGGTGAGGCTCCCGAAGCTAGCACCATTTTCCAGAGTTATTCGCGGCATCTCTGTTGAGGTACTGTTTAATTGCCGGGCAAGCTACATTTCCTATTTTTCATTTCCCATTTCCTCGAGTTTTGGTTGTGTCTACTTCTTCTGGAAATTTCTGAAGCCTCTGAAATTTTGCTGTTTGTTTGGCTTCCGGGAAGGGAAACTATTTTTCTTGAAGAAACTCATTTCCCATTTTTCTAATATTAGGAAGTTCAGTTTCGCAATGTCTCCTTGATGCTGAAGTTTGGTAAGGTAGCTTTTCCTTTTGGTCTTCGGTAGAAGTGGGCTCGAATGCCGGTCATTAGAGTGACAATAGTTCTTAATGCTTCATTGTTTAATGACCATAAGCGTGGTCGGTGAAAACAGTAATTATAAGTCACTTCAGGTTTTTAAAACAATCTTTTTTTCTTGTTCCAAATTTTATCAATACTGTGTTATTGGTAGGATTCTTGGACAGTTTCTCATGATTTTGCTAATCCTGCTTTCACCCATGGCTATTTGATTGGTATCTTCCTTACCTTACCTTTCCTGGGTTCTTTGTTGGGGATGGGATGGGGGAGGGAATATGACATTACTCTACTGAAGACGTCGAATTATTTATTCCGTGCTTTTTCGCGTTATTCGTCTCTTTTCCAGAGATTCTCTTTATTTTAAACTTTTTCGCTCCATTTGCTGGAATTTTTATTAGTCGTCTCTATTTAGGGTGGCTTTGCCACTGTAGCTACTCGTATTGCATGTGTTTTCATTTATATGATTAATCGCAATGGAATTGCGACATACTTTATTGTTATCGTTTCCATTTCAGGATATAAATACAATCCATGGCTTGGGATCTATGGAGTTCAACATATGATCAAGGTGTCCTATTTCTTTTATATCTTCTTTGTGTTTAGCTCATGTACGAGTTCAATATGAAGTACTAATTTTCTGGGCTTTACGATTTTTTTTCTTTGTTAATAATGGTTTGCATTTAATTTTCTGGTCTCAGTTCTTCACGAAAGTAATTACTCTGAGCATTTTGGATGGCATTGTGACTTCTACTTTGGTTGGGGGCGTGGTATATTCTTATTTCCTTACCCTGTATATGTTTGGCCTTTCATTGACAGATCTTTCTATCATTCTCCTGTATCTACTGTGGCTTTTTTTTTTTTTTCCAGATGTCATAGAGGAAGATGCCTTGAATGAGAAATATTGTATTCAGGTTTTAAGAAAATTGATAACAAAGGAAGATACTGAAATTGAAGAACTTGAAAGGGATCTCTTTTCCCTGCAGAATGAATTAGCCAGGGCTGAACATCAAAATTGGCCTGAAACAGGCCGTAGTGCTTTGACTGAGAAAATCAACTGCCTTGATGTCCCAATAAGGAGATTGAAGAATGATCATGCTGATAACAATGGAATTCAGCTACTATTACATAATAAACCTGTTGAGACCCTTAATGAAATAGTGAAGGCCACACAAAGAGATCACTGTCAAGATAAATGTGTCCAGGTTTGAATTATGAGAAGTTATTATTTCCTTTCCCAATTATATGAAGTGTGAATTTTACTTTTTCAAGATGAATAAAGGACCTACATGCACTTATTTCACCATGTATGCCAAGCATTTTAAGGCCTGCTAACTTCTTGTTGTGCTACTTGAATCACATTTTGATACATACAATTTTTCTTTTGCAAAATTATGCACTCCATTATTTTTTGTTGCTTTGAATTGCATAAGGCTCTCTAAATTCTGTAACAAAATAGGCACTGGGAGAAAGTTAAAAGTGAATTTAACTATCTCAGATGCTCAGCCAAATAACACCCTCCCCCATATGAAACAAAAAAAAATGGAATGATAAAAAAGTGAATTTCATGTCATTAATTTGGTTTTCTTCATAAATATATATAGGAAGTTCATATTTCTACTTGATGAAGAAAGTTTTTCACCTTTTTTTTTTTCGTAACATCTTTTACTTGTTAATTTTTTATTTAATTTATTTCAATGCTCTTTTGGCATCTCTTCTTTCTTCTATATTTAATTTGACATATACAGCATTTAACTACTTGGCATGAATCCCATGTTAGTGATATATATTTTATTTTTCTTCTGTTTGAAGCAGCCTCCGGATGTGAATGTGAACATCTTGAATCCAAGCATGATTTTTTCTAAACATCCCATAGACAAAGAGTCTAGCCATATTAGTCCAAATATACTCATAAAGGAGGAGCAAAATGAAGTCTGTGGGACTTCAGAAAATTCTACAAGCTCGAAACACCCTTTGGAGCTACAAAGATCAGATATTCCTGTAAAGACGGAGGTTGAGAAAGCTCTGTTATCTGGTTTTAGTTTAAATAAGCACTTATTTGTCTTTCCGCATGTTTTGATATATACATATCAGAATTTAAGATGATGTACTCTAGACATGCTTTTGTGAAAAAAAAAAAAATTGATTGCTATACCAATATTACTTACCTTTTACTTTTTCAATCACCTATGCAATGTTATATCTGCATAAGATGTATTGATTACGTAACATGTTTACTAGTTGTGCTAGCAATTTCTTTATAACGTGTCAATTGATCATATCTTTTTACAATATTGCTTTCTCTCTCTCTCTCTAGCTCATGATGCAAGGACTAAATATGTGATATGCGGAGATATGTATAGTTTGTTTAGAATAGTTGCATTTGAGATTGAGGGTTGACTATGAAGATTTACCTGTCCATATATTGTATGACAGCGGGCATATATATGTCAGCATACTTAAAGCTGATCATGATTCTATCCCTGCTCATATCTCCTGCAAGTTATTATATACAGTTATAATATGTCCAGACATTCTAAATTGATATATGGCCACGGTTGACACTTAAATGTAACAATGAACAGACCACAAATACTAATGTCAAAGATTCCAGCCCAAGTTCCCCGAAATTTGCAGCTGATGATTCTAAGGAGGAGAAAATATTGGCCGTCTACTATTCAGGTGGAACTGAAGAGGAAGAAACAAAGGAAAATGTTTTTTATGCTAAAGACAGATCATTAATTGAAAATACTGTAATATGTCCAGAGGAGGAAAGATGTAATCCAAAAGCAGATAAGGTTCAAGTAGCACTACTCTCTCCTCCCCTGTCTCTTCCATCTGTCTTGTAATTTTTTGCTGCTGTTCATGTGAGAAAGTATCAAACCTTCCATCTATTAGCCTTTCAAGTTACAACTGTTTGAGATGTAGTTGTTTATGGCTCTTGACTTATTTTATGCCTGCACTGCAAGTGATACGGCTTGATGAGTTTGGACTAGTCATATGATGTTTATTGAAAGGGAAAGGTGGTATTTTGAACTAAAATTCTGAAGTAAAAACAGTTTGGTCTTGCTCTTAGAATAGTGCAGAAGCTACTATTTAAAATCTGTATATATTCCTTAGTTTCATAAAGTAAAATTTCAAAAGATTTATTTTGAGATACTATGACCACATCAGGTTTTTCCATTTCTTATGTTTAGAAAATCATTGAAAGAAAGACTACTACTCAAGCCATGATCTGAGATAAGAATTGTAGTTTTTAATGCCAATTTTCCAGTTTTTTGGTTTTTTCATGGCATTGTAATTTTAGCGCTCAAATTCATGTGACATTCAGCTCATGATAGCAACTAATGATTTGAAGTTTACCTGTGTTATTTTTGTCAATCATCAACTGTCAAATGCTGATACCAAACACCCCTTATTAAATGCCTTAAAAGATACTTTTAACTTGTCCATTAAGAAGAAACAATCAAGTATTCCTAATGGGATAATGCATTCAGAGTTATAAGAAAACCATCTCTATGCTGCCAGCTGACTGCCTGACACAATGAATTTGTGTTCAGTATTGAAACCCAAAGAAAAAGAGAATAAATACCAGTAAAAGGGCAAAGGTAGTTGCAGGTCTCTTAGACTCTTTTAGCTTGTAATGCGAGTCTGTATTTGTTTTATTTTTATTTTGCTTTTTCTGTGAAGGTTTAAATTTGCTAACCATTACTACCCATAATAATTTTTGGGCAAACCCTGGCGGTCTATTTCTATTGAATGTAGGGTTATTTGTTTCTTTTTAGGTTATTCTTCAGTTTAATGTCCCACATAATGCCTTGAATCTTTGGGACTGGATTTTTCTTGTATTTGTCTCCCCCAGTGAACCTACGATAGATCCTGATTCCTGACATTATTTTTTTAAGGAACTGCTTGCAAAAACTGTTGTGACAAGTACTGATTTGGGAGCTATCATCTGTTCACCTGTTCCTGATAGAATGAATGTATTGGGAACATCAGATTTAAAAGTTTTAGCTAATGAGGAAGTTAGAAGAAGCCAACTTGTTACCACTGTCACTGGTCAAATCTTGAATTCATTTTCTTCCACAGGCAAGGTAAATATTCCAAATGAAGCCAAAGGGCAAGAAGCCCTCTTGTTTTTCTTTTAATCAACTTAACTTGTTGGATTGATAGCAGTCTATTTTGAGTTTTACTTTCAACAACATTTGTAGAGCATTCATTTTTAAATTTTGCAGCAAGAAGATGCAACTGTCAAAGATATCACCGGGGATGCTTCTGGACTTGCAGCTGGCACTGAGGGAAGGAAAAAGTTTCTGGATGTCAAATTACATGCCTCACAACAAGTGAAAAGTGAAAATTCTGATTTAGATCAAAAGCTATGTGATTTTACCTCAAAAACTGCACGAAGAGATTGCCAGAAAGAATCCAAGGTTACTTCGACTCAAGATTTGGACCCTGATTTACCATCAAATAGGGATTGCACGAGAACAACTTCTGTTCTAAAAGATACTACTCGAGAATTCTGTCTTGCTGATCCTGAATTATGGAACGGTAAAAATTCTTCACATGCCACGAATATTCAAAGTCTCAGCCTTGTTAATGCCACAAATTCTGGGTTAAGTTCACTGTTAGAGATCCAAACCAAGAGCGCCCTATTTACTGGGTCACAGCTAACAGACGAAGGGAGATCACGAGCGCCATGTCTTCTTCAGTATGAAACTACTTCTAACCTCAGCAGCTCTGTTTTGAGTAAGCCTGTTGAGCCAAAAAATCAGGGAAAGAGGAAAGTGGAACCAGACTCATTTTTTGGTAGAGAACCGGGTGACGGTCCTATGGAAGCTATTTCAAATTCACCCTTGAAAGTTACAACCAAGAGGCAACGGAAGACAAAAACCAGCATTGATGGTGCCAATTCAACCGAGTCCCTGAACAGAAAGGTTGCTGAAAGAACAGTGCAGTCTCATCATGAAACTGAAGAATATGCCATAGTTCCTTATGACAGCAAGTTTTCGGAGTTACAAAAGAAAAGAAATATTTCTAAGTTACCAATTACTGTGGGAATACAAAAATTAATTGTCAACTCAGAGGGAGTTGCAATGAACAATGGAAACCATGAAGAACTTCAGATTAGCCGGATGTGCTCCTCAGTTGATTCCCATAATGAGACCTCAGCTTTGCTGCCCATTAGCTTGGAAAACTTGCCATTGAGAAATTTGAGGGCCATTGCAAAGCAGCACAACGTGAAAAAGTACTACAGACTTGCAAAAGGACCTTTGGTGGAACAATTAACTCAACTGCTTAGTAGTTGCTGAATTTACTGATGTTTCACCGCTAGTGTTGATAACCCTTTTCTTCTATATGCTTTTTTGGTCTTGTCCATATCCTGCACGGAGTTTGAAAGGCTTGATTGTGTTTTTGACATAGGATTTAGGTAGTTACAGAAAATCCTTAGGCAAATCCAAAGGGAGTACGTGACAGGATAATGCACAAGCTATAGAGAGAATACTAGCTATAGGAGTACTATGTAAATGAAAGAAAGTACTTAATCTTTGTGACCTCATGGGACACCTGAACATGTGTCTCGAACTTCTTAAAGGGACATTAATATGTTACTAAGATCCATTACGATGATAGAATTAAGTATGTAAAGTAAAACAGCAAATATCTTTCTAGCGTCACTGGCTATGTGGAATTACGGATGCTTCATGATGCTCTTAAAGTGGCCGGTATCATGTTGCGGTTGATTTGATTGATGTTTGACGAAACTCATGTGGAAGTGCACTTTGTCTAATCATTTCAACCTCCTACTTCTGGACTGAATGACGAGTAAACGTTACGCTTCTGAACCGGGATTACTAAGTGCTAACGTATTTGTTTGATGGTTACATCAAAGAAATGTAGTTGGACTGATATGACGACGATGATCTTTAACATGTTTTAGGAGAGTATTAAGTACAGATTTCTTCCACTTTTTTTATTTTTATTTTTCTTGTCTTGGGACCGGTCAGTTTCAGATTAAAAAGGGTAGGGTAATAATATTTTATGAAGCACTAACTTATATCTAGTTCTTTATATTAACCCTATTAAATTTTTCACTAAGAACAAAAAAATGTATAAAATATTCTTTGATGGAATCAATCATACAATGTAAAATTATAAAAGAAATATAGTTATTTTAAAATCACATATTTGTTGTAAATTTGATGATAAAGATATAAGAATTATAGGTAAATCTTTTTTAACATGTCTAATTTGTGATTATTTAATGTGGATTCTCTGGAATTTTATTTCCAAATGAATCTTTACCATGAGTATAGTTTTGAAAATAATACCAATCACTATTTAATCATTGAATGACAAATAAAATTGCTTAAATCAAGAAAAAAAAAGAAGAGATTTGTTAGAATTCTGTATTTAGATGTAAGGTATAATTTGATTTAGTTTCAATTTTATCCCAAAAGTTTTTTGTGCCAATTTTACTTTATATTTCTACTTGGCGTAAATTTCGTCCATGCTACTAACTTGACATTAATTGAAGATATATCAATCACTAAGAAAATTACTATTTTACCTCTCTCTCTCTCTCTCTCTCTCTCTCTCTCTCTCTCTCTCTCTCTCTCTCTCTCTCTCTCTCTCTCTCTCTCTCTCTCTCTCTCTCTCTCTCTCTCTCTCTCTCTCTCTCTCTCTCTCTATATATATATATATATATATATATATATTTAAGCACTTATCATATAAATTATTTCTATAATTGAAGAGTTTTATGAGGACAAATTTTACATAAATTGTTTTCAACTTATTTTCATAAGTTATTTTGGAGAATGAAAAGCTTATAGAAATAAACTGAAAATAATTTATGGATATATCATAAGTTATTTTTATAAATTCTTTCAAACACGTGCATAAGCGCTTATGCTATAAGATTAGCCAGATAAGCTCAAAATAAACTCTTCCAAATACACCTCATATCTTATATCATATATATATATATATATATATATTAAATATGTTATAAATGTAATATTTAATTACATTAAGTGGTGTGTAACGATTATATCGCATTAAATGTGTAACGATTATGTTGCATTAAGTGGTGTAATAGTTACGTTGCATTCAATTGTATAACGATTTCGGTTATAGTATCAATGACCATTATGACCATTGAACAAAGGAGGTGATAATGAATTTTAGTTACAAAACCGTGATAAGTGTTCGTGATAGTTGTATATTATATATAAGTCTTGAATGTCCTCTTTCTACTCTTTAATCAAAATACACATTTATCATCTAAAGTAAAAAATCAAGTGTGAGAAACTTTGCTTTATCGTAAAATAAAAACAATGACAGAAAATAAGTCAATTTTTTATTGATTATGTTTGGAATGCTTAGAAACATACTTAGGTGAATTCATTTTTCTTACAAAAATTATTTAATACATGAATTAAAAGCTCAAATGAAAATATAAGAAAGCATTTAATGCAAACTTTATTTTGTAAACGTTTTTCACGAATTTGGTCTATTTTATTTTGAACTCTCTATTTTTATTATTATTATTATTATATTTGAAATTTCTCGTCAAAAGGTCCCAAAACCATAAAGTCAAAATAGGTAATCAATAAGGCCTACTTAGGAAAATATTTTTTACTATTGAACAAGGCAACCAACGTTGAAGAATGGGTGCCACACCCGAAAATGCATGCATGTGGCATTTGAAAAAGAAAAAAGGAAGAAATTAAATTCGCTTTCAAATGAAAACTAATTTAATGGGGACGGTTTTAAATTGAACTTACACAACAAGATAAAGAGAACAATGGAAATAAATAAATAAATAAAATTTAGGTTACATATAAATTGTCTTTTGAACTTTCTAATAATCACATTTAAATGGATGAGTTTTTCACTGCCAGAGTCTACCCAAATACTACCCTGTCCTAGTTTCATACCATCACGATGTGATATTCTACCCCATCTTTATCTCAAACTCACATTTATCAAGTTATTTTTAACATCATACATTTATTAAACTGTTTAACTTCACAATACTGATCAAATTGTTTAAATCATAGAATTAAAAACTAGATCAGACTGGATCAGCTGATAGAATAAAAACTAGCCCCCATGTAATCCAAATGAACTAGATGACCAGACACGTCAAAAACGATCCATAAACCAATTTAGGAGGAGATAAAGTGCTTAGTTTACTAGTAGCCAATTACAGCCCATTATAATATTTGCACGTTCCACTATTTTTGCATGGCAAAAACGTTAAAGATTCTCCTGGTTCTAGCTCTTTGTTACATCGCCAATCGCTACTTGACCTCTAATGTTTCCTTGAAATGAGTTGAATTTAGCAAGTCTGTTTTAATTTCAAGCATAGCTCAAAAAATTCTTCATCTTGTTGTTGAGCATGCGAAGAAGAGACATGGCTCGAATCAGGTCTTGTTTTGCATTATTTGGTGCTGATGAAAATGGCAGAATGACAAAATCATTATGAGATTTAATGCAAGCATGGACGGGCTTGTGCATCACTATTCAACAAAGGTGATTACTGGTTCTTAGGTTTATGAGCATTGCCCCCAATATCCACGCAGAGTTTGGGACACCCTGTGCTTTAATGGAGTAATTTACTACAAGTTCATCTCAATCAAAGCGGGGATAACTCGATGCACTTGTTCAATGTTATTATCGCCAATATTTAGAGCATGCTTAAAATGAATACTGGGTCTCGATAGCTCACATCTACAACAAAACAAACAAGTGCGCTGATACTGGGTTCTCTCTGCTTGCAGATTCTTGTTCCATAATTCTTGTTTTAGAATAGTTCTCTTTGTTTCTTGTAACTTCCTCTTTGTTTCACTTATCAAGCCGTGGACTTTGCTTTTGTCTTTCTTGGTTCGTATGGACGTGAATAAAGTAAAATATCAACTACATCAGTAGTCAACAGTATCAATTATTCAAACATGGAAATAAACGAGGGCCAGCTTATCTTCACATCCCCATCAAGTTCAGCTCAATATATGTGTAGTTTGAATTTTAAACTTTCCAAACGGAGTTTATTTTTAGCCTTTTTAAGTAAAAATCAAACCAAAGCCTAACCTGACTGGGGTAATTTACTTCATAAAAGTAATTTTAAAAATCCTACATTTCTCTTTATTTAAGAAAAGAAAATAACAATAACAAATTAAGCTAAGGCTGGTCAGACAGGTCTGGAAATCAACAAAGCTAGTAGTAGTAGTAGATAAGATAGGATACTTAAAGACGGTGATTATAATTAATGCTTACGATGACACTAGCAAGGATAATCTAATCTGTACAAAGCCCCATACAATAGAAGTGGGGCAGATCTATATTTAAAACTATGATTATGCACAGACTATGATATACAGCTTCGCCTGTCATTACCTCAGCTCAAAATGGATCTAGAAAGAAGGGAACCAGAATTTGTTGATCAACTAGGGAGGCAACCTAGCCATTCTCTTTCCCAGAGAGCCAAAACACTGGTTGAAACAACAAAAATTCTACCCTAGTGAGTTTCGGGCGTCTTGCCCTGTTTCTGCTTCAAAACCTCCATTATTAAAATCACGTGATAGTGGTAAACTGGGTCTGCTCCGGGAAAACAGAAGCTCCACCGGAAAAAGAGTCTTCGACCCTTTCATTCCCAACCTTCTTTGTCGCCTTCTTTAGTCTCTTGGGTTTCTGGGCCGGTGGATCAGTATGATTAGCATCATACAACTCACTGTCCATAGGTATAGTACTATTTAAATCACTCATCTTTTGGGAATTCTTGGTCCTTGATGCAGTTTTTCTGTCAGAGGCAGCCTTTCTCTGCAAATATACATTGTTGTTAACCAAACTGAATTAATTGACCTTAACAAGGATTACATGACCAAAAAACAAATATTTACAATAGTCAAACATTATCAAGTAAAAATAACAATTGCACTAGCCACCCAATAATTTGGTTTCTTCACAATCAGAATCCCTCGGCTCCCACATGGATATCAGATATACAATTGATCAAGACAGCTAAAATATGAGTCAAACACAGAAGCACTTTCTGCAACATACTTGAATCACTAAACCTTTGCCCTTTCTAATTTGTCAGTGAGGAAGAGAGAGCAGTACGAACAGAATGTGATCACTAACTTCTGAGTCAAGCTAAGCCAGCCAATAGGTGCCACTTAATTGTGCTTCCCACACTCAAAACTTATAACTATATCGAGATTGATTATAACCACGTAACATTCTAACCCTAAATCTAAGTAACTCTTGCTGTCTATCATTTTCTATAGTAGCAATCTGAAAATATTACTTGTCAAAGCAGAAAAACAAGTACATCAATTTAAAACACATAAAAGCACTCACCAACATACATAGCTTGTAGTCTACATCAAAAAACAAGACTACTAGATATTAAATACAATTATTTTCTTAAAAGCACAGAGAGTTCACTTGAAATACAGAGTAGCCTGTAAGCAACCCTTTCTATATTCATAAAATAGGGCTGCACAGGTCACTTTTAAGTGGTAACAAAACAAATACACTAACAAAATGAATAACATGAAGCTCTCCAATTAATCATGCATCAGATCCTTCCCTTGCAAATGAGAAATACAAAACTACCAACATAAATTTAAACTGTTTCTAGTCATATACCCACTTTAAACTGTTTCCATGTACCAGCAGCACTGATACTCAAATTTATAATATTACCTTTTTGTTACTGAACTTTGATCCCTCTGGGTCAAGAGAAATATCATTATCTGTACCCGGCACTTCTGAGTTTGTTAGATCTTCTAGAGATGCATCACCATCTTCATTTACACGTATTCCCTTCACAGGTTGTTTTTTCTTTTGCTTATCCTTTATCTGCAAGTATAAATTGAGGTTAAATATTATCAGAAAAAAAAAATTCTATTGGTTTGAGGATTCTACTTCTAGAGCTTATATGTTGCCTTCTCACACCGTTGGTGAGAGATAGTTGACACATTGTAACAATGACTTTTTGGGTTACCAGATTCACAACCAACCTGCAGAGGAATTTCCTTTAATTTCTGCTCCAACTGCACATCATCCAGCAGCAGAGATACGACATCCTCAGGAGCTAAAAGATCACCGACAGAACCACCAGTCATGACAAGGTTCTGTACAGTGCTTTTTTGACTTGCTCTAAGAAGAATCTTCTCTTCAACTGTCTCTTTACATATAAGTCGGTAAACAGTAACCTACAAGATTTAAAACAAATTAAAACCAGTTATAAACTAAAACAATAAACTGAGCATTACCATACAAAAAATAAAACCGGGGGGGAGGGGGGAGGAGATTGTGTTTGTGCAAGCAAAGGCAAGATCACAAAAAATGAAGCCGCATGGAAGTGACAATGCCATGTATGCAAGCAAGGAGTACACAAAAAAAAGCATTTTCTGGAGATCACAACATTAGTGCAACTTGGTATCATATAATGATTATTTGCATGCGCGCACAGAAAAAAGTTGGGGGAGAATGAACTAACATCTTTTGTCTGACCCAATCGATGAGCCCTGTCCATTGCCTGTTGATCCAATGTTGGATTCCAATCACTCTCATAAAAAATTACTGTGTCAGCAGCTGTCAAGTTGATACCCAATCCACCAGCTCTTGTACTCAGTAAGAAAACAAAAATATCATTCCTGCAACAAATAAATTACAACTATCATAAGCAACTGCATAAATAAGGAATGTTCAGAAATCTCACTAGGGTAGACTATCACTGCATATGGGAAGACATTACCTATGCTGGAAATCTCTGACCATGTCTCTACGGTCCTGAATAGCTGATGATCCATCAAGTCTAAAATATCTATATTTTCTATAGTTCATATAATCCTGCAAATTGCATTAATCGGCAGCCAGCATCAAAACAAATCCAGTTGAATGATAAACACTAGGACAAGTACAATATTATGCTATCACATAGGTAGTTCTCACTAACTGGTAGGACCCTTTCCCCTGTCAAATCACTAACCTTACTGCTTACTCCCCAAAGAATAGATTTTAGATTTATATTCAATTTATTTCGTAGCTTTAGTGTAAAAGAATTGCAACTCACAGACCTTCTGTGCTGACATTATGCAACCATTACAATGAAGGGAATTGAACTCGCACATCAACGGGGCCCATGTGAAAATAACATAAAACCAGAGGCTTTTAAAAATAATTACTATCAAAAGGTTTTAAATAATAACAAGTTTAGCAATACCTCAAGAATATTCAGCATCTTAGTCATCTGAGCAAACAAGAGAACACGATGATTTTCAGCTCGCAAGCGTTTCAACAATATATCAAGTGTTTGAAGCTTCCCAGAGTCCTATATGAAAATTATGACTTAGAAAAATGATTTAAAGAGAAAGATGAAGGATACGCAGGGGAGGGAGGTCATTCAATAAAGAATAAAGAACAAAAGGAATTAAAACAGCACTTACAGTGAGCAACTTCGCTGGGTCAAAATTTCGCATGGGGGGTGAAGAACCTAAAATTTTGTAGGTTAACTGAAGAGCAGGCTGTACAACTGGTAGCTCAGAATCAATCTCTTCTATTAAATGATGAGGAGGCCCATCTGGCATCCTAGGTCCATTATACTCAGATGTACGAGCAAATCCCACAAACAACCTCTTAACCCAAGGGTCATGTAATTCTTCAATTGTTCTATAAGAGAAGTTTCGATCGGAGCAGTGAGCACCAATCTAAAAATAAGAAAAGAAGCAACACAGACAACCATTAGTGATCATTTTGCAAAAACATGTGGGGACTAGATAGTAAGGAAACGTAACATACTGGGGGAGCTCTAGTCCGAGGGATATATGTATATGCTGAGTGAAGAAGCCTTGCGTTGGATAAAATCCTATCCTGACATGGGACAACCAAGGCCTCAAAAGGGGCATAGCTGGGCCCAGTTGCAAATCTTCTTTGGAAAATCTTGGTCTCAGATCTTGTTGGCACCAATAACATTCGTGTAACAGCCCTCACTTTTCCTTTGTCGAGGTGACTGCATTCAGGATCATTATCTAGTGTGTCCGTAAGAAAGTCTACAGCTTCATTGATAAATTTCTGTTCCCATCTCACCATAGAAAATAGTAGTCGCTCCATAAAAGAACCAGTAGCTAAAAATGTCACCTCTTGTGGACACAAATCCATCAAATGTGTAAAACCAAAAGTTCCACTTTCAACACATAACCCATTTGATTTATTTCCTTGAGAGAAGATAGATTGAAAAACATTTTCCGGGCTATAAATATTAAAATGTTTCTGAAAGGATTCTCTGCTAACACCACGAGCAACAGCTGAACTGAGCATTTTTGAACCTTCCATGATTTCTTGGTGGACAAGTTTTGGTATCTAAAAAGAGCAATAAGAAACAGAAGAAATCACTAACCATATGTATAAGCAAAACTTCAAGAACTTTATGATTTTGTAGACACAAGTTATCTTTTAAGATAAAAACGCTAAGGTGACAATAGGGTCCATGTGAATTACAGTTTACCAGTGACTTTGATATAGAATGACAACCCATATTTTGAGACAAGGGCCCAACTATGTGGCATATGAACATAACTAAAAGTCCATTTGTAATAAGCTCACTGATCTGATGTGCATGAAATATTAGTCATTATGAGTCAGGTGAGGTCTGAAGTGTATTAAATTATTCAAAGAAAAGCAATTATTAAGAACAATATACACAAAATTACCATTAAATTTTATTGTGACATAGCATTTATCTACTCTATCATATTTGTCCTTCCTCCTTCATGCTTATTAACCTTAAACAAGTCGTAGTCTTACAAAGACAATCTTCCCAAAATATAAGAAATCAAACTACATATACTAATCGTTACTTCGTTAGTAACGGTGTAGCAAGGCTCTGAATGAATATTTTGTTTTTTCAAAGAGGTTCCTGATTCATAGAATGAACTTGCTTTGACTCCGCTACAGATATGCAGTGATAATTTGGGTTGAACACATAATGCTAAAATTCCTAAGGTTCCATGTATTTCTGATTGGAAAAATGACACCCACATCAAAATAGAATTGATGCCAGGCAATTTCAAAGTTAGCTAGACAGAAAAAACTTCATGCATTTTGAACAATGATGTAAACTAAAACCTAAGTCTGATGGCCACAGCACCAAACATGATGTAATAGTATCTTGCATTTGTTTTAAATTTAAGATAACAGTGTAAAGAAAAAGGAACATGAAGAGAGGGGAGGAAGAAGAAAGAATGATGATATCAAATGCTCTGATACAGTATATTAGGTTTAAGAAAGTACCTTGTATGATATGGGATTGTGCCCTCCAGAATAGTATACGTCCTCCAACTCCCCAAATGGAGGTGGTGGAAGGGAATTTGGAATCTCTCCAAAGTTGAAGTATGTGGTTCCCTCACTTCTCTCAAACAACTCTGGATGGTTGCAAACCTACCATAGTTTAAGAGCAATATTTATTATAGGAAATAGTAAAAAAAAAAAAAATCGACGGACCTAAAAAAAAAACGCTTGTCTCTCAAAATATACCAAGTAATGCAAAATTAATCTAGAACACACACACACACACACACAGGCAAAAAAAAAAAAAAAGAAATCCATAGAAATGGAATGAACTCTACCTTTCTTAGTTGAATAACAATGTTCATTAAATTCAGAATTCTCTTCTCATTGAGCTGCCCACGATTACTGTCAAACAACTCAGCGAGAGAAATCTTATTCTTGATTGCTTGATAGAAAGCCTGCTGCCGAGAACTCAACTTACAGTGCACTGTAACCTCTGTCTTCTTAGTCAGCTCAGATATTACATCTTTTTTAACTCGTCGCAACATGAAAGGCTTCAGAATTGAATGCTGCAAGGAGAAAAGCAACCAAAAATAAAACAAAAGGTTTGAAAACATCAAAGCTTAAAAGAGTTTTAACAAAATAACAGCTAAAACACCAAGGAGCAATAGTACAATTATGGGACACCACCAAAATGCAAATTCTGAAGCAATGTCTCTTCTTCCACCATAAAAATTATGTACTAAAGCCTAACATATGCCCCCAAAATTTCTTATTAAGAAATCCATGAATTTCGATCATTTACTTACTGGCAATATCAAACACGAAAGACAAACTTACCAATCTGTTAAGTTGGTGCTCATTCAAGGTACCTCCATGTTCCGCATGGTTCTCAATTCTGCCATGTGAGGTGTCATAAAAGAAGTTAACTGTAGTTAAATTGTCTAAAATGTCCAATGGCTTTTAATGAACCAAAAGCATACCCTTTTGAAAACCATTCATTAAACTGCTCATGGCTATCGAATAAAGTTGGCATAATAAAGTGCAGAAGAGCCCACAACTCAGCCATGTTATTTTGAATAGGTGTACCAGTCAGCAGCAGGCGATTTCGACAATTAAAGCTCAGGAGTGTCCTCCATCTTATACTGTCAGATGAAAAATACTCAATCTATTACAAATGAGAATATTATGAAAATGAATTTCAAAGGCAGTAATCACAAAACATATTATGATACAACTTCAAATATCTCATTCACCACAAGACAAACTCATATATAATTATTTATACACATTCAACAATGCACACCAAATAAAATAACTAAGTCAAAGTACTTATAAGGAATATTCAAAAGGAATGATGACCAATTGATAATATAAGCCATTCACTAAACCACATTGAATTCATAGAATATGTTAAAACCTGTTTGAACTTTTAATTGCCTGGGCTTCTTATAGGGGAATATTCAACAGGAATGATGACCAATTGATAATATAAGCCATTCACTCAACCACATTGAATTTATAGAATATGTTAAAACCTGTTTGAACTTTTAATTGCCTGGGCTTCATCTAACACCATGTACTGCCATTTGACACGCCGAAAATACTTATCATCAGATACTAGTAGCTGGTAGCTTGTGATGAGAATGTGGAACTTAGCTTCCCTGGTAAAACAAGAAAGGAATAATAACCATAGTCATCAAAGAGATAATAAGACGAGGAAGATAAATAACACAATAGACCTTTTTTTTTTTTTTAAGTTCACCTTACTAACTTCATTCATATCATTACTAAAATCAAAGTCATGCAAGCAACTATATACCCTCATCAGTTAGTCCCATTTTCCTTAATCAGCCCATAAGTAGCAGAGGAAACTCTTATTTTGACAATATCTTCAACATTTTTTTTCTTAGTGACAAAGGGGCTCAAACCCTAGCCCCTAACCCACAATACCACAATCCCATATCACTTGAGCTACAAGTTCAGTGGTGACAATATCTTCAACATCACACGTACAAACAAAGCAGACTGCATTTTATGTACCAAGATTATATCAATTGAAAAATCTTCACACGTTTGGCAATTATTGATAACATATATTCATTTTTCAGAAAAAGATCTAATGTCTATGTTATGCGGCAGTTGGTGTTTTTATTATAATGTGTTTTTATTTTGGTGTTTTTATTATAATGTGTTTTTATTTTTATAATTTATATTTTCTGTATTTTATATATGTGTGGGTGGCTTTTGTCAGTTATGTCTCTGTGTTGATTATGTAGTTCCGGATGACGAATGAAATTTTCTGGTTGAGTATTATCATTAACTAGGTGAGTTTACACTAGAGATTTTGGTTCTCTCTATAACATGAACCAAAATAGGTAGAAAGAAAATATCAGATTTCTCTTCCTCTAGACCCATAACCAGATCCACCAGTAAAAAACATAACAACCTATTTCTCTGAATGTAAAATAATGTATCAAAAAGAAAGATTACCTACGATAAAGATCCTTTGGGTTAATACTTTTCCTGAGCACTGTCCGCTCGTGAAGCCCACCCCAGTAAGGAAGCACTTTCATTTCAGGGCAGAAACGCTCAAGTTCCTCATTCCAATTGTTTAATACAGATGCAGGTGCAATAATCAAAAATGGTCCCCATATATTTTTCTCCTGCACAGACAAGATTGTTAAACTAAAATCGCCAAAATGCTCAAAACTACTAGTTGATTAGTTACCTCAGCTAAATGGGCTAAAAAAGCCATGGCCTGGATGGTCTTTCCAAGTCCCATTTCATCAGCAAGTATACCATTCAGACCCTGCTCATAACAATTAACTAGCCACTGAAGACCTTTTAGTTGATATTCTTTAAGAGTACCTCTAAACAATTCTGGTGTCCGAACTGTGGATGCCACTGGCATGGTTGAGCTGCAATAAAATAACAGAGAAAACTTGGTGACCACTCACTTACTTAATATTTAATCACCAATGGCATCCAGATGAAAATTAACAAGAAACATATATATACATGTACATGTATGTGTCAGGGTACCAAAAAGTGGGGGAGAGGGGATACACAAAGAGAGAGAACTCACGGGGTTTGCAAATCAATGTTACTCGCTCCTGCAACTTCCTGTGAATGTGCATCAGTTTCACCAGCCTGACGCAGCCTCAAGCATTCATCATCAAAAGCACGAGTCATCATTCTCTGCTTAGAGACTGCTTCTTGAGCAGCCATCAAAGCTTCCTTCTTCAGTTCAGCGTCTTCAGGATCTTCCTCCTCACTAGGCCCGGCATCTGAAGAGCCATGCAGTGTATCCTGATCATCCGCTTTTTCATCTACCACAGGCAACGCTTCAGAAGACAGTAGGTTTGACTTATTCTGCATAAAGTGACTGTACAGCTCAGTTTGCTGTATAAGGAAATTAAGCCTTTGCTGTTGCCTCTTTGCTTCTCGAAGCTCCTGTTCACGCCTCAAAGCCTCAGCAGCTTCTTTCTCCTCTTTTTTCCTCACTTCTGCCTACAATAAATGGAACTGAAAATTAGCACATTCAAAGTCCAGTGTACTAGTGAAATTGACAAATAAAATTGACAATCTTCAATTTTAATTTAAAATTCCAGTTACAGATTGACAGATCTCGTCCCACCAAATAGCTCATTCTTTTTGTGTCAGAGACAATAAGGTGCAATAACTTATAAACAAAGCCCAATTCTTCTTATCAGAGTCTCGGCACCCACCTCACCAAACAGCTCAGACACCATACATTAATCTCAAAACTTAAGGTTTGCACAATATCACCCGTTAACATGCATGACATTAGTTTTTACAGAGAAAGGCAGATATTAAGGATTGCAGGCATGATAATTTTTCACCAAACTTGCACCATTACCACATAGAAAGAAACCTAAAAACACATGCTTTTCAGTTTTCGATAACCATCACCCAAAAACAATAAACTTCAGAATGGAATGGAATAGTACCATCTCCTTATCTACTCGTTTCCAGAACAGCAACATGTCTCTAGCTAGTTTCCGGGTGCGAATGGCTGCACTCTTCATCAATTTAAGTGATCTAGTCACTTTCATTCTAACCTGAAAGAGAAATATATCCATAAAAGTAAATCTCGGATCACAGGCATTAAGTTTAAACTAGTTCAATATCAGAAACCAACGTGAAATAAAACAGATGATAGATGTGCAGAAGGGAAGAAACAGAGCATGCCTCTCTTTGACAGTTCTCTGAGAACCTCTTGGCATCAACGAGTTGCTTTCGATGGAAAGCAGTAAAAATTCTGTGATGCTTTGGTATATCTCTTCTTACAATATTTACCCAGACCTTTCCAATTCTTTCTGTTTCCTCCTTCTCAATCAGAGAAGGGTCTTTCTTTACTTTTTGCTTCTTAGGTAGGCTTCGTTCAATTATCTACAGCAATGAAGAGACATGGATTAATGACAGAGAGAGAGAAAATAAGGATAGAAGAGATAGGTCTCCCATAAAGATCTCCCATCATTTCATCCCTACTGATACATACCTCATAGGTATCACCTTTCTCCAAAACCTTCACATAATAAACCTGCAATACACCACCCTCAGACAAAATAGATCGCTTTATACTTCCAGCAGCTCCTTCTGGGATGGAGGAATTCAAACCAACATCAGATACTTTCAGACTAAATTGATGAGGCAAATTAGACACTGACATGGCCTTCAATCGTGCCTGAAGCGATTCATACTGGGATAGGGCTTCCCCCATGCCTGCTCGGTTTCTAGTCCCAAACCTCTTATCAGAAGCCATCATTGCAGCCAAGGACCCCAAATCCAAGGTACCCTTTAAGTAAAATTCCTCCACCTGGATATCTGAGAAACTTGGAAGGTTCAGCATCGGTGCTAACTTATCATAAGTAGGAGGAATTTTGTAAGTGACACCATCCCCAATGTCTAAGGAAGCTGGTTCATAGACAGTTCTGCAAGAAAGTTAAAAAACAGAAATGATAATGATGACGGTAATTGTCGCATTTCGGGAAATGCAACAATAATGATAATGATGATAAAGTTCTTAACATAGATAACATTTCATAATTCAAATCCAGGCAATGGGACAGAAAAGGCATACCTATCAGGGCCATATTGCTGGGTGAAATCTGCTTCACGATAGTTTACAGGTTTCTGAGGATTAGTATCATTTGGCCACTCAGATGTAGTCTCCACAGCATGAAATCCTCCTCTGTGCT
The DNA here is from genome assembly GCA_037074585.1 of Biancaea sappan. Lineage (NCBI taxonomy): Eukaryota > Viridiplantae > Streptophyta > Magnoliopsida > Fabales > Fabaceae > Biancaea > Biancaea sappan. The sequence goes on from CM073492.1 coordinate 35,549,623, forward strand.
CATTCCCTGACTTTCGAGCTTTCAAACCTATATTACTTTTAATGATTTGAGCACCAACCCGATTTTGAGCAGGGCTAGAAGAAGTATCTTTATACCTCCTCTTGTATTTCTGAATATGTTCCCCCAGCATTGTTCGGTATCGCTCCTCTGTCATGTGTGTCCCATAAAAAATACCCTTGTCCTCGTCGTCACTGTTTTGAGACCACTTTCTCTTCTTCAACAAATTTACTTCCCTTCCGCGCATATTCCCATTACTGTGGTTTGCAATTGCCCCACCTATTTATGGAAGTATCCCAAAGATACAGGGTACAAATTTACATGAATTAAACCTCTTTTTTCCCAAAAATCATCCATCCCTATACAGTAAAGCTAACTTGTAGAATAGAACTATCATTCACAAGCATAAAATCCAAGTATGTAAAGAATCTTTGAAGACCAAAATAAAAAAGTGTAACGCCTACCTTGGCTATCTCTGCTCTCATCCTGACTACTATTCCCATAATAATCAAAATCATCATCTTGTTGTGGAAGTTGAAAATTCATCAAAGACTACAAAACAATGCAACAAGAAAAATAATAAAAAAAATAAAGAGACATAATAAATTCGTGAAGTATAAACTTCAGAAACGTTAAAAGCTAAAATTAAAATCAATTCCACAAGCCCATTATTCGAAACCTGTATAGCCCACCAAAAGCAAAAAACCAAAAAAAAAAAAGAAAGTTTGAAGACATGATAGAGGCATACAAACCTCCAGTTTTAGGAATACAATTCAGAAAACAGAAGCATGAAACATGATAATTTGGTAGAAAATATAGAAGCTATGAGAGAACAGAGAAAAGCAGAGCGACAAACCTCGAGATTGAAGAGACTAGAGTACGAGAGCGAGTCCTTGGGTTGCCTTCTGTGATCCATCTGGTATGACGCGACCACAATGTGAAGGTAACCCCAACCTAAGAAACCCTATTTCTCCAAAAAAGCATGGAGAAAGAGATCGGCAGAAAGCGAATGAGAAGAACCTTAGCCCTAAAAGGAGTGAGAAGGAAGGGAAGAAGGGAAAGGGAATGGAATGGTGCGTAGGATAAGGTGGGTAGCAAGGAGAAAGGGAAGGGTCGTAGACGCAGGCGGTGCACGAAGCATCAAAGTGTGCTAACGTACGCTGCGCGGGTGACATCGCGTTAACGTGCGCTACCGATGATATTTCAACTCGTTAAGAATTTGCCGCATATGAAATAAACGGTATTGAGCGGACAGAGAAAGGCACGTGGAGAACGATTCCAAAGAACTGTTTTCCAGTTTTGTCATACTTACGCAACTACCTCCTTTTATTTTGTATTTTTTATTTCAAATATTCATTCAATATTATAAAATATTAAATAAATTATTAATTCAATCTCTAAAAAATTACAATTATATTAATTTTAGTTTTTTAAAAATTAAAATGTTTAGATAAACAACTTATTTAAGTACTTATATATAAATTATTTTTACAATTAAAAAATTTATAATAAAAATTTTCACATAAATTATTTTTAGCTAAAAATATTTTATTTCTATAAGCTGAAAATAAGTTATTTTTAGAGAGTTTATGAAAATAAGTTAAAAATAGTTTATGGGTATACTATAAACTATTTCTATAAACTCTCTCAAACATATACATAATCGTTTATGTCAAAAAATAAGTCAAATAAATTCAAAATAAACTTTTTTAAACGAACTTTAAATTTATCAATTTAATTTTAAAAAAATTATATTTCTCTAAATTTAATTTTTTTTATTATTAAATTTTAAAAATTTGTCGAAGTTAAATTCTAAATATTAGATTTTAAAAGTGACCTTAATTAGAAAAAATAAATTAAAATGCTTGATTTTTAGATATTAAATTAACATAATAATAATTTTTAAAATATCAAATTAATAATGTACTTTAAAATATTTAGTCTTTCAGTGTTTCAAACATGTGTTTCATTATATTCTTTTTAAATTTATGGTCTAGCCTGACTTGGTAACAGATTATTAAGCAAACGCTGACGATAACTAATTTGCGAATATCATAAGGCGTATATAATTTTTCATGGAATAATTTTATATATCTTGTGGATATTTTTTTGTGGAATTTCAATAACTTGTAGAGTGAAAAAATCTTTATGTTTAATATTCATAATGCAGGAAAGTATAACCAGTGTTTAAGGCATCAAATGAGTTCACTAATTATAATTAGTTACCATGTAAAAATGAATATGGCTTAAGTAATTAGTTACCATATAAGCAATAGTTGCAAATCAATTCAACTATTGCTTATATGACGGGTAAAATTTTTTTATTCAGATGAAGGTTCAAAATCTAATATCAAAGTAATTTAAACCAAAAAAAAATTGTATAAGCCTCCTTAAATTTTAGATCGACGGTGGTTCCATGAGTCACATGAGGAGGTCGATTTTTGCATAAAAGTATTGAATTTTTCATTTTTTTCATTAACAAATAATTGAAAGTGAGAAGGTTGATTTTTGGGTGAAGGCATTCAGTTGTCATTTTTGGGTAAGGAGTTTGGACTAAGCTTTTTATAGAAAAACAATGACTACTCGAAAAACAGAATTAAAATTAAGAAATCTTATAAACCTTGTTTAAAAAGTGGTCTAACGACTTAGTTTGATGCTAAATTTTAGTTAGTATGTACTACACATATTGTCCTTAATATCTAAATATTTTCATGAAATTTGAAGCATCTAGTTTGGGCAAACAATATACAAATAGAGAAAAGCAAAGTTTTAGGACTAACCTGAACAGTTTTGATGAATTATCAAGATTAATGATCTAAATAAGATAATTAATATGAGAAATTTTTAGGACATGTTAATAACACGTCAATAAAAATATCTACCAAATTCTGTAAATATTGGAATTGCTAGAGTATCCCCAATAAAATCTTGAAGTTTATTATCCTATTTTCAAGATGAAACAGAGCAATCAAGTTAAGCAAGCAATTTTAAAGCTTAAACAAGGTAGATAGCTTTTAAATTTATATAACTAATAGGTAAAATTTTAAGATATGTCAATGCCAAATTTTAGATCATTTGGAGAACATTTAGACACTTTATAAAATTGTATAAAAATGGGCAAAAGAGAAAAATTAAATCTAGATAGTTTAAAATATTATGTTAATTGGGATAGTTTGGAAGTGTTTTAAGGTATGAGATTTTTACCATAATTAGTAATCACATAGAACTTAATGCATGTTAAGTTTGAAAATTTTTGGACAAGAATTACCTTGTCACTTGTATTTTTGAAACTAAACAAGAATTGAGTTATTTGCAAAAAGAATAACAAGTATAATTGCAAAAAAAAAATAAAAATAAAAAATTCCATGATTCATAGTAATCAAAGACTTTATTCTTTGATGCTGAATAATTTATAAATTTCTTCTTCTCATAAAATCTATATAATAGATTGAAACAATTTTATTTTAGGACATTAATTGTTAATAGGTTATTAAATTATATATAACAGAATAAATTTAAATGAATAAATTAGATAAATTAATAAATTAGGAAATTAATCATATCACATTAATTGTATGTGAAAAATTAGGATAAATTGCTATATAATTACTATAATTGATATATAATTGGTAAAATAAGTAAACTTTTCGATTGAAATATAATATGTTGTCATTTGTAAATTAGTATTTATTATATATAATAAAATAAATTTAAATGAATAATCTATATAACAAACTAAAATAATTCTACTATTAGGCATTAATTACATGTATGTCATTAAATTAAGAATAATAGAATAGATTTAAATAAATAAATTAGGTAAATTAATAATTTTGATAAATTAATGACATTACATCAAATGAATTATTTGATTTGAATTGAAATTCAATAACATTAATTGCTATATACTTATTATTATATTTAATTTATTATGTTTAGTAGTTAATGACCATGAATTGTCTATATTCCTTACTTTTGTTGTATAAATAAAATGTCATTATAACTGTTATGTATTGCTCTCGTGTTTGTATTATTTATTCTTCCTGTATAATTAGTTTATATTGATTCTTTTAATGTTCTTATTTTGCTAACAATAACTTGTATATGTTATTGTAGCTACCGTCTCTAATATAGTTACAAAACATGATTGGTTATATAATTCTTGCAAGAAGTGTTCGAAAAAAGTAATGCTAGATGGAAGTCAATTTTACTGTGAAAAGTATAATGATTACGCTTTTGTAACTTCAAGGTTTGTAATTTGTTTAAATATTTATCAGATGCTACTTCTCAATACCTATAATTATCATTTATCAATGTCACGACCCGTTTTCTGGGCACATGACCGGCACAATGATGAATATCCCATCACTGTAAGCCTTTCGACAAATTCTACCCATGAGTTAGATTATTAATCATTATCTCTATATTCTCAAAATAATCATTCCTTAATAAATACGAAGAAAATATATCAAATTTTCTTATCTGAAAAATCATAAAGATGATTTGCATGTAATAATAGATTATCAATATAAAATACATTATCATACTGAAATACAAGCCAAATACCAAACCCTTGACCTAGATGTCCTAGACGATTACAGAGCAACATAATCTATAACAATAGAGGGGTCTACCCGACAGCGGGAAGGTCCAAGGTGATATACTCCTCTAGCGGATATTCTTCGCTGTCAACCTGATCTGAACAAAAAAATTTGTACAGAGAGTGTGAGCTTTTAAACTCCGTGAGCGAATCGGCCTCGCGTTAATAAAATTTAAATACATCACCAGTCATGCAAGTATATTCGAAGGCTCATACTCAACCAATAGACATAGTTAGAAATTACATACAAGAAGATAAAAATTCATCCAATTCAACAAACGTTACTAGTACTCATCAATGGCAATATATCCCGGAGAACGCACACATATTAGCTCACCAATTTTGTATATTTCCGCCATGACGCACAACCAATTCAACAAACGTTACTAGTACTCATCAATGGCAATATATCCCGGAGAGCGCACACAGGCCAGCTCACCAATTCTGTATATTTTCGCCATGACGCACAACCTCATCCTCTTAGCTAGGGCGCCTCACGGATTTATCACCAATCCGGGCTATATCCCTACTGAGGGAATCGTTGTCTCCACACTCATTGGTCAAGACACCCTGTCAACCGGGTTTTCCGCCTTGCCGTGAGAGGGGGTACTGTCCCGCTCAATCACAATCAATAGCATTTCATATCATAATCAGAAGCTCAATATAATATTCATCCATACAACAGGTATAGTATATAACTATATTATAGATTTATAAACCACAAATCAAGATAACAATTAATCTGTTTTTGAAAAGATTCAAACTTCACATCATCATGAAATACTTGTTTCGTCTTATCCATACTTCTGGATTAATTATCTCATTAGATTCGTCATTCTGAATCCAATTTCCCCCTATGAATCTTGGGAGTGTCCTACAACATACTTTTTATCACCAGTAATGCTAAAACTCTATTAAAACGGGGTCGTTCCACTCACTTGGATTCCGTACGAGTATTACTTCTCTAAGTCGTTACGGACAAGAGTACATAGATGATTTTCAGTATTCTGCTACAGAGATTTTCATGAAAGATTAGAGAAAACAAGTTAGGATTGTTTTCATACAGATACTGTTCATACATATAGTTACTATTCATATGTACGGTCACTATTCATATGTACAGTTACTATTCATACATACGGTCACTATTCATATATACGGAGACTGTTTATACCAGAAATAGAGAATACAATATGTAAAAAGAGTACACCAAGTAAGTTCCCAGGAAAGAGTGGAGGGTCACAATGGACACACTTAAAAATCAGGTATTTCCTTAGCCAGAACTTTCCTAGACATATATTCTTCACAGTTTACATCCTATTTCGGTAATCAGAGAATCAAAATAATATGTAAGCAGCTAAGGACAGTTTTTCTGATGTGGAAGATCGGCCAAAGCCGCAACCACAGAGCATACTTAAGAAAATAACTTCTAAAATTTGAAAGACATAGAAAGGGCATAGTATCATTACCTAAACAGAAAAAGAAAGGCCCAAAATCTCAGAGGCCTAGCGTCGGAGCAAGAGAAACTTAAGGAGAGAAGAAGAGAAGTTGAAGGTGTGAGTTTAGAAGTGAAATGGAAGGATCTATTTATAAGAAAAGTCAAGGGTACTATTTGATACTATGCGCTAATAAAATATTTAATTTACTATTTATGAAAATGACATTTCTAATAATGCAATTTACTACGCGGACGGCTGAAAATTTTTTTCTTTTATTACTATTAGAAACTTAAAGGGAAAACTATCCTTTCACCTTAAAACCTTTAAGTTTCTTTTCAAATCAGTCCTTTCATTTTAGTCCCTGAGGGTATTTTCACCCATAAAACGTCATTTTTTCCTACGAATTTCTTCCTAGTTTTCTCTTATGACCAAACCACATCCAGTACTTAACATTTTGATTGTATAAATGAACAGTACCATATACATAAATAGTATTATACGGGTGAATAGTACCGTATACTGAAATAGTAACAGTAGTTTGTAAACAAATATTTATATTTTATTTTTCATGGGTATTACAATCAATCTCCTATCTATTACAAAATTATTGGTTCAAGGTTGAAATGAAGATCGCCAATAATATAAGTTGTGCTTCATTCGTTGTTTTTGACTGAGAGGTGTGCAAATTTTTGTAGTCTAATGCAAAAGAGCTTATGAACTTTGTTTATTTAATTAGTAGTGACTCATTCATTATTGATTATCTTTTTTGAAAATTTCAATATTTATTTTCGATCTTAATATTCTAGTCTTTCGGGGTGTCATTAGTTTTGGAATATGAAAATTTTACTATGTAAAATTGTTGAAATTATTTAACCTTTCATGTGTGCGCTACTATGTTTTCATAGTCGGATTTAGGTGGCTTAATTAAAATATATTTTGTGACTGGTTATTGCCATTTGGGACCAATTATTGTATATAATTGTGCTAGAAGCCAAATTAATCCATGGAGAGAGCAAAACAGACGGATGGCGCCCAGGCGCTAGGCCCTCAACTCTCGGCCTGACACTGGTGGCGCCTCAGGTGCCAGCACCCGAACTTTCTGTCCGAACTTTTGAAGGTGGTACCCAGGTGCCATGCAGGGTGCCCAAGTGCCAAACCACGATTTTCAGCTGTTCTGCAAGAAGTCATCTATATATTAGAAGCCATATTCATTCCTTCCTCGTTTTTGGTCTCCACCCCTCCATTCATGCTGAAGTCCTTCCCTTTCTACTGGCTAAAGATTTCACCTGGGCTTCGTCCAATTTCAGTAGGAAAAACAAGGTAAATAAGCTTTAGATTCCTTGAAATTCATTTTTCCTCTTCCTTTATTTCCTTTTTCTCTTTAACTATGAACCTTAGTTAGCTAAGGAAGGGAAATTCTGATTTAAACCAGATTTTTGTGGTTTCTATGCTATTAGTTCTTAATTAGTAGGCATCTAGGAGTTTTTGTTTGTGTAAATGATGGTATAGAAGAAAGGGTGATTGTAGGTGGTCTTGAGCATGAAGGAGAAGGGGAAAAAAGGATTTTAATTTGATTTTAACTGTGAACTAGGTAAAGGATAACTAGGACTGACTTTCCTACAATTTGGGACTAAATTATTAGGCGTTATGCTGGCTGAATGATCCTGTGGGGTGACTGTTAATTTTTGGACAATAAGAATGTCACGTCCCAAAATTTGAGCACGTGACCGGCACGGAAAGTGAATTTCATTTCACCTCCGTAAGCCTATCTTTCTCTTAAAAATCATACAATTCTTTTTCATGCAACCAAAACGAGTTCTTTATACATACTACAATTACTCACATTACATCAGTGAATGAACCTACCCGATTACAGAGATTTCTAGATTTATACAACTTAGAATAAAACTTAACTATTATACCTTTATCCTGAACAAATGAAAAGGTAATCATGGACTAAGGATCCATAATTCCTTGTTCCGATATTTACCTTCAGCTGTCAACTCTGAAAAAAAATATCAATAAGAGGGGTATGAGCAAACCACGTGCCCAGTGAGTAGATAACACAACATTATGACAAAAAAATATCATACATCATAATGATAACATGCAGCAATCATACGTAAATCGATCATCATATGATATGATATTATTCGTAGTACTTCACGACAATATCCAAATAAATCAAATACATTTCAACATAATTCAAAAGTTCACAACAACAATCGGTGAAATCAATTTCACACAAATTTCCCGTACCAACCGGGTCGTCCAGAATACCTCTGGATCGTTGCCCGCGGCCCCTGCCGCATCCACCCTTATCGCTCCATTTATAATCTCCACCCTTATAACTTCACATAAATTTCTCCATGGGGTGCACCACCATGCCTTTCCTTTCCAGTCAAACACAATCACAATCATATATAAAAACATCCTCAATCATAATCTTGAGCCACATACACAACTCAGTCATTTACAATTCAAGCCACAACATAATAAATGTGGTTCCAGCAACATAGCATGTATACAACATAACCCATAATATAGAACAATTATTCAACTCAGTTCACATGCCATTCACAATCCATTATATAACCTCCATTCATGGGAAAATAAGAAAATATAATTATATACATTACCAGACACGTTCCACAATTGTTTATGCCTCATCGTTCCACATCATCCTCTTCAAACTTGGATATACAACATATTTTCACTATGATGCAAAAAGTCAATAACAGATATTTAATCATAACAAGTATTAACCCACTCACCTGGATTTCACGCTCTCGGCACTCCCACTTTGCACCTTGACCATTCCTATTGTAACCAGACAAAAACATTAGGGTTACGAAATAGAGAAATTTCCTACCACTACTCTCGACCTTTACTCACATCTTAAGTCATAACTCCTAATCGGTAATGAATATCTAAATGAAACTTATACCATTGGAAACTAGACTCAAAGAACTTTCCAACGATATAAAGTTTGCCCAAAACGGAGTCCGTATGAAGAAGTTATGGCCGATTGAAAATGAGCTAAGGTTTTTCGACACACCTGGCGCCTGGGCGCCATGCCTTTCTCTTCCCCACATGTCCTTGAGAATTTGTAAAAATTTCCTAAATTAAAAATAAAAATTTCTATTTCCACATTTTCTTCACTAATTCAAAAAGAAAATTTTCCACATAATTAAATTTTTCACTAAACTTCAAATCAGACTTTAAATATTCATAAAAATTCTTGGGATATTACATTCTTCCCCCCTTAAAAGAATTCGGTCCTCCGAATTCAAAACTTACCTCAAGATTGAAGCAAATGCCAATATTTTGTTTATATCTCATTCTCTCTCTTAGAATTTTCACAATCAAGTACAAAATATAACAAGTTCAACATATTTTTATTTCTAATACATAAGTTACAGGCAACAAGCTGAACTTGATTTACAAAACAGATAATTTTAATACTTAAACATTAGATCAAACATCAGCTTTAGGTACAAACAAAAGAAAAGATAAATTAAGAACGAGGAGGCTTTTGAAATGCAGAAGATGCTCCAGGTCTAGAAGAAGAAGGTGCTTCAGACCTTAAGGAGGAAGTTAATCGTTGCAGCCTAGAAAGAGTTTCTGGAGGAAACGTCTGGGAAATTTGGCGAAGTGCAGAAGTCACTCCATTCATACAGTCAATACATCTCGCTTGTTGGTCACGAAAATTTTGAGTTGCAAACATCGAATGTCTATCAACTCTATTCGCCAATTCCCTAAAATGACGGTTCAAAAGCTTCTCTTGTTCTGTAAAGAGACGATTTATTAATCTCCCCTGGTCCTCAAAGTGGCGGTTTATCAGTCTTTCCAAGTCCTCCATCTTTTGTCTCATAAGCGCAAGCTCATTATTAGAAGATGTTGCTGTGCTAACATCCTCTAACTCTACTACATCCCTTTTTCTTTTCTTAGCCTCTGGTGACTCTTCCATGGATCTCTTATTCTTATAATTCTCCAGGCTAAGATTTAGATCCAGCTCTACCTTGCCAGCCTCAAAATTTAAATTGAAAGATTTATTGCCGGCCATATTTTTCTGAGCTATAAAGGTTGTACAGAAGGAGAAGTTTGATGCTAGAAAGCTTATAGATATAAAATTTTAGTGTAGTGAGCAGCGTAATGGGGCATCCATTATATATAGACGAAATTTAGGGCTACAAAACCTTTACATCATACTCTAAAGATGACCTACAGACCTTATCCGACGCAATGCCAACGGTCTCAGATAAGCATGCCAGAAAATAACAAAATATAATCTAATACAAAAGATTTCCTCAAAAATTTCGGCTAACTTTTGACTCTTGCTCAAATTATTAAACTAATCGCCGCTTCAATTTATGGCTTCTTAACTCTGTATTTGTCTTATCCAATAATTCTAAATCGAGATATTACTCCATGAACGGGTAGCTTCATACTAGCCTTATCTAGGTTTCTAATCCGTGGCTTTGCCCTAAGCTTACACATTTTCAAACATACATATTAAAATAAAAACTTCTCACATCTACACATCAAGCGTTCCATAAAGTGAGAGAAAAATTTTACCTTTCACTTGCCTCTACGAGCATATATGTATATATGTATAAACATAGAGATACATCATTATCTATATATATTTTCATCTATTCAAGTTCTTTTAAATTTCAGACTTCTCATTCTCTGAATGTATGTAGAATCATTACATATTATTCCTGGCCATAACAAATAACCTTCACTCTCTATGCATGAATAACATACATACATATCATATGTATTTAGATACATATAATCACAGTATAATTCAATCAATCATGTATATTATATTTAACTGAAGGCTTTCAAGAACAATACAAGAAAGCATAGAAATACATTTTAGTTCATCGTGAAAACATCCAAGACACTCTGTAATGGCTACATTGTCGACTTCCTTCAATTTCAGAAAATGCCAACGAGAGAAATGGAAAAACCAAGTGTAAATCGGCCGCAAATCCACCGAATATTGACTTTCGTGGTTTTGCCATTAATGCGACGCGTTGTTGGTGTGCATGCCTACCCTAGACTCCTAGCTTCCAGCTTGCAGAAATCCATAGGTTAAGCGTATAGGGTGCGGCGAAGAGATATCTTCTTTGTCTCTGAGTTCAAATTTTTCCTCTATAAGAACTATCCCAACGTTCTCAGTTACCACACCACAAAGAGTAATCATCTCTAAGCCTACAACTTCTCAGCATTCCTCTCTTCTCATACTTCGACATAAATTTCTAAATTTTCCAAATCATGGCCACAAGGAAGTACATTGATCTCACAGTGGATGCCAGGAGAGAAGAGCTCGACTTAAACTTAAGTCTGGGCAAAGACAAGGGCAAAAGACCTTTTGAGGGGTCTCCAGAGAAGCAGAAGGAGAAGAAAATGAAGAAGATCGAGGAAGCTGAGGAGACTAGCACGGGCCATACCTCGGAGGACAAAATCGCCTGTCTAGAGCAGGAGGTCAAAAATCTGAAAAAGATGATAGAAAACCTAGAGAAGTTAACTAAACGCAATCATGCAGAAATGACTTCAAGAATAGACAGGTTCTTCTATTGGTCTACCCAGTGCTTCTGCAATCAACAACAAAGAAGTGTTGATTGTATGAATGGGATTTACACTACCCTCCGCGATATTGCTCTGTCTCTCGCTCCAAGGAATGGTCGAGGGGTGATGATACAGTACAACCCTCCTAATCCGAGACCACCTCGCTTTTAGATTACTCATGCATGAGTAATTGTTTTTTTTTTTTTTTTGCAATGTAATCCTTCTGCTTTTAATGCCAGTGGTTTCTTTTATGGGATGGTACTCCAAAAATAGTAATAATAAAATTAAGAAAGATAAAATAAATCAGTCACACAAAATCAATCATGAATTTAACATATAAAGCCCCATACATACAATTTGATCCGACAGCAACGGAATCAAAACAAATAATAACCTTTCCCTTACCGAGTTCAAAAGTATAGCCATAACTCTCTAAAACTAAAACTAAAAACATAATTCATAAGAAAAGACAAGTCTTGGAGGAAAAGGAAATGAAAACATCCTACAGGACCTTCAGTGGAGCCATCTCTCTATAGTCGTGCCCGGGTTCACCACGATAGAGGAGATCCCACTAAGGTTACCTTACTCTGTAATCGGTAGGAGACCTAATCCCAAAGCTCTGATACCAACTTGTCACGTCCCAAAATTTGAGCACGTGACCGGCACGGAAAGTGAATTTCATTTCACCTCCGTAAGCCTATCTTTCTCTTAAAAATCATACAATTCTTTTTCATGCAACCAAAACGAGTTCTTTATACATACTACAATTACTCACATTACATTAGTGAATGAACCTACCCGATTACAGAGATTTCTAGATTTATACAACTTAGAATAAAACTTAACTATTATACCTTTATCCTGAACAAATGAAAAGGTAATCATGGACTAAGGATCCATAATTCCTTGTTCCGATATTTACCTTCAGCTGTCAACTCTGAAAAAAAATATCAATAAGAGGGGTATGAGCAAACCACGTGCCCAGTGAGTAGATAACACAACATTATGACAAAAAAATATCATACATCATAATGATAACATGCAGCAATCATACGTAAATCGATCATCATATGATATGATATTATTCGTAGTACTTCACGACAATATCCAAATAAATCAAATACATTTCAACATAATTCAAAAGTTCACAACAACAATCGGTGAAATCAATTTCACACAAATTTCCCGTACCAACCGGGTCGTCCAGAATACCTCTGGATCGTTGCCCGCGGCCCCTGCCGCATCCACCCTTATCGCTCCATTTATAATCTCCACCCTTATAACTTCACATAAATTTCTCCATGGGGTGCACCACCATGCCTTTCCTTTCCAGTCAAACACAATCACAATCATATATAAAAACATCCTCAATCATAATCTTGAGCCACATACACAACTCAGTCATTTACAATTCAAGCCACAACATAATAAATGTGGTTCCAGCAACATAGCATGTATACAACATAACCCATAATATAGAACAATTATTCAACTCAGTTCACATGCCATTCACAATCCATTATATAACCTCCATTCATGGGAAAATAAGAAAATATAATTATATACATTACCAGACACGTTCCACAATTGTTTATGCCTCATCGTTCCACATCATCCTCTTCAAACTTGGATATACAACATATTTTCACTATGATGCAAAAAGTCAATAACAGATATTTAATCATAACAAGTATTAACCCACTCACCTGGATTTCACGCTCTCGGCACTCCCACTTTGCACCTTGACCATTCCTATTGTAACCAGACAAAAACATTAGGGTTACGAAATAGAGAAATTTCCTACCACTACTCTCGACCTTTACTCACATCTTAAGTCATAACTCCTAATCGGTAATGAATATCTAAATGAAACTTATACCATTGGAAACTAGACTCAAAGAACTTTCCAACGATATAAAGTTTGCCCAAAACGGAGTCCGTATGAAGAAGTTATGGCCGATTGAAAATGAGCTAAGGTTTTTCGACACACCTGGCGCCTGGGCGCCATGCCTTTCTCTTCCCCACATGTCCTTGAGAATTTGTAAAAATTTCCTAAATTAAAAATAAAAATTTCTATTTCCACATTTTCTTCACTAATTCAAAAAGAAAATTTTCCACATAATTAAATTTTTCACTAAACTTCAAATCAGACTTTAAATATTCATAAAAATTCTTGGGATATTACAAAGAACATAGCAAATTATGCAGAATTTGTTGCTGTTTTGCTACTATTCTGCTTATTTTAATGGCTGGATAGTATAAGGAAATTCTGCAAAATTATGCAGTAAAACTTCCCTGTTTGACAGCAGAAATATTTTTCTCTTTATGCTCTGTTTTACTTACAAGAAGGTCTAACTCTAATGTGTTTTTGTAATTTCATTTTATTTGCATTTTAGGAAATCATTAGGAATCATTTCCTAACACCCTCAATATTTTAGTTACAAAAAACAAAGATAGTTAATGCCACATTTGAGGTGAGTGTGATAACATTGTCTTACTCATTGCTTGAAGTTTTTAATGTCATGTACCATAGAGGTATGGATAAAGATGATGAGTTTTTGAATTCAATTTAACTACTCATATTCTTATACTTCAAGATTTTGATGTTGAGAATCTCCTTCCTAGAATATTATGCTTTATGGTTAAAGTTGTATTAATTATGTTGAGATGGAAACTTAAAAATGTATTTCGAATGCAATTGTGTATTAGTGGTAATTGTTATGTGTGTTTGGTTCATGGTGGTGCACCCCATGGAAGAAATTAAAGGAGTCACCAAGGGGTCGCGAGCAACGATCCACCGGTACCGTGGATAACTTAGTTGGTACGAGATTTATATTATGCATAGTATAAATTGTATTTCTTGATTATTCGTAATTGGTGTAAGTTTTTTCTTTGAATTGTTGATGTCTCTATGATTCTAGATATGAAAATTTAATTCCGTTAGATGATGTTATCAATTCACTGAGTATTTCATTACTCATCATGTTATTTTACAACTTTTCAGAGTTCGTAATTGATGCAGGGAATTGTTCAGAAGAGTAGCGAGTTTATCATATCAACCCTCTTGTATCTTGGGTTGGTTTCTTTGTATCTTAACTATTTTGTAAACTCTAGGAGTCGCTCTATGATCACATAAGCCTCCTAGGATTTTTGTGAATTGGCTATGATGAAACTTGATATTTTGATATTATCTTAATATGGAATATTGCAAACTTATTGTAAATTCTTAGGTGGCATTGTGGAAATGTATTATATTTTTGAATGAGGTAAGCTTTGAAAGTAATGGTTGGAACTCAAGAGGGGGGGTGAATTGGATTTTGTAAATTTTTCACAAAACTTTATTGGAAGTTAAAATGATTTTCTGTAAAAGTGTAATACTTAAGATAATAAATACAATACAGAAAATCAATGTGCTATCAAGATGAATAATTATGAGGAGCAAGGAAATAAAGAATAGATAACAATAAGCACAAATAAAGGAGTAAGGGACAGAGAGAGCAAACTCAGAAATTTATACTGGTTCGGCTAATCTCAAGCCTACATCCAGTCTTCAAGAAGTCACTTGAGTATTTTCACTATACTTGCAAGTTTGGTCTGGGTACTTGCAAACCACTACAAAGAATTTCGTTAGCCAAGGCTCCTCCACAACCTAACGGAGAATTTATGAATCCGGGCTCCTCCTCAATCCTCCGGAGAATTTCTGCTAAACTGGCTTCTCTACAACCCAAAAGAATGCTCTCTCAATAAATACTCTATCAAGGAATACTCTCCTTGATAATACAACTCAAGATAATATTTGTGTTGATCAAAATCAACAATTACAGAGAAACTCTCTAAAAAACAGAGTATATATTACATTAATAAGCTCACAAGGATATAATCTGCATAAGAGAGAATTTACAGATGATGTTCAGCAATAGGAGTGTTTTCTCTTCTGTTTTGATAGCCCCCAAGGTTGATATATATAGCCCAAGGACGAATAAGACCGTTGGAGACAAATCCAAGGTGATTCCATAATGATGTCAGCAAAAACTAGCCGTTACAACACATTTTTTGATGTCGGTGGTCGACCAGTGTGGCATGTTGGTCGACCAGTGTGGCACGTTGGTCGACCAGTATGGTACGTTGGTCGACCAGTGTAGTCCAGAAGTGATTCATCAGTCACGTTGGTCGACCAATGTGGCACGTTGGTCGACCAGTGCTCAAATATTTTTGCTTCTGGAGCTCGTTGGTCGACCAGTCAGCATAGAGTGGTCGACCAATGCTCAAGGACTTTGCTTCTGGAGCTCGTTGGTCAACCAGTTAGGATAGGGTGGTCGACCAGTCACTTGTTATCTTCAAATACTTTGTTTTTAGAGCATGGTGGTTGCTTTCTTGATGCATCCAAGCTCCCAAGACTTCAAATCTTCTAATTCTTCATTTCTTGGAGCTTTATCCTTGCATGTTGTTTTCCTTGAGTGAAACATGATATTTCTTTTCCTTGTTCTTCAATCCAATGCTCACTCTTCTTGTTTTGAACCAACCTATAAAATATATCTTACTTGCAAATCCAATGGTTAGTTCAATTCATGATAATAGCATATTAAGTAACATAAACATGCTTAAGTACTTGTAGCATATATATGATAATTAACCTTTATATATATCAATGCTACATTTCAAATACATTTGTCATCATCAAAACTTATGGCATATAGCCTTAGGGCTAATAATCTCCCCCTTTTTGATGATGACAAATCACCAAAGAAAAATATGTATCACAAGATAATGAATGTAATGTTATAAGTATATACACAAAGTATATACACATATTTTTCTACTATTTCTTCTCCCCCTATTTGACATCAACAAAAAGGTGTAAGGAACACAATATATAGAAGTTAAACCACATACCTTCTTTAAGCCAGGATGTCAAAACATGTCAATATAGCATGGGGTTAGGATACATCAAAACTTATCATTGTTTTTATTGACATGTAAAAACAATTTTCAGAAAAATTTCGCATGTCAAATGAAATGAGCCAAAAGATAAAACTTGAAAGAGTTTTAGGCTCCCCCTTAAACCTTGCATAATTTGAAAAAGAATAATGAATAATGAATATCCAATTTTTCAAGATATATTCTTTTTCAAGGTCATCTATATATTTTCAAGAGAGATAAAGTTCCCCCTTAATTTCATAACCCTTTTCCTTTGAAAAAGATTGTCCAAATCATTATAAAGGAAATTCAGTTTTTGATTGCAGAATTTTGAAGTAAGATTTTTGAAGAAATTTCTGCAATATTTTCATTGAAAATGATTTCTGCTTGTTTATGAAAAGGTATTTTTAGTAAATAGCAGAAAAATTGAACTCTTTGAAATAAAAAAAATAAACATTATTTGCTGTCATATGATAGAAATATTTACAGCACACAGCAGAAGTATGATATATGGATTAGCAAAGCATGATATAAACAAGAATATTAATCATAATCCATAAATCAAATAATAATATTTTTCAAGATTTTTGAAAACAATTTCTGCTTATATGCATAAAAACATTTCAACATATAGCAGAAGTAATTTAAAATGAGGATATTCAAATCCATTTCTTTTCAAAGTAGATGTTGCTTCAACGTAATTTATATATAACAAATTAATTTCAGCATAGTGGAAGCAATTCAAGAGTTTCACGATATTTTTCTAAAACATTTTGCTTCGAAGGAAATTAGACACGTTTCATCTAAAGAAGCAATATATATGGATTAGTGTAATAAGATATATTCAAACATATAGTTCATAATCCATACATCAAACATCAATATTTTTCATCCCCTTTGTCATCTACAACAAAAGAGATTTTTAAAATATTTTCTTTTTCAAAAAGAATGTTGCTTCATATGATAAAACATATTCGCATTGCGGAAGCATTTTTAAAGTCCTTTTTCAAAACAAATTTGCTTCATAAAGGATAAGATAAATTTCAGCACAAAGGAAGCAATTTATATATCCATTAAAAAAATATATCAAACATTATAACTATGATATATATATATATATATATATATGAAATTGATCACTTAAGCATATTTATTTTGAGATGAGTAATCATACCTCTCAAAACTCTTTTATCCTTTCAGGTGATCGTTCTTACCTTTCTTTTTCAAGAGATTGTTCATCCAAGAATTGTCTTGGCGTAGAGACAATTTATTTTGTAACTCTTGACTGCTTGACCCTTGATGAAAATTTTAAACTTGTATACCTTGACTATCCTTTTGAGAAAGTCATTTGTATCTTTAATCTTCTTCATCACTAAAGAAGTATTCTTGCACAAGATGTGATTAGTAGATCCAAAAATCATATAATCACTTGATAGATGATAGGCAAGGAAAGTTACTTCAAAGAATTTTAGTGGCAAAAGAAACATTTTTCTCCCTTGAAAGATGAGCCACTGTAGTTCATATTTAGCTTGAAGTGTAAAAGAGACATTGAAAATAATATATGACCCTTTTTATCCCTTGTGTCTCTATCTGCACTTTTTCTGTTTCAACTTTCAAAGAGTTTTCAAAATAGTTTTTAATCAGCTCAAAAACTCTTTCTTGCCATTCATCTAATCATTACATAAAGCTCATAATGCTTTGAGGAATAAAGATCTATTTCAAGCAAGGATAGATAATACCAATGTTTTAAGTGTGCATGCTTGATTAGAATCACCATCTTTATTGTTGAATCCGTCATCCTCAAGATTGATTGGTTGTCATTGCAAACGTAGGCTTGAGAGTATTTTTCCTCACAAAATAATGTGACTCTTAATTTTAGGTACCCAACAAAATTGGGTCCTTGACAGGTTAGTTTATAAATCTCAAGCAATAGAGACAACATATATTATATCAATAAGAATGCTATGCCTCCATGAAATACACTATTTATAGAAAAATCATTCTTCCTTAAAGATTGATACCATAAAAAGCACAAGAGAAGAAAATCTTTTGAAATAAGGATTTCCAAATCTTTTTCTTTTCAAAAGGATTTTTGCTTCAACATGATAAGACAATTTTTGAAACAATCTCTTCCCTTGAAAGAATGATTCTATAAAGAGCTTATCAGAAAAGCTTTGTCAATAAGAACTTCCAAGTCCTTTTATTTTGAAAAACAAATTTTGCTCCAAAAAGGATTTGGAAAGAGATGCAGCATAGTAGAAGTAACATATATATCCTTTTAAAGATAATAACAGATGATATTATAACAGGATATATATCACAACAAATGCAAATGATATACTCATACAAGATATACCATATTATAATCAGAGTATATAATAGCATAGGGGAAGCAATTATGGATTAACAAAAAAGATATAGCTATTATAAAGTAGAATCCATAGGCAGAGGAAGATTTCGAGTGAATACCCATTAAGATGCATCTTCAATGATGAGTTCCTTAGGATGACTTTTGGCATACCTCAAATCCTTTGAAAAATCATCATTGTTGCTTGATGGCTCCTTCTCATGAGGTAATTTTTCTTCTTGAGGCTTTTCTTCTTCTTGAGATAGTTTGGCATTCTCTTCAATGCCATTATCTTCTTTTGAAATAAGGGTACACTTTCCCTTTTCAAAAGTTCTGAAAATAATTTTCTGCTTATTAGCAGATGTAATTTTGAAATAAGGATTTCCAAATTCTTTTCTTTTCAAAATATGATAAAGTAATTTCAAATCATTTTCCAACACTTTTCGAAATAATTCTTATTGAAAGAATGTCACCAGAATTAGCATAGTAGAAGAAAATATATATCCATTATCATATATAAAACATTTTATATCCAGGATATATCATATCATCTCAGTAGAGGCATAACGTATTTTGAAAAGTATACATATATTCATTTAAGGCTAGTAAGCATTTTCTCACATGAATATATATATCATCATTACATAACAGAAGCAAGTTACATACTCATTCAAGATAAAATATATTATAATCAGAGTATGTAGTAACATAATTGAGGTAAGATATAATCAGATATAAACTATAATCCATAAATGATGGTTCATAAGTTACAGCTTATGCAAAAGATATGATATGTATAATGCTCAAATCATGATGAATGGTATAAAGACAACTTTGTCACGACCCGTTTTCTGGGCACATGACCGGCACAATGATGAATCTCTCATCACTGTAAGCCTTCCGATAAATATATCAAATTTTCTTATCTGAAAATCATAGATTATCAATTTAAAATACATTATTATACTGACATACAAGCCAAATGTCGAACCCCTGAACTAGATGTCCTAGACGATTACAGAGCAACATAATCTATAACAGAAGAGAGGTCTACCCGACAACGGGAAGGTCCAAAGTGATCTACTCCTCTAGCAGATATTCTTCGATGGCAACCTGATCTGAACAAAAAGGTTGTACAAACAATGTGAGCTTTTAAACTCAATGAGCGAATCGACCTCGCATTAATAAAATTCAAATACATTACCAGTCATGCAAGCATATCCAAAGGCTCATACTCAACCAATAGACAGAAGATAAAAATTTATCCAATTCAACAAACGTTACTAGTACTCGTCAATGGCAATATATCCCGGAGAGCGCACACAGGCCGGCTCACCAATTATGTATATTTCCGCCATGACGCACAACATCATCCTCTTACATACAAGATAAAAATTCATCCAATTCAACAAACGTTACTAGTACTCGTCAATGGCAATATATCCCGGAGAGCGCACACAGGCCGGCTCACCAATTATGTATATTTCCGCCATGACCCACAACCTCATCCTCTTAGCTAGGGCGCCTCACGGATTTATCACCAATCCGGGCTATATCCCTACTGAGGGAATCGTTGTCTCCACACTCATTGGTCAAGACACCCTGTCAACCGGGTTTTCCGCCTTGCCGTGAGAGGGGGTACTGTCCCGCTCAATCACAATCAATAGCATTTCATATCATAATCAGAAGCTCAATATAATATTCATCCATATAACAGGTATAGTATATAACTATATTATAGCTTTATAAACCACAATTCAAGAGATTCAATCTTCACATCATCATGAGATACTTGCTTTTTCTTATCCATACTTCTGGATTAATTATCTCATTATATTCGCCATTCTGAATCCAATTTCCCCCTATGAATTTTGGGAGTGTCCTACGACATACTTTTTATCACCAGTAATGCTAAAACTCTATTAAAACGGGGTCGTTTCACTCACCTGGATTCCGTACGAATATCGCTTCTCTAAGTCGTTACAGATAAGAGTACACAGATGAATTTCAGTATTCCGCTACGGAGATTTTCATGAAAGATTAGAGAAAACAAGTTAGGATTGTTTTCATACAGATACTGTTCATATATACGGTCACTATTCATATATACGGTCACTATTCATACGTACGGATATTATTTATACATATGGATAATATTCATACATACGGTCACTATTCATACGTATGAATACTATTTTTATATATGAATACTATTCATATGTACGGTTACTATTCATACGGTTACTATTCATACGTACGGGTACTATTCATACCAGAAATAGAGAATACAATTTGTAAAAGAGTACACCCGGTAAGTTCCCAGGAAAGAGTGGAGGGTCACACTGGACACACTTAAAAACCAGGTCTTTCCTTAGCCAAAACTTTCCTAGACATGTATTCTTCACAGTTTACATTCTATTTCGGTAATCAGAGAATCAAAATAACATATAAACAGCTAAGGACAGTTTTTCTGATGTGGAAGATCAGCCAAGGCCGCAACCACAGAGCATACTTAAGAAATTAACTTCTAAAATTTGAAAGACATAGAAAGGGCATAGTATCCTTACCTAAGCTGAAAAGGAAAGGCCCAAAATCTCAGAGGCCTAGCTTTGGAGTAAGAGAAACTTAAGGAGAGAAGAAGAGAAGTTGAAGGTGTGAGTTTAGAAGTGAAATGGAAGGGCCTATTTATAGCAAAAGTCAAGGGTACTATTTGACACTATGCGCTAATAAAATATTCAATTTACTATTCATGAAAATGACATTTCTAATAATGCAGTTACTGTGCACCTCACGCGTACGATGCAAAATTTTTCTGTTATTACTATTGAAAACTTAAAAGGAAAAAATATCCTTTCACCTTAAACCTTTAAGTTTCTTTTCAATTCAGTCCTTTCACTTTAGTCCCTAAGGGTATTTTCACACATAAAACGTCAGTTTCTCCTACGAACTTCTTTCTAGTTTTCTCTTATGACCAAACAACATCTAGTACTTGACATTTCAATTGTATAAATGAACAATATCATATACGTAAATAGTATTATACAGGTGAATAGTACTGTATACTGAAATAGTAACAGTAGTTTGTAAACAAATATTTATATTTTATTTTTCTTGGGTATTACAATTTAAGCATTTAACATATCTTTATATGCAATGATATGATCAAGTATATAAGATATCAGAGAACAATGTGTCATTGCAATGAAAGTATGTTAGTAAAAAGATTTGCCAAAATGTTAATTGAGATCAATGAGTATCATTCAATTAAATAATAAAGAAGTAAAGGATAGAGATACTCATCAATTTTGATAAACTTTTGTTGCTTCTTGAACTTCCTCCTTAAGATGTTGATATCTTCCTCATTGCTCTTCTTTTGATCCTATCTTCTTGCAATTTTAATGATCTTCATTGATTGATTATTTGCAAGATTCTCTCAAAAATAATCTCTTATAAGATCACCCATGAAGCTTTGAAGAGATCATTAAGTACATAGCAGTAGAATTTAAATCCTTCATCTACTGTCATCCGCTGGTCGACCAACGTGTCCACACTGGTCGACCATCATGGGGATCAGAGAGTGGAAGGAGCTTACTATCAAGCGTTGGTCGACCATTGTGAATGAACTGGTCGACCACTCCTCACCAGAATAGCCTTATTTACCCACTGCCTCGCGTTGGTCGACCAGTCTGAAGACCTTGGTCGACCACTTGTCTCAGCTTTCAGCATTCTTCTCCTGGCACTGGGTGTTAGTTCATTATATCCTTCGTTGGTCGACCACTGATAGGAGCGTTGGTCGACCAACCAACTTCAAAACTATAAATCTTACTGATTTTGGAGAGCAGAGGAAAGAATGTGCCTTAGAGGATAAATTTGAGGATTAACTCCTGCAAAACACTTTTTGGTGGAGCACTTTGATGCTTAAATTAGCAATGTCCAAATAAATCTCGAGAATCAAGAGCAACATTGTGTTTAAGATATGCTATATTAATAAAAGTGCCATGCTTCCATGAAATACAATTTTACAAGAAATTTGATTTTATTGAAAATATTTGAATAAGATTACAATAAAGATAAATGCTATAGGCAAGAGTAATCTTATTGTTGTGAAAGCAAGAGAAATATGCATGTAATGGAAGCAAGTTTTCGTGATGCGATAAAAAGGATAGTTTGAGCAGAATTTAGAATAAATATATTGATTCAAAACAAAATTTGAATCTATAGGTCACACATAAGAATTGTTTTCAGATATAGCATGCATGAATATCAAAGATAGATGAAAGGCATGCTAGAAAACAAGCATAAGCATTTGATACAGTAAACATATCAATTAAATTTCTTACAATACATTCCAGCTTATATGTTTACTTATCCATTGCCTCCTTTTGATGCAAGGAAGTGGAGTTTGAATGATGTAGCCATTAAAATGTCATTTCCGCTCCTTGCTTCGAGGCGAATCTGCAAATTAATCTTTTGTTTTTGGTACCCAAATTTCTTTGGGTCCGCCTGGGTCATGAGTTCTTTTTTGAACCCATTTCATTTTTACTACATGAACAAGATTTTTCTTATAAAAGCAGGAGTAAGATTTGTGTCCTTTCAGTCCACAATAGAAACAAGTGCAAGTTGGACTATTGGACATCTTTGCAGAAACAAAGAAGTTTTTAAAATGCTTTTGGTTTAATTTCTTTTTAGAAACAAGATCAACTTTGTTAAACTTTCTTCTTTGTTTCAAAACTGATGTATTTAAAATTTCTCTACCTTGAGAAAATTTTGCAAGTGTGTTTTTAAGATCATCATTTTCTTTTTTCAAAGAATCACACTTGGTGCAAAAGCAGCTTTTGTTGGTAGAGATACTTCCCTTTAAAATCAAATTCTCTTCTTGCAAAGTGTTGTTTTGATTTTCGAAACCAAAATTCTCTTCCTTGGAAATAGAAAATTCATTTTTCAATTTTTCTAGTTCATTTTCAAGAGAAGAGTTTTTCTGTTTTGAAGCATTTAATTTCTTTGCAAGTTTTAGAGATTCTTCATGTAAATTATCAAAGGCATCTTGTAATTCATCAAAAGAGTAGTCAAATGAATTTACCTCATCTTCATCTCTGGCCACAAGACAGATGTAGTTTTCTTCATTTGTGTCCTCCTTATCAGAATTGATATTTCCCCAAATGGAGGATAGGTAGGCTTTCTTTGATGATTCAGCTTTTGGTTGAGATTTCTCTTCTTCTCCTTTTTCTTTTTCTTCTATCTCCTTGGTGATTTGAGATTTTCCTATAAGTTCAACACCAAGAGTTTGCAATTGATTAAGCACAAGTTGTATATCATTAATGGTTTGCAATTGTTCATTTGAGCAATTTCAAGTTCATTAATGAAACTTCTATACCTTAATTCCTCAGCAATAAGATCTTCCTCATGTGCAACTTCAAGAATTTCCCACATTTCTTTTGCAGTTGCACAGTTGGAGATTTTGAAAAATTTATCTTGACTCAATGCACAAGAAATAATCAATTTTGCCTTAGCATTGAGTTGCATTAAACTTCTTTCAGTATCATTCCATTCACTCTTGGGTTTTGGAATGCATTTTCCTTGTTCTTCCTTGACAGGCATATCAAAACCATTTTCTATAACTTCCCAGAGTTTATGGTCTACTGAAATTAAAAACATTTTCATTTCATACTTCCAATATTGAAAATGATTAGCATAAAAAACTGGAGGTTCTGTGAAAGAACAATTTTCAGAAATAAACCAATCACTATATCCAACCATGCTAACTCTTAGACGGTTAAGTCTTTAAACAAGAGCCCAAGCTCTGATACCAATTGAAAGTAATGGTTGGAACCCAAGAGGGGGGGTGAATTGGGTTTTGTAAATTTTTCACAAAACTTTATTGGAAGTTAAAATGATTTTCTGTAAAAGTGTAATACTTAAGATAATAAATACAATACAGAAAATCAATGTGCTATCAAGATGAATAATTATGAGGAGCAAGGAAATAAAGAATAGATAACAATAAGCACAAATAAAGGAGTAAGGGATAGAGAGAGCAAACTCAGAAATTTATACTGGTTCGGCTAATCTCAAGCCTACATCCAGTCCTCAAGAAGTCACTTGAGTATTTTCACTATACTTGCAAGTTTGGTCTGGGTACTTGCAAACCACTACAAATAATTTCGTTAGCCAAGGCTCCTCCACAACCCAACGGAGAATTTATGAATCCGGGCTCCTCCTCAACCCTCTGGAGAATTTCTGCTAAACTGGCTTCTCTACAACCCAAAAGAATGCTCTCTCAATAAATACTCTATCAATGAATACTCTCCTTGATAATACAACTCAAGATAATATTTGTGTTAATCAAAATCAACAATTACAGAGAAACTCTCTAAAAAACAGAGTATATATTACATTGATAAGCTCACAAGGATATAATTTGCATAAGAGAGAATTTACAGATGATGTTCAGCAATAGGAGTGTTCTCTCTTCTGTTTTGATAGCCCCCAAGGTTGATATATATAGCCCAAGGACGAATAAGACCGTTGGAGACAAATCCAAGGTGATTCCATAATGATGTCAGCAAAAACTAGCCGTTACAGCACATTTTTTGATGTCGGTGGTCGACCAGTGTGGCACGTTGGTCGACCAGTGTGGCACGTTGGTCGACCAGTGTGGTACGTTGGTCGACCAGTGTGGCACGTTGGTCGACCAGTGTAGTCCAGAAGTGATTCATCAGTCACGTTGGTCGACCAGTGCTCAAATATTTTTGCTTCTGGAGCTCGTTGGTTGACCAGTCAGCATAGGGTGGTCGACCAATGCTCAAGGACTTTGCTTCTGGAGCTCGTTGGTCGACCAGTTAGGATAGGGTGGTCGACCAGTCACTTGTTATCTTCAAATACTTTGTTTTTAGAGCATGGTGGTTGCTTTCTTGATGCATCCAAGCTGCCAAGACTTCAAATATTCTAATTCTTCATTTCTTGGAACTTTATCCTTGCATGTTGTTTTCCTTGAGTGAAGCATGATATTTCTTTTCCTTATTCTTCAATCCAATGCTCACTCTTCTTATTTTGAACCAACCTATAAAATATATCTTACTTGCAAATCCAATGGTTAGTTCAATTCATGATAATAGCATATTAAGTAACATAAACATGCTTAAGTACTTGTAGCATATATATAATAATTAACCTTTATATATATCAATGCTACATTTCAAATACATTTGTCATCATCAAAACTTATGGCATATAGCCTTAGGGCTAACAAGCTTGAACTGTTTCCATTAGGTTCACGATGTGATGGATAATTACTATCGTGCCGGTCACATTTTTAGGGATGTGACATTTTAGTTAATAATAATTAATTTATTAAATGATGACTGTCAATCATTTTTCCAAATGACGAATCACTATTTTTTTATTATCTATTATTAATATTTTTAGAAAGTTAAATTAATATTTGAAATTTAAAATGAAAAATCTATGTATTAAAATAAATGAAAAATATACTTAAAATGTAAAATTAATATTTTTATAACAATCTGATGTATTAAATGATGATTGTCAATTGAAAATTTTAAAATGAAAAATCTACTTAAATTAACAATTTTATCTACTTATTAACATAATAATTTTTTTTTAAAAATATATTGAATTT
Organism: Biancaea sappan; assembly: GCA_037074585.1. Taxonomy (NCBI): domain Eukaryota; kingdom Viridiplantae; phylum Streptophyta; class Magnoliopsida; order Fabales; family Fabaceae; genus Biancaea; species Biancaea sappan. Next base: position 35,576,142 of record CM073492.1, read on the forward strand.
CAAATTTCAAATTGCACTTTCAAATACATTGAATTAAATTACAATTGAAATTCAACAACATTAAATTAATTACATCACATTAAATGTATCAAATAAATTTCAGTAATTAAATAAATAATAACATAAATTAAAAATATATTTAATTAATTAATACAATATGAAACATCATTTGTTGGTTCGTAGAGTCTTATATCAATTGATATAATATTCTTTAATGTTATATTCTCATTGGTTTTTTCCTAAATTTATTTTTTCCTCAAATTTCTCCTAATACTCTTTAATTCCATATCTATTAATACTCTTTAATGTTAATTCTATATTCACTTTTTCCCATATTCATTCAATTCGTTAAATATAAATTATAAGTAAGTAATAATATAAAGTATAAAAATAATAATATAAATTATTAACAATATAATTAAATATAATTAATTAATATAATTTGAAACATTAGTTATTGATTAATTAAATTTTCTTAATTATTTTTTTCCTAAAATTACATTTTTCCTAAATCACAGTGCTTTTACTTTGTCTCTTTTAATGCATATTTAGGTAAATTTGTTGATGTGTCTAATATTGTATATGTGTATTAATATATATAGTTGATTATTTAGCTCATAATATAAGTTTTATAAATATAAATTAATAAATTGTTATAAATAGTTATACATAAAAGAGATGGATGAAGGATATTTTCATTATTTTAGGGCATATATGATAAAAATTAAAACATTATAAGCATAATCTGGCAAAAAAAAATCTCAAGTGCATAAATAAAAATCGGGGTAAACATTAAACGCATATAATACCATTTTTCCTTTTTTTAGTATCTATATTAACTAATAATTATTAATGTTAATTTTGTATACATTGATATTCTTTAATGTTAATTTTATATTCGTTTTTTATTGGATTCATTCAATTTGTTATAATACTATGGATAATTAATAATATAATTACTTTTTTAACTAATATATACGGTTAATGTTGTATTTTCATTGATTTTTTTCCTAAAACTTTTCATAAATTTACTTTTTTTTTCTTAAATTACAATGCTTTAACTTTATCTCTTTCAATTCATATCTGGGTAAATTTTTTAATGTGTCTAATACTATACCAATTAATACTCTTTAATGTTAATTCTATATTCATTTTTTAAGATTCATTCAATTCTTTAAAGTATTATAAATAATTAATAATATATAATATAAAATTAATAATATAATTAATGATATAATTAATTAATTAATTAATATAATCTGAAACATCATCTGTTATCAATTAATATGATACTCTTTAATTTTGTTTAAATTACAGTTTTTTGACTTTGTCTCTTATGCCAACCACTATATTTTTGGTGTCAATCAATTATTATTATTTTTATAAGTTATATAAATTTTTAAAATTGTAAATTACTCATACTTCGCATAGATCACAACACTAATTTATACTAAGAGACCTTAGAATCTTAAAAAAAATAGTTCTTTTCTTTGGTTTTCAATTTCATGATGAAATCAAACAACTGCCATAATTTGTCGTCAACGTACAGATATATGATTTTTCTTTCTCTTAATTTCATCCTTCATATATTAGATTTTTTTTATATTTAGGCTTCCACATTTATATTTATTTTCAAAATAATCTGCCATATATAAAATTATTACCAAATCGGTCACTTCATGTGCTAGCCACTTAAGAACTTGACAAAAAATATGATCTAACTAATTAATTGCTCATGTGGTTATATTAAATGCCATGTCAAAATTTTAAAATTTCATTTTTAACTTGAGTTTTTTCAATTTAATCATCGAATGTGTTATTCTTAACTAATTCTCATAAATGAAATAATTATCAAACTAGTCTCTTTATATTACAGTTGTTTAAAAATTTAACAACAAAAATGTGACGTAGACTATTAAATTTCATGTCAGCATGGTCTTTTTTTTTGGGGGGGGGGGTTCCTTTCTTTCTTTTGCACAATAAAATGGAAAAAGGGAATTTCAATACTACATATTTTTTTCCCTTGATTAGTATGTAGGTTATCACAATAAAAAGCTAGAAAATGGAATTCCCTTTTCCAGATAAAATTTATGGCTTCTTTTCAACTCGGGCAACATGGAAACTTGGGTGAAAAGTCCATTTTGTTCTTCTCGTCATCGTCGTCCTCCTCAAGTCTCTCTGTTCTCCGTTCTCAAACTTTTCTCTTCTCTCCTCAAGCTTCTCTTTGCTCTGTTAGTATATCATCAATTGGAACAGAATCAGAAAGCAAGAGAATGGCAATGGGGAACAAAAAACACATATTAAGAAGTGAAATTGCAGAACAAAAATTCAAATTAAAATTTCATATCATAATTGAAACAAAAATGGGAAAAACACTGAATGGAAAAACAAAAACGTAGAAAGAGGGCGACGAAGGAGATCTCCACTTTTTCTCTCCGTCACAGATCTTCACTCTACCACTAAAAAAAAAAAATCCTCCAATCTCATTGCTCTCTCTCTCAAATTTCTCAAACTCTCAAATCTCTCTCCTTGAAATCAAAATCTCACTATGGAGTGACAGAGATAGAGAGAAACCAGACGACGAGGAGATGAGTGGGCGATAGAATATGAGAGTGATGAGATGGAGATGAGAGCAACTGAGACAAGAGTTGTAAGAGAAAGAATGTGTGTGTGTGTGTGAAAGAGAGAGAGAGAGAGAGAGAAAGAGTGTGTGAGTGAGTGAGTGAATGAGTTAATGACAGGCACAACTGATGAGAGAGTTGGAGAGAGAAAATTCAGGCAGAGAGAGAGTAAAGACTATAATATGGGTAATTTAATAAATTGCCTCACATAACAAATATATTTTTTCTTTTTTTATTATTCTTTTTTATATTATATCAAATATTTTTTTTTAGTTTTCCTTTTTCTTTCACTCTCATCTTTTTTTTTTCATTTTTACTTTGTCTTGGCTATCAAACAAGCTCTAAAAGTTGTGCCTTTTCATAGAAAATAAAGACAAAATAAATCTAAAATTTTTTTTTAGCATCATTTGATGAATACGTATTAGAGATACTAAATAGTAAATATGCAAAATGGACTGCCTTAACTGCACAGGTCCTATTCATTAGACGCGTCATCCAATGACTAGACCTATTTTATATTTTATATTTTTTTTTACTTTTTAGTATATATATATATATTTAAAAAATTATATTAATTTTTAAATCTAATTTAATTATTAACAAATCTAATAGCCAATATAATTTAAAAATTAAAAAAAATGTATAAAAATTTCCGACTGTTGGACTGTTGAATTCCTGCACCGGAACCGGTCCATATTCCTAAATATGATTTTTTTAAAACAAAAATTCAAATATAAATTTCCAAAATATACAATTTTCACTAAATCTAACTCTCAGTAGTTTCCAAAATACACAATTTGACCCACAAAGTATAAAGAGAGAAAAAGTAGGCCAACGTGGTAGGTAGTATTCATATGTTATATCATATATTTTATTAATCTTTTCAATAATTGACACAGGAATTACTAATTTAATGACAATTTTTTTTATGCGAGTGATTATTTTGAGAACAACTTATCTACAAGAGATCAAATTTAGAATATTCCTATTTGTAAAATATTAAAAGTAGTCATTGTAAACTGACAATGAGAATATGTGAAAGACGAAAATGAATTTTACTGTAAACTGATATAGATGCAATATTGTCATGTTAGCATTTTACAGTACACGTTGTACATTTTGCCAATTTTTAGACAATCAGCGTAAAAGGGACCACTGAATAGTAAATAGTATCTTACCTTTGGGAACCACTTTAAGAGCACACATTTATGCGTGGCTAAATTGAAAAATCTTTATAACATATAAAGCAAATCCATCGAGTCGTTATGTAATTTAATGCTTCCTTCCTTCTCATTCAATGTTCCCCTATATTTAATGCTACTTTCTCTTGTATATGTTGCGATTTCTCTATTATTTATGTTTATCTCTTCACTTTTCATATTTCAAACCTCATCACTCTTCACTGTCATATTCTGAGTTCTGACGGTCTTCCAATTTAGTGCTTGTTTGGCTCAGCGTTTGCAAGCGGGCAACGTACGTTTGAGAGGAATAAATCGATTGTCTCTCAAATTTCAGATGTTTGGTTCGGCGGTTGCTAATTCACACAGAATCGATTATCTAACAAAACCAAGGTTTTTTTCAACGCTCCAAATCCAAGCTTCTGATAATCAATTTTCATTCAACGTGGTTCTGCAATTTTTTCTTCCCTCTGCTATCCCTTTCTTTTGAGGCTGGAAGCTTGGCAAGGAAAAAAATGGAAAAAAAACAGAGGGTGAAAGGGAGAAAGTCGCCATCGCAGTTGACCGAAGCAAAGGAAGAAGAAGAATAAGAAAAATTATGAACTTACATCGGCCAAGCTAGTTCGATGAAAAGAGGTTGGTCACCGTTCACCTCTGCTCCGTTCATTTCCTGCTTGTTCTCTCTCTCGCATATGCTGAAAGTGTTTTTTTTTTTCACGCATCAATTCTCTTTCTGATGGAGAGATGTTTCTGGATTTGAGGGTCTAATATTTGTGGGGCCTTCTTTCTTTTTTTATTTTAGTCTGATAGTTAATAGTTATTATATATATATATATATATATATATTAATTTCTCATTTATTGTTATACAAATTTTACTTTATCTAGAATATGTATTTTTATTTAAAAATTATTATTAAAATATTAATATTTTTTAATTACATTTTTATATGATAAAAATTAAATAAAGGTAAATGAAATAAAACAATAAAATATTTATACCCTTTCTGGTAATTACACATTCAAAAGTACTTTTACTAACTAATATCCAAACAAAATTCATTCTATAAAATCACTTTTCTGATAATAGTTTCCAAACATAAATCACGTTCATGCAAAATCATTCTACTCAAAATCAATTTTAAAAATCAATTCTACTAAAACCTTAGTTTACCCAATGAATTTCCAAACACACACTTATTTTGCCTCTACTCATTGAATTGAAAATTGAAAATCTTCTTCTCTTCTTCTAAAAAAAGTTACACCGTGCTTATTGCAATAAATGGTAAGCATTAAATGTCTTTAAATGCACTCACAGCCAGCAACATCTACACTTTCTTCCTTCATCTGCAGGTTCATCGCCTTCCTATTATTCTTTCCTTTTTGCCATTCATTAAATGCTTCTGAAACTGTGCCGTCAGTCTTATTACTGACAAAGCATTCCCTCTTTCGTGAAAAATCGCCCTTCTACTTCTTCAACAACTTTGAACCTCATTAAATTCAACTTATGGTTCTAACAATCATCAATTCCTCTCTTGCAATTCTTCCTGCTGCTACACTTCAATAGTATATTTCCCACTGTCTCTCTTTCCTCTGTCTTCTCAATTTTTCTTCTTCCTCTAACAATGGTATGCTGCGAAAATCTTCAGGTTTTCTCTCTCTCCATTTTTATCTGCAAGGAATATTGAGGTGATGAGCATCGATCCATGTTCTTATTCGGAATACGGTTCTCTCTCTCTCTCTCTCTCTCTCTCTCTCTCTCTCTCTCTCCATTTCTTTATCTTATTTGGAATAAGGTTCTCTCTCTTTCTCTATTTATATTTGCTTTCTTTGATGCACTCTTGATTGCTTGTGCTTCCTCTGCTCCCGAGTTTCTTCGATTTGGTTCATGAACCCAATGTTGCACATGGATTTTGTCTATTGAGTGCAACGTCGAGAGATAATTTGCTAAAAAGATTACTTGGATAAGCAGAGGGGACCAATCTTCCAGAAGCGTTGTATCGCAGAAATAGGCTATTTTCTTGTGTCTGGAAAGCTTCTGTGATGGGATGCTCTTCACCAATAGGTCTCGAACTTCTCTACAGTCTATACTCTATTATTTGCTTTTTGTGAAAAAAAAAATGAGAAGTGAGGTTGATTCACGGTTGAAGTTTTAGGTGATTTATAATCGAACTTCTCTATAGTCCATACTCTCTATTAGTAATTTAGGTGGTTTATATCTTCTTTATCCAGTTGGCTAACTGATTCACGTGCTTTGTTTCTATTCAACGTCCTAACTGCTGTTACATTATTGGGAAACTAGAAGTTTAGAGCTGCCTAGAAAACTTAGTTTGGCTCTTATATGTGCTTGCAGGTTTTTGTCTTTCTAACTGCTGAATATGAAACCCCAAAGAATTCCTTAAATCAAGTGAGATTTGATTAGTCTTCTTGCATCATAGATTTCAATATATTGCTTTTTTTTTGTTAATTTTTTTTAGCTATGCTTTTGCATTTTATATTGTATCTCTGCTTTTTCTCACATTTCAAGTTTTGCTACACAGTATGTGATGAGCCCCTATTAAAGTATAGCAGGAGGAAGACATCTAATAAAAACGCTTGATGGAGGGAATAGGGCAGTAGGTTAGTTGGGGTATGTTTGTAACTAACTAATTACCTAGGTTCTGGAAGGGGATTGGGAGGTTTATAAATACTGAGGCAGTTGTTAGGAAAGGGGGGAGAAAAGAATTAGTAGTGTCAGGAGTGTCCTAGCCACTCGAAAGCTTAGGAATCTTGTATATTACCTTCGGATATTCATCTATCAATAATATTCGCATTATTCAGTTACATTTCTGCTATCTTGATTCTGTTTCTGGGTAAGGGGGGTTCATCAGTGGTATCAGAGCGGTCTCGATCAAGGGGATTGCAAGAAAGATGGTGAACACTAGGACAGAAGGAAAGGTTGACGTTCTTGAAAAAGAAGTAGGAGGTCTCAAGATCGAAATGGAGACACTAAAAGAGGAAGTAGGGACGGTCAAAGATATAGTTCAGGGACTCCGAGAATCAATGGCAAGGATGGAAAGGTTTGGTCAAATGGTAGAATCGCACTTGTCAGTGAGACCAGTGGAACCAACGAAGGAGGACCAGCACCAGTTTCACACAAGGTAGGGGATGAAGTCTCGAAATTTCGAAGGCTTGAAATACCCATATTTTCTGGAGAAGATCCGATGGGGTGGGTCTTTCGAGTGGAGCGTTATTTCAGCATCAATGGCATTTCCGAGGCTGAAAAGATGGCCGCCGTTGCTGTCTGTCTTGAAGGAAAAGCCCTCACATGGTTCCAGTGGCCAGAGACGAGAAAACCCATCCAAGGGTGGGCAGTATTCAAGAAGGAATTATTTAGTCGATTTCGTGGTCCACAAATCGGCGATCTGTATGAAAGAGTAATGGGATTGAGGCAAAATACCACCGTGGACAGTTATCGAGAAAATTTCGAGACCTTGACAGCACCTTTGAAGAACGCACCTAAAGATGTCCTCGTTGGAGCATTTAAAAATGGGTTAAAACCCGAGATACGAGCAGAACTCCATTTATTTGAAACTGGGTCCCTCACAGATGTAATGGGCTTGGCCCAACGCATTGAGGAGAGGAATGGAATGATGTCTACAGCCCAAGAAAAACCTCTGAAATCTTACCATCCTAATATAGGCTCACGCTGGACACAACCCAAGTCGAATTGGGTCAAATCATGGAGCCCAGTGGAATCAAACCGAGACAGCAACAAATTGAAGACTGGAGAATTAAATTCTGAAGAAGGGAAATTAGCGTCATCATCTTTGCAAAGCTCTGTACAGAGAAAACCAAGTTCTTCACTTAGAAAACTTACGGAAATAGAAGTAATTAAAAGAAGAGAGCAGGGAATTTGTTTTAAGTGTGATGAAAAGTTCAACCTTGGACATAGGTGCAAAAACAGGCTTTATCAGACCATGGTTTTACAGGAAGTTGAATCAGACACCGAAACAGAGGATGAACCACCAGTAAAACAAAAGGATGATGATGGAAAGAACAATTCATTGGAAGAAAACCCTATGGAACTTTCTATGAATTCAATAGTGGGAATAACCGGAAACAAAACCATGAAGGTCCGAGGACAACTACAAGGGATGGATGTTGTAATATTAATAGATAGTGGGGCCACTGATAACTTCATTTCTTCTGAAGTAGTTCAGCAATTAAAGATTCCAGTGACAGCCACCAAGTCCTACAACGTTTCTGTGGGAGATGGGTATTCAGTTCGAGGAAACAAAAAATGTGTAGATGTGGAACTGGAGGTTCAAGGGCTACCTATCAAACAAACATTTTATGTTTTTGACATGGGGGGTGCAGACTTAGTACTGGGCATTGACTGGTTAAAATCATTGGGTGAAGTTCGGGTGGATTGGGGACAGCTCACAATGAAATTCAAAACGAAAATAGGAGAGAAATGCTTAAGTGGGGACCCATCATTATCCAGAACCATTGTTTCACTAAAAACCATGCTAAAAAATTTACAAGCAGAAGATCAGGGATACCTTATAGAATTTGGGGAGATGTCTCTATCAACAGATCCTGAAATTCCAATTCCTGATGCTGTAAGAAAATTGCAGATGAAATTCCCTGATGTTACAGAAACTGCTGGAAACTACCCCCACATAGATCAAGAGACCACAGCATTCCACTCAAGCCAGGCAAGCAACCCCCGAACATCCGTCCCTACCGCTACCAGCATTCCCAGAAGTCCGAAATCGAAAGGTTGGTTAATGAAATGCTAGTAGCTGGTATCATTCGCCCCAGTCAAAGCCCATATTCCAGTCCTGTATTGTTGGTAAAAAAAAAGGATGGAAGTTGGCGACTATGTATAGATTACCGAGCATTAAATAAAATTACTATAGCAGACAAATTCCCTATACCTGCCATTGATGAGCTGCTGGACGAATTAGGTGGGTCAAGGGTGTTTTCAAAGTTGGACCTCAAATCTGGATATCACCAAATTAGGATGAAGGCTGGAGAAGAAGAGAAAACCGCCTTTCGCACTCATTTGGGCCACTATGAATTTATGGTTATGCCATTCGGGTTGACAAATGCCCCCGCTACCTTCCAATTCCGTATGAATGATCTCTTTCAAAAGTACCTGAGGAAATTTATTTTGGTGTTTTTTTATGATATCCTTATCTATAGCCCTACCCTCGATACTCATTTTGAACATCTCAAGATGGCTCTGACTATATTACAGGAGAATAAATTAGTGCTTAACCTTAAGAAGTGTGTATTCTATCAACAGCAACTAGAATACTTGGGGCACATCATTTCAGAAATTGGAGTTAAAGCTGACCCTGCAAAGATCTCTGCAATGACCAGCTGGCCAACACCTAAAAATATCAAGGCTTTAAGAGGATTTTTGGGGCTAACCGGTTATTATCGGAAGTTTGTTCGTGGGTATGGAACTATAGCTGCACCACTAACTGCCCTTCTTAGAAAGGATGCCTTTCATTGGGACGAAAAGGCCCAAAAGGCCTTTGAGGAGCTTAAGGATGCTATGACCAAGGTACCGGTGTTAGCATTACCAGATTTCTCCAAACCGTTTACCTTGGAAACTGATGCTTCAGGAATTGGAGTGGGAGCTGTTTTGATGCAGAATCAGCAGCCCATTGCATATTTTAGCCAAGCCTTATCATCAAAAGGGCGGCACAGCTCTGTGTATGAACGAGAATTAATGGCAGTAGCATTGGCGGTGAAGAAATGGCACCATTATTTGTGTGGGCATCCCTTTATAATTAAAACTGATCAAAAGGCCATTAAATATTTACTGGAACAGCGTGTTTTAGATGAAAACCAGCAACAATGGGTCTCCAAACTGATGGGTTATAAGTTTGAGATTCACTATAAACCGGGGAAGGAAAATCGAGTGGCGGATGCTTTATCTCGTAGACCTGACATGGAGCTAAAAGCTATTTCTGTTTGGCAATTTGATGATTTAAATACTTGGGAGGAGGAGATTTGAAAGGATGAGCGACTCTTCACTATTTGGCAGCAGGTGGTCTGTAATACCCATGAAAAATAAAATATAAATATTTGTTTACAAACTACTGTTACTATTTCAGTATACGATACTATTCACCCATATAATACTATTTACGTATATGGTACTGTTTATTTATACAATCAAAATGTCAAGTACTAGATGTGGTTTGGTCATAAGAGAAAACTAGAAAGAAGTTTGTAGGAGAAAATGACGTTTTATATGTAAAAATACCCTCAGGGACTAAATTGAAAGGACTGAATTGAAAAAAAATTTAAAGGTTTAAGGTGAAAGGATAGTTTTTCCTTTAAGTTTCCAATAGTAATAACAGAAAAATTTTCCATCGTACGCGTAAGGTGTACAGTAATTACATTATTAGAAATGTCATTTTCATGAATAGTAAATTGAATATTTTATTAGTGCATAGTATCAAATAGTATCCTTGACTTTTGCTATAAATAGGCCCTTTCATTTCACTTCTAAACTCACACCTTCAACTTCTCTTCTTCTCTCCTTAAGTTTCTCTTACTCCAATGCTAGGCCTCTGAGATTTTGGGCCTTTCCTTTTCAGCTTAGGTAAGGATACTATGCCCTTTCTATGTCTTTCAAATTTTAGAAGTTATTTTCTTAAGTATGCTCTGTGGTTGCGGCTTTGGCTGATCTTCCACATCAGAAAAAACTGTCATTAGCTGTCTATATGTTATTTTGATTTTCTGATTACCAAAATAGGATGTAAACTGTGAAGAATACATGTTTAGGAAAGTTCTGGCTAAGGAAAGACCTGATTTTTAAGTGTGTCCATTGTGACCCTCCACTCTTTCTTGGGAACTTACCTGGTGTACTCTTTTACAGATTGTATTCTCTATTTCTGGTATAAACAGTCTCTGTATATATGAATAGTGACCGTATGTACAAATAGTATCTGTACGTATAAATAGTGACCGTATATATGAATAGTGGCTGTATATATGAATAGTGTCCATATGTGTGAATAGTAATCGTATATATGAACAGTATCTGTATGAAAACAATCCTAACTTGTTTTCTCTAATCTTTCATGAAAATCTCTGTAGCGGAATACTGAAATTCATCTGTGTACTCTTGTCTGTAACGACTTAGAGAAGTGATACTCGTACGGAATCCAGGTGAGTGGAACGACCCCGTTTTAATAGAGTTTTAGCATTACTGGTGATAAAAAGTATGTTGTAGGACACTCCCAAGATTCATAGGAGGAAATTGGATTCAGAATGACGAATCTAATGAGATAATTAATCCAGAAGTATGGATAAGACGAAACAAGTATTTCATGATGATGTGAAGTTTGAATCTTTTCAAAAATAGATTAATTGTTATCTTGATTTGTGATTTATAAATCTATAATATAGTTATATACTATACCTGTTGTATGGATGAATATTATATTGAGCTTCTGATTATGATATGAAATGCTATTGATTGTGATTGAGCGGGACAGTACCCCCTCTCACGGCAAGGCGGAAAACCCGGTTGACATGGTGTCTTGACCAATGAGTGTGGAGACAACGATTCCCTCAGTAGGGATATAGCCCGGATTGGTGATAAATCCGTGAGGTGCCCTAGCTAAGAGGATGAGGTTGTGCGTCATGGCAGAAACATACATAATTGGTGAGCCGGCCTGTGTGCGCTCTCCGGGATATATTGTCATTGACGAGTACTAGTAACGTTTGTTGAATTGGATGAATTTTTATCTTTTTGTATGTAATTTCTAACTATGTTTATTGGTTGAGTATGAGCCTTCAGATATGCTTGTATGACTGGTAATGTATTTGAATTTTATTAACGCGAGGCCGATTCGCTCACGGAGCTTAAAAGCTCACACTCTCTGTACAACCTTTTTGTTCAGATCAGGTTGCTGATGAAGAATATCCGCTAGAAGAGTATATCACTTTGGACCCTCTCACTATCGGGTAGGTCCCTCTATTGTTGTACGGATTCCCATACTCCTTCAGGAATTTCATATCACGCCAATAGGAGGGCATTCGGGTTACTTACGCACATACAAAAGAGCGGCTGCCTTCATGCATTGGGAAGGTATGAAGAAGGATGTTCAGGACTTTGTGGCCAGATGTACCATCTGCCAGCAAAATAAGTATGATGCCCTTGCACCAGCTGGGTTACTACAACCTTTACTTATTCCCCAACAAGTTTGGGAGGACATAAGCATGGATTTTATAGCTGGACTCCCCAAGTCTCTTCAATTTGACTCTATCTTGGTGGTAGTGGACAGATTGACTAAATACAGTCATTTTATTCCTCTCTCTCACCCATACACCGCTAAAGATGTAGCAGTAGCCTTTGTCCAGAACATCGTCAAGCTCCATGGATTCCCTAAGACTATTATTTCTGACAGAGATAGACTATTTATGAGCCAATTTTGGCAGGAGCTATTCAAATGTTCCGGAACAATACTCAAGTTTAGTTCAGCATACCATCCAGAAACGGATGGCCAAACGGAGGTTGTGAATAGTACATTAGAGACTTATTTGATGTGTTTTGTGGGGGACAAGCCAAAGCAATGAGTGAAGTGGCTACCTTGGGCAGAATACTGGTTTAATTCTACATACAATAGAGCTATTGGAATGACTCCTTTTAAAGCATTATATGGCCGGGAACCACCTACATTTTTAAAGATAGAAGACTCTCTATCTCATGTAGAGGAGGTAAACCAGCAAATCAGATCAAGGAATGCTGTCATTTCTGAATTAAAGGAGCATTTATTATTTGCACAAGATAGAATGAAGGGTTATGCCGATAAAAAGAGGAGGAATGTGCAATTACAAGTTGGAGATTTTGTTTTTCTGAAACTCAGGCCATATAGGATGAGATCAGTAGCTCGAAAAATTAATGAAAAACTCAGTCCCAGGTTTTATGGACCTTTTAAAGTTCTGGAAAAAATTGGGGAAGTAGCATACAAGTTGGAATTGCCCCAATCAGCCAGGATTCATCCAACATTTCACATTTCTCAGTTAAAAAAGTCACTACAGCCACACATTCAGTCTCAGCAATTACCTTCGGGTTTAACTGAAGAAAAAGAGTTGCTGGTTGAGCCTGAAGAGATATTGCAGCAATGGAAGTGGACTAATGGCTAAAAGGAAGTGTTGGTAAAGTGGAAAGGACTACCCGATTTTGAGAACTCATGGGAGTTTTTTGAAGTAATACAAAAGCAGTTCCCTGATTTTCACCTTGAGGACAAGGTGCCTCTCAATGGGGGGTATTGATGAGCCCCTATTAAAGTATAGCAGGAGGAAGACATCTAATAAAAATGCTTGATGGAGGGAATGGGGCAGTAGGTTAGTTGGGGTATGTTTGTAACTAACTAACTACCTAGGTTCTGGAAGGGGATTGGGAGGTTTATAAATACTGAGGCAGTTGTTAAGAAAGGGGGGAGAAAAGAATTAGTAGTGTCAGGAGTGTCCTAGCCACTCGAAAGCTTAGGAATCTTGTATATTACCTTCGGGTATTCATCTATCAATAATATTCGCATTATTCAGTTACATTTCTGCTATCTTGATTCTGTTTCTGGGTAAGGGGGGTTCATCAGTATGCTAGATATGTTGATTAAGCTCTTGGGATGTCATTTTACAGATATCCCTGTAGGATGGTATTATTCCTTCTAAAGAGCATGCAAAGTTTTCAATTCATACTTCAAACAAGTACCGTCTCGATCAGGTACCCAATTTTCAAGGCTGTTATTCTATGAATGATTTGCGTCAGTGCATAGGAGTTAATCTTCCCACATTTTGATGGCCAGGGAAGCAACTTTCGTGGTGAAGAATTTAAGCTGACATTGCACTAGCATGTCATGCCCAAGATAGAATGAAATTTCTTCCTTTTAATTTTAATTTTGGGTTGAATAGGGGACAAACTAGATGCTTAAGCAATATCTTTATGATGTAAATTAGTACCCGAGGGCTAAAAAAGGAGCGCGATTAAATTGAAGAAAGAAAGAAAGGAGAAGCTCAGCATAACCTTCATTGAGTAAGTGCAAAGTTTTCTGGTTTTTCAATATCTGAATGAACTCATGAAGAACTCATGAATGGACCCAACTAAAAATGTTGACTATTCTGCATTATCTAAGAGTAACTGTGAGAGCATACCCAGCATGTCTTGTGTCTGACTTTCAGTGTCAATTACTGAATCCCTAGCCATGCTCTATGAATTGGAATTGCTTATGTCTAAAATTGAGGGAGGGTGTTAATTTAGATCGGATAAGGGTGGGGATAGCCAACATAATGTTTAGGAGATTCCTTTTTTGATCCCTTATATCTATTCAATCCTGTTGTATGCTTTTGTGATGCTTCAGGCTGCTGTTATCAAATATATGTCAAAGCAGTGATGAGAGAAGAAGCTCGGAAACAGGCAAAGACTTAAAGTGCATGATGAAACAAAAGTTGTGGCGTCAGTTGTTTTGTTGCATTTTTTTTTCTGTCAACAATATGGCATGACATGTTATGATTTCCATATTTGAATAACTGAATAAGCAGAAAAGCAATCAAACCCAAAATGCTTGCACCCCAATAGTTTTTTCCCCTGTCTGAGATGCATGCTTTTCAATGATGAATGTTGGGAGATTAATTATGATTTCATATCCTTGTGGACTTTTCTACCATCAAAATTTTAAGGGAAGAAGTTGGGAGACACAGGAACTGGTGATCATTTCTAAGATGTGTAATGCAATTTCATAAAGAATCTGATTTTTTTTTTGTTTTGGGTGCTGTAGTATGTTTTTATAGTATTTGTTAATCCAAGATGCCATAGTGTCTTTGTGTCGGAAACATGCTGTGTATGAAATGAAAATTGTCCCTATTGGAACTGATTCCAAGGGAAATATCAATATTCAAGAGTTGAAAAAAGCTGTTGAGACACAAGGACAACTTATCTGCACTTATGGTACAGCTTGCTTCCTATGCTGGAGTTGCATTAGGATTGGGAAGGAAAAAAAAAAGGAAAAGCTTGAGAATTGTTGGTATTCATTTAGTTTTCATTAAAATTGTATTAATTTGTGCAGGGAGCCCCTCACCCTCCTTCATTGCTTATAGGAGATTCATCTACAAAACCATACTCTCGAGAATAGAAAGAATACCCAGCTTCTTGGTTTCGTGCTTCCAAGTTCTGGCCTTCCACAGGTATCTATCTCCTTCATAATAATAATTTGGTATATCAAAAGATTAACAGATGGTTTCCCATGGAAGCATAATTTGAGACTATCATGTGATTCATTCAATCATTGAATGAAATACTAACAAATGTGATTCATTCTTTGTGCACTGTATACATAAAATGTATATATTAGACACTACTTTCATGTTAACATCTAATTAATTGTCTTTTATTGTTAATTCTTATGGGCAGTGACACAGTATTTAATTAAGGAGGAAGAGGGGAAAAAAGGGGTTTTGGGATTTCTGTAGAATCTGAAAATTTATATACTTAGGTTGGTATGGCTGATAAACTAATATTCATGATTTCTCCTTTTCTTTTTGTTTCCTGTCAATTTGTTATCCCCTGTTATTTTGGGGATTAAGTGCAGCTCCACAAAATGCCGGGTTTTCACTTTTAAATGGTAGTGGACTTGGTAAGCTGGATGATTTACGGCAAGTTGAGGCAAAATATCCAGCACTGTTGTTCAAGCACCAACTTAGTGGTCCCTCTCAATGCCTCTCTCCTTTGCAAAATAGTTCTTCTGACCTCTAACCTCCCTTGCCATTGTCGTATCATTCCATTGTTGTATCACATGTGAGTTATTGGTGAATATCATCTGTTTTCTGTATGTTAATTCTATTATAACTATAATTCAAATTTTAAAAAGATAAAATTGTTCATTGAATTATGAAAATATAGAGAGAGAGAATCAACAATATGTAAGTTGATTCTTGTGTATTGTGAGGACTGTTTATTGTGAATGAGTGAGTGATACTCTTTTGTAGTAGACCCAGTACAACAGATGCCAAGGAATATTTATGGGATATCTAGCTAGCTAATTATAGTTATGCAACACATTGAACATGTGACTTGAAAGGACATGTTAATAGTTCACCTCAAGTAAGAGCGTACATATAGTATGCAACAAGCTTCTTACACATGTAGCTAATCTAAGGACCTCTAAGAGAATATAAACTTTAATCAGTATTTAATTTTAGCACCCATTGCTGAAAAAGGGTGATACAGGGGCATCTCATGACATAGACCAGCACTTGGAATAGAAATAGTCCAACTCCAAAATACGTTTATTTTGCCATTTGAAGACCAGATAATTGGACTTTTTAGAACTCAATGGGTTAGACAACCAACCCAAACCAAAAACTAATGAATGAACAATCATTGGAAATGTCAACATGTCTATTTTCATGAATCAGATTTTATTTTATTTCAAATGTTCCAGAATTAGTTTTGCTATTTTGTTGGCAGATTGTCAGGAGAGTCTAAAGTCAAAAGTTATCATTTAATTCTAAGCATGATAGTTCTTTGAACTTGTAGTAGCTTGCTAAGCACGAAATTAGGCTATTGGTGTTGTCATTTAATTCCTTTGTTGTCTGCCTATGCAAGCAGTTACATGGGTCAGACTTTGATCAAGTTTAAAATGTACTCTATACGTTGTATATGTTGATCAAGTTTCACACTGTATTCAAGAATATGATCATTGTTCCAGGGATGATTATAGTTAATCCTCCTCCATCTTGCAAAAATAAAGTCTTAGGTAGGCAATGGATATAAGTTTACTGTTGTTATATTAATTTACATGATCTAATAGCATATGTAATTTAATTATATGGTTCATTATGCTGAAAAAATGATCACTCACAAACTCACTATTGGGTATTAGCATTCAAGATTCTGTTGGATAAATTTAAAGGGTGCATGAAGAAAGACTTCTAAATGCCTCTGCATAGAAAAAGTGGTACTTTTGTCCTCTGGAGATTCATATGTGGGGTATTTGCTTGCTTCATTTGAGATTCACATGTCTCAAGAGCAATAATTGGTAAATATATAACCATGTTAATGGATTTCTCTCAATTTATGACTTTTGGATGGTAAGAATTAGAAATTCTTTTACATCATTTTTTAATGGACTCAACTTTTACAAGTGAATATCTTTTCCCTTATGCACTTGGTATCTTTTCTACATCACATGATATGTGGTTTCATTTTTGGATACATTCTTCTATTTAAATTAAAACTCAATTTTGGTCCTTTATGAGAATTTATTCTAGGGATCATTGTGCCTATTGCTTCATATCGATGAAAAGCATTTAGAAAATTTTAAAAACAAATTATATTGCATTTTTAGTAGGAACTTTTGTGCTAAATTTGGTTGTGTTGTGATTGTTGAATTATTCTTCTCCTTCTAATTGCTTTCATGTGCTAATAATTTTTTTTCCCAGCTTATACAGAACAATGTTCTCCGTAGTTGAAGGCATTTGATATCCATATCACTCCTTGAATCCAGAATTTGGTTGGGAGACTATTTGTATCAAAGCTTAGTACTTTTTCATTTTTTAGGGAGCCGTGACTTTTGAAATCTTCTCTTTGTTATCATCCTCCTCCTCTTGGTTAGCAATAATATCACTTATCAGGTGTGTTGTGTGCCAGTGTTTTTTTTTACCCTTATTCCTTATTTATTTTTGTTATTGAGGAGACATTGTGAGTGTCATATTAGGAAAATATTACAAAAGAATCGTTTTGGTCTTATTTGTTAACTAACATCAATGTAATTTATAATCATATTTTCTGGCAAAAGGAGGATTTTCTCCTGAATAGACCTGACATTAGTTTGCTGTGTTGTGATAAAACAAGGTTGCGGATAATTATGCATGGTTTTGTTTATTGTTTCCTTTTTTGCACTGTTATGGGTTAGTTCGTTGATCTCTATCTTTGTTCCTGTTTATTTCTTTTCTCCTGATTTGATCTTTTCATTGCAGAATATATGCATCGAGGTCTATATTTCATGCATTTGGAAAGTGTCCACCACTTAAGGAGCTAGCACAACAAATTCAGAAGCAATTTTTCAATAAAACAATGTCAATTGCTAACCAATCTGTAAAATCGTCTACATTTTTCACATAGATTATTTACTTTTAAAGTTCCTTCACCCTAAAATTTACTAATGATTTGTTAATTGCCCAGCCACCTCCTAGAAAAATTAATGTTTCGTTGTTTTGGACTTTTAGTGGAAAAGGTAAAGTATTTGTATTTTCTTTTACTTACATCTCATAGGCGGGTAAATTCAAGCAAAAGTAAATTTAAGATATTGGTACTTGATAAAAATATTCACTTTGAAAAGGCCTATGATATGGTCAATTGGGACTTCTTGGACTTGATTTTCCGTTGCAAGGGTTTCGGTGTCAGATGGAGACGGTGGATGAATGGATGTCTTTCCTCTGTCGCCTTTTCGGTTATTATCAATGGACAACCCAAAGACTGGTTCAAGGGGCAACGGAGGATCAGGCAAGGAGATCCGTTATCTCCCTTCCTCTTTACCCTGGTGGCCGACGTTTTTAGCTGCATGTTGAGGCGGGGGTCCGAGAGAGGGATTCTCAAAGGACTATCAATAAAGGGAGATGGTTGCATGGTTACTCACTTGCAGTTTGCTGATGACACAATCCTCTTCTTGACCAAGGATAAGGATAACTTTCTTAGAGTGCTTACACTGATTCAGATTTTTGAGCTGGTCTCAGGTCTCCGTGTTAACTTAGGCAAAAGTGGCCTAGTTGGCATTAACATTCAGGATGATTCTCTTAGGCAGATGGCGGAGCAAGCGGGTTGCGCGGTTCTCAACTGGCCTCTTAACTATCTAGGTGTCCCTCTTGGAGGTAATCCTAGAGCCAAATCTTTTTGGGATCCCATTATTCAAAGAATTTCCCGCATGCTTGACAGTTGGAAAGGCCCATACTTCTCCTTAGGAGGCAGATTGACCCTTATTCATGCCTCCTTATCTAGTGTGCCCCTGTACTTTCTGTCCTTGTTCAAAATCCCTTCCGGAGTGGCTAAAACGATTGAGAGAATTATGAGGGATTTTCTCTGGAATGACAGTGGGGGGGAAAAGAAGGGCCACCTGGTTAGCTGGGAGGTGTGTTGCAAACCTAAGGATGAAGGCGGCTTGGGTCTTGGAAATCTTGTGTCTAAAAACATCTCTCTTTTGGCTAAATGGTTATGGAGATTTCCCTTAGAGCCTAACTCCCTTTGGCACAAGGTGATCAAAGCTAAGTATGGGCTTCACCGGAATGGATGGGACGCTGGTTCGGGGGATGTCGTTACGCACGTAAGTCCTTGGAAAACGATTTCTCAGGTATACCACCTCTTCTCTCCTTCGATATCTCTTATTGTTGGTGATGGTTCCCGTTTTTGGTTTTGAGAGGACTGTTGGATTGATCCCACCCCCCTCAAAGAAAGATTTCCGCACCTTTATTCCTTATCTTCCCTCCATGACGCCCCTATTTCAGAATTCTTTTGCTTACAAGGGGATCACCCTTGTTGGAATTTGCATTTTGCCAGGAATGTTAATGATAGACTTTTGCCTGACCTTTCTGTGATGCTTAACATCCTTGATCCTATTCGCCTTTCTCCTTTTCCTGATAGGAGAATGTGGAAGCTTGATTCCTCAGGCTCTTACACTTGTGCTTCCTTCCTCAATTATCTTGCCCGTAACCCTATCGTCTCCCCCCATTTTAAAAAATCTTATTGGAAAGTTAAGGCTCCTTCAAAGGTTAAAGCTTTTTTGTGGCTTGCAGTACTCAATAGAATTAATACAAACGATCTGTGTCAAATCAGAAGACCACTTAAGGCTTTATCCCCGGACGTTTGCATTGTGTGCTTCAGACATTCAGAGACAAGTAATCATTTATTCCTGCACTGCGACGTGGCTTGGAGTATTTGGAATAGGTTATTTGATCTCTTTGACGAGAGTTGGGTTTGCCCAAAGGACCTTGGTGCTTTCCTTGCGACCAAATTTATTGGTTTTGGCCATAGGAAGGACAACAGAACTCTTTGGAATACAACTTTGTTCGCAACTGTGTGGTGCATATGGCTGGAAAGAAATGACAGAGTTTTTAATGATCGATGTATGCCTACTCAGATGTTATGGGATCGAATTCGTTACGTGGTTTCACTGTGGGTTTCAGCCAATGGGCTGTTCAAGGGGATGCCTATATCTGATGTTTGCAGGGACTGGAGGGCGTTATTGCATTAATACGTTGTTAGGGGCTATGTGGGGTGTCTTTGCTGTCTGTTAGTTTTCTTACTTTTTGTTCTTGTTTTTTCTTAGGAGGATCCCTTGTCCTCCACCTTTTGTTACCATTCCCTTTGTATCTCTCTTTTCTTCTTAATAATACTTCTTTTTCTATCAAAAAAAAAATATTCAAGTAATACTATTAATGTAATATATTTTTTTAAAAAAAGGCAATCAAGTATATTCTATATTTATTATAAAGGTTTCCATCACAATATTGAGTTATAAGTTTTGTACATTTTTATAGTAGAAGCTGTTACTGTTTACACATTACAAGTCCAAATTCTAAAACCAAGGCCTATCCATATAGAACGTTTGCTCTCTCATGAGCAATTTACGTGCTGCACAATTCTTAGAGTACAAAGTAAGGGATGTAAAAATATATTAGCACTTTGATAAGAAAGGAAAATGATGAAATTTAATCACTAATGTGATGTATAAGAAAATCTTCAACAATTTACAACAATTAAAAACATCCAATAATACTATTTATGCTCACTATCATTATTAAAGTTTTTCTTTTTATAGCATAATTTTATTTTTAGTTTTTACATCAAGTTGATTGATTAATTGTTCAATGGTTGTATAAATTTTAAATTTTACTTTTCAAATGTTTTTCGGCATGACTAATTTTAAAGCACTTAAAGTTATTGCTATAGGTCGAAAATAAAGATTCATGAATAAAGTTTATTGAATCAGGACATGCTACTTTCATATATTTTGAAGTCATGTTGTGATAGGAAAGTGAAGATCCTTCTTTTTTATTAGAAATTGATATACTAAAATGTTGTGGTAATAGTAAGTATATCAAAGCTAAATCTATTACACTAAAAAAACATTCCTTTATCTAAAGAACAATGCAATCTGCAAATACATTATTTAATTGAAAGGGGTTTTATTTCATATATATAAATAATGAATTTTATATATTATTATATTCTGAATTCACTTAACAATAAACATCCGTGCAAACGCACGGAAACATTGCTAGTTTCCATCTATAAATCAAAATGAAATTTTCGTCCATACTCCATTCTTCAGTTTCTACTTCCGTCACCGTTTAAGCATGTCTGGATATCCAAACAAACCTTACGATTACGGTTACGGCGCGCCGCCGTCAGGTCAACCGTACGGCACGGCGGCGCCCTATTCCTCCAACCCCTACGGCGCAGCACCGCCGACGCATGGCCAAGGCAGCCCTTATGCTCCAGTCGCCGCACCTTATGCGGCCCCCTACGGACCATCTCCTGGTCAGAAACCCCCCAAAGATCATTCCCAACCCTACGGCAGTGGCGGCGGAGGCTACCCGCCGTCGCATGCGCCTCCGTACCCAAGCCCTTTCGCTTCGCTGGTGCCGTCGGCGTTCCCTCCCGGCACCGATCCCAATGTGGTTGCCTGCTTCCAAATTGCGGACCAAGACGGCAGTGGATTGATCGACGACAAGGAGTTGCAGATGGCGCTCTCTTCCTATAATCAGAGCTTCAGTTTGAGAACTGTTCATCTTCTCATGTACCACTTTACCAACACCAACACCAGGAAAATTGGTACTCTCTATAGCAATTTTATCTCTGCTTTTTTGTTTAATTGATTATTCTGGAATGAAATTCGGATGGGGAAAATCAACATTTCCTCCGAATTGAGCCGCAAAATAAGTGTTTCCGGCGCGTAGCACCACAGGGGATCGTCGTCGGAGGCGACCTCCGGTGGATGTCGGCGTGTCTCTGTTCGTACACGTGGCGGCTTTGTGGGGTTCTTTCTTGGATCAGCATGCAGCTGAATCTGAATGACCATAATGCCCTTATCTTACGCGTCGTCTCGCATCTGTTTCTTAGCCTTGCTGTATAAGTTATGAAGTTTTACGGGGCACTTGTTTGTCAATTGCTTACTGTTAGGTTTGACTTCTTCTGGGGTTTGTTTATGTGGGCCCCTCTATAACATGGGATAGTGTGGTTTGTTATACGAGCTGCACATTAATTGAC
This sequence comes from Biancaea sappan, assembly GCA_037074585.1. NCBI lineage: Eukaryota > Viridiplantae > Streptophyta > Magnoliopsida > Fabales > Fabaceae > Biancaea > Biancaea sappan. The sequence goes on from CM073492.1 coordinate 35,598,214, forward strand.
GCAAGTGGTTTCGGTTTGGGAGCTTGATTTGTGAGTTTTCTATTGACATGATATTTTTTATTAACACAAGAAACCACTATTAAAAGATAATTCTTTAGTTTCTATAAATCTTTCCACTTTTATAGCCAGTGGGTCTTCAAGAGAAGTTTTCAGAGGGTTTCTATATCTTGAAAGAGACTTACCCTTTGTAGTTTTCTGAGAGTATGTAAGTAATATCTCTTTCAGAATAGTCAATTTTCACACCTGGTAACCTATTTAGTTTCTAACAATGTTAAGGAAGATTAGGAAGGAATTAAATATTTTACTGGTAATATTTATAAAGCTGTCACAATAAACTGGGATTACAAGTTTTGTCCAGCCCAATCCAAAATATAGAGTGGGTTGAGTGGCATATAAATTACAAACCCATATAACAAAGGGTTTTGCTACAATAATTGGCCTATGAGATATATTTTTTTTTAATGCAAACGTAGAATTAAAGGGTCGAGCGCTTAGAACTTGTTCTGTACATGGATTTCATGAATTTTGAAACGAGACTAGTCCTTATATTATGGGTTTAACTGAATGCAGGACCCAAGGAATTCACTTCTCTATTTTACAATCTTCAGAATTGGAGGGTACTTTCTTGTCTGTTAATCTCAATTTGACAATTTTCACTGTCCTTTTTGCACACATTCTGACTTGGTATTGTTTCAGTCCATCTTTGAGAGATTTGATAATGATAGGAGTGGCAAAATCGATTCAACTGAGTTGAGAGATGCTTTACTGAGTATGGGATTTTCTGTTTCACCTACGGTATTGGATTTGCTCGTCTCCAAGTTTGACAAAACTGGTGGGAGAAGCAAGGCTATTGAATATGACAATTTCATCGAGTATGGTTTTGCTATACTTGTTCCTTTTTTTTGGGTTATTAGATTTTATATACCATCCTTGAGAAAAAATTTGTATATGAGGGATACTTTGTTACTGATTTATTATCTGTTTTTCTTGTTTGCTAATGCAGGTGCTGTCTCACTGTTAAGGTGAGATCCCAGATCACATCATCACGCTATCTTAACTTTTCATTTTTTTAATGGAATATGATATCACGCTAGTTTTTTGGGTTTGGCTTAGTATCACCAGACATTACTTATTAGGGTGTTCAATGGTTGGGTTGGTTTGGATTGAACAAGTTTTTCACCGGAACCAATAAAATGATGGTTACTTGGTTCAGGTAGAGTTTTAGAAAAATTTGTTACTTAAACCAAATCAATCTAACTCGCCCTTAAATGTGTTGGTTAGGGTTGGTTTTTTGTTAATGATAAAAAAAGTCACATGATTAACAAACAATTTAAATATGAGGTCAATTTAAAATATTAAAAAATGAAATGTCTTTCATATATGTGTCTAAGTGTTCAATTTAACATAGACATATGAAAAAAAACAAAAAAATAGTAGGTTGAGTGGTTTGATTTGGGTTGGTGTGGGTTAAAATCTCTTAACCCGCAACAAGTTGAAAGAAAATGAGTCCAATCCATCTTGTCAATCCAATTTTGTGGATTGGGCTGGTTTTGGCGAGCTGACTAACTAGTAAACATTTCTTTTGCTAATTGAGCTGCATGTACATTCACATGCATATAGAGTTGTTAATATGCTAGGTTTATTCATAATTTAAATATAATGCATGACAAAATAAAAAATATATATTATACATGATATTTTTGTTCAATAAATTTCAATGAGAAAGAAATATAAGTCAGTGTCAAATATTTAAAACAGAAATACAAATTTATAGCTTTTTATGACATTTTATTTTTAATTTTAGAAGCCTTTCTTTTGGATTAGAACATTAAGTTGGGTAATATGCATAATACATTACTTCAATGGCCCATTTTTTATACTTGGACGACCTTAACAACTCATGACTTAAGTAACAAAAAAAAATTACAAATCTAAGGTACTAATATTTTAAAATATTTTTTATTAAAAAAATCCATGAGACCAGTCCGTTCCAATCCACCTCAGCCCTATGGGCTGAGTTAAAAGTTCTTGTTAAATATGAGCTACTAAATTCTTAGCTCGTCCTCTGGCCTAGTGGGCTTAGTCCATTTTGATAGCTTTACATGCATATATATATATATATATATATATATGAAAAATCTTGTTTATTATTAATATCTTCATCACAGAAAGTTTGTTTACTCCATTGAAGGACTCCCAGGTGCATGGTTAAAGCAAATCGTTATTTTTTAGTTAGTCAACTCAGAAAATCTTCTTTTATGTAGCAATTATTTTGATATCAACTCTTTAAGGTGTGATGCATTTGAATATTGTGAAAAGTAAAAGGGTCTTACGTTAAATAACGTGAATTGCAGGGATTAACTGAAAAATTCAAGGAGAAGGATACCAATTACTCTGGTTCTGCAACATTCACGTATGAGTCGTTTATGCTGACTGTTCTGCCATTCCTAATCGCTTAGGAAAGCAACGGTTTGCCTTTGTAAGAATGTTGTTGCTGTAATTGCTGGAGTTTCCAAGCTTTTTTACTGCATGTAAGGCATTTCGCTGTGCATATATATTTGTATGTGCGTGTTTGTGTGTTTAAGTAGACTAGTCCTGAGATAGTGTTGAATTCTCTTCAGCTTTATATAACATTTTGCATTGTGCGAGGTTGCCATCATATAAAAAAATTGCAGATGTTGGTTTTCTTAAATTCAAAATTTAAACTTAAATTGACCCAACTACTTATCTATTTGTTGTTCAGAGAAAGGCGGATAATTGACAAACACTTCCTTTTTTCACAAAGAAGTTGCGCAAAAATTATTCAAAACATTTAAGAACTTATATTATATTATGAAACAAACTGTTTGTTATCCCGTGGCTCGACAGTATTCCTTTGAAGATAACGATTTTTCACATCTCAAAACTATGTTTATATTTCTAATTATCAATTCTAACAGAAATTCACTTCTTCATCTCACTTCAATTTAAGCACAAGCTTCAGTCTCAACCTTGATAGAGCCAAACTGTTCTTCCGTTTAGATCCTGGATTGGCCTCGCATTCATCGCGAATCCCTATACAACACACCCCAAAATGTCACCTTTGTTGCAGAAGTCACAAAGTTACTATAAATACTGTGATTTGGAAGCTTCAGAAGGAAAATCAATTAATGCTTGGTGTTTAGCTTAGACAATTCATCTGCTTGATATAGCACCAAATATAATTAGCTGCTTTACTTACATCGTTTACAGCTTCTCTCATTGCTTTCACTTGCTTCTTGGACACTGTCCTCACCTGTAATAGACGGACAACGTATAATAGATAATAGCTCTCTCTTTTTTAATATGATGATGTCATATTAACATTTTGATACCAGAAGATGCAATTGTAGTTTAAAGAATGAAGTGAAGTGAACGAACCTTCTTCATGACAGTCCAGATAACACCTTCAGTGCAAGGTGGGGTTGTAAGAGAACCCATATATCTGTAATACTTTCTGTTTCCAAACCTCAACTCTCGTGGCTTAATTATTCCCAAATCTGTTACGTTAGCAATACCGTGACGCCCTACGTGAGGAATCAGCTGCGACAGAAAAAAAAAAAAAGAGTCACGATATATGAAAATTGATATTTTTAGATTAATAGAAGGTATTTTAATCAAAAGACTTGATAATATGTTATCAAATGTTAGAAAACATATTGTAACAAAGCTCTTTGCATAGAAAACATAAAATTGGACTAAATTATAATGTATTTTATACTACAGGGGAGGAATTGTGTATCTTAAAAATAAAGGGGGAAAAAGTTTAATTTTTAAAATTTGCAAGGGAGGAAACTTCAATTTAAAACAGAGTAAATATACAAGTTCATCCTTAAAAGATACAATTCTTATTATTTAGTCACTATAAATTATACAAATTAACCCTTCTATTTGACTAAATTGTAAACTTACTTATTTTTAAGGATTGATTCAGTAATGGTGTTTTAACATTCAGGGATTAAATTACTTAAGAGTCAGAGAGACTAAATAATCGATCCACATATCATTTAAGGCCTAAATTTTTATTATAGTGCTAAATAAAAAGATGATGAAAGATGCGAAACCTTGGAAAGGAAGCGATCTGGGGAGCCAAACTTGTAGGTAATTGCAACGACAGCAATCTTATCATCAGAAGACCGATGAACCAGATGCAGTTCCATGGCATGTCTGTAAAACAAATCAAACTAATTTGAGTAAATCCATATGTGAATGAAGAGACATGCATGCCTGCATGAGAAATAATTAACGTTGTTGTGAATTATAATATAAAGGCAAAAGTAGTTTTTGTCCTTAATGTTTATCTTCATCCCTAACATTTTTTTTTTATCAATTTCATCTAATTTTTTTTTGTTGTTTTAATTTTATTCTTAAGACTAACGCTGATAATAAAATTGACGAAAAATATTGATGTGGACTCCTCCAAATACCATGTGAATTTTTTTACGGGACATATCAAATGTTTAAACATGAATTTGAAGCAAAATTGAAATTTAATCAAATATTTGAGACAACGTTAAAAATAAAACCAATTAGTATGAAAGTTAGTAGTATTAGTATGATACTTTAATAGTAGACATATCACATAAATATCCCTTGGAGCTCCTGCTTGGCCCTTGGCTAGCACCATACTTGACCAAACAGAGTCATCCGATCAAATGGGGCCCACATGTGACATGAGTTTTACTTGTTAATTTCAATTAGATGACCTTGCTTGATCAAATAAGATATTCAAATTCACACGAAGAAATCTATGTTAGCATTAATATTAAGGGCAAAATGAAACAAAAAAGAAACATATGAGATAAAATTAATACAAAAAAATTAAGAACGAAATTAAAATTTAAGATAAATGTTGAGATAAAAAAAGTAGTTTAGCCAAATATATAGAGAAAACGACCTTGTTGCATTGAAGGCGTGCTCCGAAGGAGTGTGCCAGTGACACTGTTTTAGGTTGTAATGAGTTCCATCTATTTCAATGTGACCTCCATCCCTTGTCCACTCCACCTGCCGATAACGTTACTCAAAATTTTCTAATTAGTATAACCTTTTCAAAAAAAGAAAATTACAAACACCTCCTTCTACTATCAAATATTTACAAACACACTTTTTGTTTTTAAAACCATCCGTATTTAAAAATCCATAAGACTGTAATTGATGTGCTTTGAGTGAGGTCAAATTACAAAAGTGTAAATATTGTTTTGAATTGGAGTAAATCACTAATTTAGTATTTGAAATATTACAATGTGTTTTAATTTAGTTATTGAAATATCAAATATTTTAATTTAGTTCCTTAAATATTACATTTATCTTTATTTTATCAATTTCTTTATCAAAATGAATTTTGACAATGAAAAATTTGAACTTTGATAAAGGTGAAGTAGCTTATGTGATTGAGCAATAAAAAAGATTAAATTAAATTGAAACAAATGAAGTTATTTAGAGAGTAAATTGAGATAATTATCTTTTAAAGATCAAAATAAGATAATTATAATATTTTAAAAATTAAATTAATAATTTGTTCTTTGACTTACAAAAAACTAGCAAATAGTCCCCTTCAATTGTGACTTATTTGTACATATTCCTTGATGTATAAAAACTAGCAAATACTCCCATTTAATTATTATAAAAATTGGCCAATACCCACTACATTTTCATATGTTCACATCTAAATCAAATTACTAACTTTCGCATTGAGAGAGTTTTCATTTCACACTCCACTTATGACCTAATACAGTCATGTTAACTTTTTTTTTTTGGTCGCACAGTCATGTTAACTTAAAAACAACACCCGCACAATTATTATTATTATTTTTTAAAGCTTCATACATTCCTCGGATCCCTTTTAAACCACCTATATATGTTTGTTACACCAAAAAACAAAAGAAAAAGAGAAAATAAATAAAAATGAGATATTTTACTTAAATACTTCAAATTAAAAAAAAAGTTTAATATTTTTGAGGAAAGTAATTTATACAACTTTTCACTATCTTTTCTATTACTTCATCCATTACATTCAAGATTTTGAAAACTGGATCACTTATTAAATTGGAGAAGACACTAATTTAAAGATTAATAGTCTAACTATGGTCGAATCGTAGTTGAATTTGTCTATTTTAAAATATTAAAAAAATAATATATATAATTAAATACTATAAATATAAATTTATAAATTCAATTAAAAAATTAATATCAAATTACACAAAACAACATTTACAACTAAAAGTTTACAGTAAAAATTGACTAAATAAAAAAAATATTATTAATTAAGATAATATTTACTCATATATCAAATCTATAAAATAGCAAGACATTGACATCTACACTAAAATTGATTGATATGTAATACTTGCCTGATTATAGAATAAGCAAAATTAAAAAAAAGTTAATATGAACCAATTCATTTGGTATTAATTTGACCGATGCTTAGCCTGTTTAATTAATTACCGATTTTTTGATTGATTCTATGTCTAATTCAATTCTTATAACAATACTTACATCACGTTAAACCTTCATACCAAACATGCCCGAGACTACTTCCAAACCAACATAATTAGATTAAGTCATGCGCAGAGAATAAAGCATAAACTCTATCAACTCTCTTGTCAACAAGAAAGTGAACGAAGATACTTAAATACCAACACAACAAGACATAGTTGAATGCAAATTATGAAGAACCCAATGCGTAACAACAAACATCTTTTTTTGTTTTGGGGGGATGAATGAGAAAGAAGGTTGGATTACCATAATGTCATGACCCCTATTCTTGAGAACAGCAGGGGCAGGAATGTAATTTCGCTTGAGTTTGCCCAGACGAGAAGACGACACCACTCTATTGGCAGCAGTGAGATCAATAGGAGATTGCATTTTACCACTGCTGCAAACTCTCCATTCCCACTTAAGTTTTCCCCAATTTTCTGGTCCATCTTCTCTTCCTTTTATGTACCCAAAATGAGATTCTTCCTCTGTCCAGATCCACCACATCAAATTCCATGTATGCAATCAATTAATACACCCAAAAGGAAACCAACAATCAATGCTGCAAATTTTGAATATGAATTCTCTGCAATAACTGCAAGGCCCAATAGCTTGTGAATTTTGATTAGTATTTTGTTTGACTAAATAGAATTGTCAGATCAAGTGAGATTTGGATCCCCTCAAGAGTTTTTGAAGGAAGTTCTCTCAAGTATTAAATTTGGACCGTTAAATGAGATCATCAAATGGTCTAGATTAATTTTACATTTTATTTCTCTTTTTTTTAGAATTGTATGATTAATTTTTAAAAAATAAAAAAATTTGGAACATATTAACAATTTTAAAAATTAATCATCCAATTTTTAAAAAAAAGAAAAAAAATATAAAATTAATCTGAATCGTTAAATGATCTCATCTAATAGTCTAAATTTGATTTTTGAGAGAATTTCTCTCAAAAACCTTTGAGGGGATCCAAATCTGATGAGGTGGACCTTACATGGCCCCACTTATCAATTCCTATTAGATGATTCTGTTTAGCCAAGCAAAATGCTAGCCAAACAGAGGAGCAAGACTCATCTATTTTAGCATATAAGTTGATGTGCTAAAATACAGTAATTGCTCTTTGCAATTAGTGTAGAGGATTTGAAGGTTGAAATTTTGACTAGATAAAGCTTTGTCCAATAATAATGATTTTCTTTGCCAAAATGTAAATAAATTTTCCCTCTCAACTGTAAAAAAATTAGCAATAAATTTAATTAAAATTTTTAATTTTGACTTTTTTGTCCAAATCTTTTAAATACTTTTCTACGTATAATAAAAAAGTTAAATTAAGAAAAAAAAATTGCATTTAATTAACCTCACATAGTAACATTCTAAAGGACATTTTTGTTACGAAAATAGAGAAAAAAAATAACAAAAAAGATATTATTTAGGTAAATTATCTTTTTCAAGCTGGATATAAATAGTTTAAATTTTAGACAAAAAAAGTCAATAGGAAACTCAAATGGGATGCATCCTCATGTGTAAGGGTTCAAATCTCCTTTCATCATGCTTAGATGCTTTCAAAAGATATTCCTTAACACATAGGACCAATAGGTTGCCTCTTTTGCTTGGGATTAATGGTCGGTTTGTTCCTTAAGATCTCAAAAATGTTATTGATACTTTGATTGATGATATGAAACTAGCAATTTCTTATTACTTCCAAAGAAAAAAAAAAGGAAAATTTCTGAGAAAAATTAAGTGAAATTAAGAGAGAAGGAAAAGGATCTCATTGTAAGATTTACGGCTATGATCTGTATAAATTTCACAGCCTCATTAGGACCATGCATATCATAAATGACATAAGGATGGATGAGAGAAGAAAACCTGAAAAACATGTTGTTCATGGATTTCATTCACATTCTATACATCAAAAACATAAATTGGCTTAAGAGAGAGAGAGAGAGAGAGGACATACCAACTTCATCCAAAGGTAGTGATGGTGATGATGATGAGAGAGAGAGAGAGGAACAGAGAATAATAAGGAGAAGGAAGACGGAGGAGAAGGAGGGAGATGCCATGGTTGTTGAGAGAGAAATTAGTGAGCATTGAGTATATATAAGAATTAGGGACACAAATTTTTGTCTCTTTATTGCCTAAAATCTCTCGCTTTTAAGTTTTGGATTTTTTCTCATCAACCCCTTAGGGTTCAAGTATAAGGGTCCTCTACTTATTTAGCACTGTGTTAATGGATTGTCCGATTGGATCGTCCAACACAATCTTTGACCACCAAAAAATGTGCGCACAAGATTTAGGGTTGAGATTCAAGCTCTATTGATTCTTATACAATAAAAAAAATATCTATTAAGTAAGTATACGAAGAGTTTTATTGAATTTCTTTTTAACTATTTGATCACTTTAAAATGTGCATAGTATTTTTTTTAATTAAATTATCATACAAACATATCTCAAAGTAATTTTTGTCTCTAAAAAAGATCGAGCATAATTTTTTAGTTTACGGATCAAACCTTAATAAGTAACCTTTTACTTTTGTCTTGTTCCGTTATTAACTTATTATTGTGTTTTATTATTATTATTATTATTTTTTTCTTTAAAGTTCAAGAGTTTCAAGAGTTGTTTTTAATTACAAGTTACAACGTACGACGGTTGATGTGTGTGAACTGAAATGTAGGAATTGGACATATATTAGTATTTATCAATAAAGAAGACCCGTAAAATTCAAATTAAAATCACTATAGTTGACGCAATTCTATTTCGGTAAATTAATTCAATATAAGGATTTGCCTTCGATTCTTCTTATATTTTGGTTCAGTCATTAAAAGAAAATAATACATGTAATCTCTTTCAATGTATAGCTAAATTCTAATTTTAACATAATATTACCTCAATCAAATGCAGCATATAGAAAGGCACTTAGATCTCATCATTCGATCATATGATTCGTACTAGCCCAGCACTAGGCAACAAATAACAAACCATAATATCTCAATTTAATTGTGTTATGGCAAAAAATATAATTTGTTAATTAATTCATTTTAGAGATGGAATGTTAGCATTATTTATATGTATATATATATTATTTTATAAATAATATACAGTGCTAACAATTATTTGAATGGATTAACATATTAAGTATTGTATATTTGTACACACTTTAAGATATATATATATATATATATATATATATATATATATATTGGATGCTATCTTTAATTAGGTTCATTATAAGATCTTCATGTATTTTGTGTTAGAAAGACTTATTTGATATATTTTATAAGTTGGTCTCGAGTGTTAGTAAAAATAATTTATTTGTGTACAAACCCGACTTTGAATAAAAACAATGATGAGACGTTATTATAAAAAGGGTCGACCCATGGATATAATGCTAGATAATGGTTTCTTTGGTTATATAAGATGTTTTGTTTTGGTAATACAGTATGTGTAAAATGTCATAATTTCTATTAGACTAAAATAGTGAGAAAGAGCCACTTATACTCTTCTAGAAGAGCCTATCTGTAATCTAATCTTCTGATTATAACGTATCAATGTACGTTCTAATTTATTGTTTATATCGTGATCTTATTGTTTATCAAAATCAATAATCAACTGAATTATAATTAGAACATTCTTGTTCTTGATTTGAGAATTTTTCGTATGAGTTTTATAATTCAGAGTTACTTGTGTTAAATTTTCTATCATGAAATACATGGAGGATCATGGAGAGAGAGCTAACTCATTGTTGAAATTATCTAAAATGTCATATTATTAGGGAGGTCGTTAATGGTAAAAGCATTATATTCGCTTTGTGCTTTTTGTACTCTTACACCAAGAATGTGTGTACTTTTTTTTTAAATTTTTTATGGTAAGTGTCTGTACTTTTTTCTTTGATCTGCAGCAAGGTATGCTTGATCAAATGGGTTAGGTATTACAGTTAATCTTACAAAGATAGAAAGTTGTTGAGTGAATGTAGTTTAAGTGAATTAAATTGATAATTAGCTAAGCAGAGATACAGATATGCCAATATTTTAATATGGGGTATATATTTAACATCTTTACATAAGTGTTCTATTTTAATTTGTAAAGTTTACTGGCTATTTTTTTTATTATAAATAAAATTGCATCAAAGATTGACACAGTGTACAATTAGTATTGTGACCCGTGCAATGTACGGTTAAATTATAATGCACGATTAAATTATAACTCTAAAACTTTTGTAATTTATAAAAATAATAATAATTACAATTGATTTATATAAAACTAATGAGTTATGACACATACTTTTTAAATGTAAATAACTAAATATTTTTATAGTTCCATAATCAAATTTATTTTATCTACTCTAACTTTGATTTGAATTGATTTATTTATTTAATAGAATAAATTTAAATAAATAAAATAGGTAAATTAATTAATTTGTTAATTTGTGAATTATTTGTTATTTGTTATAAATTATTTTTTGCATAGATCGGTGATTAATTGAATATTGATTTCATTTTTACTTTTGAATACGTCTTTTTTTGTTTTAATCGAATCTATAAAAAAAATTGAAGGTTGCTGATACATTTGGACTGGATCTCCAGGTCTCAGATTTTATCTTTTAATAATTTGATTTTTATCATTTTCTTCAGTTAAGGGATAACAATTTAACGATTTATATCTCAAACTTTGATTTCTATTAAATTAAAAACTATTTTGGAAAGAAATCAAAATAAAGTCAAACAAGGCAAAATTTTTAATTCACATATCAATTCCATAATCAAATTTATTTTACCTACTAAAAAATCCTTTAAGACACTACAGTGGTTAAACAATAAAAGTAATTTTTTTATTTTCAATTCAAATCATTTAAATAAATTCAAATCAAATAATTAATATTATGTGATGTTATTAATTTATCAAATTTATTAATTTATCTAACTTATTTATTCATTCAAATCAATTAAAATAAAATCAAATAACAACATTTACTAATTATTAATTTCACTTATTAATAATTATTATAATATATTATAATAAAAATATATTTTGCTATTTACTTTAACAATAACCCACATAATATATTAAATATATTGGGATCCACATAATATATTCTAATAATAATACTATAATTTGTGAAATTTATGAAACTTATAAGATTTATGAGTTATGAAATATACTTTTTAAACATAAATATTCTAATATAAATTTTGATTATTTATACAAATATAAATTATAAATTTTAATAAAAATTTATGATAATAAATGACCACATTATATTATGATGCAAAATAAGTCATCAAATGAAATAAAATAATAAAATGTATGTATAATCAATAAAAAAAATTTTAATTTAAAATTTTTCACGAAAAATAATAATCAAATTAAAATGTTCATATAGAATTTAGGATAATGAACTATAAAGAAATTTTATACATGTGATCAATAATTAATTCTAGTATGTCTTGATCCTCGTGTATGTATACTTCAACAATTTATTATCTATATATTTCAATTCAAATCAAATAATAAAGGTAATAGTTTTTTAATTTCAATTCAAATCAAATAATTCATTTAATGTGATGTTATTAATTATTTTACAATGGTCAAATAATAAAAATAATTATTTTTGAATTTCAATTCAAATCTTTTCAATCAATTCAAATCAAATAATTAATCTTATGTGATGTCATTAATGTGCCAAATTTATCAAATTTATTAATTTACCTAATTTATTCATTTAAATCAATTCAAATAAAATAAAATAAAATAATGAAATTCACTAATTATTAATTTCACTAATTAATAATTATGATAATATATTCTAATAAAAATATATTATGTTATTTACTTTAACAATAACTCACATAGTATATTAAATACATTGGAATCCACATAATATATTCTCATAATAATACTATAATTTATAAATTTGTGAAACTTATGAAATTTTTGAGACTTATGAGTCATGACATATATATATATATATATATATATATATATATATATATATATATATATATATATATATATATATATATATATATATATTTTAAAACGTAAATATTTTGATATAAATTTTGATTATTTATGCAAATATAAATTATAAATTTTAATAAAAAAAATTATGATAATAAACGACCACGTTATATTATGAAGAAAGATCATACCTTTGACATGAGATGAATATTTTTTGCATACTATCCTAGCACTTTTTGAACTTTTACCAAGTCTGAACTTTTTCGAACAAAAGAAAAAAAATCATGTCATTTTTATTAGGAATTCCCTATTTTAAGATATCTTCCTTGTCTTTCTCTGTCAGTGTAGGGAGATCCACTATCACTCCAAAAAGATTAACATTCTTTCTCTTACCAAGAACTGTCAAGTTCTCATAGCGACATCAAACCAAGCCTAATTTTTTGTCACATGATAAGATCATAAATGAGATAATTCCATCTGAGCACATTATTACACTACTAGGCTTCACATCCTCAGCCAACTTTTTGTAGCTTATACAGATTATATTCTTATATCCCTTTATAGTTAGTTGATATGGTTATTTCTTGACCTTATTTCAATTTAATAAGATTACTATCCTTCAGAAATCCAGTTCGAATCTCGGGGTCCTACAACATTAGAGACAAAATGAAAAATAAAGAACATCATAAAATTTGATTGACTCCAAGATGTGAAGTGGATTCAAACAAAAGAACTATATTAAATCAAAGAATAAACAAATTAAAAAGGAAAAAAATACTAGATCCGAGGAGTTTACCTTTCCCTGTAATCGCCATATTTTTGAACTATCTGCTTATCAGTTGGGTCCCTTTTTTAGCATACTCGTGGTCGATATATTGCGTGATTGCTCTTGATTCTGTGTATTGAAATGCTTTTGATAAATAATTTTAGAAATGCTAATTTAATGATATCTGAGTGTGCTTGTTGGAGATGTATACTTAATACTTACTAAATAGCTTTAGATCTTCGTTTTCAAAGGCTGAAACTTGACCGAATGTCTGCATCAAAAGAAGCGAAAGTTAGTTGAACTGAAACTTAGAGACAAGTAATCTATGAATTGCTTTAACATTTACATTAAGAGAAATGAAAGGTTTATTTTTGTGTTCATCCTCTTTCATGTTAATGGGAATAAACTCGAATTCAAGCTATTTCTTGAAAAGATAAATAGTAACCTATATGGTGGCCATCAAGAAGGTTAGAGCTATCAAAACAGCGGGTCGAGCCCGTTTAACCCACTAAGAGGGAGGGTTGGGTTTATAAAATTTTAGCCTATATAAATCCGGGCCTAGGCGGCTCAGCCCGCTAACCCGCGGGTTATCCGGGTTCAACCTGAATAACCCACGGGTTACTCGTTTAACCCATTTAAAATTTTTTTTAAATATATATTTAATACATATTACATATTCACTTATTTAGAATTTCAAATATTCTATAATCTATATTCTATACTATCATTACATTACTTATTGTCTTACTTTACATATTCACTATTTTTTTGTTATAACGATGAAAATGTGTTATCATTTTCTATAATATAGGAAGATTGGAGCCTTAAAACTTGTCAAATGTCAAAATAAATTGGTGTTTCAATGTCATTTTCATTCCTATCTTCCAAAGGTTATTTTGTAACATAATAGTTTAAGGTAAGGAAATTGTAGGTGTTTTATATGTTTTATTTGATAATTGTTATTCTTCATGAAATGATATCTAATTATATATTGATTGTCAAAATTTCTGATGATTGGTATTTTGGTTACAACAAATGAGCAAATGAATATTGAAATTTGAATAAAAAAAAGGAATTTCAGGCTTATTTTACCAAAAAAAAATTGGTGCAGGTTGGTGGGTTGGCCTATTTAGCTCGCTAGCCCGTATCTAGGTGGGCCAGGTTACCAATTTGTTAGCTCGTTTATAAACGGGCTGGCCCGGACCGTCCCGCATAATGTTAAGCTCGCCGTGGGCTAGCCCGAACCCGGCCCGCTAGCTCATTTTGACAGCTATAGAGAAGGTGCTTTCGTGAATTTTTATGGCTGCTATGACTAAGAAGATTATACCAAGTTTGAGTGAAAATAGAATAGAGACAAAGACGAGCTGCTTCTTTGTAGTTATAGTGGGAAATCCACTTTGAAGTTGATACGGGAGCCATTAGATCATTCCTTCATTGCTGCTTCTCAGTTCAAGGCATGACACTCAACATTCGGTCATTCTTGAAGTTTGAAACGCACAATATTAGCTTGAGATCGAGCTTCAGATCGGCACAAAGGCAACTGATATAAATTCTCCTAAATTCCAAACACTCAAATTTTACGATGATTCACAGTTTTAAAAATGATGGTTTGAATTCATTTGAATATAAATTTTTCAAATTTATTTGAATGCAATTATAGAATCAATCACACCAATTTGCATTTAATATGTTGCAATTATTTAATTATTAAATTATTAATTAAATTTACAAAAATTCATAGTTTTAAAAAGGATAATTTGAATTCATCTGAATGCAAATTTTTCAAATTCATTTGAATGCATTATAGAATCAATCACACTAATTTACATTTCACAGAATTTAAAAGAGAGCCCTACAGTACATATCAAAAGGGTTGCTTAGAATGAATTTAATGTAGTGTCATTAATAGGAATGAATTTATTCATTTGCATAATTTATTTATTTAATTTTTATTTTTATTTATTAATTTTATTATATATTATTTAATAACATCCATTTAATTAATGCTTTATAATGGAATTGTTTTAGTCTATTATATAGATATAGTGAACCCAATAATTAAGGTCCTTCAAGGATATGAAAACTGACGATATTCAATCTTGAAAAAACACTTTAAAAAATGCATTTCATGTTGAAGTAATTGACGAATGACGCGGCTTGAGTGTGTTATAAGTAATATTTTTGGAATTGGTTTGGTTATTGATTTAGATTGACCTTTAAGTTATTGGGTAATTGGTTCAACCGTTAGGTCACTGGGTCAATTTTTGAACCCGATAATTAAACTAAAAATTAAAAATTATATATATACTTATTTTTTTACAAATAAATTTAAAATTAAGTAAAATAAATAATTTATATCCAAATTTCACACTTAAAGTCTTAAAATCATAGTTATTAGTCATAAATAATTAAAATACATAACTTAATTTTTTGTCATAAAATTACAAATGATTTTTAAAAATATTTTATTGCTATTTTTTAAATTAGATGATTATATAAATTTTTTTTGTTTATGCTCTTCAATTTTTCTTGATTTATTTTTTTTTACATCAAATAATTATATAAATATAATATTTTTCTTATCTCCTAATTCATTAGTAATAATATACTTTTTTTATTAAATTAAATGTCTTTTTTATTTTAGTTTTTGCCATCTTGCCACATACACATTTTGAGTTTTGGGTGAGAATAATTTTAATACTTTATAAAATTTTTATACAAATTTGAATATTTAAAAAAAAAGAGGTCTGCGATTAATTGGGTCATTTTTGCGCCAATCCAAAATCTTGATCCGATTCGGTTCTAGCCCTGGGTTGCCGAATCAACCCGTCGGGCCGGTCACTGTCACGACTCATAACCTAGGCCAGGACCGGCACAATAACGATACTTTTCCATCATTTGTCACGATCCACAACCTAAACTGAGACCGGCACAATAACGATACTTTTCCGTTACTATAAGCCTCTTATTCTTACTAATCAATCTTCACGCCTCCTCTCATCCTTTTAAGTATATATATATATATATATATATATATAATTAATTATCCTCTTATTAAAATTCTTCTTTCTTATAATTACTTATTTCTTAATTATATAAATATATTCTCACAACAATATCTTATGATTAGAAGATTATTTTTCATTCTTTATTTCACACTAAGGTTCCCTGGAATATTTTTTACATATTCCCACCTTTTATTTAATCTTTTGTCTCACTCCAACAAACTTTTCATTTTTCATTTTAGTCTCTATATAGCTTAGCAATACATATTGCTAGCTTACAGCCCGAAATCACATATTAAAGCACCATCGCATCACAGTATAACATCACACATACATATTACAAACAAAATTTGCAAATTCAATACTTGTGAAATAAAACTCACCAACTAAACGGAAAATAAAATGGCAAGTATTACAATATTATCCCCTTTAAGGAATTTGATCCTTCGAATTTAACTTACTTCTAATCATAAAAAAGGTGTGGATACTTAAAACGCATATCGGCTTTCGCTTTCCTTTCTTTCTTTATTTCATTATTTAATTGTTATCATTATCCTATTCTTTCTAATACAATTATAACTCCTTTATTTTAATTCCATTTGTCCTTCACGCCATCTTTATTTAATTATAAATTTAAATGATTTCTTATCCAACTCTATTATATTATATTATTTGTTTACCTCTTCATATATTATTTAATTATAATTTACTATGAATTCCTATCCAACTTTTTTATTTTATTTTTTCTATTATTTGTTTTCCTAGTACCACCAAGTCAATACTTCTTATTTGTTTATATACTCTTATTATTTTATCATTTTACACGCCTAATGTATAGGGATCCTCTTATTTTCTTTTAATGATAATCTTATTTAATTAATCTTATCTACTTTGAATTGATCCTTGGATTTGAATTAGATATTGCCTTATTATATATTTTTTTCTAGAGGATCTATCCATATATTAATTTTCCTAATATCTATATATATATCTATATATTTATATTGTTCTCCAAATTTTGATTTATTTGGTTTGTTTAAGTTTGTTTCGAGGTAGTTTTAGAATCAAAGCGTAGGTTAGTTGTATCTTAATCCTCTTATGATTCAAATCTTTTTTTTTTTTTCAATTTTTAAGTAGTGTACCCCTACTCACTTTCTTTCCCTATTTTTATATATACATTTTGTTTTTATTTGAAATTATTTAATATTTATATTAACTACCTTCCTATCCCAATCCTAGATCCCCTTTTTATTATTTTAATTTATTATCTTATTCTTCATCCTTAATCTAACTCTCTATTTAGAACTTAATTATTAACACACACACACACACACACACACACACACACACACACACACACACACACACACACACATATATATATGATCTTATCTTAATACCTCCATCCATTTTTTTGTTTATTTAATTTAAGCTTTCCTCAACCAACTTAATCTTCTCCTTTTTTTTTTGCTATATTATTTAATTTAAATATTTTTGTTCTCCCCTTTTTTCTTACTAGCATAATGCGCCTAATATGTATTACTTTATATATATATATATGTATGTATATCATAAATGGGCCTCACCCAAGATTGGGCTTTGTTATTTTATTTCATGGCTTACCCTAATCCAAATTCACCATCTACGCCCAACTAACCCATGAGCCACATTTTCATGAAGCAAATAAATTCGCATCAATTTCATTAGTCACATATTCCATGGAAAGAAATGCAAATAAAAGGAAACATTGAAAAAGTTTTATCCCGAGGTATCACATAATTACCCCTTTTAGGAAATTCAGTCCCCGAATTTCAACAATTACTAATGAGGAGTGTGACATGAAGGAAAGACACTGATGACTCTACAAGGCCTCTTGCAGATCTTCATCCTACAATTGTGCCGCGATTCACAACAATCAGAGTGGAGTCTCACAAAAGACACTTTGCTCTGTAATCACTAGGAGACCTAATTAACCTGCCTCTAATACCAACTTTGTCACAACCCACAACCCGAGCCAGGACTGGCACAGTAGCAATAATTCCCAATTATTATAAGCGTCTTATTCTTACTAACCAATCTTCACACCTCCTCTCATCCTTTTATGTGTGTGTGTATATATATATATATATATATATATATATATATATATATATATATATATATATATATATATATATATATATATATTATTTTTATTAATTATCCTCTTATTAAAATCCTTCTTTCTTATAATTACTTATTTCTTAATTATATAAATATATTCTCACAACAATATCTTATAATTAGAAGGTTATTTTTCATTCCTTATTTTACGCCAAGGTTCCCTAGAATATTCTTTACATATTCATACCTTTTATTTAATCTTTTGTCTCACCCAACAAACTTTTCATTTTTAATTACATATTGCTAGCCTACAGCCCGAAATCACATATCACAATACCATCACATCACAATATAACATCACACACACATATTGCATACAAAATTTACAAATTCAATACTTGTGAAATAAAATTCACCAACTAAATGGAAAATAAAATGTCGGGTATTATAGTCTAGGTCCAAAAACATTGGTTATAAGACACTATCATTAAAAAAATATTTTGCAGTAGCAAAACTTTCCTCCATGATTAAACAAACCCTTTTGATTTATTATTTGTTTTTCTTGTTTGTTACTGCAGGTGCTATCTCACTATTAAGGTAAGATCCTAGATCACATCATTGCACTCTTAATTTTTCATTTTTTTTAATGGAATATGATATCACACTAACTTATTTTATTGGCTTTGGCTTAGTATCACCAGACATTACTAATTAGGGTGTTCAATGGTTGGGTTGGTTTAGGTTCAATAGTTGGGTTGGTTTAGGTTGAACAAGTTTTTCACCTGAACCAATAAAATGATGGCTGGCTGGTTCCGGTAGAGTTTTAGAAAAATTTGTTACTTAAAACAAACTAATCCAACCCGACCGGTACTTAAGTGTGTTGGTTAGGGTTGGTATTTTGTTAATAATAAAAAGCTATCACATTTCTAACATTTTTCAATTGTTAAGCAATTTAAATATGAGGTCAATTTAAAGTATTAATGAAATGTCTTCATATAGGAGTCTGGATGTTCAATTTAACATAGAAATAATATGAAAAACAAGAAAAAAGAGTAAATTGAAGGTTGAGTGGTTTGATTTGGGTTGGTGTGGGTTAAAATCTCTTAACCCATAACTTTAACTGTTAATGAAAAGTTGAAAGAAAATGAGTCCAATCTAACCCGTTAATCCAATTTTATGGATTGGGTAGGTTTTGGCAGTTGACTGACTAGTAAACATTCCTTTTGCTCTCTCTCTCTCTCTCTCTATATATATATATATATATATATATATATATATATATATATATGAAAAATCTTCTTTGTTGTTAATATCTTCATCTTGAAGGGTAAATTAATAATCTAATGCTTAATTCCTTATGGGTAAGTTTGTTTATGTTAGCTCTAAAGTATTATGCTATAAGTTTTGATGATGACAAATATGTAAGGAGTATATTTTATATATGTCTCTCTTGTGCTATAAGTTAAACCTGATTATATTATTCAATATGTAATACTTTATACATGAATCTTGCTCTTTACTATGAATTGAACTAACTATTTGGTTTGCAAGTTAAATGTTCTTTTATGAAGGTTGGTTCAAAATAAAAAGAGTGAACATTGGATTGAAGAAAATAGAATATTAACATCATGTGTTACTTAAGAAATAACAAGCAAGAAAGATGCTCCAAGAAATGAAGAATTAGAAGATTTGAAGTTTTAAAAGCTTGGTTGTATCAAGATAGCCAATGAGCTTAACTAAGTATATTTATAATAGGCTCAGAAATTTTATGGAAAATTCAATGATTTAGATTTGCATTTATTGGCTCAATGCATTTTGAACAAACACACATGTTTTAAATTAAAAAGATAGTAAGATATGAATTTTTTTACAAAAAAATTGATTCTTACCTTTGGTAACTATTTTTATCATATCTCTTAAAATACAATGAATATTTGAAAAAAATTATGTCATTTGAAACTAGACTCAATGTGCTTTTCAATAATAGGTTATTCACTTAAAAAGAAGCTCAAATGACAAAGCTATGAATTTTTAAATTAAATCTGAAAACTGCAAGTCAACTAGTGGCATTTAAAGGTTGACTACTTTTAACCTTTGGTCACTTATTTGATTATATATTCTAAATGGAAAATAGGTTTTTCTTGAAACTTATATCATTTGAAAATAGACTCAAAAAGCTTTCCAACAATATATTATCTACTTAAAACGAAGTCCAAATGAGAAAGTTATGACCATTTAAATAAAATATAAAAACTATAAGTCGACTGGTAGAACCAGTAAGTTTACTGCTTTAGACATTTGTCAGTGTTTTTGTCATATCTCTTAAATGGAAAAATAAGTTTTTTTTTAATGAAACTTATCTTATTTGAAACTATACTCAAAGAGTTTTCTAATGATATGTCATTTGCGTAAAACAGAGTTCAAATAAGAAAGTTATGAATTTTAAAGTGGACCAAAAAGTTGCATATAGACTGATAGTTTTCAGAGAGCAAGAGGTCGATTGCTAGACCCATGAAAGTCGATTGGCACGTGTCAGAATAGCTTTTTTAAAGTGTATAATGGCTCTTTTTGGTCTCTAATTGTTACATTCTTTTTGGAATTTAGTAGACATTTCTCACATCTAGATCAAGGCATTTAAGGTACATCAAGGTTCTTTTTCACAAGGTGTTAATTACACAAATTCTCAAGAAATCACTTTCTGTCCATATATTTCCCCTTTTGTATACCTTCCTGGTTTTGATTTGTGGTTAAATTGATATAATATGGGCATGTGTTTGAAGAAATGTACAGTACCAAATTATTTTTCCTCTTTCTTCTCGTTACAGTTGTGAGGAGGATGAAACATGAGTGTTTTATATAAGTAGGTAGAATTTGGAGTTATTTTGTAGATTTGGGAAACAACTTTCTTGATGTTTCTTGTATAATAATATATTATAAACTTTTCTTTTGTAAAAAAATATTATCATAGTTTTTATTGAAATTATGTTCTTATTTTTTTAGCAAAATAAAATATATTATTTCTAATTTTCTTTACTAGTAAATTTTCCCCCTAAATTACTTAGATATGAATTGGCTTGGTTGAACAAATCAACACTAACTTTTACATTTGATATTTTAGTTACTAAAATGTTCAAAATCAATTTGTTGCATAAAACTGTTATGTTTCTCAAACCTACTAATTTTAGTAGTAAATTTTTTCAGCAAACATTCTTCTTAAATATTCAGTGATAGTTGTTATGTTAAACTATGCTTTATCTTATTGGCTCCTTGTAATTAAGGCTGATGAAGTCATGACTCTTGTTGCTATATAATGTTATTAAACTTGTAATTGAGTTGGGTTGATAGTTAAAAACTGTCGTCCTTGCTATTTTTAAGTACACTGGGAAGCTCTATATTTATTGCAATTTTATTATACTTTGTCAGGTGTGCTGACCATTGGTTGAGATCTGTCACGACCCGTTTTCTGGGCACATGACCGGCACAATGATGAATATCCCATCACTGTAAGCCTTTCAATAAATTCTACCCATGAGTTAAATTATTAGTCATTATCTCTATATTATCAAAATAACCATTCCTGAAGAAAATATATCAAATTTTCTTATTTGAAATTCATAGAGATTATTTGCATATAATAATAGATCCTCAACATAAAATACATTATTGTACTGAAATACAAGCCAAATACCAAACCCCTGACCTCGATGTCCTAGACGATTACAGAGCAACATAATCTACAACAATAGAGGGGCCTACCCGACAGCGGGAGGGTCCAAAGTGATCTACTCTTCTATCGGATATTCTTCATCGGCAACCTGATCTGAACAAAAAGGTTATACAGAGAGTGTGAGCTTTTAAACTCCGTGAGCTAATCGGCCTCGCGTTAATAAAATTCAAATACATTACCAGTCATGCAAGCATACCAGAAGGCTCATACTCAACCAATAGACATAGTTAGAAATTACATACAAGAAGATAAAAATTCATCCAATTCAACAAACGTTACTAGTACTCGTCAATGGCAATATATCCCGGAGAGCGCACACAGGCCAGTTCACCAATTCTGTATATTTCCGCCATGACGCACAACCTCATCCTCTTAGCTAGGGCGGCTCACGGATTTATCACCAATCCGGGCTATATCCCTACTGAGGGAATCGTTGTCTCCACACTCATTGGTCAAGACACCCTTTCAACCGGGTTTTCCGCCTTGCCGTGAGAGGGGGTACTGTCCCGCTCAATCACAATCAATAGTACAATATTTCATATCATAATCAGAAGCACAATATAATATTCATCCATATAACAGGTATAGTATATAACTATATTATAGATTTATAAACCACAAATCAAGATAACAATTAATCCGTTTTTGAAAACATTCAAACTTCACATCATCATAAGATACTTATTTCATTTTATCCATACTTATGGATTAATTATCTCATTAGATTCGTCATTCTGAATCCAATTTCCCCCTATGAATCTTGGGAGTGTCCTACGACATACTTTTTATCACCAGTAACGCTAAAACTCTATTAAAACGGGGTCGTTTCACTCACCTGGATTCCATACGAGTATCACTTTTCTAAGTCGTTACGGACAAGAGTACACAGATGAATTTCAGTATTCCGCTATAGAGATTTTCATGAAAGATTAGAGAAAACAAGTTAGGATTGTTTTCATACGGTCACTATTTATACATACGGTCACTATTTATATGTACGGAGACTGTTTATACCAGAAATAGAGAATACAATCTGTAAAAGAGTACACCAGGTAAGTTCTCAGGAAAGAGTGGAGGGTCACAATGGACACACTTAAAAACCAGATCTTTCCTTAGCCAGAACTTTCCTAGACATGTATTATTCACAGTTTACATCCTACTTCGGTAATCAGAGAATCAAAATAATATGTAAGCAGCTAAGGACAGTTTTTCTGATGTGGAAGATCAGCCAAAGCTGCAACCACAGAGCATACTTAAGAAAATAACTTCTAAAATTTGAAAGACATAGAAAGGGCATAGTATCCTTACCTAAGCTGAAAAGGAAAGGCCCAAAATCTCAGAGGCCTAGCGTTGGACCAAGAAATCTTAAAGAGAGAAGACGAGAAGTTGAAGGTGTGATTTTGAAAGTGAAATGGAATGGCCTATTTATAGGAAAATTTAAGGGTACTATTCCATCTACCCCGTCTCACCTACCAATTTCACTTACTAGTATCATCTACTAGTTTCACTTACTAGTCTCATCTAGTATTACTTACTAGTCTCATCTACTAGTTTCACTTACTAGTCTCATATACTAGAATAATCAATTTGCTAATTTAGTTTCCTTTCAATTTAGTCCCTCAGGGAATTCTCTCATATAAAATGTCATTTTTTTCTCTCAGTTTCTTTCTAGTTTTCTCTTATGATCAAACCACATCTAGTACTTGACATTTTGATTGTATAGAAGAACAGTACCATATACGTAAATAGTATTATACAGGTAAATAGTACCGTATACTAGAATAGTAACCGGCCTTACTAATTTTCTTGGATAAATTTACTCATTGCCATTCTAACTTATAAGATTTGTATCCTTGAGAATTTGTAAAAATTTCCTAAATTAAAATTTTAAAATTTCTATTCCCAAATTTCCTTCACTAATTCAAAAGAATATTTTCTACGTAATTAATTTTTTTTCAATAAACTTCAAAATAGATTTTGAATATTTGTAAAAATTATTGGGGTAGTACAGTCTTCCCCCCTTAACAGAATTTGGTCCCCCAAATTCAAAACTCACTTCAAGGCTGAAATAAGTGTGGTCACTTTGTCCATATCCCATCCTTCGCATCTCTTTCTTTCCAAACCACATCACACCCTCGGTGAGATTTACAAGGACACTATACCATTGACTGTGAACTCTAGACCGCATTATCAATGGTTTGCATAGGAATTTTGCCTTTTCTAAATAGCAAGCAATCTCTTCATTATCAGTTTGATCTTCTCTATTACCTCTTGTACCATAAAGTGTCTCATCCCCATAACGTTTACCAAACTCAAACCATTTAATCAGAGATCCATGTAAAACCTTAAATAGGTGTCGTCTTTAAAAGTGGTACGTGGTCTCTCCAGTTCACACTGAATATCAGAACACATGTTAACACACATATAACTCATAACATTTATGAATACAAGCACCTCACCCGAAGGCGTCCTTTTGGCCATAGACAATACTCTTACCGGAAGGCAATCCTCCTGCCTTAAGGCGGTACTCTGACTTGAAGGCGTTATATAAAAGGCAAAATCACATGAAATCATTGCATAAATCTCTAGGAAGAATAGAAAATATGATAAGTAAATAACATACTCCTCACGCATAAGTATAAAATAAATATATATAGAAATTCCTCTCACCTCAATGACTTATATAGAGTCGTACCCCTTCAATGATTGGGGCAAATCCAAAGTTCTCTATATATAGGTTCATAAAATACGTATTTAGCATTCCTCCATAGCTCAGAAATGCAATGAAATATCATTTTAGTAATTCTTCTCAGTGAAAAGGATATTACCATACTCTGCTTTAGAGTTTCCATAATCAAGTATGAAATATAACAAGTCCAACATCTTCTCATTCCTCAAGTTCTTTCAGTAAAAGGAATCACTTCAACAAAGAAGATCTAAATACTAACTTAAATTTTATTTCTAGTACATAGATAATTTTAATACATGAAGCTTTAGACCAAATATAGCTTTAGGTACAAACAAAAGAAAGAATAAATTAAGGACGAGGAGGCTTTTGAAATGTATAAGGTGCTCCGGGTCTAGAAGAGGAAGGTGCTTCAGACCTTAAGGAGGAAGTTAATCGTTGCAGTCTAGAAAGGGTTTCTGGAGGAAGCGCCTGAGAAATTTGGCGAAGAACATAAGTCACTCCGTTCATATAATCAATACACCTTGCTTGCTGGTCACGAAAATTTTGAGTTGCAAACATTGAATGTCTATTAACTCGATTAGCTAGTTATCCGAAATGATGGTTTATCAGTTTCTCTTGGTTTTCAAAGAGACGATTTATTAGTCGCTTCTGATCCTCTGTCTTTTATTCCAGGCTCTCTATCTTACGCTCTAGATTTTTGATCTTACGCTCCAGGAACGCAAGCTTATTTTCTGAGGATGTTGCAATACTGTCCTCCTCCAACTCTATTACATCCCTCTTTCTCTTCTTAATTTCTGGTGACCTGTCTATAGGTCTCTTCCCTTTGTTGTTTCCGAGACTTAGATTTAAATCAAGCTCTACGTTGCCAGTCTCAAAATTCAAGTTGAAAGACTTATTATCGGCCATTGCTCTAGGGATCTCAGAAATAACTTCGAATGAGAAAGGAATGGAGATTGAAAAATATGTATGTAATGAAAGAAGTAGGTTTGCTTGGTGCGATGAGTAGGGTAACGGGCATACAAGATTTATAGGCAAACCGAAGCCCCTCGAGCTAAAGCCACCACAACCTATACGCCGCTCGCTAAGAGGTTTACAGATCGCATACGTCGCAATGCCAGCAATTAATGTCGGACATGCATATAAATAGTAAATATAATTTAATGCAATTAACATAAGTCAAAGATTGCCTAAAAAAATTTCGGCTAACTTTTGACTCTTCCTCAAAATTTTTGATTAATCGCCGTTTCAATCTATGACTTCCTCACTCTATATTTGTCTTACAGTGAAATCTCAGATCACGATATCACTCTATGATCAGGTAGTCTCATATTAGCCTTATCTTAGATTCTAATCGGTGTCTTTATTCTGGATTTACACATAATATATATATGAAAATATATATATTTTAAAACAAAGTTAACTGCTTACGGTCGCATGTAGTAAGCATTATCATGATGCAAGAAAATCATTGCTTTTCATTTACCCACGAGAGCATTATATGTAAGTATGTGTAACCATGAAGATGTATTATCCTCTACACATTTCATTCTATCCAAGTCATTTTGATTTCTTATTCTCTATGAGTATATGTAGGATCATCACATATTCTCCTTGGTCGTAGCCTTCACTCATTATGCATGAATAACATAAATACATGTAATTACAACATGATTCAATCAGTTATGTATATTATACTCAACTGAAGGCTCTCAAGAACAACACAATAAAGCAGAGAAATACATTTCAGTTTATCATAAAAGCATCCAAGGCAATCTTTAATGGCTCTATTGTCAACTTCTTTGAATTTCGGAAATGCCAACAAAAGAAATGGGAAAACCAAGTATAAATCAGCCGAAAATCCAACGAATACTGACTTTCGTGGTTTTGGCATTAATGCGACGCATTGTTGGTGTGCACGCCTACCCTAGACTTCTGGCTTCCAGCTTGCAGAAATCCATAGGTTGATCGTGTAGGGGTGCGGTGAAGAGATATCTTCTTTGTCTCTAAGTCCTAATTTTTCTCTATAAAAACCATCCCAGCGTTCTCAGTTACCACACCACAAAGAGTAATCATCTCTGAGCCTACAATCTCCCAGCATTCCTCTCGCCTCATACTCTTAAATTTTCTAAATCATGGCCTCAAAGAAGTACATTGATCTCACAGTGGAGGCCAAGGAAAAAGAACTTGACTTAAACTTAAGTTTAGGCAGGGACAAGGGCAAAAGGCCTCTCGAGGGATCTCAAGAAAATCAAAAGGAGAAGAAGATGAAGAAGATTGAGGAAGCCGAGGAGATTAGCACAGACCATAGCTCAGAGGACAAAATCGCCTGTTTAGGGCAGGAGGTGAAGAATCTCAAGAAGATGATAGAGGATCTGGAGAAGTTAACCAAACGCAATAACGCGGCAATGACTTCGAGAATAGATAGGTTTTTCTATTGGTCCACCCAGTGCTTCTGCAATCAACAGCAAAGAAGTGTTGATTGTATGAATGGAATTTACACTACCCACCGCGATATTGCTATGTCTCTTGCTCCAAGGAATGGTCGAGGGGTGATGATACAATATAATCCTCCTAATCCGAGACCACCTCGCCTTTAGATTACTCATGCATGAGTAAACTTCTCTTTTTTTTTTTTGGCAATGTAATCCTTCAATTTTTTTTAATGCAAGTGGTTTCTTTTATTGGCTGGTACCCTAAAATAATATAGCTACATAAAATCATGAATTCAGCTTATAAAATCCACCATATAAAAATTTGATCCGACAACAATGGAATCAAAATAAGTAATAACCTTTCCTTTACTAAGTTCAAAAGTATAGCCACATCTGTCTAAAACTAAAATTGAGAACATAATTCCTAAGAAGAGATAAGTCTCGGAGGGAAAGGAAATGGAAACATCCTACAGGACCTTCAGTAGAGCCGTCTCTCTATAATTGTGCCCGGGTTCACAATGATAAAGGAGGTCCCACTAAGGTTACCTTGCTCTGTAATCACTAGGAGACCTAATAACATTTCTTCTGATACCAACTTTGTCACGACCCGTTTTCTGGGCACATGACCGACACAATGATGAATATCCCATCACTATAAGCCTTTTGATAAATTCTACCCATGAGTTAAATTATTAGTCATTATCTCTATATTATCAAAATAATCATTCGTGAAGAAAATATATCAATTTTTCTTATTTGAAATTCATAGATATTATTTGCATATAATAATAGATCCTCAACATAAAATACATTATTGTACTGAAATACAAGCCAAATACCAAACCCCTGACCTAGATGTCCTAGACGATTACAGAGCAACATAATCTACAACAATAGAGGGGCCTACCCGACAGCGGGAGGGTCCAAAGCGATCTACTCTTCTATCGGATATTCTTCATCGGCAACCTGATCTGAACAAAAAGGTTGTACAGAGAGTGTGAGCTTTTAAACTCCGTGAGCGAATCGGCCTCGCGTTAATAAAATTCAAATACATTACCAGTCATGCAAGCATACCAGAAGGCTCATACTCAACCAATAGACATAATTAGAAATTACATACAAGAAGATAAAAATTCATCCAATTCAACAAACGTTACTAGTACTCGTCAATGGCAATATATCCCGGAGAGCGCACACAGGCCAGCTCACCAATTCTGTATATTTCCGCCATGACGCACAACCTCATCCTCTTAGCTAGGGCGCCTCACGGATTTATCATCAATCCGGGTAGGGAATCGTTGTCTCCACACTCATTGGTCAAGACACCCTTTCAACCGGGTTTTCCGCCTTGCCGTGAGAGGGGGTACTGTCCCGCTCAATCACAATCAATAGTACAGTATTTCATATCATAATCAGAAGCACAATATAATATTCATCCATATAACAGGTATAGTATATAACTATATTATAGATTTATAAACCACAAATCAAGATAACAATTAATCCGTTTTTGAAAACATTCAAACTTCACATCATCATAAGATACTTATTTCATTTTATCCATACTTATGGATTAATTATCTCATTAGATTCGTCATTCTGAATCCAATTTCCCCCTATGAATCTTGGGAGTGTCTTACGACATACTTTTTATCACCAGTAACGCTAAAACTCTATTAAAACGGGGTCGTTTTACTCACCTGGATTCCATACGAGTATCACTTTTCTAAGTCATTACGGACAAGAGTACACAGATGAATTTTAGTATTCTGCTATAGAGATTTTCATGAAAGATTAGAGAAAACAAGTTAGGATTGTTTTCATACAGTCACTATTTATACATACGGTCACTATTCATATGTACGGAGACTGTTTATACCAGAAATAGAGAATACAATCTGTAAAAGAGTACACCAGGTAAGTTCCCAGGAAAGAGTGGAGGGTCACAATGGACACACTTAAAAACCAGGTCTTTCCTTAGCCAGAACTTTCCTAGACATGTATTCTTCACAGTTTACATCCTATTTCGGTAATCAGAGAATCAAAATAATATGTAAGCAGCTAAGGACAGTTTTTCTGATGTGGAAGATCAGCCAAAGCTACAACCACAGAGCATACTTAAGAAAATAACTTCTAAAATTTGAAAGACATAGAAAGAGCATAGTATCCTTACCTAAGCTGAAAAGGAAAGGCCCAAAATCTCAGAGGCCTAGCGTTGGACCAAGAAATCTTAAAGAGAGAAGAAGAGAAGTTGAAGGTGTGATTTTAAAAGTAAAATGGAATGACCTATTTATAGGAAAATTTAAAGGTACTATTCCATCTATCCCGTCTCACCTACCAATTTCACTTACTAGTATCATCTACTAGTTTCACTTACTAGTCTCATCTAGTATTACTTACTAGTCTCATCTACTAGTTTCACTTACTAGTCTCATATACTAGAATAATCAATTTGCTAATTTAGTTTCCTTTCAATTTAGTCCCTCAGGGAATTCTCTCATATAAAATGTCATTTTTTTCTCTGTTTCTTTCTAGTTTTCTCTTATGATCAAACCACATCTAGTACTTGACATTTTGATTGTATAGAAGAACAGTACCATATACGTAAATAGTATTATACAGGTAAATAGTACCGTATACTGGAATAGTAACCGACCTTACTAATTTTATTGGATAAATTTACTCATTGCCATTCTAACTTATAAGATTTGTATCCTTGAGAATTTGTAAAAATTTCCTAAATTAAAATTTTAAAATTTCTATTCCCAAATTTCCTTCACTAATTCAAAAGAATATTTTCCACGTAATTAATTTTTTTTCAATAAACTTCAAAATAGATTTTGAATATTTGTAAAAATTATTGGGGTATTACAAGATCAGACGGCTGAAAAGTGATCTTATAAGTCAAAATGCATGTGAGATTGTGACCGTTGGATGGATTTACAGTTGACTCTGATCGGACGACTTAAGATTAATCATGCAATTCTTTTTTTAAAAAAGAAAATAGGGCTAAACATGATTCTTGAAAACCTAGAGGGAATAGGTGCTAGAGTGAGCTCAAAATTAAGCTTTTTTGTCTAAATCATATCCACAAGAACACTATTGAGCACACTCCAACTAAACTTAATAAGCCTTTCTAGAGAAATGAAAAGTGTAAGTCCTTTCCATGTAATAAAGGAGTGATTAGCTGGGTAATTCCTTATTTTACCACTATTCCAGCTTATAATCATATCCATAAGTACACTGTTGAGCACACTCCAACTAAATTTTTTGGTTTCACGGTGACTAAACCTTACAAGTTACTCGAGAGAAAGAAAGGCCCCAATTTTTCCCACCACTGTGAAGTTCCTTCATTCTTCCGTCATCCCCAAGCAACCTAGGTCCCTTTGGTTTGCCATCAGTCTTCATTCATTGCCGTTCCTTTCGATCACCACCAGTCCCCAAGCAACCCAAGATTAAAAACGTGCTGCTCTTAGTAATTTTTTTTAATATTTGTTGCTCTATGCCTTCGGTGTCAGTGGTACATGAGAGTTTTAGTCCAGGAACTAGCTATAATAATAAACACATAAAGACTTGATTGGCATAAAAACCTGATTGGCATAAAAACCTGATTGGCATTATATTCTTGATCTTTAGAGGAAGACAATACCACTTTCTGCTTAAAAAATTGATTTCCGAAGATGACAAATACTTTCACGACTTGAAACCAGGGACTAGGAGTTCTACCACTCCTAGAATCATAGTCATGATCAGCGCGGACAATATGGTACCTACATCACCACAAGCCTAAATCTTTTCTCAAATTAACCTTAATAGTATACACTATATCTTAGGTGGCTTACCTGATTATAGAGCTACTAGAGGAATTAACTTAAAAATAAAATAAATTTACCTTACTCCAAGCAATGGCGAGGTATAATCGATCTGCGAGTTCCATGAATTAGTTAGTCTTCTGTACTTGCAACTTGAGGAATGAGTCTAATCCACGGAATCACCTAAACTAGCCCTACTCTACACACACATACACATAGAACATATATATATATATATATACATACATGCACAATTAAATACTTATCAAACATAAATATCATCCCACATGGGTCTATGTTCCTATGAGTACCTTGCTCAAGAGCTTTATCAATGTGGGCTTGCGTTCCCATAGATTCATCACTCAAGAGCCTTATCACATGGGACTGCATTCCCACGGACTAATGATTCACGCCTCATGAGCTATGTTATTGGGGGTCTTCGTTCCATCAGACATTTTACTAAAGAGTTTCATTATATGGGTATGCATCCTTATATTTCTGTTTCTCAAGACTTCATCAACGTGGGTCTGCTTTCTTAGGGATTCATTGCCGAGATATCGTCTTATGGATCTGCGTCTCTATAAAGCAACTCGTGAATTTTGCATCCACTGACTTTATGGTACGACTCCTATTTTGAGTCTTGGCCCATGCCTTGACCCAGCAACTACCAGTCGTTGACCTCAAGAGTGTACCACTAAGCCACATCCAAACACGAACACAAACACAAAATCATCAA
This sequence comes from Biancaea sappan, assembly GCA_037074585.1. Taxonomy (NCBI): domain Eukaryota; kingdom Viridiplantae; phylum Streptophyta; class Magnoliopsida; order Fabales; family Fabaceae; genus Biancaea; species Biancaea sappan. Next base: position 35,629,928 of record CM073492.1, read on the forward strand.
CATCGTAAGCAATAATAATATTTATTTCTTAATTTACAACCTTCTTTGCTAGTTCCTACCATGTTCCTTGCATAAGGACATTTGGCATACAATGGAAAATGGTAGCAACCAGTTGACTGCCCTCTAGCTGGCAGTCGACTAGCTAAGTATAGCCAATGCTAACCTGAGAGCAGCCAGTTGATTGGTGACACCTTATCAGTTGGCCGTTGCATCTCTACTAAACTAGTCAACTGATGTCATCTTACTAGTTGATTAGTACGTCTTGACAAAAGATTCCAGCCCAACCCAAGAGCAATCGGTTGACTGGTGATACCTTACCAGTCGATCGGTGCGTTTCGGCTAGGTTTGGGTAGAGAGCACCAGAGGCTACTGGTTGACTACTTGTTACTCGACGATTGACTGGTCGCCTATAAATTTCCTCACACTTGCGAGAAGTCTAAGTTTTTGCCCAAAATCACCTAAATTTCTATCTTTTCCCTTGATTCTTTCCATGATTTTTAATTCGGGGTGTTTAGGGAGTGTTTTAACACCAAAATGCCCCAATTAATTTCAACAACTCAAGTCCCATTCATTAAATCTTTATTAAAAACCATAATTTTTCGATTCTAGGTTTTAATCACCAATTCTCATCTTTAATATTGTTTCTCCTGCTAAATCTTGTTTCTGATTCCATCAATAAACACCTAGGAATGTTTTAGAATCTAATCTAAGTTTCAAAACTCTCCAATAATCCCAATTTCTACCCATATCCCCTTAAATTCGAAAATAGAGAGAAAATGGAGAAAGTGAGATACTTACCTCATTTCCTTGCTTTTCCAGTGGTGGTTGGTCATTGGAGACCCATCCTGCCACCAAAGGATGGTTGTCGGAAGCTTGGATGGTGAAGGTTTAAAAGATGATGGAGAGAAGAGAGAGTGAGGGTTAGGAGAAGGGAGAGCATTTTGAGAGGGATGAAGAAAATGAGAGAAATGAGTGTGGGTTACCTATATATACTCACCCATGGTGAAATTACTATTTTGTCCTCCTGTCAACCTTGGTTAACCCTAGTAGTGCAAATCTGTAATTTCTTCAACTCGGGTATTTTTCACATCCTAGGTACCATATAGATTCCCTTATCACATTTTAGTCCCTCCTTGGACTTATAAAATATCTGACTTCCTCTGTGCCACGTGTATACTTCCCCAGTCCCCAATCACTCATTATTTTACACCTTGCTATTTCTTAGTCTCACATTTTTTTAATTAAGCAATGAAAATTTTTCCTTCATATTCTAATTGCTTAATAAAATTAAAAAATATAACACCCGAAAATGGCGGGTGTTACAATTACATTACTAACTAAGACATGTTTAAACCATGTGGCACAAATACAATGATGATAAGTCGTAATGAAGTGACTGAACCTTAAAATTTAATGGATGCTAAAATACTTGAAGGTACAATATACTTTGAGCATATCCTCGAATCCACCAAAAATATAAGTAAAAGAATCCCAATGATAACTTTATATAATAGTCTTCATCGGGATTCTTTTACTTGTACAACTATTCAAGTTTCAATTCATAATGGTCACTTGAATTACATGTTCTAAATGCAAAATGAAATAAGATAATGTTTCATTGCAAATATTGATTAACATTGATTTCTTTATTATTCTTGTGTAATTCCACAATGTATTGCTAATTAGTTGATTCATAATGGTCACTTGAATTACATGATCTAAATCCCTTGTTTGTTGACAAACTAGGAGTTCCTACCTAGTCTATTCTAGTCCATGTCATATACAAGCCGTTATTGCCTCCAAATAAAATAATATCGAATCATAGTAGAATGTTAGCCCATATTGACATATCATTTTCAAGATTTTTGGAAAAGTCAAAGGCAACAAGCTTAAAGAGAAGATTTTATCTTTTTAGTGCCCTTAGGACTTAAGACATTTTGTAAAAGTATTTAAAAGGCAAGAAATCTATTTTAAAATCTTAAAGAATGTTTTTGAACTTTTAAACAAGTTGGAAAAGATTTTTGAAAAGCTGGATTAGCACTACTTGGGTCTTAGAACTTTAAAATATTTGAAAACTCTAGTTTTTAACTCCTGGTAGGCTACTAGTCAACCGATTGCTTACAACCAGTCGACCAGTTGCTCTCGAGTTGATTTTTCTAAAAAGTCCCAATACCAATCTATCGTTTGCTCTTGGGTTGAAAATGCCTAAGACATCCAGTAGGCTATCAGTTGACCGCTTGCCTATAAGTAATTGATCGGTTGCTCTCTATCTTGAAAATTAATTTCTTTCAATAGCCTACCAGTCGATCAGTTGTAGGAACTATTTAACTTCTAGAGTCTGGACCATTTTTACAAAAGTTAACAGAGAGCTACTAGTCGATCGCCAGTTACCTACCAATTGACCAGCACTTTATAAAAGGTATTGGTTGCCTGTCGAGACCTACCAATTGACTATAGAGGACCTACAAGTCGATTACCAGCATGCTGCTATTTTCTGAAGAAAATTATAGGTATCACTTCTAATCTTTTTCTAACGGATATTTTTACACCTTATGCTATAAATATGAGCTATAATAGGCGTCTAATCACTAAGAAAACATTCTCATTATCTCTAAATCTTTGAAAAACCTTTCTTGCTAATTGTATACTGATTTGAGAGCTTTATCTTGTATATTTACTCTATCCAAGAGAGTTGACCTTGCTTCATCTTATTATTTTTGAGTTGATTGATCAAGGAGTGGGATCCTTGTTGTGACAGGGAGAGAGACCCTTGGAAAGGAAAAAAAGTTCTCTGTGTAGTGACTCACAAGTGTCCATATTTTACGAACTTTTGGTTTATAGTGGAATAATCAAGAAATGGTCTTAAATACTGGATATAGGCTTGGATAAAGCTGAATTAGTATTAATATATGTGTTTCTTCTCCCTATCCTCTTAATTGTTTAAGCTCTATTTTTGATTCATTGCACTTCATTCTTATTCATCTTGAACATACTTTGTTTTTTTGTTATAAAAGTTTGTTATTGTTTCTGAAAACTTCTTAAACTTCCAACAAGTCTTTGTGAAACTTTTTAATAAATAAATTTACTCCCCTCTTGGGTACTAGTCATTTTTATCATAGAAATGAGGTTTTATATTTTTAAGCACCTTCTATGCCTTAAATTTGTTATGCTACTATTCTCTGTTGCAATTAAAAGGACAATCAGAGCCTGTCTATTATTTAGTAGAGTTGTTTTAAAAGAATTCAAAAAATATCTCTTTTAAATACAATTTTATTTGAAAACTACTTATAAGTTCAATCAATCTAAAATTCAATCTAATTATGTAGTTAAGGACTTCAATGGAGGCCATATTGAAACCCGAGATTGGGATGGAATTTGATACTTTAGATGAGGCATGGGACTTTTAGATGACATATGGTGGACGAATTGGATTTGGAGTGAGGAAAGAATGACATAGTAAGAGTAAGAACGATGGAAGCATAATATCTCAGAAAATTATATGTTTAAAGAAGAGGTTTTAAAATTAGACAAAAGATATTTAAACCCTAAGAATCCCTGCCAAGAGACTCGGTTGCATGGCGAAAATGTTATTAAAATGTAGCAACAGTAAATTTAAAGTTCATGAATTTGTAGAGGAACATAATCATGAACTTTATATTATAGAAAATAGTCATATGCTTCCATCTCAATGAAAAATATCGAAAGTGCAAGCATATGAGATTGAGTTGATAGGAGATTTTGGACTTCACCAAAAAGCCTCTTTTGACTTGATAAGTACGCATGTGGGGGGAAGATCTAATCTTGGATACACGTGCAAATATGTGAAGAATTACTTGAAGTCAAGAAGGCAAAGAAATATGACGTATAGGAAAACTGGTGTATTGCTGGGTTATTTTTAGAAAATCCATCATATTTTCATGCTTATAAGATGGATTTAAAGAAGCATATAACAAATGTTTTTTGGGCTGACCTAAGAATGCTAATTGATTATGGGCTTTTTAGGAATGTGATGTCACTTGACACAACGTTCGACACTAATAAAGGAAATAGGTCACTTGCTGTGTTTTATGGGTTTAATCATTATAGAGGAATAGTTATATTGTCGCAACCCTATTATATGATGAAATTGTTGACTCTTTCAAATGGGTTTTTAAGACATTTTTAGAGGCTCATTAGCAAAAAAAGACCCCTTACAATATTCATCAATCAAGATGTAGCGATGGCAAAGGCATTGAGTGAGGTGATGTCTAACACTGTGCATGGACTGTACACTTGGCATTTGATGCAAAGTGCCACCAAACACTTGTCTCATCTTCCTAGGGGTAATTCTCATATTTTAAATGATCTTTCACAATTCATGTACAACATTATGGATGAACAACAATTTAAGGCGGCACGGGCTAAATTATTGGTAGACTAGAGTATGGAAAATAAACAATGGCTAGCATCTATTTATAGTATTAAGAAAAAATGAGCAGCGTGTTTTATAAGGCAAACTCCTACCCATGGAATGCAAAGCTCACAATTTAGTGAGGGTTTCATTGCAGACTTGAAGGTTTTGATGAGACTGGACTTAGATATTGTACAATTCTTCAAATACTTTGAGAGGATTGTGGAGGACAATCGGTACAATGGACTGAAGTCTGATTATGATTCTAGGCAAAAAATCTCACAGTTGAGAATGTCAAAGTCACATATGTTGAAACAACTTTTTGAGATTTATGCATGTACTATGTTTGAATTATTCCAAAAAGAATATGATGACATAATAGAGACATATATCAAGGAAAGAACTGAGAGCCAACCTATACAGACATATGTTGTTGCCCTGTTAGATAAGGTGGGAGACTACAACGTATCTTTTAACCCTTCAGATAACACAATTACAAGCAATTGTCAGATTTTTTAGAGCATTGGTGTTTTATGTTGCCATGCCTTAAAGGTATATGATGTGAACGATATCAAACTACTCTTGGAGTAGTACATTTTACATTGGTGGACCAAAAAAGCAAGAACTAGTGTGACACTCGATGTTAGGAGGAAAAAGATACAGACAGATCCTAGACTAGAAAGCACACAATGATTCATACATCTCAGTCAAGAAGCAATAATATTAGTAGCCGAAGTCTTTAACAGTGAAGAAGGATACTCATTAATGTTAGATATAATATCCAAAAGTAGTTAGAGGTTAAGTGATATTCATTCACTATAAAAAGATTCAAGCATAACTCAATGCACACTATAACTCAGTGCACACCATAACCATCCAGATTCAAGTAAAGAGCCGACAACAGTTCTAAGAAATGACATAAAAGTTGTCTGGAGGGTCAGGGATGGAGGAAAAAAATATCTATAGTTGTTAAAGATTTACAAATACCACTGTCTAGAGTAAGTAAAATGTGCTTCCATATGTGTTTAAGTAAAATCTAAGTCTACATGTCTAATAAGATTCACCCAACATGATTCGCCTTTGTTATTTGCAGATGAATGAAGCACAATATCCAAGTCTAGCATCCTAAACGTATGTTTTCGATTTAAGCTTCACCGAATTGTTAATGGTAAAGATTCTATGACATAATAGTAATTAATTTTTTCTAACTAATTATTATTCCTTTATTGATTTTTGTTCTGCCTTAATGTAGACACCTATTAATCATTGCTCGTCATTACTTAAGACATTGAAATATAGTAGACATTTCTCACATCCAAATCAAGGCATTTAAGGCACATCAATGTTTTTTTCCAGAAGGTGTTAATTACACAAATTCTCAGCTAATCACTTTCTGTCTATCTCTCCCCTTTCCTGTACTCTCCTAGTTTTGATTTGTGTTTAAGCTGATATAATATGGGCATGTGTTTGAAGAAATGCACAACACCAAATTATTTTTCCTCTTTGTTCTTGTTACAATTGTGAGGAGAATGAGGCATGGGTGTTTATTTTATAGATTTTGGAAACAATTTTCTTGGTGTTTCTTGTATAATAGTATATTAAAAACTTTTGTTTTGTAAAAAAATATATTATACATAGTTTTATTGAAATTGTATTCTTAATTTTGATAGCAAAATAAAAAATATTATTTCTAATTTTCTTTACTAGTAAATTTTCCATTTAAATTACTTCTATATGAATTGGCTTGGTTGAACAAATCAGCACTGACTTTTGCATTTGATATTGTAGTTTCTAAAATGTTCAAAATCAATTTGTTGCATAAAACTGTTATGTTTCTCAAACCTACTAATTTCAGCAGTAAAATTTTTCAGCAAACATACATCTTCAATATTCAGTGATGGTTGTTCTGTTAAACTATGCTTTATCTTATTGGCTCTCAGTAATTAAGGCTAATGAAGTCATGACTCTTGTTACTATAAAATGTTATTAAGCTAGTAACTGAGTTGGGTTGACAGTTAAGTTCTGTTGTCCTTGCTATTTTTAAGCACACTTGGAATGTCACGACCCTCGACGGGTACATGACCGGTATGGTAGAGAGGCAACCCATCCTTTCACTGTAAGCCTCAAACATAAGGACCCATTACATAAACATGGCAAGAGAGCAACAATAATAATTTTAAACATACACATAATTAATTCCTCATACATGACACAAGGAGATATGTAACTATCATTACTTCCCAAAAGATTAAAGTTCACAAGAAGCTATTTGTTTACATTCTAAGTACTAAATGCACCAAGAATATTACAAATAGATCTTTCTCAAGATTCAAGTCATACATCATAGACACATATGTAAACCTTTCCAAAACCTCATCTACCCAAATTACAAAGTGTATCTAGAGTAATACAAAAGAATAGTGAAGGATCAATCAAAATGTACAAAATACCCCAGGACCATTTGGGGGGTAGATGCAATCTCTATACATTATGAAGTTCTTCTTCAGCAGCGTTAGTCTGGAAATGTTTAAAAAAAAAGGGCATGAGTAAAAACTCAATGAGAAAAATCTATCTACTAACAATCATGCATAAATAACAAGGCAAGTAAATGAGAAACATAATGCCATTGTTCATGGAGATGCAAATTTTTCATACATACATACATATATATATATATACATATATATTGATCCAACTCGCACTCATGATTACCATGGCACAGAACATTCCCACCCTTATCCTACTCTTCGTGCTCACGGCATCATGAGGCCTTGGTGGGTGCCCAACGTCCACCTTATCCTTTAACAAGATCTCCCATCGCCAAATAGTACCAGTAAAAAAGAATTCATAAATATGTTTAGGCACAACCTCAATGAGAACATCACATATCTATCACATATAGTCAACATCAACCATTTGGCATCAAGGGAAGAACTAACACTACATATAATAAGCTTCCATAGAGAACTATTTATAACCAGGAGATGTTTATAGCAAGTTGTTGGAGAAATGGAAGAATTTCATAAATTAACTTAAGCATGATTAAGTAAAGATCCCTCACCTTAATTAAATATATATATATATATATATATATATATATATATATATATATATATATATATATCTTACTGATACACCTTGTGTAGGGAGGATTTGCAGACCAACAGGAAGATAATGAGGACACAATGACTGTCCACAAGTTCACTGAACAAGGGAACAAGGAAAGAAGATTAAAATTCTAATTTTTGCACAAAGCCCAAGTGGTGGCAACCAGTTGATTACCCTCAACTTGGCAGTCAACAGGCTAGACTTAGGTAGTCTTGACAGAGAACAACCAATCAATTGATGGTCCTTTACCAGTCGACTAGTACGCCTCCACCCAAAAAATTAAGTAGCTAGAAAGAGAGCAACCATTCGAATGATGGTCACTTATCGGTCGATCGATGCATCCAGCTAGAGAGTAATCAATCGACTGATAATAGCCTACTGGTCGACCAGTGCGTCTCTGCCTGTACAATGTACCGGAGGTAACCAGTCAACTGGTCACTGACAAATTTCGAAAGACAGATTATAAAACCCACAATCTCTTCCAAACACCAATCTAAGAACACAATCCCTCATAAACACTCCTCATGATTCATAAAACAATATAGGAAGAGTTGAGCACTATACCCACCACTCTATAGTAGAAAACAAGCCCAAATCCCTCCTTATACTCCCTAAGCTTCCAAGGGTACCTTGAGGGTGAAATGGGGTACTTCAAGATCATCAATTCACAAGAGTTCTTGAATCCACTATGAAATCATAAGTTCAAACAAAGAAATGGTCTAACTTTTTTTTGCCCTATTTCACCATCAGTGCTCCCTTGCAAGGCTTCAAGAAGAGAACCCCTCTAGGGTTTCTAATACCTTCATAAAAAAAAGAGAAGAGAATGAGGATGGAACCTTACCTTGACTTGAAGACCTACAAGAGAGTTAGGAAGAAGATTGACGGATGAGGGAGCTACTGGCCTTGATTGTATGTTTGTGAGCTGAGAGGGAAGAGACGTGAGATAAGGAGAGAGGAATAACATGGCGTGAGAGAAAAAGGAAAATGGTTAAGTGTAGTGGTCTTATACTCAAATTGGTTGGAAAGACACAATTGCCCTTTGGGTACCTTTAAAAATTACACTTGGCCCTTCATGGATACTACTACAAGGTTCTCCTAATTATAACATAAATAATATACCCCAAAAAGATTTTCCATCACATATTTTTAATAATTAGTGCAAGCTACACCAAATAAACTCATTAGGCCAAGTAAACAAATTGAGGGAACATAATTAGGCAATATAATATGGAATTTATACAAATGCATCATTTGCTTACCACAACAACAACCAGTGTATTACAAGGAAGCTTATATTTCTTGCAATTTTATTATACACCGACTGTTGACTAAAACTGGACTGTTAAAGAGTGATCTTATAAGTCAAAATGCATTTGAAATTACAATCATTGGATAGGCTTACCGTTGACTTTGATCGGATGGCTTGAGATTAATCATACAATTTTTTATTTTAAAAAAAAAAGAAATAGGGCTAAAGGTGGTACTTAAAAACTTGGAGGGACCTGGAGTGGAAGCTGGACGCACTTCATTGAACATTACAAAAAAATAAGAATTTAGCGGTAGTTTTTAAGACACTTTAGTGGCAGTTGTAATTGCCACTATCAATTTTAGTGGCAGTTCCCCAAAACCGCCACTAAATCAAGTGCCACAAAAATATAGTAGCAATTTATTTCAACCGCTGGCATAAACGCCACTAAAATAATAGTGGCGATTATGGTGATGGTTGGTTAAACTGCCACTATATTTAGTGGCAGTTAATAAAACAACCGCCAATAAACGTATGGCAATTTTCAATACACCGCCATTATATCTAGTGGCAGTTAAAAAACAACCGCTATTAAACTTGTGGCGATTGTGACAGTAACCGCCACTATATCTAGTGGCAGTTAAAAAAATAATCGCTACTAAACTTGTGGCGGTTGTGATGGTAACCGCCACTATATCTAGTGGCGGTTAAAAACACAGTCGCCACTAAACATGTGGAAGTTGTGAGGGTAACTACCACTATATCTTGTGGCGGTTGGACATAAAACTGCCACTACATATAGTGGCGATTAACAATTCAACCGCCACTAAATCTTGTGGCATGAAACTTTCGCTAAAACTGTCACTGTTAGTCTATTAATACCTATTGTTTTTGTTTTTCTATTTTCTCCTAAAGTAAACCTGTTTCAAATTTGAAACCAACCAATATATTCAACAACAATCTAAAGATACGAATAAGATTGACTAATAATTTCTTCATTCATATAAAAGAAGTTTGGTTTGCATTCAAATACATATACATAACAAAGTAATATTCATAATACATCATACAAAAACTAAGTCAAATCATCATCATCAGTATTGTCCTCTTCATCATCATTAGCAGTAGCATTCTCTTGGTTACAAGAGAATGGAGAGTTTGCTAGATTTGCAGAGCCTTCTCCACTTTGATTAAAAAGTTGCAATTATAATAAAAAATTATAATGAGTCTAGAAAGTAAATAAATCAAAATTTGTTAATGAATATCTAACTTACCCTTTGATGCATTGCAACAAGTTCAGGAGAAAACCGACCCTAGAGATTTTGGAGTATGAGATTTATCATTTCTCTATTTTTCCTATCCCTTTCCTCCATCATTTCTCTATTTCTTTTATCTCTCTCCTCTATTTCAGCTTCTAATTTGGTAATTTTATTCTCAAGTTGTTGAATAGAATGCCCTAAAGAGAAGGACTCGCCTAAATAACGAGAGGAGCGACCAAAAACTTGTGAAGGGCAAGGTCCAAATCCCAGGCCACGTACTCGTCTAGGATGCTCTTGGCTTCCTAAAGCCAATGCCAGTGAGTCCTGCATGGAGATAGTAGAAGAAGCGATTTCTTGCGACTCGATCATGGATATTTTGTCCTACATAACATATAGTGAAATAAAAAAAATTATCAACTAACTAGAAATTTAATAAACTAACTCAAAACATAACATAACTTACACTAATCTCTCTTGCTTCATCGCTTACAAATGACCCATCCTTTTTTTTTTGTGAGTTGCATTCCAGACTTCTGCCCTACTAACGGGGCCACTGCGATTAATGATCTACAAAATTAAAGTGAATTAATTTAATTGTCAAATAATATTATAAATTTTTTTCATAAGAGAATTTACCATCTCAGCTTTTTTTCGTGCCAAACTCTTCATGTCTCCAGTGCGATTAAGTGTTTGACGTCGTCTGCTCATCTTATTTTATTTTTTGCTTTCTCCTGCCATTGTGGGCTACTTTGTATCTCAACAAAAGCAGCCCACTCCTCCCTTTGAACTCCCTCTAGGATAGTTGCTATTATGTGTTCCTTCATTCTTATTCCGTTGTTCAATTTGTCATAGAGCCTCAGTCGCCCATTCCTCCAATTAGTTCCAATTTTTTTCAAAATGAATCTTTTTTCTATATTGTTGTTAACAACAAATTTGTTCTTGAAAAAAAAAGATGAAGAGATCAGAATATATATATATATATATATATATATATATATATATATATATATATATATATATATATATATATATATATATATATATATATATATATATATAATATGAAGAATTTTCTCAAAATCAATCATTGATAAATATTATTTTAACAAAATTGTCAAATACAGATTCTTTATAATCCAATGGGACATTCTTCCAATTCTAGTAAGATATGGACAACACATTGTAGTTTCTTCCAACAGAACCCAAGATCGATGAGAGTAACCCTGCACCTTTTCCAATTGGCTGCATGTGGTCATTCCACGCCAACATTAATCCAGATATGATAACACTGATTCAAAGACCTACACAACATGGGTAACAACATTATCTTTTAGTGTGATATCCCAAATTTAATTACCTTAGGAAATGAGGCTAAATAAATAAATGAGCAAGTAAATAAGGATAAAATAGTTATTAAGAAATTTTTGAAAAGACATAAATAGAATGTTATCATTGATTATGGACCTAATTGAATGGAATAAAAAGATTTAAAGTCTTTTTATTATTTTTAACCAAAAGAAAAAGTGAGAAAGTAATGTGTGTGAGGTGTGTGTATATGTGGACGGAGGAGAAAAAGAGGGAAAAATAAAAAAAAAAACATATGGGATAATGAGAAGGATAATATATATATATATATATATATATATATATATATATATATATATATATAAGTGTGTGTGTGTGTGTGTGTGTGTGTGTGTGAACGGTGGTGAAGGAAGAAAGAAAGAGAAAATAAGAGAGAAAGAAAGAGAAGAGAGAGAAAGAGAAAAGAGAGAGGATGAGACGAAATAGAAAAGAAAGAAGAAGAAGAGAGAAGACGATGAGAAATATCAGAGGAAGAAGGGATTTAGATCCATATTTAAGACTCGTTCTTCATAAGGTAGTTAATCTTCCATAAAAGTATGATTATTTATGATTTATGATATCTATGTGCACAATCAGATTTTTACAAAATTTTATTTATAAATCTTGTTCTATATAGTGAATAAGAGAAATTTAATTATTATCAGTGTGATGTTATGCTTTTATGGCTGAAATGATCTCTTCATGTATTTACATGTTTTAAAGAAAACGACTAGCTACTGAGATATTTTATATCTGACTTTTAGAAAATTGATCATTTCAGGAAAAATGGCAAAAAGGAAGGTTTTGATGATATTAATGATAAGATTGAAGTGTAGAAATATATTTTGTGTTAGTTCATGATTCAAAGATGTAAAGAGAATATCAAACATTATGTAAATTATTATTATTATTATTATTTGTATATATTCAAACTCAGATATAATTAGAGAAAATCTTGTCAATTTTTCTGCGAGGTTACTATTTACATGAATAGTAAAATTTGTGAATAATGACATCTATAATTATTTGAAAAGAAATTATTTAAAAATTATCTAGTAAACCGATTTAGAGAAGTATTATTATTTTTAAAGGAAATAAAAAGTCGGGATGTTACATTTAGGGTCCCATCTTTTGTCTAATAAATCTTTCTTTATAAAGAAAGCAAAGAAAAAGATAGTCTGCTAAGTGAAAAACTATTTAGATCATTACAATTCAATAATTCAAATAGTTTATACATGAATAAAAGAGGATAAATTATTAAGACCGTTACTTTTACATTACACCCAAAAGAAATAGAGTGAGTTGTATTTAATGCATGCACACAAACAGTAGCTTAATTATAAGATCTGGATAAGTCAAGATTTGTGTCTCTTTTGTTGTGTATTGGATACGTCAAGTTTTGAAAGAAGTTGAAAAAGAAATGTCTATTTGAAAACCCTATGTTTAAAAATAGTCCCTAGGGATGCGGCATATTGATTCGACTTCTGTCTTTGAGCTCAAAACTTTTCTACAAATAGCAAACTCAATTGTTAATTCTCTACACTAAAAACCTTAAACTCCTCTTTGCTTATATTCTCTTCTGGCATTCTTTTGCTTGTGTTCTTTATCTGTCATATATATATATATATATATATATATATATATATATATAAGCAATGGCAAGCAACAGTCAGTTCAACCTCAACTTCAAAGATGTCAAGGTGGAGTTGGACTTGACTATGAGTCTAGGGAATGATAAGGGTAAGAGACTTGCTGTTGAGCTCCCTGAGACCAAGAAGAGAAAGAGGAACATATTAGAACTAGATGATGACAATACAACAACATCCTCTGAGAACAATTTTGCTCTTCTAACACGCAAGATAGAAGACTTGGAGAGGGCTATGATTGATAAAACTGATGAATTGGCACATCGAATTGATAGGCATTTCCTCTATGCCACTTCATGCTTTGTTACTCAGCAAGCAAATGACATTGAATGCATGAAAGGAGTTCATTCCACTCTCCATCAAATCTCTCAATCTCTTTCTACAAGGGCCTTGGAGATTCAACGTATCCTCTTCCCACCAAGAGCTGATAATTTCTCTTCCTCCAGGAGAACACTACGTCCATGAGATTTTCAATGTTTATGTTATTATTTACAATATTGTAAATAATAATATGGAGGAAAATTTATTTTAAATAAATTTAATTTAAATTTCTTCCCCCTATTTACAATATTATGCAGAATTTATAGATTTTTGTTTTCTAATTAAATTGTAGGTGGTACGATAGTGGCAACTCTTAGACTCTTGAAGGAATGTGGTTAGTCCCTGTGTCTTACAAAAACTATATATTTTATTCATCAAGGAGCTAAAGAACTTGTCAAACTTGGTCAAAATTTGGGTTTGACCGGTGATTTTTACTTTGAACCTGTCATGGTCAAGCTGATTCAAACTGAAAAAAAAAAAAGATCTTCATGGCTGGCTCATTGTTGAAGTTGACCAACCGTCCTTCGTAGTTTGTTCCACCAGAAGAAGAAGAAGAAGAAGAAGAAGAAGAAGAAGAAGAAGAAGAAGAAGAAGAAGAAGAAGAAGAAGAAGAAGAAGAAGAGAAAAGATAACTAAGATCCAGAAAGAGAGAAGAGGAACCGAAACTGCTTATAGATTTAATTACTTCAGAAAATGAGGCTAAATAAATAAATAAGCAAGTAAATAAGGATAAAAATATTTATAAAGAAATTTTGAAAGATATAAATAGAATTTTATTTATTAGGCTAAGTACCTAATTGAATAGAATAAAAATAATGAGGTTTTTTTATTATTTATAACAAAATTAGATGTGTTGGCAATCTTTTATTTGTTTAAAAAAATTATGATTTGAAATAAAGAAAAGGGAGATGGATGAAAAGATAAAAATAGTAGGTGAATGATTAACTTTTTATTTTATTTTATTCTATTTTGTATGTTGTGTGCACGGTAAAGAAGAGAAAAGTTAGAGAGAAGAGACGAAAAATAGAGAAAATAGTGAGAGAAAGAAAGGAAGAGTATCAAGAAGACATGAAGAAGAGAACTAAAGTTAAAATTCAAGCTTGTTCTTCATAATAAAATAGTTAGTCTTCTATACAATCATGTTTATTTATGATTTATGATAACTGTGTGCATAATCAGTTTTTTTTACAAAATTTTTATTAAAAATCTTGTTTTATATTTCACTTTAGAAAATTGATCATTTTAGAAAAATGACAAATAGGGAAGGCTTTGAAGATATTAATGATGAGATTGAAGTGCAGATATATATTTTATGGTAATGATACAAAGATGTAAAGAAAATAGCAAAATTTATGTAAATTATTTTTTATATATATTCAGAGATAATTAGTGAAATTCCTATCAGAAGCTATTGCTAAATCTTACATTCATTAAATAAGTATATAAATTAAAAATAGATCATTAGTGGTGGTTAAAATATCGATATATTTAGCGGCGGTTAAGAAACCGCAATAAATGGCAATTATAACCTTCACTGAATGCACATTTTTTTTAAAAAAATATTTTTTAAAAATCCACCACGAAATACAACCAAAATCGACAGGGCATGTGGCATGGCGGTTCTCTCGGTGGTGGATGATACCGCAGGTAATTGTTGTTCGGCAATGGAAAAAGATAGTCAGCAAATGCGTTCCGACGCTTGCAAAGCTAGCAATTTTTTAACCACTATGTGGTGCAATTCCTGACGATAAAAACTGTCGAAAATTGTCTTTTTTTTTTTGTAGTGAAAAAAAAGAACTACCTAAAAATTAGCCAAAATTGTGAATACATATCTTGAACATTTTGAAACCTAGATGTCCAATAACAGAGCTGGGTCCTCTTCTTTTCCAAAATTTGCAATATCAGAAAGTTACATATTGATTAAAATCGACTTATAATATCTCCAATAATAACAAAATATTTTATACTTTATTCCCCAATATTTCTAGCCACTTGAAATATTATTCTTTACAATAATAGTAGCAGGAACAATATTGGTAAAATAATAATATTAGATACTTAGAGATTATTTCATTTCTTTAACATTATAATATTAAAATATAGTAAATAATTATATGAATTAAAATATAAATAATAATTTATTACGTACTTGTTCTTCTTAAAATATAATTTTAATTTTAATAGCTATAATAAACAATTAAACAAAAATCAATTCATAATATGAAAAGCAATAAAAAAAATAATAGTAACAGCCAAATGGACAATCTTCTAATAAAAAATCAACAATAATAAAAAAAATCAGTAGTAATTAATAATTAGCATTTATTAATAAAAGTAAACAACTGGAAATAATAATTAGTAATATAATGTAGTAACTGATTAAAAAATTGAAAAATATCATATAATAACTATTTAAAATCATTAAAGAAACAACTTATGTAAATATAACATATTAAACTTGACTAATAATCATATGCAATAATAGCCAAAAATATCTATAACAATATATTCAACAAAAATAAAGTCATATATAGTGAGGGTGCACGCGATATCGCAGGGAGACGACGTCAAACACAAATAAGAATATTAAAATATTTAGTAGCGATTCTATTGAAAACTGCCACTATATAGAGGCGTTTCTTTTTGAACCGCCACTATATAATGACATTTATTGAGAATCGCTGCTATATAGTGGCATTTATTGAGAACTGCCACTATATAGTTGCTTTGCTTTTTGAACTGTTATTGTATAGTGGCATTTATTAGGAACTGCCACCGTATAATAGCATTTATTACGAACCGCCACTGTATAGTGGCATTGCTTTTCAAACCACCACTATATAGTGACGTTTATTAAGAACTGCCACTATATAGTAGCGTTTGTTTTCAGAACGCCACTATATAATGGCATTTATTACGAACCGTCACAATATAGTGGCGTTTGTTTTTGAAACGCCACTATATAGTGATATTAATTACGAACCGTCATTATATAGTGGTGTTTGGTTTCAAAATATCACTATATAGTGGCGTTGATTAAGAACCGTCACTATATAGTGGCGTTGATTAAGAACCGTCACTATATAGTGGCGTTTCTTTTCGAACTGTCACTATATAATGACGGTTTATAAATAATCGTCACTATAGTCTTTTTTAGTGGCGGTTCTAAAAATTGCCACTAGATAGATGCCACTAAATTTTTATTTTTTTTTTGTAGTGGAAGGACTTCAATGTGCATGGTTAAAGCAAATCGTTTTTTAGATCGTCAACTCAGAAAATTTTCTTTTATGTAGCGATTATTTTGATATCAACTAGTAAAGGTGTGATGCATTTGAATATTATGAAAAGTAAAAGGGTCTTACGTTAAATAACGTGAATTGCAGGGATTAACTGAAAATTTCAAGAAGGATACCAATTACTTTGGTTCTGCAACATTCACGTATGAGTCGTTTATGCTGACTGTTCTGCCATTCCTAATCGCTTAGGAAAGCAATGGTTTACCTTTGTAAAAATGGTGTTGCTGTAATTGCTAGAGTTTCCCAGCTTTTTTACTGCACGCAAGGCATTTCGCTGTGCATATATATATTTGTATGTACGTGTGTTTGTGCGTTTAAGTAGACTACTCCTGAGATAGTGATGAATAACATTTTGCATTGTGTGAGGTTACCATTATGTAAAAAATTGCAGATGTTGGTTATTTTTAAATTCAAAATTTAAAATTAAATTGACCCAACTACTTATCTATTTGTCGTTCACAGAAAGGCGGATGATTGGCAAACACGACTTTCTTTTCTCACAAAGAAGTTGCGTAAAAAATACTCAAAAAATTTAAGAACCTTTATTTATATTATGAAAGAAACTGTTTAAGCACAAGCTAAGTTTCTAATTTCTATCTCAAATTGTTAATTCTATCAGAAACTCACTTGTTCATCTCACCTCAATTTAAGCACAAGCTTGAGGCTCAACCTTGATAGAACCAAACTGGTCTTCCGTTTAGATCCTGGATTGGCCTGGCAGTCCTCGCGATTCCCTATACAACACACACCAAAATGTCAACTTTACTGCAAAAGTCACAAAGCTATAAACACTGATCCCCATGTCCGTATTGAATAATTTGGAAGTTTCAGAAGGAAAATCAATAAACGCTTCATCTTGGTGTTTAGATTAGACAATTCATCTGGTTGATATAGCACCAAATATAATGAGTTGCTTTACTTACAGCTTCTCTCATTGCTTTTACTTGCTCCTCCGACACTGTCATCACCTGTAATAGACGGACAGCATATAATAGAGAATAGACAATAGCTCTCTCTTTTTAAATATGATATTGTGATATATATTAACATGTTTGTAATACGAGAATGAGGTGAAGTGAACGAACCTTCTTCATGACAGTCCAGATAACACCTTCAGTGCAAGGTGGAGTTGTAAGAGAACCCATGTATCTGTAGTACTGACTCGTTCCAAACCTCAACTCTCGTGCGTCAATTATTCCCAAATCTGTTACGTTTCCACGTTGCCCTACGAGAGCAATCACCTGCAATATATATATATATATAAAAGAAACTTAGTCACAGTCATAAACATCCACATATTAATCTCCAAGCATAATTTAATACACTTTCCTCTTTTATAATTATAAAATTTCTATATTCTAATTCAATTTTATATTTTCTTAAACTAAAGATACTATATGTTAACTTTAGGCTGTGTTTGACATGATTTTTAAATTAACTTATAACTTATGTGACTAGTTTATAAAGTTGTTTGACTAAAATAGATGTGTTTGGAAAATAAATTTATTTAAATAGCTTATAGCTTATTTTGAAACGTTACTTTAAATAATTTATAGTTTTTATATTTTTCTTCCTCTTTTATTCTTATTATTTTATTAAAATTAATATTCTACCCTTATTCCTCATATACATATAAAAAATAATATATATATATATATATATAATATTTTTAATTAATTATATATATAATAATTTAAATTAATTTAATTAAAAATAAAAAATGATATGTTTATTTTGTATTATTTTGGGATTACAACATATCATATAAGTATATATTTTTATGTCATTTTATATCTATCAACTAATTTAGTAGCTATATTTACCAAACACTTCTAATTTAATAAGTTAGCTTAACAGCTTTTAGCTTTCAACTAAAAATTAATTTTTAAACATTCAACTAACTTATCAACTATTTATGCCAAACAGAACCTAAGTTTATATTAGATATTTTCCTTAATAAAATGGAATACTTGCAATATTTTATTTCGTACTAAAAGTGAAAAAAAAAGGAATAACAATATATGAAAATTGATAATCTTAGATTAATAGAAAGTATTTTAATCAAAAAACGTAACATTAGGTTATCAAATGTTAGAGAACATATTGTAACAAATTTCTTTGCATAGAAAACATAAAATTGGACTAAATTATAATGTATTTTATACTACAAGGGAGCAATTGTGTATCTTAAAAATAAAGGGGGAAAAAGTTTAATTTTTAAAATTTGCAAGGGAGGAAACTTTAATTTACATAAAGCAAAGTAAATATACAAGTTCATCTCTAAAAGATACAATTCTTATCATTTAGTCCTTACAAATTATAGACGTATAGCACAAATTAATCCTTTTATTTGACTAAACTATATACTTATCTGTAATGAATTAATTCAATAATTCAATAATTAATTCAATAAAAAAAAGATGATGAAAGATGTGAAACCTTGGAAAGGAAGAGATCTGGGGGGCCAAACTTGTAGGTAATTCCAACAACGGCCATCTTACCATCAGAAGACCGATGAAGCATATGGAATTCCATGGAAAGTCTGTAAAACAAAACAAAACAAATCAAACTAACTTGAGTAAATCCGTATGTGAATGCAGAGACATGAGAAATAATTAATGTTGTTGTGAATTATAATATAAAGTTGATGTTGACTCTTTTAAGTGATACGATAAATGTTAATTTGGGATAAAATTTGAAATTTAATTAAATATTTAAAATAAAATTAAAATTAAAATCAATTAATATAATAAATTGATAGTAAACATGTCACTTGTCACATAAAGAAACTCATGTTGATGACGTTAACATTAGAAGTAAAATAGAAAGAAAAAAAAAACATGTAGGATGAAATTAAAAGTTGAGGTGAATATAATGTTGAGATGAAAAAAAGTTAGTTTTGCCAAATATAAGTATAGACAAAAAGTGACCTTGTTCCATTGAAGAGGTGCTCGGAAGGTATGTGCCAATGATATTGTACTACGTTATACTGAGTTCCATCTATTTGAATGTACCCTCCATCCCCTGTCCACTCTATCTGAAAGATCAAGTAATTTAATTTAGTTTCTTAAATATTATATTTGACTTCATTATGCTAATTTTTTTTTATCAAAGTGACTTTTGCCTATGAAAAATTTGAACTTTGATAAAGATAAATTAGATTATGTGATTGAGTAACAAAAATAATTAAATTAAATTGAAATAAATGAAAGTGAATTGAGACAATTATCTTTCAAAGACCAAAATAAAATAATTATAATTTTTTAAAAACTAAATTAATAATTTACTCTTTTAATTATAAACAAGTAGCAAATAGTCTCCTTCGATTGTGACTTATTTGTACATACCCTTGATATATAAAAACTAGCAATACTCCCATTTAATTCTGACAATAACCCCTACGTTTTCATATGCTCACATCTAAATCAATTTGCTAACTTCCGAATTGAGAGAGTTTTCATTTCACACTCCACTTATGACTTAATACAATCACGTCAACTTAAAAAAATAAAATAAAATGAAAATAAGATACTTTATTAAAATATTCCAACTTAAAAAGAAAAAAAATAGTATTTTTTATGAAGGTAATTTAGATAACTTTTTATAATCTTTTCTATTACTTTTTCATTACATTTACATGCCCATGATTCCGAAACCAACATAATTAGATTAGTTTATGCGGAGAGTATAAAGCAAAAACTCTATCAACCCTCTTGTCAACAAGAAAGTGAACAAACATACTTAAATACCAACACAACCAGACATAGTTGAATAAAGATTATTAAGAACGTAATGAGTAATAACAAACATGTTTTTTTTTTTGGGGACGTGGGAGGGAGAAGGTTATATTACCATGACGTTATGATCATCACCCCTATTCTTGAGAACAGCAGGGGCAGGAATGTAATTTATTTTGAGTTCGCCCAGAGAAGGCACCAACACTCCATTGGCAGCAGTGAGATCAATAGGAGATTGCATTTTACCACTCCTGCAAAGTTCCCCTTCCCACTCAAGATTTCCCCAATTTTTTGGTCCATTTTCTCTTCCGTCTAAGTATGCAAAATCAGATTCCTCCTCTGTCCAAATCCCACCACATCAAAATCCATCTATGCAATCAATTAATCAACCCAAAAGGAAACCAACAAACAACGCGGCAAATTTTGAATATGGATTCTTTGCAATAATTGCAAATAACAATAGCATGTGGATCTTTTGTTTGGCCAATAGTTTTTTTGGTTATCTAGGTGGTAAGAACTTGGGCCTGTAAAGTATCTAAGTCTACATCGGGTGAGGAGAACTGTTGCATAGAGTACTTAAGTAACTTGATTCTCCCCCCTTAACAGCTAGCTTTTAAGGGTGAGATCTTCAAGTTGCTTGGGTGCTTATCATTAGTTCTATTGTCAGGAAAGCCGATGGAGCGTCCAAAGGAAACTAGCCTAGAGAAGGGCTGACCGAAAAGGGTTGAGTGAAGCAACACTGAGTTAAGCGTGCAAGTGCAGACACCGGGACATCGACTAGTCCGGGAGAGGTGCTATAATGGAAACTTGCTGACGTCTCGGTGGTTGCACCTACGCACTTTACTCGGTCATTTCCGGTTAGCCCCTCTCTAAACCAGCTTCCTCTAGACACTCTACCAGCTTTCTGGGCAACGGAAACAATGATAAGCACCCAAGTAACTTAGAGAATCTACCCTTAAAAACTATAATCCCGATGGCACAATTCTGCTTGGCCAAACAGAGGAGGCTCGTGTGTTTTAGTACATATGCTGAAATGCTAAAAAACACTAACTACTCAAGATTTGGAGGCGTAAATTTTTACTAAATTAGCTTTGTCCAATAATAATGATTTTCTTTGCCAAAATTTAAATAATTTTGCCAACTCAACTGTAGAAAATTAGGAATAAATTGAATCAAATTTTTAATTTTGACTTTTTTCGTCCAAATCTTTTAAAATACTTGATGTCTACGTAGAATAAAAAAAGTTTAATTAAGAAAAAAAACAAATTTAACCTAACGTTATAAAGGACATTTTTGTTACAAAAATAGAGAAAAAAATGACAAAAGGTTATTATTGTTTTGAGTTAGGATGATAGGTAAATTATCTTTTCGAACCTGTATGGATAAATAGTTTAAAAATTTTAGATAAAAAAGTCAATAGAAAACACAAATCGCATGCATCCTCATGTGTATTTCATCATGCTTAGATCCTTTCAAAAAATATTCCTTCACACAGGATCCTAAGAGGTTGCCTCTTTTGCTTGGGATTAACGGTCGGTTTTTTCCTTAAGATCTTATAAATATACATTGATACTTTGATCGATGATATCAAACTAGCAATTTCTTATTACTTCCAAAGAAAAAAAAAGGAAATTTTCTGAGAAAAATTAAGTGAAATTAAGAGAGAACGGAAGGATCTCATTGTAAGATTTACGGCTATGATCCGTATAAATTCCACAACCTCATCAGGACCATGCATATCATAAATGACATAAGGACGGATTAGAGAAGAAAACGCAGAAGAAAACCTCAAAAACATGTTTATGGATTTTATTCACATTCTATACATCAAAAACATAAATTGGCTTGAGAGAGAGAGAGAGAGAGAGAGAGAGAGAGAGAGAGAGAGAGAGAGAGGACATACCAACTTCATCCAAGGGTAGTGATGATGATGAGAGAGAGAGAGAGGAATAGAGAATAATAAGAAGGAGAAGGAAGACGGAGGAGAATGAAGGAGATGCCATGGTTGTTGAGAGAGAATTTAGTGAGCATTGCGTATATATAGGAATTAGGGACACAAATTTTTGTGTCTTTATTGCCTAAAATCTTTCGCTTTTAAATTTTGGATTTGCTTATGCAAAGTTCAAGCCTTTAGGGTTTAGGTTTCCGGATCCTCTTCTAGTTTCGAATCACTCAGTACCTTGCTTGGCCAGCAAAGAATTTACGCACAATCTTGATCTAGTGTTTATCCTCTAAAGAAAAGCATGTTTGGACCATTAGATTTTAAATTTAACGGTCCAAATGTCAAATGGTAATTTTGATATTTTTTTTTAAAAAAAAGACATTAAAATTTAGAGCGTTGGATATAAAATTTAACAATCTATATATCTATATAATAGACTAAAATAATTCTACTTTAGGACATTAATATATATAATAGACTAAAACATCTATATCTATATCTATATAATAGACTAAGACAATTCCACTTTAGGACATTAATTACATAGATGTCATTAAATATTATATAATAAAATTAATAAATTAAAATAAAATATTAAATGAATAGATTATGTAAATTACTAAATTCATTCTTATTAATCACTACGTTAAATGTGTTAAGTAAAATTAGGGTAAATTCACATTCAAATGATAAAGTAACCCTTTTAAAATGTGATTATGGATTCACTATTAATGCATATTCCTAATATTCATGAATTTAAATTCTGTAAAGATTGCAACTGTCATGAAAATTGAAATTTGATTATATAAATTACTAAATTCATTCTTATTATTATTTAATCACACCACATTAAATTACATACATTAAAATTAATAAATTAAAATGAAATATTAAACGAATAGATTATGTAAATTACTAATTATAAATTAGTCGTGATTAAATGAATAGATTTGTAAATTACTAATTATAAATTAGTCATGATTAAATGGATCCAATTAAAATAAAAAATTACGATTCAAAAGTAAAGATAAATCAATATTCAATCATTACCAATCTGTGCAACAAATAATTTATAACAAATAACAAATAATCTGTAAATTAACAAATTAATTAATTTACCTATTTTGTTCATTTAAACTTATTGTATTAAATAAATAAATCAAATCAAATCAAAGTTTAAGTAGGTAAAATAGATTTGATTATAAAACTAATAAATTAATTCAAAATATTTACATTTAAAAAGTATAAATCATAACTCATAAGTTTTATATAAATTAATTGTAATTAATATTATTTTTATAAGTTACAAAAAATTTTAGAGTGGTGATTTATCCTTGCATCACACAAGTCATAATACTAGTTTAGATAAAAAAAAAATACTGAATCCCAAGTCATTTACGCACAATGTTTAAGGTTAAGACTCGAACTCTATTGATTTGGGTTTTTTTTTTAAAAAAAATTATTAAGTGTATAAAGAGTTCTATAGTATTTTTTTTAAAAAAAAATTATCATACAAACATATGTAGTCTCTTAAAAAATCGCTCATATATATATATATATATATACACATATATTTACGGATCAAACAATAACAAGTAACCTTTTATTTTTGTCTTGTGCCATTATTAACTTATTATTGTCTTTATTATTATTATTATTATTTCTTTTATGGTTCAAGAGTTACAAGGTACAACGTATGACGGTTGATGTGTGTGGAATTGGACATATATATATATTAGTATTTATCAATAAAGAAGACCCATAAATTTCAAATTAAAATCTCTTTAGTTGACGCAATTCTACTTTGGTAAATTAATTCAATATAAGGATATGATTTGCCTTCAATTCTTCCTACATTTCGGTTCAGTCATTAAAATAAAATAATACGTGTAATCTCCTTCAATGTAGCTAATCAAATCTTAAAATGTAATCAATTAAAGTTAATATATAAAAATAATGTGAATCTATCATCTTTGACTTGCGCAATACATTATGCTTTTACCTCTTTTATGATTTTCTGACTTGCCTGTATTATTTTTATATATGAATTTTAATCGACATGTAACAATTTCATTTTTAAATAATAGTTTAGGATTCGGAGGAAAAGCATTGTACATTTTAAAATTTGGATATTAAATGAGGCTATGATTTAAGAGGTTATATATAGTTTTCAAGAAAAAAAGGAGTAAACTAATGATTTAGTTATTCAAAAGTCAAAACTTACTCAACAAAGCATTTACATTAATTTTTAAAAATAATACACGGAAATTGTTAATTATTTTTGTATCAATCAAAGATATTTTTAATACTTTTCATATTATTTAAATAATAAATATAAAAAATTTTAGTTAAAAAATATAATTAACAAATTTTTGTTACAAAAATATTAGTGTAGTGCATAGTTTAATTTTTTTTAAAAATTAAGAAAAATGCACTTTGCCTAGTGTGTTAATTTTTAAAAATAATACACGGAAATTGTTAATTATTTTTGTATCAATCAAAGATATTTTTAATACTTTTCATATTATTTAAATAATAAATATAAAAAAATTTAGTTAAAAAATATAATTAACAAATTTTTGTTACAAAAATATTAGTGTAGTGCATAGTTTAATTTTTTTAAAAAATTAAGAAAAATACACTTTGCCTAGTGTGCAGAAAACTCCCATAAACTTTTTAATTTGTGTAATTTACCCCTTCTGTTAAAAAATCAATTAATTAACCTTACGGTCAATGCCAAGTTAGCAAAAAACGTAACATAAATTGCTGACATGACAAAAAATACCACGTTAGCTTTCACACTGATCCAGTAATTAACCCAAACTCATACCCATAGATTCTCGACCCACCCCACAACCCACAATTAAGTCGTTGAAGTTAGAATATACAAAAGAACTTGAACTCCATAAGTCAGAATGTTGAAGACGCATGCCATTGTTGTTTTTTAGTTTTACTAAATACAAATAGCACTCATTGATTTCACAGAGTGTTATTAAGTAATACGCTAGTGTTCCTAATTTTTGTGAGCTTAGACAGGTTTTGATTCTTCTACTCAAGTTCCTATGGAACATAGGAGATGTTATTTTGCACATTGGAATGCAGGAGACCATATTGCAGTCCAAATTCTCAAAAGAAATGAATAAACAAAGCACATATGTAAAGTATTATTAAGAAGATAATCATTTTATGACATATAATTTAAGCATGATCAGGGTCACATATACTTTAACATATTAGAGAATTGGTTTTTCAATAAAACTTGTAAATCCTTCCCTTCAATTCTCTCCACCAAAACCATCGAATAAATTTAACAAAATAAATGAGGCAACAACACAGTTTTATCTCTAAAGCATATTAGAGAACTGAATAATTTTAAGGGGAAGAATTTTTCAAACACCTTGTTGAAGAAGCACGGAACAACACAGTTTCATCTTAAGAATGAACAAGCACGAACAAGCATGGGTAATCGCAAACAAGCAAGAACAAGCACGAACGAGCATGGGTAATCGCAAACAAGCAAGAACAAGCACGAAAAGGAATCAAGCCTTCAAGCATGAAAATTAGATTGTCTTCGAATCCTAAATTGCAAAAAGATATCGATTCCAAACCAAAATCAAGATGGATCCTCATTTGCTCTCTACTATAAATAAAATTCATACCAACCTTAAGAATTTGCCTAAAGAAATTGAGCCTTCAATCGCACGATAGTATTTAGAAAAGATGAGGAATGTCGTCTTCTTCCAATTGCCAATAACCTGAAAACAGGTTAGTCAGGTTATGACTTGTAGGTTGTGAGATGAGTCGGGTAATTCATGGATATGGGTATAGGTTAATTAGTGGGTCAAGGTGGAAGCTGACATGGAGATTCGTTGTCGATTTTTAAAGTTTATGGGGGGTTTCCTGCACATTGGATAAAGTTCATAAGAATAAAGTATATTTTTTTCAAAAAATTATACAAAGTTTATTTTTATTATACAAATTGACAAACACAACTTTGTTTTCTCACAAAGAAGTTGCGTAAAAAATATTCAAAAAATTTAAGTACCTTTATTTATATTATGAAAGAAACTGTTTAAGCACAAGCTAAGTTTCTATCTCAAATTGTTAATTCTATTAGAAATTTACTTCTTTCTCACCTCAATTTAAGCACAAGCTTGAGGCTCAACCTTGATAGAACCAAACCGTTTTTCCGTTTAGACCCTGGATTGCCTGCAGTCCTCGCGATTCCCTATACAACACGCCAAAATGTCAACTTTGCTGCAAAAGTCACAAAGCTATAAACACTATGATCCCCATCCCCATAATTTGGAAGTTTCAAAAGGAAAATCAATAAATGCTTCATCTTGGTGTTTAGCTTAGACAATTCATCTGCTTGATATAGCACCAAATATAATGAGTTGCTTTACTTACAGCTTTTCTCATTGCTTTTGTTTGCTCCTCTGACATTGTCATGATCTGTAATAGACGGACAACATATAATAGAAAATATAGAATAGCTCTCTCTTTTTAAATATGATATAGTGTGATATTAACATGATTGTTTATACAAGAATGAAGTGAGATGAAGGAACCTCGTTCATGACAGTCCAGATAACACCTTCAGTGCAAGGTGGCCCATATATTTGTAGTACTCACTGTTTTCAAACCTCAACTCTCGTGGGTCAATTATTCGCAATCTGTTACGTTTCCACAACGCCTTACATTACAGATTTAGGAGAGTTGAGGTTTGGAAACAGTTAGTACTAGAGAAGGATGGATTAGAGAAGAAAATGCAAAAGGAAACCTAACAAACATGTTGTTCATGGATTTCATTCACATTCTATACATCAAAAACATCAATTGACTTGAGAGAGAGAGAGAGAAAGGAACACAGAATAATGAGGAGAAGGAAGACGGAGAAGAAGGAGGGAGATGCCATGGTTGTTGAGAGAGAAATTAGTGAGCATTGCGTATATATAAGAATTAGTTGCCTAAAATCTTTATTGCCTAAAATCTTAAGCTTTTAAATTTTGGATTCATTTATGCAAGGACGCATTTGGTAGTCCATCAGAATGAGAAAGGAAACTGCCTATTCTCGTGCCAGGATTTCACGCATTTGGTAGCCCAAGAGCACAGTCCATTCTTGGGATTCATTCCATTCCTTTATCTCATTTTTGTTGAATTTTAAATAATATATATATATATATATATATATCTTATTTTGGATTAGCATTAATCAATTATTAAATATCATTAACATATTAACTATATTATTCTAATATATAGCCTTTAATATATGAATATTATAACTGGACTTTTATATTGTGAGTGGTCCGTGATGGATTGGGCCAATCACATAGCCTGTTGAGAAGTCTCTGCTCTCATCTGATAATAAATAGACTGGCTTCCCATTAATCAGTCTAACCCTAGACAGAATACTTATCAGATAGAGAGTAGTACCACTCTCACAAAATTCTAAAAAATTTCCTCTGTTCTGTTGTTCGAGATGAATACCGCGATAATGTCAGGTCCACGTTCTAATTCATCTTTTATGTCCTGTTATTTAATATGCTATAGTCTGTATCTACACCAATCTAGGATCAGAAATTAGTCCTTCAATTCCTTCAATGTTATCAGAGCCTGGTTGTAGGTACATACTATGGCTATTAATTAGTTTTTTTTTTCTGATTTTCGCAATTCCCTAAACCCTAATTTTAAAACAAATTTCGTTTGCCCTAATTTATTAGGTTAATCTTGAAATTGTTTTAGGGCTTTGATTCAACACATTTATGTAAATCACATATGTGAAAATCAGACAGTATGAACAACGTTTTAGGGAGATCAAACAATTTTTTTTTCGTTTCCGTTTTCCCTCAATATTTCTATTTCGATTTCGATTTCTCTCAAAAACAACCTATATCATTCGAAATTGATTTAGGGTTTCTATTTTATGCTATTATTCGAATAACATATCCAAAAACGATGGGTTTTCATCGAGGCCTTTGGGAGATCTAAGTTTTTTTTTTAAACCGTTTTTTCTCCCAATTTTTCGAAAAATGGCTTCTCCAAATCTAGCCTTTATTTTTCGAAATTGATTGAGGGCTTCCCTTTTCTATAAGATTTCGAACAAAACCCCTCAAAAATCTTGGATTTTCATGGCCAAATGAGGGAGAACGAACCTGGTCTCTCTCGCGGGTCGCGCGACCCGGTACAGGCTAGTCGGGTGATGAAGATGACCTCCCCAGACGAAGCCCACGCGCGGGCCAGGCGCGTGTGGGAGCCCAAATTTTTTTAATTTTTTCTGAAAAATTAAATAATTGAATTTTGGTATTTTTTGGTAATTTTTGGAAATTTTTTTGAGACCCCTAAGTATTTTATTTCATTTAATACGAGACTATTTTGCTATTTTAATTAACGTACTCTCGGATTTTGGGACTGAATTTTTTTGTGATAATTCCTTATTCTATTAACGATATCTAGGTATATCGTACTCTCTCTATTGAAATATCCTGGTGATGGAATTAATTTCAATCCATATGTAAATTATTCTTTTTTTATTTATTTTATTTTTCAGTTATTTATTTATTTATCTTTTTTTCCCTCATTAATCATTATTTATTCTGTCGAATATAATTGTCTTTTGTTTTGTATGATTGTGAACTCACCTATCGTGGGCACAGTTATGCAAAATCTTCGATTTAAATGATTAAAATCTTATTTATTTTGTTCTTTTTTTTAATCATTATTATTAGTCTAATTTATTGCATTAATAATAATTATATCATATCGGTATACTATTATTAATGTAATTTCTTATACAATGCCATGTTAATCTATACTTTTATAAATTATTTTTGAATACCCTATCGGCATTCAAAATTTGTTTGATGATATGAGGTCTAAAGCATTGTATTATTATATTTCTTGTTTATTATGGTTCGGGACCCTTAGGCGGGACTAGGTAGATAAAAAATTCTCTTTAACAGGATTAATTAGCTGTGCATATAGAAACATTTAATTCTCTTATAGCATAATGACATTGTGCATATTAAATGTTTTCTTTTGTTGTTTTAATGCCAGCCTCCTTGCTTATGCAATTGACTTCTGTCAAGACATTAAATGGGACCAATTTTGAGGACTGGAAAGAATCTCTAGATTTGTATTTGGCCATCACTAATATGGACTTGGCTTTGAGAGAAGAAGAGCCTCCAGCTCTTACTGCTGAGTCCACTATTATTGAAAGGGCTTCTCGTGAAAAATGGGAGCACTCCAACCGGGTGTGTCTCATGGTGATGAAATACACTATGGAGAAGTCTATTAGACAGAATATTCCAGAGAGCAAGAATGCTAAGGATTTTTTGAAGTCTGTTGGTGAGAAATTCACCACTTTTGATAAAGCTCAGAAAGGCTAGTATCTCTCTCTGATTGAAAAGACTAAATATGATGGTGTTAGTGGAGTTCGTGAGCACATCATGAAGTTAGTCCACTATTTTAATAAATTGAAGTCTCTCAAGGTTGATCTTGGTGAGAGTTATCTAATCTGACAAGTACTGGAGTCACTCCCTTCTCAGTTTGATATTCTGAAGACCTCCTATAATACTCAGAAAACTGAATGGACGATTGATGAAATGATTGCCATTGTCTCTCAAGAAGAGGATTCCATAAAGAAAGGGAAAGCACACAGTGTTCAGTTTGCTGCTTCTTCTTCTGGTGCTAAGTCTGAGAAAAAGAAAGGTCATAAACGAAAGTTTCAACGTGACAAGAAGAAAGGGGGAAAGGTTTCTCAACACTTAGAGCCAAAGAAGAATTTTTTTCAAAGGAAACTGCAAGTATTGCAAGAAGTATGGCCATAAGGTGGATGACTGTTATACTCTCAAGAGGAAACTTGAGAAGCAAGGTACACTCCTAGCTTTGGCTTGTTATGAATCAAATATGATTGATGTTGCTCCTAATACTTGGTGGTTTGACTCAGGTGCAGCCATTCATGTTGTGAATTCTTTATAGGGGTTCACAAGCCTGAGAAAGCCAAGTGATGCTGAATCCAATATCATTGTGGGAGATGGAGCTAGAGTATCCGTGGAAGAAATAGGAGTAGTTACATTGCTTTTACCTTCTGGACATACTTTATTGTTAAAAGACGTTGTTTATGTACCTTATATGAGAAGGAATTTGATTTCAATTTCAGCTTTGGATAAATATGGCTACACTTTTGAATTCAGTAATGAAAAAGTTGTTATTCGTTTTAATTCTGTTACTGTCGGTTCAGAAGTATTATGTGATGGGCTTTACATGTTGAATTTGAATGATATGTCTGTTAACTCTGTTGTTGGAAACAAGCGTAATAGGACTGATGAAAGTTCTTCTATGCTATGGCATAGACGTTTGGGGCACATTTCTAGGCCCCAGATTGAAAGACTGATTAAGGAAGGTATTCTTCATGATCTTAATTTCTCTGATTTTAACACTTGCATCGAATGCATTAAAGGCAAGCTCACTGCCAAAACTAGGAAGAAAGGAGCAAATAGGTGTGATGATGTGTTGCAGTTGATTCACACGGACATATGTGGACCTATTACACCCACTGCCATGGGTGGATATAGGTATTTCATTACCTTTATAGATGACTCCTCGAGATTTGGTTGGATAGATCTCCTCCAAGAAAAATCTAGTTCCTTGGATGCCTTCAGATCCTTCAAGGCTGCTATTGAATTAAAGACTGGAAAGAAGATTAAATGTGTGAGGTCCGACAGAGGAGGTGAGTATTATGGTAGATACAATGAGACTGGGAGAAATCCAGGACCCTTCGCCAAATTTCTCGATGAATGTGGGATTAAAGCTCAATACACTATGCCTGGTACTCTTGAGCAGAATAGAGTTGCAGAGAGACGTAAATTGGACACTCATGGATATGGTAAGATGCATGATGAGTCATACATCGTTACCAGTTTTTCTTTGAGGAGATACCTTAAAGACAGTTGTGTACATTCTTAATCAGGTACCTAGCAAATCTGTGCTGAAAACTCCCTACGAACTGATGAGTGGAAGGAAGCCGAGTTTGAAACACTTTCATGTGTGGGGTTGTAAAGCAGAAGTTAGACCCTATAACCCTCAATTGAAGAAGCTTGATCTTAAAATTGTTAGTGGTTTCTTCATCGGCTATTGCGTGGGCTCTAGAGGTTGCAGATTCTATTGTCTTTCTCATTCTACGCGAGTCATTGAGTCTGATAGAGCGATATTCTTTGAGGATGATTTGGATAGTGGGAGTCATACACCACGACTAATCACTCTCAAGGAAGATCAGACCACAGCTCCTGCATCACCTGTTTTACTTCCTATGAACATTGTGGTTCCAGTCGCTCATGATGATGATCAGACACTTCAAGGAGGACATGATGTAGTGGCACCACCAGTTATTGAACATGAAACTGATGATACTGCTGAAACAGGTGTAATGGCACCACAATATGTAGTGGCACCGCCAAATGACATTGCAGAAGCACCTTTATTGAGAAGATCTCAGAGAGTACGCAATCCTTCTATACCAGTTGATTATGTAGTGTATCTTTAGGAGCATGAGTTTGATCTCCATAATGATGACGATCCTATCACTTTCCAGGAGGCTATCTCTAGCTCTCATGCTTCTGATTGGCTGAATACCATGCATGATGAATTAGCTTCTATGTCTCATAATGGTGTTTGGGATCTTGTAGAATTGCCAGGTGGTTGCAAACCAATTGGGTGCAAATGGGTCTTTAAGACTAAACGTAGTCCAGATGAAAAAGTTGAGAGGTATAAGGCTAGACTAGTAGCGAAAGGCTATAGTCAAAAGGAAGACATCGATTATAAGGAGACATTCTCACCAGTTTCTACGAAAGATGCATTTCGGGTTGTTACAGCTTTAGTAGCTCACTTTGATTTAGAACTTCACCAGATGGACGTGAAGACAGCCTTTCTGAATGGAGATCTAGTCAAGGATGTCTACATGGTTCAGACTGATGGTTTCATTGAACCAGGTAAAGAGCATTTGGCTTGCAAACTTAAAAAGTCTATTTATGGACTAAAGTAGGCATCTAGGCAAAGGTACTTGAAGTTTAATCGTGTTGTCACTTCTTTTGGCTTTAAGGATAATGCTTCAAATCAGTGCATTTATTTGAAGACTAGTGGGAGCAATTTTATAATTCTTGTTTTATATGTCGACGATATTCTGCTTGCAAGCAATTGTGTTAATCTTTTGACTGAGACAAAATTGATGTTAAATAACCACTTTGATATGAAGGACCTTGGTGATGCTTCAGTTGTTCTAGGCATCCAGATTTATCGTGATAGGTCACGTGGCATTCTTAGATTGTCTCAGAGAGGATATATTGAAAAGATCCTCAAGCAGTTTAACATGCATTCTTGCTCCCCATGTGCTGCACCTGTTCAGAAAGGTGACAAACTATCTAAATCTCTATGTCCTCAAAATGATTCAGAGATATCTGAAATGAGAAAGGTCCCATATGCTTCCGCAGTTGGCAGTTTAATGTATGCTCAAGTTTGTACTCGTCCCGATATTGCTTTTGCTGTTAATGCTTTAGGGAGATACTTGAGCAACCCAGGTTTGGGTCATTGGAAAGTCGTGAAGAAGGTCATGAGATATTTGCAGGGAACCAAGGATTACATGTTGACCTATAAGAAGTCTGATCAACTTCAGGTCATTGGTTATTCTGATTCTGATTTTGCAGGTTGCCCTGACGACAGAAAGTCTACTTCCGGCTCTATTTTTATGATGGCAGAAGGAGTTATCTCTTGGAAGAGTGTTAAACAGACTCTTACAACTACTTCTACCATGGAGGCAGAGTATGTCACTTGCTATGAGGCTTCTTCTCAAGCCATGTGGCTGAAAAACTTAATTTCTGGTTTTCACATTGTTGAAAGCATTTCTAGGCCACTTGTGATATATTGCGACAACACTGATGCTGTTCATTTCTCTCAAAACAACAGAAGCTCTTCTCGATCAAAGCACTTTGATATCAAATATCTGTTTGTTAGAGAGAAAATTCTGAAGTTTCAGACTCGTATTGAGCATCTTGCTACAAAGAACATGTTAGCGGATCCACTAACTAAAGGCTTAACTGTTAAAGCTTTTCAGAATCATGTAACCCAT
The DNA here is from genome assembly GCA_037074585.1 of Biancaea sappan. NCBI lineage: Eukaryota > Viridiplantae > Streptophyta > Magnoliopsida > Fabales > Fabaceae > Biancaea > Biancaea sappan. The sequence goes on from CM073492.1 coordinate 35,663,342, forward strand.
ATGGGATTAGTTAAGTCTTTTGATGTTTTAGGTTAGTGGGAGTCTGAAATTTTACATCTACTTGATTGTTATTCTTATGAGATATGTATGAGATGACGTCACTTTTGTTATCATATCTCTTGTAGCATTTTCAGATGCTTGGACTATTCTTGGATTGCATATTTCTCTTAATTAATTATGTTTATCCATATTCATTATTCTTTATATGAAATATGGGCTTTTACTATGTATGATCTACTTCCCTATCGGATACTATTTCTGCATCGTTAAAGCTTATCTTTCTTGACATGTGCTATAAATATAGTTGGTATTTTAACCTTAATGATTGTTGCATTTTAATAATTGACTATTGCTATCCAAGTGGGAAAATTTTTGAATTTTAAATAATATATATATCCTATTTTGGATTAGCATTAATCAATTATTAAATATCATTAACATATTAACTATATTATTCTAATATATAGCCTTTAATATATGAATATTATAACTGGGCTTTTATATTGTGAGTGGCCCATGATGGGTTGGGCCAATCACATAGCCTGTTGAGAAGTCCCTGCTCTCATCTGATAATAAATAGTCTGGCTTCCCATTAATCAGTCTAATCCTAGATAGAATACTTATCAGATAGAGAGTAGTACCACTCTCACAAAATTCTAAAAAATTTCCTCTGTTCTGTTGTTCGAGATGGATACCGCGATAATGCCAGGTACACGTTTTAATTCATCTTTTATGTCCTGTTATTTAATATGTTATAGTCTGTGTCTACACCGATCTAGGATCAGAAATTAGTCCTTCAATTCCTTCAATTTTTTCCAGACTTTTTTTTTCCATATGTTCGACCATGGAAAGCAAATTCGAGAAAGGGAAGACGCACTGAAGGATGGTCTGCTTCTGTTATTGCCCCTACTATGCACATGCAAAATTCCATTCCTTACCCTCAGAAGCCCTATTAAAGAAGAGCATCTGACCCATGACTTTCTTCCCTGGAGGACTCGCGGTGCCACTGGTTGTACATTGAATGAATTGCAACTCCGAGCCCTTTCACGGGTTAGTAATTGTTCCTTGTTCGATTTATATCTTCGCTTTTCCAACGCCATTCATTACTCTGAGAATTTTCTTGGACTGCTTCTGTTGTTCCATATCCTTCATGACTTCAATGTGACTCTGTTCCATATTCTTCATGACTTCAATGTGCCTCTGTTGTTTCATTTCTCTTTTCTTTTGTCTAATTTGCTTTTTGCGATAGTCTACAAAATTTTGCATCTAGCTTTGATTAAAATTTTGAACTTATTGCATATGCTTTCATCTGCTTTGATATAGAAGCATGATACCCCACACTACAACATCGGCACATTTGTACTTGAGAGTATATCATTTGTGTTTATCTCAACTTCATTTTTTAACACAAGAAAGCATTTATTATAGATTATCTTGTTCGACACTTTCTGTTGGACAAAATCACAGAAGAATGAATATTGACTCAAAGTAATTAATATTAATCAATAAATTAATAATGGTAGAGCTCTAAAAATATTGATGGAGGGACTTTTGAATGCTTGTTATTGTCTCCACGTAATTAATTTAGAATTTTTTGGTAGATTTTTTTCTTAGAAGTGCTTCTTATTACAACAATGCTTGTTATTCATTTTCCTTCAAATATGCTTCACTATATGGGTATCCCTAGACTGCTTACCACCCGGATGTTTTTTATCTCTCTGATTATACAAAATCATGTTTACAATTATGGATAACCTAAAAAAAAAAGATAATTGTAAACATTGTCACTACTATTGTGTCTTGGTGGCATAGCATGATCATTGCCATTTGGAGATATTACATATCTGTTGCTGGGAATGGTAGGCACCAGATTAGTAGGAGGCCTTACACTATTGACTTCCATGCTCATAGAGCTCAATTTAAGAGTCTAATCTATAGTGGTGACGTAGCTTGCCGTAACTTCATGAGAATGAGTAAGGCAACTTTAGATAGACTTTGTGAAATTCTTGACACTATAGGAGGACTCAAGCCTACGGAAAATATGGTCGTAGATTAGCAAGTTACAATCTTTGTACATATCTTATCTCATCATGTGAAGAATAAGGTCATCCAATCTAATTTTAAGAGATTATGAGAGACTATGAGCAGACATTTCAATAGGGTGATTAATGCTATGATGCCTTTAGGAGGAGAATTATTCAAAACCCCTAAGCCAATGGTTCCAGATTCTGTTGACCCCAGATGGAAGTGGTTTAAGGTAATTGTCCATAACCTGTTTATTCTCCTATACATTTGTGCAAAGATTTCTATTTGATCATTGACCACAGTGCCTTTTTACAGAATTGTGTCGATGCCCTGGATGGAATACATAAAAGAATACAAGTTCTAACAGAGGACAAACCAAGGTATCAAAACCGGAAAGGAGAGATCACTACTAATGTGCTAGGTGTTTGCTCTCAAGATGGTTAGTTTATATATATCTTGCCCGAGTGGAAGGGGTCTGTAGCAGATGGACGAGTATTATGAGATGCAGTTGCTAGGGTCAATGGGTTGAGCGTTCCCCCATGTGAGAATGTTTTGTAGGGTGTTATAACATATATTAGTGCTCACTCATAGTTAAACACTGACAATTAGCATGTTGTGCAGAGTGTTATTACTTAGTAGATGTAGGATACACCAATTGTGAAGGGTTCTTAGCACCTTATAGAGGACAATGATATCATTTAAATGACTGGCGTAGGGGTTATCAATTGACAAAGCCTCATGAGTTATTTAACATGAAACACTCATCTTCAATCAACGTGATTGAGAGATGCTTTGGGTTGTGTTAGTGATTTGGCAAGGGTACCAGTCGTATAAGTAATATAGTGTAAAATGAGTAAGAATATCAATCCCATGAGACTAACTAACTACTCGAGAAATTTAACTGTGTTAGTTAGATAAACTAAATTGGATTAAAGTCAGCTTTGTTCAAAGAACTGGACAAGAATGTAAAATAGAATGCAATTAACAATGACCAACAAATAATTCGATTAAATTAATATAAATAAAAGCCTAGCGTCACTAATCTCCCTCTTCCGTCCTAGAAATTACTAATTTCTCTTGTGCACCTTTGATTCTAATTAATTATACATGTTAATCTTAGGTTACCTTATAGCTTAAAATAATTCTCCCGAATCTAAATTAAACTACTTAACTCCTATGCAATCCCTCACATGGGCTAATCTAATATAAACCAACCTAAAATTGGTTAAACGAGATCAACTAATATTCTTATCAGTTAACAAGCGAAATCCCTTAGGTTAAGGTCACGCACTCGTCCTTTTCAATCAGAGTTCTACTCTTATTTCCCCCTCTCGAGATCGATAAGAGCAACGTACAAACTATAAATTGATTGTTCATAGCAAGCTCAATTGTAAATGAATGAAAAGATATGTATTGATATCATAAATCAAAAATACAAAAAGAGAAATAATCCCTAATCTGAAATTATGTTCATAACAACTCTAGAACAAAAAAATTACCCACTTATGGCCTTAGAACTACAGAAAACATTAAAAGATAAAGAAAAATCCATGAATCCGAGATTGGGTTGACAAAAATCGGGCCTGGAGAGCTTCAGAATGGGATTCCTCCACTTCCCTCTGTAAAATCAGCATCCTCTAGCTTCCCCCAAACTCAGAATGCCCTAAAAATCTATTCTGATGCTATTTAAATTAGTAAAATGAGTTGCAGAATTGTGACTCACTGCTATAGCGGTAGAAGATAGAAACAAGGTTTTTAAAATGCTGCTTTTCAGCGCTTGCTGCTATAGCGGTGGAGGACAGAACAAAAGGCTTCAGCTTGATGGGCTCTAGTAGCCACCGCTATAACGATACAGGACCATCGCTATAGCTGTAGGTGGCAGTAGGGAAGCTTCAACATCTTTAGAAATGTAGCTTCACAGGTCCATCTTCATACATTAACTCTTCCCCAACTCAACCTATACCAAAAGACAGTTAACACCATTAAATTGCAGGTATAAGACATGAAATTACTCAAACTAATCTAAAATCTAATCTAAAACATGGGTAAAATCTAAAACATTCAGAACATGGGTAAAATCTAAAACATTCAGAACATAGCTAAAGATTCACAAGCCAAAGTAAGAATGAGAACAAAAGAGAGGGTATTCAGCCAGACTTTACCAGTTTTATCCTAGATTAAAATACCCCATGGAAGAGTCTTGAAGCTGAATTGCCTTCCTCTAACTTTGCCATTTTTTTTTCTTGATTAGTTCTTTGGCTTTGCATGAAGGAAGTACAGATTGTTCAACCATCATTGTTTCTTCTTTATGATCGTAAGCTTCCTTTTCCACCGATAATTTTTCAATATCGAAAACATTAAAAGGTTCTATCTCCTTCTGGACTATCATGGTTAATGTCTTTTGAGCCATATCAGTTACTATTCCTGAAATAGCCAACAATGGCCTACCCAGAATGAGAGGGACATTCTCGTCTTCTGCCATGTCTAAAACCACAAAATCCATAGAAAAGAAGAACTTTCCCACTTTTACTAGCACATCTTCCACTACCCCATATGGATATCTCAATGATTGGTTGCCAAGCTGAAGGGTCATCATAGTTGGTTTCACTGACCAATCCCAAGTATCTTAAAAATTGATAATGGCATTTGATTATTGCTAGCCCCAAGTTCACATAAGGTCCTCTTAAATGTGACACTCCTAATAGTACAAGGGATGAAGAAACTCCCTGGATCTTTGAGTTTTAGAGGCAACTTCTTATGTATAATTGCACTGTATTCCTCGTTCAATGTGACTCTCTCATTATTTCTCATCTTCCTCTTTTTCAACAACAACTTTTTCATAAACTTCGCATACACAGGTATTTGTTCCAAGGCTTCAGCAAAAGGTATATTTATTTGCAACTTTCTAAATATCTTTAAGAATTTGCTGAACTGCTACTCATTGTGCTTCTGCCTCTAAGCTTGAGGATACAACAATGGTGGAATGAAATTTTCAGCCCTCATGTTTCTTACTATATTGTCACCCTTAGCTTTAGCATCTGAAGCATCTACCTTCTCAGTTACATTTTCTTGAGGATCAACAACCTTTTCTTTCTCTTCTTCAATGATCACCCCTTTCTTCTAATCATGAGATTTGATAGTATCTGGGAGCTCCTTGCCACTCCTTAAGGTAATGGCATTACAGTACTCTTTTCCTTCCCTTCTTGGGTTGTTTTTAGTATCACTAGGGAGAATACCTTGTGGCCTATTATTCAGAGCAAGTGCCAACTGGCCCATTTGAGTTTCTAAGTTCTTAATTGCTATATTTTGAGTCTAAAACATAGACTCACTCCTCTCCATGAACTTCATGAACATATCCTTTATTGAAGGCTTATTTTCCACTTAAGGTAGTAGAACTCTATTTTGAAAAGGGTAATTGTTTTGGTTACTGAAGCTAGGAGGTTGAGATGGCCTACTAGAAGATGATCAAGATATAGGATTTAGGCAATGATTATTGCTCTATAAAAAATTTGGGTGATTTCTATTCCCCGGATGGTATGAGTTGGAATAAGAATTGTGTTGATTCCTTTGAGCATTACCCATGTAACTTAATTATTCAATTACAGTTGACTCATCACAATACCCATTAGTATGGGCACCATCACAAAAATCATAATTAGCCTTTGGAGTGACTATTGCATTCACTCTTGCAGTTTCTTGTTGCCTTGAGCACAATATATCGACTTTCTTGGTCAGTGCTTCATTATGAGCCAACAGAGTGTTGAGGGTATCTAATTCCTTAACTCCCCTCCTTGAAACATTTTTGGCTCAACTAGAAGCAAACTAACTTACCCCCATGGTCTCTATTATTTCTTAGGTTTGCCTGATCAGTTTAGCCATCAAAGCACCGCCAGTTGCAGTGTCCAATTTGTCTCTTGTTTTATAAGTTAGTCCACTGTGGAAGATAGTGAGCTATTGCCACTCTGGAATGCCATGATTTAGGCACTTATTCAGCAATTCCCTAAACCGCTCCCATGCTTCAGATAAGCTTTCTCCATCATGTTGATAGAATGCAGTGATCTCATTCTTCAAATTGACTGACTTTGAAGGAGGAAAGAATTTGTCTAAGAATTTTCTCTAGAGTTGATCCTATGTAGTGATGTTCCCTTTTGGTTGAGAAGTTAACCAACTCTTTCCAGCGTCCCTCAATGAGAAAGTAAATAAACAAAGAAGACGAGCATCATCACTCACTTTATTTAGCTTAACCATATCACATATGTCTAGGAAATTTGTGATGTGGTTATTTGGGTCCTCCATAAGACTTCTCCCAAATTGGTTCTGTTGAACCAAATTTATCAAAACCGCCTTTATTTTGAAATTGTTGGCTCCAAGTGGAGGTTTCACTATATTGGAAACATGTCCAACATCAGTAAGTGAAGCATAATCCCATACATCTCTGTTGTCATCATATTGCTCTTTTCTAGCGCCATTACCCCCATTATTTCTATTATTATCTACCATTTCTTCTTCTTCTAGAGTAACTAATCTCTCTTGGATTTTTCTTGCTTTTGCTTCTTTTCTGCCTCTCCTTGCTAGTTTTTCAATCTCAGGCTCGTATAAGAGTTCAGATGGATCAAGAGTGCCTTGCATACACAATAAAACTACCAATCAGAAGTGATAAAAAGTAAATCAGAAAAACAATTCTAAAAGCAAAAATGACCACTGAAACAAAGAAAAAGAATTAAAAAGTGAAACACAACAAAACAAATAAATTAAAGAAGAAAAATGTCTAATCTAGCACTTTTAAATCTCTTAGAATATTAGCTAAAAACAGTTAGTCCCAGACAACAGCGCTAAAAACTTGTTAGCAATTTGGCAAGTGTACCAGTTGCAAAAGTAATATATTATAAAATGAGTAAGAATGTCGATCCCATGAGGACTAACTCGCTAATTACTTGAGAAATTCAACTGTGTTAGTTATACAAACCAAATTGGATTAAAGGCAGCTCTGTTCAAAGAATTGGACAAGAAATAAAATTAGTAAAATAGAATGCAATTAACAACGACCAACAAACGATTCGATTAAATTAATATAAATAAAAGCCTAGAGTCACTAATCTCGCTTTTCTGTCCTAGAAATTACTAATTTCTCTCATGCACTTATGATTCTAATTAATTATACATGTTAATCTTAGGTTATCTTATAGCTTAAAATAATTCTCCTGAATCTAGATTAAGCTACTCAACTCCTACGCAATCCCTCACGTGGGCTAAGTCTAATACAAACTAACCTAAAATTGGTTAAACGAGATCAACTAATATTCTTATCAGTTAACAAGCGAAATCCCTTAGGTTAAGGTCACGCACTCGTCCTTTTCAATCAGAGTTCTACTCTTATTTCCCCCTCTCGAGATCGATAAGAGCAACGTGCAAACTATAAATTGATTGTTCATAGCAAGCTCAATTGTAAATGAATGAAAAGATATGTATTGATATCATAAATCAAAAATACAAAAAGAGAAATAATCCCTAATCTGAAATTATGTTCATAACAACTCTAGAACAAAAAAATTACCCACTTATGGCCTTAGAACTACAGAAAACATTAAAAGATAGAGAAAACTCCATAAATCCGAGGTTGGGTGATGGAAATCGAGCTCAAAGAGCTTCAGAATAGGATTCCTCCTATTCCCTCTGCAAAATCGGCGTCCTTTGGCTTCCCCTAAACTCAGAATACCCTAAAAATCTGTTTTAATGCTATTTAAATCAGTAAAATGAGTTGCAGAATTGTGACTCACTACTATAACGGTGGAAGACAGAAATAATGTCTTTAAAAGGCTACTTTCCAGGGCTTGATGCTATAGCAGTGGAGGGCAAAATAGAAGGCTTCAACTTGATGGGCTCCAGTAGCCACTGCTATAGCAGTACAGGACCGTCGCTATAGCGGTGTGCGGCAGTGGGGAAGCTTCAACATCTTTAGAAATGCAGCTTCATAGGTTCATCTTCATACACTAACTCTTCCCTAACTCAACCTACACCAAAAGATAAATAACACCATTAAATCACAAGTCCGAGACATGAAATTACTCAAACTGATCTAAAATCTAATAAAACATAAACTAATCTAAAACATTTAGAACATAGGTAAAGATTCACAAGCCAAGGCAAGAATGAGAAAAAAAAAGGGTATTTAGCACCAAAATGGAGCTAAATCTAGAACTTAACAGGTTGTTGAAAAGGCATTGGGAAATACTTAGAAATCCATCATTCTATCCAGTAAGAACGCAAAATCAAATTATAATTACTTGTTGTCTACTCCACGATCTCTTAATGTGAGAGGAACCCTTAGATACATTTGTAGACGAGGAAGTGCCAGAGAGGCCAACAAAACCTGAGCCCAGATCTTTGATTGAGCCAACAGATGCTTAGAGTCGGTGGAGAGACAACCTACAAATGAAATGTATAACGAGTCTAGGGGTTGACGAGGATAAAATGTATATTGGCCCATTGTAACGTAGACTGCTTGTGTTAACATCCGAACTTGTGTGATCATCTGAACAATTGTAATGTCATATTTGCTAGTCTTTCGTTATATAGACTGCTTGTGTTAACATTTGAGCTTGTGTGAGCATCTGAGCTACGATCCACTTTGGTGTTCTTACCTTGTTGTGTTCTCATTATCTAATAATACTACAAGCTTTTGTCAATGTTTTGTTTTCACTGTTTAACAGGTTGATACCAAAGACCTTCTCTGCTAGCGCTATCCCGAACACTTGAGGTCACGATTTCAATCCTGCAATCATAAAACACTTCAACATTCATAACAAACAATATGCAATCATAATCCTCTTCAGTGAGAATCAAGTAAATATGGAAGATAATCAAGCAAATTTGGCACTGTTGGCAGCTACGGAAGACCAGGAATGCTATGGTCTATGAAAATAGTCCTATAGATATTATCATCATTGCTCATGCTTAATTCTTTATTGCATCTAAGATTACTCACTCATAACATGCCTAACTACTCTAACCATGCATAATATAACACTGCTTAATTCTTTACTGCCTAACTACACTAACCAGTCATAACACTGCTTAATTCTTTACTACATCTAGCATATTAAAGAAATAATACATAATATGCAAAATACACAATCAATACAGTAGAAGCTGAATTTCTAGCCAAACCAAAGAGGTGTAGTTGTGACTTCTTTGTTTATCAATCCAAACATAAATGATCTAAAAATTAAAATTTGAAGTTGAAATATTTAAAAAAAATTCAAAAGGGCGAAATTCGTGACTAGTGCACCAAAAATGAGAATGATATATAAAAACCCAGATACAAGAACCTCATTTATAATCAGCAGAGATCAAAAATCAAAGCAAAAGGAGGATAATCGTACTAGACAAAGGCGATAATTGCACTAGACAAGGAGATAATCAAGTAGAGGGAGATTAATCATACCAGGCAAAGGCAATAATCGATGAAGTCTAATCGCTAGTGTCAAAGAAGAGATGGCTGAGGTTCAGGCCATTGAAGGAGAGGCGGATGAGGTTTAGGCCGTTGAAAGAGACTAATGTCGACAGAGAGGCAACTATGAAAATTGGGGAAGAAGGCTGTTTAACCCTAAGGCAGATTAAACAGAAACAAAAAAGGAAAAAATAAAGCTAGGTCAGATAATTAGAGGGGTAACATAGTCATTTTCCATATAAATTTCCCTTTCTTCTATCCTATAAAATACATACCAAATACAATAAACATTTCATTCCTATAATTTTTTTCCATTTTATACTAAACAATTTTTTCCTTTTCCTTTTCTCTTTCCTATTCCCTCTTTCTCTTCCTTTTCCTACTTCCTTTCCATTTCTATTCTGTACTACGTGCCAAATGCCCCTTTAGGGTTTAGGTGTAGGGATCCTCTACTACTTTAACAGAGTATTAATAAAGCCAGAATGTGAAAACTGAAAGTGAAATATTTTTTAGGCACAAATATTGACGAAGCCAGAAAGCGAAAACTGAAAACTAAACGCACCCATAATGAATGAACCCATGTGAGCATTTTCTAAGTTTGAAGTGAAAAGGAAATAAAAGATTATGTGAATAGTGAAATGACGAAAAGCAAGATGACCTTATGAAGAAAAATAATACATTGGCTCGAATGGAATTGGAATATAAAGTGGTTGTACTATAACTATATATGGTTATATGGCATGGCACAACCTTGTGAAGAACAAAACACGCAATCCGCACAAAAGACGATAGAAAAAGAAAAGATCAAAAAGAACTTTATTGAAGAGAAAGAAAGGCTTATATAGCCAAAACAATAGTAATAGCAAATAACTGTAAAAAAAACACAAAAAGGTAAAACAATAAAACTATAATAGACAAACTAAAAATTTCAACAATCCCTACCTTGAACTAAACCATTTTAGTTCATATTTAGAATATCACACACACCAAGCTTAACTTGAAATTTTTGAAAATCCTCTGATTTCAAAGGCTTTGTCATTAAGTTAGCTACTTGTTCCTGTATCCCACAGTAAACTAAATCAATTACTCCATCTTTAGTGAGATATTTGAGGAAATGGAACCGAACATATATTTGTTTGGATATGCCAAGCAAAATGAGATTCTTCAACAATTTAATAGCAGAACTGTTATCACACTGAATGATAGTGCTTCCTCTCTATGAATGGCCTAACTCTTTTAGAACTCTTCTTATCCAGATAGCTTAACACGCACAAGCAGTTGCAGTCATAAACTCGACTTTTGTAGTTGATAGCGTAACAATAGGTTGTTTCTTTGATGACCACGCCATTGCAGCACCACTAATCATAAATACATAACCAGAGGTGCTTTTTCTATCTTCCAAGTCACCTGCATAGTTATTGTCAGTAAAGCACACTAGATTTTCTACACTTTCCTTTTATAGAATATCTCATAATTCATAGTGCCCCTTATACATCTCAAAACTCTCTTTGCTGCTCGGTAATACATCTCAGTTGGACTAGCCAGAAATCTACTGATCAAACTCACAGAAAACATGATATCTAGTCATGTGGTATGAGGTACATCAGACTTCCCATGATCTACTTAAAATATGTTTCGTTTACCTTGATTCCATTTCCATCCTTATGTAATTTGTAACTTGGCTCCATGGGATTACCCACTGGTTTACTCTCCTTTATTTCGAACCAAGATAAAACTTCTCTAGCATATTTCTTTTAACATATAAAGATTCCATCCATCCTCTGCATCACATCTATCCCAAGAAAAAATCTCATTCTTCCCAAATCTGACATATTAAATTCCTTTTGATATCATTCTTTCATCATTTCCTATGAACAACAGATCATCAATGTAGATACTGACAACAAGAATATTGCCCTCCCTATTTTCTTTAATGAATAGGGTTTGCTCATTGTGACTCTTTTGAAACCCCTCTTTAATGAAGTAGCTCTCAATACGGCTAAACCAAACTCTCGAGGCTTGTTTCAACCTGTATAAAGCTTTGTGCAGTTTGTATACCTTTTGCTTACTTCCCTTCCTTTCATACCCTTTTGGCTGCTCTATGTATACTTCCTCACTCAATTCCCCATGTAAAAAGGCTAATTTAACATCCAGCTGATAAAGTTTCCAATCTCTATTATCAGCTAAGGCTATGATTATCCTAACAGTGTCTATTCTAGCCACTGGTGCATAAACTTCATTATAATCTATCCTATGTTGTTGTGTGTAACCTTTAACAACAAACCTTGCCTTGGGTTTATCAACTTCTCCATTCTCATTTAGCTTTGTCTTGTAGATCTATCTCACTCATATTTTCTTTGCCTCTGTTGGCAAGTCAACGAGCTGCCAAGTGTGGTTTTTTCTTTCAATGGACTGGATTTTAGCATCCATGGCTGATCTCTATTTTGGACACTTCATTGCTTCTTCAAAGCTCACAGGATCTGAACATACAATAAGTGCCATATTAGCTTCTTCTTCTTTTGAAAACTTTTCTCCCTAAACATAATCTCTCATCCATGAAAGAAGATGCCTAGCTTTGTTCTCACGAGCATTTACGTCAAGTTCATCAGCCCCACTTGAACGAACTTGATCAACTTTAGTCTCGGCTTCTTCTCTCTATGTACTAGTCTAATAGTCTTCTTCATCAAGTGTACCACTTCCACTATTTTCCCATTCTAAGTCCATCAATTGATCCTTTTCATAGCTTAACTCCTATTTCTATTGTTTTTCTTTTTCAAAAACTATATCTCGGCTCACTACAATTTTCTTTATAGTGGAATCATACAGCTTGTACCCCTTAGATTCACTGCTGATACCTAGCAAAACATAACTGATGCTCTTATCTTCTAACTTGGTCTTATTGGCATCTGGAATATACACATGTCCTATTTACCCAAAGACACAAAAATGCTCTACAGATGGTTTTCTTATACCCTAGGCCTCTTCTGGAGTCATTCCCTCAACAGCAATTGTAGGTGATTTATTTAATACATACACTGCCTAGAAAGTTCTTGGTACTTGCCTTCCTACCAGCATTGACCTCACAAGGTTCATAACAGTTCTGTTCTTGTGCTCGACCATTCCTTTCTGCTATGGAGTGTAGGTTGTGGTTAATTGACGCTTTATTCCATTCTGCTTATAGAATTAATTGAACTCAGAAGAATTAAATTCTCCTCCTCTATCTGTACGTAAGCATCTAATAGGCAGATCTGATTCCTTTTCTACAAGTGCCTTAAAATTTTTAAAGTAATAGAAAGCTTCTGACTTCTCTGATAGAAAATATACCCATGTTTTTCTAGTGAAATCATCTATCAAGCATAATAAGTACCTCTTATCACTACTGGATGCTAGTGTAATGGGGCCACAAATGTCTGCATGGATTAGTTCCAGTTTCTGAGTTGCTCTCCATTGATTCTTCTGTGGAACTGAGTCATGATGTTGTTTACCTTTCATGCAATTCGTGCATACAATGGTACGCTTTGACAATTTAGGCAACCCCATAACAATTTCCTTTGATTGAAGCATTTCCAAACCTTTATGACTGAGATAAGCATATCTACAATGCTAGATATGTGTGCTGTCTTGTGTAGTTGCACTGAAGCAAGCTTCCTTCTGAACTTAAGTCTAAGCAACCAACATGAACATCCTGTTAGCAGTCATTTTTGTTTGAATAATTAGACCTCTATAGGGATGATAAATTTTACATATGCCTAACTGAATTGAAATAGCCAAGCCACGTTCCTGTAATTGTCCCAAACTCAAGAGACTATTCTTGAGTTCAAGTATGTAAAACACATTAGTAATCACATACGTGGCACCATTCCATCTTAGTTTCACATTTCCTTTTCCAAAGACATCCATTTTATTATTATTTCCAAGTTTTACTATATGCCTAAAGGTATTATCTAACTCACTGAACGTTGACTTGTCCCTACACATATGGTTTGAGCACCCTGAATCTAAAAACCAAATTCCCTTTCCTTTTGCCTTAGTTGTTTCCTCATGTGCCATTAATAGTAACTCCTCTGTTTCATCAAATTCGGCATAGTTAGCTTCCTTATCCCAAGAGGGACATTCATACTGATAATATGCCAACTTGTGGCATTTATAGCATTCTACCATAGCACGAGATTGGTTTTGTCTTCCCCTTCCTCTACTACGACCTTTGAAACCAAATCTTCCTCTTCCTCGAGTCATTGATCTCTCTTCTGAACTCACCTCTCTATCTTTCCTTCAAAACTTCTGTTCATGAACAATCAAGGAGCTCTGTAATTCATCCACTGTGATAGAATCAATGTTTCTTGATTCCTCAATGGAGCAAACAACGTAGTTGAATTGTTCTGTTAAAGAATGCAAGATTTTCTCCACTACTTTGACGTTAGACATATTTTCACCATGATTCCTCATATCATTTGCAATTAACATTACTCTTGCAAGATAATCAGAAATCGACTCTTCGATCTTCATTTCCAAGATTTCAAACTCACACCTGAGTGCCTGGAGTTGTGCTTGTTGAACTCTAGCATTACCTTGGAATTTCTTCCTCATCGATTCCAAAATTTGCTTGGAAGTATCTTTCTGAAGTATGGTCTTTAGGATGGATTTGTTAATGGATTGAAACAAATAGCTCTTTACCTTCAGATCTTTTAATTTCAGTTCTTCTAATGTCTTTTTCTGCGTCACTGTTAAAACTTCTCTGTTAGAAGGTTTAATGATCCCCATTTCAATAAGATTCTAATACTCTTTTGATCATAGAAAATTCTCCATCAACATGTTCCAATGATCATAATCTTTATCAAATTTAGGAATACTTGCCTAGATGAATCTGGCATTTCCATCAGCTGCCATAACTAAGTCAACACCTTTTGAGTTGCAATGAGAGTTCCAATGATAGCCACTGATACCAAATGTGAAGAACAAAACACACAATCCACATGAAAGAAGACAGAAAGAGAAAAGATCAAGAAGAACTTTATTGAAGAGAAAGAAAGGCTTATATAGCCAAAACAACAGTAACATCAAATAACTGTCAAAAAAACACAAAAGGGTAAAACAGTCAAACTATAGCAAACAAACTAAAAATTCCAACAAACCCAATATGGATGCCATCAATTTTCGGTGCATATGAGAATGACATTTTGACTATGCTGCTATCAACTCTTAGAGTGTTAGGCATTGTAACCAAGGAACCACTCTCACCATTTTCAAAATCATTTCTTCTTTTTAATTAAACAATGGGAATTAATTAGCTCTAATATTGATTCTCATGACAATTATCCCATCATTGGAGATGAAAACTTTAATTTACTTAAAACAGAGTAAATATATAAGTTCATCCCTAAAAGATACAATTCTTATCATTTAGTTCCTACAAACTATAGACTCAATACAAATTAATCATTTTATATGACTAAATTGTACATTCACTTATTTTTAAGGGATTAATTCAGTAATGGTGTTTTAACATTCAGGTATTAAATTACTTAAAGTCAGACCTTTAATTATGGACTAGATTATCGATCATGTATGATCTAAGGCCTAAATTTTAATTATAGTGTTAAATATAAAGATGATGAAAGGTGTGAAACCTTGGAAAATAAGCGATCTGGGGAGCCAAACTTGCAGGTAATTGCAACGACAACAATCTTATCATCAGAAGACCGATGAATCGGTTGGAGTTCCATGGCATGTCTGCAAAACAAATCAAACTAATTTGAGTAAATCCATATATGAGCGAAGAGACATGCATGCGTGCATGAGAAATCATTAACTTTGTTGTGAATTATAATATAAAGGCAAAAATACATTTTCCTCCCTAATGTGTGTCTTCATTCCTAACATTTTTCTTTCACCAATTTCATCTTCTTCTTTTTTTAATTTCATTTTTATCCTCAAGACTAACGCCATTAATAAAGTTGACAAAAAATACTGATGTAAACTTTTTTCATGTGACATGTCAAACATTTATACATTAATTTGGGACAAAATTGAAATTTAGTTAAATGTTTAAACAAAATTAAAACTAAAATTAATTAGTATGACACTTTAATAATATTAGTATGATACTTTGGTAATAGACATGTCACATGAAGAGCTCTCAAATCCCCTACCTGGCCAAGCAGAGTCGTTCGGTCAGGTAGAGCCCATATGTAACATGTCTCCCCCACTTTGGCAAACTTTCCATTCCCACTCAAGTTTTCCCCTATTTTGGTAAATTAATTCAATATAAGGCCTACAATTCTTCCTACATTTTGGTTCAGTCATTAAAAGAAAATAATACAAGTAATCTCCTTCAATGGAGCTAAATTCTAATTTTACAATAATATTACCTCGACCAAGTAGAGTATATAGAAAGGCACGTAAAGCTCACTCGATCATGATCTTGGCCCAACATGATACTGGCCAATAGAGAACAAACCATAATACCCCAATTAATTTAGTTGTGTTATGGCAAAAATATAATTTGTTAATTCATTAGATAGAGAATCATAGAGAGAGATATAACTTATTGTTGAAATTATCGAAAATGTCATATTATTAGGGAGGTCGTTAATAGTACAAAACATTCTATCTCTTTTCCCTGTGTGCTTTTCTTACTCTTACACTAACAATGTCTGTACTTTTTTCTTTCTTTCTTATGGTTAGTGTCTGTACTTTTTTCCTTTGATCTGTAGCAAGGTATGCTTGATGAAATGGGTTAGGTATTACAGATAATCTTACAAAGATAGAAAGTTGTTGAGTGACTATAGTTTAAGTGAATTAATTCATTAGAGCATTTCATATCCAATTTCTGCTTTCATTTACTCTCTCTACTTGGCTAATTGTGTAGTGCAACACAAGTAGTATGGCTTAGAAGAATTCTTGAAGACTTGCATTAAAAGCGAAACATTGCCACAGTAAGTTATTGTGGCAACAAATAAACTATTACGCAGTGTAAGCTTTTTTTTTTAATTTCATGAGCAATTAAAGCATATAGACATTTGATTTTAGAAGATTCGTGAACTAGTAGTTGATAAAGAAGTGTTAATTGATTACCAATCGACAGAAGAACAAATTGTAGACATCTTTACAATGCCAGTACAGGTTGAGTTATTTTACAAGTTGAAGAAATTACTTTGGAATGGCTAATTCTACCAACTTAATTTAAGAGAGGCAATGTTAGACCTAAATCAAGGTGCCATGGATAGAGTCATGAAGTGGCTTGAATGCTTGATGCAAGAGCAATAGAGCAAAATTGCAGAAGTGTGGCATCTACAATATTTATTACAACAATGTGATATTATTAAAAGCATTTTATTTTTCATTAGTTTTTAGGAGCAAGAATCCACTGCTTATCTCTAGGAACGAGCAACCTGCTCTTCACTTTTAGCAACAGTTTTTCTATTGCTGAAACTTTTAGTAATTGTAAAAATCATTGCTAAAGCGAAGAGCAGCGACGAGCAGCGAATTCGCGGGTAGTTTTTAGGTGGTTTGGATAGTGAAAATTTTCTTATAAATTATTAAATTATAAACCTCCAACGTTTATAAGCTAGAAAACAAAGAAATATAGGCTCTTTCTGTTTCCTATTTTCAAAAAAAAAAATTTAAATAAAAAAATAAAAAACCTATTAATAAGTTATTTTGAAAGAATATATTTTAAAATTTGTTTTATTTTTTTAAAAATACCACTCATGTAAAAAAGTGACATATTGTAGAAAAAATAATATTTTTAGCAACAGTTATAATTTTAAAAAAAATCTTTCTACCCATATTGTACCGGTTATGACTGAAGTTAAACATACATTTGTTTTCTATCTAATTTTTGTGAAATTTTAGCTTTTTCGTATCATTTTTTCTTTTATACAATTTTTTGACTAATATGTGCCTAATCCATTTTTATCTTTTTAAAAATATGATTATCTTAAGTTATTATATAAAGATATTCTTAATAATTTATGTAATTTGACAATAAATTTAATCATTTGATTAAAATATAACTCAAGCTTACAAGTTATGATAACTGATATATTTGACTTGAATTTATCACAATAGTACATAGAAAAATTTTATATTAAATAATTTTTAAATCTTATTTTTAAAAAGAAAATTTCCCACATGTATTTTTTTTTTGTTTTATGAAATTTTAAAATTGTTTTCAAAACAAATTATTCAAACTTTTTAATTTTTATTTTCAAAATTAGTTTCTAAAACAATTTCTCAAAACTTGTTCCCAAAATTTAAAAAAAAAAAACACATCCAAACATGCCCATAGTATTAGTATTTTGTCTCTCTTCTCGTTCTCTTTCTTCCCATTTTCTTATGAAAAAACTATCAATATATTTGTTAACTTTATTTAAATGTGTAAATTATGATTTAGTCATTGAAAAATTCCAATTATCACAATTTATTTGTTGAGAGATCAAATATTTCATTTTAGTCTCTAAATAAATTATATTTATTTTAATATCATCATTTTCTTTATTAAAGATTAAATTAAAACATTTAATATGTTAAAAACTAAATTAAAACATTTGTATTTTTTTAAAGGTTAAATTAATAATTTATTTTTTTATATTATTTATTTTGTGTTAAAAAATATAAATTTATTTTTTATGAATTTTAAAAGGAAATTTATTTTTGTATCAATCAAAGATATTTTTAATACTTTTCATATTATTTAAATAATAAATATAAAAACAATTTAGATAAAAAAATATAATTAACAATTTTTTGTTTCAGAAATTTTAGAGTAGTGCATAGTTTAATTTTTAAAAAAATTATACAAAGCTTATTTTTATTGTTATTATTATTATTTTTTTTTTAGAGTGGGGCGAGTCCCAATTCGCAAAGACCAAAACCTGACACGCTTGCTCCCGCATCAGTTACTACTATCCGAATCATTCTAGGGTTTAGGATTTCGCCCTTGTAGAGCAGAGCAGCCTCTTGTCAATGGCGAACTACGACCTAACCCCACGGATCGCCCCGAACTTGGACAGGCACCTTGTTTTCCCTCTTCTCGAGTTCCTGCAGGAACGCCAGCTCTACGAAAATGACCAGATCCTCAAGGCCAAGATCGAGTTCCTCAACAAGACCAACATGGTCGACTATGCCATGGACATCCATAAGAGCCTCTACCACACCGAGGATGTGCCACAAGGTACTCCCTTTTCCTTGTTCTTTCGTATTTGTGGCGATGTATGTAGTATATTGATGGCAACTTTGAATTTTTTGGTCAGAGATGGTGGAGATGAGGAAGGAAGTGGTGGACAGGCTCAAGGCGCTGGAGGACGCCGCCGCACCGCTCGTTTCCTTTCTGCAGAACGCCAGTGCCGTGCAGGATTTGAAGGCTGACAAGCAGTATAATCTTCAAATGCTCAAAGACAGATACCAGGTTTCTTAACTTCTCCTTTTTATCATTTTCATTGCGTCTTCTGCTGGATTTTAAGATGATTTGCAAATTGAATTTTCCCCTCTTCTGGTAAATGCTTTTTTCGTTGATGGATTATTAACCACATTTTAAAATTATTTGTGGGTTCGTCTTATACACGTGTTAGTTTTCGGCGGCTTGCTGATCGAGTTTAAGATCTTTTTCAATTATTGGTAGTCTGGACGTTCAGGATATGCAATTAGTCGGGATGGTCTTTGTGCAATAGGTGGTGCTAGAAGCATTGTTACAAGTCTTTTGTTGGGGACCTAAATTTATTGTACCGATTGGTAGATAGCAATTAGCAAAGCATTTTGACCTAAAGGTCGAACTAATTTTTCTTTAGTGCCCATGCATTCCTTGGTGAGACTAAAGTATATTTCCTCCTGCAGGTGCCATTGCAAGTGTATATGTAAAGTCTAGTATATTCTCAATTTCAACTGAGATAATAACATCTTGATGATGTATTCTGTCTGAAGTTTATTTTATCTTTTTGGGGTTCATTGGAGGGTTGGAACACATGACACTATTCGTATCCCAGCTCCACTCTTACCATCTGCTCTACCCCCAGGTTTCTGTTTGAAGTTTTAATTTTGTTGTACCTTAGTCTTTGACTCCTTAAATGACATCTTTTTGACAGATTGGTCCTGAGCAAATTGAGGCCTTATATCAATATGCCAAATTTCAATTTGAGTGTGGAAATTACTCTGGTGCTGCTGACTATCTTTACCAGTACCGGGCTTTATGCACAAATAGTGAAAGGAGTCTGAGTGCCTTATGGGGAAAGCTAGCTGCTGAGATATTGATGCAAAACTGGGACATTGCTCTTGAAGAGCTGAATCGTTTGAAGGAAATAATTGACTCCAAGGTTCGTGTTGTCTGTTGATCTTCAAATAGTGGCACTGGTCCATGATTTTTTAAAATAGTTCTATTAAATACAGGCTTATCTGTGTTGATTTTTGTTGCAGAGTTTTACATCACCTATGAATCAGGTGCAAAGCAGGATATGGTTGATGCATTGGAGTCTCTTTATTTTCTTCAATCATGACAATGGAAGAACACAGATTATTGATTTGTTTAATCAGGACAAGTATGCCTTCTTGATTAAGCCTGCCTTTCTTTTTCTGTCTTCATTTGTTTATAGATATTTCATGTCTCGTTTCCATTGCCACTCCTTGTTAGACTGGATAGTTTCTTTGTGATGGTGGTTGTTTTTTGGGACCGGGGGGGGGGGGGGGGGGGTTTTCGCTTTTTGCTTGTATCATTTGGTCAAAATGTTGGCAATGTGGCATATCTAAAATAAGACATCTCTTTCCAGGTACTTAAATGCTATTCAAACTAGTGCTCCTCACCTTTTACGGTACTTGGCCACGGCATTCATTGTCAACAAACGCAGGAGGCCTCAATTCAAAGATTTTATAAAAGTTATTCAACAAGAGCAGCATTCATATAAAGATCCTATCACTGAATTTTTGGC
This sequence comes from Biancaea sappan, assembly GCA_037074585.1. NCBI lineage: Eukaryota > Viridiplantae > Streptophyta > Magnoliopsida > Fabales > Fabaceae > Biancaea > Biancaea sappan. The sequence continues at coordinate 35,683,736 of CM073492.1, forward strand.
TTGTGTTTACGTGAACTATGACTTTGATGGGGCACAAAAGAAGATGAGGGAGTGTGAAGAAGTAAGTGACCTCTCTGCTGACTAGTAAATATATCCTTTAAGAACACTATGTACATTGTTTAATTGGCAAATATTTTGGTTGTGATATAGTTTAAATGGCATATGCTCAGGTTGTGATATAGTTTAACAATTTGTTCCACTTTCTTGCCTATATTTGTCTTTATTCTACTAAATTATTACTTTCAAGGAGTTTTATTATTTGTAGTGTTCATTCTGTAACATGTTTTCCACTTGAAATAATGCCAGGTTATTCTCAATGATCCCTTCCTTGGTAAACAAGTTGAAGAGGGCAATTTTTCTACAGTTCCACTAAGGGATGAGTTCCTTGAAAATGCCAGGCTATTTATCTTTGAGACATACTGCAGAATACACCAACGGATTGACATGGGGTATGAACCTGCTATCTATCATTAGATTTTGTAGCTCCCTTTATTGATGCTTTCCTGTATGGACTTATTTTCACTCATTCATATTTGGGAACGCCGTTTAGAGTTATGTTTTTTTGCTTCCATCTTTTCTTTTTATGCATCAGAACTAAATGTTTACAGGGAAGAAATTAACGTTCCTAATTGCTGATGTTTTTGACAGTGTTCTTGCTGAGAAGTTAAATTTGAATTATGAGGCAGCCGAGAGATGGATTGTGAATCTCATTCGTAGCTCAAAGCTTGATGCCAAAATTGATTCTAAAACTGGAACTGTTATCATGGAACCCAATCATCCAAATGTGTAAGTGAACAAACATTGAGTGCTAAATTGATAGATATAATGCTTTATTACTTCCTGTGGTATTATACCATTCTGACTCTGCCAAGTTGACTGGCCTGCCTTTCCCCGTCATATCATTGTTAATTGAATTTTTCCTCTTTCTTGATCCGTACTTATTGAAAGTTAACATGACTCCAGGTATGAGCAGCTTATTGACCACACCAAGGCACTTTCAGGGCGTACCTACAAGTCAGTCAGTCAGCTTCTGGAGCATGCACAAGCACAGGCAGCTCGATGATTATGGCTCTTGGAGCTTTGTGGAGATTATTACGTTTTTTAGATACCTCGATTTTGTTTTGGATTTAGAATTACTTTCAAATTAAAAGGGCCTGTGTACCTCTAGCATATGATTTTTAGGTGAGCTCTCCTAAGTTAAAGGGCAGAAGTAAAACTGTAAGGTCGATTATTTACCTTTTTAGCTCTAAATATTGCCTCATACATTGCACTAATTTTTTTCCCCTAGGACTTCAGCTCATGGAGTAACCTATATTATTTCTGCCTGATTTCGTCCTTTTATTTTCTTTTTAATTTATGATACAAAAGCAAACAATGATGATTGAGATGTGCTAAATTCTGTTGTGAATTCCGACTGTTGTCTTGACTTTGTAAACTAGAGCAGTATCCTTTGTGGCATATGTGAAACAATTTGTGAGTTGCATGTTAGAGGGTTGTTTCCGAGTACAAAACCATTTTGTGTGTTTGGTTTCATGCTGAAGCCTCTAAAAGCTCGTTTGGTCCATTCTAAAGTAGGGTTGGTGTTTGTTTGGCTTTGTGATGGGGGAAGTGTGATTTTGCACCCAAGCGTCAGTTTTATTCAATGCTTCATTTACTTGCTTTTATGTTCACAGTTGAGTTTAAAATTGATCTCAACTATCTCGTCCCTCTTGAGCCCTGGCCTAATCTCATTTTTGTTCTTACATATTTGCCGGTGCTTCTCTTCTGAAAACAAGAACGAGGAATGGAGGTTGAGGTAAATATAGAGTTAAAAAAAAAGACAAAAAAAAGAGAAGAGCAAGGAAAAATGAACGTGGAACAGAATTTAGATTTGACTATGATGTAAGTTTTTATTTTGGCAAAACTTGCGATTTTTGGCCTACAAAAATTACACTCCAGAGCTCCTCCTTTTTTCCTAAATTTTACTTTGATCCCAAATTAGAAACTTTATCTTCATTGTAGTCCTTGTATAATTTGCAATTTGATCCATTTGTGTTCCATTTTATTTTTGGTTTAATCTATAGTTTCTGTTATTTTAATTTATGACTAGATCTTTAGATTTTAAGTTTCCTTGCAATTGAGTTTCTTTCTTTTTTTTTTTTAACTGTTGTATTATTTTTATGTAAATTTATTGGTCTTATTTTGCTTACAATATAAGAGTATTTTTTAAATAATGATTTTTAGAAGGATAATTTAGACAATTTTCACCCCAATAGTGTCATAAATTTGAACAAATCTTCCAACTAAAAAACCGGAGATGGTTGTAAAATTTTTACTTCGCCAGTATTTTATTTAGTTAAGTAAGATCGTTCGATTAGGTAAGTTTTACGTGAACTTCACTTATTGATTTCGATTGGACCCTACATAAAAGGTGGACCTCGCCTACCATTTTTTTCCTAATTAATATTTTAAACAATTATGAATTTGAATTATAGTTTGTTATTTTAAAACCAAATTTAGCCATATAAATATTACAATTGTAACATTAGCATGTAAATACAAAATGACAGACCTTTGAGCCTTCCATTAAGTCAAATAAAAAGAAATTAGAGTAAGGACTAAATTACACTCCCACCTCCTCTAAATTTTCAAAATCATAACCATTTTTTTAACTTTTAAAACACACACTTCCATCCCTTTTAAAATATACACTTTAGTTCAGTTTTATATGTTATATTTACTGAGATCTATTATAATATATTTTTTTTGATGTCTGATAATCTAGTCCCATATATCTTGAGTAAAATACTTTCTATTAATCTAAAAAGTAAATTTTGTTATATGTGATATTTTTTTACTACTAATTCAGACAAAGATGTCAAAAATATTATGTTTTCTTGTCTATAGGCCTTCCAATATGTGGTTAGGATAATAAGTAGTATTCTAGTAATGTGTGTGGCTTTTTTTTTTTTTTTGGGGGGGGGGGGGAATTGTACTACTTGTTTGGCAAATGTAAAAAAAAATATTGCAACAATTTAAAAAAATTATAAAATTAGACTAAAATATAACAATTTTATAATTATAAAAGAGAGTGTATATTTTAATAATAAAAAGAATAGATTTATAATTTTAAAACTTGTGTAATTTACTCTCCAATAAGAGAGGGTGTATGGATTTGTGAACTAAAATACACCAAACTAAAAATAACGCCAACAAACCATAACATTCTATTTTTGTAATGTCAAAAATCTAAACAAACCTTTTTTATTTGGTCAAATAAGATTGTCCGATCAGATAGATTTCATATAGGTCTCACTTGTCAATCTCAATCAGACAGTCTACTTGAATAAAGAAAGTATTGGCCAAACAAAGGAATTGCACTGGTTTGCCCAACATTATTAACCAGCCTAAAGCAACCATCTTCAGTCACCACCATCTTTAAGTGTTGGAGTTGTTTCAATGGGGGAATGGAGAAGACACTAATACAATGTGTTCAACGGAGCTGGATCTTAACAAATGCGATCTCTCTGCTTGTCGACAAGAGTGCTCTCAAAAATACAAAGGGGAGAAGCAATGTGCTCACTTCGGCTTTCAACTTCATTGCATCTGCATTTGTCCTTGCCCTTGATATGAAGAAATTTACAAAGAATTTTGTTACTGTTAAATTACATTGAGATTTGTCACAGATCTCAATTTGAGCTCTCTGTATTACCTGTATTTAACTGAACTCACATGAACAAAGCAGGATATTATTACTATTTTCATGTGCTTCTTTTATTCGTCTTATACAATTGGATGGTTTATTGCTTTATCTCTGTTCATCAATAAATCCCAACGGTGGAAGAGAGATGAATTAGAGAGAGGGATTTTTACAATAGAAGGTGCAATTAAAAAAAAAAGTTAAGACACATGTTTTGATCAGAATATTCTTATATCTAAATTATTTTTGTTATATATGAGCATTAAATTAATTATATATATTTAATTGATATAAAAATAATCATTTTTTGAAATTTATATTGAATTAAAATTTGTAATTCTCAATGCAAAATATATTGCAGTCAAATAAAAGTTTAAATTTTTTATTATTAAGTTATATTTTAAATAAAAATTAATATTATCATGAAATGTATTTTAGTTATATTTTGACTTAAAAACTTTATGCATAATTTAAAACAAAAATTATATAATTTAAACATCTCGTACAAAATGTAATTTACTCTTTTGTTATTACTGACTATTTGAAGATTTATTTATTTATTGCTATAATAGAATATCATACCTACAATATACATTGGTGTACATTGAGTAAATTATTGATTCAGTTTTTGAAAAATTGTATTTTTTTAATTTTATTTTTAAAAGATCAAATATTTTAATTTATTTTTTGAAAGATTACATTTATTTTAAATTTAGTCTTTTTTATTGTCAAATCACAAATTTATCATTGCTAAATTTAAAAATTTTTATTGTTAAAAGTTACCTTAACAAAAAGTGAGAATTCTTTAAAAATTAAATTGAGACATTTGATCCATCAAGAGTAATGTCAAACAAACTGGGCCAAGTCGACTTATAGCGGGATAAAGATAAACAAATGTCCAAAATTGCCTGCCATGTTCGATGGGCCACTCTTATATATATATATATATATATATATATTTAAATAATATATTTTTTAAATTTTTTAATAAAAATATTCAATATTTTTTATTAAAATACAATTTATAGATGTAAAAATTACTCCTTTAATATTTTAAATGACCAATAAATTTTAATTTTTCATATTTTTTTTAAATTAACTATATTATATTTAAATTTAAAATTTTTATATTTATTTTTTAAAAATTAAAAAAATTTTCTATCTAAATTTACTAAATTTATTAAATATAATGTTATAAAATATAATAAAGTAAAATTATTTATATTCAATAATATAATTTCATAAAAATAAAAAAATAAACGTGCGAACTCACAAATTTTGGGACTTGGCCCATTTTTTAAATGGGCACGATTTTTTGAACTAAACCCACTTATGTATTGACAAGTCATTGGTCATTTTGATAGTACTATCCATCAAGGATTACATTGAAAAATTGTAAATCTCTTAGACCAAATCACTAATTTACTCTTTTTATGTCCACAGCCTGCAAATGTACCAATGATTAGCAAACAGCGTTTGCTGAAGCGTGAGAATCCCAGTGGACACGTGTCCTAATTACAGGGCACACGTTGCTCACTGAATTTCACTGACTTCAAATACCCATAGCGAAATTGGCGAAGAGTAGAAACATAGCGAAGTGAAAAGAAGCGACGGCTTGTTTCCAGTCCTGTTCTTTCATCTTTCCAGGTACTGCATAATCTATCCTTCTTTCCGAGATTTTTTTAGGGACTTAAATCCTTCTTTCCCAATAGAACTAAGGAATTAATCACAGCGAAATTGGAAATAGGTCATGCCAGTTTAGGTTCAAATATGCAATATCAACTGGGCAGCTCAAGTATTTGCTTTCATTAACACTGCCTCAGTGATAGGGTACTGCACAAGTGCGAAAACCTTTCGATTTATGGCTCCTAGTCGTTCAATGTTGTATAGCTGTTTCGGGATTCGAGAATCCGAGTATGAATTTGTTGTTATGTTTCAGATTCTATTAGGCCAGTTGATATTTTGTTTACTGTTTGGCTGGTAAAATGGTACGCGCTCTTCTTAGGAAATGATGATAAGAGTATTAAAACTATTGGACTTTGATAATCTATCTTCATCTTCTACTAGTTGATACTTAGGACTTAGAAGATACCCTTGTAAAGCATTGGAGTTTTCTACACTTATCCTAACATTTTGGAACTATTTTTGGTAACTGGAAGATAAATCGGGGATGCTTTCAATCGAGTTAAGTGGAAGCTAATGATCTACTATAGTTACTGAAGTCTTTTTCTAGTTTAGAGTAACCTTATGGTCTAACCGGTAAGCTAAACTTATTACATATCCCTAGATGGGATCTTGCTGCTACGGTTTCAATTTACTTCATGCAGGTTTCGAATTTTAGAAGCTTCTGCTGTGGATTTTGGTCCTAACGAAGAGGGTGCATGAATTTGAATAGAATTCTACACGGCTCTATTCGTTAAAGTGTCTCTTTCATGGAATACGGATCGGATAAAATGATGCGCGGTGAGCTCTATACTTATTTGCTCCTTCATAACCATCTGGACAGTTTTAATATTACCATGTTTAGTTTATCATGTATTCAGGATGAAGATTTTTGAATTAGCTTTCGATGAACTCAACAACTACAACAACAAAGCCATATCCCACTAAGTGGGGTCGGTTATATAGATCACATGACGCTATTGAGCTCTATCAATGACCAACTCTTTAGGTATCTCATTTACCAGAAGATCCCGTTCTATAACTTCTCTAAGTGTCTTTCTTGATTTTCCTCGACCTTTTTCATAGGGCTCCAAACTATCTGCTCAACTCTCTTTACTGGCGCTTCCAATGATCTTTTTTGAACATGCCCAAATCACTTTAAACGGTTTTCAACTATTTTTTCCTCAATAGGTGTCACTCAAACTCTACTTCGTATACGATCATTACGAATCATATCTCTTTTTGTATGACCACACATCTAACACAACATCTTCATCTCTGCTACTCCAATTTTTTGTTCTTGTTATCCTTTCATCGCCCAACATTCACTCCCATATGAAATTACTGGTCTTATAGTAGTATGATAAAACTTTCCTTTGAGTTTATCAGTACTTTTCAATCACAAACAACTCTTGATGTCATTCTCCACTTCAATCACCCAATTTGTATCCTATGTGCCACATCTCCAATAATTTCATCGTCATCTTGTATAACTGATCTCAGATACCTAAATTTTGACACTTGTGATACAACCTGATCTCCAATTTTAACTTCCAACTCGTTTCTAGCTTGTCGCTTGTTAAACTTACAATACATATATTCTGTCTTACTTTTGTTCAGACGAAAACCCTTCGATTTTAAAGTAGTTCTCCATAACTCGAGTTTAAAATTAATTTCTTCCCTTGACTCTGCTATGAGAATAATATCATCTGCAAAAAGCATGCATTTGGAGATTTCTTCTTGGATGTGTTTCGTCAAAACATCTAAAACCAAGTCAAACAAGTAAGGGCTCAAAGATGATTCTTGATGTAGGCCAATCTTAATAGGGAAGTCTTTTGTCTTTCCTTTAGACGTTTCACACTAGTTGTAACCCCCTCATACATATCTTTTATAGCTTTAATATACGCAACCTGTACACTTTTCTGCTCCAAAGCTTTCCACAGCACCTCTTTTGGTACTCGATCATAAGCATTTTTCAAATTAATAAATGCTATATACAAGTTTTTTTTGTTTATTCTGATATCTTTCCATCAACCCTCTTAGAAGATAAATAGTTTCCATAGTAGACCACCCTGACATGAATCCAAATTGATTTTCAAAAATACTCGTATCAATTCTTAACCTTTGTTCAATCACTATTTTTCATAATTTTAGAGTGTGACTCATAAGCTTAATCTTTCGGTAGTTTGCGCAGTTCTGGATATCTCCTTTGTTTTTGTATATAGCCACTAAAGTGCTTCTTCTCCATTCATCAGGTATTTTCTTGGACCTTAAAATTTTATTAAAGAGTTTAGTTAGCCAGATAGTACCCTCCTCCCCTAAACACTTCCAAACTTCAATAAGAATATCATCAGGGCTAATGACTTTACCATTATCCATTCTTCTAAGAGCTTCCTTGACTTCATCAACTTTAATCCTATGATAATATGCCAAATTTTGTTCTCTCTCCAGGGTTGATAACAGTAGTCGACCCTGATCTGTCATTAAAGAGCTTGTGAAAGTAACCCTGCCATCTATTTTTAATATCTCCATCTGTAACCAAAACCTTTTCTTCTTCATCCTTAACACATCTTACTTGATCCAAATCTCTAGATTTCCTTTCTCTAGTTTTCGCAATTTTGTAAATCTTTTGTTCCCCTTTTTTCGTTCCTAAATCCTTGTAAAACTCTTCGAATGCTTCAGATCGTGCTTCACTTACTGCTTTTTTAGTCTCTTTATTAGCCTTCTGATACCTTTCCCAATTTTCGAGTTATTGCACAAATTGATAGCTTTAAAGCATTCACTTTTAAATTTGATCTTCTTTTAAATAGTCTCATTCCACCACCAAGATTCCTTATCTCTTTGTCCAAAATCTTTTGATTCTCGTAAAAGTGTTTTAACTACCTTTCTAACCCTCTTGGCCATCTCCTCTCACATGATGCTAACATTTTCTCGTAACTCCCAAGACCCTTTCTTTAGCAGTCTCCTCTTGAAAGTCTGTTGATTTTCCCTTTTTAGCTGCCACCACTTAATCCTAGGGTTCATCATTTGTTGATGCTTTTGTTTCCGACCCTTAATAATCACGTCAAGGACCAAAACCCTATGTTGAATTGCCACGGGTTCCCCAGGAATAACTTTACAACTTTGACAGATTTTTCTATCTGGATTCCTTACCAAAAAGAAGTCAATCTGTGACCTTAAAGCTCTACTCTTGTATGTGATTAAATGCTCCTTTCGCTTCTTGAAGCAGGTGTTGACAACCTTGAAATTATAAGCCATTGAGAAATCAAGTATAAACTGTCCTTCCTCATTAAGCTCCCCAAAACCAAAGCCACGTGAACCCTCTCATGTTGTCCTGCTTCTTTCCCAACGTGGCCATTAAGGTCCCCCCGATGAAAATCTTTTCTTCTAAAGGTATGCTTCTGACCAATCTCTCCAAATCTTCCCAAAACTTTTCCTTAAGATATGCATCCGTCCTTGAGGTGCATAGGCACTTATGATATAGATAGTATCTCTTACAACAATCATTTTTAAGTATAGTATCCTATCCCCAATCCTTTTTACCTCCACTACACTCGACGTCCATTTCTTGTCAACCATAATACTTACATCATTCTTTATCCTTACTTTTCCCGTGTACCAAAACTTGAAACCTGAACAGTCAAACTTCTTAGCCTTTTTTTCAACCCATTTAGTCTCTCAAAGGCACAAGATGTTAATTTTCCTCTTTTTCATAGTGTCCACAACTTCTATGGATTTTCCTGTCATGGTCCCAATATTCTATGTACCAATCCTGATTTTTCTCTCCTGGACTAACTTCTTTACCCTCAACCTTTCAGGAACATGCTTATGTGACACTACATTCGATTGACGATACAGTGGCTCTAACTCATTTGACATTGTACTCGAGCCATACAGTGCGTTGCTTCTGGGCAACGATCTAGTATTAGTGGACCGTTGCTCATTAAACACTACATCCGAGCACTGATGCAGCGGCTCTGGCTCACTTGACATTGTACTTGAGCCATACAGTGCTTGCTTCCAGGCAACGTCCTATCATTAGCATAATATTGTCGTTGATCCATGTTCATGAAAGTTTCGACAAAGTTTTACGTTGGTTGTCGAGTGCCTAACACAACCCTTTTCCTTTACCCAGACTTGAGATTGGCTATAAAACATTGACGGAGTTTAGCTTTCGATGAACTCGATCCAATAATTTTGTTTTTGCCTTTTGAAGTCTAAGTATGAGTTTCTTGTATGTATTTTGCCAGCTGTATCAGAGGGGTAATGCATATCACCAGAGTGTTGGCAAGCATTTAATTTGAGTGAGATGCAGAAGATTATTTGACAGCCAAAATATAAGGATCTTAAGGTCATTAACTGTTTTGAAAGCCAGTAAAGTAATTTATCAAAAAAAAAATTTTCAATATAAAGTGTATAACTATATATGCACCTATCTCAACCTCTTCCTTTTCTGCCTAGTATATTTCTATTCTGAGGAGGGAATGCATGGTCTTGAACTATTAGAAGTTCGTTCGAAGTTCTTCCAAACTGCTTCAAAACTAACGCAGAGTTGAATTTGAAACATGCTTTTGCTTATAATGACTTTGCTATAACTAAATGATGGGATCCTTTCAACCTAGTAATTCTGTTGTTTGAGTGTTACTTATTTTTATTTACTTTGATTTATTCTAATGGCCAGTTACATGACTCTCTTATTAGATCAACTTTGTCTGTTTTGAGTTCATCAGATGAGGTTAAGGGCACTCCTATGGAGGATGTATTATCCAAGACCAAGGCCAGTGGTTCTGAGATCGAGGAGACAGATGCCCAGAAAAAATTAACAAGATCGTTTGGGGATGATGCAGAGAAAAAGGTAGGTGGAGAAAATGAGGCAAAAGGTAAAGAGAATGAGGCATCTGGGGAATTCAACATGGAGGCATCAATAACAGCAGATGATGTTATAAGGGCTGGAGGATTTGGTGCCAGAGATGGTATTAGTAGCTTTCTTCCTGTTGCAAGTGATTCAACGGACTTTGAAGCTTCAATCCTTGATGCACGAGAGTATGAAGAACCACAGGGGGAAGTAAGCAGACCAGGCCTTGGCTGGACTGCACCTTCCAAAGGGGAATAATTTGTCATTTGCTCGGTATTATACTCTGGAGTTTGGATTCTCTCAATTTCTTAAAAAACTTGATATGGTGCAATAGAATACAAGAGAGATAGGAAAATAAGGTGTGACCCCGATATACCATCCTCCTATGGATATATGTAGGTTGTACACCCTCTTTCTATCTTCATTGCACCATGTGCAGTAACTCCAGAGGATGTATCCCTTGCTCTCTCACCAAGAAGAGTAAAAGAACTACATTTTGAGTGTTGTAAGTGTCTTTTTGGTTGAAAGTTATAAATGCCTTTTGGCTTTTGTAGAATTTTGTCTAGCTAGAAGTAGAATTCTCATGCTGAGTGTACTAGCTTATGCTTCTGAATTTTGATATGATGTTAGATTCTCTTTTCTTTCTTTAACCTTTTTCACTGAATACGTAGAATTTGTATTGGTTTTTTACCACCTTTATTGGGAGGTTCAACCGTCACAGGTGTGCGGTAAAAGGAAATTTTAAGTTCCTTAAAGTTGTGGAATTGCTTTTAAAGTTTTCAGACTTAAATGCACTAGCTTTATTAAAGTTTTAACGTTAATAATAATAAACTTCTTGTGAATTATGTGATAGGCGGGTAAATTTGAATTAGTGAAGAAAAAAAAAGGATAACTAATTATTTTTGAGCGAGGAGATCAAATTAAATTTTATAATAATATTAGAGGACTGGTATTTAAATTTTAAACTCCCTTTTTTAATTTTTTAAATAACGCATTCGCTTCTTTTCCTATTTTTTGAAACAACTTCGAAAAGGAAATGAAAGCTTCTGTTTGGCTCTTGTTTTCAAAAACATTTTTTGTTTTTAGAAGTTAAAATAAATCTTGTTTGATATATTATTTTTAAGAAATTTGTTTTATAATTATTTTTGATTTTGTAAAATAATATTTTCTATCTAGTTTTTATGAAGTCATCGCTTTCATACTAATCTCTTTTACAGTTATATATATTTTTTGGAGCTATTCTGTGTCAATTATTTTATCTTATTAAACGTATAATTATTTTAAGTTATTTTGTAAAATTTTTTTAATAATTTATCTAGTTGGATAATATGTTTAACCAATTTATGAAAATATAACTCATGATATAAAAATTAATATATTTGACTTATATTTATTATTTTTTATTTTTAAAACATCATCATTAATTATTTCATTGAATTTTTTTATATTTGACTTGTATCACATTAAAAAAAATTTGTATTAAATGATTTTTAAATTTTTTTTAAAAAAACTAAATAAATCTTGCATTTTTCTTTTTTGTTTTATGAAGTTTTAAAACTGTTTTCAGACAAATTATCCAAATAATTTTTTTATTTTCAAAATTAGTTTCTAAAACCATTTTACAAAAATTACTTTCAAAATACAAAAGCAAAAACACGTCCAAACAAGCTCAAAATATGAATTTTGGAGAAGGAAAATGCAACAAGGGCCACGCTTAGTGCTTACAATTATTAAAAGCCGAAAATGCAAAAAAAAAGAAAAAGAAAATGGCCAATAGCTAACACGCTTCCTCCAGGGAGGTGGGTATTATTGGCTTTTGAAAGATTCCGTGACCAGGGGCAAGAAGTGCCAATGGATCATACTCTGATTTCCTTCGCATCATCACTTCCCATCTTGACCCGAAGTGCCCTTTCCATTCCTCTCTCCTGCTGTAATGCGGAAGATATTGCTTCACTCCCAATTTGGCACGCTCGCAGAATTCCAGAATCTTCCTGTTTTGCCTTAGAATGTACTGCAAGCTGTCTTTCCCCGTCGAAAATGGGACCGCAGAAGAAAGAAACGCCACTTGATAGAACACATCTTCCTCTGGAGTGACCAGCGATGTTTTATCGTTCCATCTGTGGCAAGAAAGACCTACTAAGATTGCGAGTACAAATGTGGAGTGTAATAGGTATTTATTGAGGTTCACGACCTAGTTAGTACCTGGATTGGTTGACGGGGTACATGAGGACAGGACCATTGCTTGTCTCCACAAGAATTTGTTCAAACACCTCACGTGCAAACTCGTGAATCCTGCTTCTTGGGATCAGAAGATTGAGCCAAGGATGGGGAACTTCCCACATGCCTTTTGCTCTTAGCTTCATCTCAGAAACATGCACTCTGTCCAGGAAATCCACGTAAGAGACTTCTGATAGGAAGATTGTGGAAGGAATATAGCTCAGTTCTGACAACAACTTGTCTACACACTGCATTTCAATAGGTGAAAAATTATAAGTTTCCTCGTTAAGGACTCTCTATGTTATTACCCCCAATGCTAATGTTTTTGAAAGAAGTAACTTGATGAGTTTTCTTGGCATGCCTAACCTCATTCATGGCTTCAGTTTCATCTGGGTTGAAGTATTTTGCCGCCTCAATACAGTAGAAAGTCTTCCCATCTGAATTAAACTGGCTGGCTTGAAGTGGGTCTTTGGGGTTGAAGGATGACCTCCAGTTATTTAGGATGCCCGTTCTATTTATGATCACAAAACCTTCAATATAATCAAATGTATTTTCAAGTGATATTAAGTACTCTTGATCCCTTGCAAATACAGAGAATTCTGAGTACAGCACTCTAATCCATTTCACCTGTCAAAAGTTGAGGATTATGTCATAAATTGATGTCGCTGAGGAGGAGCTCACTCATAATAATTTTTTCAAACTTGAATTAGCTGTGCACTCACCTTCTTTGGTGCTGGTTCAAGAGAGATTCTAGCCCTGGTGATGATGCCGAATTGACCGAGCCCTCCAAGAACACCATAAAAAAGGTCGGCATGTTGGTTCTCGGAGCAGGTCACCACCTCTCCTTTTCCTACAGCAAAAAATTTTGCATACCAGATGAATGTTAAAAGTTCGAAATGATTGCCACATAGAAACATGCACTTGGTTTATTTTGAATGCAGCATTCCCACTGAGAAAGGGTATTATTGTCATTCAGCTACTAAAATAAATCTTCTTCTCATGTGAATTCTGATATGCTCAGGATTTATCCAGAACTGTACTACAAAATCCTGTTTAGTGAAGGTATAGGTTTTGCTTGAACAATAAATATATATACCTGTGACTACTTCCAGCTGGAAGATGTTATTGATCTGGGGTCCATGCCGGAAGGCTTGCCCGCTTATTCCAGCATTTGATAGAGTTCCCCCAACAGTAAGATGAAGGTAATCAGTCCAAGATTTAGGTGCCAATCCATGTTTAAGAGTCTCATGCAGAATGTTTATCCACAACTCACCACCTGAAACATCCACGTAAGGAAATTCTCCACCTTGCACTTTCATTTCTGGTCGCTCCAGTGATTCCATGTTCACAACTAGGCCTTGATGTGCTTGTGCCTGACCTTGAAGGGAGTGGCCATGGCCTCTAGCTGCAACCTTTAGTTGTGAAGCAAAATCCCTTTCAAAAATATGCTTTATGGTGAGTGAGATATCAGAAGCTGTTTTTGGATGCAGAATTGCCAGAGGAGGATAATGGTATATGTTACCAAAGTCCTTGGCTGCATGTTCATTGTCTTCCAAACTCAAGTAACCATCAAGGGGTAGTGTTTCCAATGATGAAAGGATCTCATAGGGAGGAACTATTGGGGTGATAACAGAGTTGTTGCAGCTTAGGTTGGCTTTATGTGGTATACAGTTCAAGACCACAGCTATTGAGACTCTGATAAAAAAAACCTTGACATGTTCATAAAAAGCAGAAGGTTGTGACCCCATGATTTCTCTGAGAAATACTTTGTAAGAAAGGGAGAGATGAGGGGGTTGAACGCTGTATTGGGAGGCAGGGATTAGAAGAATTTTAGAAGAGTATGGCCAAATGAAAGGTAAGACAAATTGAAGGGGTTTCTTGGGCTGCATAGTCAAAACTCCAAGGGGTGATGTCTCCTTTTATAGACAATATGATACATTGTCACGGGAGTGCCCTCAGAAAATTTCTTTCTTTCTTCCTTTTTTTTTTTATTATTATCATTATTATTTGTTGGAAGGAGTGATGTTCTACATTTTTAGTGGCTTAGAGTAAATGACATAAGAGCATCTACAGTGATGAACCTCACTTTAGTTTTTATTGTATATTGTATAAAGCCACATAAACTTAATTAATTCCCCACTATTTTAAGCAACTTCTTATTCCAGTGGTGAACTTCTTAAGAACCTACAAATGAGTCACACAATTAGCTCTCAACTACTTTAGTATTTATTACTCTCTACTAACATTTATTATGAATTAATTATTTTTATTATTACTTTTTGCATAAGAATCGTTCTTACATGGCAGTCAAAATGGAAAACTACAGTGGTGAACCGAAATAAGAATTATTTGTTAAATTTAAAAACCCCTTAAGAACTACTATTATAGATACTCTAAATGTCTCTAAAAAACTAATGATCATTAGACTAGTACCTTAACTTAAAAATTTCACATTTAACTGTTGTTAATTAGGTGGAATTTTAGTAGCGCAATAAGATATGAATAATGAGTGTGAAGAAAAATGTTTCACATTTGTACTAATAATTCTTCAAAAAAAATTGTCAAATTGTTATATAAGATAATACTAATAATAGAATTAACTTCAAACTCTAAACCCTAAAACTTTTTTAAAAATTTAGTTACATAACACTGGAGACTCCTCTTGATTCAAAATTTTCAACTAGCTCCAAAGAAATTTGATATATATTGAGAAAACTCTCTAATACACTTTTTGTTATTGAAGTTATCTCTCTCTCTCTCTCTTTCTCTATCTCTCTCTTATACAGTATGTATTCTTTCTAAATATAATATTATTAATAATATAGCAGTCTCATATTGTGCAAATAATAATAATAATAATAATAATAATAATAATAATAATAATAATAATAATTGTATTGACGAAACACATCTTAAATAGGAGGATTAATTTGGTAATATAAATCAAATGCTAGGAAGGCCAAGTGTAATTTTTGAAACAAAAGTAATATTAAGTACAACTTAATCAAAATTTGGAAGACATTAGTATAATTTATACTAAATAATTTACATAAAGCTAGCTTAATTAGAATCGCTAAGTATTGGCTTCTTGATCAGGGACCATTTGACTTGTAGGTTCGTTGTAGATGAAAGTGTACTTAATTGAAATGCACTACTGTCAGGGGTTGAAAACTGTGGAATTTAATATATTTTAG
Source organism: Biancaea sappan (assembly GCA_037074585.1). Classification (NCBI taxonomy): domain Eukaryota; kingdom Viridiplantae; phylum Streptophyta; class Magnoliopsida; order Fabales; family Fabaceae; genus Biancaea; species Biancaea sappan. The sequence continues at coordinate 35,699,343 of CM073492.1, forward strand.
TAGTGGAGAGTGATCGGCGGGTCCGGCCCCTACTGTAAGCTGCTTGGCGTTAGAGTTGAGTGAGAAGAGAGTCAGACTGCGGGGTCCCATTCCAGCAATGGCCTAATAAGGAGGTATATAAGTTTGAGCAACAAGTTCTTTTTAGGCATTAAGTGATACTGTAAAAATTTAAAGCATCAAATTTATTTTTTGAAAATATTCATTTATGTGAGGTCGGACTATTGAATATATTTACTTACGTTAATATTGAAAATTTTGATAATAAACACTTAAATATGGTTAAATTTTGTGCATAGTTTTTATACAGTGCCTTATTTCATTAGTTTCTATTTAGTGAGGTATGTTGTTGCCGTCATTATTAGTGCAAGAGCAGAGTTGACTCCTTAATTTTAGAGCTCCGTAAAGAATCCAAAGAATCTCTTTACTATAATTTGTTTTCCCAGTTTACAGTGTTGCAACCATATAAAGTTCACATAGCTACAATTATTAGGCCTCTGTATAGGTGTAGTTATCAAGCTCTATATGAACCTGTATAATTATATGTCAATTTCGTCATACCGTTTATACCCTCCTTCAACACAAGCGACACACGTACGGTTGTTTGAAGAGCCTGATAATATTTTCAATTTTGGTTCCTTTAACATTAATCATGGCATATTCATAAATAATTGAAGAGCTGTCCAAGAATTATGACTCAACTGACTCCTGAGTCCAGGGATCCTAATGAGCTCTCGATTGGAGACTTGCTTACCTAAAAGAAAAGAGCTTAATTAGGACATGTAATGTACATGCTGAAAAATTAGGTGGGTATATACACTCTGGAAAGATATTTACGAGTCTTATATAATGTTTTGTTTTAGTCTGATGCTGACGTATGATGATTTAGGAATCACTTAGGCAAGCCGTACATCTTAAGGGGGATCATGTGGGGACTAGCTCACGTGATCTTCACGCGATCAATTTAAAGAACTAGTTTAGGCCTTGACTATCCTAGCTAGGTAGCTAGTAGTGGTGAATCCTAACGTGAAAGGACACGATATATAACATAGGCACCTTTCACGATATATAACATAAGCATCTGATCCCCATCAAATGTGGTGTACAATATATATATATATATATATATATATATATATATATATATATATATATATATATATATATATATATATATATATATATATATATATATATATATATATATATATATATATATATATATATATAAGAGTGGGAATGGTGGGTTGATTGGAATTGAGAAAAAATTTCAACTCAAACTTATTATTTATTGAAAGATTAGATTGAGTTAAGTTCAATATTTTTAGGAGTTGAATCCAAACTAACCAAACTCGTTATTAAGTGAGTTAATTTGGATTGAGTTGACAGATTGATCTTTTTTTTTTGTTTTTTAACTTTCTTCCTTTCTTTCTTCCTTGTTGTCACAGTACAGATAATGCAGCTCTGATATGTTTTGTATACACACATATATATATATATATATATATATATATATATATATATATATATGATGACCCCATTCTAAGACCCATATCCTAGCTTGTATCAAATTCAACCTTATGAAAGAAACTTCAAAGTTCGAAATCCTAATTATTTTTCAAACTAATATAACTTTCCAACACAAAGCTTAACTAATTTTCCACATTCTATGACTAAAGAAAAAAAATACAAAATACAAAAATTATAACACAGATAAAACAACCATTTTAAAGCAGCAAGTAGCAATACAGATAAAACATATTTTTAGTTCATACGAAACCAGAACGAATCAGAAATTTCTAGTTCATACGAACTAGTTCTGGTTCATAAGAACCAAAAAAGAAACCGAGAAGGAGATACAAACCAGAGACGAAGAACTGACGCTTGACCAAGTGGTGGAGTGGGGATGTGGATGATGAGCACAACTGAAGAATTGATGGAGTGGAGGAAACAAAGACGTTGGCGGAGACAGATGCCGAAGATGGAGTGCAAGTGTGCAACTAAGGAGAGATTGAGAGAAGAGATGAAGTGAAGACGTACAAGAACACCGAAAACTGGACGGCACGGGGGGAAAACCTTAGAAAACTAGGAAGATTTTTTTAAAAAAATTTTATATATATGTTAGGTTTGCGAGTCGAGTCAGGTTGAAATTTTTAAACGTACAACCTGATCCGTCAATGGTTGGATTGAAGATTTTCAACCCAATCTAACTTTGCGAGTTGGTGGATTGGCGGGTTGGTGAAGTCCCTTGCCCACCCCTATATATATATATATATATATATATATGCATACACACCAGTTCAAGCAAAATTACTAACTCATATTTGATTGTTGCCATGATTATCAAGATCTAAATCTAAATCTTAAAATTTTACTATCTTATGATTCTGGACAACTTGAACGATCTCAATCCTATGTAAGATCTAAAAATTTTAGAATTTCAGTAGGATCTCAATTTAAATATTAAAATATTACAATTTTAGAATTTTATCGATCCTATACATTTTGAATTTTTGTTATTTTTTATTTGTTGATATGTTTTTAATCTATTAGGTCAATTGGGATGAAAAAAAGTTATTAAACTAACTTAATTCTTTACTAATACTATACAATTATAGTCTGCCACTCATAATTTGTTTAATTTTTAACTTCGTTTAGTAAAGGCTAACAATGAGAAATAGTATTATAAGTTTTGAAAAAGAAAAATATCTATTTGGTGAGGAAAAAAAAGAAAAGGTTTCTAAATACAATATAAAAATGAAGGTTGCTCTCTATTTTTTTTTTTAATTAATTATATGACATTTGAGCTTGTTTTTATTGAACTATAATGAGACATTGATGATTTTGTATTATTTTAGAAATGTATATCATTATATATATATATATATATATATATATATATATATATATATATATATATATAATTTTATATTTTTTATATGATCTTACAATCCTCAATTCGATCTTATGATTCGATCTATCATGTATCCCTTTTGATCCTGCATAAAATTTTGATCTGACAGCATGACTGTCACACACAGCGTCACTATTTCCCCCTCAGAAGTGTGAAAGCAGCGTGAAATTAAAGTTGAATTCTCTCTTTTTATCATAGTTGCCAAACATAAAGGTAATTTTTCCACAAGAGAACCAAGAAATTAAAAAGGCAGCTAATTACAATTGCGGTTCTCAAAATGTATCATGAAAAGTGTCTTAATTTGGTAAGTGTGAAGTGAGGCTTTATTTCCCTCTCTTCATTTTCTATATACATCACTAAGCTTTTCCACCAGCCCTTTTAGTCAGCAGATATGCATATATATGCTTGTGTAAGCCATAAAAATGGAAGAACGCACTGATGGTGACGATGATGATTCAGTGTAGAAGTGTATATCTTTAACCGTAGAGAGCAGGTTTTCTTGAACCAAACACACACAAATTGAACTCCTTGATGCAGTGCCAAGATCCATTGCAATGGGTGCGTGGGATATTCCTTTGACACTAGAGAGATGGAGGTACAATGTTGTTTTTAGTGACATTGTCTCGTCATATGGTCTTCTCATGATTGCATTTCTCCAGCTTTTTAATCATTCTTTTTCTTGTTTTTCTACACAGTTCATCATTCCTCCCCTCCCTTCTTTCGATCTCTGATTGGACAATATTTTCAAACATTTATATATATATAATATATGTGTATGTATATATATTCCTAAAGCTAGTACTCTAGTATGTCCCATATTACTGTGGAGTTGTATTATTCCATTTGACATGGCGATGAGCTACATTTTGCTTGAAATTAAATTAACCTTGTGTACTGGGTTTTATAGGATATTGTGACATCGTGTTACTGCAGCATGAATAATATACTACAACTAGGCTGCTATTCTTGATGTTTATACTTTGGTTAATAAGTAATAATAAACCTCGATAAGTTACACATGTACACCAAGCAAAGCAAACTAAAATAAGTCTCCATGCTGAAGGTAGATTGATTCGTGGCCATAATTACTAGGTATTCAACATCCAATCAAGAACAACTATATTTCTTTTTATTTGGTCTGTGTTTGTGTGTGTGTGTGTATATATAATCCCATATTATGAAATGTCCCTCTAACCAAGCGTAACTCACCATTGTTGAAAATATTTCAATTCTACTTTTTTGCTGAGCATCTAAGGAGCATGAATCATCAATTACTTTGAATATGAGAGGCATTAATACAGTAATACAGAGTTAGCTTTTCCACATTATCATTTTTATCTTCCTTTATTTAGCATTCATTTTACCCAAGTTTTTGATACAAGTAGCTTTTTTTACATAGGGAAAATCATCGATTTTGTCGTCTTATAGGTCTCAAACATGATAACTTTAAAAAATATTTATACCTAATTAATCTGATGAGGGTGATCAAGATTAGAGGTTTACAAAGAGCCTTGGATATTAATTGATATGTTCCTAATTAAGTAGAAATATCTTTTCACATTGATTGAATAACGATATCGTATAGTTCCATGTAGATTAACGATCTAATTAATAGTTCCTAAGTAAGAAGGCCTTTCATAGTGGTTATTCAATTTTACTAAAAATAAACTTGTTGGTAACGTAAAGAAAGGATTATTAGAAAAGACAATGAATAGTTTGTTTAACTTGCAAGTTATAATAGACACTAAAAAAAAAAGAGAGAGATTTAGTGACGTTTGTTCTAAACATCACTAAATCAATCGACACAAGCTATTTAGTGACATTTACTGATAAATGTGAACACAAATGTTACTAAATATATACAATGACATTTATTGTGGCGCTTCCAACTGTCACTGGCTATAAACACAGTGCAAAAGAATTATTTGTTTAGTGGTGTTTGTCCGCTCAAACACCACTATATAATTTTGTAGTCATCGTTTTAGACTCAAAAAAGCTATTGTATAGTAGTATTTGCGACCACAAAATGCTACTATATAATGATGTTTGGTTGGCAGAATATTACTATATATGCATATATAGTAGCGGTTGTGACTAACAATCGCCACTATATATGTAGTGGAGTTTATCATTCAAAATGTCACTATTATATTATTTTATAGCATTTCTATACACCACTAAAATGACAAGAAAATGCCACTATATTAACAAAATGAACCCAATATAATTTATTTCTCTATTTTCCCTCCAAATGTACATACAACCCTGCATATTCACAAATGACAGCCCAATTCAAACCTCAATGCAAATAATTCATAAACAAATGATGCAAATGGATTCTTTATTAATATATTCCATGTACATAGACAAATAAATTTAGTAAATGATTCTTCATTAATAATAATTTTCTAAAGTAAAAATAAGTCCCAATTACATAAATCAAAGAGTCCTCATATTCCTAATTCAAATTGCATCATCTTCATCATCCTCATCATCGTTATCTCTATCTTCATTCTCTTGATTATAAGATAATAGAGAGTTGGTTACTGATACGGAACTACCTCCACTCCCTTGATCAAAAAGCTGTAATTATAATTAAAAATTTTAATAAATTTATCAGTCGTATGGAGAAAAAAAAAACTAATACAATTTAGTCTAACTTACCCTTCGTGCAAGATGTTGCTAAGAAGGAAGCTGATTTTGCTGAAAGCTTTAGAAGAGCTGCATCATTTCATTATGTTTTCTAGTCGCTCCCTCTGCTTGAGACCTAAGGCTTGATATCTCCTCCACTTAAGACCTCAGATTTGCAACCTCCATCTATAACTCAGGAACAGATTGACCAGAAGATGACCCGCCAGCAAAGCAAGAAATACGCTCAACACTTGAGAAGGATATGGTCCAAATCTCAAGCCACGCACTCATCTAGGACGCTCTTGATTTCCTAAAGACAGGTTAATGCGTCCTAAGACGAGACTGCAGCTGATGCAGACCCCTGCGACTCAATCTCAAATATTTTTTCCTACACACGCACATATAAAATAAAAACAATATTAACAAACTAACAATTGCTATAATTTAGCTCACATTTCAAAAATTTAAATATAAAACAACTTATATTGATAGTTCTCACTTCATCACTAACAAATGATTCATCCTTCTTCTTGTGAGTGGTTGTCCAAACTTCCGCCTTGCTAACGGGTCTACCATGCTCAGTAACCTACAGAATTGAAATTAGTTTGTTAATTATGAAATAATATTGTATTATGGATTAAAAAGTAAGTTTACCATCTCAACTCCTTTTCTAGCCAAACTTTTAGTGCCTCCTGTGTGAACTGAAAGTTTGAAACTACTTTTTCCCAATTCAAAGACAAATTTTAATGTGGTCCAGTTTTGATATGTATAACTCAATGCTCAAAATAAGGACCAAGAATGTTAGTGAAATATTGTTTTGGGTCAATTATTTATTTATTGCTAAATCCATCAGCGTCTTCCAGATCTCCGTTCGTTGTTTACCATTTATTTTAACACACATTCTAAAAATCAAAGATTAAATTGACATTGCATCTCGAAATATGTATTAAAATACTCAAGGGAAAAGAAGAAGAATTAAATCCTACATCAAAGGACAATTAAGGAATAAAACTATGAGTTGTTCCCTGCCAAGCCTCGCTACAAAAGTACCCAATTTCTTTTTATGGTTCAGCGTAAAACCAATTCCCATCTACTTTAACTAGAAAAAGCTCATCCTTTACCAATTTAGAATATAAACAACAACCCAAACCAGTCAAATGCACTTAATTTTAGCACCAGCAACACTAATTCAGCCAAAATTTCACCTAAAAACTGCATCCATCAAAGCTTACATAACAATTTTATCATATCAATTTCTAGCATCTTAGTCCAAAAGAAATACTCCTTTACTAATTTAAATTTAATTACAACACAAAACAACAAAAATACTCCAGAACTTCATTTAAAATTCATGTAAACACACATTCTGCAGAACCAGTCTCTGTCTTCCAAAATTTATGTTCCAATTTGAGTATTTCCAAAAGGATTTTCCCTAATTATTCAAATTTTTCATACGCAAAGTGAAACTGAACCTTATTCACAATTTTGCAGCATCTACAACCATGCAACCGTAAAGAAACTGCTCAACTTGCTTCTGTGTTTTTGTCTTCCTCAGCTCACCCAAGTTCAGCCACCTCTTTTGATATCTAATTTTGAAATTTAAAAGTCTTGAGCAAGGCCTACAACAAAGATTTTTCATCAGAACCATAATTTAAAACATGCATGAAACAAGGATGCAGTGGGAACTTTTATTACTCATTTGGACTTACTCGAGAAGCAATACCAAAATTCGGCATGAATTTCCCAACTCCAACAAGAGAAACGACAAATGGTCTGACCAGCGGTGATGGGCCAGAAGAAGACGGCGAATGCCTCTGTGTGACGGCAGACGGCAGTTGAAGCACCACAGCAAAAGAGATGAAGTTGCACGACGTGAGAGATGAGATACAGAAACAACGAGGTTAAATGATTTTGAGATTAAGGTCAAATTAATTAGAGTAATGTTACATTGACGTTTTTTGATTAAACACCACTAGATAATGGTGTTTGTTCTATAAATGCCACAAAATTATAAAAGTAAGTTAATTAAACTTATTTTTAAATTGATTTTTTTTGTATATTGACGTTTTTCAAACAAATACCTAGTAGCATTTGTACGAATCGCTACAATATTGATATTCAGTTGCGTTTGTTAACAAATGCTACTATAAAATAGCCACTATATCTCTATTTTTTTTAGTGTGGTGATTTCTTTGAAGCTATTTAATAAAAGGGTTAAGTTGCCTCAATTTATTTATGGGCCGTCTTATAATAGGCCAACCCATTTTACACTTCGATTTGTACAATGACATACTCATGGAAAAACTGAAGGCCAAGCCATTTTACACTACGATTTGCACAATGAGATACTCATGAAAAAACTGAAGTGGATCCTTTGTCTTAGCAAGAATGAAAGCATTAGGTTGATGACATTCCATAGTTTAGTTGTCAAGTGTTTTCTTCAAGAGTTGGAATTTTTGAAGGTACAGCCGGCCGGCGCAGTGATAATGCAGTCTACTGTCACAATCATGATGATGAAAAAGTACATTTTGTTTTGCCAAATAAGTTGAATCTGTTTATAACCACAACTCTGGTTCCATGCCCAACCCACTAGTTATGTTATAGTGAAGTACATTTTGTTTTGTTAACCAAAGTTGGAGTGGAAGAACGTCAAATCTCTTGTCACTTCATGCTACTCCATCATTTGGTCTCACAATATTTCCTGCTAAAACTATAATCTTAAACAACGCAAAAAATTAAACACGAAGTCCAATCATTCGCCATTAACCTAATCAAAAGAACAGAGACCCACTAGTTGAACAGAAAGAACCAAGCGAGGCCAAGCATGTGAAAACATGTTAATAAAATCTTTATAGTAACCACCTACCCACACACATGCATCAGAAAGCATGTAGAGTTTAATATCCTTGTTTTTTTTTAACTACTAGTGTTTAAAAATTTATTGGACTATGACTAATTAAGTTTGAGGGGAAGTGAACCACAAAGGTGTGAATTCTCCTATACTTGTTCATCTTTCCATCAATTTTTGATTCGTAATCAAAGCATTCACTCTCCTTTCACTAAATCTTTTTGGAAAGTCAAGGTTTCCCCTAAGGTAAAGGCTTTTTTAGACTGCAGTATTTAATTGAATTAACACAAATGATATGCTCAAAATTAGAAGACCTAAACAAGGCTCTTTTGCTGGATGTTTGTGTGATGTGCTATTAAGAGTTCAAAGACTAGTAAGCATCTTTTCTTGCATTGTGAAGTAGCTAAGAATGTGTGGAATAGATTATTTGGTGTTATGGAGAAAAAATGGGTGAGTCTAGAGGGGTTTGGATTGCTACTCTATTAAGAGGTTTTGGAAGGAGAAATGACAACCAATTAGCGTGATGGGTGTGAAGTTTGCAATCTTGTGATATATTTGGTTGGAGAGAAATACAAGGGTCTTAATACAGCAATAGCTCCCTCCACATCTTCTTTGGAGTAGGATTAGTTTTATGACTTCTAAGTTCTAAATGGATGTGAACAAATGATTTCTTTAGTGGGACCTCCGAATGGTTCTCATTCCTTTTCTTTTTTGTCATGTACTAAACATACCCTTAATGTTTGAATATGCTTATTAAGTTGTATACGTAATGAACATTGGAGAAATTAAGGAAGAGGAATGAGAAAGGGACACGTGTGTGAATTGAGGAGTACTAAAGCGACACGTAGTGTCCTTTTGGAGTCAGGCCATGGTCACCAAATCCATCATTATTCTTATCATGTTCCCCATGTTAGTTAAATCCATGTCTCTTTGTCTCTGATCAGTGCAGTTCTACGCATGTATAAGGGAGTGTGAAACGAGTGTGGGATATGGGAGAGAGAGAGAGAAGACAGAACTTAATTACTGCATGCATAATTGAGGGCAAAAAGAAAGAAGAAAACGATGCATGAAAGCAAAAGAAAAAGGAAGCCTATTTTCTGCCCCACGGGTATATATACATATATATATATATATGTGTGTGTGTGTGTGTGTGTGTGTGTGACAGAGTGCACAGCAAATGCCATTCACGTCACGTGCAAGTGCAAAGCAAAACAGAGTACTTACGTAGGTGTGGTGGGGAAGCACTATGGCTAGCCATTAATTGGCCATTTCCTTTGTGTTGGTGCACTATTGTACTGATGTCCTGTTGAGATAGCACCTTGGTCGGCTTTCTTTTTTCTTTTTCTTTTTAATTAATTGGTATAAGTATTTTTATTTTTTACAAAATTTTAACTTAAGCTTTAATTTCATTCCAAAATTTTTTTCGTTTCAATTTTATCTTCTATTTTTCTAATTAGTTTTTAAATTTATTTTTAAATCTAATCTCATCTAAATTATTGATCAAAAATATTAATATAGTCACTCTTATTATACCGATTAGTTTAGCTAAGCTTTATTCTACTTCATCTTTTTCTCCTTCACTTTCTCTTGCTCATCCCAATTTCTCTCTCTCTCTCTCTCTCTCTCTCTCTCTCTCTCTCTCTCTCAATTTAAAATTTCTACACTTATTTAAAAAATTACAAAATTTTTCATACCTAAATTTGCTACATTTATTAAATAGAAGTTATGAAATATAAAATATGATAAATTCAAAATTTTTATACAAAATAAATTAAATTTTAAAAAAAAATTGGCTGGCACTTAAGCTTCCCGACCTTGATCAATTTGTCCACAGGCATGTTTGAGATTTTAAACCCATTTTTAAACAAGCTAAATTTTGTATGCCTATATCTACCAAATTACCAAACTCAACAGTTTAGTCTTTGGGCCATGATCTATTTGGATGCTGCTACACATAATCTTACAATCTTACATAACTTTATAATCGTGGCTTAATATCATCAGTAAAATCCATCATAAGTTACAAGGGTTCAATTTTTTTGTTGTTGTTGGATATGAATCAAACAAGAAAAAGTATGATAGTACAAAAATAATATAAAAGTAGCAAGGAACTTTATCAAAGGATTCATTTCTGGTTGACCCTTTTGCTAGTTAAGAAATGTTATGGCAAGTAATTACTTTTCTCACTTTTTTTTTTAAAAATTCATTTCTATTATATATAAAGTCCATAGAAAGCATAACTTCTTAGGAGCTTAACGCAGCGTTTGGTTAGAGGGAAGAGAAGAGAGGGGAGACATTTTTTTAAAATGACCTTATTTGTTTGAATAAGTTGGAAGAAAGAGGGGAAAAAAGAGAGATAAAAAAATCTTTCTCATTTCCTTTCCTTCTGACAATGAGAGGATTTCAAAATGAGAAAAATTAAAACCATGTAAAAAGATAAAAATATCTTTAATAATTTTTCTTAATACCAAAATTACCTTCTAAGCCTAATCTCTATTATCCCTTCTCTGCACAGCTCCCTCTCTTTCGTAATAGGTAAAGATTGAATTTGAATATATTCAAACACTCAATTTTAATATTAAAATAGCGCATAATCTATAATCTATATCAACATTATTATGATCTCATATAAGTTTCATAAGGATTTTTTTTTGGTTAAAATTCATAATAATTATTTTAGATGTACACTGTCACTAAGGTACATAACCAACTAAGGCCACAAGCAACTAGTAAACACATATAATTTAATTTATTAAAGACACCCAAAAAACATTTTAATAATTAGATGTGCATCTGGAAGTAACAAGTAATTATTAATAGGTTAAATTATTCTTTTGGTCCTTATAACTTCACTTTGATTTTTAATTTGGTTCTTATAGTTTAAAATTTTGTAATTGAATCTTTATAGTTTTACAAATTTTTTATTTAGTCATTGTTACGTTATTAAACTTTTGTCAGTATGTCATTAATTTTTTTTAACGTGACTAACTATATGCATATTAATACTCTAAATATACGTGATTGGTACCAATTAATAGAAAGAAATTAACTGATATTAACTCATATGTATATGACATGTAATGTAACTTATATTAAATAATTAGGACAAATTAACTTAATTCATGTATATTTCAAATGTTAATATAGTGTATATATTGGTGGTATTACTAAATTTTAACAAAATATTAATAAAATTTCAATAATAGGGATTAAATTAAAAAATTGTAAAACTATAAGGACTTAATTATAAATATTTAAACTATAAGGACTAATTAAATTAAAAATTAAGTCAAACTATAAGGACTAAGAACATAATTTAACTTTCTTAATATACCACATGATTTTTATCATGGAGTTATATTAGAGCTACAAATAGCAAAAATGCTACAAACAGAAAAAATGGTATCGTTACCACAAGTTCCCAATTATTACTCTTAAGGAATCAAAGTTCATCTCCTTAATTAGACGCATAAGTCGCCACAGAATGCATTTTAGGTGACAATATTATCTGTTATCACTTGCCACTAAAAGATATTTTTAGTAGCGACTTCCCTTTCTCTTATGGTCTTTAACTAATTTTAAGTGATGAAAATAATTTTTTTTAATAGTGGCCGAAGTTGCCACTAATTGTGAAAGTCAATATATCTGAACATTTTGTAATTGATGAATGTTTTTCTTTTGATTTTTCGTAGTTGGGTCAACTTAAAAAAAAGAAGAAGAAGGAGAAGCAAATTATCTTTTAAGGCCGAATTAAAATTGGACACAGTTTAAAGATAAGAATGACACTTTAACAACTTGATTTTTAGAAAATTTTGAAATATGATTGTTGGAAATTTTACACAACCAGCTTTTTTGACAAAAAAAAGGAAGCTAAAAATACCAATATTTGACATATATATACATATATAATTAGGTATATAATTGTAGATTTAAGGTGGGTGTAACACAACTTTGTTGCCTAAGATATATTGCTTTCTAATGAATGATATTGACAAATTAAGAACAATTTCTCAATGCCCAGCTACAGCACGCAAAGCAGTAATTATAGAAATGGTTTTTGATTTCTCAAATCCACCTTCCAATTGATATATGTGATTGAACTTATTTAAAGACTTTGAGTTTTTTGTTAACATTTTGTACTATACTCTATGCTTGACTTATTAATGTTCGTTGATCTATGTAAGTACAAACAGTTTTTAATGATCACTTGTGAATTCTTTTATTGACTATATTTTGGGATTTCAAATAATTAATTTGTGATGTTACGTGATTATTTCCTTTTTATTACTTCATTGCTTATTAGCATATTTGTTTATTTGTTTGCAAACAGTTTCATAGCTTACTTTCCTTTGCTGTATATTTGTTTAAAATCAAAGGATTAATAATAATCATTTTATTTTATTTTCTTTTTCTTCCCCTTGCAAACCAAATAAATTAAAGGAAAGCTTATTTTCTCTCACCTTCCGTCCACTCAAACTAAATCAAATAAAAAGATTTTATTTTTCTTCCCATTCCTTTTCCTCCATTGAACCAAACAATATGTAAATGTTTATATTCTTTGAATATCTTGAAATTTGTGTAAATTTTCTTTTATTACTATAGACACAAATCAAAATATGACCTCAGGATAAAAATATTTAACTTTTTAAAAAGTTAAATTTTTTATAAATTTATCCATATATATATATATATATATATATATATATATATATATATATATATATATATATATATATGTATATGTGTGTGTGTAGTTACATATAAAGAGAGAGAAAGAGAGAGAGAGAGAGAGAGATATGTAGGCCGACAAATAGACAAGATAATGAAGTAAAGGCTACAATAGTAGGGGTTGTCCTCAGGTTATGTGCCTTGGCTTCCACTATCGAGTTTCAAATTGCAAGCAATTCCCTTCCCCAAAAGCCTATGCATGCAAGTTGAGATCCACCATGCTTATTTTAATTTAGACTATCAAATTTTAGATTTAATGATTTAATTTTAATGTCTATGTTTGCACCTACACACAACTTTGATTTTATAGAACCAATTTCACACTTTAGTTTTCTTTAACCATTATTTGTCTATCTAGTCATTTATTCTAGTTTGAGTAATATTAGACTATAAAGTGTAATTTTTTTAATTTAATTTTTTTATTTACAAATTTTAAATGCAAAACTTTACTAATTAAAGGGAACAATTGTCAAACTGCTTTAATCGACTAGAGTTGATTAGATATCACTTATTAAACTATAGACAAAAGAATTTTAAAAGTTTAATGAGTTAAGTATTTTTCATTGGCAAAAATGCAAAGGATCTCCTTCAACTTAGGAGTTGTGCAATCAAACCCATTAGCTTTAAAAGTTGGCAAATGAATCCCCTTAAATTTTAATTTTGTGCAACATAATTCTTTCATTGTTTTTCTTTGGTTTAAAACCCTTATATTACTTATTCATCTAGGTTGAAAAATGCCAAATTGGCAAAAAATGCAACTAACCTATCATCTTGAGGGTTTATTTTAGTTGCAAAAATGTAGAAGAAAATGATAAAAGGCTATTAATTTAGTCACTTGAGATATTTTTATGAAAAAATCAACAAATGTGATGCACAAAATTAAAAGTTTAAAGGAGTTTACTACTCGTTTTTTTAAATTAAGAGAGTAAAATGCATAATCCTCTAAATTAAGGGAAGTTATTTGCTTTTTGGCCTTTTTTTTTTCATTGTATAACCAATGAATGTGATTTTTAACAATTTTTATGTAACAGATCAAATTATGTATAAAGATAATTTTATGGAAGATCATGTTTAAAGATACTCAATTTTTGAGAGATTAAAATAAGATTAGTCTAAAAATTAAGATTAGAGGCATGTTTAAACCAATATATAAAGATTTCACTAAGCAATGCATAATGGCCAGTCATGGACAAATTATAGGGCTACACGTTAGGGTTCCAATAAAAGGATACAAGATAGCATGTCAATTATTAGGGTTTAATACACACACACACACACACACATAGCTTCGATCATGTGGTCACTAATCACAACACTATTTTTTTTTTTTGGGTTCTAGTTAGAATGACTAATGAGTCAATAACGGCTGAATATTAAGCTCCTTAATTAATTACTTAATATTTATATACATTTGTTGTGGTTTGTTTCGATACACTCCATGCATGTCATTTTTTGAGTTGCAATGGCAGTTAAAAGTAATGTTTTTGAAATCGATTCGGTCATTGACTCGAACTGGCCTTCAAGTCACTTGTTCAACCGTTGGGTCGTCGGGTCAATTGCTAAACCAAATAAATAAATTAAATATATATATATATACTTATATTTGTTTACAAATAAATTTAAAACTAAGTAAAATAAATAATTTATATGTAAATTTCACACTTTAAAGTCTTAATAAATAATTAAAATAAAAATACCCATAAATAATTTTTTAGTCATAAAATTACAAATAGTTTTTTTAAAAATTTGATTGTTAATTTTTATATTAGATGATTATATAATTTTTTTTGTTTAAGCTCTTCAATTTTTCTTGATTTAATTTTTTTACATCAAATAATTATATGAATATAATTATTTTTTATCTCCTAATTCATTAGTAATAATATACTTATTTTTTGTTAAATTAAATGTATTTTCCATTTTATTTTTTGAAATCTTGCCACATGCTCTTTTTGGTTTTTGGGTTAAAATAATTTTAGCATCTTATATATATATATATATATATAATATTTTACCCATATAAATTAAGAAAAAGTTGATAGTAAGATGGTAAGACACACAACTTATATTTTTTTAAATTTTTATACAAATTTAAACATTAAAAAAAAGTCTTGATCAACTGGGTTGATCGGGCCAAAACTGGTTCACATGTAAAACCAATCTAAGCATGTGACCTAGTCCAGGCTAGCCATTGGATTTTTGGTCGACCCAGTCTAGTCAAAAGCACCATTATTGTCAAACTACGTACTTATGAGCCTTTTCCACCATGTTATTTGTTTTCTTTCTCCGTTTAAAGACAGAGAGATACAGGTTGTCATTCATGAAGCCTCAAAATAATGCAGCCCTTCAAGTTAAATCATGTCTTTTTTTTGTGTGTTTATGTGTGTTTGTCTATACATATATATATAGAGAGAGAGAGAGAGAGAGAGATGAGGCATATGAAGTGAGAAGAATAGTTTAAACTTTAACGTGAGAGATGAGATCGAAGAAAACATATTTATTATTAAATCACAAATAGATAGTTTAGATTAGTGTAGAATTTATTACACAAAAATCAAGGACATATAATTTTTTTTTGTTGATTTTCACATTAATGATTTATATATCAATTTAAACTATAGATTTGTGCTGTAATGGTGATTATTTTTTCTTCCCATCACTTACATTAAATTATTTTTTTCACTTGATACATCTCATATATATATATATATATATATATATATATATATATATGATAGGAGAAAAAAACCATCTTTAAATCACAAATCAATAGTCTAGATTAATGCAAAATCATTTCAAGCGAAAATCAATAAAAATATATTGATTTGTGATAATAGATTTTGTATCAATATAAAACATTAACTTGTAATGTAACAATAATTACTTTTTTCTTCCATCTTTTATATTATTAACCATTTCACGCACTAGATATGCTTATAATATTATCGCGTTAATTTTTTGAATGAAAATATTTGAATTTGTATGATAATTAAGAAATAAAGCATATATAGTGATGATTTTATGTATGACATAAATTGAGAAAAAGAAAGTAATCAAGTCAAGGTTGGAGAAAGTGGAATTAAGGGCACTTAAAAAGGTAATTAATTAAGCAGATATAGGGCAGCCAAAATCTTAGGGTTTTGAGGTGAATTCATGAAATTGAGAAGTGAAATATGGCTCATCTCAGTCTTTTGCTGACAAGTGACAACGACCGCATAGCTAAAGTCTTATCATGCATGCATATATGTTCCTCACAAACCATATCCAAAAAGTCACCCATAAGATATACAAAGTGGACGCATGTCTTCGTAGTTTTTTTGTCATAAACTCATAATACAATCATTAAATTTAGGCCATTTTTTATTGTGACCGATTGTTTGATTAAAAAAATTAAAAAATAACAAAATGTAGATTCCTTTAATCGTGATGATATGAATCATTATTATTAAAATCAGATCAAATTGATTAATTTGATCGAGAATTAATCAAAAAATTAATTTAAAATAATTTTTAAAATTAGTAAGTGATTGAATCGGTTAAAAATTGATCGAATCAGGTAAAAATTAGTATTAAATAAATTGGATGAATCGATCCACTTGAATTTTTTTAAAAAAAATTAGCTTTACTTATTCTATAATCAGGTAATAAAACAATTAATATTACATATTATTTAATTTTAGTAGAGATATCAATATATTGATATTTAATTTTATGGTTTTAATATTAATGAATATTATATTGATTAATAATATTTCTTTGTTATTTGGTCAGCTATGAACTTTTAATTGTAAATGTTGTTTTGTGTAATTTGATATCAAATCTTATTTTTGATTGAATTTATAAATTTATATTTATAGTTTTAAATTATGCATATATTTTTAATATATTGAATTTCAAAATAATATGTTATTTAAATTTTAAATTCATTTTAAAATTTAAAATTCGAACAAACACAAATTGAATAGACACATCTATTACGAAATGAATAAAAACATATGTTGAAAATTGAACAAATATAATTGTTCAAGCTCCATATATATCTACAGTAGATAACTTGATTTCAAGAGAGTTTTATTGTATCTTGAAAAAATCTATCTCTAATTTTTTAATATACAAACATAAACTCTTTATAAATAGTGTCTATTACACTATAAAATCATTTTATTTTCTATATTTTTAACATGTTATTCATATTGTGGTGATTGGACCTTATAATTGTATCAAAAATTAGAGAGAATTGAGATTTTACAAAGTGGCCAATAAGGTAAAGAAGAAGAAGAAGCAGCTTTGTATATGGATTCAAGTACGCATGCACTTCTGTCTTCTTCATTCACAAATCACAATCACATGGGTCCTATCAGCCACGTTTCGCTTCTCCTGTGAGGCTGTGAGCCTTCATTCAGAACAACGTTTCCCACATTATCATCCTCTGCCAACATGTTTGGTGTGAAGTTTTCATGTAACGACAGAAATAATAATAATAAAGATAGTGAAAAAATTATCTGAATTATTTTTTTAAAAAAATTTTATCTTTTTTTTTTAAAATTAGAATATTTTAATAAAATATTTTATTTTATTTTTATTCATTTTCTTTTTTTTTTGTACCAAACATATCCTATATGTTTGATACACAAGAAAAAATAAATAAAAATAAGAATGGAGTGTTTTAGTAAAATGTTTTAATTTTTTTTAAAAAGATTAATATTTTTTAAGGAGATAATTTATATAATTATTCACTCTCTTTCTTTTCCCTTACACTACGGACCATACATGTAATTTTAATTTAAGTAGCTTAATTAGTTAGAAGCTACAGGTTAAACTCACTGAGTGTGACTAGTTACTAAAATTAATTAAAAAAAGTAAATAAATTCAGGGTTCATGCTCCATTGTGAAATAAATTAAAAATGTACCCTTTAATCATCTTCAGGGTTGATTTTTCAATATTAAAAACTCGTTTGGTACACAGTCAGATAAAAAAAAAGACAAAAAAGAATATAAAAAGAATATATTTGGTATGTAATGAAAAAACAAAGAAATAAGAAAATATGTGTTTAGTATGTAAAATATATTTACTAAAATACCCCTGTATTAATTTATTATTTATACTACATTTACTATTATTTTTGTCCCTTAATTTTTTCTATTTTAATATAGTCCTTTTTTCTTTCAATATAGTCTTTATTCATCTTTTCAATATAGTCTCTTAACTTTTTTTCTTTCAATATAATCCCTCATCCTCATTCTCTTCTTTTTTCTTTCAATATAGTCCCATTCAATATAATCCCTCTCTTCTCTTCCTCAATCTCTTCTTTTTTTCTTTCAATATAATCCCTCTCTTCTCTTCCTTAGTCTCTTTTTTTTTTCTTTCAATATAGTCCTCTTCCACTGTCTCTCTCTCTCTCTTCCACTGTTAGAATTAATATTTGATTCTCTAATTCTTCTCCTTAAGTTGGATTTTGACTCGAGGGCTTGAATGAGATTAATTTTTTTTTTTTGGATCGAGAATGTAGAACTATAATGAATTTCAGATCATGAAGGCCTCAAATCATACACTTGATTGATCAACATGCATGGCTTGAAGGTTGAATGCTTCTTTAATTGAATATGATTTTATTTTTCCCAATTCGAATAGTGAAGTTTAGCACAAGAGAGATTAGAATTGAATTTTTCTTCCCTTCTTTGCAATAGGGTCTTATATGTAATTAATCTGTTTTAGCTAGATATAGAGTTCTACACATTAAATATCTCAATCTTCATTTGATATTTTATTAAGAAATAACTATGTGGTAATTCTAGATTGTTTACAATTATGAGATTTTAAGTGTTGAGGGATTTTATTTGCATGACATTATTATTTATCATATTTTAATAATGGCCCATAGCTTAAATTTAATTGGTTATGATGAGTTACTTTACATATGTATAAAATTTTTGATTGGTTGACAACTTGACATATATTTATTTTATATTTAATGACCTAAGAAAATTTTTAATTACTCATCAAATATTATTTATAAGTCACATTTTTGCCAAATAAAATTTTGTAATTGACATAAAATTTGTAGAATTATAAATTTAAATTGATAAAATTTAATTACCCTACAAATCTAATAATATATACATATAAATTGATTTTTCTATGGTAAAATTCATAATAAAAAGTTATATAGTTGTTGCAATGTTGACTTCACAACAAAAAAAGGTAAAAATAGGGGAAAAAACCCTTACTAAAGCCACTTTGTACCATGATTAGGAAAGTGGCATTATTTAAAAAGAAATTAAAGAGGGATTAGCAAGAGATAATCCCTTTGCTATTCCAAGGTTGTCCTTGTCCCTCGCTATTTGAGTTTGAGTTTCATTATATGTTTCACTAACTATTCTTTTATTACTCTCTAGTTAATCTCTCGCTATTTTAAGCTGAATGTAAATTGGAGATTTTATTTATTTTACTTTCTTTTTTGTCACTCTGCAAATAAGAAAACAGAACAAACACTAATAATAGACAACCAAAGAACTTAACATCTTTCCTTCACTGATTTGTCTATCACTCTTTTAATTTGTGATGGATTTTTGTCAAAAATCCGTCATTGATCACTGATTTGTGACAAATGACTGATTTTACACGGAAGCTAAGAAAGCATGGACACATCATTGAAAAAGATGACTACTATATTAAATTAAAAGAAATCATATTACAATGCAACGTGTCCAAAACTGTGTCAAAAATGTCCAAAAAAACACTCCCAACATTGTCAGAACATATATAAGTCTAAAACAATAACTAAAAACTAAAATCAATTATCCTCTTTAGAGGAAGCTAATGTAGCAATAGTGGCCACTAGTCGTTCCAAACACTGATTCAATTTGCTAGATTCGCTGACTCAATTGTTGCATAGTATTGTTTGTGCCATGCACAAGCATTGAGGACTATGGTGCATTTGACTTACTTCTTGCATGTCCTGCACATTAAATTTCTATAATTATTAATATATATTCATCTGAAGAATTATTATCAAATAAGATGTACATATTTTATTTTAATAATAAGTTATATTTAATTAAGATATAAAGTTTACACACACACACACACACATATATATATATAAATGCTTATAAATTATTTATTTTACTTTCTTTAAAATTTATTTATATATATATATATATTATTTATTTATTCAATTCAATAATTAACTCGGTGATCTAACAGTTTGATTAGCGATCCAATGCTCAAAAATCCTCTCTAGGTCAATAGTTAGGCTAGTCTTAAAACTATATGGTCATAACATAATAAATACAACATTTAACCTTAGCCATGACTTCAAAAGTGGTCTAATAGTCCTACAAAGATGATCAATAATTCTGTGAGTTTCTAAATGAGTGTGGACATACTACCCTATTCTAACCTTACACTACCAATGAACTTCTAGCAAAACTACTAAAACTCATGCGTGCTAGCAGATTAATATTATATTGGCAATATTTAAATATCGATATCCTATTCACAGTAAATTTAGACTTAAATTCATTCCTTACATCCCTAGCTACCTCCCTTTTAGTGATACTGAGTGGTTGGGAGAGGTCCCTAGGGAGGAAGAATATAAGGAAGAGAGACTAAGGAAGATGAGAAACGGGAGAAGATGAACTTCTTTACACTAGCATGTAATGCAACATGTAGAAATATGCAGAAGCTTAAAATAAAAGCATAATATAAAAGAGTAAAAAGTAAAATAAGATACACAAATAAATTTGAATACAGAAATAAGTTTGAAGCCAAATAAGTTTTTTATTTATGCTTTCTGGTTGAGAAATTTGCAAGTTGCGTTATCAAAGTTAAAAAGATATTTTGGGTTCTACTAGAACCATAGGTTGATAGCTTCCGGGGTTGCTTTGTCAAGTTAAAATTCTGTCCACCATTTGACATATGAAACCTTTGGAGGAGAGGTAAAGCATTTGGATAGCTAGACTTCCCATATTTGTAATGCCATGAAAAAATCCAAGTTAAAGATGATTTTGAGAAAAAATGAAGATCAACTGGTAAAGGGTCTTCAAACAGATTAATTCTTATGGTGAAAAGTTCAAGGTCATTTTTCACAGTTTCAGGAAGAATTTCTTGGCTAAGGCTAAAGAAATCCTACCATTTGTTGAACCACTAAGAAAAATGGTATTGAACATTTCATTTAAAATAGATCAGCCATGAATGGTAAAAAATAATTATTTTGGTACCAAAAATACAATATCAGACATCAATATATAATCTCAATGATTATATCTTATTGAATCAAAATTTTGTGAAAACTTTTTAATTCTGTTAAAATCTTGACTCCCTTCAGTTAGACTTACTACATTTATAATTTGAAAAACCGAATGGGTGTATATAGTTTGTATTTTGTAGTGTCAATACAATAGCCTCATCTATTTCTAGTTTTGGACAAGAATATTCACCTCCCTCAAATTAGGGTCAGTAATGATTCTCAAATTCAACCTCTCGTCGATGTGGATTCTAAACATGAAAAGAGAGGGAGGGGGATTGATTTTTCGCTCTAATTTGAACAATCCATCACTGAACATGTGACAGAGAGAGAGAGAGAGAGAGAGAGAGAGAGAAGTAAGATGCAAAATAAGTTTGGATGACTTAGTGCGGAAAATCTGCATAACTAAGTTATTATATCAAAGATGAATGGTTCTGTAAATAAAATAATGAAAATCAATGTTGATTGGTTTAAGTTATTTAATATTTATTTATTTTTAAATAAGATTTAAATTCATGTGTTATATCAAAGATGAATGGTTATGATTTGAATACTAGTGACTTAAACGAGAAAAAAAAAAGTAGAAAATCATGAATTTGGATGACGAAACAATTCCATGTTTGCTAGTTATGGCAGTTCTATTTGTGGAGTAAAAAAAATTTATTTTTTTAATTATTTATAAATTAGTTTATTTATTAATATAAAATTCAAATAATGTAATTATTTAATTAAAAATAAATAGAGTAATATACTTCAAATTCTCTTTATTTTTTAAACCTGCAAAACCTCCCTTATATTTTAAAACATATTACACATAATTATAATTCAAAAGGTTGAACTATTTAATAATTAACTCTACATTATCAATGTGAAAATTTTCAAAATACCCTTAAATAAGTTGTCCTCTGTTTTGCTTTTCAAACTTTTTTTTAATTATCTTTTAAAAATACTGAGACATATAACTATAATTTTAAAAAATGATAATAAATTAATTATATGAATATTCTGTAAACATAAATATTTTTAACAGCAAAAAATTTTCAAATTTAGAATAATACGAACCTAAATCAGTGACTTTTTTATTTTTTATGTTTTACTTTGTTTAACTTGTAATATAGAAACTTATATATATATATATATATATATATATATATATATATATATATATACACACACACACACACATATACATATAGGTTATTTGGGAATTTTTATTGTAGATAATAGAGAGATAACTATTTACCAATTCAAAATATTTTTTTATTAGAGCTATGTATAATGTATTTTAAAAATATAAGTTATGTTAATTTTTCTAGGTTTTAAAAATAAAGAAGAAATAAGTGTAAATAAAGAAAAATAGAAGGCAAGTTAAAGTATTTTATTTTTAAAAATAATATAATTCGAAATAGATGAGAGAGTAATGATTATTGAGGCGAGAGAAGAGAGCGAATAAATGTTATTAATTGTTTTTTTCTTAGCCTATGAGATAATAATAAAATTAAAAATAAATTATACTAACTTTCTGTGAAATTTACTTAAATTACACTTACCACTAGTTTTAAATATTATACTAAATTCTTTTAACATATATATATATATATATGTGTGTGTGTGTGTGTGTGTGTGTGTGTTTGTTTTCACAATACACACACACATACACATATATACATACATACATATATATATGTAATCATCTCCAATTTATTTTATATCAAACCAATTAATTTTTTTGTACTTCAAGCTGTATTTTTATTTTTAACATAACAGTAAAGATAATTAAACTAGTATTTATGGGTAGCAAATGACTTTTAAAGAGGAGAAAGACACTTGTAATCATGTACATGTGTATGGCAGTTCCTCGATGTGGCAAGGTTAGCCAAGTGTGGAGGGTTAGGAAAGAGGGATGACCTTAATAAAACCTTATTAGGCTTACCCTAAGTGATTGTGCATAGGATGAAGGCCTTTTTTCCAATCCTATTGAGCTACTCCCTAAGACTATTCTCAAGGAAGAAAGGTGAAAACCACTAAATTGAGTGTCGTGAATAGCACTTGACTACATCAAACCAACTCTAGGAGCATTGCTTAGTCACGTGGTCAAAGCAACTGTAATACCTATGAAATCATTTCTATTTTATTATGCGTGTGATAATTGTGAGCTTTATATATGTTAAGGTATATTACATGAAGGACTCAATTGAAAGAAAAGAAAAGTTTGGATGTGAGAGTAAAACTTAAATCTTTGCTTGGGTTGTTATGTGAATGATGATTTTAGAAGGATTTATGGTTGTATGATACATGAGTATTACCCTGTGATGAAATTACCTTATTATATAAACCACCCACACCATCCATTCTCCTCTTTTATAATCTCTCACATTCCTTTTCAAACAACCACATTTACAACCATTGAATCATCCTCCAATGAATTCTTTATGCCCTGGCAACCTCCCCTACCTCGAAAGACAATTCATTGTGGTAGATAATCATCTTCCTCCCCCCTTCTCTTAGAAATTTTTGTACCTCATAACCCTAGAGTTAGGAAATGAGAAATTGTTGGGTTGAAACATGTGGGATAGGTTTGGGTGGCTCCCTTTATGTTCTCTTATAGTTTATCCACTACAAGAATGTATGAGAATGGTGGGATATGGCTATAATCAAGGAAAAGAGGCATGAACCCTAGCTAGGCATAAATTTGGGAATTTTGAGGAACATGATGAAATTGATATGGTATGGTTTGGTTTTAGTGTTGGGTAGTGTTTATTATTGTTCTTTAAGGTAATTGAAGCAATTATGAAGTCCTAAGTACCCCCAATTAATGAGTTTGGTGGTTGGAAAGTGACGTATAAGGGAGGGGAAGGTGAAATCGCATAGAAGGAATGCTCTAGGTAGGTAAGGCCTCAGGTGTCAAGGCTAGCGCCCCCAAGAGCACTCCTTCTTGGGGTGTTAGTGCCTAGGGCACTAGACCTAACACCCTAGGCTGCCATCCCAAGGAAGGGCATAGCACCTATAGCTGACGCTTTCACAAACTTTTCCCTTTCTTTTCCTTTTTTCCTATTCGATCATTGAAGGATCTTGAGGAATTCCTAATCATCGAGTTTTAGCCTCGGGAAGGTAGAAATTTATAGTGTGGAACTAAGGTAAGTGAATAATTCTACTACCTTATAATTCATTAATTGCACTCACCTAGATAACTTAAGAATTTCTTTCTTTGGCTATAGACCTTGTGACATAAACATGACAAGTGACATGTTAAATAGATTATGCTTTCTCCTAAATGCATAATGACTTATTACCCAAGAGCAATGGCGATAACAAGAGATGCTTATAATTGTTTTTTTATTCTCATGCATTTATAAACACTTAAGCACACGAGTGGAGCATTTGTTAGTTATGACTTTGTTAGTTATGACTAAATCATTGAGATTGTGACATTGACTAGTTATACTATTTGTTTTGCCACTATATGTGTATTAGCCCTAAAGCATTATGCTATAAGTTTTGATAATAATAAATGTGTGAGAATTGTATTTTGTATATGTCTCTCATGTGCTATAAATTAAGTATGATTATCATATTTAATATGAAATATTTTATACTTGAATTATGCTCTTTACGATGAATTGGACTGACTATTGGGTTTGCAAGTTAAATATTGTTTATGTATGTTGGTTCAAAACAATAAGAGTGAGCATTAGATTGATGAAAATAGAATATTAATATCATACTTTACTCAAATAAATAACAAGTAAGAAAGATGCTCCAAGAAATAAAAATTAGAATATTTGAAGTTTTGAAAGCATATTTGCATCAAGATAGCCAATGAGTTTGGCTATGTATATTTACAATAAGCTAATAAATTTTATGTGAAATCCAATTATTTAGATTAGCATTTATTGGCTCAATGCCTTTTGAATAAAAAACATATGTTTTAAATTAAAAAGATAGTGAGATATGAATTTTTACAAAAACTTAATTTTGACATTTGATCACTATTTTGATTATATCTCCTAAATAGTAAATAAATTTTACGCAAAACTTATTTTATTTAAAACTATACTTAAAGAGCTTTCTTATGATAGGTCATTTGCTTAAAACAGAGTTCAAATGTGAGATCAATCGCTAAACTCTTAACAATGGAACAATCACCATAAGAACAACTTTTTTAAAGTGTATAACAGCTTTTTTTTTTAATCTCTAACAGCTATATGTTAATGAGTTATATATATATATGACCTCAAAAGCACATTTTTATGATAGACTTATGTGTTATAATGTGATCTTTCACTTATTTTTTTCATCTTTAAAAGAGATACAAATATCATTGAGTCAACACTTGCATAATCTCTATCATTTGAGTTCTTAGAGCTTCATCTTGTATATCTACTCTTAGAGATAGCTCGTTTGAACAATCTTTTTCCTCCAAAGCTTTGTAAGACAAGGGAAATCCATCCCTTAGAGTGTTTTCCTTTAGGAAGAGATGTTTGCTTTATTTTAGAGAGAGAAACAACTCTAACTTTTGCTTTGTTTTAGAGAAAGAAACAACTCTAACTTGAGTTGAAACTTGTAAAAGCTCACAAGTGCTTGATTAAACTTGTGATATTAGTGGAGAAATCTCAAATAGTTGCTTGGAGACTAAATGTAGGCTTGGATTGGAGCCGAACTAATATAAATCTTTGAGTTTGCTTTCTCTTTCCCTACACTCTTCACATTTCAAGTTAATTATTTGATGCTCTATTTTTAATTTTATTTTTAACCTCAAGTATTGATCATTTGTTGTTTGATTCACTTCATTAAATATTTTTCAAGTAAACCACTTGTTGTTTGCTTTATCTTTCTTTAAAACCACCCTAATTACAAGTGCTTTGAAAAAGATTTTGGAAATAACTCAAGATTTTGTAAACACCCAATTCATCCCCTATTGGATGTTGGTTGCCTTGTCTAACAATATGGAGTTATGTTTAGTGTGAGTGATGTAAATTACACTTGCTTGTTGTTGACCCCACTGCATGAGAAGTAATATTTTAAATTTTAATGAATAACAAACAAATTAAATTAATGAATTCCTTGGTAATATTGACTTTTATTCTTTTAGGAATATTGATCAAGCCAAAGGTATCAAAGAGCTAAAGATAAGTCCTCTATTTGTTTATGCCTTAGGACTTAGAATATTTTCTAAAGTAAATTGAAAGGCAAGAAAATTTATTTTAAAATCTTTGAAAATGTTTTTGAATTTTTAACTAAATTGGAAAAATGATGGATGCTCTATTTGGGTCTTAGAAATTTTCAAAACCTAAAAAAATCATTTTTTTAAAACGTTTCAATAGGCTACCAGTCTACTAGTTGCTCTTGGGTAGACTTTTGAAAATATTCCATTAGGCTACTAATCGACTGCTTACTTGCAAGCAGTCGATTGGTTGCTCTCAGGTTGAGAATGGCTAAGATTCTAATGGACTACCGACCGCTTGCCTGCAAGCAGTCGACCGGTTACTCTCTGTCTTGAAATTTAATTTCTTTCAGTAGCTTACTAGTTGACCTATTGCTAGGAACCAGTCGACTGCTAGCGTCTGGAACAATTTTGAAAACGACAACAGAGAGCTACTAGTTGACTGCCAGGTACTTATCAGTCGATTGACACCTTATTAAAAGGTATCAGTCGACTATTGAGGACCTACCAGTCAACTGCTAGCATGATGGCATCAGTAAGAACGGCTATTTTCAGAAGAACTTGCTAATATCATGCGTAATCTTTTTTCAATGGATCTTTTACATCTTGAGCTATAAATAAAAGCTATAGTAGGTGTCAAACAAGGAGAACATAATTATTACTACTGAACCTTAGAAAAATCTTCTTGCCAATCAATTATTTTCTTGAGTGCTTTCAATTATAATATCTACCCTAAGAGAGAGTTCGTGCTTCTATTCTTTTCATCTTTCTGAGTTGTATTCTCAAGGAGAGTGATTTCTTGAAAGAGTATTTGAGGAAAAACATTGTAAGAGTTGAGAAAAGCCTGGATTTAAAAAATTCTTTGCAGTAGTTGCTCACAAGTGCCCAATTTGATAAACTTGTGGAGATAGTAAAAATACTCAAGAAGTGGTCTTGAGGACTGGATGTATGCTTGAGTATAAGCTGAACCAGTATAAATATTGTGGTTCAATCTTTTCCTCACTTACTCTTTAATTGTTTTAGTCTTATTTTTGTTTCCTTACACCCTTTAATTGTTCATTTTGATTGTGCCCTATTTTTCTGGTTTAAACTTGCTATGGAAGTTTGGCATGTATTCTAAAGCTATTTAATTTCCAACAAGTGTTTTTGAAAGTTTTTAAAAACCCAATTCACCCCCTCTTAGAACTAAGCCATTTCTAACACTTGTTTCACATCTGGTGACATAAAATTTTGGCTTGGTTTATACATGTTGAAATCAATCTATGTCTTATGGGGAAATAAGGGTGGAAGGGGATTTGTGGGGTAACAAGGGTGGCCATGGAGCAATAAAGATGGATAGGATTTGTTGAAGGATTTATGATGTGTAATCAAAATGAATGTCCTAGCCCTCGCAAGGGATACAAGAATCATACCGTTTAATATGAATTGAGTGGTTGATTTTGGTTAGTACTTCATTTTATTTTAGAATGAGATATGTATTTAATTCTATGATGTTACTTTCCACTCATCGCATTTAGTAGGGTAGAACTATTCGCTTACTGAGTTTGTACTTACTCCTTTCTTCCTAAAACTTTGAGGAAGAACCTCTGCAACTTGAGTAGAGGAGTTGTCAAGCATCTTGTACCCCTTTTGACTCTGAGGTTTTGTTTGATGTAACCATTTACTCTTGTAAAAATCTCAGAGTCGATTTGTAATCATGTAAGTAAGATCCTAAAGGGGTTTGAGTTTGATGACATTGTGTACAACTATTACTTGATATTTTAATTTGCTCTTTTTGGATACATTGTTTGTGGGCATTCTAATGGTACCTTACACCTTTTGTATGAGGTTGATTGTCATGATTAATTAGGTTTACAGTTACAAGGTTAGCCTTATGTACCGTGATGTCACATGCTGGTTTTGGGGCGTGACAACAACTTTGGTATAATGCTTCTCTAGTTAACATTGTGTTGACTCTAAGGGAGGGAAAGTCACACTCTTTTACCTTGAGCTTCTAAACAGATGCAAGGTGAGGTACCTAGTATACAATCCAAGGGAAAGATTCACTGAGCAATTTGTTGTCCATGGGATCGATTCATTGGGCATTGTGAAGCATTTAACTTAGCCAAATATATCACTAAGGTCAAATGCTAAGAGTGCCTAGGTGCCAAAGTACTTGGTTCTAGAAAGACTTGGTACACATGGCTATTGAGTACAATGTCACAAAGCATTAGCTCTACACCTTGAACATCTAACGCATGTGTATGTTTAC
Source organism: Biancaea sappan (assembly GCA_037074585.1). Lineage (NCBI taxonomy): Eukaryota > Viridiplantae > Streptophyta > Magnoliopsida > Fabales > Fabaceae > Biancaea > Biancaea sappan. The sequence goes on from CM073492.1 coordinate 35,728,125, forward strand.
TATTCAATCTCTAATGGATATATTTGTTGGGCATTCTTAAAGATGGAGTGATACCTTTTCTTAATTATCTTTTTCTTGAATGAAATGAGATGCTTTGGGGAAGGGGATGCTCTCATTTCTTGAGAGCCCATTCATTGTTGAATGAAAAGGGGCACTCTTTTTGTATGAGGAGGGCCTACTCTGAACTAGCACTGGAAATATGGGTGGGCCGGGACAAGCCTGGACTTCGAAGTCGAGGCCCGTTCGTTCATGGTCCGCGGGCTCATAGGCCAACCCACAAGCCAAGTTAATTTTTTTTTTTGAAAAAGAAAAAAAACTAGTGTAGGAAAGGAGGTTTAGAAATACTAGTTGAAAGAGTTTGAATATGAACTATTTCCAAGATAATATAGGATTAACTATTAAAGGACGTTGACAATACATGGGGTATTAACTATTTCCAGGATAATAGCTATCATTTTGGTATTTTAATTTCTCAAAACCTTGACAGAGTGATATAGTAGTCCACCCATCACTAATAATGTTATTAATAGTAAGTGAGTGGCTAATAAGAAATACTAGTTTTCTTTTAAATAATTTCATTCTTCTATTTTTTTTAATAAATTCTATAGTTATTTTTGAAAATTTATAAAAATTTTCATATCCAAATTTATTATAATTATGGAATATAATGTTATAAAATATAAAAATATGATAAAATGAGATTATTTACATACTAACTAATATAATATAATTATATAAACACATTTATTTTTTAATTAAAAAAGGGTCGACCTAGGGGGCCTGTATAGACCCATTTTTAAACGAGCCTATTTTGAGATGTCCAATTTAGGAGGGTGAGTCAGGCTTGGCTCGCGAGCCAAAACTTGTATTCCCAATGATACTCTAAATGAAAAGGCTGTTGATCATTACTAAATAAAGGGGATCCTTAAGTTGTTTGGAGACATTTATTATCAAAGGTATCCACAGATACCTATATTACAAAGTGGCAAGGAGTCCCTTAACTAACTAACGACTTAAGGTGTCAGAAAACACTGTTCTTACTGAATGGAGAGAACCCCCATAACTAATGAAAAACTTAGAATGTGTAGGGACACCCTTCTTACTAATTGGAGTAGACCCTCTCGGCCAATAAAGTTATCCTTTCTTAATAACTCCTTTTTTTTTGTTCGACTAGCAATAGCTAGTGGACATCAAATGGGCTACTAAAGCGCACTAACAAGCAAAGGCAGAAGAAAATAACTCTAGAAGCTCTAATCTGCAGTGCTTGGAGAAATAGGAAATAAGGAAAGTGATAGGCAACATGCCTATAATACAAATCAATAATATCATGACCCATCTATTATCATGACCACAAGTAGCAAGAAAGACACCTTTCTAGATTTTAAAGTGGATCACGATTTTTGGTGAGTTTGCTATGAATTACTGAAACAGTGGCAGAGTTGCAAGGTCACCGAAGCCACGATCTCTTAATAATTTCTGATGAAGGGACTGTGGCGAGAAACTTGTCCAATACTAGGGAAGGCTGAAATTCTTACACAGCCTTGCTACTTCATCAGTTGCAGCGCTGGACTCTCTTCTACACCATGAGTAGATGGGTATGTCAATCTTCTTTTTCAACACCTCAATATCCTTTGCAATTGAATACACTTGCTAGTGCATATGTTGATTCTTGCAGATAGTGTATAGATCCTGATTGTCAGTTTCGAAAATCACACTTGAAATTCCCAAATTAGTGACCAAGATGTGCACCTCCTTCATAGCAAGAGCTTCAGCGTGCAACGGTGACAAAGCACGAAGAATTTTCGCAAAGCCAGAGAGGACAGTCCCACGTTCATCTCTTAGTACTACTCTAATAGAGCAAAGGTCCCTATTTGCGTCAAAACTGGCATCTACATTACACTTAAGAAAGTCTTCAAGAGGCGGGGACCAAGCCGAATGCTGGTTGGAAGACCATCTTAAAGAAGTCTGGGATTCAATGGGGGGAGAAATTTTCAACTGACTGCAAGCTTCATAGGCAAAATTAATTGCCAATGTTAAGGTGTGCTCTGGAAGGGGGTTTTTGTTTTCAAAGAGCTTAAGGTTCCTACCTTTCCAGATGTACCAAGACAAGGTAAGAAGAAATGCCATATTCTGATCTTGATTCTCCTTATCAGTAGACAGTAGGGAAATTCTGTCCTGGAGCCATAGGTCGAGTCTAGTAAAATCTTGATTATCAGGATTCCATTGTAAATGTGATCCAAACTAGATAGGCCTAGTCCACGAGCAGTGTAGAAATAGGTGTTCAACATTTTTTGAAGTTTCATGACATATTGGGCATAGAGGACTGTCAGTAAGTTTCCTTTTGTATAAATTTTCCTTGGTTGATATTGCATTTCTACATAAGTTTTAATTTTGGGGGCAACTTTAGCGCTCCATATCTGCTTCCAAAAATTATTGTCAACTGAGTTGGAGGAGGAGCAAGTATTGCAGTCTAGATTCTTCCTTCTATTTTTCTCTGCATGATAGCCAAACTTGACTTCATAGGATCCATTCTTAGTAAAGGGCCATATCAGCCTGTCTTGTTCTCCCTCTGGGAGCAATGGAGTTGCAGTAATTTTTGCAGCTTGTTTCTTAGGAAAAGAGTTGAAAATTTTCCAAACATCCCAAGCTCTAGCATTCTGATTCAAAATGGTATTGATAGTGGCATCTTGATCCTTTATTGTCTAGCTTGTTAGAGATGATCCCATGCCTAACTAGTTGTCCTTGAAGATCTTTACGTTTGTGCCATCACCTATTTGCCACATGCCATGAGTGAGAAGAAGATCTCTTCCTTCCAAAATGCTCCCCCAAGCCCATAAACTTCCAGGCTTCTTTTTTGCGCCCCAAAGACTGTCATCAGGAAAATATCTACCCTTGATTACACGAGCCCACAAAGAGTCAGGGTTACTAGCGAGTCTCCAAGCTTGCTTTGCAATAAGGGCTTGATTCATTAATTTAAAATCTTTGAACCCCATACCCCCATTGCTTTTACTGTAAGTTAAGGTATTCCAATTGATCCAATGGATGCCATTGCCTCTATTGGAATTTTCCCACCAAAATCTAGCAAGTTGGGATGAAATTTTCTTACATAGGGAGCTTGGGTACTTTAAAATAGACATTGAATAGGATGGAATAGCTTATAGGACTGATTTAATGAGGATTTCTTTCCCTGGTGCATTTAAGAATTTTTCTTTCCAGCCCTTCATTTTTGCAATGATTTTTTCCACTACCTCTTTAAGCATTTGTTGCTTGGAGCGACCCCAGTTAGCCGCTAAGCCTAGATATTTCCCTGGCTTATCCCATTCCTTCATGCCTAGGATATTAGTGATCTCTTGCTTAAGTTGAGGAGGGCAACTCTTACTGAATATAATCCTAGATTTAGAAAGATTTGCACGTTGACCAAAAGCCTTTGTGTAAGAGTTTAAAACTTTGATAATCTCATAAGCATCATATTTGGTTGCCTTAGTGAAAAGCATAGAGTCATTTGCAAAAAAGAGGTGATTAAATCTAGGGCCACCTGTGATAGTATTGTCTTTTAGGCTATTGGTGAGAAGGGTTGAGAGAGCTTCAACCATGATGATAAACAAATAGGGCAATAATGGGTTCCCTGGTCTAATTCCTCCACTAGGAATGATCTTCTCACTTAGACTCCCATTAATTTTGATTCTGTAAGAGACTGTGCTGATTGAACTTAGAATCAGGTCAACCCAACGTTGACTAAAGCTGAATTTAAGCATGACTTTCTCCAAGAAAGACCAACTGACTCTATCAAAGGCTTTACTCATATCAAGCTTTATGACCATATAGTGATCAATAGTCCTCCTTTTTTTCTTAAGAGAGTCAAACGCCTCATGTACAATAAGTATGTTGTCTTGAATTTGCCTCCCTTCTACAAAAGCGCTTTGATTAGTGGCTATGACTTTACTCATCAAAGTTTTCATCCTTAGCGCCATTATACGAGTAATAACTTTCATCAAAAAGTTGCAACAACTTATTGGTCTATAGTGGCTAATTTCTTCCAGAGCAGGGATTTTGGACACAAGAGTGATGTGAGTTTCATTAATATTACATGGAAGGATTCCAGTATGGAAGAAGTCTCTTACTAGATTTGTGACATCGCGTCCAACAGTGTTCCAAGCCTTCTGGTAGAAAATACTAGTTAATCCATCAGGGCCTGGAGCCTTGTAGGCCCCAAGAGAGTAAACTGCATTCTTGACTTCATTTTCTTGTACCTCCCTCAGCAGTACAGTATTGTCATGAGATGTAATGAGGGAAGGAATAAATTGAAGTGCTTCATCAACTTCTTTCTCCTCACTCCCTTTGAAAATGTTTTCAAAGTAGTCTTTGAAAATTTTCTTGATCTCCTCAAAGTCATCAATCCAGCTTCCATCATTGCCTGTAATTCTATGGATGGTATTGGTTTCTCTACGTTGCATGGTTGAGGCATGAAAGTATTTGGAATTTTTGTCTCCCCATTTAAGCCAGTTGATTTTAGCTCTTGCTCCCCAAAACATCTCTTCTTACTTCCAAAGCTCTTTTACTTCTTTTTTCAGCTTGTAACACTCCTCCATATTTTCCTTGGTAGTGGGGCACCTATGCAGGGCGTCAAGTCTTCGCTTAGTCTTCTTTATCTTATAATCAACTCTTTTGAAAGACTGTTTACTCCAAGCCTCTAACTTAGTCTTCACCGAATTAATATTGCTCATGATGTTGCCCTCATTCCGATTCCACCCATTCTTAATAACTAATTCAAACTCTTCATGTTCTGTCTAATATGGTTCAAGTTTGAAAGCTTTCTTATGTTGTGGAGTCATTTATGATGAGGGGGCTATGGTCAAAAGAAATGGGAGCTAGAGTAGTAACACAGGCATGAGGGAAAATTTTCCTCCATTCCCAATTTGCTATGCATCTATCTAGTTTCTCTTGAATTGTGCCAATGTAATTCACTCCTTTATTTCTAATATGAATACAAATATCAGCTTTCATTATTCCTTCGTGTATGGGAATCCTAATAGCCAACAGAGGAAAAGTTTTTGGGATAATCTAAGGAGCTTACATCATAATAATAGCATGCCTTGGATCTGTGCGGGGGACTTTAATGAGCTTCTACACTCTACTGATAAAAGCGAGGGAAGGGACCATAAAAAGAGACTAATCTACCACTTTCAAGACTTTCTTACTGATAAATACATGGAAAGAGTAAGACCAGATCATATTGTGTACATAGTTAAGAAGATAAATGATGTAAAGCTTACTTTTCTGGTTGTCCAAACAAAAATGTGAGCCCTCTCCTTCCTTCTGATATACTCCAAAGCAAATTTGCCTTTACTGAACAAACAATAACAACAATAACAACAAAGTCTTATCTCAATAGGTGGGGTCGACTACATGGATAGCACGACGCCATTGAGCTCTATCAATAACCAACTCTTCAGGTATCTTATTTATTAGAAGATCCCATTCAGTAACTTTTCTAAAGAATTTATTTGGTTTTTTCCTCCATCAAGGTTTGGTAAGTTCGGAATGGGTCTATATTAGGATGAACAGCAGATTTTAGTTGTAGCCTTGTAAGTCAAACTCAAGGTTTAGGAAAGTTTCTGCAAAAGGGAAAGGAGTGACCAAATTGGAAAGTGATTAGCTGGGCGGTTAGGGTTTGGTTTTCGTGGCACCACAGGAATAAACACAAGTTTTAGGAACATTATGTTAAACAAAGAACCCCGAAGTTGTGATATTGAAGTATGCTGAGCAAATAAAACAGAGCAGAGGCAGCACCTTCTTTAATCACGCAGGTAGAAGGACTGAAGAGGTTTTGGTGGCATGGGAGAGAGCTACTTTGAGGTGGATCAAAGTCAACTCGGATGGGGAAATTGTAAGGGATGAAAGAGGAAAATGGACTAAGCTTTTCCAAAAAGAGAGGAATTTGCTCAGCGCTTTCAGCTGAACCTTGGGGTGCCCTCCTAGGGCTCAGACTGGCAAGAGAGTTAGGATACACTAAAGTCAGTGGTTCTCGCACTCTCGTGGATGGGTTGATACAGAAAAGAAGACATGGGGCTAACACTCAGAGCTTGTTCAATGCCATATTTTTGCTGCTCTCTGAAAATTGGCAAATTAAAATTAACGTCTGCACCGACCATTTAGCAAATTTAGGAGTAACACAAGTATCTGGTTAGAGCTTTTGTTTCATTGGACTTTGGCCGCTTCAATTTACCAAAACAAAAAAAAAAACCTTGGTCGGGCTGCAGGGAAGATCCTCACCGTGCTTCTTTTTATAGTTAAGGGAAAAATGATTGCCTTTCGATTATCCAAATCGCCTTCCCCAACAAAAAATATCAAAAAGAAAAAAAAAATGAAGATTTGACAACCCCAATTTAAACACTTAGGAATCTTTCGACAGTTTGGCATGATATTGAATACCTTCTGAGGCTAAAATTCTTCAAAATGCTCGGGTCATCTGGCTTGCTAAAAAGCAATCTTTCAGTAGATTCAAGAACACATCTACTTTATTGTAATGCCATCTTAGACATCACCCGCGTTTCTCTCCTGGCCAGGACAGAGAAGTATGTGCATCTATGCCTAGGATTTGATCAATTGGACATGAACTTCATCTCAATGGTAGCAAACTAACTTTGAACTTCAGGGAAGGACTTTGAGAAGTGAGAGCAACCCATGTATCACACATTTCCTTTCTAGGTCCAAATGTTCATTTCAAATTCAAAATGTCCGTAGTCGGTATTAATACTATATAGCTACAAACACAAATAAACCTTTTCATCAAGTTTCACATTCTTGGTATATAATATACTTAATGACTTTCAATCTAAAGCAATAACCATTTAATTACCTCTTTGCCAACCTACTTCCGAACCTGAGCCACATTAACTTAACAACCTCATTTCAATTTAAGGCACAACATGACATCATATCTCCCAGCTTTGATAGGCTTGTATAACCCCAGTATTCTTATCATGACGCAGTGCTGGCTGATGCCTTCAATTTCTTAGGCGGTGGGTTTCCTCCAGAGAGAAGCACATACAAATAAAAGCACAGCATTGCAGAACTGCAAACACAAATTTGATGCAAGCATTGCGGAGACAGATAAAATCAGCACATGCTTGCGACCAAAATGGAAAATGAACTATTAACAATTTCAAACCACCAAAATATAAATTAGTAAGGTCAGAAGCGATGTAACAAGGTACCTCATAATAGCACTAAAGCCAGTTGGAAATAATTTATTTGCCTGCGTTAAAAGGAAAATTACATATATTGGGTAAAATGAAGCTATCCAAAGGATAAAGGCAGTTTTTGTCCAAATAAATAGATGAAATACCACTGAGTAGGCCTGAAAGTTCTTCCAGATAAGGACCCCTGACAATGCTGCAAAATTCAGCCACAAGTTGTGAGGTGAAATCATAATAAACTTAATAACAAAACATGTTTCTTTCTGCTTTACCCCAAGACAAATGGTGTCTTAACACAAATGGCATCATTTACCTGCTTGTCCTAGTATAAATGGTAAACTAGATTTTCCTTGTTTCCAGACCTTCAAGCTAAGGGTGCTGAGGAATAGTAAAGCACCTCCAAAGAGCACACCATTGCTCAGTGTTGCAGGACTCCTTGAGAAAAGAAATCCAATAATCCCCCCACTTAGCACAATTCCACCTGCAACAGGAAACAAAGATGAGATAATATATTACACCTTTGTTTAAACAAGGCAATACGCATATTGTGTCACATGTTCACAATGACATTACACTAAGGTCACCCAGACACCAACAGGAATTCAACACTCTGTTGGAGACAATGTCCCTTTCTAAATTACTATAATAGATGCTGAAGTGTTAATAAGCCATAATCTTTATGTAAATACCATCACCCTTTGAGAACCCTTTCTTGGGGAAAACCAATTGACATCATTCAAAGTTTCAAAGATTTCTCACTTAACATCCTCAGAACAGAAAGTAAGATCATTTTCTTTCCCAGTCCAGTCAAAATCCCAAAGTAATGATTAAGATCTAAAGTCAAGTTCTTCACTTCAGTTTCCAAGCTCTTACAAAAGTTCGTAAAACTTCATGCCTTCTATTAAATCTGAATTTCATATTATATAGCGAATAATGGGAACTTCATTTAAAGACTGCTTTAAGTTATTGACTGATCTGACTAAGGAAAGGAAAAGCGAAAACAGGAAGAAAAAAGCAAAAATGAGAGGAAGATATATGTCAATAACAAACACACATAAATTCAGAGAGGTTTATGAGAAATAAAAAGAAGCCAATTTGGATGTTTCAAATGAAGCTAAAGGCACTTCCCAGAATATAACTTTGTAGACTACCAAAAACATATTTCAGATCAATAAGCCACTTATGAACCTTTATAAACCAAATCAACAACACCAAAGGGTAACTTAAACATGCAGCATCCCTAAAATCACTTAGATGTGCAAATTATCAACCAAGGAACACTTACCGAATGGAATGCCTAAACAAAAATCATGAATTTTTGCAGTATTTTTCTGTTGGCTGACAACTTGTTCCTGCTTTGCCTCTCCAAACCCCATTTTTTCAGCATCCTGGTCTTCTATAGTCGAGTATGGCTTTTTCTTTTCTTCAACATGCAATTTAGGCACATCAGTAGTAGAGCTCACTGTATTCTTAGAATCAGAACCAGCAGTATCCGTGCCATGCCCCTCAAGACTCATAACAACTGATAACTATATCAGATATTAATATCAGGATCAAATAATTGTTCCAGAAAACTTCCATTTAGCAAACGTAAATAATCCTTAGAAGCTTGTTCATGTTAATTATTATCACTCCGACCAGCAATCTCATCAATAATTTATGCTTTCTACCATCACTAAGTTGCAAAGATACATGCCTATGTGTAAGTATGTATGCATGTCACTGAATTGTTCATGCAATGATGTCCACGCAAAATTCTGATAGCCTGTTCAGAAATCTCACAGGAGTCAAATATAAAAGCAGTCGAGCATTTTTGTTCAGTAAAGCTATGATTTGCAGTTGCAGAGACGCCTCCCTCTGTCTAAAAATGCGTACATGTCAAGGTTGAAAGATGAGAGGATTATGCTTTTTAGTGCTTACTGCATAGAGTCAAGAAGGCCACCACCATAAGTAAAGAGGAAGGTGAAAAGTCATCCAAAGAAAGAACGAATGAGAGAGAGAGAGAGAGAGAGAGAGAGAGAGAGGGGGGGGACTCAAGCAGCGCCTCGATGACAGAATTTTCATATGTCCTGGATCCATTTATCACATGGTGTGCATGACAACATGAAACTGTTTGCCACCGATACCAAACGGCAACATTTTACATAAATAGGTTACAAGAAGACCTTGATTTATATATCATTAATCTTAGTGCTTCATCCTTTTTTTCTCCAGTAAATTGTTTGGGAAGAAACTCGTTTTCATAACAATGCTGTGATCTTAACAATAATTTCATTGACTTTCTGCGACTTCGGAATCACGAATGCAGCGCAGTCCAACAGAATTCAACTACCACAAGCATACTAACAACCAGAAAATGGTGTGAAACGTCTATAAGCCTTTAACTCCCGCGTCCCCCTCTCATTTCAATGAAAGAAGACCTTAATGGAGAAACTGAGGACAAAAACTGAGAATTCAAAAAATGAAGTGAGATGTACCTTAGAGCGAAGCGAGAGGCATGAAAGTGAACGTCTTCGCAACTGCAAGCTGCGATCAATGGCTGAGAAGCACGAGAGCTGTGAGATCGTAGCAGCCATGGCGGAATCGTCGAAGATTCCAGATCAAAACTTCTTCAGTCGTCGATTTCGTCGAGGCTATGGATTTTACATGTCGTTCCAGATTTCCAAATCAGATGTGGAAATAATATAAAAAAAATAATAATAAAAGAAGAAAAACAGAAAATTGAATAGTTTTCCCTTCCGTGTGGGTCTGTACATTTTGTGGGTTCTCGTCGCTCCTGGTGGCCCAATGTCTTCTTTACTCGTATTTTGTGGAAGGTCCATTTGGATTTAGATCAAAATGTAAAACACTTTTTTTAATTTAGAAATATACCATTTACTTTTTCAATTTCAAAAACTAACAATTGATCTTTTAATTTTTTTAATTAAAAAAATTAGATATAATTACTTATATATTTATATCAAATTCTTCAATCGGTCATAAGTGTAAGATTTTTTAATTAAAATACAAAAAATATAGTGTTTAAAAAATAATTTTATTTTTTTTTACAATTCATCTTTACTTGTTTTTTTTAAAATTTTACAAATATTTAATTTTTAAGTAAAGAATTTAATGATAAATATATAAAAAAACTGAATATAAGTCTTCTGTTTCTTACTTTTATATTGTATAACTTTTATTAGGGTGTGTTTGGTATGATTGGGTGACATTAAAAAGGGAAGGGAATACAATGTTTGGTATTAATTTTAATTCATGTAACGGACTTGCAAAGGAAACTCATAAACTTTGGAGAACGTATCTAAAAAGATAAGTATTGTGTTTATTTTTATTTTTAAACTGTTAAATTTTATATTTAATATCTATATTTTAATATAATTTAAAAAAATTATCAAAATTACTATTTAAAATTTATACTATTAAATTTAAAATCTAACAATTTAGTTAAGAATAAACACAACACATACCAAACATTAAATTCGTCTTCGTATATATACAACGTTTTACTTCGGTCTGAATATGTAATTGGCTTCCATTCCCACCTCATGGAATTTTGTGAACGAGTCTGTCCCTGGTTTCTTATGTTTGGTCAATTTTACCCTTGTTTATTTATTTATTTTTATTTTTTGCCTTTTATTCTCTTTCATACATGTCCACAAACATTTTGGTAATATATATTTTACATTGTTTCCTTTTCCTCACTTTAAATTTTTATACTAAACAAAGTAAATCATTTATTTCATTACTTTTTATTATTATACTAAACACTTTTTTTAAAAAAATTTATTCTCTTTCTCTTTTCATGTCCTTTTAATTGTCTAATTTATGTCAAATACACCCTTAATTTGGTTGTCTAAAATTATAATATCACTTTATTGTATAGGTTGAAAGAGGTTAAATTAAAAAAAAAATCCAACTTGTCATCAAGTGACAATCAAATATGTATTTCTTGTTATTTTGACTTTCTTTTTTTGTTTTTTTCTTTTTTTTCTTTTTCAGCATAAATAGATAACAATTATAAATGATCGGGATAAAAAAGTTAATGAATGGCTTATGATGTACAAAATTAAAAATATTAAAAAGTTTATTGTAATTTTTTCAAATTAAAAAGACAAATTACACAATTCTCTAAATTAAAAAGTTTTTTTTTCATTTAAAACTGATATTTGTTTATACTTTTCATTTAGAAAAAAATGATTTATGTATACTTCAGGCCAAAAAAGAATTATATCCTATATTTAGTTTGTGCAACATGATACACAATAATAGAAAAAAAATATTTTAAGAACTCTTTTAACATCTTTTTTAATTCTAAATTATTTCCATAGATAAAATAAATTTTCATTTTAAAAATAAAAATTAGATTCTAATTTAAAGATGTAGTCAAATAATTAAAATTCATCTTCAATTTTTTTAAAAAAAAAAAAGACTATCTATCGATGGTTCGATTCAGCTAGCATGGCTGTAATCTTACAATTAATTTTGAAGTTTGGATTATGAATAATTTTTAGAGTCAGAAAATACTTCTATAGAATAATAATTAACCACAAAAATTTATTTCCAACCTATTTTTTCCGCTAATTGCTATCTTTATCCATTCTCCGCAACATGCATGTATAATTTTTTCCACAGAAGACCAGCAATTACCAACATCGTAATATTAGCAAAGAAAATGACACTTAGATGAGTGATTTAAAAGGTCAATCATTTTTTGGCCAATAAAAAATTAGATTAGTGATTTTTAAATTTCTGGTTATATTTGAATTTAAAACAAACATGGTGTATTCGACTTTCAAAAGATACCATTTTTTTTATTTTAGTTTTTACAATATTAAATTCTTAATATAATCATGGTACATGTGTTTTAATTTTATGTCTTTATGCCTTTTACGGACTAATAGGATTAATTTTTCGAAGTTCGTGAATTGAGATTCGAATCTTAGTTAATTAAGTTGTTCTCATTGAGTATCTTATAGTATCTTAAAATATTTTCTAATAAAAATTATATGTGAAAAACTAAAAAAATACATTTTAACACCAGTAAATTTAAAATTTTGTAATGATAAATTTGATAATTTAACAATAAAATGATCAAATAAAATAAATTTAAAATTAAAAAAATAAAGTGAGATTTTTAATTTGTTTTAAAATTAAGTTAACACAAGAATTTACTCTTGAATTTGACCAATTTTGTTCGCCTCCGAGCTTTTGCTTATAGCTGCGCGCCTTGTTCGCCAAAAGGCTCGTCTTCTTCATAGTGGCTGGTCCCTGCCCTGGAATTCACAGGGCTTCTTCAGGCTAGGGCTAGGGCTAGCCGACACCAACAAGCCTTGCACTCCTCGGTTCAGTAAGTAAGCTAACCGGAGCCAAGGTCTCTGTTGCACAGTCGGGGGAACCCGGAACCGTAGCAACTGGGAGGAGAGACAACGGCCGTCGGAGGCACGGTGCCATAAGGGCGGCGCCGATTATTTTTCCGGAGACTTAAATTTCAAAATGTCATTTTTTACTCGTCTCAATGTGTTCGCAAGACCTCCCTGCTCTTCTCTCTTCTGCACTTCCCGCCAGGTCTCTCTCTCAACCAGTTTCTTTGCTCACTCTGTAACTGACAGACTACCGAAATATCTTTTTAAACTCTTGGGGGTTGCTGTATACTACTTGGTTTCTTTTGGTTGTGGCGCCTTTTGCTCTGTTGTATTGGTTTCTTATTTGAGCAGTGTACCTTTTGTTATGTCAAACCTATTTAGTAATTTCTGTAGTAGTATTTGGGTCTCTCAGCTATCGAGGCTGCAAAAGAAATAACAAACAAGAGTAGGTTTCCCTTTTTTATTTTGGTAGAGTGCCCTTTGGAAGCGGATTGCCAGAACTTGCATGTGAAATGAAAATCTTGAATAAAGCAAACTGTTGTAATATTTGGTTTGTAATGATGTCTGTTGTTGGCGCTGGAGACCTACAGCTTGAACACGTGCTTCTGATTGTCTATCCACATAAAACATAAACGTTTGATTCATTTCATTATGTTTTGTTTCCTTTGGTGGTCCTAATTTAGTATTGTTTGGTCATTTTATTCTTTTATGACGAAATATGTGTTTTCTCCCAGAATGGAGGTAGAGAGGTAATAACCAGGATTGGCATGAATGCCTGCTCTCTTTCTTCTGCAGGTATTAACTCCCATCTCTTCCACTGTACCTTCATGCGTGTCTGTATCTGTGTTTGTTTTTTGCATATTGGCAAGAATTCTTGCTTTCTTCCCTTTTGTAATTACTATTTTGTGTGTTGTTCTATTTCTTATTGATGATGCATTCAATTGTTATTCTTGTCTGTCTTCGTTGTATGAGAATACAAGTTTCTTATTGTTTCAAAATCATTAATGATATGGTAAAATCATTGGAAAAGCTTGCTTGTTTTTAACAGGTTTTGCTGTATCCATAAAATTTGATGTATTATATAACTAGATGGGCTTAGCTGTTCTATTTTAGATCTATTTTATCTTATTATTGTCTTGCCTATATTACTAAATGGGCTTAGTTGAACTAACGTAGATGTGCTAGACTTTACTCTCATGCTAGTGCAAATATGTTATATCCATCAGTATAATTATCTTTTCCAGAGTAGCAGTCATGTATGCTCTAGAGAGGAATGCTGTTTTAATGATAGTGGTGCCATCCTTGGAGATGGGAAGCATTATGTCCTGAAGGCAAACATTAAAATAGAAAAAGGGTGTGAGAGAGTAACGCTAAACTCCTGTTGCAGAACATTGCAAAGTCTCAGCTGTCTTGGACAGCATCCCCTTTTTTCTTAGTAACATAACTTGTACCTTTTGTTTCTCTGCTGAGTGTGGCCTCACTTCAGAAGCCTCCCCTCTCCTCCTCATTTAACAGTTCATATAAAAAATTAAAAAGAAAAAGTATTGCATTTTTTTGTTAGTTGTCTCTTCCCCCCCTGACACTTTTATTTACTCTTTGGAAAATTGATAGTCATCGTTAATGTCTTTCATCCAAAAAAAGAAAATAAATCAGTTTTATGATTAAGAAATAGGACTGCAGTGGTCTGTTTTTCTGTTTGATTTACCCTATTTGTTGGTTATTTTAGGAAGGTGATTTATCCTCTGATTTTGCAATTTTCTCTTAGCTCTTTCGCCATCCCCCCGCCCCATAAAACAAAAGACTAAGAAAAGTTGGAATCTGAATAAGAAACAACTGGACACTATTATTTCTTACTTTTAATCTTTCACCTGCATACACGTATCTAAACTACTCTACAGTGTACAACATTTTAGTGAAGAATGGTCTGCATGCCATTTTATAACTCTTATTAGATTTATATTATTTTTTCAGATAAAACTTTCTTAGCACTTGTTTTCATTTCTATAGCTTGACATGGACAATTGATTTTCCAATCTTTTTTCTCCTATTTGCAGTTGAAGCTTCAGATTTTGAATGTGATGAAATCCATGAGGATGTCAAAGCAACAGAGAAAGATGCTGCGCTACACCTGGCTGTTTCACAACTCGCTAGTGAGTTTACCAGAGAGTCAATGTTATCTTTGCAGAAGTTTTTTGGTGTACGTCATACACGTGTGGTATCTACGGGCTCCTTGAAGCTGGACCTAGCTCTTGGAGTTGGAGGATTACCTAAGGTTAGTAAGACAAGCACAGTTATCAATTAGACAAATATTTGGAGTAAGAATGAGAATGTGTCACGCATTCATGGGTATTGGAATATGCATCACATGTTTGCATGTTGCTGGTAGGTGACAACAGTGGCATTAGTATATCACACATATTTGCTTTGTCTTTGAGGGATAGATGCTATGGCTTGATTGGCCTTCATGGATATGGAACAAGGCCTTAGAATGCTCCTTAGCTGCAATTGTAGCTTTTGAAAACAAAACACTAGGCTAAGCACAGCTGCTTAAGAAATTAAGATTTTGGAATACACCCATAATTTAGTGGATGTATTCAGAGAAGGGATGCTGGAGTTTTAAGTTAAGTAAAACTGGCCTTTCACTTTCATTTTCTTCACTGTAGTTTCCCCCTCCCCCTCCTCCTCCCCGTAAGTGCCATCCTATTGTCAATCTGGAAACAGAGAAGTAAAGCTTAGAACAGCTTCTTTTTATACTCTATAAATTTTTTGTTGGTTATAATTATTTCTTTCTTTATTACGTGGGACTTGAATATTTTCTTTTTTGAAGTATGACTTGAACCTTTTAGTTTTCTTCGATTGTTAAGACAATATTATAATTTATTCTGGGCTTACTGTGCTCATTGTCTTCTAACTACTATTATTACTGCAGCCATGCATGCTGGTTAGATTCATGGGTTAGAGGATTCATAATCATGCTGATTTGTCTGTATCCTATGTGTATTTATTTTTAAGCTGCTTCATCAATTTGTCTACATATCTTACAATAGGACTCACAATTTGAAAGTAGGTCTTCCGATTGGTGATACATATAGCAATTTGACAAGTATGAATTCATGGCTGAGGCAACTGTCAATAGTCTGGTTTTTGGATATTCAACTTTCGCCTAATGGTAGAACTTGACTTACTTAGCTGGAGCTAGTTTAGGATTAAATTGTTATCATTAATGAATTGTCTTAGAATAAATGTTTTTGAAAATTTCAGGGTAGAATTGTGGAAATTTTTGGACGAGAAGCAGCTGGCAAGACAACACTTGCACTTCAAGTTATCAAAGAAGCTCAAAAGCTTGGAGGTGTATATTAGACTTTCTTGTCTTCATTAATGTTAAACCCTTTTCATGTAGATAATGAAGCTCTTAAATTGTTTTTAGTCTTAACTACAGTTATCATTATTTCTACTAAGGAATTGGAACCTAATGTTGAAATCTTACACTAGCAAGAAACAAAATGATGTTTGTATTGTCAGCTTGTCATTGACATGTGAGATGTTCAGTTCTCTTATTTGTTTTCCTATATTGAATGACCTTTTCATTGTTATTCTATTATTAAATGAGCTTCTATTTATCCTATTGGCAGGATATTGCGCATATCTAGATGTAGAACATGCATTAGACCTTTCACTTGTAGAATCAATTGGTATAAATACTGCAAACCTTCTAGTCTCACATCCTGATTGTGCTGAAAACTTGTTGAGCATGGTCGATACATTAACAAAAAGTGGAGCTGTAGATGTGATTGTGATTGACAGTGTAAGTGACTCTCTTTCATTGTTAAGTGTTAACCTCTGTGTATCATTTGAGGGTTGGCAGAGTGGAGTGGCTTCAGATAATGCTGCTTTTATTCTCTACCAGGACTGTTGAGTCCTGAATTCCTTACTTATGTTGAGCTTGGCCTAAACAGTCCACGTCATTTTACAAAAGTAGTTGATGAGAAATTCTCAGTATCATAAATTAATTGTAAGTTTTATCCACTTACAGTCACTTATGAGACCCAAAAGCAGTATCTGGCTGATGGGAAATACTTAGTTTTGTAAATTTTTTTGCAAATTGTCCACATACATTCTCTTATGAGACCCAAAAGCAGTATCTGGCTACCAAGATAAGCCTTATAAAAGTCTTGTGCTCAACCACATACTAATAGAACTTCATTTCAGATATTTAGATTATCTTCACATATTCTCTCCCAATTTTTTTTCTCATTTAAAGGGTTATGCTTTCCCATGATGCTTTCTCAGTCATACATCATTCATTGCCTTCAATCATTCTATCTTTGGTTTTATTCTCATACCCTTATTGTCTGCTGTATGAGTTTTCTCACCCTTCTTTATTGGAGCATTTATTGTCCATAACTGCACTTGTGAACCATCTTAAGTGATGATAACTTACCTTCCATTGAGCTAATTATATCTTAAACCATTGTCTTTAAATTTATGTCTTAGTTCATTTTGATCAACCCTAGCTGCATCATCACTTTGAATAATTAATTTCTAATGCCAAAATTTCCACTTTAAGGTATCGAAGTCCCTTTCATAAAGAAATATCTTTAGTACATTGTATGCCTGGATTTTGCAAAACAAATTCACTCTAGAATGATGTATTCATTCTTTGTTTTAATTAGGACAAAACCCTGGATTTCAAAATCTGTCTCTGTTCTTGTCTGGAAACCCTAGATTTAGATTTTATTCTCCATTTACATTTAGTCCCATGCCCAACCTGAAATCCATGCTTTACACACCATAAGTTAAGGAGCCTAACAAAAGCTTCATTGATCTAATCAGTGTGAATCAGAGAAGGGTTTGGGGATAGTAGACGTGGTGTTTGGATCTATGATATATTTATTTTCACACTTCACTAAAATGGTTTTGTCATTCCAGGTTGCTGCCCTTGTCCCCAAATGCGAACTTGATCAATTAACAATTGGCACCAACCGAGATTTTCAGAGTCGATTAATGACTCAAGCACTGCGGAAAATTCATTATTCACTATCTCACTCCCAAACTCTTATAATTTTTATTAATCAGGTTGAAGCAAATTATTTGAGCATTCTTCATCTGATTGTTTTGAATATATGTTTGTAAATTATATCTCAGAACCACTGGATGTAGCTAACTTTCATTTCTTTCATTTACAGGTTAGATTAAGTCCAAAATCAGGCAAGGCATGTGGACCTGTGGAAGAGGTCACTTGTGGTGGAAATGCCTTGGGATTCTATGCAGCTGTTCGCTTGAGACTTACAAGAATGGGATTGCTGAAAACTGAGGATGAGGTAATTTCTGTTAGTTCCTTTAATTGTAAAGACTATAAATAGTGGGATAGACTAAATACTCTCAAGGCAGACCTCATGGTATTAAGAAAAATTTTGTGAATTTTGTCTTTCCCTAACTCTTCTACTTCCTGAAATGAATTTAATGGCTTGAACTATTTTCTTCTAGACATCAAGATACCTGTTTTAATTGTTTTATTCTGCCTCTTGACATCTGCTTCAGGTAGAGGGTCTTGCAATCTGCGCTCAAGTGGTAAAAAATAAACTGGCTCCAGCAATGAAAAAGGCTGAACTTGGAATCAAGTTTGGAAAAGGGTTGTTCCTTGAAAAAGAGGTCTTAGAGTTGGCTTGTGAACATGGAGCAATTGTTAAACAAGGAGGCAGCTATTTCATCGAAGGGTTGACCTTTGATGATAGACTTGCAGCTGAAAAGTTTTTGGCCGGAAATAATGAGCTTCGTGATAAATTGGTCATGGACTTGAGGAGAGATTTGTTCTAAAGACATCGTTCGCTTTCAAATGATGGCTTCCCACAACCTTGCTCATAGCTTTGAGGATTTTACTCAGCGACATCTCTTGAGCTTTGCAAATGTACTCTTAAGGCATCAGTGTTGCCGTCAAAGAGGAGCAGAAGGGCATTTTTAAAGTTATGTACATTTCTTGTTGCTCTCATGTATAATTCCAACTCTTTAGATCTGTGTGTAGTGCTAAGAAATCACACTCTAGCTTGTTGTCTTGTAGGAAATGATTTTTTTACTCACTGCTACTGCAACTTAATACTTTTAAAAGAGCACTTGAACTGAATATAAGTCGATTTTGGTGATTATCCTTTTTTCCCCCATTTGTAAAGGCCTTATTTAATCTCCTTAATCTGCATGAGTTATGAGCAAATTAATCCAAATGTAGCAAACGTAGTGAGGAATCAGTTACAGATGTAGTTATCTAGATGCCAGCTTTCCGTTGATTTGCATTATGGGTTCCAGAATAGACAATTATTGGATGCGAAGGAAGATTTCAATTCAAGCTGCCTCCATACAGTCCGGAGATTTAAGAGAAGATTGTCTGCTCGAAACCTTAAGAGGAAACCTAGCAAACCCCAACAAATTTAAGAATACAAGAGCAAAAGAATAGAAGATAGAAACCAAATTTACACACGTATTATGTACCCTGAAGCAACATTGCGAATCTCCAACACCAGGAAGTATTGAGAAGATACAAGACAGAAGAACACTTGAATATATCAGTGAAGATGTTGCAAATTGAAGGTTCAGCATTGTCTTTCTCTTGTATATCACTGACCGGACAAAGCATGAACTGAAGCTAGTGAGTTTCCCTCTGCATCCTTCTTATGACTTTAGCAACACATGCATTGCTATATGTTCAACACATTCTAATGATAATGATGGTGATTTGCACACTGAAATCTCTGCCTTGAAACTTCGCTGTTTGCGTTTGTGCTGGTAGGTGCACCACAATGAGAAGACCAAAAAGATATATTTTCCTTCTGAGGCTCACTCTGGCTGGACCGTAGCTCCAGAAACTCTGTTCTTTGCCTTGGTGTGCTCAAAGACCTCACCTTTGCCTTGGCGGATTCGGTCACAGCCATGTAAGTGGGAAAAACTGGAGAATTTGGCATGGAACTGTCATCTCCAGCTGACCCTTTCTTTACATGAGAAAATGATTTCCTTGGCAATGAAATCCGGGAATGCAATGCTTCTTGTGACTCTTCTTTCTTCACATTCTTCTGTGCAACTTGTGTTGAACCATACAATTCCAACACATTCCTTTTACATGCTTCTTCATGCAGCCATTGTCCAAGAGTACGTCCATTCTCTCTTCCATATTCCTTTCTGGGTGAATATTCTTCCACCAAGTGGGAAATTTTTCTCTCCTAGAAAACATAATTACATGGCAATTCTCAGGGATGGAGTGATGTTGTATCTTTCTCAAGAACAACGAATTTTTATTGGTTTGACATTTTATCTTTTCTTTTATCTCTTTTAGGACTAAAAAGACTGTGTCATAAGGTGAAATGAAATGAGATTACCCGGTGTGAGAACGAATACTGCTTCATACGTTCTCTTTTGAGAGTGGCCTCTTGCTTTCTTAACCATATGGTTTCAATGTCTTTTTTCGAGTGCAAGCTGCAATCCCAAGTCCTTTGAATACGGCATTCAGGCTGCAAATAAATTCTTGAGTGGATTAGAACAATGATTCGTTCAACATCAGTGCAGATTTGACTCACTGGTTGATGGTGTCAAAATTATTCAGACAGGCACATGAATTAGACCTTGTACAAGGAAGAGAGATTCCTGAAGTTTGGAAGCAAGGGTTAGGAGGATTCTACTAAACATGCAATTGAGTAACTTAGAGGTCCAAAATCACTGTTTCATTAATTTCTTGTTCCCTTTCTCCATCTTCGAAAGAAAAATTCTTAGATAGACTTGGTAAACTGAATCAACCATAAATAGACATATAAACATAAGAACATTTTGGGTTGTAGCCTTTTGATACTTAATTCTCCCTATTTACTAATAACAATGATATATATATATGTATATATATATATAACTTACTTTAATTTCCCCTTCTTCCAACTTCTTTTTGAGCTTTGGAAACTGATTGCTCATTTCACTTCTGCAGCTCTCATCTGCAATATGCATGTTTCTTTCCTGAATTTCTACCAGTTCTCTTGCACTCAATGGCAAATGATTCAGAGTGTTGAACACTTGACGTCTCACGGCTTGACCACGTACTATAGCTTGCAGTCTTACAACTCCCTTCAGTGCTCTCAATGCTTTCCTAGCCTATTCCCAATTCAAGAAAAGAATTCAAGTGAGTTAAGCTAAAATTCTGGATAGAGATAACTACAAATTTTCAATTTGAAACCACAAGTTCTGACTTCTGAGGATCCTCACAAGATGTCCACGGTACACGCTTTGAATCTTTATGGCAGCCAAGTTTCGGTCTCCTTTGGACAGATACGAATATGAACGAGAAGCACCGGTGAGGCGGACAACCTCAGCAGCAGCGTGTGCAGCAGCAACAGCAGCCTCTGCAGCAGCTGCTGTTGCAATAGCCACAGTCAAGGCTTGCTTTTTCTGCTCTTCCTTTGCTTCACTTAGTGTTGTTCTATTTGGTGCAGTAAGTGTATGACATTGTTTCAGCTTCAGCCTTCCAATACTCCATCCCCACTTCTTTGGCTTCTGATGAAATTATAGATTCACAAAGAAAAAGAAATTAACAAAATAGGTACTGTTATATAGAAAATTATTACTGGATAAAAAGATTCTAACTTAAAAGACTTACTTTTGCCTTTGATTCACGAGTAAAGAGCCTTCCCACCCATCCAAACCAGCTCTTCCACTTTGCCATGGAAATTTATGACATCATATAAACCAACTTCATATCAAACACCATTCTCTATTCCTCATGCACATCCTATATTTAATTGGATAGGGGAAAAAAAACAGAAGAAAAATTCATATACTGTGGTGTACAGGATTTCATAATTGCTGAGTGGTATTTAAGATGTTTCACTCGTCTGTATTCTGATTAAGTTTCTCATCTAGTTATTCATTAGTTAGTCAAACATGAAGAACAAGTGCAAAAACTGCCTAACTGATTCAGTGGTTGTCATTTACTGGCTCTAACCAAACATGAAGAACGAGTGCAACAAGAAGTGCAGGACAGAACGATAACCTGAACCACAAAAGGCATTTAATCAAACAAAGAAAGTGCACAAATAAAAAGATCATTTCAATAACGCCGTAAGTCATCTTACCTTTCCCAAAACACCAATGATTAGTGTTTCATGAGCAGCATGGTGATGTTGATCAAAGTGTGTGTGTGTGTGTGTGTGTGTATATATATATATATACGCATATAATGGACGAAAACAGATGCGTGAAACCCAGAAATACTTACTGTTATGATATGGGAAGCTGCCAAATCCATTTGAAACGGGTTTCTTTCTCCTATATGGATGTGAGAAAAATCTTTAGCTTCCTATTTTTATCTGTGGTTTTCACCGTGAAAAACATTAATGTGATGAGAATGTGAGGGAGGAAGAGGCCAAGAAGAGAGAAGAAGTGCATTGGGAAAGGCAAAGCGAGGGATGAGTGTTCCAATGATGTGGGCTACGCAGGGAGGCCTGGATGACTGGTGACTATAAAGCAAGTTCCTTCAACTTCGTGGGTCCCTCTTGTCTCTCTCTCTCTCTCTCTCTCTCTCTCTCTCTCTCTCTCTTCTCTCTTCTCCAACTGTCAATTTTACAACTGCTAAGGTCCATTTCAAATGTCTGCTTTCATCAAACTGACTAAAATAAATGTCTGTGTATAGTTAGGGGTAATAAATTGTCTATTTTAATGCATAACATAGAAGGAACAGTTTTATATTTGGTTTTTGTAGTTTACTTTTTATTTTGTTACTTTCTTTAATTTAGTCATCAATAATGAGATTCATCTTGATACTAAGAATTTGAAGCTGACATGGTTAATGAATTATCTGCGTGCCACCGCACAACATGAATATGAACTTGATTTAGTCTTTTCTCTTTATAGTTTGCTCAAGTTTTCAATTTGGACACTATACTTTTTGTTTGAATTAATCCTTATACTTTGTTGTCAATTTCAATTTGGTCTACAACGTGACACTGTCACTTTAAAGTTAACTATTAAAAATATATTGGCGTGTCACTCGACAAAAACAATGGCATAAACTTCCAATTGCTGTGTGTTTGATGCATGTCAGGGAGGCAGTATTATCTACTACGTGACCCTTCAATCAAAATAGGCCTATTAAAGATAGGAAAAAAAAATATTATTTTGGTTTTCTATGTTTATTTTAAGTTTTATTTTTGTCAGCTATATTTTAAAAATTTTATTTTGGTCCTTTATAATTCAAAGTCTTACTATTATGGCCATTTTTTGTTAGAACTATTAGTTAATGTAATAGAGTTGATATGTCATCTTCTAAATGTTGACACGGTTGTTGACTGGATATTAACATTTCACATATAATTCTCAAGATGTACAAAATGCCCTTATCCTTTATAAAATGCCCAAGACACACACAAAAAGGGAGGAATGATAAGGACATTTAAGATATTTTAAAAATTACACATGAAAGAATAATATTCAGTTAATAGTCATATAAACCGACCATGTTAATATTGGAGGATGATGTGTTGATTCTGTTACATAAATTAACGATTTTAACGAAAAATATCAGAATAATAAGATTTTAAAACAAAAATGACCAAAATGAAATTTCTGAAAAATAAATGACTAAAATAAAATTTAAAATAAACATAAAGGGCCCAAATACTATTTTTTGCCTCAAAAAGATAAGGAGGGGAGGATTTGGTTGGATTCAATGGCGTGGCCTCCTTTACATGCACCTAATGTGCCAAGTAGAAACCTATGTCAACTTCACTTGATAACGTGTCGATAAAATATTATCCAAAGTCAGATTCAAAGTCACCACGTGTCATGGTCGGTCTTAATGTCAAGATTCAAATCGAAAATAATAGCAAATTATAAGGATTAATTTGAACAAAAACAATATGCAGATATATACACACAACACGGAATCGTATTAGGTGTTAGCCAACACGATGGAAAGTATTGTTAAGCTGTCAACCCGTACATAAGTTAAACAGTTAAAATTGAGTGTCAACACGAAAAGATTTGTAGTTGTTGAATCAAACGTGATCAATGATTCAACAATGCATAATATCGTACTTACCAGTAGAGAATTTAGTTCCCACATAACATTATTCTTAGGAATTGATTTTTGGAAGGGGTTAATTCCCTCATGTGATATTTGAGAGATTACAGGTTGTGAGAGTGACCCATCAAAGACAGAGACAAATTTACTTAAATCATTGGTACATATATATATACACACATACATGTTAATACAACAACAATAACATAACCTTATTCTACTAAGTGGGAACACACACACATGTTAATAAACATCAGAATTTAACCTACAACTGTGTTTTCTCATAATTCACACACGTTATCTGTAGTTCTGTACATAATTTTATTAGGCTCCCAAATATTACAGTGTGACGCAGAATTAATAAACAGAGTTGGCATAATCGTAATCGACATCTAAAATTTGGTCCCAGTGGTACTTGATGTGATCACGTTTCTGACTGTATAAGCTCGAGTCATCCAAGACCCAGAGTGGTCCATTAATGGAACATACATATAAGATCGAGCCTGCCTTCCTAGAGTGGTCCATGAACTCCACAAGAGTGAGAGAAAAGTCATGAAGTTAATGCACAGAATCTTAGTCTAACCTTTTTCTTTTGCATGAGTTGTCTAATTAACAAGAAAAAAAAAATACATAAAAAAGTAGCTAGCTTTTCAATGACTCAACAAGGATATTAATCATGGGACATATATATATATATATATATATACAGTCCAGAAATACATGAATTGCTGAGCTGTTTGAAACATGTTCATTTTATTAAATGAGACATGTATATATATATATATATATATATATAGAGAGAGAGAGAGAGAGAGAGAAGCACTTTTCCATATATCTTCTAGCGAAGTTCATTGAACTCTCTCAAGATTATATTCTCAAGATCATTATTCTACAATTCATTCACATTTTCTTAAGTTTAAAACTATCAACACTTATTGAAACGGGTTACTTTAAGTGATTCTATATTTATTTTTCTTAAACAAATTTTTAAGTTTAAGTCTTATATATGAATATAAAAAATTACTGCTTGGAGAGATTTATATTTTTATAATCTAACTTTAATCAAATTAATTAAAATTCAATGAGTTGTCAGAAACTAACGGATTAAACCAAAAAGAAATTATCAACACTTGTTCTTTTGCATGCCTTTTGGACTGAGGCCTGATATGTGTGGAATACTTAAGTATAGATTATTTGATTATAGTAATGATGCTTGCTTAAGCCTCTTATAATGAAAATCAAAGTGTATGGGTCAACCTATGATCATGTTGAGTCAAAAAGAAGATGACCCCATAAGCATGCATGAATAATAAAACCCAAATCCATATATAATAGCAATGCTTTAACACATTCCTGGTTTGATAAAGTAGATGCATTGCTTTTTCTTTTTCTTTTTCTTTTTTCTTTTTCAAGTTATTGATAATTAAGGAGAAAAAAATAGAGCTATTATGAAGGCCACCTTTAGGTTTTTTGTTTAATAATGTTGCAGCCTTTATATAAATCTTATCTAGTTTCTTTGGAACAGCGAAACAGCCAAGCTTTTCATGGGAGAGGCCCATGACTTTTGGAATTGAGAATAAACTAAACACATGTTATAGTATTATTTAGGTTGATAGATGAGAGATGTGACTTGCATTTTACTCATGGCTTTATTTAGTTTAATTTTATTTTGGCCCTCTCTTTTTGGTATGAATTGTTAAAGAAAAATACATAAAATATAAAAGACAGGGTCATAAATAAAGTTTTAAAATACAGAGAATCGACCAACCAGTTGGTTAGACTAAAAAACTGGTGAATCGGTCAATTAAACAATTTGGTTTAATTTAGTGAACCGATTAATGAAAAAAATCATTTAAAAATCAATTGAACCGATAAAAAAAGTTAAAACATAGTGATTCAATAGTTGATTTGGTTTTAGTTTTATTTCTATTTTTTCATACTTTTTTCATGCATTTTATAAGTATTAATGTGTTATTATATTGATATATTATTATACATATAGATACTATTGATATAATATTTTGTAAATTCTATTCCGTATTCATATATTATTCAAATTAGTTATTATAGTTAAATATGTACAAAAGTATTTAATAACTTATTTAGAGTCTTTGTAAGTTTGTCAAATGTAAGATTTTCTCTTCTAGCTACTTTACTCTTTAATTTCCTTTAGGGTTCCAATAATTTACTTGGAATTGATTAACTTTAAGTCATATTTACATTTATTAAGCCTAATTTTACATCGCCTTCTCACTCATGTAAAAAAAAATGGTAGTTATGGTCTTAACAAGGTCAAGTGTAGAGAAATAGTCACTTAATTCTAATTATGTAAGTTTTAACTTGAGATGAAACAGCTGATTGCTCGATCTTGATTTCGAATTGTTAAACTGAACCTAAGACTCACCAGTCAACTACTTCCAAGGAATCGATCGACTGGTTAGTCTCTGTCAAGATTCTAATATGCAAGCAGATGACTAGGGGTCGACTATCAGCCTGAGAACGTTTGACTGCTAGCTCTTGGACTTAGTTATTTCTCACACTTTAGAACCATTTTGAGTGTCAAACACCAAGAAAATCTTATAACTTGTCAATTCCATCTCTGCCAAGATTCTGATATGCAAGTAGATGACTAGCAGTCGACTGTCAGCCTGAGAACATTTGACTGCTAACTCTTGGACTTAGTTGTTTCTCACACTTTAGAATTGGTTTGAGTGTCAAACACCTAGATTTACTAATAACTTGTTAATTCCATTTGTTAAGTGAGCTACACACACCCTTTTGCCAATTTTAACCATCACCTTATTGAGACATACATCAAAAAGTTCAAATTCAAATAGATTAAAAGCAACATAGTTGAAAATAGACTTCATTACAAGAATTTCAACATCTATTCTTTACATAGACTATTTTACTTGCTTTATAATACAACACCTTAACTTGTATAATTCATAGTTCATGTCTTGTCATATACAAAGAACTACAATAAAGACTATTACATCCAAAATTAGCCCTAAGTTACATTTCTGCTTTCTTTAGCTAGCAATATGAATTTCTACCTTCTTCAGCCCTTTTCTCACTTGAAAATGGTTAGTTTCATAGGAAAAATAATGAGATAAATAGCATCAAGTAACATTACACAAATATCTTTTTCAGCATAAAAACATGTTTAAAATATCAATAACAGTACAATTCATGTATGTCAAGGTTCTCTAATCTTGTTGGGCATTACATCTCATCATCCCCATACAAAATTTTCTCTTAGCTCTTTTCTTACTCAACAACGGAGATTAAATTGGGCATTACATAACGCTGCCCCCAAGATCCCTCTAAGCTGGCTACAACTGCCTTTCACATATAAATAACTAAACATACTATGAACATGCAACCAAACATCAAATATCTCAAGTAGTATACATTCAACAAAGCTAAACATGTTTTTATGATAGAAAAGCTAGCTACCTCTATGGAAAATCAAGCTTTAAAATCAGTTTATCTTTTTCTTTTTTGATCTCTCCCTTTCTACCTGCACTGTCACTATGGATTTTCTCTAGTTTCTCTGTTCTTCCTTGTCAAAGATACATATATCAATTTCTAATATAAGAGGGGGTATAGTTAAGGATTTATTCTAGACTTCTAACTTACCTTGTTACTCCTTCCAGCTAAGAATATAAAATTCCACTTGATTTCTAGCTAAATCTAGTTCTTGGAACTCTTTCCTTTCTCTCAACTTGTGCTCTGCCCTACTCTGTTCTGTTTTTCTAATGTTTTCCAATTTTCCTCATCTTTTCTTATTTATACAAATTCCACTTAAAATTTACTTTTCCCTACCCCTGAGGTTTTTTTTCCAACTCTCTCAACGTGTTTAGGGGTAATTTGGTCAATTTTTACCACTTACATGCAGTTGCTTGTCGCCTTAAACATTTCCTAGAGCCGACAATTGACTGGCTACTTGCTAGCGGTCGACTACTTGCTCCCAGCCGAAGAATTTTTCTAAGTTCTAAACTTGCCAGTCAACTGCTTACTATTCAGTGGTTAATTGGTTGTTCTCTGTTCTAGTTTCCCTTGTTTTAAATCTCTTTATCCATTTTCCAAAGTTCCTTCTTCATATTTTCTTACTTCCTAAGGGTTCTCTTCTACATCAACTCCTTAGACTCTCATCCTCTTGTTCTCATAATGATTTTTAACTAGGATGTTACATTAGACCTAAATACGAAAAGACTTATTAATTTATTATATTAGATTTAAGGGACAAATCTAATGAGAAGTAGTTTAATGTGAGAGTAAGAGAAGAAAATATCAACCCTTTGATCCCAAATCAACAGTTTAGATTGATTCAGAATTTATTTATACAAAAATTAAGGAAAATATTATTAATTTATATTAATGAATTCATATCAATCTGAACCATTGGTTTGTGATCCAATAGTGGTTATTTTCTTTTCTCACATCTCACATTAAATTACTCACCTCACTAGATATATCCTATATAACAGGTTCAACAATAGTTCAATAGTGGTCAAATCAATGAACATTGAATAAGTGTTTCTACTAATTCAATGACCAATATAGTTTTGTAAACCATGTTAGTTACCATTGAGTTAAGGTAAATTATCCCTATAATGTGACTCACAAGGCTAATAGTAAGTATGAGATGAATTGAGCTATATATATATATATTAGGCCGAAAATCTTGGCCCTACCCAGTTTATGTTGAGTAGGCCAACTTATGGGCTAATTCTTTTTTTTAAGTATTTTTGAACCACTTTTAATAATTAAAACTAGCTATTAAAATTATAAAACTTTTAAAAAAATAAACTTTTAAAAATAGACTAAATCTTTAAAAAATAAATTAAAAAATATTTAAGGGAAAAAAAGTCTAATAGGCTCAACCTTACCACATCTCACCTAAACATCAAAAACTTTTGTAGACCAAACTAAAAACCTTTCATTTAAAATGTTGGACCATTAGTATTGAATTATGGCAGAGAACATGTAGAAACATAGAGAATTAAAGGAATGAAAAATATATTCATTCATACAACTCAATAATAATACAATTACAACATAATATATATACAAGCTCAATTCAATTACAGAGTAACAGAACTAACTTATATAACAGATACTAACTTATAAACTAACTTCATAAGCTGACATGTTAACCCCTAAGCTGACCTGTACACTTTTACACCCCCTCCTCAAGTTGGAGCTGTTGTAAATTGAACTAAGCCCAACTTGGATAGTAAATGATTAAAAATAGACCCAGTGTGAGCCTTGGTCAATATGTTAGTGATATGCTCCTTCATAGATACATGAATAGGCTTAATAAAACCCTCTATAAATTTATCCCTCACTATATGATAGTCCAATTCAATATGTTTCGTACGCTCATGGAAAATTGCATTTTTAGATATATGGATGGCAACCTGACTATCACAAAAGAGCATGATTGGAAGTTGCAACATTACTCCCAAATCCTTCAAAATATAACTGATCCATTGAAGCTCACATATTGTAGCTGCCATGCTTCTGTACTCGGCTTCCGCAGAAGAACGAGCAACTGTCACTTGTTTCTTTGACTTCCATGAAATGGGTGTTTGACCCAAAAATATGAAATAACCAGTAACTGAACGTCTACTCCTTTTACATGTAGCCCAATCCGCATCACAATACGCCTTTAGGATGAGATAACAAAGAAGAACAAACTCATTGTAGAAGTATCCTTCAAATACTTAACAATATGCAATGCAGCGAGCCAATGGGTTTTCGTGGTTTGTGCACATATTGGCTAAGATGATGTACAGCAAACATGATATCTGGTCTTGTGAAGTTCAAGTATAATAAGCGTCTAATCAACCTGCGATATCGGGAGGGATCTTCAAATACATCTCCTTCCTCCTCTTGCAACTGCAAACCTGGAGGTAGAAAAGAAGAAACACTCTTGGCATGCATCATCCCTGTATCAGAAATATATTTCTTCTGATTTAAACAAATTCCATCAGGTGACCTTGAAATTTCCAAACCAAGGAAATATTTAGCATGCTTAAGATCCTTTATTGTAAACAAATCATGCAAATATTGTTTAAGATCATGAATTAACTCATCAGAAGTGCTTGAGATTAGCAAATCGTCAACATATACAAGAATTATGAGAGAACCCTTAGAGTTATATGTAAATAAGCAAGTGTCTGACTTTGACTGTATAAAGCCAAATTTATGTAAGCTTCTGGTAAATTCCATATTCCATTGCCTTGATGCCTGCTTAAAGCCATACAAGGACCTTTGTAGCTGACACACCTGACCTTTCTCAGCTTGATGGTATCCCTCCGGTGGCAACATGTACACCTCTTCATCTAAGTAACCATGAAGGAAAGCATTGTTAATATCAACTTGATGAATAGGCCATCCCTTTACTGCAGCAACAGAAAACACTAGCCTCACTGTCACAACCTTAGCCACAAGGGAGAAACTGTCACTGTAGTCAATGCCTTTCAATTGATTGTAGCCTCTAGCTACCAATCTAGCCTTAAATCTTTCCACTATGCCATCTGCTCTCAACTTAACTTTATAAAGCTACTTTGAATCAATTGCTTTTTTTTCCTTCTAGTAGTATAGTAGGCTGCCAAGTATTATTTCTTTCCAAGGCATCCAACTCATCTTGCATTGCCTTAGACCAGTAAGGACACCTACTAGCTTCAGCATGCATAACTATGAGGTTCCTTAATAGTGGATAAATTTGCTAAAAATTGGGCATGGGTGTTAGTGAGATTGGCATTTATGTTTACAGGCAAAAGAGGTTTATGGGAAATAGAAGAATTTGACACAGTAATTTGGTTTGTTACAAAATCTAACAACCAAAGGGGCTGTGCTCTCGGTCTATTACTGCGTCTAATAGGAGAAGAAGGATAAGAAACATTACCTGGAAGAGGAGAAGAAATTCCTGCCTATGGAGAAGTAATTATCGGGTCTGCAACATCAGAAATATGTTCATGCTGCATATCAGAAATTATAGGTGATGAAGTATTTGAATCAATGAAAGGGAATTTATTTTCCTCCATATTAGAAACTATGGGTAATGAAGGAGTATCAATTTGTGTTGAAGCATTTGAGTCAATGAAGGGAAATTTATTTTCACAGAATACTGCATCACGGGTTACAACTTTCTTGTTTGTAACTAAATCCTAGACTTTGAAGGCCTTGACTCCAGATTGGTAACCAAGGAAACCATAAGTATTGGCTCTAGAAGTAAGTTTATCCTTGTGTGAAAGAGTATTTGTAACAAAAACTAAACACCCAAAGACCTTTAAAGATTCATAAGCGGGAATTTTGTTGAATAACAACTCAAAAGGTGTTTTCCAAGAAATAATTCTTGTAGGAAGTCTATTGATCAAATAGGTGGCATGAAGAAGTGCTTGTTGGAAAAATAGCCTTTTAAAAGCTTTGTATTTCAAAATATCTTTTTAATAGCTTACCTGAACAGAGGCAAATTTTATTATTATGAAATTAATTTGGATTAATGTCAGAAAATTAAGGGCTGACAGTTTTGTTTTATTTGTTTTAAATATAATTAATTATTTTGAAACTACCCATTAATTTTTGAAACCAAATTTTAATTGTATTAAAATTCTTGTCTGCCTCATTAATGTTCAGCAGCTATAAAAAGAGGACTCATTCCCCTCATTTTACACACTCACACAACAAACTGTTGTGCTCTTCTCTCTTCCCTCTCTCAAACTCTTTGAGTTACGCTTTTCAAAATTTCTGTTGTTCTGTGGCCTGAGAACCTTTCTCAGAAGAATCTGTTTAATCCTGGAGAGAGTTCTGTAGACGCAGATTTTTAGCTGTGGTCGCGGAATAAATTCCTTAAGGACAATGTCTATTATAAAGACGCGACTCAGATTATTTTCGTGTTGGTATCCAAGTTTTACAACATTCTTAAGGAATTTATATACCAACGTTGCTACAGTCGTAACTCAAGTTGAGCATAATATTCACAGAGGTAATATCATGTTATATGTTTTGATACATATATATTGTCTCCCTAAGAGCATGAAATTTTGTGTTGAAAAATTATTATAAAATATTAATTAAAATATTTTACAAATTGTTGCCTTTTATTCATTTTTATTGATGTAAATGGTGGTAATTTATATTCTCCAATTTTATCATAAAGGTCGCTTATGGGGTGTGTGAAATTGAAGACCGTTGACAATTTTTTTTTATGTTTATAACATCCTACCGTTATGTGTGTGTATATATCCATTTAAAGACATTTATATCCATTAACCACCTTAATGCATTCTAGACGTTGAACTACTAGGTGTAAAATGCTTCGGTAACCGTGAACCTTCATGATTGGCTTTATATATATGTAGACTTTGGGAGCATTGATTGATATAATATATATATATATATATACCATGGGGCCAATGTGTGTTTATTATATATACATAGAGGTTGTTCATGTTATTTGCTCTAATTTAATGAGAGTTATTCTCATATTATGTGGGCAACAGATCTCTTAGCTAGAATATATATGAGATAGAATAAAATATATATATATATATATATATATGAGATATATATATATATATATATATATATATATTTGTGGGATATTCTGGATTCCAAATATATGATATTTCGGTTTTACACCTTATTTAAGGTGATAAATATTTGATTTTCAATTATGTGTATTTTAATTTTTTGTGAGCTTATTAAAAAAAATTTTGTTGTTGTTGCTCACAAAAGGAGATTTTATTTATCAGAGAATTTTTTCACTATATGAGATACATATGATGATATGCGTTTAGCTTTGGCTACATATTATCTTGTGTATCTAAAATATTATAGGTTCTTTTAACTTGGTTTGAAAAAATTCTTTTAAAGTAGATTATGAATATATATATATATATATATATATATAGCATTTGCATTATATGGAACAAATACATATTGATTTAATCCACTTTCAAATATCATATACATGGAGTGAAATTATTATTTGCTATTATTTTTATAAGCACAACTCATAATTTTTTAAGTTCTAATTTTGAGTGATCATGAAGTGATCAATTTTGCTCATGAAGCAAATTTGTGCAATGGTAATTTCTTCTCCCTACATCATGAGGTATGTTACACTATTTTAATATTTCTTTTGAGAATTTTTATTAATAGTGGGGGCTAAAGGAAAAATATTTTTGGATAATATTTTTATAACAACAAGTGGGGGATATACGTTGTTATGTAAGTATGTTGTTATAAAAATATATAAATTTTGGTAAAAATGTTTTATGGTCAATAGTTAATGATATTGTGGTTTAATAGAAATTATGGGTTTATTATATTTATGTATTGAGTATGTCCCATAAATTTCTATTGACTAACTATTGATATTATAAAAAGGCTTTCTTAAAGCTCACATGTGAACTATTTTAAAAATTTCTCTATTTTGAGAATTTTATTCATGTGGAATGTGGAATTCTTGAAATTAACATATGTGTGAGGGTTTTAATTTAAGAATTCAAAATAGCTTCATCTCAAGCTTTTGAGAGTTTTATTTTGGAACATGATTTTTGTAGATTTATGACCAAATTTGAAGATATTGGCATATAAATTTTGGGCCAATTTGAAAATTAAGAAAATCATCTCATTGAGATGATGATATGTTGTCAATTTCCAAGTTGAGGAAACCATCTCATTGAGATGATGATATGCCATATATATATATATATATATATATATATATATAAATTGGAATTAGCATTTTCTAATGCCAATCCATGAAAACTCTTCAATTGTACATAGAGGTACAATCTTGTTGAATTATTGGTCAAAAAAATGAGATTGAAAAGTTCCAAAATAATTCTATGAAATTATTCTCTTGAAAAATAATATTATTTGATGGATGAATTTAGATGCGCATATATGTTATGCGTTTGGTGCCCATCTATAATAATTATAAGGTTTTGTATGAGGTTTTATATGAGTTATGTAATCATACTCTTATAGATTTAAAAATGTGGGGGTATTTTGCAAAGTTTATGTTACATGATTATGAGAATTTTAAAATAACTATAAAACCTTAGTTATTATGTTGTTAATTTTCTCTTTATGATTAGTGAAAATATCTCTCTTAATTAAAGATGAATGTGTATATATGTGGAAGTGATAGATAGTAAGGATGATTATTTGTCTGTATATGTGTGACGTAGATGTTACATAAAGTCAAATATTCCTTTACATCTAGTGTTGACATGAAAGACACGGGTGAAGTAAATGAAATTTTGCGATTAAAACCATAAGGAAAGGTGATGGTATTTTACTATCACAAGAATTTTATGTTCAAAATTGTCTTAAAAGTTTGATCATCAAGATGACAAACTGGTGAAAAACTCCTTATGATTTTAACACTCAGTTAATGAAAACAGAGGAGAGTCTCTGTCGTATTTAATAAACTTTACCTAGCCTGACATATCACGTGTTATGTGTCATATGAGTGTCTATATGTACACAATTCTAATAAAAGAGTTGAGAGGTATCGTAATTTACGATATCATATAAAGTGAATTTCCCATTGTATTAGTAAAATACAATGATGTTAACGGAATCTTTGATTCATATGAGACAAAGTCCACTAGTGGTTAAACCTCACCTTTGGTGGTGGGACGTTATTTGGGAGAAAGTAGCCATACAAATTTATAGGTTCACTATAAAATCAGAGTTTAGTGCTCTGGAGTTAGCTGAAAATAAGACTAAGTAGTAGAAAAACTACTTAGCAAATTTTTAATTGGGTAAAAGCCCAATAATGTTAGTATCTATGTTTTGTGATTGGCAAATGGCAATAGCCATTGTAAAGAACAAACTTTCAATGGTAAGAGTAGACACTTGTGTTGAGATACAAAGTTATCAAGCAATTGCTAAAATATGAAATTTGAAGTATACTGATCAGTTCTATAAAGTCAAAAGTGAATTTGGCCAATTCACTGACTAAACATGCATGTAAGAAGGAAATTAGTCCTTCACACATCGAGGGGAATTGGACTTAAGCCAATATGAAATTAACAGCGGCGGGAACCCAACCTTTATGATTGGAGATCCCATGAATAAGGTTCATATGGGTAATAACAAGTCGTCTGTTAATTCTGCTAGCACTATATTCTCAGTCCATTTCCTATGGTGTTAAGTGTGAAAGTGCTAGAATGCATTAATTTGTGGGTTGAGCATAAGCTCTTTATGATCTTCATAACCCTACATTGAGGGTGGTGTATTCTGAAAGAAATGGTTGGATCCCAAGAGGGGGGGTGAATTGGGTTTTATAAAAATTTTCACAAAACTTAATTGGAAGTTAAAATGATTTTCTGAAATTGGACAATGCTAAAGATAATAATTTAATTCAGAAAATCAAAGTGTTTATCAAGATGAATAATTTTATAGTGCAAGGAATTAAGGAGCAAATATAAATCTACACAAATTAATTAATACTTGAGGTAGAAATCAAATATAAACGTAAAGCATTAATTAATTAACTTCAAATGTAAATAGAGTAGGGATAGAGAAAGCAAACTCGGAGATTTATACTGGTTCGGCTAATCCCAAGCCTACATCCAATCCTCAAGAGACCACTTGAGTATTTCCACTATAATTGCAAGTTTAATCCGGGTACTTGCAAACCACTACAACATAGATCTTTTCTCCCTCAAGGGTGTCTCTCCTCCTTACAACGTGTTTTCTCTCAAACACTAACTCAAGGAACCAATCCTTGAGCAACTAAATTTAAAGGCTTAAAGAAAATAATGGTAGACACTCTCAAAGTGTAGATAACGCAGAAATTAAGCTCAGAATTTTTCTTTAGCAATTTAGAGAGAATAGAACTCAAGATAATATGAGAAATAAACAATTGAACCTTGATAGCTAATGGTGTTGTGAAGTCCCCTTTATATAGTGAAACCTTGCTGCTACAGTGAATGCTTTAGTCAGAATTGCTACAGTAAGCTTCATCATCATTTTTCAACCTTTCTACAACAACCAAAAAACTTTATCAACCTTTTTCAATAATCAATATTCTTTTTCAAATTTGCTACAGTAAAAAGTATTCTTTTTTTCAAAATTTATTACAACACCCAATAAACTTTATCATACTTTTTCAACAATCAAATTTCTTTTTCAAAAGTGCTACAGTAAAAGATATTCTTTTTCAAATTATATTACAACACCCAATAAACTTTATCATACTTTTTCAACAATCAAATTTCTTTTTCAAAAGTGCTACAGTAAAAGATATTCTTTTTCAAACTATATTACAACACCCAATAAACTTTATCATACTTTTTCAACAACCAATAAACTTTATCATACTTTTTCAACAATCAAATTTCTTTTTCAAAAGTGCTACAGTAAAAGATATTCTTTTTCAAATTATATTACAACACCCAACAAACTTTATCATACTTTTTCAACAACCAATAAACTTTATCATACTTTTTTCAACAATCAAATTTCTTTTTCAAAAGTGCTACAGTAAAAAGTATTCTTTTTCAAATTATATTAAAACAACCAATAAATTTTATCAAAAATCAATTTATATTACTATATATAAATATATAAAGCATTAAATATATTTGGGCCAAGAAGATTAAATCATTCATTTGGGCCAAGAAGATTAAATCATACTATAATTCCCACATATTTGTCATCATCAAAACTTATAGCATAATACATTAGGGCTAACATATTCATTGCAGATACACTTGATGAAGTCACCTATATGAGTGTGGAGTGGGGCCGCTCCCGTGAGATCGTGGCGAAATCTCTAGAGCACTCATGAATTCCAGGCACGCGCACGGCCGAAATAACGCGCACAACAACATTAATAGCAGAAATGTGGGGGGTGAGATGCGACTCTTAAAGTCACTATCTTACGATTAAGAGTATGTTGGTTCATAGAAGCTATATGCTTC
This sequence comes from Biancaea sappan, assembly GCA_037074585.1. Classification (NCBI taxonomy): domain Eukaryota; kingdom Viridiplantae; phylum Streptophyta; class Magnoliopsida; order Fabales; family Fabaceae; genus Biancaea; species Biancaea sappan. The sequence goes on from CM073492.1 coordinate 35,764,690, forward strand.
ACTGACTACTCTGTAAGATAAATCTTATCGGTCTAAGTCTGGTTCATAGTCTAAAAAGAGACATCGGATTAATGCGTCTACACCTATACGTAACCTAAAAGTTTTTTTTTCAAAAATATCTTTTGAAATATGTGGGGGATTGTTGGAAAAATAGCCTTTTAAAGGCTTTGTATTTCAAAATATCTTTTTAATAGCTTACCTGAACAGAGGCAAATTTTATTATTATGAAATTAATTTGGATTAATGTCAGAAAATTAAGGGCTGACAGTTTTGTTTTATTTGTTTTAAATATAATTAATTATTTTGAAACTGCCCATTAATTTTTGAAACTGTCCATTAATTTTTGAAACCGAATTTTAATTGTATTAAAATTTTTGTCTGCCTCATTAATGTTCAGCAGCTATAAAAGAAGGACTCATTCCCCTCATTTTACACACTCACACAACAAACTGTTGTGCTCTTCTCTCTTCCCTCTCTCAAACTCTTTGGGTTACGCTCTTCAAAATTTCTGCTGTTCTGTGACCTGAGAACCTTTCTCATAAGAATCTGTTTAATCCTGGAGAGAGTTCTGTAGACGCAGATTTTTAGCTGTGGTCGCGGAATAAATTCCTTAAGGACAGTGTCTATTATAAAGACGCGACTCAGGTTATTTTCGTGTTGGTATCCAAGTTTTACAACAGTGCTTCCCCCCCCCCCCCCCCCAAACCTAATTTGGCAAGCCAGATTGAAAAAGTAAAGCCCTAGTAACCTGAAGCAAATGTCTATGTTTTCTCTCTGTCACTCCATTTTGTTGTGGAGTGTAGGGACAAGTCCTTTGGTGCAAAATACCTAAGCTTGTAAACAAATTTTGGCAAGACTAACTTAAGAATTATGTACCATTATCAGTTCTAATAACTTTAATGGTAGTACCAAATTGATTTTGAATCATATTAATGAATTTGGTAATTATAGAACATGTTTGACTCTTATAAGCCATTAAAAAAGTCCAAACACCTCTAGTGTAATCATCAACAATAGTCAAAAAATAATTTACCCCACTTATAGCAGCAGTGTGATAAAGCCCCCATATGTCCATGTGAATGAGCTCAAAAGCATGCTTTGTTTGTATTCTGCTATTAGGAAACATAGCTCTAGTTTGTTTAGCCATAGGATAAACATAGCATGTATTGTTTAAATTGTTGGAGTTAAATAAGAAAGGCAATTGGTGTAAAACTGTCACGACCCGTTTTCTGGGCACATGACCGGCACAATGATGAATATCTCATCACTGTAAGCCTTATCTCATCACTGTAAGTCTTTCGATAAATTCTACCCATGAATTTAGTCATTATCTCTATATTATCAAAATAATCATTCCTGAAGAAAATATATCAAATTTTCTTATTTGAAATTCATAGAGACGATTTGCACATAATAATAGATTCTCAATATAAAATACATTATTATGCTGACATACAAGCCAAATGCTAAACCTCTGACCAAGATGTCCTAGACGATTACAGAGCAACATAATCTACAACAATAGAGGGGCCTACCCGATAGCGGGAGGGTCCAAAGTGATCTACTCTTCTAGCGGATATTCTTCATTGGCAACCTAATCTGAACAAAAAAGGTTGTACAAACAATGTGAGCTTTTAAACTCAATGAGCGAATCGGCCTCGCGTTAATAAAATTCAAATACATCACCAGTCATGCAAGCATATCCAAAGGCTCATACTCAACCAATAGACAGAAGATAAAAATTCATCCAATTCAACAAACGTTACTAGTACTCGTCAATGGCAATATATCCCGGAGAGCGCACACGGGCCGACTCACCAATTATGTATATTTCCGCCATGATGCACAACATCATCCTCTTACATACAAGAAGATAAAAATTCATCCAATTCAACAAACGTTACTAGTACTCGTCAATGGCGTATATCCCGGAGAGCGCACACAGGCCGGCTCACCAATTATGTATATTTTCGCCATGACGCACAACCTCATCCTCTTAGCTAGGGCGCCTCACAGATTTATCACCAATCCGGGCTATATCCCTACTGAGGGAATCGTTGTCTCCACACTCATTGGTCAAGACACCCTTTAAACCGGGTTTTCCGCCTTGCCGTGAGAGGAGGTACTGTACCGCTCAATCACAATCAATAGTACAACAGTTCATATCATAATCAGAAGCACAATATAATACTCATCCATATAACAGGTATAGTATATAACTATAGGATTCAAATTTCACATCATCATGAGATACTTGCTTCGTTTTATCCATACTTCTGGATTAATTATCTCATTATATTCGCCATTCTGAATCCAATTTCTCCCTATGAATCTTGGGAGTGTCCTACGACATACTTTTTATCACCAGTAATGCTAAAACTCTATTAAAACGGGGTCGTTTCACTCATCTGGATTCCGTACGAGCATCGCTTCTCTAAGTCATTACAGACAAGAGTGCTCAGGTGAATTTCGGTGTTTTGCTACGGAGATTTTCATGAAAGATTAGAGAAAATACGTTAGGATTGTTTTCGTACAGATACTGTTTATACGTACGGTTACTGTTCATATATACAGTTACTATTCATACGTATGGTCACTATTCATATGTACTCTGTAAAAGAGTACACCAGGTAAGTTCCCAGGAAAGAGTGGAGGGTCACACTGGACACACTTAAAAATCAGGTCTTTCCTTAGCCAGAACTTTCCTAGACATGTATTCTTCACAGTTTACATTCTATTTCGGTAATCAGAGAATCAAAATAACATATAAACAGCTAAGGACAGTTTTTCTGATGTGGAAGATCAGCCAAGGCCGCAACCACAGAGCATACTTAAGAAAATAACTTCTAAAATTTGAAAGACATAGAAAGGACATAGTATCATTACCTAAGCTGAAAAGGAAATGCCCAAAATCTCATAGGCCTAGCATTGAAGTAAGAGAAACTTAAGGAGAGAAGAAAAGAAGTTGAAGGTGTGAGTTTAGAAGTGAAATGAAAGCGCCTATTTATAAGAAAAGTCAAGGGTACTATTTAATACTATGCGTTAATAAAATATTCAATTTACTATTCATGAAAATGACATTTCTAATAATGCAGTTACTGTACACCTCACGCGTACGATGAAAAATTTTTCTGTTATTACTATTGGAAACTTAAAAGAAAAACTATCCTTTCACCTTAAACCTTTAAGTTTCTTTTCAATTCAGTCCTTTGACTTTAGTCCCTGAGGGTATTTTTACACATAAAACGTCATTTTCTCCCACGAACTTCTTTCTAGTTTTCTCTTATGACCAAACCACATCTAGTACTTGACATTTCGATTGTATAAATGAACAGTATCGTATACGTAAATAGTATTATATGGGTGAATAGTACCATATACTGAAATAGTAACAGTAGTTTGTAAACAAATATTTATATTTTATTTTTCTTGGGTATTACAAAAACAAAATCACTTGGGTGACCAAGTCTGGAATGCCAAAGTTGAACATCTTTACTCAAAGTGTCAGATGAAGAAAAACAACACATATTATGAGTATAACAATCCGTGATACATTGTTCAAAGATATCAGAATTATCGAAATGGTTTAAAACATCAATAGAAAAGGAAAATTTATCAAGGTAGTATAGATTTCCAACTACTCTCCCCACAGCCAAGATCTTCTTACTCTTCTAGTCCTGTAAGATGCAAAAACAAGGAAAGAAAGTACATGAGATAGAGTTGGAGAAGGTAAGTTTACTGACAGATAAAAGGTTATGACTAAAAGCTGGCAAAAACAAAGTATATGTAAGTCTGAGATTATTAAATTGCACATTACCCATATTCTTTTCTTTCTTAGTTTTGAGCAACTCCACATACCACTCAGGATACCTATGTAGTTTGAAACAATTTTCTTTAAGATGGCCTTGAACCTTACAATGATCACAGAAACGATCTTCTTTCTTTTCTCCGTCTTTCTTCTTAAAACCTCCCTTTATTTCCATTTCTGGTAAAACCTTGAGTTTTTACCATCATCACACTGGACTCAGCCATATCTTCAAATGTTTTATGAACCACCTTCTGTGACTCAACACTTTGCAGCATCGTATAAGCCTTATTAGCATTCGGCAAAGGCTCTTGCATCAAAAACTGATTCTTCACAGTATCAAAAACCTTATTGAGGCCCATTAACAATTGCATCGTTTTAGTAGAGGACTCCATTTTTGTCAACTTTCTCGACAAGTTACACCTACAGCCTCCACATGAACATGAAGGAAGAGGTTTTAAAACATTTAGATCCTCCCATAATTTTTTCAATTTATTAAAGTAACTAGCCAAATTACTATTTCCCTGTTGGATCGACGCAATCTCGCGTTGAATTTTTTAAATTTGTGGACCATTACTCTCTACAAACCTTTCTCTTAATTCTTTTCAAAGAATCCTTGCTGTAGAACAATACACAAAGGATTCAGCTAAATCCTTTGACAGAGAGCCCAATATCCACGAACGTACCATGTAATTGATTCTACGCCATTTCAAAAATTCTGCAACAATTTCATTTGGCCTTTCAATTGATCCGTCAATGAATCCTAGCTTGTCCTTCGCCCCAAGGGAGGTATGAATGAAGGTGCTCCACGTTAAGTAGTTATTCCCTGTAAATGGTGTTGTCACTATGGAAATATCGGGATGATCATTGTTGTCGAGCTGATATAGACCTGTATCAACAGATCCTAACTGAGTAGTTTGTGTATTTGTGCTTTTAGTGCTAGCCATCGGAGAAAGAAAATCAAGAACCAGAGGAGATCGAAAAAGAAGATCAAGAACGAGAAAGAATATCATAAGCAAAATCCAATGAATCTCTCTCGATTAGCAGAAAAGGTCGTGTATATTCGAAAAACAGAGTCTACGTAGCAATAAGAGAAGGCTCTGATACCATATTGAATTATGGCAGAGAACACGCAAAAACACAGAGAATTAAAGGAATGAAAAATATATTCGTTCATACAACTCAGTAATAATACAATTACAACAAAATATATATACAAGCTCAATTTAATTAAAAAGTAACAGAACTAACTTATATAACATATACTAACTGATAAACTAACTTATAAACTAACTTCATAAGTTAACGTGCTAACCCCTAAGCTGTACACTTTAGCCCAAACAAACCCATTTTCAAGGTAAAGCAAGGTAGCTGACTCAGACTTATATTAAGACCCCAATCTTAAATTTATCCAAAACATTGCAAAAATTACATTCAGCAAATTGTGAAATTCTCTCATTAATAATTATTGCATAGAGAAAATATTATTCCATCTAAAAGAACCACACAGAATAACAATGAAATTAGTCATCAAATCCATCGTCATCATCACCGTCGATCTTTCAATTTATGGTTCAACGCCTTTATAGAAGTATTTTTTTTTATTTAACAAGCGTAATTGAATCACAATAATTCGTTAATTCAATATCTGTTTAGCTATTATTCCATCTAATCGCTCATTGTTTCTGAATTATCATATTTATTTAGAATTGATAATTTTTGCAACCAGTCAACAATAGTTCCTTTCTCTTAATTATTATTTTTCAATAATTAGGATTTGTTAATTCGATTTGAAGTAATTCTTTTTAAAATATATATATAAATATTTGAGTAAAGTTTTCAAAATTACTAGCCTATTTCCTATATTTTCGAAATATACTCTTCAATTTTATAACTGTTAGATACATTACACTCTACTCCAATGTCCAACTCTAAATTTTCCACTCAAAGGTCCATTACAGTTCTTTTTTTATGTTTAACGGTCTAATGCCACCATTTTTTTTTTACTGAAATTTTTTTTATTAACTTAAATACATATCATGAATTTCTTTTTTATAAGGAAAGATGATGACATCTTTATCTAAATTGTTTCTATCTTTTTTTTTTTGGCTAATCATCTTTATCTATTTATATTTTAATTTTTCCCCTCCTCCCTCTAAAGCAAAGTGTTTTATTAACCTAAAATTAACTAATTGCAATAGTAACAAATGTTTGAATTTCATAAACTACAATAGTTTCAATTTTGGAGACGTTGCGTAAGGAAAAACACTATTTTTTTGCATTCAAAAAGTATGAAAATAACGGTGACCATGGGTCAAACTGGTTAAAAAATAAGTTGAGTTTTTATATACAATAACACTTAAAATATAGGCCTGCTTTAATTTGGGCCCATATTCTAACATTTTAATTTGTAAAAATAATTCATAATTTTGTGTTAAATAAAAGATCTTAATTACAATGTTATACAATTAAAAAAGTCATTTTGAACATGCGTGATAAAATTAAAAATGATAATTAAAAGTGGACTCTTTCATTCAATTCAAATTAAAATAACAACTTACAAATGTATCATAATTCTCTCTAGATTTAACATAACTCATAAATTCATGATTTATACATATTAGAACGTTGCTATGTACTATATAATATTAATACATAATAAACAACTGAACATCAAGTGAAATATATAAATTTTACATAAATTATATATTATATATCAATAAAATGTAAAACATATACTTTATATAAATGGTACATTTTAATATTACATATGTATATATAATATTCTAAATATTATAATATATAATTTATATTATTCAGGTTAGGTGAGGGTTTGAGTTGGGCCTAAAAAAAACAACTTGTAAGTTTTGGCCTTTTTTAATTTAAGCTTAAATTTTTAAATTCATTTTTAATTTTGTCATATTGGACTTGTTGGGACAGACATACTTTTTAACCCATATCAAATCTATTTAAAAGAAATTAATCTTCTATAATATCGCATGAAAGAATATCTTTAAAAATCTTTAAAAAAAAAGGTATTTCATTAAACGGCCTAAATTTGAATTTTAGTGAAAATAAAAATAATTTTAAAAAAATAAGGTAAGAAAACTGTGTTACGGATTACACGTGGACCAATTATATCAAATAGTGTGTGTTGTTTAGCTATATTAAAGCAAAGCCAAGCTTGAAGACTGGACCGTAGATTAGCCTAGCCTAGGATAGCATAGCATACACGTACATAACTAATAATATATTGTCAGCACACAGACCAGTCAACGACAGTGTCCAACAAATAATTGGATAACTTTTAGACTTTCTGACTGACAAATTAAATTTTTTTATTGTTGGATTAATTCAAAATTTATATAAAATACTTTTATTAAATTATACATATAAATTTTAAAATAATTTAACAATAAAAAATTTAATTTCTTAAATAGTCTAAGTATGTTTTTTCGTTTTACGCTATAATTTAAATTGTATTAAAATAATTTTAATGTAAAATTGTATGTTTAAAAATTTTTACATTAATATAATTAATAAAAATTTTCAGTTATTGTCTAAAGATAAGTTTCTTCCAAACTAATTTTACAAACAATAGTTACACAAATCTATATTTCTCTAGCTATTTTCCAAATGTGGACTAACTCTAGAATTTGCCCTTTAAATTTTTGGTTGTGAAAGGAAAGCAAATCTGCAGGATGCATCTACTTGTGTCCGTATGAGTGTCAATATCAATATGAATGCGAATTCAGAGTCGTACTATTCCAAATAGTCAAATACTGTAATTGGTATATTCTCAGTAATAATTCATTTTCCATAATAGGAGTCCCATCGTCATTCATTTTTTAACGAATATATTCCACGTCACTCACGCAAATTATCCAAGTTCTCTGTTATATTAACTTCGACTTTTAGTAACAGAAACAATTATTACTAAAAAAATATGACACTCTATTATATTTTTTTGGATCCCAAATTATCTTTCTCACATGAAATTTATTTCATATTTCAAATCCACATTCTTTTTCTTTTCTTTTTTAAAAATCCCGAATTAATCCGTACGTTTTAGCGAACAAGATTGCAAGAACGTTCTTTAATCTAAATAATTAGGTATTCTCTTAACTTTATTTTTGGGGTTAAATTTTTTTTTAGTCCTCATAATTTCAGTTAATTCTTGACTTCACTTTTAAAAAATTTAAGTTTTTATATAATATTATTTTTTTTAAACAAATTATTAGTCTTTGCTGTTAAAATTCACTTACTGTTATTAATTTGCAATTTTGTATAGTTGAAGCTAATTCACTAAAGTCGTTTAACATAAGTTTATCCTATACTTTTTACAGCTACATCAATCAGATGTAATGAAATATCAATAAAAAATTAACGATAAATAATAAATTAAAAATTATTTAAAGTATAAAAAAATTCACAATACCTTAAATTATAAAAAATAAAGGTTAAATAATACTTTTGATCCCTATAATTTTACTCAAACTTAATTTTGATCCTTATAGTTTCTAAACTTAAATTTTGATCCTTATAGTTTTTAAAATCACAACAACAAAAAAAATTCCATTTAACATGGATTTTTACGTAATCACCTAATTAGCTACTTGAGGCTACCCTTTGAAATTCAAACTTGCCACCATTAACCATGTTCTATTTCTTCAAAATTAAATGTTAGTAATAAAAATTAATGCTATCAAATGGATCAGCCTAACCTACAAATAGTACTGTTGACTTTTTTTATAAATAGGCCTTTTCATTTCACTTCTAAACTCACACATTCAACTTCTCTTCTTCTCTCCTTAAGTTTCTCTTGCTCTGACGCTAGGCCTCTGAGATTTTGGGCATTTCCTTTTCTGCTTAGGTAAGGATACTATGCCCTTTTTATGTCTTTCAAATTTTAAAAGTTATTTTCTTAAGTATGCTCTGTGGTTGCGGCTTTGGTTGATCTTCCACATTAGAAAAACTGTCCTTAGCTGTCTATATATTATTTTAATTTTCTGATTACCGAAATAGGATGTAAACTGTGAAAAATACATGTCTAAAAAAGTTCTGGCTAAGGAAAGACCTGGTTTTTAAGTGTGTCCATTGTGACCCTCCACTCTTTTATGAGAACTTACCTAGTGTACTCTTTTACAGATTGTATTCTCTATTTCTGGTATGAATAGTACCTATACGTATAAATAGTAACTGTACGTATAAATAGTATTCGTACTTATGAATAGTACCATATGTGTAAATAGTATCTGTATATATGAATAGTAATTATATGTATGAATAGTATTTTGGTACAAAAATAACCTTAATTTTCTATATCTGGTCTTTATGAAAATCTCCGTAGCGGAACCTGAAATCCAGCTACGTACTCTTCTTTGTAGCAACTCAGAAAAGTAACTTGGATACAGAATATATGTGAGTGGATGACCTTGCTAACCGACTTTATTTACTTTTATTCCAAGTACAATATAAATTACATCTCATATCGCAGTTAGATTCTATATTTAATGATGATAGCTATATAATGAAATTTATTGTTGATTTAAGATTATATTGATGAGAATTATGAATTGAGTATATAATATACATGGAATGGTTGAGAGCTTGACCCAAGATACCAATGCATGAAATTATACACATGGAATGGTTGAGGGCTTGACCCAAGATACCAATGCATGGAATTATACACACGGAATGATTGAGGGATTGATCCCCCAAGATACTAATGCGAATAATGGTACACATGGAATGGTTGAGGGCTTGATTTCCCAATATACCAATGCATGTAATGGTTGTAGACATGAATATATCTTTAAACAGAAATATCGCCTACGGGCAGAACACGCCTTCGGGCGGGATGACATCTACAAGTGGGATGACGCTTTCGAGCGAGGTGCATGTGATTATTTATGAACTTTCTTATGATGAATTCCTCTTGACTTACATTTATGTCATGAATTATTAATGTTGTGAGTTTTTCACATGTTCATACATGATTATATGTACTTTTGGCATGCATAATTAATTATATATGCGATAAGGCTATTTTATGGTGAGTCAAGTGAATAAGACTCACCCCCTCACAATTTTAGGTAAAGAAGATCCTTTAACTTCGAGGATGAATGTTTCGATGATGCCTCCCCTTTGTTCGGGGTATGGTAACAGACTTAATTATGTTGTTTTAGTAACTTTAGAAAGCTCTGTAATCGGGTAGGTCATGTATTGTTGTATAAGATGATTAAATTTGAAAACATGTAATTTAGTTGTATGAAATCTTATTCATACTTTCTCATATGATTATGAGAAGAGAAAACATTCTCTTGTTTTACTTCTTCATTGTGCAATTTAAAACAATTATATTTAAAGCAATAATTAGATTAAGGAAAGAGTAAGAAGTTAAATGAAAAGTTAGGCTTGCGGTGATGTGGGTTTAGACATCTCCGTGCCGGTCACGGGCCTGGATTTAGGGTGTGACAGTCATTCAACACAAAATATAAAAAGATATTATTATGGACCTAATTAAAGATAGCACTCAAATATATATGTCCTAAAATGTGCATAAATATACAATATTAATATGTCAGTCCACTCAAATAAATTGTCAGGGCTAAACATTATTTATAAAATAAATAATATAGATAAAATAAATATTGCCAACACAAATAAGTATTACTTTTAATGTGTCTAAACTATAATTTACATGATAAATTAATTTTTTATTCAATTTATTTGTATGTTAATTCGTAGAATCTGAAATATTTAAATCATAAGATCACATTGGTTCTATTTTAAACTCCTAATAAATGGTTGAACTATATATATATAAGAAAAAGTTTAAGTGTAATTCTTTATATATATTTTTTATCAAATTCTCCCATCAAAATATGACAAGTATGTGATTTTTCAATTAAAATACGATAAATATATATTTTTTAAAAAATAACTTTATAATTTTTATATTTCGCCATAATATGATTGGTTTTTAATAAACTTTTACACATGTTATATTTCTGTTAAAGAAGTTGATAATTAAATATATAAAGAACTTTATATAAGTTTTCTATATATATATATATATATATATATATATATATATATATATATATATTAGCAAGTAAAAAAAGTACTTGAAAATGCCAAAAAGTATATAATTAGGGATATATTTTTTTTGCTTAGTTGATTGAAATGAAAATGAATTTTGTATATTTTTTGTATTCTTTATTTTATTTTGTTTACAAAATATAAACAAGTGAATTTAATTATAAATAAATAGATATATAAACATCAATACTTATATATTACAAATAATTTTTATTACAATTAAACATTTATACTAATATATGACAAATCAATTTTTTTTAAAAAAAATTAAGACGATCTATAAGTATCACTGATTTTGCTTAGGATTTAAATGAGTTGGCTCGTTTAGACCCATTTTAAACAGGGCTAAATCAATGAATCTCCAACCTGCCCATAAACCAATTGGCCAAAGCTGGCCTGCATGCCTTGGACTTTTTCGACACTACTAATAAAAATATAAAAAGGTTAATAATTTACAATTGTGGAGCATATTTCCACATATAGAAGATGACTTACGATTTGCAATAGTACAAAATATGGATATGTTTCCCTTTGTTCTTCTTTTAGACAAGGCAACAAGCCAAAAACATCCAAGGCGAATTTGGTGTTAAAAACTTGAGTTATTTTGAAAATATTTTCAAAAAGCATTTATAATTGAGGTGATTTCAAGGATGATAGAGCAAACAAAATTGTGTCAATCAGAGATAATTTTTATATAAACTCTTAGTGCATGAAGAACTTTTTCTTAAAGAAATTTCCAAGCAATCTAGAATATATAGTTGTAGTTGATATATATAAAACTCAATATTAAACAAGTTAGAACAACCACACAAACTCTTGAACAATTAGCTTGAAATGAATTTAATGAAGTGATTTAAACAACAAATGATCAATAGTTGAAGTAAAATATCAAACAAAAAATAGAGTATCAAACAATTAACTTGAAATGTAAAGAATTTAGATATTGAGAAAATAAACTCAAAGATTTATCTTGATTTGCCTCCAATCCAAGCCTAAATTTAGTCTCCAAGCAACTATTTTAGATTTCTCCACTAATTTCATGTGTTTAATCGAGCACTTGTTAGCCTTTATAATTTTAAACTCAACCTAGAGTTATTTCTCTTTTTAAAACAAAGTACACCTCTCTTCACATGGAAAAATATTCCAAGTGATTCCTCACTCTTTTTTTTTTTCTCTCAAAGGATGCACTACCTTTGTCTTATGAAACTTTTGAAGGAAAAATATTAATCAAACCAGCTCTCTCTAAGAGCAGATATACAAGATAAATCTCTAAGAACTCAAATAATAAAGATTATGTAAGTTTGGGCTCAATGATATTTGTTTTCCTCTCAAAAATGGTAAAACAAGTAAAACATTACATTATAGCACTTGAGCCTCTCATAAAAATATATTTTTGAATTCATATATATATATATATATGATTCTTTGAAATATAGTTGTTAGATACCCAAAAAGGTTGTTATACACTTTAAAATAGTTGTTTGTACACTGTACAATGACTAGTCAACCTCTTATTTTTTGAAAAGTTATTAGTTGACTTACTGGTCGCAAATTTATTTTAAATAGTTATAATTTTTTTATTTAAATTTAATTTTAAACAAAAAACCTAGCTTTTAGTCAGCATTTTAGTTAAACATGTAGGCAGTATCTAATATAAGAGAGAGATGAGGGCATTTTTGTAATTTTAGAGTGCATGTCCACACGGTAGATGATGTGTCACATGGACTATTCAGTCAATATTTTTATTAGTATCATTGACGATATTAAAAAAAATACATATTTAAAAAAAAATAAAATATGTGAGACATATCTGATAAAAAAAAATTTCATGACATAAATGAAAGTCGGAATAAATTTAAAGGCATATAATACCATTTTATTTAAAAATAAATTACTAACATATGAAATGACATGAAAAGTGACGTTTAATATGATTGATAATGTGAAAATTCATATTAAATAAAATGTTTTAGTTACATAAGTAAAGACTGACAGTTGGCTACTGATGATTAATGATAGGAACTATTTTTCATGATTTTAGAAATTATAGGGGTCAAAATTCAAATTTAAAAACTATAGGAACTAAAATAAAGATTGGGTAAAATTATAGTGACCAGAACTATTATTTAACCAAAAATAAATTAAAAATTAAATAAAATTATAGAAACTAAAAAATTAATTAAACTTCTTATAGTTGACTGGTTGTAGCAATAGCAACAAAATAAATTCCAAAAACAAAAATTATTTAATTTTTTAGGACATCTGTTTGATGGCTCTGCAATGTGGGTTGAAAAAGATTAATCTTCTATTTTATCAATCTATAAAACATAATTTAACACTTCTTTTTTGTGGGGCAACTCTGTCACTAGCTTTAATGGCTGGGAAAGGAGTCAACTCTCTGGAGATGCTTGAAGAGTGAGGAACAGCCAGCAATAGAGGAGGCAGTGTCAGTCTATACATAATGTATTGGGCCCGCCCATTATGGCCATGTTACAACCTAAAAGCCTGCCACATAGGCCCATATAATTCAACTTTGTACTCTTCACGTACTATTAGTTTATTACCAACATCAAACTTAATAACACTTTAAAGCAATGTTTTTATGATCCGGGCTAATTCGATAGGTCGACTTAGGACTCAATAATTTTAGGTTAAAATTGGCTTAGGTCAAGTTTTTGGATCAGCATGTAGGTGACCTAAGGATAGACCCAGTCAACCATGACTTTGATCCAGTTGGATCAATTTGTTCGACCTTGTACACCTTTTTTTTAAAATATATATTCAAATTTGTATGAAAATTTAGAAAAAGCATGCACTTATATAGAATCAAACTCTATCCATCCACCTATAGATTGTGTATCTTACTATCTTATTATCAACTTCTTCTTAATTTATATGAGTAAAATATTATATATATATATATATATAAAGTGCTACAATTATTCTAATCCAAAAACTAAAATATGCATGTGGCAAGATGAGAAAAATTAAAATGGAAAAGATATTTAATTTAACAAAAAATAAATATATTATTATTATTAATGAATTAGGAGATAAGAAAAAAATAGTTATATTTATATAATTATTTGATATAAAAAAAATTAAATCAAAAAAATTAAAGAGCATAAACAAAAAGTTTATATAATTATCTAATTTAAAAAATAACAATCAAATATTTTAAAAGAATTATTTGTAATTTTATGACAAAAGAAATTATTTATGGATATTTGTATTTTAATTATTTATGACTAATGACTATGGTTTTAAAGACTTTAAAATGTAAAATTTGTATATAAATAATTTATTTTATTTTATTTTAAATTTATTTGTAAACAAATATAAGTATATATATAATTTTTATTTTTTAATTTATTTATTTAGTTTAACAATTGACCTTGTGACTAGGCAGTGAAACTAGTAACCTAGTGATCCGGAGGATAGCCCGAGTCATTAACTAGACCAGTTCAAAAAATATTGGTTTCAAGGTTCTGTCTTCTTTGTTCAACAAATTTCAGCACTATGCTTCTAAATCACACTTCATCACAACATAATTTGATAGGCAATGCATGGGTCAACGTTTCATTCAAGTCTTTTACTCATTCTTCTCCCAGTTTCCTAAATTATACCACATTTTCTCTATCGTTAACATATATGATTTGTTATTCTTTGATCTAATTTTATATATTTTACATGTAAATGCTTATTACTATCTATCTTTTAATGTTAAGTTTAGATTGTCTAGTTAGAACTGCTAGCTCCAATTTTATCATCATATGTGAGCATCCATTTTAAATTAGATGGTCAGAAGTGAGAAAAATTAATAAAAAAAAAGGCAAAATATATCGTCTTTTTTCTTCTTTCAATCATGGTTGCCTAGTTCAAATAATTGCGAAGATAAAGTATAAATAGATAAAGATGATTAACTACAAAAAATAAAATTTTGTCAATAATATAGAATAAGATGTGATGAGTATTCTAAACACCTTGTTTGTATTTAAATTAATAAAAAGTATTTTGGTTACAAAAATATATAGCATTGGATTACTAAACATTAAAAAAACTATAATAAGTTTAAACAGGAAAAATATAAAATCAGACTAAAATATACAGCATCTCATAATTACAAAAATGAGACTATATATTAAAAATAAAACAGTTTTGAAAATTTAGGCACGACTGCAGGAGAGTGCAGTTTGTTCATAGTTGAAAGTTGTTGTTTCAAGATTTTTTCTTATTTAAAACTTTGATCTGTTGGTTTTATTCCATTATTTTTAAAATCAAACAAAGACTTGTAAAAGCCATGTATGATTATATTAATACATTATTACTTTATGATTTATTTTATTATCACAATAATATCTTATCGTTCAACAAAATAAGACACATTTTAGGTGTCATGCCGGATGATATCAAATGCATTTTATTCTAATTTAAAATAAATAAAATAATACTTTATGTTCTTAACATTTATCTCGATTTTTATTTATGTATCTGAATTTTTTTTATCGATTATATCCCTTATGTTTCATTTTTATCATATATGTTTCCAAAATGATGAAAATACCCTCCATTCCTCTCTCTTCTCTCTTTGTCCTATCTCTATCTCTCTCTCTCTCTCTTTCTCTCTCCTCATTAAAACTTTTATGTTTATTTACCTAAGTCCCTAGCTAAACTTTTTTCTTTTGTTTTTTCCATGATTTAAGACCATATTTAACTTCATCTAAGTCTCTTATTTTAAAATATATTTTGTTCTGAATTTAAATCGACCCCTGTAAATTTTTGGGTTTATTCAGTTTTTTTCCTGTCATGTATGTATCACGTTCATCTCTTAGTTTTGCATTCCAAATCAGTCTAGAACTTCATCTTAGATGTTTTTAGGACATTTTCAGTCATTT
Source organism: Biancaea sappan (assembly GCA_037074585.1). Lineage (NCBI taxonomy): Eukaryota > Viridiplantae > Streptophyta > Magnoliopsida > Fabales > Fabaceae > Biancaea > Biancaea sappan. The sequence goes on from CM073492.1 coordinate 35,780,497, forward strand.
CTATCCCAGAGCAAGGCAAAATATGAATTAAAACCAAGTTTTGAAAATATTCTCACTCATACGATGAACATCACGTTATCTTACTTCTATTCCTTTTTTTTCCTAATTTTTTTTTTTTGCTGATTTGGTCTTCTTCTTATCTCCCATGCTTTGAATTAACTTAAGCTAGGTCTACTCAATTAATTCTACCCATGAAAAAGGCTAAGTTATGATGAGTAACTTACCTTATCGACTTTGCTCAGTTTGTGGACTCTCTTTCTTCCTCTCGGTTCAAGTTGTAGTTCTGCTAAAACTCCACTCTTTCAACCACGAAATCCTGCTCCTCAAATGTCTAGAATTTTTTGAGCACTCTCACTGCTTAATCTCCCTCTTGGCTGCACTATAAGGATGGAAAGAGCCTCCTGTTTTCATGTAATTTGATGAATTTTTTTAAAACTTGATTTTGATTCATATTTTGCCTTACTATAGGATGAAAATGACCGAAAATGTCTTAAAAAGATCTAAGATGAAGTTCTGGACTAGCTTGGAAAGTAAAACCGAGAGATGGACGTGATACATGCATAAAAGGGACTAAACTGAATAAACTTAAAAGTTTATAATGGTTGATTTTAATTCAAAACAAAATATATTCTAGAACAAGATATATAGATGAAGTTAAATATGATATTAAATCATACAAAAAATAAAAAAAAAAACTTAGCTAAGAACCTAAGAAAATAAACATTAAAATTTTAGCAATGAGAGAGAGGACAGAAAAAGAAAAAAAAATGGAGGGTATTTTTATTATTTTAAAGTATATATAATAAAAAATATAAAGAACATAACTAATAAAAAAAATTTAGAGACAAATGAAAATCGAATAAACGTTAAAAATATAAAATATTATTTTATCTTTAAAATATAAACTTGATCGAAAAACAGTCTACACACACGTGTAGTAATCTAGATGTTAGACGGTTGGGGTAGATATATTTTAATGATTATTATTATCATTATTATTTATCGCTTGTTTCCGGTGAAGGAGGCCCATAAATAAATAAAACAATAATTGAAATATGAATAAAGTAGGATACTGACATAATTTTTGTACTTTTGCTATAAAACTAAATGACGCTGACGTTACGATCAGCTATGATGATCTGTTCTTTGAGCACCTACACATCGTGTCAATCCTAGGAATTTTCTTTTTTTTTTAAATAAATTTTTAATTTAATGCATAAAAATTTATATTGACTCAATTTTTCTGTTAAAAATTTAAATCTTTTAATTTAGTTCTTAAATTATTATATTTATTTTAATTTAATTATTTTTGTTGTTAAATCTTTTTATTACTGTTAAATTTCAAGACTTTTGTTGTCAAAAATCTTAAATAAATAAAATAACAATTTATTTTTAAAAATATGAAATTAAAACAAATATAATATTTTAAAAATTAAATCAAAATATTTAACCTTTTAAAACAAATTAAAATAATTATAATCTTTTAAACTTAATGAAAATATCGGTGTAGGTTTTATTCCTAAGCTATAGTAATAACAATAATAATAATAATAATAATAATAATAATAATAATAATACCTTATTCTTTCTTTCTTGATTTTTCTTTTTTAGGGGAAATGACGCCAACATTTCAGTCTGGGGATCTCTTTCGAATTACTAGCTGCTAATTAGGATTCGGATCCCATCTCATAAATTTTATATGGAAGACGTGGATAATTTTACAATAATTTTATATATCAAATGTTTATGCAAGGATAACAATTTTAACCTGGACTCAACTGATTTGATCTGTCCTGTTCTATTCAATTCAAATAATTTAATTTTTGACCAAATAACGAGATGAGTTTGAAAATCTTCCAAAAATAAAAACAACTACAATTTCAAGGCAATATCTTTTGTGAGGCTTGTATTCGCCTCGAATATATATATATATATATATATATATATATATATATATATATATATATATATATATATATACACTATTTCAAAGGGGGATGGATCCGAGTATCATAATTTCTTGTCAATTTGGGGATGGGGCAAAACAAAGAACTCCTCACAAAACAACATGGCAATGATAGAGCAATGGGTAGGTATGCGAATGGAATACAAACTCACCTCGATCAACTCTGATATGCCTCGTTACCATCCCTATGTTTACAACTCATCCTATGTATATCTAAAATAAAATAAAATGAAATTCCTTTTTGATTGGACAAAAACCTATCAAATTCACTTTTTTTTGTCATTCCTTGTTATAAAAGGATTGCAACGCTTGCAATCCATAATATCTAGAGCTTGTTTTGATCTACGCTAGCTCTGAGACACTTAACACACATTTATTGTATTAAAAGCATGTTGCACACAAATGAGTAAGTGTTTGGATAAGCATTTACAACATTTTTCAGAATCGATTCAAACATTTAAATGTGAAAACAACAACGTTGTATGTATTAGCTTTTGTGAAGAATTGATTACTGCCTGCTGCCTGATTGGTGTGCCTTACTTCCTGCTTTCCACTGCTACCTTCCCCCATATATATGTTTTATTTGTTATATTCATGTTATATGTTTTATCTGTTACAAAGAAGATGATGAACTGTGTATGCAGTGAACATTTTTTAGTTATATTTGTGTGTGTTTAGCTATGTGTGTGTGTATATAATATATGTTATTGGACGTGATGTATATATGATTTATGTTTTAGCAGTATGTGTGTGTGTTTTATAGTATTGTTGCTGTGTGTGTATATTTTTATCGTTGGGCGTTAATCATTTTTTAGTTACTGTTTAGCTTTGTTTTAAGTTCCAGTTTTCTGTTATGTTCTTCTTGTATATATAGCTTCTAAGGATTTGTAATTGTACATATTAAAATAATATCATACTTGCATTTTCTCTCGTGTAACATTCACTAGCATCCTCCCCTCTAACTTCTATGTTTTCGTTGTGTCTGAATCCATGTGCGCAGGAGAAGGAGTATGGAGAGTGTAATGAAACCATAGTGAAATTTTGAGAATCAAGTTTATAGGGACCAAAGTGAAAAAATTGAAAAGTTTATAGGAGTTAATTTTAACAAAGAATAAAATATATTCTTAAACTAAAAACCTAGATGAAATAATAGAAGAATTTATATCAAGTAAAGGACAAAAGAATAATTTTAACTAAAGACCAAAGTAAATAAATTAAAAAATTTATAGGGGTTGATTTTAACAAAAAATAAAATATATTTTCAATCTAAAGACCTAGATAAAGTATCAAAAATATTTATATCAAGTAAAAGAGAAAAGATAGTTCATCTTGTTTAAAATTTAATTATAATGGATACTTAGTTCATTTTAATTATAATAGATACTTATTTCATTTTATTTAAAATTTAATTACCCATTAAAAATTAGACAATAATTTATTTTGTAATTAGTTTTTTTTATTTAACTTATTATGAGAAATTAAATAAAGATAAATGAAACAAAATAATATAATATTTATACATTTTATGGTAATTACACATTTTAAAGTGCTTCAACTAATTAATATCCAAACGAAATTTATTTTTTAAAATCACTTTTTTAAAAATAATTTTTAAATATAAATTACGTTTATGAAAAATTAATTATGTTTAAAATCAATTCTAAAAATTAATTATACTCAAATCTAAATTTACTCAACGAGTTTTTAAATACCCACATAATCTTATATTATTTAAATTACAAATCCAATGATAAATTCCCCAGATTTTACCATGCGGTAGTTGTCTATATTAAATTACTTGTTTTAATCTAATTTGATTTTGCTGCAACGATTCATAAAGTAACTGACAAAACTGCACCTTAACTTTTTTAAATTCTGATGTACTTGATTCGTAGGATGTTAACATAATTTCCTTTTTTTTTCATAGCATTAGTATAAATTACTTAAATTATTATGAGTCAATAATAGAATGAAAAATTAATGGCTCTTGAAATAGAATATAAATTTAAAATAAATTGAGATACAGTGTGAAAGGAATCACTTTGAAAAATATATAATAACAATGGAAAAATATGATAAGAAATCATGTAAAATAATTTCCAGCGGAAGAAATGGTACAAAGAGAGAGAGAGAAAAAAAAAAAAAGGTGAGGCCAATGTTAGTTATAATATGTTTGGTGGTAGATTTTTTTAAAAAAGAAAGAGAATAAAAAATATTTTTAAAGTATCTTCCTCAAAAGTATTAATTTTTTTCACGTTGAAATATTTTAATAAAATATTTTATTTTTATTTTTTTTCTACGCACCAAATGTATTGTTAGTTTATCAAAAAATTTGAAAACACACATATCTATATAAAGTAATTTTTAAAATATAAATTTTTTATTGTTTAATTTTGAAATTAAATACCAAACAAGTTAGTTTATATAAACTAGAAGTTTAATATAAATTAATCTTTTAACTTATATATAAAGAAAAGGTAACAAACTAATTTAATAACAGTGCATAAAGAGTTAAAAATTTTAAAAGCTAATTTATATGTTAGTAAAAGAAAAGAAATTATGTTTGATATATAATTATGAAATATAGAGGAAAGAAGATAAAAACATAATCTCAAATTTTTATTATTGAAACGAAATTAATGGAAATTACATATATATACGATTTTTATACTAAATATATTTAAAACCTTAACATAGAGGAGAAGAAATCAAATAAAATATTTAATTAAGGTAGAATAGAATCTGAATTTTACGATTTTTTATAAGTAACTTTTTATTGGAGACAATTATGTTCAACGCACTATCAAGTATTAAACGTAAACACTTCTCTTAGAAATAATTCAAATATTAATTTACCGCCTTGTGAGAGCCTTTTTTTACTAGACCAAACACTTGTTGATAAACAAAATCTTTTTTTTTTTTTGTGTGTTATCTTACAAGTATTCTCTATTAAAGATAAACTTTAAGCATTGTCGTGCACTAATAGATTGTCCATCTCTCAATGATAATTCAAACTTAGGTTAATTATCTTGTAGAGGATTATTCCTTTCTTATAGATTATACATAATGCACTTAATGGTAATAGGCTTACAAGACAACGGAAAACAAAATAATTATTTGATGGTATATAGATAATAATTTTAGTGGTATACATTCATGTAAATTAATTGCTTGTTTAATATTTAAATTCAATGTCATTTAACATGTGATTTGCAACTTTAATATGTAAATTCAATTCAATACTTATATTTCATACTTACTTTTTGATTAAACAAAATTTACTTATTACTTGAATATGTATATATATGGGATCAAAAATGAGATTCATTGTTTTTTTTTTTTGGCTTCTTTTGTTTCAACTACTTGTGTCTAAAAGTTTATTGGTTTTGATTAACCTGGTATGACCTGGCTCAGATTATGAAGGTGTGAAGCTCTTATTAATATTTAAAAAGATTTTGATTAATTTGGTTCAAATTGACTTGGATCATAGATGTAAAATTTTTTTAACATTATTTTTTTTCATTCACAAAATTTGAACTAAACATTTTATTTAAATGGAACAATTGCTAAATTAGTATTTGTAGGTTTTAGATAATATGACGATATTTAGATTCATAAAAAAAAAAGAGGACCACCAAAATGCATTTTGTGGGTTCAAAACAATATTAATTGGTGTTTGAGGCATTTTCTTTTGTTGTAATTTTGTAGTAACATATTTCATGTAATAGAAATAAGTTTATGTCCAAATAATTTTCCTTTTAAATTAGCGATCAAACTATAATAGCTTACTGCTTACCCATAATCCTCCCTAAAATGCTAATGACAAATTCTAATCACAGTGTGAACACGATATTATTAAAAAAATGTATGTTAATAAAAATTAATCACAAAATTACGAGAAACTTTACTCCAATACAAATACAAAGCTTGAAAGGTCACGCAGCCCAAGCAAGTGTCGACTTCTAATTCTAATTCTAATTATACACAAAAGAAAGAAGAATGCTATTCTTACGCAGGCAAAGTTAAAAACCTACCAATAGTTTGAAGCACAAAGTCAGTTTCACTGAGATATTTCTGCTACGCCCTCTCTGCATTCGCATTCACGTTTACAGATCAGATTCAGAGTGCGAGGGAGGGAATCAAATTCAACTCAAGAAGGCGTAACCGTATGAGCAGAAATAAACAAAGGATCAATGGTAACTGGTGGTGGGTTTGTTTGGATTCGGGGTGAGGAGGATGAAAAGTTTATTGTTTCATTTGTTTGTGTGTGACACACCGTCTTGATCCTCGCGACAGTGTGCGCCATCTCCTCACGGAAGACAGCAATTTCGAGCGCAAAACGGTGAAGGAAGGGGACGAATTAGGGACTACCGACGAGGGAACCACAAATTAGAATAAGCCTCCACCGATGGAGTGGTAATCACAAACCGTGGGCTATAAATACTGCCTTCCCCTTCTTCCCTTTCCCTCGCTCACTCATTCACTCACTCTGTTTCTCTCATAAGCAAAAGCAATTGTCTCATCCCCAAGGAATTCTTCCTGGAAATCCGCCTGAATTGATTGATTCCCTTTCTTTCTTTCTTTCTTTCCCTCCTCCTCTTGTACTTTCTTTCACAATTCTGTCATATCCATCCCTGTCTTGGTGGGGCAGGGCTTCTTCTTTTGTGTTTCTGTATCGAGTCGTTGGGGTTGTCTCGTTTCTGGGTTGGGGACATGGCCAATTTGAGAGACCAACAAAGGGGCTGTCATCATCAAGTGGGTCACTGGAACAGATCCTACAACAACAGAAAGCCGCCTTTGGGTTAGTGTGTTGGGTTTGGTTTTGTTTTTGGAGTTGTTGCATGAGCATCTTTTAGTTCCCATTTGAATAAGTTTTTTCTTTTTCTGGGGGAGGCTTGGAATTGAATGGAATGGCGGGTGGGTGATGAAATTGACAGACCCGGTTTGGATTTGAGTTAAATGATAACCCTGCTTTGAATGTTTTTGATTGCGGCTTTTTTGTTGAAGAGGGTGGCTTTCCCTCATTTTGTTCTTTGAATTGGTGGATTTTGAATGAGCAGTAATGGTTTTTGTTGCTCTTCTGTGCTATAGGTTGATCTGTTGATTGTGTTCTCTATCTATTGCTTCTTTTCTGGGCAGAGCTTGATTGTTTGAGCTGCTTGGGTGGGGTTATGATAGAGGAATTTACTTAGATTTCCTTGATTTTTTTAAAAAGAGCTTGAGTAACCAAGAAAAGGTTTTAAATTCCTGTCATAGCTTTGGTTGGTAGGGTGGTAGTTCTAATTTCTTCTTATTGATGCTTTGCTTGTCCATTGGTTTGATTGGTCCCTACTTCATTGATTTATTGCAATGGAGTTACTTAAAGATAACTAAAGTTCCTTCATTTAGTTGATCTGCTAAACATGCTGCCCTGTTGCCATTTACGTCCCTGTTAGTTTTGAACTGGAGCTGCCTTGATCTTGCTAAGTTGATATTTACTAATCGATTCATGCAATTCCATGTTTAAAACAAATCCCTAATTCGTTAAATTGGCAAAGCTTATAGATTGGTAAATTTCCTTTTTAGGTTGACCGTTATGCCGGTTTTTGTCGTGTTTTTGACTTAAACGGTCTGGATTTTGACAATTTCTAAGTAGGTATCTGTTTGCCAAACCTTTCTGTGATATGTAATAAATCCCTACATTATCAAGCTACTGATATGGAAAAGCGTTAAGATAACTAGATTTCCTTGTTTTAGTTGATGTTCTGTACGTTCTGCCTCATGCCATTATCGATTTGTGTCATGTAGTTTTTTGTAATTTCTAAGTAGGTATCTTTTAATCAAATCTATTGGTGACACGCTTTGACACAGGAAACAACTTGTGAGTCACTGAATTTTTAAATAGAAAAGCCATACAGTAGCTAGATTTCCGCCTTGTATTAATGTCGGTTTGTGTCGTTTTATGAAAGGAAACTGCTAAGATCTTGGCAATTTCTGTGTTAAATTTTGTTAGTCTAATCCTTCAATGGCACGTTTAAATCACACAATACAGGTGTAGAAGAAGCATCATTGGTCTATATAATATCAAGCGCATGATCTTTCTCTAAGACATTTTCTGTTCTTCGGCATTTTCATATTGTTTCTTGTTCTAGTATGATTATAGGTCCTTGCATTCATTGAACTGATGGTTTTACTCTTTTTGGTTTGCAGATAATTGGCAGGCAACTGTGCCTTCATGGGAAAAGAGATTTGTTGCTATAGTTGGCTCAATTCCATGGCGAAATGTGGTAGAAACCAAGAAGTATATGTATCTTCACAGCAATGTGACGGAATGGGATGATTCTGCATGTAAAGAGGCATTTGATAATGCCAAAAAGCGGTTCTGGGCAGAGATCAATGGCCTTCCCTGCAACATAGGTTTGCCGGATCCTGACATGTACATTGACAACATAGATTGGAATTCTACTATTGACCCTGAGCTAATTCTGGACTTGGAACGAGAGCCAACCCTCAGCGAGCATGGTAATGATGAGGGTGTCATTATTGGAAATTCTCACATCTTGAACCAATCATTTTATTGCACTGGGTGGGGAGAAGCAGAATTAGACATACAACCTACAGGTTGGGATGATACTGAGGTCAACGTCAATGTAGATTACTGCAACACATGGAGGAAAGCTTATACAGGTCTGGCTACAGATGCTGTTCCATGTACTCCTCCTACAGGGTGGGAGGATTCTGACCTGAATGTAAATAGTGGAGTAACTGGCTGGGGGGACGCTCAGACAGACCTACCTAAAGAAACTACTCCTTTTCTTCCTCATCAAGGCTGGAATTATGACCCAAATGTATATGGATGGGCAGATTACAGCACTGGTTGGGGTGAAGCTCAAACAGACCTACCAAATGCTACAAATCCATTTCCTGCTCCTCAAGGTTGGGGTTCTGGCTTGCAGATGACCAGCAAAGTAGATTCCTGGGAACAGTATGGATGGCAAAGCTACGGGAACGAACCTTGGCGCTGGAATGATATGCAGCACCGAGGGCATGGTTACTCTCAGAGAATGAGCAGGGGAAGAGGCGGTGGGAATTGGGGAAGTGGGAGAGGAAGAAACATGTCTGGGAATCAGATCAATGATAATGCTGGTAATGAGTATCAGACAGGTGGTAGAGGAGGAGGAAGAAGCAACCGAGGAAGAAAGAAGGGCGGTTGGCGCTCTTATGGGGGCAACATACCTAGTGGTACAAGGTGGGAAGTGAAGATTAAGTGAGGGGGGGATCAGGGATACCTTGAACTGCAAGGCATGACATGGGTTGGAACTGAGAGGAGCCAGTTTTTGTGAAGCTGGCTCGAAGGTGACAAGTTTTTTTCTGTTTCGGGAATATGGGGTAAATATGATAGAGTTTTGTGAAGAGTCTGATTTTCAGTTTCGTTTACATCATTTCTGAGTATAGTTGTTCTAGTTCTTACGATATGACCATGACTCTTAATTGGAGTTGGAGGAGTCATGGTGTTCTTCGTTTAAAGATGAAAAATTTCCATTTCTGTAGTCTGTATATATCAGTTTCAAAAGCTCTTCTCCGTAGCTTGATAAAAAAGAGGAAAAAAAAAAACGGAAAATATTTTCGGTAACCGAAGTGCTTTGGCATTTTTCAGAGTAGCTAAATTGTTCATTTCTTACTCATTGAAGTCTGATCTGTTTATTTGTCTTTTCCGATGTCTGAACTCTGAAGCATTAACACAAACTCCAAATTTGAAGACGTAAAATGGTTGATTTGTAATTTGGACACACTAGTATGCAAAAACTGAACACAAACTCAAATTTTAAAACTTGAAATGGCTGAGTTGTCCGACAAAACCAAGATGGAAACTGTTAAGGATTCTATTCTTACGACAGTTTTACGAAGACACCGTCATCCTGCAGTGCGAAAAATAATTTAAAAAAAAATTAAAACATGTTTCTGTTAGGGTTTTTGGCGCTTTCATCAAAATCAAAAGCGACCTTGTGCACCTTCTCTTATAATATGTAGCACCTATTAAGGGTTCTATTCTTATTGCTACATAATTTTTTTCTTTTGACAAAATGAAAATCATTCATTAAAACCGAACTAAGTTAGGGATATATAAAATTAACTATGACTTAAAAATCGTCAAATATATTACAAGTGTGAATTTATTAAAAAAAATACATGATTTAGGACATATTTAAAACTCAGTACTAAAATAAAAAATTAAATAGAAACAACACACTGTTGACTCTAAATTAAGTATGGACTAAATAGGGGCAACACACTCTTAAACTCTATATTAAAACTAGTCTTCTATGCTAGCAATCCAGAAAACTCACTGAAACTGCGAATTCGTCATCAGATCAGATACTGTTATAGCTTTGCCACCTTCCACGGCTGGTAGATCATTGACCGAGTTGCTTCTTTCCGAAGCTATCGATGGAGATGTTGAAGGTCTTCACGGTCACGGCGTTGCCAATGAGGCTAACAAATCTCTTACAAAGAAGAGGAGAAATCTTCTATAAAAAGAAGAGAAAAAAAAAAAACTATCACATAAGAGAGAGATAAGAAAATAGACAAGAAAAAAAAAAAAAGAGAGGCAGCCCCCACCATTGGCACCAGAGGTGTGGAGATAGGGATAGGAGATGAAGCAGTGCGCTCTGCTACGGTTAGTACTAATACTACAGAATTTGAATCAGCCAAAGGCATGTTATGGCAAGATGACTCAATCAAAAGCAAGCCTCAGTAAGAGAATTAGTGTGAACCGTGTTGGTCCAGCATCGTGCTTAGCCAACAAAGAATCCATGCTCGCTACATTGAACTCTTTAGTTCTGAATTTAAATTTGAACAAGTTAGATTTGTCTTGCGCATTTTTGGCAAATCCTTTGCTGTTTGATACTTTTAAGCATACACCACTTGCTTGATTTGACATTCATTTTCTCTACAAGTGATTTTTTTTCTTCTTCAGAAGAAACAAATGGGAAATGGTTAATTAAGTTTGTTTTTCAAATATAGAAAAGTAATGTCACTATAAAGAAAATAAATTAAAATTAGCTTTTTACTTTAATGCATATTATTGTACATTTTGAGAGCTCACTTGTACAAAAATAATTTTCTTCTATAGTTGGAAAGACATGTTGTATCTTAGTTATTGGATGATTTTATCAAATGATTATAGTTCAATTTTATATTTTTTTCTTTTTCTTTTAAAAATTATATGATCACTTTTAACATATTTTATTTTATTTTATTTTAAAAATTAATCATATAATTTAAAAAAATACAAAATTAAACGATGGAAGATTCAGAGCTCTTGAGGAAAGTCATTTCCCTCTTGTACTACACTGCAGTTGCTAGCTGTGTAGTGTGATTAGCACTATAATGGTACTCTTTAATTATTTCCCCAATTTTCAACTGTTACATACAAGTAGGAAAATAAATAATGATGCAGATTTGGAATGAATTTATTCTCTGCCACCCCTTCAGTCTCAGTCTAAAGTTTCACACCAAAGAAATTTAAAAATTAAATTTACTATTCTGAATTACTTCTCATTAATTGTATTTTATTAGTTTTAAATGCTGCCAGTCACTGTATTTAACTTTTAGTTGTCATTGTTGTCCGTTAGGGACGTTATGCACTCTACTTTTCCAAATCTTCAGGGGAAGTTAATCTTTAGCATGTAGCACTTGGAGAACTTACAATTATTTTGTATTTTGATTTTAAGTCTTTATTTTTTAAAACACTGAAAATATCTTTTTAGTATTTGTAAATTTAGACTTATTTTTTAAAATGTTTTTTAAAAAATATTTTTAGTAAAGTAAATCCAACATAATTTCAAATTCATTTTTTATTTTTAATAAAATAAAAAAAAATTTAAATGGCGAATATTCCACCATGGTTGTAATTAAAAATTTTTAAGAGTACAAGTTTATTCTTGCATATGAGCACATATTTCAAGAGATTGTAAATTTGCTCCTAATAGTCCAGCACCATAGATAGAAGAAAAAGAGCTCGAATTCTGCGTGTTTTGAACACCAAATAATAAATCCAGTAAGTGAATTGTGACAATGCATTGAAACGGACACCCATGATTAAAGAAAAGAAATTGGAGGAGTAGATTACTTTTTTTTTTTTCTCTTTTTTGAAAAAGTTCTTCCTCTTATCATTGCTGTTAATTTTAGAATAGAATTTCCCTATGAATTTTTTTTAATATGCAAAAAATTCACATAAATTTTAAAATTCAACATAAAACTTCCATAAATTTTTTCTATTGTGCGGTTTAGCACTTTTTTACTTAAAAAATTGTTAGTTTAATTAACAATTAACGCCACGTTAATCCAAATTAACCTCACTATATGGGAAAATTTTTCCATGTCAGCTTTCACCCAAAAACTATCAATATTCATCTGCAACTATTCTTCTTCTTCTTCGCTTTGACCATGGAATCTTTAGTGATAAGCTCACAAGGGGTGGTCTTAGCTAGTGGCGGAGCCACTTGTATGTAAGGCAATGCAGCTGCACCCCTTGAAATTTACAAATTTTTATGTAAAATATTTTTTTTCATTTTACCCCCTCTTTTTTTTTGAACCATTTTAATATTTTTTTGAACCCCAGTGACTTAGTCCTCTTTGCTGCTCACAGTCAGAAGACTCCCACTCTCCAAAGTCACAAAATTTTTTCTTGATAATGGTTAATTTCTCATTCCATTGTTAGGGACCTCTTTGTAAAAGTTTGAAATTTAGAGTTTTTGTATATAGATCTAATTCTATTAAATTGGTTAACTGATTATGTAATTAGGATCATAAATAATATATTTGTGAAGTCAATTTTATGCAATTTTTTCTTGATGATGGTTAATTTCTCATTTTATTGTTAGAGATCTCTTTATAATTGTATATAGGTCTAATTGTATCGAATTAGTTCATTGATTATACAATGAGAATCATAAGTAACATATTTGTGAAGTTAATTTCATGAAATTTTTTCTTGATGATGATTAATTTATCATTCCATTATTAGGGACCTCTTTGTAAAAGTTTAAAATTTAAGGTTTTTGTACATAGGTCTAATTCTATCAAATTAGTTGATTTATTGTATAATTATGATCATGAATAACATATTTGTAAAGTCAGTTTCATAAAATTTTTTTTCTTGATAATGGTTAATTTATCATTCTATTATTAGAGACCTATTTGTAAAAGTTTGAAATTTTTAGTTTTTGTACGTAGGCCTAATTCTATCAAATTTGTTAATTGATTATGAAATTAAGATCTAGAAGAAGATTTTTTGTAATAAAAATATTTTTTAACAGAAAATTATCATCAAATAAACAATAAATTAAAATTAATTTAAAAAAATTGTCATCAAATCCAGAAAAACGAATAAAAATTTTACCCTAAGGTCCTGGGGATCTGGAGTGGCTGCTCTTCTTACAAAGAGCAGCCAACTCTTCCCTTGTGGCAACAGTTTTAACTGTTGCCACAAGTTTCACCAACGGTTTAAAACCGTTGCTATAAATTTTGTAAAAAAAAATATCACAATTAACACTTATAGCAACGGTTTTAAACCGTTGCTCAAACTTGTGGCAACAGCAAGGGAAGGCAGCCACTCCAAATCCCGGCCATGGAGTGCCGTCATCCTCCTGGCTCTGCGTCTCCAGAAATCGCTCCTCACTCTTCATCAACAGGATTCTCATTCCTAATCGCTCCTCACTCTTCATCAACAGGATTCTCATTCCTCTTCCCCTCCAATCCTACGATCTTGTATCTCCTCTGGTATGCAGAAACTCCTCTATTTTATACATTCACTGAGCATTCATAAATTTCAAAGATTTGATCTTTAGTGGTTCTTTTTGATGGGGTTTAGGAGCAGAGAGGAAGAAGAGGCAGTCGAAGAAGAAGAAGAGGGTTCATTTTGCAGAGGACGTGGTGGATTCAAGCTGATATGGAGAAGAGTTCCAGAGGAAGAATCGTGTGCTTGGTAATTCTTTTTATTCAAACTCAGAATTAAAGGTTCGAGAGAATAGTAATGGCGGAAGCGAGATCAGAGGAATGCCTAGCATCAAATGATTTTCGAACAACCAAAAAAGCTTCGCGTGGCAACAACGAAGCAACTTTACACAAAACTTAAAAATTGAATGTTATCACTCTTCAGTTTTTTGTATGCTTTCATTTCACAAAGACTTACAGCAAAAAGTATGACAAGGGTAAAGGGATACTGCATAAAACAAGACAGTGCATTGACTCATAAGATACCATAAATTAAGACGGTACAAAAGAATAACTTTAAACAATAGACAATGTTAAAAGAAAAAAAAAAAAAAGAAAGAATGAAAACAAGGGGAGAAGAAATATAGAGCTCTTAAGGGCTTCACATTTTTCATTGACCTAAACTTTAGTAAAGAAAAAATTCTCGAAAAAAGAAAACGCAGAATTTACCGGGAACTAGAGGACTTCGGAAATTTTTTGAAGAAGCCCATTTGAAACATCAAGAAAATCCTTGCCAGGGTCCTTATCAACTGAAACTTCGAGCTTGTAGAGCCTCCAGGTATCCTCGAACTTGTTCTTGTCCTTCAAGTCATGCAAAATTTCTTTATGCTTCAATTTTAGTTTCTTCTTCTCTGATTAGTACCTCTGCTTGCAGACTCTCTTAGCGCAGATGATACAGTGTTTGGTGACGAGTATAAGGAAAGCCTTGTAGCAGGATCACGAGGAGGATGAAAGTAGAAAGAACTAAGCTTGGAGGAGAAGGAGGCCTTGCAACAGAAGCGAGATCAAATGAGTGTTGATATTTTAGGAGGGATTGGATGAAGGCTGGCAAGGCAAAAATTTTAACACGTCAGCTATTAATGGGATAAATTTAGACTGACGTAATGTTAATCATTAATTAAATTAATAAATTTTTTTAAAAAAAAAGGCTAAACCGCAGAAAAAAAAATTTATAAATGTTCTTTGTTAAGTTTCAAAATTTATGAAAGATTTCTATACATTGAAAAAAATTTATAAGAGTAAATATTTTTTCCATTTTAAAATAAACTACAATTCTCAAACTAGACTCTTCGTTTGATTTCCAAAATAAGGAGAATCCAAAATAGAACTCCTTCGCAATCCCCTAACCACATCATACCAGATATTCAAATTAGACCTTTACGACCTATAACTAGATCCATTACATGGGACATTTATATATATATATAGAGAGAGAGAGAGACACACACGATTCCATCGTTAGATTTGATCTGAGTTATTTCTTGGTTGTTTAAATATAGTTTTTTTTAAATAGAAGATAATAATAATTTGAGAAATATTGAATTTTTGGTTTTTCATAGCTGAACTCTGAAAACTGGTTAGGTTGATGCTTAGGGCCTACATTTGGTGGCTAATCCCATCATGAAAAATTTCTTAATTTTCTTAATTTCTGCTGCAATTCATGAACAGTCACAGTTTAAGTGTTGATGCTGCTTTAAAAACCCAAGGAGACTGATGCTTTAGAGCAATTTTCAATCTCCAAATATTGGATGGTGCACCAACCAAACCAATTTTTTTCCCCTTGAACACTTTCAATGATCATCACGAGTGAGTTATACGCACATACAAAATTTTGATACTAAGTCTATATCTCTCAAGTAAAACCAAACATAAATAAGAAGGGAAAAAAAAAAAAAACTTTCCCTTACCTCCAAAATCTATATTCCTACACTGACACAAGAGACTTCTTTTCTACAAGAATGATTATACAACAAACCTAGCTAGGCACTGGCCTGTTTGGATTCCCATGTGCAACTTTGTTCTTGTTGGTCCCTCATTTGTACCAACCAGCAAGGAAAAACCTCAGCATGAAACAGAAGCAGCATGCAATAGCCTGTTCAAAGGGGAGGGAAAAAAAGAGGGAGTATGAGCTACAAACCACACAGATAAAATTGTAAATAAAGCAGGAAAAAAGGAGAAAATTAATACACATTGCATCTGCATTCAGAATATAGGTTGAAATGAAATGCAAGTATTCGTTGCCTTGATTTCTAATAATTGTCTTGTTGATCATGTAATGATACGTTGCCAATGTTGAAAAGCTTGGTAGGGTACCGTTAAGAGGTCAATTAACAAGCAAATCTCAGTATGTTACTATAACGTGATTATTGCAGACATTCTTAATTGGTGTTTGACAGTTAATTTGACCCGAGTGTCATGTGCATCTAAAATCAAATACTTAAACATGAATTGATAGATCTAATCTAAAATTAGAAATGACAGACTTCTAATCAAGTTTAGGTAATTTTTTGCACGAGAACCCTAAACAGAATAAAGCAAGTGCATCATTTTCTGAGAGTCTAGGACTGTGTCTTCCTAGCAAGACCGATGGACTGCTGGATTTGTTTACATCCCAAAAGTATATTGTGGCAGTTGATACAAGTTCAACTCGGAAAAATAAAAGAAAAAAGAAAACACAGAAAAAAAAATGGAGTTTCAAACTACTAGGAGAAAAAGAACTAACAAAAGAGAAAATCACCTGGAAAACAAGAAGATAAATGCAAAGTGATTTCTCAGACTTCCGGCCAAGTTGCCTCAAGAAGAAATTAACGAGTGTCCCATCATTTGTCCCAGTCAGCAGTCCAGTATGAGGGTCAAACCTGAAACAGGTGATACACAAATTTTCAACCAAACAATGCAAGATGTCTGAAACAAGTCCCTATGATATAAATTTGAAGAGACCATCAAAGCCTACCTTGGTAGACGATGCCGTGGACATGGAATGTAGCCGGACAGCTGAACAAAAGCACATTATATGTCATACACATTCAGCAGAGTTTTAAATTATCACAAATTTATAGCAGAGAGAAAGAGATTGTATTAAAACCTGGGGCAGTGACAAGAGAAAGTTCAATACTTGAGGTAGGAAGAAAATCAACAGTGTTTCACTGAATCAAGAAATAAAGGAAAGTTAATTATAAGGTAATTAATAATTAAAGTAGTACAAGCTGATAAATCTCGGTAGAATGGACGAAATATGAACGCTTTTGACATTAAAACATATCCTTGTTTTCATTTTTTCCCGTTTCTAATGAAATAAACACTTGGGTCAAGTCTACTTGGAAGTTTATTATTACAAGTAACACTCTTCTTTCAGTATTATTCAAACCAGAGTACCAGAACAACATAGAGTTGCAAACAGATTAATAGCTTTGCAAGTTCAAGAAGAATAAAAGTAAGGTTACACCTGTAATGGCCTAAAATTCCAACTACAGCCATGGTCATTCCAGCGAAGTATGTATATGTGTCACCAACAAAAACTGCAGAAGGATACCTAAAATGAGAAGGACAACAGACTGTGTGAGCAAAATACTCTTGTATTAAGCAGGAGAAAACAAAATGATAAAGTTACAGTATTAAATACCAGTTGTAAGAAAGCAGGGCCAAAGAGGTAGCTAGTAAGGGTTGAACTAGGTAGATAGAGAATGCATGTGCTAGCTTATATTCAGGATCTGCTGATGCTCCAATTTGCATGATGTTGTGTATCACAATCTGCAAACCCACAGTAACTATCATATTCTATAACTAAGATTCTATTTACATTTACAAGCTTCCATGCTTACAGCTGATGCAATAACCACTGTCTGCCCAACTTCAAGCCCGTTTATTCCAGCATGGATATTGATGGAATTTGTGCAAAAAACAGCAAGGAGCCCCATATATAGTTTATATATCCATCCTGCCTCATCAACAAGAGGTCAACGTAATGAAACTATACAGGAATTAGTAATAATCTTTTAATTGTCATTTATATAAATGTAAGGGAAGCTTACCAAGATCCAAAACTTCTATCCCAATATGTGGGACAAGTGGCTTTGGTATAACTATAGTTGTGTGTCCAGCATAAGCCATTAACAAAGGAAGTGCAGCAATTGATGGGAGTAGTAATTTTCTGCTCTTCAGAACAACATTAAACCCCAAAAGAAAGCATCCTTGCATTAGTTGACAAGCACAAACCCGGGAAACAAATGCGAAAAATATCATATACTTACACTCTCCATGGGACATCAAGAACATCATCAACAAATCCAAGCAATATCATGAAGCTGATGGATGCTAATGCTGCATTGTACTCAACAAGCCACTGCATCATTAAAATAGTTCATAAATCAATCATCAATTCTTCAGTTGATACCAATCACAAAATGTCAGTGCCGAATTAAATAGCCAAATCACCTTGCTTGCAAGTAATAAAGTATACTTACATTGGAATCTGCTGTAAGGTTGAAGTATTGAAATAAGATTGCCACGACCAAGAAGACAATACCAACAACTATACCCAATGACTCAGGCCTGCACAAAAAATAGTAATGTCGTCAATGAAAAAAAAAAAATTTTAGGTCACTAATGATACACTGTCCCCAGTTGGGATTTGACTTTACCACTTTACCATAACAAGCTTTGGAAGAAACTAGCTCAAATGCTTATTACACCAAATTATATGCAAAAAGTAACTATATGCTGTCCCTAGTTGTGATGGGAATCCTTCACATACATAAACACTTGCATGAATATTTCCAAATATATTCCATCTAGGGAAATATTCTCCGCTAAGCCCTTTGTATATAAATCTGATATAACTTGTCCATTTTCATTTCAAATCTTGGTCTCATCCTTTTCAATAATCCTTTTTGAGTTTCCTTATGCTTCCACATAGGGACATTTAGATCTCTCTGTGCCATCTGTTCAAAATATCCTAAGCAATTCTTTCTCAATTTATATTCAACTGAAGCTTCCTGTTATCTTGGTGAGAAGATTTAGTCACTGTCATTTCCAATCCCATAAGTATTGGGTCAAGTCATTCAGCTTTTTCTTTATCTTCTATTTACCTTATTTTACCTTTTTCATCATGATATACCTTACAAACCTAAGATATTTAATGTCTTAAACTAGCCAACTCACCAAAGCAATCCTTCTATAAGTCCCTAGTTTCCTTCTATAAAATCAGTATGGCTTTAATTAACAAAATCTATATAAGTTGTATGCTCGTAGCCTCAAATAGTATTGACCTTGTGTTTTTGTATGGTAACCAAAACCACACCGGTTTCACCCAGCAGGTAAACAAGAGAGAGGCAAAAGTTACATAAAAGAAAGTATACAATTGAAATAGAAGTTTCCCCTAAAAATGGATGAAGATTCCAATGTCAAGAACTTCAACGAAAAGCTTCAGGGAAAACTAAGGGTAAATGACATTATTGGTTTATCTGACGGATTCTCATTTTAGTACAGAAAGTATTCCAAGATAAAATCGTAACAAGTCAATCTATAAATCTATATAATCTATAGATAAAGAAAACCAAGTGGAAGCATTAGTGATCTAGGACACTAAGAAAACTTGACAAAATGCACAAATTTATCAGAAATTCAATATATCATTTCATCAATAACAATGAGGGATAATTACTGTATGCTACAATTAGCCTATTTATACTTATAGGCAACCTAAAGGGATGACATTTCCCCACACTCGAATATCTTTATTGATAACTCCTGAAATTACTCTAGTATCTAAATACAAATTCGTAAATCCCAAAGAATAATCACATCATTATTAAATAATAAAATAAGCTATAATTTTCCTTGTCATCTTGCATCAATTAGAATCTCATTCACGTCAACATCAGTAATAACAGATATTTTCAAATGAAGTGTACTGTAACAGCAAGTGAGTTCACACTTAAAAAATTAATATCAAAATCCACAAAGGAAATTTCTCAAGTGAAGCAGGAATTATTACGCATAGAGACGCATACTCAATCCCAACCCAATTTGAAATTCGATCCGAAACAGAATTCCATCTCAACTTCAACCTCGAAGATAATTTATACATATATTCAATTAAACAGCCCAAAAATGAAAACCAATCAACGAATAGTGATGCAGAAAACAGATCGAGAACTAAAATCTACAAGGCACCCACTTCACATACACAATGTTAAAAAATGAAAAAAGAAAGTAGGAAAGCTTACACTTTGACAGTGCCCTGATCGGTACCCTTCTTGTTGATATCGTAGCCAAACAGATTTCGCCTAAGAACATATCTGGACGCCACCGGGATAATTTTAACAGTGAGGAAGAACCCGGCAAGGCTCATGCCGGCATTGATGAGGATGGATCTCCGGAGCTCCGGTTCAATATTGTAATGGTAGAAGATCAGATAGAAGTAAGGAAGAAGGAAGAGGGAGAGCTTGAGAAGGAGTCCCCATTTGGGGGGCGAAATTGGAGGGTCAGCGAAGTGGGGTTCTTGGGGTTTTCGCTGTGCGTTTTCCTTCAGAGAGGATTCGACTGAGGCGTCGGCGGCGGAGAGTCTCTTGCGAGGAGCCATGCCTGTGTTGCTCCGACCTCTACACAATACGCATCTTACAGAGCCCTTTGTATATTCTGGAGAAGGAAGTAGGTAAACGGTTCCCCTTGTCGTCATATTGCCAATCATATATTGCCACGTCATTCATATTGCTGACGTGGAATTGCGTCTTTTTTCTTTTTTCTTTTTTCCACGTCATTAATGGAACTGCTAGTGCTACTATGCTAGAATAGCGGATTGACTTGCTTTGGTTTAAAAGCAAAACTCAAGCAAAAGTTTTCTGTTTAGAATTTTTTTTATAAAATGAGATTAATTATAAAGATGAGAAGAGAAAGTGATTATTTTTAAATTATAAATTCACTATAAAATTAATGTAAAATTTATCATTAATATTAGTAAATTCTCATGTATTTAAAAAAATTTTAAATTAAAATTTTAATATAAAAATAGATTAGAGGAGTTTCTTTAAACTTTTTAAAATAATAAAAAATTATTTAATTTTTACTCCCAACACTCTCATGTGTATTTTAATTTTTTATATTTGTTAACATAAAATTTTAAGAAATAATGATTAGAAGACTCTAAAGTCATTTATAATATTAAAAATATAATATTTTTTTAAATAATTTTTTTTTTGGACTTAAAAATAAAAGTTATGTTAATAGTTTTTTGCATTAACATAGACTGAATTAGATAGTTTTGTAGTTTATTTATGTATTGTGTAGTAAAGTAATCCTAAATTGACTGCAAAATTCGAAAATTGTTATACAAGTCACTCTTTAAACAAGCTCAGACTATTTAATATTTATTTTGAGTTTATCTGATTTATCTTATAGTATAAGTACGTATGTACGTATTTGTAACTTGTAAGAACTTATATAAAAAGCTTATGACATGTCAATAAGTTGAAAACAATTTATATGAAGTTTGTCCTCATAAAGGACCCGTTTAAAAGAACTTATTTTCAGTTTATTTGTGTCACGACCCATTTTTTGGGCACATAACCGGCACAATGATGAATCTCTCATCACTGTAAGCCTTTCGATAAATTCTACTCGTGAGTTTAAATTATCTATGTTATCAAAATAACAATTCCTTAATAAATATGAAGAAAATATATCAAATTTTTTTATCTGAAAATCATAGAAATGATTTGCATGTAATAATAGATTATCAATTTAAAATACATTATTATACTGACATACAAGCCAAATGCCAAACCCCTGACCTAGATGTCCTAGACGGTTACAGAGCAACATAATCTATAACAAAAGAGGGGCCTACCCGACAGCGGAAAGGTCCAAAGTGATCTACTCCTCTAGCGGATGTTCTTCGCTGGCAACCTGATCTGAACAAAAAAATTGTATAAAAAGTGTAAGCTTTTAAACTCAATGAGCGAATCGGCCTCGCATTAATAAAATTCAAATACATCGCCAGTCATGCAAGCATATCTAAAGGCTCAAACTAAACCAATAGATTAGTTAGAAATTACATACAAGAAGATAAAAATTCATCCAATTCAACAAACGTTATTAGTACTCATCAATGACAATATATCCCGGAAAGCGCACACAAGCCAGCTCACCAATTCTGTATATTTCCGCCATGACGCACAACCTCATCCTCTTAGCTAGGGCACCTCACAGATTTGTTGCCGATCCGAGCTATATCCCTACTGAGGGAATCGTTGTCTCTACACTTGTTGGTCAAGACACCCTTTAAACCGAGTTTTTCGCCTTGCCTTGAGAGGGGGTACTGTCCCGCTCAATCACAATCAATAGTACAATATTTCATATCATAATCAGAAGCACAATATAATATTCATCCATATAACAGGTATAGTATATAACTATATTATAGATTTATAAACTACAAATCAAGATAACAATTAATCTGTTTTTGAAAAGATTCAAACTTCACATCATCATGAGATACTTGCTTCGTCTTATCCATACTTCTGGATTAATTATCTCATTAGATTCGTCATTCTGAATCCAATTTCCCCCTATGAATCTTGGGAGTGTCCTACGACATACTTTTTATCATCAGTAATGCTAAAACTCTATTAAAACGGGGTCGTTTCACTCACTTGGATTCCGTACGAGTATCACTTCTCTAAGTCGTTACGGACAAGAGTACACATATGAATTTCAATATTCCGCTACAGAGATTTTCATGAAAGATTAGAGAAAATACGTTAGGATTGTTTTCATATGGTTACTGTTCATACGTACGGTTACTGTTCATACCAAAAATAGAGAATACAATCTGTAAAAGAGTACACCAGGTAAGTTCCCAGGAAAGAGTGGAGGGTCACAATAGACACACTTAAAAATCATGTCTTTCCTTAGCCAGAACTTTCCTACACATGTATTCTTCACAGTTTACATTCTATTTTGGTAATCAGATAATCAAAATAATATATAGGCAGCTAAGGACAGTTTTTCTGATGTGGAAGATCAGCCCAAAGCCACAACCACAGAGCATACTTAAGAAAATAACTTCTAAAATTTGAAAGACATAGAAAGGGCATAGTATCCTTACCTAAGCTGAAAAGGAAATGCCCAAAATCTCATAGGCCTAGCATTGGAGTAAGAGAAACTTAAGGAGAGAAGAAGAGGAGTTGAAGGTGTGAGTTTAGAAGTGAAATGAAAGAGCATATTTATAGGAAAAGTCAAAAATACTATTTGATACTATGCATTAATAAAATATTCAACTTACTATTCATAAAAATGACATTTTTAATAAAATAATTCACTACGGTTACTGTGCAATTACGTCGCATGCGACTTACTATTGAAAACTTAAGGGGAAAACTATTATTTTACCTTAAACCTTTAAGTTTCTTTTCAAATCAGTCATTTTACTTTAGTCCCTGAGGGTATTTTCACACATAAAATGTTATTTTCTCCTACGAATTTCTTTCTAGTTGTCTCTTATGATCAAACCACATCTAGTACTTGACATTTCGATTGTATAAGTGTACAGTATCATATACGTAAATAGTATTATATAGGTGAACAGTACCGTATACTAGCATAGTAACCATAGTTTGTAAATATGCATTTATATTTTATTTTTTCATGGGTATTACAATTTGGCTTATCTTATGACATAATCGTTTATGTATACGTTTGGTAGAGCTTATAGAAATAGCTTATGACATGTCAATAAGCTGTTTTCAACTTATTTTTCATAAGCTATTCAAAATAGCTTATAAAAAAAAGTTGAAAATAGCTTATGTGAAATCTATCATCATAAACTCTTTAATTATAGAAATAATTTATATATAAGCGTTTATTCTATAAGCACTTAAATAAGTTGTTTACCCAAATAAGGTCAAACTTTTCAATTGTAGAAATAAATTATATATAAGTGTTCATTCTATGAACACTTAAATAAGCTGTTTACCCAAATAGGGTCTAAATGAGTTAATTTTAAATGTTTATATTCACCTGCATAGCTCATGAGTTTAAACGAATTAGCTAGTGAGTCACTTTTTTTTTTTCAAATATTTTTTTATATTTAAATATTGTTTCTTTAATGATTTTGAATATTTTAGTAAAATTCTTAATAATTTTCACTAAAAAACAATTTATACTTATAAAATATTATTTCTTTAATGATTTTGAATTTATCAATAACTTTAATTTTCATATTTTTAAATTAACTATACATATTTAAATTTAAAATTTATATACTCCTTTAACAAATTACAAAAGTTTTCATATTCAAATTTATTATGTTATAATTTATTGAACATAATGTTATAATGTATAAAACATGAAATGTAATAACATGAAATTTTATATCTAATATAAATTAATTTTTTAAAAAAATTAAAAAATAAATGAACTGATCCATGATCTCACTTATTTAGCTCAGATACTAAATTAACCAACTCATTTAGATCGTTTTTAAACGAACGTAATTGTTAAATCCAAGCTCATCCCATTTTATGGTCAACAAGCCAAATTAACATTGTCCTCGAGTAATATTTTGGATTAAAATCCTTAATCTGCTAGGATTCATTATAATAGAAGAACTCTTTGAAAACTTAACCAACAAGCAAAATGCCAACACATAATTTTATGAAATAAGGATTAGAAGATTCTAAAGTCATATATAATATTAAACAATTAAATATGTATTAACATTTTTTTTAAAAATTATCTTAATTTTTTTGCATGACTGAGAGTAAAAAGATTGTTTCGCGGTTTATTTTTTATAGTTAGCAGTGAAGTTTGGTTTTAAAATCCTTAATCTGGTAGAACTCCTTGTAATAGAAGACTTTTTCTCAAAACTTAATCAACAAGCAAAATATCACAAAATATTGCAATTGTGGCCACTTTTCGGCTTCAATTTAATCCTCAATAGATAACAGTACTGAATACAAAACAATTCAGTCCACATGAACACACTAAACTACACAGGTTCAAGTAAATATCTTTAGTAGAAAAAGCAAATTGAGAAAATTTACCCCTTTCGAAGAAACTGCTTACAGTTTTCCCGTGAAAATAAATAAATAAATAAAACTTAAATACCAAGAGACAGAAATTCCAACTTTTTTATTGGGTTATGTACATAATACCCCAAATAAAGCTTTATTTGTTTTCACTTAATTCAAACCATTAAGTGCGTTAATTTTTTTTAAGTGTTTAATAGGTTTGAGTATATCTTAAGGGGTATTTCTTTTTTTATGATTAAGATATTTGAATATGAATACACATCTAAATATTATCTTTGAATATAAATATTGAATGATTAAAACTGTTTATTTTTTTTAAACATTTGAGTACATAGAAATTATTTATTAATAAAAAATAATATTCAGATAAATTAGTAATTAAACATATATTATGAAAAAAATGAAAAAATAAAAAATAGAATTATATATTGAATGAAAATTTTTAAAACTTAACAAATAAACATTTGTTATTATAGTTAATGAAATATTTAACAAAATAGTTATTTTGCATGAATTGTAATGTTTGAAAAGGTTATAAAATTTTAAATTTTAGGGAATAAAGTGCACATAAGACAAAAGTTTATAAAAATAAAATGTATTTTTACTTAAAATGAATAATATATTTGAATGATATTAAGATTTATCACAAAATTCTAATTTATTAAAATATATTCAAACATATTGAGTGTTTAAAAAAATTTTTAAAAAAACTCAATGGTCTACAGTCTAAATAAATCAAATTCAAACATTTATTAAATGCAAACAAGTGAAAAGTTTTAATATTATTTAGATGTACTATTTATTTTAGGCAAAAATACATTTTACCTCCATAAACTTGCTTTATGTGAACTTTATCTCTCCTAAACTTTAAAACTTAATAAATAACCCTCTTAAACTTTATAATTGGTGCCAAAGAACTTTTTGTTAGATATTCTATTAACTAGATTGACAATCAATGCTTATTTCTATGTGTTTAAATGCTAAAAAATTAAACAATCTTAATCATTTAATATTTAAATTCAAAAGCAATATCTTAATATTTAGATGTGTATATAAATTCAAATATCTTAATCTTTAAAAAAAATAAAAAAAAAGGCCCCTAAGCCAGATTTATAAACTCTCGCTTCACAGCTGATGTACAAATTCTAAAAGCTAAAATGAGAAGATAATTCTTAAGCAGCATTTTTGAATAAATGGGAAATACATTACTTTCAATAATTAATTATCCTATATTCTAAGAGCAGTATGACATGTAGACTCTCAATGTGTATCAAAAACAAAAACAAAAAAGGACCAATGGGCAGTTTTTCCCATTAGCACTCCAAGCTATCTGGTTGGCAAAGGCCTTAAAATAGAGAGAAGGAGAAAGGTTAGAAAAGGAAAAGAAAAAGCAACATGAAATGCAAACAAAATTTGCCTGGCATATTTCCTCCACAAAGGCTGTAATCTGAACCTGAAATTTACATAAACGCTTGGGTAGTGATCGGGAAAAGCCCCACCAGTTCATAATCTGCAATGCCTGTGGTTGGGATTTTCAGAGGGAGGGAGGATTCAAAAGAAAAGAAAAGAAAATGTCATGTAAGGATGTCGAAGTGATGGAGGGCGGGTGGAGACAATGGAGGGACTGCAGAGGGGTGTGAGTCATCTGTCACTTCCAACACTCTTCTTGCAGTTGCTTGGGATGCCCCACCGACGTCAATTTTTCTTGAAGAGATTATTGCTGATGTAGATGAATTGCCACTCTCAACGGATTTTAAGAAATTGTCTTTTGATAGAGAGGTTTGAGCAGCTTTTGCAATTACAGAGCTGAAAACACCAGATTCCCTCAGACTTTGAATAATAACCTGCAAAGATAATCATTGTTTTTGAATGATAGAGCATATGTTTTAGGTGATGATGTGGCTTAGGTGATGTGGCACTCGGTTAAACCATCAGTTAATCAGTTACTAATCAGTTGTATTACTGTTAATAGTTAGTTGTACAGTGTATCAGAGTTGTATAGCATATCAAGCCAGTGATCAGTAAAATAATGCCCGATTATTCACAATAGACTCAGTTACTGTTTCTCTCAAATTCTCTCTTTACTCTTTCCTTTCATTGAAACACAGAAAAAGACACCATGGGCGCATACATACAAGTCAAGAACCAAAAAAAAGAAGTTTGAAGCAAGTGATCTTACCATGGGAGTATAAATGCGAGTCAAGATGCCCTTACTCATAAGTTTCAAGTTTACTGATTTGTCAGTCCACACGACATGTTCTCGATACCTCCATGAGAAGAAAAAGCTCATATAAGATGCAAAATATAATATGCTTTGAAGCCAAATACAGTATGCATCTGTAAACTAAAAGATAGGGAGAGCTACTTTAATGCAAAAAACTACAAAAGTTGCGAAAAGATAGTAGGCTAAATTAAAGGCCAAAGAACCAAGGTATCAGTTCCATTTTATTCATCATTTCCTAAATATCACTTAATATGGACCCATAATTTGTCTAATTCTCAAAATTTATAGAACAAGTAAAAATAGTCTCACCTAAAGAATTACATATTACTTTCTATGTTAAATAATGTATAGAATCATAAAAACACTAGCTCCAGAATAATTCCTAACTATTTCATGGTTCCCATATAGCTCAAGATAATAATAATAATAATAATAATAATAATAAAAGCTATCAAAGAACACAAGAAGTTTATGCAGCAGTTTTTTCAGAGTAATGCTAAGTGACAACTAAGTTAAATAACGTGTTGTGTAGTGTTTTCGTTCTTTCTGTTGTGTTGGGTTCTTGTTCTTTCTTGTTTGTCAGTTGGTTATTTCTTTCAGTCGGTTACGTTAGTTTTCTGTTTGGAATACAAGAAGTATTATTCATTCCTCTCCAGTGTGTTCTTTTTCTCAATAGTTTCATATTATCTCCTAGAAACTTTCTCTTGGTATCAAAGCAAGTTACGATTCTGGGCTGTGCAATGGATCAACATTCCTCTGCCTCCACTCGCTCCACGAATAATTCAGCCGAACTGAATTCTTCTCTCTCAAACCAGAACAGAGCAAGCCCGTACAGGTCGACTTTCAGTCAAGGGTGCTCTGTCAAACTCGATCGCAATAACTACCTAATGTGGAGTTCCTTGGTTCTACCAATGATTCGTGGAATCAAGATGGATGGGTATGTTCTTGGAACAAACCCGTGCCCAGAAGTTTTCCTCTTTGAAGGAAACGAGCGAATTGTGAACCAAGATTTGAAGAATGGGTCACGCAAGATCAGATGCTATTAGGATGGCTTTACAATAGCATGACACCGGAGGTTATTTCCCAAGTTCTTGGGTGCAAGACTTCACAAGAACTGTGGAAAGCTGTTAAAGACTACTCGGGATCTCATAATCGGGCACGTATCTCACTTTACAAAAGTGAACTACAACGACTATGGAAGGGAGGCTCGAAAATGGACAAATATCTTCGAAAAACGAAGGAACTGGCCGACAACCTACAAATGGCTGGATGCCCAATGTCAAACGATGACTTAATCACTCAAACACTCGCAGGACTTGACTCCGAATATGGACCCGTGGTTGTCCAACTAGCCGAACGATCTTCTCTCTCCTGGGTCGATCTTCAAACTTCGTTAATGACCTATGAAAACCGACTTGAACACTGGTCCTCCTTTAATTCTTATGGACCACCGAGTGCCAACATCATTACAAATAAACCCAAGAATACCTCCAATCCCAATCAAAATTGGAGGGGACGTGGCAGAGGCAGATTCAATAACTGTGGAGGAGGCAGACCAAATGGAAATGGCAGACAAAGTGGAAGGCCCACGTGTCAACTTTGTGGAAAGGTAGGACATGTTGTCATGAATTGTTTTTATAGATTTGATCAAAATTTTTCTGGGGTGTCAACAACAGTAAATTCAGAGAATAGCAAGGATGCAAATCCCTCTCACTCAGCCTATCTTATCACCCAAGACAACCTTGAAAATCAAGACTGGTACCTAGACAGTGGAGCCTCAAACCATGTCACAAATGATCCCTCAGTTGTTGAACAAGGTAAAACTTTATCTCAGAAAACTCATCTGATTGTTGGAAATGGAGAAAAAGTCTCAGTGGAAAAAATTGGCAAGACTGGGATTGAAGATACTTCTTTAAAGATAAATGAACTTCTGCTAGTACCCAAAATAAACAAAAATCTGATTAGTATCTCTTAGCTGTCTACTGATAATAATGTTTCTGTTAGTTTTGATTCTTTTGGTTGTGTGGTGAAGGACAAGACAACGGAAAAGATACTAATGCAAGGGGTATTAACTGATGGGCTGTACAAAATTAAGGGAGTCTCTACTATGAAGTGTTTTCTATCCAAGAAAGATGGAAGAAGTCAGGAAAAAGAACTTTGGCACAGACGGCTTGGTCATCCTTCTGAACAAATCTTAAATCATGTTCTCAAAGATTGTAAAATGTCAAAATTGATAAATAAAGTTGAATTTTTTTGTGATGCATGCAAAATTGGAAAAATGCAAGCCCTACCTTTCAAGAAATCTCAGTCTAGAGCAAATAAACCTCTTGATCTTGTGCATACAGACCTCTGGGGTCCTGCACTTGTACATTCTAGGTCTGGCTATAAATACTATATTTCCTTCTTGGATGATCATAGTAGATTTTTATGGATATATCCATTGAAAAATAAAGGTGATGCTGTCCAGGCATTTATTCAATTCAAGAAGACTGTTGAAAATCTATTAGAGAGAAACATCAAAATTTTACAGACGGATGGAGGGGCTGAGTTCAAGCCTTTTTCCACTATTGCTAACAACAGTGGAATTGTTATGAGATACTCCTGCCCATATACTTCAGTTCAAAATGGAAGAGTAGAGAGAAAGCATCGTCAAATTGTTGAAATGGGGATGAGTATGATAGCTCAAGCCAACACGCCTATGTGTTATTGGTATGATGCCTTCCAAACTGCTGCCAATTTAATCAATCTTCTTCCAACCACTACCTTACAAGGTGAAATCCCTTATTATGTGCTGTTCAAAAGGAAACCAGAGTTCAAAGAATTAAAAGTATTTGGCTGTTCCTGCTTTCCTTATCTAAGACCTTATAACCAACATAAGTTAAGCTTCCACTCAGTCAAATGTGTCTATCTTGGCCCTAGTTCTGATCACAAGGGGTACAAATGTCTATCCTCGACAGGGAGAATCTACATTTCCAGACATGTGACCTTCAATGAGTTTGAATTCCCCTTTAAGTTGGGTTTTTTGAATACCAAGAAACCACAAGAAATAAAAGAGATTGTTCATCTTGTTCCTATACCATCTTATTGTGAAAATGATACTAACTTGGGTACTACTTCTGTTCAAGATCTTGAAAAAGGTAATCGTGGCCTTTCAGACGTCGATGCTGATGATTCAGAGATATCAAGGAGTGATGCTGGAGAAAACAGCAGAGAAAACAGAATTGAGGAAATAGCACAGTCTAATCAAAATAACCAAGACAAAAATCCCAGACCTACCTCTACTCATCCAATGATAACTAGGCTGAAAAGTGGAGCTATCCAGCAAAAATCACCCTACATGGCTCTAACAAGGTTAAACAACAGGGATAGAGAACCCTGTAATGCTGCAGAAGCCTACAAGGAAGTACACTGGAGAAAAGCCATGGAAGCTGAAATTGAAGCCTTGAAGAAAAATGAAACTTGGGAACTAGTTCCCTACAATGGGCAAAGTATAGTAGACTGCAAATGGGTCTTCAAAACCAAAGTTGCAGCAGATGGGAAAGTTCAAAAGCACAAGGCAAGGCTGGTAGCAAAAGGATTTCAACAAGATCCTAGTCTTTGTGTGGGTGAAACCTTCAGTCCAGTTGCTCAATTAGCAACAGTAAGGGTAATACTAACCATTGCTGTTTCTCTAAACTGGAATATAAGGCAAATTGACATAGATAACGCCTTTCTAAATGGAAATCTTAAAGAACCAGTTTTTATGAAACAACCCAAATACTTTGAAGATACCAAGTTCCCTGACCATGTCTGCAGATTAAAGAAGGCTATTTATGGGCTTAAACAAGCCCCAAGGGCTTAAACAAGCCCCAAGGGCTTGGTATGACAAGTTGAGAGATACTTTGCTTCAGTGGGGTTTTCAACATACCAAGTCTGATCATTCCTTGTTTGTTCTGCACACCAAAGTTCATGTTATAATTGTGTTAGTTTATGTAGATGATATGCTTATTACTGAAGATAACAGAGATCTGATTGCTGTTTTTATAAAAAGATTGAGTGACGTTTTCTCCTTGAAGGATTTGGGAGATGTCCATTTCTTCTTGGGCATTGAGGTCATAAGAAATGATAGGGGAATTTTCCTCAGTCAAAAGAAATATGTGGCAGACCTATTGGAAAAGTTTAATATGCAGGATTCTTCTCCCTGTCCAACTCCTTTGACTCTTGGTAAACACTCTCCCAAAATTAAAGAAGAGCCTCTTGTCAATCCTTCGCTTTATAGGGGGCTGGTCGGATGCCTGCAGTATTTGACTAATACTCGACCTGATATATCCTATGCTGTAAATTCCTTAAGTCAGCGTTTGAGTACTCCTACTACAGTGGATTGGCTAAAGGCAAAACGCACCTTGAGATATCTGAAGGGTTCAGTTGATTTATGCTTACATATTAAACCTTCCTTTGATCTCTCACTTACTGGTTTTTCTGATGCAGACTGGGCCACTGATATTATTGACAGAAGATCAGTTGGTGGTTATTGTGTATATTTGGGTGATGCTTTGGTGTCTTGGTCCAGCAAAAAACAGGGAGTTGTCTCTAGATCTAGTGCTGAAGCTGAGTATTGGGCGGTTGCTTCTTTAACAAGTGAAATTGTTTGGTTAAAGGCTTTGCTGGTTGAGCTGAAGTGTTCTACCTCAAGAACTCCTATGCTTTGGTGTGATAATTTGAGTGCCAAAGCTATTGCAACAAATCCTGTTTTACATGCTAGGACTAAGCATGTGGAAATAGATCTTCATTTTGTAAGAGACAAGGTCCTAACAAGGGAAATTTCTATTGGCTATATTCCTAGTTCTGAGCAGCCTGCAGATGTTTTCACCAAGGCCATTGCTGGTTCCAGATTTAATGTTCTTTGTGGCAAACTCGGTCTTGCTGCTGCTCCTCCTCGTTTGTGGGGGACAGTTAAATAACGTGTTGTGTAGTGTTTTCGTTCTTTCTGTTGTGTTGGGTTCTTGTTCTTTCTTGTTTGTCAGTTGGTTATTTGTTTCAGTCGGTTACGTTAGTTTTCTGTTTTGTTCTATAAATACTCTCTGGTTATGTTCATTGGAATACAAGAAGTATTATTCATTCCTCTCCAGTGTGTTCTTTTTCTCAATAGTTTCATATTATCTCCTGGAAACTTTCTCTAACTATACACTGGCCATCCCAAATTCCAACATATATGCAACAAAAAGTTCAGCCGTTCTAATGAACAAAATTATGAAGTTAATTTTTTGTTAAAATAGAAATTACTAGATGGACTCCAACCATTGATTCATTTCTTCCTCTGTTGCAGTTGAAGCAATTATGAAAGCCTGCATTAGACATATTGAACAATCATTAGACAGGATAAATAATACATTAACCCAATCCGACCAATAACTTGTTCCTCTAGTTGCCACACTGTTTCTAAGCAGTAAAAGAAGGGAAGAAATAATATACCGAGGGAAAGGCAAATACTCTACATAGGAAATAGCAAAACAAAACAGGAAATCTATCTAGATAAGGAACCTAACGGCAAGGCCTTGAACAAATTTAAATTTTTGGGAATCAAATATATGTATGAAAATTTCTATTCTAATAAATGTTCAACAATTATAATAAGAGAATATGATCAAAAATAATAATTGATTCATAACCCTAAAAAAAAAGATGAAATTAAGCGGAGAGAGATGATATTAAGTGAAACAAGCACGTGAAGAATAAGAAAACTCACAGCTCTGTCAAATTCCAACATGAAGCATCTTTTAACATCTTCTTTTGTGGGCTTGCAGCCACACCGAGCATGTCTTGAAGTCAAATCAGAAAATTTGGAGTATGTGTAATGCAGAACAGCAGCTTCGTCCAACTTGATCTCACTGTTAGAAGATTTGATAAACACTAAGTGTCAAATAAGAGTAGAAGATAAGAAAATAGAGCCCTGCTTAAGATAGCATAATTTGCCTGGAAATTGGTGAGGCCAGTCACGTGAGATCAACAGTTAATACGATGCTAGGAACGAGCCTAAAGTAACTCACACAAGACTAGCATTTCAAAAATTTCCAATGGTCAGTCTCCCGGAGGGGTAACTAAGCATGTTATGCTTTGCCCTAATTGCATGCAATAAAATTTCCCCCTTAATTAATATTGGTTTTAAACCTAAAGACATAGTTATGTACACACATAGACACATTAAATCAAACATGCACAAATATATATATCAATAAAATAATTTGGATTACATCCATGCATATACACATACATTAATGCATACAAGCATACAACCACTGATCCATCCATCAATACACAAATACCAACTTACATGCATATATACATATGTTCATACATAATTTGTGTGTGTGTGATATAAGATACTTGATCATGAAATTAGTTATGCAGAATCAACATACTTAGGTATCTTCCTATAGTTGTGCCATCTGTGTGCACCATTAGGACGGAGATGATCCTGAACCCTGGCAGCAGCTTTCCCATTTCCGTAAGTAAGGAAATAGTTTGGATTACCACGAGTTGCTTCTCCATAACTTCCAAAATATACATCCTTTGGAAGATGGTCATAGTTCTTCTTAAACAGTGAGACCTATGACAATATAGGAGGTTGCATCCATCAACAATGATACTTAGTTTAAAAAGGGAAAACAAAAAGTCGGAACAGCCCAAAAACAAATTGCAACTCTAAATGCTGCGAGACATAATCTAAATCTGCAACAAGGGCTTTTAAGATTAATAGGACTAAATATTTGTCTCTCTTTTTTAGGGAAAGCCCACTAGAAAAACTGCTACCACGATATTTCCAAGTTCAAAAAATGATAGTTTTTAGCCACCAAAAACACCCAAACACCACCAATTCGAACGAAAAGTGCATGTCATGCATGTTTTATTTTTTGTAATAGTATAACATACTGTTTACCAAACTAGATTAAATTCTAATGATTAGTTTGCAGCTCACATAACTTAATAAAAAAATATCTCTTTTATAAAAGAAGAAAAATTATTCAAGTTCCATAAAGGCATAAACCATTTTGGTGCAATGGATCTAAATAATTTCCCCAATAAATGGTTATTTGGTCCATTTACCCAAGAAGAAAGTATGTTTTAGTTCCTTTCCAGGCAACAATGAGAATTAAGAGGACCCAATGAACAAGATTTTACAAGTTCAAAACTCAAACGAATTTTATAATTATATAAAAAAACCAATGAACCATCTGTTTTAAAACTGAAATATTAATTAGGCATATACCTCACTGAAAGGCTCCTTAATATCATCTCGCTCAACACTGCTCTCCTGAAACAAATATTCCAGCTTTAAGTCTACTAATATCTGATAATATCAACAAGGACAGATGAACAGTTTGAACAAGTGTCTAAATTGACAGACATAAAGTATTAACATTATCAAATTGATTTCTAGTTCTGGCTAGGGGTCATGCACTCACATAATTTGGAAAAATAACCATATCAACGTTTCCAGGCACATCAGACAGCAACTTTCTTAAAGAGTACTCCTGCACCCCTGCTGGATGCATCAGTTCGTCAGTGTCAAGATGGATGATCCAATCCATTCCAGAATCCTGAATTTGTAGATATTGGAGGGGAAAACCTTTAAAATGCAAGTCACCAGACAGAAATATGCTAATTCAATAATACTAAAAAAGAAATAACAATCCATACCCTTGCCATGACAATAGCCATTTCCATGTTTAAAGATTGTTTCACAAACAGCTCATAATTACAAGGCTTGTAGAAGAAACCAGCCAACCAAGTCTCATTCCAAATCCGGCTAATAAATACAATAAAACAGATAAAGAAAATTACTATTATAATTATTAGCTGTCAACACCAAGAAAGAATCTGACCTTTGTAAGTGTAATGCTATAAAATGAAAAATGCACTGACCTTTTAGCTTGCTGCTCCTCTAATTCTCTAGTTCTGTAAATAACTTTAACCCCCTGTAGCAAAGGTGTTTAGAACCTAATTTGGACATAAGGTGAAATAGTTCGGAAATTGGCACCAACAGTGTCTTGACTACTAAAGCATAATATATGATTCACTCAGACTCACCGGAATGGATTCTAAAACTTTAGATACATTAGGCGAGGCAGCCTTTCCTTCCACAAAAAGGAAGAAAGTTGAAACTCCAATAACCTTATGATAGAAGATCCATGGCAGAGTCTGCTCTAAACCAGCAGAAGTGCTTGTTGTGATACATATCTGACAATAAAATGGGACAGTTGTAATTCAATTCTATGATCCATCAGATATATAAGATGTACACCGAGAAACTGTTATGAACAATTTAAAATATCACAAAGTCCAAAAAATAATGCTAAATCACTACATAGTGGTTTCTAACTCGGTACATTTCTCACACAATCAAATACTCCCATACCATACCTAACTAAGCACAACACCACAACATGATTGCAGATCCAAATTCCCCATAACCATATTCAACAAACATGAAGCAAAACGACGATTTGCACATACAATGGAGATCGGTCAACCCCAGTGAACCGCGAGTCACAGAGTTTAAAATCCAATTAACCAAGACGAACAAAAATCCCCACCAATGCTAACCTTAGGCCTCAAATCGGACCCATAATCGAAATTCCAGTCTCGGTAATAGGGGAACGCGGGCGAATGGCTGGGACCCAGAAGATCGACGCAATCAGAACCGGAAGAATGTGCCTGACGGGAAGGAGGGGAGGTAGCCATTCCGGGGAACTCATGGACGTCCGGCGACCAACGGGTAAGAGGGTCGTCGAGGCCGCCCCACCATTGAAGAACGAAGGCAAAGGAAGCCAGAGCCAGGGGCAGGACTGTCAGGAGTAAGAGGAGGCGTGAAGTGAAAACCTGGGAGGAAGATGTAGAAGCCGAAGAAGAAGAAGAAGAAAACGAAGAGGTGGGCCTAGCTGAAGAATGCAGACCCGCCATGAGTAGTTGCAGAGAGAGAAAGGTTGGTACATGAAAATATATAAGCTTTGTGTGTGGGTTGGGGTGGAGAAGTCGAAGGAGGAGGAGGAAGTGACACTCCAAATCAAAAGATTCAAAACTGAAAACATGTTTGAGACCGGTGGGAGAGTCGGAGCCGTTTTGTCGTTACTTAAAACCCAATTTGTGGATGTAATTTTCAAATATAGTTCATTATAAACAATAATTAAAAATTTTGATGACCCCATTTAGCAAGTGCTGGAATAGCTCAGTTGGTTAGAGCGTGTGGCTGTTAACCACAAGGTCGGAGGTTCAAGCCCTCCTTCTAGCGCAAGCTTCTCTTCTCATCTCATCTTCTTTTTTTCTTTTTAAATTTTTAAATATTAACAACCGATTACATAATTTGTAGTTTTTTTTAATCTTCAAAACTATATATTAATATTTAAATAATATAAAATTATAAAATTTTTTAAAATTTTTATTATAATATATTAACTTTTCACTCCCACATGTATATTTTTTATTTTTTAAAATATAAATTATCATAACTTAATTTGATATAAAAAATATAGAAAATAAATAATTGGACATTTACATGTCAAACTAATAATACACAAAAATTAACGACGGATGGCTTAAGTAATTTGGTACTTTTTTTTTTAAGTTTTTGAGCTTAACTTTTGTCCTTAAGAAAAAAATTAAAGCTACGAGAATTATATACCTTTATAATTTGACTCAACTTAAATTAAATTAATTGAATTTCAATATATTTTCAAAGCATATGATTTCAAATAAGATACTACCGATAAGGAAATTATTTATTTTATAGTATACCGGAAAAATCAAAGAGACAAACAACATCTTGAATCAAAGAAGTTGAATCATAAATCATATATTTTTTGGTTGCATGAATCTCACTTTTGGTAAGACTCAAGAGATGGGAAAGGACAAGAAGGAATTTGGACTGTTAGCAGTGCATCCAATGGTCCAATTTTCTTAAACTTACAAAGAAAAAAACCGTTTAATACATCGTATTTAATAGTCTAAATTTTCTCTTATTTATAGGAGAAAATTTATTTTTCAAGTTATATGTGGCTAATTGGTTAGTCTCCAAATTCTCTACTTACACAACATGGTAATGGACGAACATGTTGCCCTCACTTAATCAAATGGTCTATATTTGCTTAACACAATGCTTGGGTAACAAAGAAGTTGCGCCTGATAAAAGTGATATGAGACAAATTATTCCAGTTTGCTCCCCAAAATAGTATCCATGAAAATAGACAAACAAGTTGGTGTCACAAGATGGTTTAAAAGATAGAGTAATCACATATTTAATCTTTAAAAAATTATAATTGTCTTAGTTTAATTTTAAAAAAATTAAACATCTCAATTTAAGTTTTTATAAAATTGTGTTAGTTTCAAATTTGTCTTTTTGTATATCAAAATAATTTTTGACAATAAAGAACTTTGAGATATAATAACAATAAATTTTGTAATTTAATAATAAAAATGATTAAAATAAAATTAATATAACTTATTAAAAAATAAATAAAATTTTTAATTTTTAAATATTAAATTGAGATAATTATTACCACTTATGGTCTATTACTTTTTCAATCTTCCATGCATCTCTGGATGCATTCTTTTTTTTTTATGCGTTGGTTCAACTTTTCATTGTTTCTTTATGGGCAAATCTTTTATTTTGAGATCAAACAACTTTTTCGGTAGCCTTTTAAACCCAAGTTTTGCTTCACCCCTGGGGAGATGTTTGAGGATGACTTTTCTTTTCCTTTTTTTTTTTGAAAATTTCGTATAAAGATTGTTCTGATTATATATATATATATATTTCTTAGTAGGGATCATGCTTCCTGTCCCATAGGAGTTCCTTTACATGAAAAACTTTACAACACATTTGGTTGGACTTCGGAGAAGAAAAAGGAAA
Source organism: Biancaea sappan (assembly GCA_037074585.1). Lineage (NCBI taxonomy): Eukaryota > Viridiplantae > Streptophyta > Magnoliopsida > Fabales > Fabaceae > Biancaea > Biancaea sappan. The sequence continues at coordinate 35,818,356 of CM073492.1, forward strand.
CAAAATTCTTATCAATAGTGTCATCTCTCAACCGCATAAAAAGTCTTTCTTTTTATTGAGGTACTATTTTTCACAATTAACTGTACGGACAATTCATCTCCTCTAACGATGGAATCCTGCGGGAAGTCGATTGGAAAAGCTCTCAAATGACATGGGTGTCCCTGACTTTGCTGAGTATTTCCACCCATACCCTCTAACTCGTGCTGTCCTTGAAGAAGCCCTACCCTCTAACTTGTGCTACCCCTTTGTCTGCTAGAAGTCATTTGTCGCTGTTGCTGTTTGTTCGTGCTGCGTCAGTGTGTTCACTTAGGTCTCCACTTTCAACCACCAATGTGTTTGTGCTGCTGTCAAGTAGAATCAAAGAGATGAGTCCATACCTCTATCTAGCTTCGAAGTAAATGTCGAAGAGATGGGTCCCACCATCATCACCCTGTCGAACAAAGAAGACACGCTAACAGATAGATGAGAGGGCTAGAAGAAGGGACAAACAGAAAAGACCAAGTGAGTTAGAGTTCAACTAAAGAGAATTTTTCCTTCATAAAGTAATTTTTATTTGAGGCATAATTTAGTAAAATTATCCCTCTAAAATGCATAATAAATAATCTTTTATTCTTTCTCCTTGTCCATTTTCCATTTCATACTAAACATGTTTTGTTTCCTTTTCCATTATACTTTTCCATTTCATTCTCCTCTTTCATTTTCGTTCTTGCTCTTTACTGCGAACTAAACGCACTGTTAGGGTGTGTTTAGTATTCATCAATAAATTGAAAAGGAAATGGGAGTCCTCTACTACGGTTTAATACCCTAAAGAATTTTTTAAAAAATTAAAAAAATGCTTACTTTTATCTTTTAAAAAAAACCATTATTTAACCAAATACCAAGTGTTCAGTGTCCATTTCTCTAATTTTTTTAACATAGTCTAATTTTCATCTAGAAGTATTGCCCAAGTCATTTAGTTAAATTATTTTTTAACTATATATATAATTATATAAATATAAGATATATTATTACATAAATATAATTTTTCATATAGTTAAACTATTTTTAACTAAATATATATAATCATATAAATATAATATGATATATATAAATATATTTTTTATTGCATATAATATGGTTGGTTCGATTCGATTATAACTGAACCAAACTAAACCGATGAACTGAACTGAACCGAATCGAAAATTTCATAATTTTGAAAACCAATCTAAACCTTATTTATTCAGTTTATGCTCAATTTTTCTTGGTTTAGATTGGTTTTGTATACCCCTATTTGGTAGGACCAACATCTTGTCCAGTACAAGAGAATCTTGTTCCATCTGGACCATTAACTTTCAAAAGTAAGGGTCCAATTTTACTTACTTTTTAGTTTTTTGGTCTTTTTTTTTTTAAATCTTAACTTTTTCGGACCATTGATCAAAAGAAATCAATGGTCTAGATTTGAAAATAGAACCCTCTTGTTCCTTTTCCTAAAAGGAACAAGACAAGATACAGTCTGTGTTTGATAATGGCTTTTCATTTCATTTATTCTTTTGTCATACCAAATACATTTTTAAGTCCTCAATTCTCTTTTTTTTTTAAAAAAAAAATCTTTTTCCACAGTAAAAGATAAAAATGGAAGATGAGGAGATCCCACACCTTTAACCATAGTTTTAAAAAGAGATGCGATTATTAACTTGGGTTAGTTTTCATATCACTAATTCAACCACATGTCACTGAATCAATTACTAAACTAGAGAATATATATATATATATATATATATGTGTGTGTGTGTGTGTGTGTGTATATTCATAAATAAATATCAAAATAAGTAAAATAAATAATTTATATGCAAATTTCACAATCAAAATATCTTAAAAGATGTATTTTAAAATAATTTAGCACACAAATCCCATATCACTAGTTCAACCACCAGGTCATTAAGTCAATTACTAAATTGAAAAAAAATATATATATATATGTGTGTGTGTGTGTGTGCGCGCGCGCGCGTATGTGTGTTTATAAATAAATATCAAAATAAGTAAAACAAATAATTTATATTTAAATTTCCCAATCAAAATATTTTAAAAGATGTATTTTAAAATAATTAAGCACAAAAATCTCATATTTGATAAATAAATAAATAAATATAATCCTTTGTAATCATATTAATACATTGTAAAAATAAAATTCAAAATAATTTATTTTTAAATATTTGATTGTTGAAATTTGTTAATAATATTATTCAACTTTCCTGATTTAAAATTATTTTAGATAATATAATAATATAATTTACATAAAATAATATTTATGTTTCAAAATATTATTATTCCTACATATTATATATGCTTTTGTTGAATTTTTTTTAAAAAAAAAAACTTCAGACCCAAGTAGAATCAGGTCATCAATGGCCAGTTTAATCAAAACTTGATTGGGTTAATGATCGGGCCAACTACATTTTGATATAGTGAAGTTAATTAAACCGAGTTAGACTTTAGGTAACTAGCTCCCGAGTTGACTTGGCCATTCCAAAATCCAAAATCACTACCCTCAACCCTCTTATTGCTTCCCAAAAATAATTAAACGATCTCATCTTCAAAATGCATAAAACTTCGTCTTACGATCAGCTTAAAAATGTGCGTGTTGTCATTGTATAGATTGGCTTAAAACTCTGCCAGTCATCCTTGCATATAACCATGCTAATCTTCTCTATATTATATTATAGGAAAAATTACACTTTATCCTTCTAAACTTTCTCCTATATGCAGAATGCCCCCCTTAAGTTTCAAACTCAACAAAAGATCCCCTCTTAACTTTCATTTTGTACAAAAAACCCCTTTGTTAGTTGACCATCAGTTCAACGCTGACGTGGACGAGTACCTGTGCCACGTCACCATTAAATTTTACATCTCACATGTCATGTCATTTATTTTTTTTACAGCTCACATGTCTCCTGCCAAGTCATCTTCTCCTCTCCACAGTTCTCATAATCCCATTCTTCTCTTAATAGATCAATCTTCTTCGCCTCCTCCATGATCTCCACCCCCATCTTCTCACTAGCCATCCAGATCCCCTTGCCACATTCCTTCTTCAACTACCAACCAACTTCGATTTCAATTTTGATTTCTTTGATGTCGTCAACATCGGCGACAGTACAATTCTGTCTTTCAAGCATGGGAAGAAGAACACCACAATGTTGGGTGACGGCATCCCTTTCCCTCGTCTTCTTTCCCTCCTTCATCTTAACATGCGCAGAACAGAGGCGGCCAAAAGAGATAGCAATTTGACAGAGGACCTCGATAGAGAAGCTCACCGACGGCTCTCTTTCTTCGGCCGAAGCACCTTCATCCAGAGATATTGCAAAGGGAGGAGATAGAGAAAGAAGTGGGCAGATGGATAGGAAAAATAGTGATGGTGAGTGATAAGTGAAAAAATTTTCAAATTTTCTATTTGAACTTCTTTCTCTAGTCTCGCTTGTATGTGTATCATAATCTGCACATTATGACCTTGAGAGTCAACTTGTTAATTGACAGGAAATTTTACGGATTAGTGGTCTAAATTTCTTGGCTAGATAATCTTGGGTTGTTGACTGAGGGGGGAACAGTGACAACAATTTGAGGGTCTCACTTCTCAATATTTGTTCAAGAAAAGGAAAAAATCACTAAACTTCTAGACTTTGAGGTGGTTTTGGCTAATTGGGAAAGAGAATCTGAAGAGGAAATAAAGAACAAGAGCCTGAAAATGGGTTTTCAAATGATGTCTCAGTATTTTACTTACTAACCTGAAGGAGAATAGAATTAAAAACATGAAAAGAGTTTTTGAGAACCATGAAAATTTTTTTTCCTTTCCTCATCTTCTAGCCTTTCCACTTATCAGAAATTGGAAGAGATAAATAACAAAACAATGAGAGAAGGTGAAGATGACGTGGCAGGAGGTATGTGAGCTGCGAAAAAATAGGTGACATAACATATGAGGTGTAAAATTTAATGGTGATGTGGCACGGACACTCATCCACGTCAGCATTAAACTAACGATCAACTAATGGGAGAGAATTTTCTGCACAAAATGAAAGTTAAAAGAGTTTTTTTGCTGAATTTGAAACTTCAAAGAATTTTCTGCACATAGGAGAAAGTTTAGATGGGTAAAGTGCAATTTTTCCTATATTACTCTAATTTATTAAATGTCTCTAGGGGATGTATTCTGCTTATATATGCAGTGAAACTTGCTAGAGTTGATGCAGAATGCAGATTTTGTTCTCCATATAATTCCTTCCTGGGTGATTGTAATGAGCATTGTTTTCTATCTTCTCTAATTCCTCGATCTTACATAAGATTAGAAGGGTCTTCTATCATCTTCGATCTTAACAATGATCCATCCCTTTAAGTCATCAAACAAATTTAATAAAACAACATAAAAAGGAAGATCCATCCTTTTACAATAAAATAAAATAATGGTAAATGGTGTAAACACCTAACGAACAATTTACAGAAGTCATGTACTAAAAACACAAAAATAGAATTCATGTTTGAAGAAATCAAAGTCTATTGACACTTATTAAGGAATTAAATAAATTTTGCTGCAACAATGAACGATAGCAAAACCAACTAGGCCGGACCAGCTTCTTCCTATTCACCATCCCCCTCCTTCCGTTTTTTTTTTTTTCTTTTCTTTTCTTTTTGTCCTTTTTTTTTTATGTAGGGGGGAGGGGGTTGAGTTTCTTCAATATAATCACCTTTTACCTTTTCAAGAACTTTAGTGCATCTCCAACTAGATGCAGTGATCCAGTGACAAGGACCTGCAACCATTGAATACAGAGAATTGGCTCTTAGCATGCATATTAGTTAAAACTCCTGTTGTCGAGACAAGATATACACATCTAAGGGGGCTTTTGTTCTTTGCTTTTTTTGTTTTTTGTTTTTTTAAAATCAAGAGATCTAAATTTGAATACATATATTAATAATTAAGATATTGTCTCTAAATCTAAATACTAAATAATTAAAACTATTTTGACTTTTCAACATTTGTACACATTAAATAGTTTATCAGTAAAAAATGTATCCAGAGCAAATAATGTTTTAAAATTTTTCATAAGGTTTGGCCAAAAAAAGATGTATTTAGAGTAAATAAACATTTAAAAAATAAAAACAAACACATTCAATGACTAAAATCTGAACGAATCAAATTCAAACTCCTGTCAAGCACAATCAAACACTCTAAGAGTGTGTTTGGAAGTTGAAGGGAAGGGAGTGGATTCAAAGAAAACGGAATGTCAGAGAAGGAAGAAAAATGGAAGGATAATGATAATTTCCTTTCTCCTCGTTTGAAGAAACTTTTTCCTCCAAAATCTCCCAAATTGGAGGATTTAAAATTATAAATATGGACTGAGTTTAGAAGATTTTGAAAAGTTAGCTGATGATCTTTCGTAATCCTTCTCTCTTTAAAAAAAAAAAGAAAAGGTTCAATAAGCTTTCCCTTCCCTTTCATTATCCCCCCATCCAGACATAACGGGTACCAAACTAGAGACAGAATAGAGCTATAAATGGCCGGGCCACACCACAGTTCTCTTTATCTTATTTGTATCTGCATCAGGAAACCTGTCTAGTTGAACCAGATTAGAAAGCAAAACAAAAACAAATGGAGGGTAAAGGAAACGGTCATTTTTCATCTTAAAAAGGTATTTAGTAGATTATAACCTTTGGGAGAAACACAACTCTAGAGCTAGCATGAGATTGGAGAGTCAGAGTCCATACAAATACCGCATTAGAACCCCATACCTCCAAGATGGCACTCAAGTCACAATACTTTGCAATTGGGATAGTCTATCATGAAACTATAATGGTTGAACAAGAAAAGCTATGTTGGAGGGCTAAGGCATACCCATTGCAAAAGGGAAAGAGAAAGAGAAAACAGAAATTATGCTCATTAACTGTTACTTCCTTAAAAGCACATTTTTTCACGGACTTTTTGTCCCTGGTTTATGAAAGATAATAGAGATTTAGCCCCAAAAGAAAGGTATTCCCGAATAGCCAAGTCAACATAAGAATGCAGTACCATCCGCATCTACTGTTACCTGAAGTCTTGTATACGGGTGTTCTTTAACACATTCCCTTAGCCACTTTATTGTCAATGGCAATGAAGGCATTACAGCACTGCTAGGAACATAATTATGGGAAGCGCAGCAATTTGAAGCATTCTTGTAAAGAAATTCATGCGGTGGCAAGATTTCCTTTTTATTATTCATCTTGAAATCCTTTTCAAGCAAACTGGTCATTTCTGCAAATGAACAGAACAATAAAGCACAGGTAAGAAAAAACCTCTAGGACTTGGTCCATAATGTTTATTCTCCTAAGGCAGCATCCACAGGAAATAAAGAATGCTTCTATGGACTTACTAAGCAATTTAATCAAGCAAACAATAGCTATTGCATTTATTTTAATGTTGAAGTGTGGTGTTGAACTCCAAGTACACGCTGAAATTCAAAGCCTAGTGGATTTAAGAACACAATGACAGCAATAATTGTTGTTAAATTAGAACTTGTAACAGAATTCCACAAAAATCTAATGCAACCTGCGAAAAAACTTTTTGGCTGTATTTCCATCCAACTATTTCTTTCACCTTCTTACTATGGATAATGCAAAAGTTGAAGGCTCATTTTGCAATGGTGCGTTTCTCTTGGGTGATAAATATAAGTTATCAATTCATACTTGCTCATGATCTCCAATGAATGTATGCCATGTGATGAAGCACCTATTTTGGTTCCAAAAACAACTGCTTTAATTTTATGTTAAATGAAATTAGTCTGAACCCCAAACAGGTGAAAGTCTTCCATTGCACTCAAATAAAAAGTTGAGCCTCTTCATATCTTCCAATGAATATGACGACAATAAAACTTTGTTGAGAAACTTATCTAAGTGCAACTCCTAATGGATTAAGAGTTTATATTTAACTAGATCCAAGGCATTTAGGGGCTGTGTCATTGTCATTTTCTTTCTTTCTTTCTTTTTCTTTTTTTTGGATAAAAGGCAGTTTCATAGACAACATGGCCAAGGAGAGCAGCTGAGAGAATGTCAAGGAGGCCACCTATAGGCAGCAAACACAGAATTCTAGGAGCTGTTTGTCTACAGAGGACTCTTGAGTTGGGTTTGAGTACAAGTGTCACAACCTTGTGAAACATGGTGCAATATATAGTGTGTTGAGACAATCATCTAAGTGGAAATCCTAATTGATTAGGAGTTTATCATCGTCTGGAGTTTCAGATTTCATCTAGAGTAAAAATTTACCATTATCTAGAGTCTTAAAGTTTACTATTTTCAGGAGTTTTAGTTATCCTTTACCATTATCATTAGGAATTTATCTTGTAAGTTGCAACTAATTTCTATCTTCAGAGTTCCATGTGTGTGCAAGCCTTCTCATTCACCATATTTCTATTCTTATCTTAAAGTTTACAAACTTAAAGATCAATAAATTAATATGACTGAATCACTAGTCTGCCCCCATGATGCTTGAAGATCTGTTTTGCCATATGAAAGAAAAGATTTGTTGAAGTTTGATTTTCATCACTAAGTGGTCTCTAGAGTGACATAAGAACACATGTACAAACTATAGAACATACCTTTCCCGTGTATAATCTTCTCCCAGATTCTTTGGAGGTTAAATTGCCATGACAGATCTATCCCAGAGAGATCAGAAGGAACAACAGACGCACCAGAAGTAACCTTATTATATTTTGACAAACTTGGGACAAAAAGTGCTTTTGAGAAGTGAATACCTATGCAAAACAACAGCATATCCTGAATGCATTAGTACAGTGCACCTCATAAACATGCACAAAAATTCTAAAGCAAAATAATCAATATATATAGAAAGGCAATGATTCCATTATTTAAATCAGTATATTATCGATTTGTGTAGGACTTCCTAATGTATTTCAGGTACATGCCATTTCTAGCAAAAAATATCACATTTAAACCTTTGCTGAAAACTATCAACAATTTACTAGAATTCACTTTAACCATACTTCTTCACTATGACAAAGCTGACTCATGACTGACTTTTTGAACTATGCAAATGCTATCTAATTTTTCTCATATGCAAATGAAGGAACAACTTCAAAGAGACTTGACATATGCAAGCAGCATAAGGTAAATAAGATACATATTTGCTCGTGTCAACAACAACAACAATAACAAAGCCTTATCCCACTAGGTGGTCTTGGCTAACATATTTGCTCATGTCATAATAGAAAAATAGTATTGTCACCCACTTATTTTAGCATCAGATAAGAACTCAGGGCAATTCTAGGATTTTGATTATGAATTATGGATAGCTAGCAAATCGTCTAACGTGAAGATAGTAAAAATAGCAAATTAGTATGTGTTTCTGAAGCAGGAGTACCTGAAGAAGCACATGTATTCATTAGTTGTGGAAGCAAAATCTCTGGATTCCTCACATCTAAGCAATTGAATAGAAGAATCTACAATTAATCAATACTGCATATCAGGAGCCAATGAAATGGATGATATAAAGGAATTCATGCAGAACCTTTTTGGATACTGGGAGTTCAAATAAAGATTGATAAAACAACCCCAAACAGTTAGGATTGAAGATAGAATTGATTTGGTTTAGTTTAGCAGAAAGCGACCCCAAGTATGAACTTGGAAATGGGGATAGATGCACTCAGGCTTATATTATGCTATACTGACTGCATCAATTGAGTTGGCATCAATTACTCAACAAGCATCTACCTTCCTCTAATGAATCATACCTGCTTTACTGATTTCTCAGACATCCCCAAGGACTCGCTTTTGTGATAGGTGTGACTGTTTTCTGAAGGTTCCTCTGCGTTTTTTATACTATTAGAGGAATGTGATGGTATTTTACATCCTCTTACTACATCAGAGAACCACTTTGCACAAGCCTCCATGCTCTCTGGACTATGAGCCCCATCCAAATAAAATATCAGATCTCCACTATAGTTTTCAGACACCATATCTGTGCAGTTAGATTTTGAAGAAGTGTCATAAACAATCTGAGCCCGCCCAGAAAAATGAGCAGTTGAAAGACCCTTAATAAATTCGTTTGGCAAATCAGAATCCTGGAAATCCTATTAATACAGTGCAAAGAGTTAGAAGAAAGAGGTAAATATTAAAGACAATAACGAGAATACATATCCTTTGACTCAAGGCAGACCATTAAACAATAAAAGAAGGAAAGTTCAACTACATTTTTAAGTCTGAAAAAGCTCTCAACTGACACTGCATAAATGTTTCATTAAACATGCACAGATTGCAGTAGAACAAAAAAGGCTGTCTGATTCAATCAAAGATATCCAACTCTTTTGTCTGTGTCTAGAAAAATTCAAGAAAACCAACATAAAGTTTATACACAAACACATAATTGCTGATGTCATAAATCATAATTATCTGCAATGCATTTAATATTCTAATTAATTGCAAGCAACAACAACAACTACAACATAGCCTTATCCCACTAAGTGGGGTCGGCTACATGGATCGCACGACGCCATTGAGCTCTATCAATGACCAACTATTTAGATATCTCATTTACTAAAAGGTCCCGTTCAATAATTTCTCTAAGTGTCCTTTTTGGTCTTTCTCGACCTTTTTTCTTAGGGCTCCAAACCATCTGCTCAACTCTCCTAACTGGCGCTTCCAACGGTCTTCTTTGCACATGCCCAAACCATCTTAAACAGTTTTCAACCATTTTTTCCTCAATAGGTGCCACCCCAACTCTACCTCGTATATGATCATTACGGATCCTATCTCTTCTTGTATGACCACACATCCAACGCAACATCCTCATCTCCGCCACTCCAATTTTTTGTTCTTGTTGCCCTTTCATTGCCCAACATTCACTCCCATATAAAATCGCTGGTCTTATAGCAGTACGATAAAACTTTCCTTTGAGTTTATCAGGTACTTTCCGATCACAAACAACCCCTGATGCCATTCTCCACTTCAACCACCCAGCTTGTATCCTATGTTCCACATCTCTAATAATTTCGCCGTCATCTTGTATGATTGATCCCAAATACCTGAACATTGACACTTGTGATACGATCTGATCGCCAAGTTTGACACTTGTATAATTAATTGCAAGCCTACATATAAATATTAAATATCATGAAGCAAGAACAGAAATTTAACTGACATTTTGATACAACTTTTCCCAGTTTCCAGTTCTCTGAAGCCAACATCTAGAAAGTGAAACTGCAAGACCAGCATTAGAGAGTTGGTGATCACCAGATAAACGAAGTTTTGATCCCTTCAATTTTTCACAATCAAGAGGTTTAGTAACTTGTAGTGGAACCTGCAGTTGTTAAAAATGCCAACAATTAATTACAATAACCACACAAAGACCCTTCTCCTCTTCTGTGAGGTTGCACATGTTCATGCGTGCATGTGCACTTGTCAGCCCATTTAGCTTTTCAAATTAAATGTGTGCTTTCAAACAAATGAAGCACTCAATTACATATATACTTGAAAGTCTCGTTAATATAGTCTCTAAGACAATGTATAATAATGAAATTCCCTTAAAACAATAGAAGCAATTGTTTTTGCAATCTGAAGATCCAATCTCAAAACTGATTAGATTACTGAAAGATTGTCCTTTAAAACTGTTAGAATTCATCTCGTATAGTATGTACATATGAAATCTCTAAACTTCCTAGTAACAAAACAAGACATTATGTTGTCCTTAATTCATATGCTTTTCCCCATATGCAAATTAAGTATCCATATATAGTAATAGTGACTCACCTAACTGATACTAGCTAAGATCCAGATCATTAATCAAAATTAAAAACCAAACCACTAAATATAAACATGAAGACTATTACTGCCCCCTGATATGGATCTAGTTATGGGACAAGTAAAACTTGCTTCTTGTTGGTTATGGGGAGCATTTGAGGTATGGGTAAGTATCTTCCTCTTTCTACCTGTTTTGCTGGTCCGTATGGGAGAGAGAACAGCTATCTTCTTGAGCTTGCGTTAAGAAAAATGGAATTAACTTATAATAGTTCTCATTAATTCAATATTTCCCTAAATACATTGTAAGAGGTATAACCGCCCCTGAATTTAAGGAAACAAGGCAGAAACTACTCCTAAAGACACAAAAGTGGCGCAAGAATGACCTCCAGAACTTCCCCCCTTCAATAAAACACATAATAATAATAATAATAATTAATGAACGTCCTAATAACTGCCAAATGACCAGTTCATTACATAAAAATGCCTTTAACAATTTCTGGCGACTAAATGGCTGCTAACAAAAACTTAAATGTTTGATGTGACAGTTTGACAAACAAAATCATATCATGATTCTAGGCAAGTGAAAAAAGCTTTTATCCATACGAACTTCAATTCTTCATCTCTTTGGCATTGATAAGGAACTACTTTGCAATGCTCTATTCTTGATGCAATTATGCAAATTATACTAGTTAATGGGATCAAGAACAAAGATTACCATTAGCTCATTGGCCCTCTCAAGAATAACATCCAATGCTTCGGAAGGTTGCTGTACAGTGAATGCAGGAACTTTATGCTTCAGGAGGAGGGAAGACATTGATTCACTTCAGAAACAATTGGAGAAAAAGAAGGGGGCAGGGGACTGCCAATTCGAATAATTGGAACAGAACTAATGCAATAAATAAACAATTTGGAAATAAATTAAATGCTACAAATTTGATTGCATAATAAAAGTTTTGTACCTTGAAAATTCCTGCCTTGTGTGAAGCTATCTGGCCAAGAGTATCTCCTACATAGTTTTAAGTGCATAAAAATACATCTTTTCCTTATTTTGGTCAATCCACATTTTGTTGAAGAAAAATTATAGAAGACGAAGTCTATAATGAAAGTTTACTTGGATGCTGGACACCACATTGCCAATGAGGGAACACATTGATCTATAAGCAAACTAAATGCAAAGCACAAGAAAGGATACACACCTAATACCTCAGTGTGATCCATCCCCAGAGAAGTAATTCCACAGACAATAGGTTCTTTAATCTGCTAGGTACATCATCAGTTTTAAATGTATCAATATTTTATTCTAATTTTAGGATTTCCACCATTTAAGGAAAGAGATTGACAGAAAGGTCACAATTTCTTCAGATATTTTTCACATGAGTGAAATACAATATATATATATAAGCAAATTGGTGATAGCAATAAAGATCATGAAGAAATCAATCTCATACATCAAATACATACCACATTGGTTGAGTCTAATTTGCCACCAAGACCAACTTCTATAACAGTAGCATCAACCTATGAACGAAACCATTTTCACAAAAATGTTACCAATTAGTAGAAAAAGGAAACACGGAAGAAGAAAAATTAAAAGAAAAATACGAAAAAGCAGATATATCAATGTCAAACAGCACATTTGGTTAAACTGTGGTTAAAAATTATAACATATAGTTGTTGATAACTTCTTTAATTTTCATTTATACCTACTTGCAGTGGTTGTAAGATAACAAGCACTGAAAATGCTCGATATCTAAGAAATCACAATGCAAGCAATTTGTCAAGCAAGGGATTACAGGTAACTGGAAAAAAAATTTGGTTTATAACAGACAGCAAATAAGCATGTAAAAGGGACAGAAGAAATTACATTGACTTGCAATGGCACGAGAAACTATTGATAATGACAAAGCATGGACAGAGTGGCTCAGGTTGTTTACTTCATTATTTTTCACAACAATTATTGTATCTCCATCACAGGTACAATTGAAAAATGTTTGTAAATATCATTGATTGATGGAACACAAGAATTCTCCAGCATATGACAAAGTCAAATATAATCTTTCAAAGTAGCTGCCGCAAACAGGAACCCAAAAACATTCTGGAAAGGACAATTACTCTACCCTTGTTTAGATTGATTAGCAAGATTCCAAAATAGACTCAAATGAGTTGCTTACTTGTTCAGATATAAATATTTTGAAGGCCAATAAAGTGAGAAACTGAAACAATGGAGGCATTGAAAGCTGCTCTGTAACATTTTCCTGCAAAAATAAGATTTTTGGAAATGAGAAACTGCCACCAGAAGATGTACTTACCACTAAATAATATATCTAAATTCTCATATATGGTCTCACATGTGAAACAAAATATCTAATGCTCAGATTTGAATCTTGATATGGGACAAATAAACTTCATGGAAGTTGAATTCTCATCAGAATCAAGAAAAAGATCAAAATTTGTAGTTTTGAATATAGACTGAGGTATATTGCATAGTCCATCCAAGCATAACATCCAGTCAATTCCACAAAGCAGCTTATCACAAGTGTTCCCTCTTTAAGAGAAATATTTTGTAACCAAAATTAGTAAAGCTCACTAAGCATTAATATTGTATCTTCTTAACTAATAGACCAAACTTGCTTTTGATTTATAAGGCTACAACTAGCAAAGGGTATTTAGAAGATCAAAAAGAATAATGCTGTCATACCAACAGGTCAAAAGTCTATGGCCAATAGTACTCTAGCAACAGCCAAGTCTTAAAGAATGCTTGGATCTGAATTCAAATTCAAAGACATGGAACAAGAATGTTATACCTCTAATCGGGTCCAACAATCCCAGAAATACTGTAAAAATTTATCTTCAGATATGTCCATTCTACGAAGACAATTAAAAGTACACATCAAATCAACATAATGGCAAAGAAATTATAAGCAAGAGCTTCACTTGTAGCTGAAAAACTAAGTGCTCTGTAATGAAAACAATAAAAATTGGCATAATTATATTTCAAATCAACTACAGACTTAATTGCACATATCATTTTTCCCAATTCCAACCTATAATGTTCAGAAGTAAGAAGTTCAGCACTTCTCTTTATTGTGTAAGGCAACCATAATTGCCTCACCAATTTGAACTTAAAGCCATGTAGCCAATTGTTTATGCCAACAACAGTCAAAGATGCTCATATGTAGAGGCCTTTCAATTTTTCAGGCCTCAAAAGGTATCATTGTATCAATATACCTTATAAAACATTGTACACAATTATAATTCAATTATTTACTACTAAACACAGGTGCATTCATAACATTATAGAAATTAAGAGAGAAAAAGAGAATATATCCTACTGGCTGAAGTCTAAAAGAATTCTCAGTCACCTGGCTTCATTGCACTAACACTTAAACATTTAAAAATCTTGCCATGCATTTTATCAGGATTGATCATGTCTGTGCTGTACATTCATGTGTGAAGGAACTGTTTAGAGTGAGAGACTGGAAGAGGTTGCAAAAGACCAATGGAAGAGAAGATACTAATATAATATCCACCTAAAGGGCAAGATTACCAATTCTAGCCAAGCAAGCACATTCAACTACTAACCCATCTATACGAAATCGTTCACGAACGTCAATTAAGTGAGGGGAAATGAAAACTCCAGTGCGAAAGCCACACTCCCGTAAGATTGCCTCGCAGAATATGCACGTTGAACCCTGATAGGTAAACCCATGTAATAAAAAAGCAAAAAATTACATAAAAGTTGAAACCATAATACTCACTGGTCAAAGGTAGCTTATCTAATCCTCGTACAGAACTAAAAATGCAGGATAAACATGAATGTAAAGGTTTCTGTCATGAATCATGTCAGATACTTGACATCAAAATCAGACAACCATGTACAGGTAAACTATTTGTTACTTAACCACTTCATTTCAATACATGCACTAACCTTTTCTAAAAGGATAAAGTCCATAATAACAACAAGTTCTTAAATCATCAAGCAGATAATGAAATGAACTTTTCAATAGGCTCTAATTAAATGAATTAAAAAAAATGACAAACGACAGAAAGAGTACCTTCCCCTTGGTTCCTGCTACATGAATAATTTTGAGCCTGTTAATATCTTCTTCCAAATCTAGTAACTGTACAGAAATCATGCATCAAAAGTTTCATTTTCCAAGTAAGTCTCCTGCAGTTAAGGTCTCATAAACACATAAGCAGTAAGGCTGACGAGTTTTGATCTGTTCTTTTCCTTTTTCTTTTATTTATTTATTTATTTATTGGTTTGGATGGGTGACCTGGGAGGAAATGGGATCACACCGTGAAAATCACCAGGACAAAACTATACCATAATCAATCATAAAGTTAAAACTACATATTATTTAACACCATTCAAACATGTTAGGCAAATGCTTCAGCAGTACCTTAAGATACATCATTGTTCTTTCCAATTTATCAGCTTGCTGTGGCTTATCTCCACGCTTTTGGAAAGTAATAAGAGAGGAAAGTTTTTCCATAGCAAATTCATATGATGATAGCGGATAGTTTTGCAAATTCATATTAGCTTGTTGTTGCTTCTCTCCACGCTTTTGGCAAGAAATAAGAGAGGAAAGCTTTTTTGTAGCGAATTTGTAGGAAGATAGCGGATAATTTTGCACTTCCTTGTTGACAATATTGCTTCCCCTTGCAAACAGCGCTTCAGATGACATCTTAAATCTAAATCCTAATCATCGAGCCACAAAGGAATTTCAGAAATTCAAAGGTGAGATTTGCATTACAAGTAAGAAGTTTTGCACCTTTTAAATTATACAACATTCTTGATACCAAATAGATAAATGTTATACAAATGTGCACCACATAATGTGAAGTAAGAACTATTGGAAATTAAATCATGGGAAATGGGAAATATCTTGTTTAATAATATGCCATTGCCAGTGCTTTCCCTGTTTGAAGGCGAAAGAAAGGCAATAGACATGAATCCTATAAAGAATTATAATTGAACAAGGAAATGGGATGAAACTCATACCATAACTTGCTTGTATATAGAACTTACTGTTTCCAGTGAGATCGTGTATGCTTAGGCATGCTGATAAATGAGTTGAAATCCATTTTGCTTTAATGGTTGAACTGGACTTTTGCCTAGGGAAGCATGAACAACCAACTATCCCACACTTCTGGTAGATGCTAGTACTAGTGAGCATCAGGACATCAACCCTGCAAGCATTAGCATATTTGAAAGCTACTCAGATAGAATAACATTCATACTTTGCAAAGAATATACAAGACATTCTGACTAGCCAAGGAAAAAGGCATTATCAAGTCACACATCATTGTTGTTGTGTTACCAACATTTTTCCTTTTGTTTTCTAAAGTAAAAACTATACTTATTGGTTCATAAGACTACGTGGGAACAGGATCCTAATTTCTAATATCACCTTTTAGTCACTTGTAATCAACAACAAAGACAAAGCTGCGAGACAAAATTTAGATAACGGATTATATATATATATATATATAAAATATCTTCCATTAGCGAATGAAGTATCAAAAACTTTTGTTTGTACACCTTATACGCAACCGTTGAATGTAAAGTCAAAATAACACACGAGGCAAATACACAAACAGTTAGTAGTTTCACATTCCAAAATGAAATTCCAAAAACATAGAACGAAGACATAGTTAACTGTCTTTGATAGAATCATTTATTTCTTATCCCAAATGGTTGGTAGCCGAATGGATAAGGCTTTGGCTTTTCCTCTAACGTGCCTGCTTCCCGTGAAAGTAAGTAAATTGCACATGCATGCAAAATGCCGGGTCTTGTGCTAAAATCCACTCTGAGAGGACGCTAGCACGGAAGCACTCGATCAATAGGACAAGGAAAGTAGTCAGTCGACTCTTCGGAAGCGTGATAGCTCGACATCAGAGGACGTGTTTGGTCCATGGGGAATTGTTTAAAGAACTTCCCTAGTAAATAGATCAATGTCTTCCAGCCTCGTTTGGGTCAAAAAAAATACCTAAACCGTGGCTACCACAGATCTCCAGCCACTTCGTGCCTGGCTTCGCTATTGGTCTGTTCCTAAAAAAGGCTAGGTTGAGACGGACAGCAAAGGGGAGAATCGGTTAAGAGGGTGAGTCCGAGAGACAGAACAGGCAAGAATTGCAGACTTCGCTACGCACCTCTAGGTGAAGATCCCAAATTCCAATCTTCGACTTATGGAGACATTCTTGTATAAATAATTTTCCCGCGGTTTCTTACTGAACAAATAGTAAGTAAAACGTAGTAGACTATAATATAATAAAATGGTCCTACAGATTTTCTTTCGACAATTGAGATATAGTTGGTTTCTTTTCTGTTTGAGGGGCGTTCTGATTCAGATACATTTTCAAACAAACAAAACTCACAGCAGTAGCAATGCGCGCACACAAATATATGCATATATGAAGGTCATGTGGGGAGAGAGAGGGGGAGAAATACTGAGAAAGGTGGAGTGGGAGAACAAAATAGAGGGAGTAGCCATAGTCTGAAATCTGAATCGCGGAGTGTTGTGCGGAGGCGTGGTGCAGCAGC
This sequence comes from Biancaea sappan, assembly GCA_037074585.1. NCBI lineage: Eukaryota > Viridiplantae > Streptophyta > Magnoliopsida > Fabales > Fabaceae > Biancaea > Biancaea sappan. The sequence goes on from CM073492.1 coordinate 35,835,649, forward strand.
TTCTTCCTCTCCGCTCTGTCGTTGGTTGGTGACTCCACTAGCGCCAAAAGCCTGCTCTTCAACTCATCAAAGCTTGAAACCGTGTCGTTTGGACATGGATTCGAAACTAGCGTCACCTTGAAACATCTATTTTTACATCGGTTCGATTAATGTTTTGCATTACATTTTTGAAAAAATAATTTTAAACAATGTCTAAATACTAAACAATAGGCGTCAATTACTTCAAATTTAAAACAGCTAGAATTGCAACAGTGATAAAAAAATTTTTATTAAATTTTAACATAACTGTATTTTTTAAAATTTTAACTAGAGACCTTCCATTAAGATAAAATAATTCTTTACCAATTAATTTATGTACTTGGTAATAATTTACAAAAATATAATTGTCACATCCTCAACAGTGAGTCCGATTCACATTAACTCTAGGTTAAAAACATCATCAAGGTTTTAACTTCCATAAAATGAAACCATACATAATATTCATAGTTACACATAGTCCGACCAAAAAAAAAGAAAATCCTAGGAGGCTTATGTGACCACAAAGCTACTTCTAGAGCTTACAAGATATAGAATACAAAGGAACCAATCGAAAATACAAGAGGGTTGGTTTAAGATAAACTCGCTATTCCCCTGGAAAATCCCCAGCGTCAGCCACAGATTCTGAAATGTTGTAAAATAATAGGATGAGTAATGAAATACTCAGTGAATGGATAACATTATCAATCAAAAGTAATTTAGCAAATAGTATCATAAAAATATCATTGAATTAAACTCACATCAGTTACCAATGATATACACAGTATAAATTACTTAGTGCCAACACAAATCTCGTACCAACCAGGTCATCCACAGTACCAGTGGATCGTTGCCCGCGGCCCCCTGGCCGCATCCACCCTTATCTCTCCATGAAAGATATATCTCCACCCTTATAACTCCTGTAACTTCTCCCGTGGGGTGCACCACCACGAAAATATTATAACCACGTCATACCATAACGCAAATATTCACACAACCTCAACATAATAACGGTAATATCAACATTAATTTTACATATTTTATAAGAATTAACATTTAATCAAACAAGAGGTTTGAAATCTACAATACATTTAAATACAAGGAACACAAGTCCTTGATAAATAAATACATAACATACCGTTAAAGTCCACCTTCTCAATTTTCTTTATGATACTTGATGACAAAACTTTTGAAGAAATATAGATGAGATAAGGTTATCACACTCACCTCGAATGTGGCCCTAACTACCTTTCCTTTTGCAGCTAAATTATGAGGTGTTAGGAAATAACTGTCAAAGATTTCCTAAAATGTAAATAAGATGAAAAAATAAAGAATATATTAGAATTTTCAAGTGAAACTTGTACTATTAGAAACTAGACTCAAGGAGCTTTCTAACAGTATTGTCACGACCCGTTTTCTGAGCACATGACCAGCACAATGATAAATATCCCATCACTGTAAGCCTTTCGATAAATTCTACCCATGAGTTTAGTCATTATCAAAATAACCATTCCTGAAGAAAATATATCAAATTTTCTTATTTGAAATTCATAGAGATGATTTGCACATAATAATATATTCTCAATATAAAATACATTATTATGCTGACATACAAACCAAATGTCAAACCCCTGACCTAGATGTCCTAGACGATTACAGAGCAACATAATCTATAACAAAAGAGGGGTCTACCCGAAAACCGGAAGGTCCAAAGTGATCTACTCTTCTAGCAGATATTCTTCGCTGGTAACCTGATCTGAACAAAAAGGTTGTACAAACAGTGTGAGCTTTTAAACTCAATGAGCGAATCGGCCTCGCATTAATAAAATTCAAATACATTACCAGTCATGCAAACATATCCAAAGGCTCATACTCAACCAATAGACAGAAGATAAAAATTCATCCAATTCAACAAACGTTACTAGTACTCGTCAATGGCAATATATCCCATAGAGCGCACACAGGCCGGCTCACTAATTATGTATATTTCCGCCATGACGCACAACATCATCCTTTTACATACAAGAAGATAAAAATTCATCCAATTCAACAAACGTTACTAGTACTCGTCAATGGCAATATATCCCGGAGAGCGCACACAGGCCGGCTCACCAATTATGTATATTTCCGCCATGACGCACAACCTCATCCTCTTAGCTAGGGCGCCTCACGGATTTATCACCAATCCGGGCTATATCCCTACTGAGGGAATCGTTGTCTCCACACTCATTGGTCAAGACACCCTGTCAACCGGGTTTTCCGCCTTGCCGTGAGAGGGGGTACTGTCCCGCTTAATCACAATCAATAGCATTTCATATCATAATCAGAAGCTCAATATAATATTCATCCATATAACAGGTATAGTATATAACTATATTATAGCTTTATAAACCACAATTCAAGAGATTCAATCTTCACATCATCATGAGATACTTGCTTTTTCTTATCCATACTTCTGAATTAATTATCTCATTATATTCACCATTCTGAATCCAATTTCCCCCTATGAATCTTAGGAGTGTCCTATGACATACTTTTTATCACCAGTAATGCTAAAACTCTATTAAAACGGGGTTGTTTCACTCACCTGGATTCCGTACGAATATCGCTTCTCTAAGTCGTTACAGCCAAGAGTACACAGATGAATTTCAGTATTTCGCTACGGAGATTTTCATGAAAGATTAGAGAAAACAAGTTAGAATTGTTTTCATACAGATATTGTTCATACATATGGTACTATTCATATATACGGTCACTATTCATACATACAGATACTATTTATACATACAGATAATATTCGTATATACGGTCACTATTCATATATATGAATACTATTTTTACGTACGGATACTATTCATATGTACGGTTACTATTCATACGGTTACTATTCATACGTACGGGTACTATTCATACCAGAAATGGAGAATACAATCTGTAAAAGATTACACCAGGTAAGTTCCCAAGAAAGAGTGGAGGGTCACACTGGACACACTTAAAAACCAGGTCTTTCCTTAGCCAGAACTTTCCTAGACATGTATTGTTCACAGTTTACATTCTATTTCGGTAATCAGAGAATCAAAATAACATATAAACAGCTAAGGACAGTTTTTCTGATGTGGAAGATCGGCCAAAACCGCAACCACAGAGCATACTTAAGAAATTAACTTCTAAAATTTGAAAGACATAGAAAGGGCATAGTATCCTTACCTAAGCTGAAAAGGAAAGACCCAAAATCTCATAAGCCTAACATTGGAGTAAGAGAAACTTAAGGAGAGAAGAAGAGAAGTTGAAGGTGTGAATTTAGAAGTGAAATGGAAGGGCCTATTTATACCAAAAGTCAATGGTACTATTTAATACTATACGTTAATAAAATATTCAATTTACTATTCAGGAAAATGACATTTCTAATAAAATAATCCACGTTAATCATTTATAGTTACTGTACAACTACGGAAAAGTCGCAGGCGGCTTACTATTGAAAACTTAAGGGGAAAACTATCATTTCACCTTAAACCTTTAAGTTTCTTTTCAATTCAGTCCTTTCACTTTAGTCCCTGAGTGTATTTTTACACATAAAACGTCATTTTCTCCCACGAACTTCTTTCTAGTTTTCTCTTATGACCAAACCACATCTAGTACTTGATATTTCAATTGTATAAGTGAACAGTATCATATACGTAAATAGTATTATACAGGTAAACAGTACCGTATACTGAAATAGTAACAGTAGTTTGTAAACAAATATTTATATTTTATTTTTTTCATGGGTATTACGTTATCACCCCCTTAAGAGAATTCGGTCCCCCGAATTCAAAACTCATCTCAAGACTGAAATAAGTGTGATTACTTCGTCTATATCTCATCCTTTGCATCTCTTTCTTCCCAAACTTCTTCACATCCCTGGTAAAATTTACAAGAACACTATAGCATCAACTGTGAACTCTAGACCGCATTATCAATAATTTTCATAGGAATTTTTTTTTTCCTTTTCTAAACAGCAAGTAATCTCTTCCTCATCAATTTGATCTTTTCCACAGCCTTTTGTACTATAAAGTGTCTCATCCCCATAACCTTTACCAAACTTAAACCATTTAATCAGATATCCATATAAAACCTCAAATAGATGTCGTCTTCAAAAGTGGCACGTGGTCTTTCCAGTTCATACTGAATATCAGAACACAAGCTACCATACACATAGCTTATAACTTTTACGAATACAAGTACTCCACCTGAAGGCATCATTTTGGCCATAGGTAATACTCTTGCCCAAAGGCGATCCTTCTACCTTAAGGCGATACTCTCAGCTGAATGCGTCATATAAAATGAAATCATTACATAAATCTCTAAGAAGAACAATTCTAGAAAATATGTTAAGTAAATAACATATTCCTCACGCATAATTATAAAATAAATATATATAGAAATTCCTCTCAACTCAATGACTCATATAGAGTTGTGTCCCTTCAATGATTAGGGCAAACCCATAGTTCTCTATGTATAGGTTCATAAAATACTTATTTAGCACTCCTTCATAGCTCAGAAATGCAATGAAATATCATTTTAGTAACTCTTCTCAGTCAAAAGGATATTACCATACTCTACTTTAAAATTTCCATAATCAAGTACGAAATATAAGTCCAACATCTTCTCATTCCTCAAGTTCTTTCAGTAAAAGGAATCACTTCAACAAAGAAGATATAAATACTGACTTAAATTTTATTTCTAGTACATAGATAATTTTACTACGTGAAGCTTAGACTAAATATAGCTTTAGGTACAAACAAAAGAAAAAATAAATTAAGGACGAGGAGGCTTTTGAAATGTAAAAGGTGCTCCAGGTCTAAAAGAGGAAGGTGCTTCAGACCTTAAGAAAGAAGCTAATCGTTGTAGCCTAGAAAGAGTTTCTGGAGGAAGTGCCTGAGAAATTTGGCGAATAGCAGAAGTTACTCCGTTCATACAGTCAATACACCTTGCTTGTTGGTCACGAAAATTTTGAGTTGCAAACATTGAATGTCTATCAACTCGATTAGCCAGTTCCCCGAAACGACGATTTATCAGTTTCTCTTGGTTTTCAAAGAGACGATTTATTAGTCGCTTTTGGTCCTCTGTCTTGTATTCCAGGCTCTCTATCTTACGCTCCAGGAATGCAAGCTTATTTTATGAGGATGTTGCAGTACTGTCCTCCTCCAACTCTATTACATCCCTCTTTCTTTTCTTAATTTATGGTGACCTGTCTACAGGTCTCTTCCCTTTGTTGTCTCCGAGACTTAGATTTAAATCAAGCTCTACATTGCCAGTCTCAAAATTCAAGTTGAAAGACTTATTATCGGCCATTGCTCTAGGGATCTCAGAAATAACTTCGAATGAGAAAGGAATGGAGATTGAGAAATAGGTATGTAATGAAAGAAGTTCGCTTGGTATGATGAGTGGGGTAACGGGCGTATAAGATTTATAGACAACCCGAAGCCCTTGGAGCTAAAGCCACCACAACCTATACGCCGCTCGCTAGGAGGTTTACAGATCATATACGTCGCAATGCCAGCAATTAATGTCGGACATGCAGATAAATAGTAAATGCAATTAACATAAGTCAAAGATTTCCTCAAAAAAAATTTTCGGCTAATCTTGACCTTTCTCAAAATTTTCGACTAATCGTCGTTTCAATCTATGATTTCCTCACTCTATACTTGTCTTATAGTGTAATCTCAGATCACGATATCACTCTATGATCGGGTAGTCTCATATTGGCCGTATCTTAGATTCTAATCGGTGTCTTTACTCTGGACTTACACATAATATATATGTAAATATATATATTTTAAAACAAAGTTAACTGCTTACGGCACATGTATCAAGTATTATCATGATGCAAGAAAACATTGCCTTTCATTTGCCCACGAGAGCATTATATGTAAGTATGTGTAACCATAAAGATGTATTATCCTCTACACATTTTATTCTATCCAAGTCATTTTGATTTCTCATTCTCTATGAGTATATGTAGGATTATCACATATTCTCCTTGATCGTAGCCTTCACTCATTATGCATGAATAACATACATACATGTAATTACAACATGATTCAATCTATTATGTATATTATACTCAACTGAAGGCTCTTAAGAACAACACAATAAAACAGAGAAATGCATTTCAGTTCATCATAAAAGCATCCAAGGCAATCTTTAATGGCTCTATCGTCAACTTCTTTGAATTTCGAAAAATGCCAACGGGAGAAATGGGAAAACCAAGTAAAATCGGCCGCAAATCCACTGAATACTGACTTTCGTGGTTTTGGCATTAATGCAACGCGCTATCGGTGTGCACGCCTACCCTAGACTTCTGGCTTCCAGCTTGCAGAAATCCATAGGTTGATCGTGTAGGGGTGCGGTGAATAGATATCTTCTTTGTCTCTTAGTCCAAATTTTTTCTCTATAAAAACCTTCTCAGCGTTCTCAGTTACCACACCACAAAGAGTAATAATCTCTGAGCCTACAATCCCCCAGTATTCCTCTCGCCTCATATTCTTACAAAAATTTCTAAATTTTTCCAAATCATGGCCTCAAGGAAGTACATTGATCTCACAGTAGAGGCTAAGGAAGAAGAACTTGACTTAAACTTAAGTTTATGCAGGGACAAGGGCAAAAGACCTCTCGAGGGATCTCAAGAAATTCAAATGGAGAAGAAGATGAAGAAGATTGAGGAAGCAGAGGAGATTAGCACAGGCCATAGCTCAGAGGACAAAATCGCCTGTTTAGAGCAGGAGGTGAAGAATCTCAAGAAGATGATAGAGGACCTGGAGAAGTTAACCAAACGTAATAACGCGGCAATGACTTCGAGAATAGATAGGTTCTTCTATTGGTCCACCCAGTGCTTCTGCAATCAACAGCAAAGAAGTGTTGATTGTATGAATGGAATTTATACTACCCTCCGCAACATTGCTATGTCTCTTGCTCCAAGGAATGGTCGAGGGGTGATGATACAATACAACCCTCCTAATCCGAGACCACCTCGCTTTTAGATTACTCATACATGAGTAAACTTCTTCTCTTTTTGCAATGTAATCCTTCAGTTTTTTTTTAATGCAAGTGGTTTCTTTTATTGGCTGGTACCCTAAAATAATATATCTACACAAATTCAATCATGAATTCAGCTTATAAAATCCACCATATAAAAATTTGATCCGACAGCAACGGAATCAAAACAAATAACAACTTTTCCTTGACTAAGTTCAAAAGTGTAGCCACATCTGTCTAAAACTAAAACTGAGAACATAATTCCTAAGAAGAGATAAGTCTCAGAGGGAAAGGAAATGGAAACATCCTACAGGACCTTCAGTAGAGCCGTCTCTCTATAATTGTGCCCGGGTTCACAACGATAGAGGAGGCCCTACTAAGGTTACCTTGCTCTGTAATCACTAGGAGACCTAACAACCATTGCTCTGATACCAACTTTGTCACGACCCGTTTTCTGAGCACATGACCGGCACAATGATGAATATCCCATCACTGTAAGCCTTTCGATAAATTCTACCCATGAGTTTAGTCATTATCAAAATAACCATTCCTGAAGAAAATATATCAATTTTTCTTATTTGAAATTCATAGAGATGATTTGCACATAATAATAGATTCTCAATATAAAATACATTATTATGCTGACATACAAACCAAATGTCAAACCCCTGACCTAGATGTCCTAGACGATTACAGAGCAACATAATCTATAACAAAAGAGGGGTCTACCCGACAACGGGAAGGTCCAAAGTGATCTACTCTTCTAGCAGATATTCTTCGCTGGTAACCTGATCTGAACAAAAAGGTTGTACAAACAGTATGAGCTTTTAAACTCAATGAGCGAATCGGCCTCGCATTAATAAAATTCAAATACATTACCAGTCATGCAAATATATCCAAAGGCTCATACTCAACCAATAGACAGAAGATAAAAATTCATCCAATTCAACAAACGTTACTAGTACTCGTCAATGGCAATATATCCCAGAGAGCGCACATAGGCCGGCTCACTAATTATGTATATTTCCGCCATGACGCACAACATCATCCTTTTACATACAAGAAGATAAAAATTCATCCAATTCAACAAACGTTACTAGTACTCGTCAATGGCAATATATCCCGGAGAGCGCACACAGGTCGGCTCACCAATTATGTATATTTCCGCCATGACGCACAACCTCATCCTCTTAGCTAGGGCGCCTCACGGATTTATCACCAATCCGGGCTATATCCCTATTGAGGGAATCGTTGTCTCCACACTCATTGGTCAAGACACCCTGTCAACTGGGTTTTCCGCCTTGCCCTGAGAGGGGGTACTGTCCCGCTCAATCACAATCAATAGCATTTCATATCATAATCAGAAGCTCAATATAATATTCATCCATATAACAGGTATAGTATATAACTATATTATAGCTTTATAAATCACAATTCAAGAGATTCAATCTTCACATCATCATGAGATACTTGCTTTTTCTTATCCATACTTCTGGATTAATTATCTCATTATATTCACCATTCTGAATCCAATTTCCCCCTATGAATCTTAGGAGTGTCATACGACATACTTTTTATCACCAGTAATGCTAAAACTCTATTAAAACGGGGTCGTTTCACTCACCTAGATTCCGTACGAATATCGCTTCTCTAAGTCGTTACAGACAAGAGTACACAGATGAATTTTAGTATTCCGCTACGGAGATTTTCATGAAAGATTAGAGAAAACAAGTTAGGATTGTTTTCATACAGATATTGTTCATACATATGGTACTATTCATATATACAGTCACTATTCATACATACGGATACTATTTATACATACGGATAATATTCGTATATACAGTCACTATTCATATATATGAATACTATTTTTACGTACGGATACTATTCATACGTACGGGTACTATTCATACGTATGGGTACTATTCATACGAGAAATAGAGAATACAATCTGTAAAAGATTACACCAGGTAAGTTCCCAAGAAAGAGTGGAGGGTCACACTGGACACACTTAAAAACCAGGTCTTTCCTTAGCCAGAACTTTCCTAGACATGTATTGTTCACAGTTTACATTCTATTTCGGTAATCAGAGAATCAAAATAACATATAAACAGCTAAGGACAGTTTTTCTGATGTGGAAGATCGGCCAAAACCGCAACCACAGAGCATACTTAAGAAATTAACTTCTAAAATTTGAAAGACATAGAAAGGGCATAGTATCCTTACCTAAGCTGAAAAGGAAAGGCCCAAAATCTCATAAGCCTAACATTGGAGTAAGAGAAACTTAAGGAGAGAAGAAGAGAAGTTGAAGGTGTGAATTTAGAAGTGAAATGGAAGGGCCTATTTATACCAAAAGTCAATGGTACTATTTGATACTATACGTTAATAAAATATTCAATTTACTATTCATGAAAATGACATTTCTAATAAAATAATCCACGTTAATCCTTTACAGTTACTGTGCAACTACGGAAAAGTCGCAGACTGCTTACTATTGAAAACTTAAGGGGAAAACTATCATTTCACCTTAAACCTTTAAGTTTCTTTTCAATCCAGTCCTTTCACTTTAGTCCCTGAGGGTATTTTTACACATAAAACGTCATTTTCTCCCACGAACTTCTTTCTAGTTTTCTCTTATGACCAAACCACATCTAGTATTTGATATTTCAATTTTATAGTTGAACAGTATCATATACGTAAATAGTATTATACAGGTGAACAGTACCGTATACTGAAATAGTAACAGTAGTTTGTAAACAAATATTTATATTTTATTTTTTTCATGGGTATTACAAGTATCTTAGTCCGGAACGCAGCTACAGTAAAGTTGACCAAAGTCAATGCTACAGTAAAGTTGACCAAAGTCAATGCTACAGTAAAGTTGACTAAAGTCAATGATACAGTAGTTGACTAAAGTAAATGCTACGGTAACCGAGAAAATCTTGAAAATTTTTCTCGGTGAACAATAATTTCCGAGGAAAATTTTTGAATGTTCTTCGTGTTTTTCATCCAAAAATCCTAAAATCATATCTAAAACAACATTTCTTTTGATTTCTTCCATGGGTTTTGTTTCTCAATGTCTAATGAGTATTTTAATACCAAAACCCCTAATTTTTACCAACAATCCAAGCTCAAATCTCAAATTTTCATCAAGAATACTAACTTTTTCAAATATCCAAATTCTACGAAATTTCTTGTTCTAATAACATCATAAACCACCTAAGAATGTTTTACATTAACATCCACACTTAAATTCATCCATTAAAACTCAAAATCTTAATTTTCTTCCATAGGTCCGAAAATGGAGAAAAAGAGAAATAGAGCAGATAAAACTTATCTCTTTGCCTCTAGAACTCCAAGAATCGGAAGTATGGTTAGAAAATATCAGATTACTGGAAGAACTTAAGAAAGGATTGTAGAGGAAGATGAAAATGAAACGAAGAAATGGTACGCGCGTTGCCTCGGGAGGAAGAAGGAGAAGAGAAACTAATAATTGTATGTGTAGGCCCCACCAATTTCTTTTTCGATAAAATTGCGCATAGCCACCTTAGCTTTTAAGATTTGTTCACTTAACTCCTTGAAAATTTATAAAAATTTCCTAAATTAAAAATTGAAATTTCTATTCCCAAATTTTCTTTACTAATTCAAAGAAAGAAAACATATTTCACGCAATTAAATTTTTCACTAAACTTCATAATAGATTTTAAATATTCATACAAATTATTGGAGCATTACAATAATATTCTTAAGAATCAAACAATTTTATAAATCTCTACTTTTTTATTTTTATGAGGAATGTATGGATAATAGATTTTTATGTAGTGAAAATATTTTTTATAACATAGAAGTATTGTTTTATCTTTAATCTCTACTCCTAATTATCAAACATTCATTCTTTTATTTATAATTGTTAATTTAGCTCATGAAGGTCAGTCACTGCTCTAATTTAAATTTAATATTTTAAGCTTGTTTAATTAGTAAGCTAAATGGACGTAGCGGTTGACAAGCCTATTTATTTTTAAATTTTTTTAACAAAATTTAATTTGTATTATATACAAAACCTTACTTCATCACATTTTATATTTTATAAATTATATTATATTCAATAAATATAATAAATTTGAATTGAAATTTTTTGTAATTTTATTAAATGAATATAGAATTTCCATATTTAAATATAATATATTTAATTTTAAAAGAAAATATGTAAATTAAAGTTATTCATAATTTAAAAATTATTAAAGTTTTTTACTAAAAATATTAATATTAAATTATTGAAATATAAAAAATATTTTAAAATAATTAAAAATTAATAGAGTAATTTCATAAAATCGCCAAATATTTTTAAGAATATTGACATGAATAAAATAAGGAAATGCCAAATTTCCATATATTTAAATATGGAATATAGAATTTCCATATTTAAATATAATATATTTAATTTTAAAAGAAAATATGTAAATTAAAGTTATTCATAATTTAAAAATTATTAAAGTTTTTTACTAAAAATATTAATATTAAATTATTGAAATATAAAAAATATTTTAAAATAATTAAAATTGATAGAGTAATTTCATAAAATCGCCAAATATTTTTAAGAATATTGACATGAATAAAATAAGGAAATGCCAAATTCCCATAACTATATATATATATATATATATATATATATATATATATATATATATATATATTCTGAAGAATGTTTACAATAAACTAAAAATACAAATGATACATTCTAAGAATCACACTCCCAAAAATTATGATACTATTGAGAATGTAAGATTCATTATATCAAATGTCTTTTAAAAAATCTAAATTTGAATACAATTTAATTATTAATTTTTTTAAAATTTAAATATTAAATAATTAAAACTATTTATTTATTTTAATTTGTACGTGTTGAAATAGTTTATAAGTAAAAGTTAAAACAGTTAAAATTATTTAAAAGTTTTTAAAATTTTTTTACAAAATTTGACTGAAACAATGTATATAGAGCAAATAATTACTTTGAAAGAATAAAAAAAATATAATCTATATAATAGACTAAAACAATTCTATTAATAGTATATAATAAAATTAACAAATTAAAATAAAAATTAAATGAATAAATTATGTAAATGAATAAATGTATTCCTATTAATAACACCACATTAAATTCATTCTAAGTACCCCTTTTGAGATATATTGTAGGACTCTCCTTTAAATTCTATAAGATTACAATATATTAAATGCAAATTGTTGTGATTGAATATATAATACATTTAAATAAATTTAAAAAATCTGCATTCAAAGGAATTCAAATTATCCCTTTAAAAATTGTAAATTGTTGTAAATTTAATTAATAATGTCATAATTTAATAATTAAATATTGCAATATATCAAAAGCAAATTGATATGATTGATTCTATAATTGCATTCAAATGAATTTGAAAAATTTGCATCTATCTATATAATAGATTAAAACAATTCTACTCTAAAACATTAATTGTATGGATGTCATTCAATAACATATAATAAAATTAATAAATTATGTAAATGAATAAATTATAGATTGAATTCAAATGAACTAGTGTTGTGACCTGTGCGATGCACGAATTAATACAAATGTTACAATTTTTATTTATCAAATAAATAAAAATAATTTAAAAATAGATAAAAGAATATATGTACAAAAATAATAAGACATTTAAGTCATATTAAAACACATATAATATGATTTATTATATACAAATGTCTTGAATATTGAATGTGAATAACGTCAAATAAAAAAAAGATATTATATGAATTAATTTAGATAAATATATTAATTAATGATAAAAATGAGTTAAAATAAAAGTTACTAACCTAATAGGTCTACTATGATCAAAATGTTTGTCTTCCTTTGATTGTTTCTTCTTCTATTTTTACAAATATACATTTGGATTAATAACAATGATAACAACTATAGGTTTATTGAAATTTAAAACATAACTTACATATCCACAAAATCTAAAACAACAAAACGAAGATAATTAAGGGAAATATACATCACATCCCAATTTTAAAATTTAATATTTTAAATCCTAAATTAGCATTCAATCAATCTGCACACATGTAATCTCGGCATTAACATTCAATCAATCTGCACATATGTAATATCGGCATTTCTTGAAGTTTCTTTTCATAGGGAGGACTCTACTCTTTGCTCACAATCAGTCTAAAAGGGATTATTTATTAATCCTATTATATGAGAAAATTATGAAAAAATTAATTTAAAAATAGTCAAATTATATTATTCAAATACAAGTAACTATCTCAATGGCATCATTTTTTCTCTTAGGCTTTGATCTTTCTCATGATATGTTTTCCTCAAGAAAACATAATGGCAGAAATAGCAAAGCGAAACTGGAATTAAAAAAACAAAAAAATGCAAAAAAATGAAATACAACAGACAGGAATAAAAAATCAGAAGACCAAAAAGAAACATAGATGAACTAGAAACATGAAAAACAACAATAGAGAACAAATATAGAAATGAAGAAAGTAGATAAAAGAAGAAGCAAAGAACGAAAGAGAAACAGAAAATCAAAAATCATAATCGAATGAACAGTAATCACGAATGTGAACAATACGTGAACTATATAGACAAAAATAAATAAATAAAAATAAAACTGAGCTATGATATCAAATGATGTGAAAGAAACATCACTTTAAAGTTTTGATGATAAATCGTCATTGTTGTCCTTCATCCATGTAAGTGAAGAAGAAGCAAAATCAAAAAGAAAAAAATAAGAAAAATTATGTGAGAGAAAGAGATATGCAAATATGGATGACATATTCAAAAGAAATATATAAATATCTACATTGATTTTGAACTTTAAAATTTTAATTTTGAAAAAAAAAGTCTCCAAATTGGCCAATAATAATTGTCACTTTTTAAAAATTTCTACATAAAGATAGAGATTGGCCATTAATGATGATGTAATAAAGAAGTCTAGTATGCTTGTATAGAAAAAAAAAGAGTGATAATTCATTATTATAGTTTGATTAGATGGAAGTAATTTTAAATTTTATTATAATTATTTAAAAAGAGAAATAAATAATATGAACACTTGTATGTTATTTTTTAGATAGCAATCAATTATTTGATTATTTGTATATAATAAATGTTAATTTATCAAATAACAATATATTACATTTCAATTGAAAAGTTTACCTAATTTATCAATTATATAGTAATTATAACAATTACATACCAATTATATCAATTATAAACCAATTATATAGCAATTATATAGTAATATATCCTAATTTTTTCAAATTCATTTAATGTGATGTGATTAATTTACCAAATTTATTCTATCATAATAATTTAATGACCTACTGATAATTAATACCTTAGAGTGGAATTATTTTAGTCTATTATATAGATTCAAATCATCCATTTTAAAACTATGAATTATCATAAATTTTATTAATAATTTAATAATTACAAAATATTAAATACAAATTGGTGTGATTGATTCTATAATTGCATTTAAATGAATTTGAAAAATTTACATTCAAATGAATTCAAACCATCCATTTTAAAACTGTGAATCATCATAAATTTTATTAATAATTTAATATAATTTAATAATTACAAAATATTAAATGCAAATTGGTGTGATTGATTATATAGATTGCATTCAAATGAATTTGAAAAATTGAATGCAAATGAATTCAAAACATCCCTTTTAAAATTGTGAATTATCGTAAATTTTATCTTAAATTTTATTAATATTTAATAATTAATAATTACATCATTAGCATTTGATATATTCAATTTACGTTATATAAATAAATGTTCAATTCAACTGTCTTGTATTCCTCCCATATTTATATTGAATATGTTTATTGCAGAATTAGTTATCATTTCGTTAATGCTTCACATATGGCTAAATTTAACGGCATTGTTGATGTTAATGCATCAAGAGATGATTGGAGGATTAAAGTTTTGAGAGTGAGGTTGTGGACAATTCCATCGTTCAATATACCAGAGAAGATTTTTAGTTTGGAGACAGTTTTGCAAGATTTTTAGGTAAATTTAATTTTATTTTTTAGTCTTATGTTTATTTTTTAGCTTCTAAAGGTGATCGCATACACAGCCGTGTGAAGAGATCATATGTGAATAAGTTCAAGCATCAAAATAACCAAAAGAAATATTTATGTGATATTCATCTTTGGTGTAGTTAAGTCTAACAATGAATATCGAACAACAAAGCATTTATTCATACTTAAGTTTCGATTTTCAAATAATGTCTGACTAGCTCAAGATGTTTTGAGTATTCCAAAATTTATTTTCATGTTTTGTTCACTCAATGATATTTTGAATCATGTTGCATACAAAAACTATTTAGTAAGTTAATTTGTATCTTATATTTTGTAAATTATGTTTTATTTGTTATTGATTCCAACTTTATACGAATAATATTGTTTCATTTTAGATATTATTCGAATGGACAATAAATTTGGTCCTATCATAGAGAGATCAAAGAATGGTATCAAGAGCAGAAGTATAGAAATTGAGATTGAAGATACAGATTATTGTTACTATCCTTTTTTTGCTTTTCTTTTTGTATTTTGATTATTCTATTTTTCTGTATTTATTACTTTATTTTGTTATATATTTATTATATCTTTTTATTAGTGTTCTCTCTTTTTTTTTCTTAGTTTTAACATGTGGATATTTATATGTGTGTGTGTGTGCGCGTGTGTGTGTTTGTGTTTTTTTTTTGTAGGTATAACAGAATTATATATATATTATGGGGACAATTCACAAACAAGCTAAATCAACATTTTGTTAATAACCAAAGTCTTTCAATTATTATTATTTTATAAGTTACAAAATTTTTTAAATTTATAAATTATCCGTACATTGCATGGGTTACAACACTAGTTAATATACTAAAATTTGAGCAATACATATATTAAAGTTGATTTAGGGTTATGATTCTTCTCACTTTTTGCCAAAATACCTTTTTAACGATGGAGTCACCTAACTTAATAAAAATTTTAAAGGATTTTTTTTCTTAGGCACGTAGAAGAGAATCCAACTCTCTTTTATTTTTTTTCCCCAACAATAATAAAAATAAGTTAATCCAAATATCCAATAATCCATTTCAATTCTATTAAAAACTTGTTTGGGAGAGAAAAAATGGAGAAAGAAAAGGAAGCAAAGGAATCTTATAGTTTTTAAAAATATATTAAAATTAAAATTTCACTTTTCTAAAGTACTCATTTAGTTCTAACTAGTGTTGTGACCCGTGTGATGCACGAATAAATCACAACTCTAAAAATTTTCTTAACTTATAAAAAATAATAATAATTACAATTGATTTATATAAAACTTATCAGTTATTATATATATTTTTTAAAAGCAAATATTCTGAATTGATTTATCAGTTTCAAAATTAAATATATTTTACCTACTCAAATTTTCATTTCAATTGATTTATTTATTTAATAGAATAAATTTAAATGAATAAAATAAGTAAATTTGTCAATTTGCAGATTATTTGTTATAAATTATTTGTTGCACAAATTAGTAATTGATTGAATATTGATTTCATCTTTACCTCTGAATGCGTTTTTTTTGTTTTAATTGGATTCAAAGAAGAAAAACACTAAAACTTGCTGTTACATTTGGATTGGATCTCCAAGCTTCAAATTTCATCTTTCAAAAATCTGATTTTTATCTCTTTCTTTAGTCAAGGGATTATAATTTAAAAATTCATATTTCAAATTTTAATTTTTATTAAATTAAGAACTATTTTGGAAAGAAATCAAAATAAAGTCAAATAAAGTAAATTTTTTAATTCACATGTCAATTCCCTAATCAAATTTATTTTACCTACTAAAAAAATCATCTAAGACACTATAGTGGTTAAATAATAAAGATAATTGTTTTTGAATTTCAATTCAAATCATTTAAATCAATTCAAATCAAATAATTAATATTATGTTATGTCATTAATTTACCAAATTTATTTATTCATTTGAATCAATTCAAATCAAATGAAATAATGAAGTTTACTAATTAATAATCATGATAAAAATATATTCTGCTATTTACTTTAATAATAACTCACATAATATATTAAGTGTATTGGGACCCTCATAATATGATAATAATACTATAATTTATAAATTTGTGAAACTTATGAGACTTATGAATTATGATATATACTTTTTAAACGTAAATACTATGATATAAATTCTGATTATTTATACAAATATAAATTATATATTTTAATATAAAATTTAGGATAATAAACAACCACATTATATTATAATATAAAATAAGTTATCAAATGGAATAAAATAAAGAAATGTATGTGTAATCAATAAAAAGTTTTTAATTTAAAATTTTTTGCAAAAAAATAATAATCAAACTAAAAATGTTCATATGGAATATAGGATATGTATGATCAAGAATTAATGTCAAAATGCTTTGATTCTCGTGCATGTATATTTCAACAATTTATTATGTATATATTTCAATTCAAATTAATTCAAATTAAATAATAAAAGTAATTATTTTTTAATTTCAATTCAAATCAAATAATTCATTTAATGTGATGTCATTAATTATCTTACAGTGGCCAAATAATAAAGGTAATTATTTTTTTAATTTCAATTCAAATCAAATAATTAATATTATGTGATGTCATTAATTTACCAAATTTATTAATTTACCAAAAAAAATATGATACGTGTATCAATTTCCAATTTAAGGTTTTCCACTATGTTACAGTTCAGACAATGCAATTACAAAACATAATTTCAAGGATACTGTGTGTAACAATGTAGCACATGGTTCAAGTTTATATAAGATTAATTGTACAGGAAGAATCTATTCTGAAAATCAGATAAAAAAATATTAAGATCTAATAAAGATAAAAATTTACATACCCCAAAAAGATCAAAGGGATTGCCTCGACGATAAACATCACTCTTCTTATTATTGCTAACCGAAAAGTATTTGTATTTGAGATATATAGAAAAATAGGTTTGAATTTTGGGATAAGAACTACTGCGATTTTGAGAAAGATAGAGGTAAGTCTATGAGAATATTGAAGTCCATGTAAATGTAAAAAAAAAAATTCATAGAGTAAGGATACATGTTAAAAATAGAAGTTTTACAAAATGTGTAAGAGAAGTGATAATAGACTTGCAACACAAACCAAAAGATCTTTATGCTTTTGAGCTTTTTCTTACAGGAAAATTTGCACCTCTTAGAGGAAATAAATTGTTGCAGTAATAGGCATGAAGATTGAGTAGATTGTAATACCCATTAATTTCAGAATATAATTCGCTTGAGAGTATTTTAAAATTTTACAACGTTACTTTAGTTATTTATTTTGGTCATTTTTAATTTTCATATTTAATTGTTCTCTTTGAATATTATTTATGAAAATTGAGTTAAATGACTGGACTGAATATTTGTACCATGTGGGGTATATTCTTAGAATAGTAAAATTCATGAAAAAGTTGTTTAAGAATGGTCAATTAGTCCATTAATTGTAATTTGACTGGATGAGTTTTAATGTTGGGTTATGGATACCCATGGGTTATTCAATAACCCATTAGAAACCCTTAACCTTAAAATAAAAACTTCTTACTTCCTTCATAATTCCCATACCTGAAGCAAAGTAAAAGTGAACAGTGACATTTTCTCTCGTTTCTTCACCCTTTTCTCAAATCCTTTCCTTTGATATTCAAAATTCTGATCATTTGTTCGGTTCAACTGATTTGTAATAATGTAAGGTAAACTTCAATCTCTTTGATTTTCTTAAACTTCAATTTATCAGATAATTTGGAGGAAGTTTGGTTTTTAGGATTTAAGATGAAAATTTGAAGATTTAGACTTTGTTTGTGGGTTAAAATTAGGGATTTTGGTGTCAATGATAAAAACCCATGGAAGAAATCAAGGTAAATGATGAAGATTTGATCTCAAAATCATGAAAAAACTAAGAGGGAATATCGCGGTTACTGTTCATCGAAAATTTTTTCCAAATTTTCGCAGTTACTGTAGCGTTGACTTTGGTCAAAGTACTGTAGCGTTGGTGGTGGTTAGTTGACCATTAACGGTTACTGTAGCAATAATTACTGTAGCTAACAGTTAGTTGACCGTTGACCGTTACTGTAGCAATCAGAAAAAAAATTGCATACTTTCATGATTTTGTTCCTTTTCTTATTTTTCCTTGTAATGTCTTTTACTTGGAAATTTTGCTACACAAATTCTAGTGTGGAACAAGGTAAATTTGAACAAATATCAATGTAAGTGAATAACCTTGCTAAGCTAGTTTGATATTATTAGTCAAAGTATAATATAAATCTCATTTACAATATTATTTGTATATTAAGCAATCAACCTTTCAGATGATGGTATATGATGATTGGCATATTTTTTACAGACATTCAAAGGAATAAAAGTATGCATAAATTAATTTATTTTATGGTATTTGTACTATGTGATAAATTCTCACTATTTTATTAATGAGCAAATATCTACGGGATCTAATACATGAGTTTGAAAGGGTTAAAGTCTCATACTACTCAGTGTATAACTATGAAAACCTATGCACGGGTATGAAAAGGTTAGAGTCTCATACTACTCGGTGTAAATAGATGAAATCATAAATACAAGTTTGAAAGGGTTAGAGTCTCATACTACTCGGTGTATATCTATGAAATCTTATTCACGAGTTTGAAAGGGTTAGAGTCTCAAACTACTCGATATATAAGATAATTAATTATATGAGTAAATGTGGTATTTGTACTTTTGATATTTTATATAGTACAGTTATTTACTTACTAAATTTTAAATAAACTCACACTCCCTATGATTATTTTTCCAGATACAGAAAACAACAAAGAAGGGGATTCAATTGAATATTAGAAGCCCTTTAGAGTTATTATCCATTTATGTCTGGTGGGATACCAGTACTTATTAATGTGAATACTAGAAACACTCTATACTTATTATAGGTCTCATAGACTTGCGATGAGATAAACATATCAGATTATGTATGCCTATATTTGTTTATTAGATGAATATAATTCTATTGTGTGGAATAAATGATAAAAGTTAAATGTAAGACCTCATATAGTATATGTGAATAACTCATGTTTGGAAAATTTTATCAAATGAGTAGTTGTAGATACTAAGATTGTCTAGGATTTCGGGATACCACTGAGGTTTTTCCTAGAATTAGTATCTTTTTACATGTTCAATTTTTGGGATGTGACATGGATAGTCTGCCAAAGCTATGGAGGAACACGATACTAGAGAAATAATGTTAGTTCATTGGACCATGATGTTATTTTTTGATTCAGAAAAATGATGATAGAAAAATAGTGTCAGTCCATTGTACCATAATCATCTTCTTTGAGATATATATATAGACGAAAAAAAAAGAATTGAAAAAAAGTATCTACAGGGGAAAAAAATTGGAACTTTAAGAAGTCATATCACCAGGCGTCGGTTGGGCTCTCAATCGATGGAAGAATGTGATCAAATGGCGAAAGATGAGCAGCGAGAGCTTGATTGGGAGACAGAACGTTGTCGAGTTGTAGCAGTGGAATCAGAGAAGGAAAATGGACATGCATGATGGAGAACATAACTCTATAGTTTATCGCTTCTAAAGATAAGTATATAAGAATTAATTATTTAATTATTTGTATATAATAAATATTAATTTACCAAAAGACAATACATTATATTTCAATCAAAAAGTTTACATAATTTATCAATTATATATCAATTATATATAATAATTTACCCTAATTTTTTTTAAATTCATTTAATGTGATTACATAGCAATCTATATAATAGACTAAAATAATTCCACTCTAAAATATTAATTATCTGTAGGTTATTAAATTATTATAATAAAATAAATTTAAATGAATAAATTTGGTAAATTAATTATATCACATTAAATGAATTTAAAAAAATTAGGGTATATTGCTATATCATTGGTTTATAATTGATATAATTTCTTGATAATCACATTAAATGAATTTTAAAAAATTAAGGTAAATTGCTATATAATTGATATGTAATTGCTATATAATTGATAAATTACGTAAATTTTTCTATTGAAATATAATATGTTGTTATTTGGTAAATTAGTATTTATTATATACAAACAATCAAATAATTAATTGCTATATAAAAACTAACCTATAAGTGCTTATATTATTTATTTTTCTTATTAAATAATTATAACAAAATTTAAAATTACTTCCATCAACTCAAACTATAATAATAAATTATCACTCATTTTTTTCTTTTTTTTTATATAAGCATGCTAGACTTCTTTATTGCACTATCTTTAATGGCTAATCTCCTATCTTCATATAAAGGTTTTTAAAAAGTGACCATTACTATTGGCCAATTTGGAGGTTTTTTATTTTTCAAAATTAAAATTTTAAAATTCAAAATTAATATAGATATTTATATATTTCTTTCGAATATCTCTGTCACATCCCAAAAATTGAGCATGTGAAAAGATACTACTCATTTGATATAATTCTCAAACATACGTTATATACATATATTCTGTAAGGTTTTACATTCAACCTTAATCATTCATTCCACACTACAGAATTATATTCATCTGATAAGCAAATATAGACATACATAGTCTGATATTTCTATCTCATCGCAAGCCTAGGAGACCTATAGAAAATACAGAGCTTTTCTAATATCCACATTAATAAGTACTGGTGTCCCACTAGACAGAAATAGAGAATAAACCCAAGGGGCTTCTAATCTTCAAACGGATACTCTTGTTCTTTATTTTCTGTATCTGAAAAAAAAATAATCATAGGGAGTGTGAGTTTATTTAAAAACTCAGTAAGTAAATAACTGTACTATATAAAATATCAAAAGTACAAATACCACATTTACTCATATAATTAATTATCTTATACATCGAGTAGTATGGGACTCTAACCCTTTCAAACTCATGACTAAGATTTCATAGATATACACCGAGTAGTATGGGACTCTAACCCTTTCAAACTCGTGAATAAGATCTCATAGGTATACGCCGAGTAGTATGAGACTTTAACCCTTTCAACTCGTGTATAGGTTTCATAGATATGCACTGAGTAGTATGGGACTTTAACCCTTTCAAACTCGTGTATAAGATTTCTTAGATATACACCGAGTAGTATGGGACTTTAACCCTTTCACACTCGTGTATTAGATCCCGTAGATCTTTACTTATTAATAAAATAGTGAGAATTCATCACATAGTACAATTGTCATGAGATAAATAATTTCTTCATACTCTTATTTCTACTGATCATCATATACTCCCATATGAAAAATTAATTGCTTATTATCCAAATAATATTGTAAATGGGACTTATATTGTACTTTGACTAGTAATATCAAATTAGCTGAGCAAGGTTATTCACTCACCTTGATTTTTGTCCAAGTTTACCTTGTTCCACACTAGAATTTGTGTAGGAAAATTTCCTAGTAAAATATATTACAAGGAATCATAAGAAAGGAAACAAAATCACGAAAATACGTAAAATTTTCTGACTGCTACAGTAACGGGTTGCTACAGTGCCGGTTCGCTACAGTAACGTTGACTGCTACAGTGCCGTTGACTGCCGACACTACAGTAACTGCTACAGTACCCGAAGAAAATTTTCCAGATTTTTTTCCCGAAATTTCTGGTCGCTACAGTAACTCGAAGAAAAATTTCATATTTTCAGTTGCTACAGTACTTCGAATTTTGCAGAAAATCTTTCAAAAAATTTCATCCTTTCCTTTCTTTTGATTCAAAACCAGAATCTCAACTCTTTTAACCGATTATAACTCAAATATAACTTCTAAAACAACTGAGATTCATGAATTATCATCAAAATCTTCAAGAACAAAACCTTCTCTGATCTTGTATATAAACTGAAATTTAAGGAAAATAATCGGATTAAAGCTTACCTTTGATCCTTACAAAGCTTTTGAACCGAACAAATAATCAGAAATTCTGAAGATCAAGGAAATGATTTGAGAAGAAAATGAAGAACTGAGAGAGAAATCTTTTCTGCTTCCTTCGGCTGAGTGAAAAAGTGAGGGTTACTATTGAAACTTTATATTAAATATTTCTAATGGGTTATTCAATAACCCATGGGTATCCATAACCCAACATCCAAACCCATCCAGTCAATTTACAATAAATGGATTAATTGACCATTCTGAAACCACTTTTCCATGAATTTCACCATTCTTAGAATATATCCTTCATTGTGCAAATATTTAGTCCAGTCATTTAACTCAATTTTCATAAATAATATTCAAAGAGAACAATTAAATATGAAAATTAAAAATGACCAAAATCAATAACTAAAGTAACGTTGTAGAATTCTAAAATACTCTTAAGCGAATTATATTCTGAAATTAACGGGTATTACATTCTACCCCCCTTAAAAGAATTCGGTCCTCCGAATTAAAATCGTACCTCAAGTTTCAAATAAATGTGGATAGTTTTTCCACATCTCATCTTCTGCCTCCCACGTAGCTTCCTCGCGAGAATGATTTCTCCAAAGAACCTTGACAGTAGGAATTTCTTTGGTACGCAATTTCTTGACTTTTCTATCAAGGATAGCTACTGGTACCTCTTCGTAGGTGAGAGTTTCATCAAAATGAACTTCTTGGGGTTGAATGACATGAGAAGGATCAGGAAGATACTTCCGTAGCATGGACACATGAAATATTGGATGAACTCCCTCTAGGTTGGAAGGTAGGTCTAGGCGATATGCCACATTACCCACTCTGTCTACAACCTCATATGGGCCAACATACCTCGGACTAAGCTTGCCTTTCTTCCCGAATCTCATTACTCCTTTCATAGGTGAGATTCGTAAGAAAACCATATCACCTATTGCAAATTCAAGGTCACGTCGTCGGTTGTCCGCATAAGACTTCTGTCTATTCTGAGCAGTTAACAACTTCTCTCTGATCAGTTTAACTTTATTTATATCTTCCTGTATCATCTTAGGTCCAAATATTTTGGTTTCACCAAGTTCAAACCAACCTATAGGAGATCGACACCGTCTCCCATACAAAGCCTCAAAAGGTGCCATCTGAATACTGGCTTGGTAACTGTTGTTATAAGCAAATTCAATAAGAGACAAATGATCTTCCTAACTTCCACTGAAATCCATCACACAAGCTCTTAGCATATCCTCTAAAGTCTGAATTGTCCTTTCGGACTGTCCATCAGTCTGAGGATGGAATGCTGTGCTAAGATTCACTTTGGTACCCAAAGCCTCTTGAAAGACTTTCCAGAACCGAGAAGTAAACTGAGGTCCTCGGTCTGATATAATGGATATTGGTACACCATGAAGTTTCACTATCTCTTTAACATAAATTCGAGCAAGTTTTGCTACACTGAAAGTGGTATGAACAGGAAGAAAATGTGTAAGTCGATCCACTATGACCCATATTGAGTCATTTCCTTTTGTTGACCGAGGTAAACCTACTACAAAATCCATAGTGATCCTTTCCCACTTCCATTCGGGAATATCTAGTTTTTGCATCAATCCAGATGGTCGTCGATGTTCAGCTTTAACTTGCTGACAAGTCAAACATCGAGCTACAAAGTCAGTCACGTCTCGCTTCATGCCCTCCCACCAGTAAACTTGTTTCAAGTCCTGATACATTTTCACAGCACCAGGATGTACAACGTAGGGCGAATCATGAGCTTCCATTATGATTTCATGTTTCAAAGATTCAATGTTGGGGACACAGAGTCTCCCATTAAACCATAAGACTCCTTCTTCATCTACCAAGAAACTTGGTGCTAGACCTTGCCTTGCCTTATCTCTGATTTTGACCATATCAATGTCATTTTCTAAAGTTGCTTTTACTTTTTCTACAAGGGATGATCTAACTGTTAAATGAGCCAGAAATGTACCTGACTCAGTGATCTCGAAGAATACTCCATCAGCTTCCAACTCTTGTAGTTCATGTATTAGAGATCTCCTTATAGTGGCAATGTGAGCTAAACTTCCCATAGACTTTCGACTTAGAGCATCGGCCACTACATTTGCTTTACCTAAATGGTAAAGGATGGTACAATCATAATCTTTCAGAAGTTCCATCTACCTTCGTTGCCTTAGATTGAGATCTCTTTGCTCAAAAATGTACTTAAGGCTTTTGTGATCTGTAAAAATTTTACAAGTTTCCCCATACAAGTAATGTCTCCATATCTTTAGGGCAAACACTACAGCTGCCATTTCCAAATCATGAGTGGGGTAATTCAATTCATGCTTTTTAAGCTGACGTGAGCCATAAGCTATGACTTTACCATGTTGCATCAACACACATCCTAAGCCTATCTTTGAGGCATCACAGAATACAGAGTAACCCCCTGGTCCTGATGGTAGGATTAAGACTGGTGCAGAAGTTAAACACTCTTTCAATTGGGTGAAACTTTGCTCACATGAATCATCCCAAATGTATTTAACATTCTTTCGGGTTAACTTATTTAATGGGAGAGCCGTCTTAGAGAAATCTTTGACAAAGCGACGGTAATACCCTGCTAAGCCAAGAAAACTACGTACTTCAGACACAGTTGTTGGTCTAGGCCACTGTTTAACTGCTTCAATTTTACTTGGATCTACATGAATACCTTCTTGGGAAATAACATGTCCCAAAAATGTTACATGACTCATCCAAAATTCACATTTTGAGAGCTTTGCGTACAACTGATGCTCTCTCAAAGTCTGAAGCACTATTCTCAAATGTTCAGTATGTTCTTCATGACTCTTTGAATATACCAAAATATCATCAATAAACACAATTACAAACTTATCAAGGAATGATTTGAACACTCTGTTCATTAAATCCATAAATGCTGCTGGTGCATTTGTCAACCCAAAAGACATCACAAGAAACTCATAATGTCCATACCGTGTACGAAAAGCAGTCTTAGGTATATCATCACTCTTAATTCGTAACTGATGATATCCAGACCTTAGATCAATCTTTGAGAAGTATTTTGCTCCTTGAAGCTGATCAAACAAATCATCTATCCTTGGTAAAGGATACTTATTCTTCACTGTGACTTTATTCAGCTGACGATAATCTATACATAATCTCATAGAACCATCTTTCTTTTTCACAAAAAGAACAGGAGCATCCCAAGGTGAAAAACTTGGGCGAATGAACCTTTTGTTTAACAAATCTTCCAATTGTTCTTTGAGTTCTTTTAGCTCAACAGGAGCCATACGATAAGGTGGAATAGAAATTGGTCTTGTGTCTGGGACCAAATCAATACTGAACTCAATATCTCTTTCTGGCGGTAATCCAGGTAAATCTTCTGGGAACACATCTGGGAATTCATTAACCACATGAATGTCTTCTAACTTCTGTTCTTTCTTTTCTAAATCTTTGATAAAAGCTAGAAATCTCTGACATCCCTTTCGCAACATACGCTGGGCACTTAACATAGATATCATGTTGCAAGGTACATCACCTCGATCTCCTTGAAACACAAAATTACTCCTCCCCGGCATATTAAAGGAAATAACTTTGTCACGACAATTTATAGTAGCATGACAAGAAGATAACCAATCCATCCCTAAAATCACATCAAAATCTAACATATTGAGAACCATAAGATCTATCTCAGTTTCCATGCCTCCAACGATTATTTTACAAGAACGATAACATGTTTTAACCATCAAAGTCTCTCTCATCGGTGTGGAAACCAAGAATAGTTCTTTAAGAATAATCGAATCAAATGCAAATCTCTTGGCAAATAGGGGCGACACATATGAGTGAGTAGAACCGGGGTCAAACAAAATACGTGCAGCAAAAGTATTAACAGATAATATACCTGTAACTACAGCATTGGATGTTTGAGCATCCTGTCGGGTTAGAGCATATACTCTTGCATTTCCTCTGCCAGCAGCTTGTTTTCCACGGTCACCTTGGCCTCTTCCAGAACCTCTTCCCATACTACCCCCTATTGAAGGGGTTGGTGTTTGAGTAATAGAAGCAGAAATAGATTGTGGTCGAGGTGGCAAAGTAGACCCTTGACCTGGTCCTGTCATGAGCTGAGTGCACTCCCTTATAAAATGTCCTTTTTGTCCACAGTTAAAACAACCTGTACCAACAGTATTTAACCTGCATTCTCCGAAGTGAAACTTTCCACATTCAGGACACTGAGGTTTCTTCCTTCTAGCTTGAGTACCTCCTCTACTAGAAGAACTAAAACCACCCCTGCTCTCTGAACGAGGCTTAGCCACACTGGCTGTAGAATAAGTTGACTTAGTAGGAGTGGCTGGAGCATTTTGTGACGCAGTAAAGGGTTTCAAAGTCCCTGAGTCTTCCCCTTGATCAAAAGATCTTCTATATCTAGCTTTCTTCTTTTGTCGATATTTTTCTTTATTCTTTGATTTCCTTACCATAACCAATCTGTAAAACTCCGTCCACATAACTGGCGGTGTGCCTTGAATTCTAGCTTTCTTCCAGTTCCTCCACCATTTACCAGCCCTACCTTTTAACTGAAAGGAAGTGAATTCTACCTTTTGAGTAGGAGAACACCCTATAGCATCACAGATTGCTTCACAATCTTCAAGGAAACATTGTGGGTCTTCTTTGGGATCTTCCCCTGAAAAAGTAGGAGGCCTCATTTTCTGAAATTCAGACATTCTTACCTCTCTTACATTAACTCCTCCCGCTAACGGAGCTGGTGGTACATTTTCAGCTTCAACAATAGGAGGATCCACTGGCAGGTTAGCTTGTGCAGCTCGACCTCTCATTTCAGCCTCAAATCGGTCAAATCGTTCATTCATCAAATGAATCACATTTGCAATAGTTGCATTACCAACGTGAGCATCAGGTTCGACTCTTCTTGCTTGCTCACTAGTTGCGCCCTCAGTACTTTGAGCATATAAACTATCACCACGGTTAGGATCATCTTGCACATGTACTGGTGGATTTATGGCCCTCCTTGGACCCATATGCTCATTATTATTAGAAGATCCTTCTGACATTGATCTGTCACAGATCTACACACATAACAAACAATTTTCAGACATAAACAAAATATCACTTACTAGCCCCACTGAGAAGTTATCTATAAAATGACGTTATACTCTACAAGGTCTTTTATGGAACCTAATCCTATGGTCATGCCGCGGCTCACGACAATAGGGAAGGGCCCACAAAGATCACTTTGCTCTGTACTCTACAGGGGACCTATAAAACCTTTCCTCTGATACCAAATTTGTCACATCCCAAAAATTGAGCATGTGAAAAGATACTACTCATTTGATATAATTCTCAAACATACGTTATATACATATATTCTGTAAGGTTTTACATTCAACCTTAATCATTCATTCCACACTACAGAATTATATTCATCTGATAAGCAAATATAGACATACATAGTCTGATATTTCTATCTCATCGCAAGCCTAGGAGACCTATAGAAAATACAGAGCTTTTCTAATATCCACATTAATAAGTACTGGTGTCCCACCAGATAGAAATAGAGAATAAACCCAAGGGGCTTCTAATCTTCAAACGGATACTCTTGTTCTTTATTTTCTGTATCTGAAAAAAAAATAATCATAGGGAGTGTGAGTTTATTTAAAAACTCAGTAAGTAAATAACTGTACTATATAAAATATCAAAACTACAAATACCACATTTACTCATATAATTAATTATCTTATACATCGAGTAGTATGGGACTCTAACCCTTTCAAACTCATGAATAAGATTTCATAGATATACACCGAGTAGTATGGGACTCTAACCCTTTCAAACTCGTGAATAAGATCTCATAGGTATATGCCGAGTAGTATGAGACTTTAACCCTTTCAACTCGTGTATAGGTTTCATAGATATGCACTGAGTAGTATGAGACTTTAACCCTTTCAAACTCGTGTATAAGATTTCTTAGATATACACCGAGTAGTATGGGACTTTAACCCTTTCACACTCGTATATTAGATCCCGTAGATCTTTACTTATTAATAAAATAGTGAGAATTTATCACATAGTACAATTGTCATGAGATAAATAATTTCTTCATACTCTTATTTCTACTGATCATCATATACTCCCATATGAAAAATTAATTGCTTATTATCCAAATAATATTGTAAATGGGACTTATATTGTACTTTGACTAGTAATATCAAATTAGCTAAGCAAGGTTATTCACTCACCTTGATTTTTGTCCAAGTTTACCTTGTTCCACACTAGAATTTGTGTAGGAAAATTTCCTAGTAAAATATATTACAAGGAATCATAAGAAAGGAAACAAAATCACAAAAATACGTAAAATTTTCTGACTGCTACAGTAACGGGTTGCTACAGTACGGTTTGCTACAGTGCCGGTTCGCTACAGTAACGTTGACTGCCGACACTACAGTAACTGCTACAGTACCCGAAGAAAATTTTCCAGATTTTTTTCCCGAAATTTCTGGTCGCTACAGTAACTCGAAGAAAAATTTCATATTTTCAGTTGCTACAGTACTTCGAATTTTGCAGAAAATCTTTCAAAAAATTTCATCCTTTCCTTTCTTTTGATTCAAAACCAGAATCTCAACTCTTTTAACCGATTATAACTCAAATATAACTTCTAAAACAACTGAGATTCATGAATTATCATCAAAATCTTCAAGAACAAAACCTCCTCTGATCTTGTATATAAACTGAAATTTAAGGAAAATAATCGGATTAAAGCTTACCTTTGATCCTTACAAAGCTTTTGAACCGAACAAATAATCAGAAATTCTGAAGATCAAGGAAATGATTTGAGAAGAAAATGAAGAACTGAGAGAGAAATCTTTTCTGCTTCCTTCGGCTGAGTGAAAAAGTGAGGGTTACTATTGAAACTTTATATTAAATATTTCTAATGGGTTATTCAATAACCCATGGGTATCCATAACCCAACATCCAAACCCATCCAGTCAATTTACAATAAATGGATTAATTGACCATTCTGAAACCACTTTTCCATGAATTTCACCATTCTTAGAATATATCCCTCATTGTGCAAATATTTAGTCCAGTCATTTAACTCAATTTTCATAAATAATATTCAAAGAGAACAATTAAATATGAAAATTAAAAATGACCAAAATCAATAACTAAAGTAACGTTGTAGAATTCTAAAATACTCTTAAGCGAATTATATTCTGAAATTAACGGGTATTACAATCTCATCCATATTTGCATATATATTTCTCTCAAACAATTTCCCTTCTTTTTTCTCTTTGATTTTGCTTATTTTTCGTTACATGGATGAAGGACAATAATGACGATTTATCATCAAAGCTTTAAAGTGATGTTTTTCTCACATCATTTGATATCAAAGCTCAGTTTTCTTTTTATTTATTTTTTCTGGTCTATATTATATAGTTCACATACTGTTCATATTCGTGATTACTGTTTATTCGATTATGATTTATGATTTTTTGTTTCTCTTTTGTTCCTGCATTTTTTTTCTACTTTCTTAATTTCTATATTCGTTCTCCATTGTTATTTTCCGTGTTTCTGGTTTATCTATATTTTTATTTTTGGTCTTCTGATTTCTTATTCCTATTTATTGTATTTTATTTTTTCATTGTTTTGGTTTTCTAATTTCAATTTTGCTTTGCTGTTTCTGTCATTACATTTTCTTGAAGAAAATAGATCATGAGAAAGATCAAAGCGTAAAAGAAAAAAATGATGCCATTAAGGTAATTATTTGTATTTGAATAATATAATTTGACTATTTTTAAATTAATTTTTTTCCTGATTTTCTCATCTAATAAGATTAATGAATAATCTTTTTTAGGGTTACTGTGAACAAAGGATAGAGCCCTCCTTATAAAGAGAAACTTCAAACAATGTCGAGATTACATGTGTGCGGATTGATTAAATGCTAATTTAGTATTTAAAGTATTAAATCTTAAAGTTAGGATGTGATGTATATTTCCTCCATTGATTATCTTCTTTTTGTTGCTTTAAAATTTTATGAGTATGTAAGTTATGTTTTAAATTTTAATAAATCTATTGTTGTTAATCCAAATGTATATTTTCAGAAATAGAAGAAACAGTCAAAGGAAAACAAGGATTTTGAACATAGCAGACCTATTAGGTTAGTAACTTTTATTTCAACTCATTTTTATCATTAATTAATATATTTATCTAAATTAATTCATATAATACTTTATTTTTTATTTTTATTTTCATTTGACGTTTTTCACATTCAATCTTTAAAGCATTTATATTTAATAGATCATCTTATATATGTCTTAATATGGCTTGAATGTCCTATTTATATATATATATTCTTTTATATATTTTTTAATTATTTTTATTTATTTAATAAAAAAATTTTAACATTTGTATTAATCCGTGCATCGCACGGGTCACAACACTAGTTATATATCCATTATATAACAATTTACCCTAATTTTTTTTTAAAATTCATTTAATGTGATGTGATTAATTTACCTGATTTATTCACTTAAATTTATTCTATTATACATAATTTAACGATTTATTGGCAATTAATACCTTAGAGTGAAATTATTTTAGTTTATTATATAGATATATCATGAGATATTCGCCACCAATCAAGACTATTAATTACAAGTGAAATCCTATGTAATACCCGTTAATTTCAGAATATAATTCGCTTAAGAGTATTTTAGAATTCTACAACGTTACTTTAGTTATTTATTTTGGTCATTTTTAATTTTCATATTTAATTGTTCTCTTTGAATATTATTTATGAAAATTGAGTTAAATGACTGGACTAAATATTTGCACAATGAGAGATATATTCTAAGAATGGTGAAATTCATAGAAAAGTGGTTTCAGAATGGTCAATTAATCCATTTATTGTAAATTGACTGGATGGGTTTGGATGTTGGGTTATGGATACCCATGGGTTATTGAATAACCCATTAGAAATATTTAATATAAAGTTTCAATAGTACCTCTCATTTTCACTCAGCCGAAGGAAGCAGAAAAGCATTTCTCTCTCAGTTCTTCATTTTCTTCTCAAATCCTTTCCTTGATCTTCAGAATTTCGATTATCTGTTCGGTTCAAAAGCTTTGTAAGGATCAAAGGTAAGCTTTAATCTCGTTATTTTCCTTAAATCTAAGTTTATATGGAAGATTAGAGGAGGTTTTGTTCTTGAAGATTTTGATGATAATTCGTGAATCTCAGTTGTTTTAGAAGTTATATTTGAGTTATAATCGGTTAAAAGAGTTGAAATTCTGGTTTTGAAACAAGAAAGGAAAGGATGAATTTGTTAGAAATTTCTGCAAAAACTTCTGCAAAAAAACGAGTTACTGTAGCGACCAGAAATTTCGAAACAAAATCTGGAAAATTTTCTTCGGGTTACTGTAGCAGTACTGTAGTGTCGGCAGTCAACGGTACTGTAGCAGTCAACGTTACTGTAGCGAAACGACACTGTAGCGAAACGACACTGTAGCGAAACGACACTGTAGCAAACCGTACTGTAGCAACCCGTTACTGTAGCAGTCAGAAAATTTTACGTATTTTCGTGATTTTGTTTCCTTTCTTATGATTCCTTGTAATATATTTTACTAGGAAATTTTCCTACACAAATTCTAGTGTGGAACAAGGTAAACTTGGACAAACATCAATGTGAGTGAATAACCTTGCTCAGCTAATTTGATATTACTAGTCAAAGTACAATATAAGTCCCATTTACAACATTATTTGGATAATAAGCAATTAATTTTTCATATGGGAGTATATGATGATCAGTAGAAATAAGAGTATGAAGAAATTATTTATTTCATGACAATTGTACTATGTGATGAATTCTCACTATTTATTAATGAGTAAAGATCTACAGGATCTAATACACGAGTGTGAAAGGGTTAAAGTCTTATACTACTCGGTGTATATCTAAGAAATCTTATACACGAGTTTGAAAGGGTTAAAGTCCCATACTACTCAGTGCATATCTATGAAACCTATACACGAGTTGAAAGGGTTAAAGTCCCATACTACTCGGCGTATACCTATGAGATCTTATTCACGAGTTTGAAAGGGTTAGAGTCCCATACTACTCGGTGTATATCTATGAAATCTTATTCATGAGTTTGAAAGGGTTAGAGTCCCATACTACTCGATGTATAAGACAATTAATTATATGAGTAAATGTGGTATTTGTACTTTTGATATTTTATATAGTACAGTTATTTACTTACTGAGTTTTTAAATAAACTCACACTCCCTATGATTATTTTTTTCAGATACAGAAAATAAAGAACAAGAGTATCCATTTGAAGAATAGAAGCCCATTAAAATTATCCTCTATTTCTGTCTGGTGGGATACCAGTACTTATTAATGTGGACACTAGAAACGCTCTGTACTTTCTATAGGTCTCCTAGGCTTGCGATGAGATAGAAATATCAGACTATGTATGTCTATATTTGCTTATCAGATGAATATAATTCTGTAGTGTGGAATGAATGATTAAGGTTGAATGTAAAACCTTACAGAATATATGTATATAACATATGTTTGAGAATTATATCAAATGAGTAGTATCTTTTCACATGCTCAATTTTTGGGATGTGACAAATTTGGTATCAGAGGAAAGGTTTTATAGGTCCCCTATAGAGTACAGAGCAAAGTAATCTTTGTGGGCCCTTCCCTATTGTCATGAGCCGCGGCATGACCATAGGATTAGGTTCCATAAAAGACCTTGTAGAGTATAACGTCATTTTATAGATAACTTCTCAGTGGGACTAGAAAGTGATATTTTGTTTATGTCTGAAAATTGTTTGTTATGTGTGTAGATCTGTGACAGATCAATGTCAGAAGGATCTTCTAATAATAATGAGCATATGGGTCCAAGGAGGGCCATAAATCCACCAGTACATGTGCAAGATGATCCTAACCGTGGTGATAGTTTACATGCTCAAAGTACTGAAGGCGCAACTAGTGAGCAAGCAAGAAGAGTCGAACCTAATGCTCACGTTGGTAATGCAACTATTGCACATGTGATTCATTTGATGAATGAACGATTTGACCGATTTGAGGCTGAAATGAGAGGTCGAGCTGCACAAGCTAACCTGCCAGTGGATCCTCCTATTGTTGAAGCTGAAAATGTACCACCAGCTCCGTTAGCGGGAGGAGTTAATGTAAGAGAGGTAAGAATGTCTGAATTCCAGAAAATGAGGCCTCCTACTTTTTCAGGGGAAGATCCCAAAGAGGACCCACAATGTTTCCTTGAAGATTGTGAAGCAATCTGTGATGCTATAGGGTGTTCTGCTACTCAAAAGGTAGAATTCACTTCCTTTCAGTTAAAAGGTAGGGCTGGTAAATGGTGGAGGAACTGGAAGAAAGCTAGAATTCAAGGCGCACCGCCAGTTATGTGGACAGAATTTTACAGATTGGTTATGGATGAATTTCTTCCGGCAAGTGAACGATCATCCAGGGCCAGAGATTTTCTGTATCTACGGCAGGGAACCATGACTGTTGACGAGTATTCAGCTCAGTTTGTTAAATTATCTGAATATGCCCCTGAAATCATTCCTTCTGAAAGGAAGAAAATAGAAAAGTTTGTGGAAGGGCTTCGTGATGCCTTATATGATCAAGTGGGTTCCAATATGAACGATTACTCTTCGTACTCAGAGGCTGTTGATGTGGCCCGAAGAATGGAAAAGAGGTCAAAGAATAAAGAAGAATATCGTCAAAAGAAGAAAGCTAGATATAGAAGATCTTTTGATCAAGGGGAAGACTCAGGGACTTTGAAACCCTTTACTGCGTCACAAAATGTTCCAGCCACTCCTACTAAGTCAACTTATTCTACAGCCAGTGTGGCTAAGCCTCGTTCAGAGAACA
Organism: Biancaea sappan; assembly: GCA_037074585.1. Taxonomy (NCBI): domain Eukaryota; kingdom Viridiplantae; phylum Streptophyta; class Magnoliopsida; order Fabales; family Fabaceae; genus Biancaea; species Biancaea sappan. Next base: position 35,870,578 of record CM073492.1, read on the forward strand.
GGGGTGGTTTTAGCTTTTCTAGTAGAGGAGGTACTCAAGGTAGAAGGGAAAAACCTCAATGTCCTGAATGTGGAAAGTTTCACTTCGGAGAATGCAGGTTAAACACTGTTGGTACAGGCTGTTTTCACTGTGGACAAAAAGGACATTTTATAAGGGAGTGCCCTCAGCTCATGACAAGACCAGGTCAAGGGTCTACTTTGCCACCTCGACCACAATCTATTACTCAAACACCAACCCCTTCAACAGGGGGTAGTATGGGAAGAGGTTCTGGAAGAGGCCAAGGTGACCGTGGAAAACAAGCTGCTGGCAGAGGAAATGCAAGAGTATATGCTCTAACCCGACAGGATGCTCAAACATCCAATGCTGTAGTTACAGGTATATTATCTGTTAATACTTTTGCTGCACGTATTTTGTTTGACCCCGGTTCTACTCACTCATATGTGTCGCCCTTATTTGCCAAGAGATTTGCATTTGATTCGATTATTCTTAAAGAACCATTCTTGGTTTCCACACCGATGAGAGAGACTTTGATGGTTAAAACATGTTATCGTTCTTGTAAAATAATCGTTGGAGGCATGGAAACTGAGATAGATCTTATGGTTCTCAATATGTTAGATTTTGATGTGATTCTAGGGATGGACTGGCTATCTTCTTGTCATGCTACTATAAATTGTCGTGACAAAGTTATTTCCTTTAATATACCAGGGAGGAGTAATTTTGTGTTTCAAGGAGATCGAAGTGATGTACCTTGCAACATGATATCTATGTTAAGTGCCCAGCGTATGTTGCGAAAGGGATGTCAGGGATTTCTAGCTTTTATCAAAGATTTAGAAAAGAAAGAACAGAAGTTAGAAGACATTCATGTGGTTAATGAATTCCCAGATGTGTTCCCAGAAGATTTACCTGGATTACCGCCAGAAAGAGATATTGAGTTCAGTATTGATTTGGTCCCAGACACAAGACCAATTTCTATTCCACCTTATCGTATGGCTCCTGTTGAGCTAAAAGAACTCAAAGAACAATTGGAAGATTTGTTGAACAAAGGGTTCATTCGCCCAAGTTTTTCACCTTGGGGTACTCCTGTTCTTTTTGTGAAAAAGAAAGATGGTTCTATGAGATTATGTATAGATTATCGTCAGCTGAATAAAGTCACAGTGAAGAATAAGTATCCTTTACCAAGGATAGATGATTTGTTTGATCAGCTTCAAGGAGCAAAATACTTCTCAAAGATTGATCTAAGGTCTGGATATCATCAGTTACGAATTAAGAGTGATGATATACCTAAGACTGCTTTTCGTACACGGTATGGACATTATGAGTTTCTTGTGATGTCTTTTGGGTTGACAAATGCACCAGCAGCATTTATGGATTTAATGAACAGAGTGTTCAAATCATTCCTTGATAAGTTTGTAATTGTATTTATTGATGATATTTTGGTGTATTCAAAGAGTCATGAAGAACATACTGAACATTTGAGAATAGTGCTTCAGACTTTGAGAGAGCATCAGTTGTACGCAAAGCTCTCAAAATGTGAATTCTGGATGAGTCATGTAACATTTTTGGGACATGTTATTTTCCAAGAAGGTATTCATGTAGATCCAAGTAAAATTGAAGCAGTAAAACAATGGCCTAGACCAACAACTGTGTCTGAAGTACGTAGTTTTCTTGGCTTAGCAGGGTATTACCGTCGCTTTGTCAAAGATTTCTCTAAGACAGCTCTCCCATTAAATAAGTTAACCCGAAAGAATGTTAAATACATTTGGGATGATTCATGTGAACAAAGTTTCACCCAATTGAAAGAGTGTTTAACTTCTGCACCAGTCTTAATTCTACCATCAGGACCAGGGGGTTACTCTGTATTCTGTGATGCCTCAAAGATAGGCTTAGGGTGTGTGTTGATGCAACATGGTAAAGTCATAGCTTATGGCTCACGTCAGCTTAAAAAGCATGAATTGAATTACCCCACTCATGATTTGGAAATGGCAGCTGTAGTGTTTGCCCTAAAGATATGGAGACATTACTTGTATGGGGAAACTTGTAAAATTTTTACAGATCACAAAAGCCTTAAGTACATTTTTGAGCAGAGAGATCTCAATCTAAGGCAACGAAGGTGGATGGAACTTCTGAAAGATTATGATTGTACCATCCTTTACCATCCAGGTAAAGCAAATGTAGTGGCTGATGCTCTAAGTCAAAAGTCTATGGGAAGCTTAGCTCACATTGCCACTATAAGGAGGTCTCTAATACATGAACTACAAGAATTGGAAGCTGATGGAGTATTCTTCGAGATCACTGAGTCAGGTACATTTCTGGCTCATTTAACAGTTAGATCATCCCTTGTTGAAAAAGTAAAAGCAACTTTAGAAGGTGACATTAATATGGTCAAAGTTAGAGATAAGGCAAGGCAAGGTCTAGCACCAAATTTCTTGACAGATGAAGAAGGAGTCTTATGGTTTAATGGGAGACTCTGTGTCCCCAACATTGAATCTTTGAAACATGAAATCTTAATGGAAGCTCATGGTTCACCCTACGTTGTACATCCTGGTGCTGTGAAAATGTATCAGGACTTGAAACAAGTTTACTGGTGGGAGGGCATGAAGCGAAACGTGACTGACTTTGTAGCTCGATGTTTGACTTGTCAGCAAGTTAAAGCTGAACATCGATTACCACCTGGTTTGATGCAAAAACTAGATATTCCCGAGTGGAAGTGGGAAAGGATCACTATGGATTTTGTAGTAGGTTTACCTCGGTCAACAAAAGGAAATGACTCAATATGGGTCATAGTGGATCGACTTACTAAGTCAGCACATTTTCTTCCTGTTCATACCACTTTCAGTGTAGCAAAACTTGCTCGACTTTATGTTAAAGAAATAGTGAAACTTCATTGTAATACCCATAAAAAAAATAAAATATAAATGCGTGTTTACAAATCACTATTACTATTTCAGTATATAATACTATTTACGTATATGGTACTGTTCATCTGTACAATCAAAATGTCAAGTACTAGATGTGGTTTGATCATAAGAGAAAATTAGAAAGAAATTTGTAGGAGAAAATGACATTTTATATGAGAGAATTCCCTGAGGGACTAAATTAAAAGGAAACTAAATTAGCAAATTGATTATACTAGTAGATGAGACTAGTAAGTGAAATTGGTAGATGAGACTAGTATGTGAAACTAGTAGATGAGACTAGTAAGTGAAATTGGTAGATGAGACTAACTAGTAGATGAGACTAGTAAGTGAAATTGGTAGGTGAGACGGGGTAGATGGAATAGTACCCTTAAATTTTCCTATAAATAGACCCTTCCATTTCACTTTCAAAATCACACCTTCAACTTCTCTTCTTCTCTCCTTAAGATTTCTTGGTCCGACGCTAGACCTCTGAGATTTTGGGCCTTTCCTTTTCAGCTTAGGTAATGATACTATACCCTTTCTATGTCTTTCAAATTCTAGAAGTTATTTTCTTAAGTATGCTCTGTGGTTGCGGCTTTGGCCGATCTTCCACATCAGAAAAATTGTCGTTAGCTGTTATTTTGATTCTCTGATTACCGAAATAGAATATAATCTGTGGAGAATACATGTCTAGGAAAGTTCTGGCTAAGGAAAGACCTGGTTTTTAAGTGTGTCCAGTGTGACCCTCCACTCTTTCCTGAGAACTTACCTGGTGTACTCTTTTACAGATTGTATTATGTATTTCCGGTATGAATAGTACCCGTACGTATGAATAGTGACCGTATGAATAGTATCATACGTATGAATAGTGATCGTATGAATAGTACCCGTACGTATGAACAGTATCTATACGAAAACGATCTTAACGTATTTTCTGTAATCTTTCATGAAAATCTCTGTAGCGGAACACTGAAATTCACATGCGTACTCTTGTCCGTGACGATTTAGAGAAGTGATACTCGTACGGAATCCAGGTGAGTGAAACGACCCTGTTTTAATAGAGTTTTAGCATTACTGGTGATAAAAAGTATGTCGTAGGACACTCCCAAGATTCATAGGGAGAAATTAGATTCAGAATGACGAATATAATGAGATAATTAATCCAGAAGTATGGATAAGACAAAGCAAGTATCTCATGATGATATGAAATTTGAATCATATAGTTATATACTATACCTGTTATATGGATGAGTATTATATTGTGCTTCTGATTATGATATGAACTGTTGTACTATTGATTGTGATTGAGCGGTACAGTACCCCCTCTCACGGCAAGGCGGAAAACCCGGGTTAAAGGGTGTCTTGACCAATGAGTGTGGAGACAACGATTCCCTCAGTAGGGATATAGCCCGGATTGGTGATAAATCCGTGAGGCGCCCTAGCTAAGAGGATGAGGTTGTGCGTCATGGCGGAAAAATACAAAATTGGTGAGCCGGCCTGTGTGCGCTCTCCGGGATATATTGCCATTGACGAGTACTAGCATCGTTTGTTGAATTGGATGAATTTTTCTTGTATGTAATTTCTAACTATGTCTATTGGTTGAGCTTGAGCCTTCGGATATGCTTGCATGACTGGTGATGTATTTGAATTTTATTAACGCGAGGCCGATTTGCTCACTGAGTTTAAAAGCTCACACTGTTTGTACAAACTTTTTGTTCAGATCAGGTTGTCGCCGAAGTACATCCGCTAGAGGAGTAGATCACGTTGGACCTTCCCGCTGTCGGGTAGGCCCTTCTTTTGTTATACAGTATGTTGCTCTGTAATCGTCTAGGACATCTAGGTCAGGGGTTTGGAATTTGGCTTGTATTTCAGTACGATAATGTATTTTGTATTGAGAATCGATTATTTTTAATTAAGAAAAATTTGATATATTTTCTTCGTATTTATTAAGGAATGGTATTTTGAGAATATAGAGATAATGACTAATAATTAACTCATGGGTAAGAATATGTCGAAAGGCTTACAGTGACGGGATATTCATCATTGTGCCGGTCATGTGCCCAGAAAACGGGTCGTGACATTCATGGTGTACCAATATCCATTATATCAGACCGAGGACCTCAGTTTACTTCTCGGTTCTGGAAAGTCTTTCAAGAGGCTTTGGGTACCAAAGTGAATCTTAGCACAGCATTCCATCCTCAAACTGATGGACAGTCCGAAAGGACAATTCAGAATTTAGAGGATATGCTAAGAGCTTGTGTGATGGATTTCAGTGGAAGTTGGGAAGATCATTTGTCTCTTATTGAATTTGCTTATAACAACAGTTACCAAGCCAGTATTCAGATGGCACCTTTTGAGGCTTTGTATGGGAGACGGTGTCGATCTCCTATAGGTTGGTTTGAACTTGGTGAAACCAAAATATTTGGACCTGAGATGATACAGGAAGATATAAATAAAGTTAAACTGATTAGAGAGAAGTTGTTAACTGCTCAGAGTAGACAGAAGTCTTATGCGGACAACCGACGACGTGACCTTGAATTTGCAATAGGTGATATGGTTTTCTTACGAATCTCACCTATGAAGGGAGTAATGAGATTCGGGAAGAAAGGCAAGCTTAGTCCGAGGTATGTTGGCCCATATGAGGTTGTAGACAGAGTGGGTAATGTGGCATATCGCCTAGACCTACCTTCCAACCTAGAGGGAGTTCATCCAATATTTCATGTGTCCATGCTACGGAAGTATCTTCCTGATCCTTCTCATGTCATTCAACCCCAAGAAGTTCATTTTGATGAAACTCTCACCTACGAAGAGGTACCAGTAGCTATCCTTGATAGAAAAGTCAAGAAATTGCGTACCAAAGAAATTCCTACTGTCAAGGTTCTTTGGAGAAATCATTCTCGCGAGGAAGCTACGTGGGAGGCAGAAGATGAGATGTGGAAAAACTATCCACATTTATTTGAAACTTGAGGTAAGATTTAAATTCGGAGGACCGAATTCTTTTAAGGGGGGTAGAATGTAATACCCGTTAATTTCAGAATATAATTCGCTTAAGAGTATTTTAGAATTCTACAACGTTACTTTAGTTATTGATTTTGGTCATTTTTAATTTTCATATTTAATTGTTCTCTTTGAATATTATTTATGAAAATTGAGTTAAATGACTGGACTAAATATTTGCACAATGAGGGATATATTCTAAGAATGGTGAAATTCATAGAAAAGTGGTTTCAGAATGGTCAATTAATCCATTTATTGTAAATTGACTGGATGGGTTTGGATGTTGGGTTATGGATACCCATGGGTTATTGAATAACCCATTAGAAATATTTAATATAAAGTTTCAATAGTACCCCTCATTTTCACTCAGCCGAAGGAAGCAGAAAAGCATTTCTCTCTCAGTTCTTCATTTTCTTCTCAAATCCTTTCCTTGATCTTCAGAATTTCGATTATCTGTTCGGTTCAAAAGCTTTGTAAGGATCAAAGGTAAGCTTTAATCTCGTTATTTTCCTTAAATCTAAGTTTATATGGAAGATTAGAGGAGGTTTTGTTCTTGAAGATTTTGATGATAAGTCGTGAATCTCAGTTGTTTTAGAAGTTATATTTGAGTTATAATCGGTTAAAAGAGTTGAAATTCTGGTTTTGAAACAAGAAAGGAAAGGATGAATTTGTTAGAAATTTCTGCAAAAACTTCTGCAAAAAACCGAGTTACTGTAGCGACCAGAAATTTTGAAACAAAATCTGGAAAATTTTCTTCGGGGTACTGTAGCAGTACTGTAGTGTCGGCAGTCAACGGTACTGTAGCAGTCAACGTTACTGTAGCGAAACGACACTGTAGCAAACCGTTACTGTAGCGAACAGTTACTGTAGCAACCCGTTACTGTAGCAGTCAGAAAATTTTACGTATTTTCGTGATTTTGTTTCCTTTCTTATGATTCCTTGTAATATATTTTACTAGAAAATTTTTCTACACAAATTCTAGTGTGGAACAAGGTAAACTTGGACAAACATCAAGGTGAGTGAATAACCTTGCTCAGCTAATTTGATATTACTAGTCAAAGTACAATATAAGTCCCATTTACAACATTATTTGGATAATAAGCAATTAATTTTTCATATGGGAGTATATGATGATCAGTAGAAATAAGAGTATGAAGAAATTATTTATTTCATGACAATTGTACTATGTGATGAATTCTCACTATTTATTAATGAGTAAAGATCTACGGGATCTAATACACGAGTGTGAAAGGGTTAAAGTCCCATACTACTCTGTGTATATCTAAGAAATCTTATACACGAGTATGAAAGGGTTAAAGTCCCATACTACTCAGTGCATATCTATGAAACCTATACACGAGTTGAAAGGGTTAAAGTCCCATACTACTCGGCGTATACCTATGAGATCTTATTCACGAGTTTGAAAGGGTTAGAGTCCCATACTACTCGGTGTATATCTATGAAATCTTATTCATGAGTTTGAAAGGGTTAGAGTCCTATACTACTCGATGTATAAGACAATTAATTATATGAGTAAATGTGGTATTTGTACTTTTGATATTTTATATAGTACAGTTATTTACTTACTGAGTTTTTAAATAAACTCACACTCCCTATGATTATTTTTTTCAGATACAGAAAACAAAGAACAAGAGTATCCATTTGAAGAATAGAAGCCCATTAGAATTATCCTCTATTTCTGTCTGGTGGGATACCAGTACTTATTAATGTGGACACTAAAAACGCTCTGTACTTTCTATAGGTCTCCTAGGCTTGCGATGAGATAGAAATATCAGACTATGTATGTCTATATTTGCTTATCAGATGAATATAATTCTGTAGTGTGGAATGAATGATTAAGGTTGAATGTAAAACCTTACAGAATATATGTATATAACGTATGTTTGAGAATTATATCAAATGAGTAGTATCTTTTCACATGCTCAATTTTTGGGATGTGACACCCTATACGAATCCTTTTTTTTTTTCAATTATAGTATTATACTAATTTGAGTTGGCGAAAACAATATTTTTCTATTTTAATCATTAAAAGGAAATAATTGTAAAATAAATTATTTGAACTTTACACCTTGAGCCCCTTTCAGAAACAAATGAATGAATTACTGCTTTTGTTCTTCAAGCTTCTCAATCACGTTCCTTATAATTTCCCTTCGATTAATTTCAGATATTTGGATGACATAATTATAAAAGTTAGTTTTCTGGTCTTCAGGGATAAAAGGGCAAAAAGTAACATAAAAAATTATTAAAAAAAACTAAATTGCAAAAAACTATATTTAAAAGACTACATTAAAAGATCAATTATACAATAACTTACACAAATATATTGATGACCACACTTGTATGGCTTCGATGCCCCAAAAAACTTATCCCACACATAATTAATTTTTTATTAACAAAATTTTTATGTAAGAAGGGCTTTTAATTTTTGAAAAACACATTTCTTAAGGTTTTTAATCACAATAACTTATCGCACGTCACTTCTTGAGTGTTGTATGTCGAGAAGGGGAAAAAAACAAAAGAACTCTAATGATTCACAGGGCAAAAATCTTCTTGAATGATATAAATAAAAAAGAGTAAATGACATTTTTCTCCCATGTAAGTTTTCAAAATTATACTCTCTTTTCTTATAACTATAATATTATTATATTTTTGTCCAATTTTATATTTTATGTTGAGCAATTTGTTTCTTGATGTTCGATCACCTAATTCTATAAATCTTTTGATTAAAATTCTTTTTATTAACATAAGAACTTTGATTTTTACATAGTATGATACTTTTTTGCTATTAATTCATAATAAGATGTCATACGTATCCAATTTTTTGTTAAAAAAATAAAAAGCATCTAGCATGTACATAAATTAATAGATGGTATTTTAATCCAATAAAATACATAGTATTCAGTTACTACACATTAAATAGAAAAAGCAAACTGTCATGAACCTCTCTGAGCAGGCTAAAGTGTAGCATTTCCATAGTTATAAAAAAAGGGAGTATATATTTTAAACTTAGAGGGTGAGTGGTAATTTCAAAAACTTTGATGGAAGAAGAACATAAATTACTCAAATAAGAATGCTCACACAAGAGAGAAATATGGAACCTAGATCAGAGTAACCCTAAACCCTAAAATCTCATCCTTATTTGCTATCTGCCTTCATTGACAGATTAACCAAAGCATCTTATTATGACTTTTAGAAGGACGATAAAATACAGATAGATCAAACTTGGTTCGTTGTTACTTTGATACCATGTAGTCGAAAGTTTAGAAGTTTTTATGGTACCAGGTGGTTTAAACTATTAACATATTGATTCTATGTGATTTTATTTTATCAACATTAGTCCAAAAATAACACGTCAGGATGCCTATACTATAATAAAATAAAACCATACGATAAAATCAAAAGGTATTACTATGTTAACAACATAATTTACGTGGTTTGTACATATTATTTTTCTATAAAAATACAGTATATTAATGTGCTAACAATTTAAAATATATCTTCAAAATGCTAATTTTTAAATTACAAAATACCAAAATAAAAATAGGTCAAATTAGTACTTAACAAGATTTTAACCTTCTTAGGAAGGCACTTTGACAAAATACGTCTTAGATCATTGGGCAAAGCTTCACTAGAATAGTGTTAATTCCACGCCACTTTTTCCACCTTCCTTCATATATAATATTGTACTCATACAAAAGAAAAATAATAACTATAAAATCATTTATTGTTTCATAATAATCAAAAGTAGAGTAAAATGTAAAAGGTGTGCATAAGATGGTATGGAAATTGACTCTGCTTATGGGTAATAAACAGCTAATTTTATCAACTAAATGACTAATTATTGCATCATTTATTGTCCAAGGACTTTTGGTAAGGCTAGAAATGTGAAAATTAGTCATGAGGACTAAAATAATTTGACTGGGACCTGAATTACCTATACTATTGCAGAGAAAGATAGAGGGGTTTTATCTATGACATTCAAGAAAGAATAAATCTATAAAGAGTCCGATTTTTTAAGAAATCAAGCCTTTCACTGTTAAAATACCTTAAAATTTGTGTAAAATACTTTTTTTAACCATACAAACAAATCTCAAAATAATCTAACATACGAGAGGTCAAGCTCTCCATGGATTTTCTCTTCAATAAAAACAAATCTGTCAATCTGGTAGAAGGTGATGAATTGATTTTTTTTTTAATTTAAATTTTCCATAACACCACAAAATTGAAGTCTTGTAGCACTGAGAGAAGTACAGAGATTTTAACAATACCTGTTCTTCACTGGCCAAAAATAATATATAGACCTCTTTCTTCCATCTTTTTTATTTATGAGGAGTAATACAGATTGAATGTGTAATTACAGGCGTCCCTTCAAGGACATCTGATAAAAATGGAACAATATAGTGAATGTGTAATTATAGGTTGACTATCTGATATTAATATGAGCTGTAATGAAGGGTTCAATATTTCCCTCCAAAATAGAATTTAGGTCTGTCACCTGAATGCCAGTATTTACATCATGTACCAACTTGTATGGATGAGACACATACCTCCGAGTTTCTTCTTGCCATAGATTCACAATTGCATCCTTCCTTATATCGCTTATTCCTGAAACTCCCTGTTCCATTGCTATCACTTCAAGTTTAGCCTTCATTCTGTTTAGAGCTTTCATCTTATTTGCAAAGTGGCTTCTCTCGCCTGCACAACATACTATACTTCAACATCTTGAATAGTTTAGAGTAAATTACTGATTTAGTCCCTAAAAGATTACAACTCTCTCAATTTAGTCCTTGAAAGGTTAAGTGTCTCAATGTATTTATCTCAATTTAGATTTTTTCATTGCTAAATCACAAAAATCTGCCACTGCTAAATTTCAATTTTTGTTACTTTGGAAAAGAACGGTTTCCGCTTGAGCAGGAGTAAAACAAAATATATGCATTGTAAGTTTAACAAGTGACAAATTAGAAATGAGTTGGAGATTAATATTGGAAACCAAGTTAAACCACAAGTGTTAAAGTTCAGCTATCTAGGATCAGTTATACAAGATGACAGTGAAATTAATGGAGATATTATATATAGGATACAAGCTGGGCGGTTGAAATGGAGAAAGGCATCGGAGTTGTTTGTGACCGAAAAATACCTGATAAACTCAAAAAGAAGTTTTATCATACTGTTATAAGACCGGCAATATTATATAAGAGTGCATGTTGGGTAGTGAAAGGACAACAAGAACAAAAAATTAGGGTAGCAGAAATGAAGATGTTGAGATGAAATGTGGTCATGCAAGACAAGATATCGTAATGATTGTATACGAAGTAGAATTAGAGTGGCACTTATTGAAGAGAAAATAGTAGAAAATCGTTTAAGGTGATTTGGACATATTCAAAATAGACAGTTGGAGGCGCCAATTAGGAGGGTTGAGCAGATAGTATGTATTCTTGTAAAAAAAGACCGATGAAGACCAAGAAAGACAATTAGAAAAGTCGAGGAACGAGATTTTCTGGTGAATGAGATACCTAGAGAGTTGGTCATTGATAGAGCTTAATGACGTAGTACGATCCATATAGCCGACCCCGCCTAGTTTATATTAGATTTGGAATCTACATGTTGGTTCCAGTTAAAGTACTAGTGTAGCAAATTCTGACACAATATATGATTACCTGAGGACAGGGCAGTTATACCGGTAGGTTGATGCTGAATGCAAACACTTGAGTCAGTTTGGCTCTTTTGTTCTCCAAGACTTGAGGGCGACGAGATAATTAAATCCTCATTATTTATTTCTAGGTCACATGACTTTTCAAGGAACATAGGAATAACATCCACAACTGCTGAGCTAGCCTGTAAAATTTAAATTTAGTAAACAAATATGTTCTATTGAAATTTTCCATATTCAGATAAAAAGGCTAAAGACATTGACAAAAATTCTTATGTATAGATAAAGTCACGCAATGAGTGTAGTATTATAACTCAAAATCAATAAGCACGTAGCAACTGAACCTCATAGTTTATGCAAATGAACAAAGTTTGCAGAGATGGCAGCTTTAAGATCAGAAAATACACCGTAACAAATGTCAGCTAACCAATTGGTCAATAATTAATTTTGCTATTTGATGAAATCTCGAGACTAGATTCTCAAAGGTTTCTGAATAGCCTTTTCCCTTAATCCTGGCTTCCCACCAACATATTGTCGGGAAATTTGTTAAGTATCGTTTGTTAAGTAGGTGTCCACATGTTTAAAATTAAATTTCCCATATACCAAACAGCACCGGAAGCTTTTCTGTTTTGAACTCCATTATGCTGGTATTGGCAGTTATAAGTTTCCCAAAAAAAGAGATCGTAAGGCATAATCATATTAATCAGCAAGCTTGCACCATATATATGGAAAGAAGAACTAAGTTTCGTACATTGACAGCATTTAAACAAGTATTATTGTGTTAGATGTCACCAAGATGTTCAAATTCAGACTATCCTACATGGATGGAAGTAGAATTTAATATGGCATAGGAAAAGGAAATGCAGTGGCCTGAATAATTCTGACATTAAAAAAAATGCAGTTTCTATCTATCAGAATTCAGACATTTTATGAACCCAAGTTGACAGCAAATCATGTTCGAGAAAACCAAACGAAGTTTTTAATATATTTTCTCACTTCTCATCACCAATTTTGTGAGAGAATTGGAACTAACACTGGAATTGAGAGAAAAGAAACTAGAAGACTCTTCACCTAGAAAAAATATTTTAACCAGCAATGTCCAATATGAAAGTAAAGCAAAGTCAATGAAAGAACAAGTGCAAATTTTTTAGTAGGTTGGATTCCACGTTTCACCTCCAGCAGAGAAGATTCATCCAAAGAACTCCTTATCATGCTGTGAACTCCTTTTTCTCCTGAAAGATAGCCATAAGCATACTCAACTTCAAACTCTATTGTTGCTGAGTGAATCCCACCATTCTTGGACAGACATCTGTCAACTATTCTTCCTTCATAACCTTGCTTTTTTGCCCATTTAAGATATATACTCAGAAGCTGTTCTGCCCAAAGCTAGATATGCAAAATCGGGTCAAAGACAGCAAGAAATACCTATAAATAAATAGAGTATGATAATATTGGATCATAGAGTTCTGGGCTGTCAGCAGCCCAGCTTTACAAAAGCCTCAGTGAACATAATTAAGAGAGACCTTTGAAAATTCACACATTTTTAAGTTTTCAGTTTATGGAATATCACCTAACAATTAGCTTCACATGTGAGAGTATGCTCTGAATAAATCATAGATCTGATTCATGAAAGCTTTGTGTATTGATTCTTGCTTCAGGGTAGAGAAAAAATTCAAGGAAATAGTGCTGAAACTTCATTACATACTACACCAGAGTATATCACTATATCACTACTTTTAAACTAAAAAGAACACATTCATCCATTAAACAGCATATATGTTCTTCGGAACTTGATTGCTGTATAAATGACTAGAGGAGTTATTGGCTTGTACAGGTATAGCAATATAGAAGGTTAAGCATTTGAGTCAGCAATGAAAATTGCTCCTTTGCTAAAAGAAATCAGGCATGTTTTTCAACTTTAGTTCCAATTCTGCGCCACTAGAAACAGCATCTAATTAAACTTATGACAGAAGATTATCAAACCTTTTGTCTGGTGCCTCCAAATCCAGCTTTAATAATCAAACAAGCTCCCTCCAGATCAAATGGCCCCTTAAGAAGCTTAGACATCTCATATTGATCCAGAATCTTGCTCACATCCAAAGATGCATCATATGCTTGCTTATAGAGCCCATAATCAATAGCATTCATCTCAGCCAACTGTGTGATCAGCTTTGCTTCCTCTACCTGCAGAATAGCAATCACATACTTCGTGGCATCATTTTTACTTAAACGAAATGTAAAAGAAAGAAAACAATAATTGAATAGAAGTTATAATAATGCCATTAGCTATATGCTTTTAGTGGTTATAGAGAAGGATTATTTTGGATGAAGGAGCCACAAGGGCAGACATGGTTTAATTTCATCGGGTAACAAATACCAGTTAGCCTTTACAACATTATCAGATTTCTAAGCCAAGTATACACTAACACCATAAATCACTTTTCAGAGAGTGGTGGAAGAACAGCGGCAAGAGGACTATACAGCAAAAAAGAATATGTTGTATATAATGGCTACAACTATGAATAAATGGTGATTAATCAAAGATGTCATTCATAATTTTAGGGAGATCTCTCAGCTTCACAGGACAGCAGTCTAGCTATTTTTGTTGATCTATGTCTTTTGGTAGGCTTCATTTTTCTATGTAACTGCTACACCTCATTCATTAAATTATCAGTTTATTAGAGTCCAAAAATACTAGTAATTCAGAATCCATCAATTCATCAGCACATCAACTAATTCATAGAAAAGACAACACTTTATTTTATCAAAGTTCTGATGAAACTGATGTGAACATAGAATGACCTTATATTTTAAGTCCTTAAGAGCATCAACCACTTTGGCAGTATCTGCTAACTTGACAAGAATGTCATTAGATTTAGTAAGATCATCCCATAGATTATAATTACGTATCATTTCTTCTTGCTTAATCCATCTTGCTTCTTCCATTTCCAAGGCTGTGGGTGCAAACATCTCAGCTCGAAGAACTGCATCTTCAATTTTCCTTCTTAGTGAAAATAAACCTGATCATAATTAAGTTGTCATGAGAGTATGAAATGACAACAAAGAAGTAGCCATCCAAAAGCTATAATCATAGTTACACTTACAGTACCACTTCTTTAAACATTAATTGACCACAATAGCAGAAGAGGCGCCAACAACTTAAAATTTTCTCAGAGGGCCTTCTCAGGCCATTAATTTAGGAAAAGGACAAGTAAAAATTTGTGCAAATGTGATGAACACCACTGCTACGCCACTTGTCCAAAAGAACAAAAAATATGCATGAATATAATCCCCCAAGGTATTAAGTGCAACTAGAATAAAGTATATACGGAAAGGACTTACATTAATTAATAAATTTGCTTAAAATTTAAGTAAACTTTGTCTACCTATAAAAATTACTTATCTTCCTCATTTTCCTTTAATTCTGGGGCGTCAAGTCAAATTTCAAGACCATCAATAATATGACAAAGTATGTGAAAAGAGAGCTCTCATTATCTCCTCCTCGGCCAAATTATTCCGCAATAGTAGCTATTTGAGTTATCAAAACAAGAAAAACCGTTACTGTCCTAAAGTTATCTCCTAAAAGCTTAAACAGAAGATGCATCATTCCATTTCTCTCCTCAGATAATTATTAACAGAAATTGGCATGCATTTCAGCATAATCCGGACTTCAACACCAGAAATCACAATAGTTCCAAATTCCATTCCCATATGACATTGCACAAAATGAAAGCAATATGGAACAGACCCACTTGCTTGTAGACGTTTTCCTTGTCAGCCATGGAATGACAAGCCCTAACTCCCAGCTGAGTGTGCAGCCTCTTCTTTATCAGATGCCATTTTACGTTGAATAAAGCCGAAGCATCCCGAGCGCCTCTAATACAAGCACATTCAGCGACCATGGTTGCCATTGGTAGGTTTCGAAGCTACTGCTCTTCGTAGCGATGAGGGAAAATGGCCTACACTTCTCTGCTTCTTCCCTCCACTGCGACTTGTGACTCTTATCTTCAAACTCATTTCAGAATGATGTTCGGTGGCAATAAGGACAAGTGGCCTTCACTACAGCCACAACGGTGGCAGGAGAAGAGAAGAGTGCTCTTGCAACTTGCCGCCGTTCTAATATTTTGGGGCAAGTTATTGATTTGGTTCTCCGCATGTTACAATATTTTCAATCTACTCCACTACTTCAATTAAATCTTCAAAACAAATCACATTCTTTATCTTTTTATTTATTAAAATAATTTATAATAATAAATTTTTTTGAGATTTGATAATTTAATAATAACAATTAATTAAATTAAAATAAATATAATTTTTTAAAAATTAAATTGATATAATTATTTACTCAATATTTTGAGTAAATATATAAATTAATCTTTGAAAATATATTATTTTATTGTTTAGTTCTCAAAATTCAACTATCAAATTAGCTATATTTTATAAATTACGAATTTGATACAAATTATATTATATATTTACTTATTTTTTAAAAATTAATTCAACTAGCATGTAACAAATTTATAATATTCACAGTTAATTTATGTAACTTTTAAGCATTACATTCTTAATATATTCTAGAGTTAATAATATTCTAATATTTTCTTCTACTTTACAAAAGATGCGAAATCAGAGAGGAACGAAGGGACATTGTCAGCGTTGGTGTATTATATATATATATATATATATATATATATATAATAATTGTCAATAATTAATATCATTCATAAAAATAATATATATATATATATATTTTTTTTTTTTGAGATATATATAAAGTGCTATATATAATTAGGTTTGTATTAAGATTTTCACAAAATTTATGTTTGAAGAACCTATTTGATATATTTTATAAATTGGTATGAGAGTGTTCATAAAAATATTTTATGTGTATAGATACTTGACTTTGAATAATAATGATGATGAGACATTTTTGTAAAAGGGTCAACCCATAGATCAATTTATGTACATGATACTTGAGTAGTAATTCATTGAGTTATATAAGAGGGCTGGTTTTGATAAGAGAAGTTGTTATAATTTTCATCTAACTAAAATCATTGAGAGAGAGAGAGAGAACTGTTTATACACTTCCAAAAAATTCTACCTGAAGATTGAGTTGTTGTGAATCAAAGTACGCTCTTAATCTTTAATTATAACGCATTCTTTTGCTTATTAAAATAATTCAAACAACAACATTATAACAAAATTTATTTTATTTTGATTTATAAAATTCCTCGAAACTTTATAATTTTGGGTTGTTTGGCTTTAAGTTTTGTATAAATTTCTATCAGCCTTGTGTTGATGACTTATGTTATTTGTGTGAATGGAATATTTTCGTTTTATACTCATGTCAAAATTTTACAATCTTCTTTGTTCTTTCAAAAAAGTACACTTTTTTTAAAAATTAAAATATGAATTACAATTATTTTTTAAACAACAAAGAAATCACAATTATACCAATTTTGACTTAAATGCACTTTTATTAATTACTTTATATAATATAACAAATGTTAAATGTATATATTTAATTAGTATAAAATAATTAATTTTAATCTTTATAAAAAATTAAAGATTAAATTCTTGATTTAGTCACTAAAAAATTATTTTTGTTTCAATTTAATCATTTTTTTTGTTAAATCTTAAAATTTTTATATGCTATAAGTCATTTTAACAAAAAAAATAAAATTAAAACAACGTAATTTTTTTTTCTAGAAACTCAATGCAAGTCCTCTAGCCAATGGTTAGTACTATGTATCAATATGTCAAAATTTGAAGTTTCTAACACTACTCGTATTTTTAAGAAAATGATGACTAAAGTCATTTCTTGTAAGGGAGCACAGAACAGAAAAATATTGAGGTGTTATGTTGATATTCGACTCTCAATTATAATGTCAATAAAAAGTATTATCAACAAATTGGGAATTAAGTTGCAAAGTTGGAAAGGCAAAACTATTTTTGCAAGTTGGTTGTTTAACTTTAATGAATTCAATACTATGCTTTATCCATGATTGGTCCTCTTTCCTAAATCAAGCTTCAAGCTAAGGAAATAAGCACTATTAGGAGAAAATTATCCCCCTCCTTTTTGTCTTCCGAACTTATTCAACAAAATCTGAATATTTTGTTCTTAAGCGAAATCAAGACCTTTCCATTTCTTAAGATGCTTGTAGAAGGTGTCATATAGAAAAATTTGAATTTCTTGTAAGTACGCTTTACTTCTCTGAAATATCCCACATAATATTCTCCCATTGCGCCAAACCCTAAATGAGAATTTGTCAATTTAGAGGTGATAAAATGGAACCTTTTGATCATTCATTATATTGAAATTTTTGGTTGGATGCAAGGCTAATGTCCAGTGAAGTTGTTTCTCTCCTTTCCCCTGATATAAATTATCAAAATTTAATTAAATTTCTGATACAACAATTTGTAATTGTATCTAACGGTAATCATAACATTATTTTCAAACCTGCAAACAATCTTAGAACGGTATTAAAAGTGAAGACTTTCTACATCTGACAAATTTAAAGGGCTCAACTTAATACATCAAATCGTCTTTAAAGTTAAGAAGTTTGAATTCCAACTTCAAAATTTCAATGACTGGTGAAATCGAACATGATTTCCCAACACACAGATCAACCATTTTGATAATTGAGATTGAGACAAAACCTTATCATTCTCATAAAAAATTCAGTACATTGAGCAACAAAATTTCTTCTATTTCTCTCACCACACCCTTTTCTCTTGATATGTACATCTCAAGCTAGACTTGCAACACATTAAACTTGATTAAATTAATACGTCAAAAAAACATGTTTCAAAAAGAGAAACAAGATACGATGATCAGCCCAAGAACAATCTCCTCTCCTCGAGGCTGCCCCATTTACCCATATAGTCTAATTTCAGGTCGCTGTAGAACTATCTCTATAATGGCAGTAAGCTTGAACCTGCTTTGATGCACATAGAAGCCAGAGAAAAAAAAAATAGTGATGAGAAATATGGCCAAATTTAGTATAGCAGCAAATCATATTAATCATCACAGTGCAAGTTGCCATCCTCATAAGGACTCTGCAAATTGGGAGGCCTCCATGTCGAGTTCCTGTTTCATGACACAGTTCATAAACCACTCACTACTGAAAGTCCGTATCCCTTTCTTTGCAGCTACCATTGCTTCTTCCATATCTTCTTCGCATGTCACAAAAATTGTCGATGCTTCATTTGCTTTCTCAAGTCCACTAATAACCTGATAAAAATAAGAGGAATTTATGAGAATTGGCGTTGTTAGTATGGCACTGCTTCTCATAACAAGGCAGGTTCAGTTCCCAAGACCCAACAAAAAAAAAATGTCAAGTTAAAATGTTGTATATGTATCTTTAAATGCACAAATCTTAAGTGAGCAGGCACGTGCGAAAAGTTTCTAAAAGTTTTTTCTGTTGGGTAGAAGGGGAGAAAAGGACAAGACAACATCCGTGATGTATCACAGATGGTCATTGATATACTTAATTTCTCCAAACGGAAATAAAACACCTCCTGACAAAGAGGAAAAGAAAGAAGCACCAGCTTGGCAGTAAGGAAAATTTATATATGTAAGAAAATGTGATTTGCTATAAAATTTGACTATGTCACTTTCCTTTAGATCCACTTTGACATCGTAGCCTAATTAATTAGCCTGATTAATTTAGCTCTCATGAAAGAATCAGTCAGATTTGCCTAATTAATTTATGTGAAAGCCAGAAACTTGTTATTAAAAGTTACTAAAAAGATACTTCAATGAAGTGATCTACTTCTCTTTTTTACTATTAGATCCACTTTGAGATTCTAGCATAATTAATAATAAAGTTAAATTGAGAATAAAATACCCTTTGTGAAATTGAATGTTGGGCTGATAGCAATGGAGGAGAGCTGAGCTGGTAAAGAATGCAATGCACGGTTCTTAAAAGGTCAGGCAATATGGGTAAGCTTCATCACGGAACATTGTCCAATGTCTAAATAGAATCTTTTGTGCTCAATTTTGACTGAATCTTTCATGAGACTTAACAGTATTATCACTTTCCTTCTGTCTTTGAAAGCATTATAAAGATACAGAATCAGAGAGTATAGATGGCCGAAATTAATATGTTCAAAAGGAAGTATACCAAATATTAGGTTGTGTTTTTAAGTTACAATCACTAACCAATGGTTAAAAGCTTTCAGATCAATTAAGGCCTATTTATTCAATTAAGGCCTATTTATTGTGCTATCCTACCAGTCTGCAGGCTTGGAAAATTGAAAGTCAAAATTTTCTAGATCACACTTGAAGATGACTATAGATCAAAGCATGAATTCATTCAAGAAACTTGGAAAATTTTCACGGCTATTTTCTGAAATTTGATCAGCTGACTTTGTCACTATCAAGGAAACTTTTGAACACTGAAGCAGATCACCAAAATAAGTCGAATACGAATAGATAACTTCAAATAGAAGTCTGAAGAAGAATATTATATATAATACATAGGCAGTTTTGAATGCAATTACATCATTTCAGAACTTGCATTGAAATCCTTCATACAGTTAGCACACAGTACAGTATAGTATACATGTTTAAAATCTGGAAATTTTCCAGTAGCCAAAAAAGAGGAATTTTTGAACAGTACTGTTATATTCCTTAAACCATATTCAGATTTAAGTAAAAGTACTAGGACTTACATTGCCACCAGCAAACCTAACAATTGCAGACAGTGTTTGAACAGGAGGTTGAACATGAGCTGCAATACATACATTATACCCCTTGAACAAAGCTTGGGGGCTGGCTTTTGCTCGGAGAACTGCACTTTTTAAGTCACATCTGTACTTCAATAGATAATCCGTATCACTTAATATGTAAGGCAATTCATCTGCATATTGATTTAGAATAATGAGTGTTTGTACGGCCATCCTGAATATGAGGAGCTAGACATTTGGTTTGACTTACCCACAAATTTGCCTTCACGAAAGCTTTCTTTCAACCAATCTGATGAGACCACCCAAGCCCTGATAGTTAAACATCCACCCGTTATGAGTTATAAATATTGAACCTAATAAAAATCTGTAGCCGGCACATCATATCATAAGCTTCATAATATACTCACACACTGGAAGTTAAAATGCATATCATGATAATACCATATGAATTGGACTAATTGAAAGCAAAACTTTGGAATTTAATGAAATAACAATAAGGAACACATTATAACAATAAAACTATAAACGTCATAAGTTTATCAGTGACAAGCAAGGTTAAGATTTGGAATTATAAATTTGAACTAACCCTGAACAGAGGGCCGTGCAGAAATTCAAAGTTTTCCTCACTTTGCCGGTGACAACATGAGTAGTCATGCTTCCATCAGTGGTAACAGTGCCACCAAGGTCTTCAATTACCTAGTTGTATAAAGAAGAATGATGCCAAAACTTCACAACCCATTAAAAATTCCCAAAAGATTCATAGACTTTTTATTAATTCCAAATGCTTTTTTCCCTCCCAGTTTTGATGAATCAATCCCAACAAGAAAGAACTTTAGTTTATTTAGAAGCAGACCACACTCCTATGTATGAGGACTTTTAAAGCAACACCTAACTTAACCCATTTCATTCACCAGTAAATCAGTCTGAATTTCTCTGGTAAAGCAACTACTAAACATACCTTTGAAAGGTGTGTTTTCTTAACATCATCAGCTATATTCATCAACATAATTCTAAAGCATTGATAAGTCGATGACAGTTCATTGTTGAAAAGAGCTTCTGGACATAAATAACCCCCTTTAAGTTTTTCAAAATTATTTTCTCTGACAATCAAAGAATCACCACAAGGAAGTTCCGCTGGGCTTTTTCCTCTTGACCTCAAAGCACCCCACGAGCACCCCACTAAACAAGAATCAGTCCTATCCACTTCTGAAACAAAATCCCAGCTAGAATCTGATATACAGTCAACTGAGTGGCTTCCCTTCACTCTTTTTGACTTTAATGATGACAAAGAGGCTTCCCAGGTCCTCTTTCCACCATTTTTAGAATTAGAACAATGCTTTATTTCAGCGTCAATTCCATCGTTTGAAATTCCTCCACCACTGACTAGTATGTCACCATCTGCTCTGGCAAAAGAAACAGTGTCATTGCAATCACGCTTTGAATTACAATTGTCAAACCTTGTTGACAGAGTAAAACATTACCAGATATACACTGTAAACCAATATCTTTAGAGAAAGGGCTTCTGTTTATCCCTTTTAATTCTTAGAAAACTATTAAAGAAAATATACCCACATATGGGAGTGTGGGAAACAGATAGGCAGATTAAGAGATATATAGGGAGTGTCAGTTTTAGGGAATTATATGAAAACCAGAATGCTCAGAGAGAAAGATAATCTCTTATTCTCCATATCTGTACAACAAGACTTCCTATATGTACATTGTGAAAGATTCTAAAGAGAAAGACATAATTATGTGACAGCAAAATACACTCTGTAGACAACTATGAGGAAGAGAATAACATGTAAAGTTGCAGACAACACCATGCTGGATTAGGTGGGAGAACATGCTGGATTAGGTGGGGAATATTGGAAAGCTGAAGAATATTTCAACACTCCCCCTCAAGCTGGTAAATGGATGGTTTCCATACCCAGCTTGCATATAATATTCTGGAAGTTTGAGCTATTCAATCCTTTGGTTAGAATATCAGCAAGTTGGTCATGTGTAGAGACATATGGTGTACAAATCAGTCCACTTTCCAATTTTTCTTTGATGAAATGCCTATCCACTTCAATATGTTTTGTGCGGTCATGTTGTACTGGATTATGGGCTATGTTGATGGCTGATTTGTTGTCGCAATAGAGTCTCATAGGGCCATCCAACTTTATCTTTAAGTCTTGAAGAATAATCTTTAACCAGAGTAGTTCACATACACCATGAGCCATTGCCCTGAATTCAGCTTCTGCACTTGAACGGGCTACTACGCTTTGTTTTTTACTTTTCCATGTCACAAGATTCCCACCAAGGAACGTACAATACCCTGATGTTGATCTTCTGTCAATAATTGATCCAGCATAGTCAGCATCAGTATATGCTTCAAGTATTAAACCTCCATTTCTTCTAAACAAGATACCTTTTCCAAGCGTTCCTTTAAGATAATGTAATATTCTATGAGCAGCTTGTAGATGAGTTTCCCTTGGGTCATGCATGAATTGGCTGATCATACTTACAGCATATGCTATGTCTGGTCGAGTGTGAGATAAGTAAATAAGCCTTCCTACCAAGCGTTGATATGACTCTCTGTCAACAGGGATGTCATCCTCAGCTTTTCCAAGTTTAAAGTTAGAATCTATTGGAGTGCTTGCTGGCTTGCATGCTGTTTTACCTGTTTCCTTGAGGAGATCTGTAGTATATTTTTGTTGACAGATAAAAATTCCTTTCTTTGAATGAGCCACTTCTATTCCAAGAAAGTACTTCAATCTTCCCAACGCTTTGATCTCAAACTCCTTAGCTAGACATTGACCCACGGCCTGTTGTTCCTTTTTATCATTTCCAGTTACTATTATATCATCAACATATACCAATAAGGCTGTGACTCCCCCTGAAGAAGAGTGTTTGATGAATAAAGTATGATCACCTTGGCTTTGTTTAAACCCCATAGTTATCATAACTTTTGTGAAACGCCCAAACCAAGCACGTGGAGATTGTTTAAGGCCATATAATGCCTTTTTCAATTTGCATACAGTATTTGTAGCCAAATTCTTTCCATATCCTGGTGGAATATCCATATAAATTTCTTCTTCTAGCTCTCCATGTAGAAAGGCATTCTTGACATCAAATTGCTGCAATTCCCAACCAAAATTAGCTGCAATTGATAATAATACTCTAACACTGTTCATTTTTGCTACTGGGGCAAAAGTTTCTTGATAGTCAATACCATAGGTTTGGGTATAACCTTTGGCTACCAACCTGGCCTTATATCTCTCAATTGATCCATCAGCTCTATATTTCACAGCATACACCCATTTGCATCCTACTGGTTTTTTTCCAGTAGGTAATTTCACTAATTCCCAAGTTTTATTCTTCTCCAAAGCTTCCATTTCTACATTCATAGCTTGTTTCCATTTTTTATTAGATAAAGCCTCGGATAAACTTTTAGGAATGGTGATAGCATTTAAGTTTGTCAGAAAAGCTTTGAAAGATGGTGAGTAGTTATCAAAGGATAAAAATTGTGCAAGGGGGTATAAAGGTTGTTTTGTACTTTTTCTGGTTCCTTTTCTAAGAGCAATGGGTAAATGAAAATCCTGGTCACTATTCTCAAAAATCTCATTTTTATTTTGTAATGGATGGTTAGAGATCATTACCTCATTTGAAGGATTTGAGTTGGATTCTTGGACATGCATAGGTTCTGGAATGACCATTTTCTTCCTTGTATACACCTTGCCTTTGCCAAATCTTACTTCCTCAGGAGCAGGGTTCAAAATATCCTCTTCTTTAGGCCTAGATTCTTGGACATTGGACATGGGTTCAATTACTGTTTCAGATTCAGTTTCATGGTTATCATTCTGTGTTTCAGATCTGAACATGGATTCAGCCACTGTTTCTACTGTTTTTGTGGGTAAAAGTTTAGACCCTGTCAAGGGAATTGATGAAAAATCAAGGAGGCACCCATTTTCTTTGCACCCATTATCTTCCTCAGGTGTATTCCCCCTTTGAAGATAGGGGGTAGCAAAATATGAATCTTGCTCATTAAAAGTGACGTCAACTGAGACATAGATTTTCTTTGTGGGTGGATGATAGCATTTATACCCTTTTTGAGTTGATGAATATCCTACAAAAACACATTTTAGAGCCCTCGGGTCTAATTTTCCTCTATTTTGATGATGGATATGAACAAAAGACACACACCCAAAAATCCTAGGGATAAGATTGTTTGTAGTTTTCAGATTCGGGTAGAAAGTTGAAAGGATGTCCATTGGACTTTTGAGACCCAAAGCTCTAGAAGGTAAACGATTTACTAGGTATGTCGCTGTAAGAACAGCTTCTCCCCAAAAAATTTTAGGCACATTCTTTTGAAATAACATTGACCGAGTTTGTTCAAGAAGATGACCATTTTTTCTCTCAGCCACTCCATTTTGTTGTGGCGTATAAACACATGATGACTCGTGTATAATTCCCTCCTTTTCAAAAAACGAGTTAAGAATCTGATTGAAATAATCCCTAGCATTATCAGACCTAAGTCTTTTGATATTAACCCCAAATTGGTTTTTTATCATAGAATAAAATTTGGGAAAAACATAGCTGACATCAGATTTTTGTTTGAGCAAGTATATCCATGTAACTCGGGTGCAATCATCAATAAAAGTAACAAACCATTTTGCCCCTGAAACATTAGAAACAGTAGCTGGTCCCCAAATGTCACTATGAACAAGGTAGAATGGAACAAGGCTTCTTTTATTGCTAACTGGAAAAGGTACACGTTTATGTTTGGCAAATTCACACACTTCACAGTGAAGATTTTCAACATCTAAATCCTTGAATAATGAAGGAAACAAAGTTTTAATAATTGAAAAAGATGGATGTCCAAGACGGTAATGATGAAGAAAAATTCTTTCTTTATTGGATGTGGCAAACTGTGAAACAAAAGTAAAAGGCATCTTGCTCTTAGCTGTATTTGACGTCTCAAGGTAGTAGAGGCCATTCCATTCCCTAGCATGTCCAATCATCTTCCCTTTGTCCTGAAATTCACAGTAATTTTTATGAAAAACCACATTACAATCTAAATCTTCAATGAGTTTTTTAATAGAGACCAGATTTGTGGTTAATTTAGGAACATGTAGGACATTTTTTAAAATAATAGTTGGGCTAATTTTGATATCACCTTGTCCTGCCACAGTGGTCAAAGACCCATCAGCGATAGCTATTTTCTTATTACTGGGACATGGGGAATAAGTTGAGAAAAGTTTAAATGAATGAGTCATATGGTTGGTTGCTCCTGAATCCATGATCCAAGAGTTGGAAAAAGTAATATCTGAGGCATTTAATCCAATAGAGAGTGGAAACTTACCAGAATAAGCCATGGAGCATGTACCTGAGAGTCCCTCTTGTTTTTCCATGTTGTTGATAAAAGCCTTTATCCTCTCGATCTCTTCTTGATTAAGGTTGTTCTGCTCTTGTGATGTTACAACATGTGCTTGGTTTCTATTTCGTTGTTGCCCTCCTTTTGGACCCCATTCTTTACTTGGTGGTTTTCCATGAAGTTTCCAACATTTTTCTCGTGTATGACGAGACTTTTTGCAGTATGTACACCATAACTCATCCCGATTCTGATTTTTCTGTTGGCCACTTTTTTCCCTTTCGAGACTTGTGACCCTCTCTTGATTTGTAGTTGATTTAGCCACCATAGCAGAGCTATCAGTGACTTTAGGTTCAAGCATCAGCCCTCTTCTGCTTTCTTCACTTCGAATCAGGGCAATTACTTCATTAAAACATGGAACTTCTGATTTCCCTAGAATTTGGACTCTGACTTGGTCAAATTCTGGGTTGAGTCCCACCAAAAAATCATATACTCTGTCTTGCTCAATATACTCTTTTAGAATAGCAGCATCCTCAGGACATTTAGTTTTTATGACTCTGTAATGATCTAGTTCCTGCCATAAAGATTTTAATTGATTTGCATATTCAGTAACAGTCTTGTTACCTTGTTTTGCAGCCATAGTTTTCACTTTTACTTCATATACTTGGGCAGCATCTCTAGCTTTGGAATATGTTTGTTGAATTGCTTCCCATATATCTTTGGCAGTAGCTAGAAACATACAGGTGTCGCTGATCTCAGGTGTCATAGAGCTCCATAACCATGCCATAATCATGGAGTCTTCCTCATCCCATGCTTCAAACTTAGGATCTTCAGGTTTAGGACCCATACCTGTGAGATGTTTGATTTTTCCTTTTCCTTTTAGTACTGTACGTATAAGTTGAGACCACTTGAGGTAGTTCTTCCCATCCAATCTATAGGAAGCAAGAATATTTGGTAATTCCCCTATACGGGTAATTTCCTCATGTTGAATTTTAACCTCAGTTTGTTCAATTCCAGACATAATTAGAGGAAATAAATACAATGGGTCTTGAAAAATTTGGTAAGATGAGAAGGAAATGGTAGGAAGGCCACTCAAAGTTGACTATTAAGGTCAATAAATGAGCTCACTGAATATTAAAAATGGCAATTAAGGCCAAGAAAGAGCTAAGACATGTAATGGTAATGAAGTTCACTTAAAATGGCAATTAAGGCCAAAGCACGTTATTTTACAAGGTTATTCTGAGAACCAGCAGCAACAATACGTGAACTTGCAGATACCAGAAATGCAAAAATGCTCTAATAACCAAACTGATACCAGGGATGTGCCGGAGACAGGGAGTCGACGCCGGAAATACGAACAGGAACCTGAACGGCGGTCACACGCGCCCACACGCGCCGGCGCGTGAGATTCACGTAAAAGATGGTGGTGGCGCGTGAGACTCACGCGCGCCGGAATGGGCTGCCGGACTTCGGGGACGGGCCGGAATTGAGGAGGGGAGACTTCCTAGGTGGGCGGTGAGATATCAAACTCACTTTTACAGATCACTCAATATTTAATGGATTCACTGGCTCTGATACCATGTCAGTTTTAGGGAATTATATGAAAACCAGAATGCTCAGAGAGAAAGATAATCTCTTATTCTCCATATCTGTACAACAAGACTTCCTATATGTACATTGTGAAAGATTCTAAAGAGAAAGACATAATTATGTGACAGCAAAATACACTCTGTAGACAACTATGAGGAAGAGAATAACATGTAAAGTTGCAGACAACACCATGCTGGATTAGGTGGGAGAACATGCTGGATTAGGTGGGGAATATTGGAAAGCTGAAGAATATTTCAACAGGGAGAACGCCTACCACTCAATTTGTCATATTCTCTTGCAAACCTATCGTTTGCCAAAGCTTCAGGATGACCATTCTCTGGATTATCTATCCTGTAGGTAGATTTATTTGAAAAGTTCAAATCAATGTGTAACTGTCCTGTAAATTGAAGCTGATTATTTTCAGCATTGGCAGATGTCAAGGAATTCTGATGAAGCTCTGAGGGAAGACACTTCATAGAATTAGAAGCATCAGCTAATAATTCTATCCTTAGATGGCAAACCATGAGAGTTGAACCACCAGGAAAGCATAATGCTTTACGAATATCAGCTTTTATAGGTAATCTGCGGGCTCTACCTTTGGTGTCCACCTCTGCTATTGATATAAAACCCTGCACTTGCAAAGAATTTTTGAAATATTGTAACATCAGAGCTCATGGAGCAACTTTCACAGGAATGAGGAATATCTATGGCTCTATATTTAGCAAATGACATGGACACCATTAAATGTTCATCTTTCCATGAAATTTGCCCTCTTCAAATAAATGTTAACTTAAATGAAATTTCTCACTAGGACATTTGTTGCATGTGTATCTATCAAGACTCAAAAGAATGATTCAAGGACAAAACAGTCAGTTAAAATAAACAACCAGCTATTATAAGATGTTTACACTCCTGAGAAATTTTATTTATGAATAACCTGTTTAAGCCAAAACCCTTCAGATTCTTTGTCTCCCCAGCAGAAAATTGAACGAATACCAACATTTTGAAGTCTCTTCCGTAGCTCTAGAAACAACAGCTGCCCAAGACCCTGTAGAATATTAATTTATTAACTTAGATAGAAAGCTCACTTGAACCCATAAGTTATATTGATTGTTACTTTGCATTAATAAGCATATACATATGCAGAAAGCAAAGATCATCTATGGGAGAATTAGGAAAATTCTCAACTTATCATATATAAGTTGCAACATATCTATATAATTAAGAAGCATATAAAAAACAATCAGTTTGAAATTCAGATACATTCCCAAATAACAGATCCCTCAGAAACAAGATTAGCATGCAATTATAACCTCATGCATCATGTACCTCACACTTCTCCAAGTTTTCACTTCTTACTAGTCCTGATTACTAAAAAGGTTCTCCTGAAAGCATCTTCTGTTCATTATAAGATACAAAACCAAGCAAATTAGGCTTGCACTGAAGCAGTGACTTTTAATAATATCTTGAAACCAAAAATTTATGAATGCTTCTGCACATTAGCCATTGCAATTCCATTTCTTGAACAGACCTTACTCATCATGTCATCATGATATTTTCAATAAAAAGAGTAAAGATGAAAATGTAAAAACTGAACTTGACCTTCCGTTGATATATTGCACTGACAGCTGCTAGCGGGATCTCTGCATACTCAGTGTCTGCAGGGACTATTTGATAGGTAATTGCAGCTATAACCTATATAAGGACAAAAAAGAATTAGAGACTAAGCAGTTATGAAACATGTAATTTAATTCCCCCACCTATATGCACCGCTGTATACCTAATTTAAAGATGCTAAGAAATGTGATTTTCTTTTAATTCTAAATCAGTCAATTCTGATGATTACAACAAAATAGAAAGTATTGTCCCTTTAAAAAAAAAAAGGAAAGTATCAGTAAGAGGTCAACAAGGCCAATATTTAATGCAATGGTAACCTAGCTTGTAGGACCAATTGTTTTGTCCGCATGGACTAAAAACATTTTGTAAAATACACATACAGACTCCAAAAGATTTTCAACTAAAGTAGGTTTTCTGATTAAGAAACTGACAACGCTGTAACATAAGTTGCAAACCTACTAAGATTAACCAAAATATTACTAATATTATTTTTATGATGGTCCATCATGAGTTACTTAGTGTTGCTCTGTATAAATCAAGAAATTATACAAAGAACAGAAAATGAAAAAAAAAAATTAAAAATTGTCAGATTCTCTTTTAGTTATTAATCGTGCATAGCTTTTGTACAAGATATATTTAAATGTAATGCTTATTATATTAATTATATTTAATATCACTATATCAGTTAGAATGACAAAAGTATACTTTTAAAACAAGTAATATGTATTAGAACTGAACTTGTATCCATTACATCAATGTCAAGGCTGCTGGTAACATCCTCTAGTGAGACAGAATGTGCCAATATGTATGCAAGGATTAGGAGGAAGTTGAAGGCCGCAAAAATATAGCCCCCTCAACCCTTAGCATATTTTAAATATCATTCTTGTATTGCAATATTGTGCTCCACAGATGTCGTAATAATGCATGCAATTCTGAGTATAGCTGCGCTAAATATAAGATGCTATGCTACAATACACAGGTGCAGTGCAGTGCAAAACCTAATAGGAAATTACTGCTGCTTTCAATAACTAAAAATTTCCCTAGTTCACATCAGTAAGTACAGCACGCTAGCAAACATACCTTCCCAAAATTTCCAAGAGAACAAGATTTCAGAAGCAGTGTACGATATTTCCTGCAGAAATAAGCAGTCAATAACTGAAAGCATCTGACGCCTTTCAAGTTACCTACACCACAAATATAACCCTATAGCACACAAGGAAAAAAATTCACCAAAACAAATGAAGCAAATAATTAATAATTAATATACTAGCGGCAGAATTACCTACCAAGGTCAAAAAAAAATGATAACTATGAAGCAAGTAGGATAAGAAGTATGTAATACCCGTTAGTTATACATCTTTCAAGGAACTTTGATTGTTTTCCAGTATTCGCAGCATAATTCATTCCAGGTAGTTCTGTCATATACATTTGCAAAACTTCCTGCAAACTCATTATGGAAATACTTACAGATGATGATATGCCAAAGTGAAGAGAATAGGTCCAAGAAGCATAAAGACTCACACCATAAAAACACAGTCCCACAGAAAGAGAGAGAGGGTTTTACTTGAAGGTAGGATTTGGTAGTGGCATCAGCATCTTTAGGATTAACAAGCACGAACTCATTCTCTATAAAAAAACCCAAAAAAAAAAAAAGGAGAGAAAAAGAAAAAAAGATATAATCGGATTATAATACAGACTAAACCCTCAAACGCTCAATTCAATCACGCGGAAATGTAACATTTTACCTCTATCTCCGGGCTTAGAATTCTCTGAATCACTTCCATCATTAGTAGCTACATCTTTTACAACTGCATAGATGGAGGGGTAGAAAGACCACAAATAATCTTAGTAAAAAATCCTTATTCTAATCAAACTCAATGTTTCTTACCGGGTGGAAAAAGTATTATCAAATACCTGATACTTTAATCTTCCCGCTTCTGGGGAGAGAAATTTGGAGGCCGTTTGTATCCGACTTACAGGTGAAACTTCTTGCCTCAACGGTAATCTCGCAGTTACCTGTAAGAGATAAAAAAATGTCAAAACCCAAATTTGAAATGCAGCGAAGCAGTGAGACAGAAAATAGGTTCTAGGGTTTACCTATAGGAATTGGAGACGAAGGTTTTGATTTTGGCGCCATGGCTTCGGAGTCGCGTAGTATCGTCTAACAGAGCTTGAAGAAAAATTTTATAAAGGCGGGAGCAAATGGCGGTGCCGATAATATAGTCAAATTACAGTGGCATTTTCGACAATCTAAAATACGGGCGGATGCCTAAAAAAAATGTGTATTTTTCTAACGAACAAAAAAATGGTGCATTTTTAATTTTCATTTAAATTTACAAATGGAATATATTAAATAACGGATATTACTTTTAATTTTGAAAATTTTATATTCTTAAATTTTTTTGTTAAAATATAAATATTTTTCTCTTAAAATTTTTACCAAAAACATAAGTAACCACCATATATATAATTTTGGGTAATACAAAGAAGGTGAGTCATGTATAGCAAAATAATTAAATTGACAATTTTTCTAGAAGAAGTAAATTCCTATATTATAAAAGGCTTGTAAATATAATTTTTTTCAAACAACCTATATCATAATTCACCTACTACATGTAATAGCTGTGCGTCATATTGCTTTATTTACTAGATAAATCATTTAAAAATCACCTATTCACATTGTTTACATGTTATATTTTATGAGATTTTATGTGTCTTACTGTTTGCCAGTAACTCATTCTTCTAACTAAAATTGCAATTCATAAAATCTGAGTGTAATCCTTAATGTATAATTTATTATAAAATAGCATTATCAACTTTGACAATCATAGAAAAGCATTTATCCAAATTTATTTGAAAATTTATAGTAGTTAAATTATTCCCGAGAACAAAAAAAAATCTTATTCTTAGTTTACAATATTAAGCAAGTTATAAATTATGTAGTTTTTATTCTTATATATACAATTATTGTTTACACATCACGTGCATTGTACAAAGTGGATGGTGGTTAATATACAATCCCTTAATTAGAATACTTTCATCTCGCAAATAGTTTTTCAATGTGAGAGATGGATTATTCAATATGATTCTAAAATGCAAACCACTATTTATTCAACTTGTAAAATTTCATGATTGACATTTTCATTTCGAGTCTTATTGCTCATTTGGTTGTTTGGTCATGAAATCATTTGATAATTTGTTCATATAATATCACATGGTTCTTAGAGTGTATTTGTTCATGTTCTCGAGAGAATATGAATCTCTTATTTTGATTTACATTGTTAATCATTACAATTAATGATTTAAATTTTTTTAAATTAAAAAAATTCCAAAAATAATTAGAGCCATCAATTTTAAAATTTAACATTTATGATGATTAAAACATGAGCAAATCTGCTCCCCATGACCCAAGTAGTATGTATGGTTTGGCTCATATCTTATAGTTACAACACATTGGATCACTCTACAATTCATTAAAAGTTGATTTCCATAGTTCATCAATTATTGGGTTTCTTCTGACTTCTATATAAGTGTAATTTTTATTATACAAGGTGACTTTTATATGTTAATATATTTACATACATCGTTTTTTCAAATTAGTTTAAGGTTGATTCAATCAAAATCCTTCTTCATACAAATACCTCAAATTATATTGTCTTTCTCTTCATCACGCTCACAAGCTTATAGCATCAAATCCACGTAGGCATTGCAAAAGCATATATTTCAAGATACTCCTTTCAATGGCCCTTTTTTTTTTTAATAACTATTGGATGCTTCTAGAAGTAATGGAAAAATATCATAATTATAGGAAGAGCTACCTTTTCTTTTGTTACAAATGAGGCACACAAAAAAATTTTAATAACACTTTTTTTTTCCTGCTTCCTTAGCACTGAAGGGAAAGTTAGCAAGGGCATGGACGTTTATCGTAGCTGACATCCACAAGATACGACATCCACAAGATACAAAGCTCCTTTGAAATCACTTTATCTCTTGCTAATTAATGTAGGTTGGTATATTTTCTAACTCTCGCATGTACTTCTTCTTATTAAATAATAATAATAATAATAATAATAATAATAATAATAATAATAATAAATAACACAAGATTTGGAAAAAAAAAGAGAAAAATGGACGTGAGAATAATCCAACCTATAATCACTAAAACTTTTTGAAATTTATGTGCAAAAAAAAATACCACTTGAACTAAGACATTTCGATTAAAAAAAAAAAAGCTACTCTGTAGCACAATGATTTGATAGCACTTGTTTTAGAGCCCTAGTTTTCATTCACAATACTATGATAGCCCCATGTTAATAATGAAGGATGTAAGGGACTATTAAAATATACTATAGTTAAAAATACAATAATATCAAATATTCCTGCCTTTTAAATACTAACAGTATGTTTAGTACATAAAAAGAAAAAAAGAATGAAAAATAAAAATAAAATATTTTATTAAAATATGGCAGTTTTTTTTTTAAAAACATAATTTGGTGTTTTCGATAAAAATAATTTAGACAATTTATCATTATTTTTCCTATTAGCTCACTCTTTTTTCTATTTCTTCTATTAACATTAAGTGTTTGTTTGGTTTGACGGTGAGAAATTGTCAACAAGCGTTCACAGTGTCAAAATCGATTCTTCTTCAAAATTGTATTGTTTGGTTCAACTTTTATACCAATTTTTGGAATCGATTTTGCCTCAAAATCGATTATGGGCAAAAGTGAAAATATGCAACTTTTAATGAAAATTGATTTTACCAAATCATCAACATTTATCAACACTTCCAAAATTATCCTCCCTGAACAGTGGCTCGACATCCCTCTGTTTTTGAAACAGAGAGAGAGAGCATCGAGAGACTTATTATCATCGTCATCGTCATCAGCTGTTGCCTATCATCGTCGTCATTCACGATTTTCTCCTTCTTCCCGTGTCTGAGTCTCTTGCACCATCGTTGTCATGGGTGTATTTGTTTGGAGGGATGAATAGAGCCAAAGTATTTGAGAGCTTGGGAAAACCATTGTGATAAGGCTGAAAAGTAAATATGAGTTGACAGGTAGTCAGTGGGGACGTGTGGTTCTTGGTAGACACGTGGCTTTACAAGGATAAAGTAAAAATTGTGTGAGTGTAAGTAATTGAAGAAATGAAAATTTAATTTCATTTGATTATAATTTTTTAAATTTCGTTGGATTTATTTATTAACTCAAATGGTGATTATAAATTAATTAATTATAATTTTTTTATGAAATGAAATTTAAAATTTTGAAATTTTGGTTTAGTTTGATTTGGTTTGATTGACTTTTTAATTTGAGAATTGAGAATTTAGAATTGATAAGGAAAAATAATTGAAACAAAAATGGAGATAAAAAATAAATTTATTTTATTACAACATTCATAAATGTATATTTTAAATCAAATATTAGTAATAATAGTTAAAAAATTATTATTAAAATATTAAAATAATTTTTTATTACATTTTCATATCAAAAAATTTAAATAAAGACAAATGAAATAAACAATATAAAATTCATATCTTTTCTGATAATTACACAATTAAAAGTATTTTTACTAACCAATATCCAAACAAAATCTATATTTCAAAATCATTTTTATTATAACAGTTTCCAAACATAAATCACGTTCAAATAAAATCAATTTTAGTTAAACCTAAATTTACTCAACAAATTTTCAAACACACACTAACACACCCTAAGTTAATGTTACTGAACATGGAAATCATTTTCATTCCGAAAACCAAACAATCTGAGAAGATATCTGTCAGCTCTCTACAATTCTAACCTATTATCGTGTACGTAGCCATCCTCTTGTATCTTAGATTATAGTATTCAAGCTATTATACACATGTATCTGTATGTATCTTTTTGGTTGATACTTTTTGTATTAGATTTTTTTTAATCAATGCAAACCTTGAAAAAAAAAACACTTCAAATAATTTTTTCTAGTTCTTCATTTACAAAAATGTCCAAACTAGTGCAATCCTTGTAGTATTGGTTTATACTGTGATCAATTTATTATCTTAATTTGTTCCTTCGGGCCCAGCCAAAAACTTGGCCATTTATCTCGTTCTCGCAAATTTGTTTTCGTAAAATTTGCAAATCAATTCAAGTATGTGTGTGATATATATATATATATACACACACACAAAAGAAAAGTTTGATTGCAGTTATAAGGAAACTAGTATAAGAGAACCCTTTTTTTTCATTAAACTAGTATAAGAACCCTTTTTTTTTTCCTTTCTGTAACACTTGATACAGCTTTTACAAGTGAAGTTTGTTTGTTTCACAAACTTTTCTTTGTTTTTTTTTGGGGGATTTTTTTTACACTTCATTGTTTACCAAGGGAGATTTTGGTAAAGCAAGATAGGACAGATGAAAGCAGGAATATTGCCTATACAGAAGTTACAGAAAGTTAAAGCTAATAGAATATAAGGAAGTACTAAGTAGCTTAAAGACCGCGAGCCCAAGACAATGAAAGCTCATGGGTCACAGCGTTCAGCCTGGTAACTGGATGTACGGTCCACTGCACCTTAGGTTGGCATGGTAGCTTTGCCCCATGCTCCGCTTTCACGAACCTGAAAAAAAATGTCTCAATTGTTGAGTGTACGAAAATTTAATTATACACAACTTAATTCTTAAATGTTAACAATATTGTTACATATTGTTATTAAATTAGTTTCACAAATATAAGTAAATATACAATTTAATTTAATAGAAGATTTTTTTTGTTTCAATTTTATTAGAAATACTATTGTATACTAAATATCAAGTATTTCTCCCAGAAAAAAATTTGAAGCTTAATTCATCACTTTATGAAAAATTAACTTTTTCCAATAAATCCAACTCTCATTAGTACAAAAGAATATTTAGCTTAACTTTATAAGGAGTAACTCATATATCACTTAAAGTTTTTTTTTAAAAAAAAAAACTAAACAACATAAGAATATGTCTTTTATAGACTAATCAGTAATTTGTATAGACCTAAAATTTTCAACTCAAGTTCCCTAAAGCATATAATCCTGGAAATTTCATTAGATCAAACTAGGCATTGAATTGGAAACCTTTGTTTTACCTTCAGTCCCAGAAGATTTGATAAACTCCTCAAGCTGAGCTTCCATGACAGAAAGATCTTCATCGGCGTCAAGATCAAATGTATCAGGCAGCAGATCAAGAACATCACTGCTAGCAAATTCATCCTCAGCGTTATTGTAATAACCTTCCTCATACTGTTGCTGGCTTAGCCAATAGTCATGGTACCATGTCAATGTTGTTACCAGTTGCCACCATTCTGGAGAAAAATCCTCCACTTGGCGGAAGGCAGCAGGAATGTAAATGGGAGCATTAGGGTTCAATGTTGATCTTCCTCTAGAGACTAATGCCATTTTTTGAGTTTGATTATGATCCTTGATCTTTATCTGCGTTACGAGTCACGAGGACAAAGCAGCAACAGTGTTAGGATGGAAGAAGAAGAAGAATTAAAACCAATATAATATAATATTTTTTTTATATACACATACATACACGACCAAGTCAACACATTGACTTAACAGAAATAGTGTCAACTAAGTGAAATTCCAGTACATTTTGATATTAAAGTATAGGCCCCTAAATAACGAATGAAAAATAAATTTTGACATCGTTTTCGTGACTGGCCTTTAATTTAATATCCTATGGCCTACAACTGAAAGCAAAATAGGAGAGTTTGGTTAGGAGAATCATGCGCCTTAAATTTTGCGACCATTTTTAGCAATTAAAAATATTAATAATATGAGAACAGAAAGTTATAGGTCCAAACACTCTACCAGTCATTTTCATCCCATTTTTCATGTTCAAGGGAACAACAAGAGTTGGTCAAATTACAGATCTAAACAATTCCTTGGACTCCTTAGCAGCAATGATCTCAAAAAGAAACAATATTGACACCTTAGTATTTGATTCTTCGCAGTAAGCGCGAATCGAGAGTCCACAATTCGAAGTGATTCAAAGTTTCAAACTAGATCAACCAAAATAATTGAAAAAACAAACATTAAATAACGAACTTCACCGAGCGCTTGAAAATTCAAGAACTCACACAAGCAAACATCTAGAAAACGAAAATTCATCATCGTGCGATTCGTGCCCCAATCCATTATAAACAATACATGGAATTGAAGACTTCGAACAGATCAGCCCCTAAAAATTGTCAAGATGTTCCTCCGCCAACATAAAATCCAATTGAACATCCCGAACCTCACGAATTGCAGCGTGACAGATAACCGCAACCACCAGATCATCCAAAACCAGGATTTCCACCACGATTCCAACAAACCTAACTCTCGCATATCATCAAGATTTTTCAAAACATCCACTCTCACCAAGCCCAAACCAAAAAAAAAATCGATACTCATTGAACAAAAATAAACTCAAGTGAAACTATCAGATCTCTCTCGGAATCACGAATAGATCGAAGAGATGAGGGAAAGAAAGAAACTAATTACCTCTGAGGGAAGAAATGCTACGACTAGTCGGACCAATCAGCGAAAAGAAAACGCATCGAGAACGCAAGGACTAGATCAAAGTATATATACACCGAAGAAGCGAAGGGGGTTCCGAGCCTTTATGGCAAAGGTTCGGAACGAGGTGGGGCCCGCGGGTTCGGTGACCGTCTAGTGTGCGCCCCGAGACGCAACCGGTAGGGTCAATGGATTCGAATGGGAATGGCCCTTGGCGTGTGAGGCGACCTTTTGTTGACTCGCCTCCCTCCCTTTTATATACAGTGCCTTCTGTGGTCGCTGTTTTATTTAAATATTTATTTATTTATTAAAAATAAAACCTAGAGCTATTTGTGCATTTATTTTATTCTTAATATAGGGTTGGATTTGAGTCATTTTCCCGTGGGAGTCAACAAAACTTCATTTTATCCAGAGATTTGATAAACAATCCTGTTTTAGTCGCATCAATTTTGACATTCCGTGGGTGATTCTATTTTTAGGCGTCATGTCTTTCAGGGGTTTGCTAATAAAGATTGCTTCAATCAATGACTTGACCGTTGAAATGGGGGTGTGCTGTTGTCTTCACTTGACATCCCTTCACTGAAAATAGCCTAGTTATACTTATTACCCGAAATTTTTTAAATAAAAAAAAAGGAAAATCACAATTATTATGGTTTAATATTTTTTAAGGTTAGAATACAAAGAATCACTTCAATTTAAGAGATTGGGTAAGCCAAAACAAAAAACAAAGTGAGAGCTTTTTTTGTTATTAAGTTTTCAAACAGAATAAAATAAGTATATGAATCTCTAAATTAACACATTATTAGTGTATGATCTTTGTAACTTAATATTGTTTGATAAGTATTTTAAAGAACCTTTTACATCTATCCTATTTTGATTTTTTAGTGAAGAACCTAAAAACAAGGATATAAGAAATTGTAGATAAATCTTACCCATTAATATATTTTTTTAACTTTAAATGTTGGCAATAAGTTTTTTAAACTTTTAATTTTGTATAGTGAAACCTCTCCATTGGTCTTTTTGTTCAAAATCTTAATACTATTAAGAGCTTTAGTTCAAGTGTCATTTTCTTTGGACACAAGCTCTAGAGGGCTCATTTGGTACGTATGACAATAATGGAAAAGAAAGGAAAACAAAAATGGAGAGGAAAAGATAAAGAAAAAAAGAAAAAAATATTTAGTATAAGATGAAAAAGAATAATGAAATAAAAAAATATGTATTTTTTAAGGAAAAGGAAATGGAGTATATAGGGTTCATTTACTAAATTACCCCTTGAATTATAATTATGTGAAAAAAAAAATCATCTAATTCATTTGTTTCTAATCATACTCTTATTCTTTCTCAATATACATGTTCTGCTTCTCTTCTCTCCCTCTGTACTACTCTCATCTACCTCTGTCTTTGGTCTCCAAGATCCTCTGCTTCTCCCGTCTCTCGTCTCCTGTCTACCTATGCCAGTCTAAACCCCATCTTCTTCTCTTTCAATGCTAGTGATGAGATTGCTTCGACAATTGAAGCTATAGATCACTGTAAGTTTGCTTTCGACATTGCTTTTGAATTTATAGTCCTGTTGGTGTTTTTCTCTATGCTTTTGACATTCAGGAAATGAGAGTTTTGTGGGCCTGTGCAATTTTCTCTTCTCTTTCCATTACTTTTTCTTCCCTCTCGATTTCTTATGATCCAGTAGTCACCTAGAACCAGTGAAGCTCAACAGCAAAGACGAAGGTGGATAGGCAAGTGATGAGGGTTTTTTCGACATTTCACCTTGTTTTCATGAGATTTTTGATAGAAAATTGTGAGGGAGAACAGTTGCATGAGGGAAATCGATTTTCCAACCTTTTTGTCCTTCTCCCACTTAAGATAACATACTAAACAAGAGAAA
Organism: Biancaea sappan; assembly: GCA_037074585.1. NCBI lineage: Eukaryota > Viridiplantae > Streptophyta > Magnoliopsida > Fabales > Fabaceae > Biancaea > Biancaea sappan. The sequence continues at coordinate 35,909,785 of CM073492.1, forward strand.
ATGAATAATAAAAAAAAAGGATGAAATTCTCTCTTTCTTTCTTCCATGGAAAAGCTATCAAATAAGCCTAGAGGGTTTTGATAGCTGAAAGTTTGATCCCTCTGATGCTTATTTGTCACTCCTCTTTCTCAGGCCTTGAGCCTTTTTTATAATATTTATATATTAACACTATTTATCCTCGCAAATTTAAAAAGAATGCTAAATTAAGAAAATTATATTTGATTTATCATCATTAGTGATAGAATAATAATTTTATTCATTTTTGTCTGTATTTGTACGACAAAAAAAAAGTCTTTTAGAATGATATGTTATATGTGTAAGTAGTGTTGAAATTTTGAACTGAACAAAAAAAATCAATGAAGGGATTACACTATAAAAAATTGATAATTTAATGAGATCAATTATCAACTTCTAAAATTAAGTGAATAAATTATGCAACCAAAGTTTAGGAGGTTGTTTGCATTTTAACTTTTTCTTCTTCATCTTTATATATATATATATATATATATATATATATATATATATATATATATATATATATATATATATATATATATATATATAGAGCAAGAGCGTAGATAAACTCTTACGTTAATATTTAACACCATTGCTTGATTGATTTATGTGTATCTTTTTTAATGCACAATGATGATTTGTTTTTTAAAATACATAATTGCTTGATGGTAAAGTTTATGGAGTAGTTTACTATATCAATACTTGCCATTAATCTTCCATTTTCGCTAAGGTTTCTTTTTAATTACAATAAAGTTTCACAAGAGCTCACAATATCATATTTTATATCACTTAAGCTATAAGTTAATTTTTTTTGTTTTATTGAAATCTTCTGTGTATTTAGTCAGAAAAAAAAATACTAATGAAGAAAAAAAAATCTTAAAAATAAATAAGCTGACTATTTTCATATTTACTTTATTTCCATTATTATAAACATATTATCATCTATTATTAAAGCCCACCATAAATTACATTTGGATATAAACAAATTTTTTCAATAAATTTTTTTATAGAACAAACAGAAAAATTATTTATGAAAATATAATTAGTTTTTATTATTTTCACAAAACAAGTAAAAACTAGCCAAAAATATATGTCTTATATATAATATTTGACTCAAGTTTTAATTTTATCCCTAATATTTTTTAATTGTCAATTTTGTCATATATATTTTTTAATTTGTCTCAATTTTATCTCTATCACTAACTTTATCAACATTATGAACAGGAAATGTTAACATAAATTTCTTCATAAAATATGTCACCATCAACGTATCTTTTTAATTGGACATAGTTTTAATTTTGTCCTAAATATTTGACCTTAATTAAGTTCAACTTCACCCAAACTTTAATGACGTAAAATGAGTCTTTTGCTTTTATTCTATATCCAAAAAATAACTATCAAACTTCTAGCTCAAGCAGTGAAGAACTAAATATTGTGTTAAGAGGCCAACGTTCGAACTCTTTATCCTTGTAATCAAACGAAAAAAAAAAAAGAAAGACCAAGATTTTTTTTTTCTCTGTCCTCTCTTTATGTAGAAAAGGATGAAGACTTTTTATTTCTCTATCCTCTCTCTATGCATAAGAAGATGAAGATTTTTTATTCCTCTATCCTTTCTCTTTCTCTGGAAAAGATATTTTTAAAAGAAGAAGAGGAGAAAAAAGAAAAGAGAGAAACAAATGAAAAATTTAGGGATAAAACTGTTATTTTGGCTTTAGAATAACTTATTTTGATCTTATTTGACTTATTTTATAATATAAATGCTTATATACGTGTTTGTGAGAACTTATAAAAATAGTTTATAACATGTCTATAAGTTATTTTTAATTTATTTTCATAAACTTGTATATAATAACTTATAAAAATAAATTAAAAATAATTTATATAAAATATATCCTCATAAATTCTTTAAGTATAAAAATAATTTATATATAAACACTTAAATAAGTTAGTTAGGTAAACATGACGTTTTTGTGCATTTTACTTGTCTGATGCGTGTGTAATTAATGAAATATATTGACAGAGACATATCTCAAGGAAGGATCTTCCACTACGTTATCAGAGTTAGTACCTTAACGATATGGACAAAATTAACCCCAATTGAAATTATGCGAGACAAAGTACTTGTCTAAAAGCTAAGAGTAAAAGAATAGTATTTCTTTGTTATGTATTAATGATCCCTATGAATGCATGATTATATCTTCTCTACTTTGAGAGCCGAAATATAAAACTAAGGCAATATGCTTGAAAAACACTCTTAAATTATGAGATCCTATCAAACATATTATATGACATAATGCATTGTAATAAATTGTATGTCTGGGAAGTGGGGAGCAACAAGGAACCAGTGACGTAAAATTCTTGTTATAATTAGCTTTCATGCACATGGGGTTGTTGTTGGGGGCTCACCCAAATCATGATGGGTTATGGAACCTTCACTCATGAAACCCCATATATTATCATTCTTATCATTAATTATCTTAAAGCATATAAAACAAAGGTGCCTATTAATAATAACGATTATCTTAAAGCTCGCTCATGCATGTGTAATTATACCTAACATATTTTTATCTTTTTAAAATTTAAATTTAAAAATGATAATCATACAAGTTATCAAGTGATAATTACTTGAAACTTTAAGTTGATTTTTTTTTCAAATGTCGGTTCACATGAAAAAGTCAACAATTACATTTAATTGTTATTAAAGTAAATAATTCAATTTTTAATTCAATTTTCTTAAAGTGGGTTGTTAATTTTCAAATGGGATGTTAATCTTCTTAAATTGGGCCACTTAATTTTAGCTATAATATGACATTTAGGCCCCATTTGGTAGCAAGAACACCACTGGAAATAAGAGGTCTACTCCTGTACTGTGCTTTTTTTTTTGTGTTTGGTAATGTATATTGTAGAAGCAAGATTGACACCCAAAATTCTCTCTTTCGTCTTTTCTGTACGACTTTCCTTCTCATATGAGATGGAAGAGCGCTCACGAGAGTAGAAAAAGCTTGGAGGAAACACTAGACTTTCAGATTTGCCCTCTCTTCCCACTGCTGTTGTGGTCTCATGTCGTCACAATTATCATTGTCACTCTTTCCAGAAACATCTATTAGAGAGAGAGAATGAGAGGTAGAGAGAGAAAATAATGAGTGGCAGAGAGAGATCGAACAAGAGAAAGACCAGAGGACTGAAAAAAATATGGGAAAGGGGGCAATCGACAGTGGTGTGTGTGTGACAGAGGACAGCGACGAGACGTCGAACTGACTGAGGGAGATGAATGAAAGTGAAGCATAGAAGAGACGAACCAAATAAATAAGGCATAAGGGGATAATCTAAAGAAGAGAGAGATTATTGTTTTAAAAGTATTTTTAAAAATTCATAATAAATAAGAGGTAATTTGGTAAATTAATCTTACATACTTCATTTTCTTTTCATTAAAAAATATATACCAAATACATTTTTTATTATTTATTTATTTTTTAATCTTATATCAAATATTTTTTTTCTTTTTCCATTATCTTTTCCTACTCTATCCTAACTACCAAACGGAACCTTAGTTTTCAGCTAAAATCTTACAAAAGAAACAGATTGAGTTTCCAGATTTTGTGAAAGATTTGGTTTGTGGTAGTAGTTTGATTTCACCCATTTGAGAGTTTGATTTGGCGGTAGTTTGAAATAATATCAAAATTATTTCATTGGTTGCAATAGCTCACTTGTTACAAACTTCAGATTTTAATATTACAGAGAGCTTAACTCTTATATGCTACTTTTGTTAGGGCAAAAAAATAAATGGTGAAAACCTCTTTATGCTACTCTCGTTAAATCAAGAAGAAAAAAATCTAGCTCGGAAAGTGTACTTAAATTCATGTCTATAGTAAAGAACTTCAGTCTTGGGATTCTGGATCTTCCAAATTGATATGTATGAATTTGAGAGAAAACCAATTCTCACTCTCTTTGTAATGAGATATCAGAAAAAGTAACATACATTCAATCTGGGGACTACAATCCTGGCATATAACTTCTTTTATTTTTAATTTAGACCATCATTAAATTAAAAATTATATTCTAGAATATCTACGCATGTAAACCCACACTTTCTGAAATAACTTTGACTCATTCTAATTATAAATCAAATTAGATCACTTTTAAATTTGGCCAAAACTTTTTAACGATAACACATGACATACAATTGTTATTATTATATTTAATATGCATATATATATATGTCATGGTGATCAGAACTAGACTATATCAACCAATCAGACTAAGAATTTGTCCCAGGTCCAAAAAAATTGTTTGAACTATTGAGGGATTTGACCGGTGAAAAACCAGTTAGATCATTTTTGAACTGATAAAACTAGTCAAACCGACCAGTTTACTAGTCGGATTGATTCAATATCTTTTTAAAATTATTTGATAGATTTGATATGCATTAATTATATGATAATTGATAATATTTTCTTATTAGTTGGCTTTTTAAAAAAAATTGATTGAGAATGTTATTTTGTCAAAATTTTTGTGTAATTGAATATTAAATCTTAATTGAGATTGCAAATTTTTGTTTATGATAGGTAATTATATATAATATTTTAATATTGTAAATTATATATGTTTTCAATATTTTTAAAGTACCACTGATTCGACTATAATCTGACTATTAACCCTTAAACTGATGTCTCCACCGATTTGATAACTAGTCTAATTTTCAGAACATATATATATATATATATATATATATATATATATATATATATATATATATATTCCATAAATAATCCAACAACTTATGACGTGTTTGGTATTAATAATTTGTCTAAATTATCTTTTTAAAAAATATAATTTTTTTAAGTTTGTGTATTTTAATAAAATATCTCATTTTCATTCTATTCTTCTTTTTTTAAAAAAAATATTCGTGTATCAAACTTACCATTAGTCTTTTTATATTTCTTGCTTATTCAATTGTCTATGATATTTCCCAATGGTTTATTTTACCCATAAATTGACTTTTCCTCACAGTGAACACTGCAGCTAAAGGAGACACTCACACAATCACAGTAAGTTATGTTTGGTAAAAATAACTGATAAGTTAGCTGAAAATTTAAAAATTAATTTTTAGCTGAAAACTATTAAACTAGCTTATTGAGTTAGAAGTGTTTGATAAAATTAACTATTAAATTAGTTGATAAATATAAAATGACATACTTGTATGATATTTTATACAAATTTTATTTTTAGGTAATTATAATTTTAGGTTTTTTGTTAATTTGAATTATTATAATATTTTGTTTAAAGATAATTTTTATTAAAAATTAAAATAAATAGTGCACATAGTGTAATAATTAAAATAAATATTTAAGATCTCAAAATAATATCATTTTATTATATTATCCCAAAGTAGCACTATACTTATCATTTTTTTTGTTAATAATTACATTTCATCATGTAATCCCAAAATAATACAAAATAAACATATCATCTAGGATCCCACAATAGATTAACAATATTGTGTTATGAGTGTCTGAAAGAAACTTGGAGAAGAAGAAATTGTGTTACGGGTTTTGAGTATGATAATATTGAAATTTTTATAAAATAATAAGGATAAAATAAGAAAAAAAAAATATAAAAGCTATCAGTTATAAACTACTCAAAATAGCATTTCATAAAAAGCTAGCTACTTAAATAAGTTTATATACCAAACACTTACAGCTCGTTTGGTTCACAATACAAAGTCGAAATGGAAAGGAAAAGAAAAAAGGAAAAGGAAAAAAAGTTATTTGATATGCAATGAAAAATACTATAAGAAAATTGTAAATGATGAGTAAATTTACTATTTTACCCTTTAATATAATTTTCTCATTTTACTACAGAAACTCTCAATTCCATCATAATTACTACAAATTTTGTTTTAATTTTATCATTTACCCAAAAAAAGTTTTTGTCGATTCACTTAGGTCCTTAGCTAAAATTTTTCTTTTGTCATTTGCTTAATATAAAATCTTCTATTACTTCATCTAGATCCCTAGTTTGAAAATATATTTTGTTCTTTATTAAAATCAACCCCTATAAACTTTTCAATTTTCTCACTTTGGTCCCTTTTCAATTCATCCCTCTTTTGCATGCATCTCTGCTTCTATTCATCTCTCCCTCTCTCTCTCTCGTGCATCTCTGCTTCTCCCTCCCTCTCTGAGTGTAATGTCCATCCTTAACTAGTAATTTTACAGAATATGATAAAGGCTCGTAGAAGAAATGTGAGTATTTTTCTCAAAACAAGTTCTGTAAATTATGAATTAGTAAATATTTAGAGGAATTGTGGAGCATTTAAAATATAAAAATTTCATAGTGGACAGAGGTCAAACAGTCGACTGTTAGCTATAAATCAGTTGACTGGTAGACTGCTAACTTAGGTCCTCGAAGTTCCAGTAGATGCCGGTCGACTGCCTATAATATATCAGTTGACTGGTAGCTCTATAGATTCATTTATGAAAAACTTGGAGAAAAGTCTTTTCTTAGAGATCCCTATATATTTTCTTTACTTAAACATGTCTTAATATCTCATACATGTATTCATCTTATTACATGCTAAGTAATTTAGTATATTTACATTCCTTAGTACAAATAGTCTCTAAACATACATACTAGTTTCTTTGCTCTGTATATAATTTGTAAGAAAGGAAGTCAAGCCTAAATCTTATTTTTCTTATTTCGATTTTACTTCAACTCTTGAAATGGTTAGTTATAATATAAAACATGAGATACGTAACCCTAGTAGCTAGCTTACCTTGAGAAAACATTATAGAAACCATTTTAGTTATAGAAGCAGTCTTAAGCATCATAGCTATTTTCATGAATATAGAGTTTACAAGGAAAAATGTAATATTCCGGTTCTACCTTACAATGCATTACAAATCTACCTATCTCATAGGTTTATAATGCACTACAAGGTTGCCATGAGGAATTATCCTATCATTTCATAAAGGAAACGTTCTATCATAAAAGTATGATATCCTTATTAATCATGATCATTTCCATGAATATAGAGGCTGATATAAAACATAGTATTTTTGTTCTTCTTTATAGTGTACTACAAGTCTACCTATCTCATGAGGGTCTATAATGTATCGCAAGTCTACTTATATTGGGTTTATAATGCACTCTAAGTTTATCCATCTTGGGTTGCATTATAAGTCTACCTATCTTGGATTGCACTATAAATCTATCCAACTCATATAGGTTTGTATTTTAATTTCATAAAACACTCACTTATATATTTATGGAAAATTCATCGTCAGCTTGTCATGATTTCATTATTATGTCTTTCATAATTCATGATAAGAATATAAATCATCTTAGATTCATCATGGAATCATTCTCATATCATGAATATAAATCATCATAGATTCATTATAGAATCATACTCATATCATGAACATAAATCATGATATAAACTTACATGATAATCATAAATCATAATAAAACATATAAATCATCATAAATAATTGCTTTTATGAAAAACTAGTTACCTTGCATGTAAAAACAAGCTTAGAACTTGATTTCCCAGCCTTTGATTCCTTCTTCTCGCTCTTACTCTCTCTTTCAGCCAAATTTGTAACGCTCTCTTTCTCTCTCTCTCTCCCCCTCACTCTTCTGTTTTGCTCTTCTTTTCTTTCATTTTTTAGATTATACACACGCATATTCATATATAAAGCTTATATGAAATATCACTTTACCTCTAGCATCATTTTCACACGTTTCTAATCATTTGGGGGTAGTTTTGGTAATTTCTTAACTGATTTTTATCAATTACACCAACTTAAAAATTGTTGTTATGTGAGCAACTGGTCAACTGTCACACATTGGGCAGTCGACTGCTGGCTCTCTGTTCTCAAATTTTCTAGTAATTTTAGCTCACTGGTCAACTACTGCTTGGTTGACGATCGATCGTTTCCTCTATGTTTTTATCTTGTTTATTTTACTAATGTAGCCGGTCGATTGCTAACTCTGCATCTATAATACCCATGATTTTTCGGTATTGACTTTTTCGATTTTAAAGGAATAATGGGAGTACAAGAAATTTTTTTTCTGGTTATGTGTTAAGGAAAGTAAGGTTAGAGGAAGCACCTCGAAAAGTGAAAATGGTGTTAGGGGACAGGGAATTGAGAAAGAGTAGTTATGAGGCGTTGAGGGAGTTAGATATCTACAGAGTATAAATAGGGCTAAAATGAAATAAGAACTAGGGTGGCACTTAGAGTATGAGAAATTTTTAAATTGGAGAAATTACGAATTTGCCACTACTTAGATTAACTGGGGGTTGACCCGTAAAGTAATAATTTCACCATGGGCAGTATATATAGGTGACCCTATCTATTTTTCTTATTTTCTCACTTTTTTCTCTCTCCTCACTTTTTTCTCTCCTCATTCTCTTTACCTTCTCCACCCAAAACCACCACTCAAGCTCCAGGGAGCGATTCTCAAACGACCAACCATCGCAGGGAAAATAAGGAATCGAGTTAGGTATTCTGATTTCTCAAATTTTCCCTATTTTTAAATTTTAGGGCATTTTGGGTAGATTTGAGGATAAGGGCTTGGATTGTCGGTTAAAATTGGGGGTTTTGGTGTCTAAATACTCTTTAGACACCAATGATGAAAATCCATGGAATAAATCATGAGAAACGATGAAGATTTGACTGGATTTAAACCAAAACCGAGAGGAAATTACATGGGTCGCCATCATGGCGCCAAGCTTCAGAGAGGAAGCAGGATATGGTGCCCAGGCGCCACACATGCTGATATCATGTTATGTTGCAGTATTTCTTGGACATTTGTTTCAAATGGCTATAATTCTCTCGTTCGGACTCCGTTTTTAACAAAATTTATATTATTGGAAAGATCTTTGAGTCTAATTTCTAATGATATAAGTTTATTTGAAAATTCTTTACTGGTTAAGAGTTATGACTAAATAAGTAAGTGAAGGTTAGTGGTAGGAAATTTTTTTATTTTGTAATCTTAACATGTCTTTACATAGTTACTTGATAGGGATGACTTATTTGATACATCTTCCATACCTTTAAGATGCAATGGCTAGCGTGAAATCCAGGTGAGTGATCTAACTCTCCTCTGCATGAGTATATACATATATGTATGTATATTTATATTTAAGATTTATTTTCTTAAATTGCTTTATATACATTTAGTTATTAAATGTGCATGCTTGATGTGCTCGATGGGAGTTGTTGGGATCTAGTTGGTATGATTGGGGATGGTGTGAACACCATCACTTCATTCAGATGCCAAATATAAGTTTCAGGGAATTTATACATCTCGTAATTTTATTTACATGTATATATACATCTATATTTTGGTTTATAATATGTCTGGCATATATATTATAAACGAAGGGGAGTTCTAGGACACAAATGGAAATGGTATAGGTACTACCATTTTCCATATAGTGTCTAAGGTAAAATGCCTATACATAGTATAATATGTATTTAGGCAAGGGACATAGTAGATACTAGCACAAAGGATGTTGTGCTTATTTGTACTGTTTGTGTATGATATATGTTATGGCTAAGGGCATGACTCAAAAGGCCAGACACATGGCTTGGTTTTCCCTAGAAACGTAGACCCATGGGGGATGAGATCTTCTAATTCACCCCTAGGGTTAGGATGGCGGTTGTCGAGATAAGCACAAGCCGAAGCTCAAAATGGGAGTGATACTATAGGAACAGTGGACATAGCATCTACATAATGGTTCATGGAGATATAGATCCATGAGAGGGTATTTTGGCAATGAATCTATGGGAACATAGATCCATGTCGATAAAGTCTTGAGAATTGAAATATAGGGATGCATACCCATATAGTGTAATCCTCGTATGGATATTTAATCCGTGGAAACGTAGACTCATGTGACAGGATTTTTTAAGTGATAATTCGTGGAAATATAGACCCACGTTGATGAAGCTCTAGAGATGTGACTTCATGGGAACATAGATCCATGAGAAGGGATGTGTGCATTTAATGTATGATAGCATGTGTGTGTATGATTGGGGGAGTATATGAAGGGATTTGATGTGTGGTGGCATCCGAGTTATGCTTTACCAGAGCCGGGGACGTGATACCATATGCCTACCTTCAGGCGACTTGGTGCTATATGGGATTGGTTTCCTAAGGGTATTCTTATGTAGATATTGTATATTTGTGTAGAATAAGGCCAGTATAGGTGAGTCAATGGTTTATACTCACCATTTCACAGTTGCATGTATTGAAGGACGGTCAAATCGAGGGCTTGTAGATCGAGGATAGCTCCCATTATTCGGGGTAAGGTAATTTATATTTATATTATTTCTCTAGTATGCTCTGTAATCAGATAGACCACCTAAGTTAAATGAGAGAAAGATCTAGCCTTGTGGCGGTATTGGTAACACATTATCCGCGCTAGTCACGATTTCAGTTCTAAGAGTGGTAAAACTCCTAGCCTTGATCCAGGTCGTGACAACATTGGTTGACTGATCTGCACTAAACATGATATTGTTGTATTTTAGGCCTATCAGCCTATTATTCTATTGCTGATAGTCGATCTTTAGCCTTTTAATATAGTTTTTCTTACTTTTAATCATTTTTTCTTAGTCTAATTTCTTAGGGACTTTCATAAAATTTCCTTAATTCTATTATAAGAGAATAAAAAAAGTTGGGATGTTACATTTATATTCTAGTGGAGGAAATATAATCAATATGCTTCAGATAAAATCCAAATAAAATAAGAGATTCCTAGTTAAATAAAATAAACTCAACTTCACTGTTTGTTTTGTCAAATAAAATAATACAGTGGCTTGTTTAAACCCAAATAATTAAATCCTAAATAGAAGCAGAGAATATATTCCTTCATTAACCCACAGACGAGGACAATACATAACAAAGACGGGCACAATGAAGTAGAGAACGAAGACATAATACAAAAGGCAGATGAGAACAAAGACTAGTATAGAAGCACATAACAGATGAAGATGACGCAACCCACAGATGAGAACGAAGATGGAGAAGATAAAGCATACAGATGAGAACGGAGATGAAGACGCCGCAAAACATGCAAGGACTAAGAAAGGAACGACGTAGAGAAGTGGATGCAAAGAAGATGAAAATTGAGGACAAAATAGTCCAATCGCGCGCTGTCTCTGCTTTTCCATCAAAATAGCAATGGAAAAAAGCGTCTCTGTTTTTTTTCCAAATGGAATTCAATATTTCGTCTCCTTCGTCCAATGAAACAAGGGAACCCGTGAATAGTAATGGAAGGAAGTGTTCCATCCTGGCAAGAAAAGAGCAACCAAATGCGCTATTATAGTTTGGTTAAATAAATTTATAAGCTAGTTGAATAAATTATATGCTAACTTATTTGACTTGTCAAACACACTTATAATTAATCAAGTTTTTGAATGACAACATAGATGACGCCTATACACCGTGGGTCATAGATCTAGAGTTTCCGATTGAACATAGGTGATGCCTGAAGCTATTACTTTTTCATTCAATTAACAAATATCAGACATTTTTTGCTTAAGAAATTTGAAAACCATGCTTTTAGAATGGTAGATGATCAGATAAAACTAAGGATTCCAAACTTTTTTCTTTTTAAGTGTCAAATAGAAAATTTAATTTGTAAATCGTAATCATCTATTTCAAAATAAATAATTACAATGAAAGGAAGTAAATTAAAAAAAAAAAAGATGCATCGTTTATTTTTTTCATTTAGTCGTAGTCTTAATTTGCAAACTACTCTTTATCTAACGTTTAAAAAAAAAAAAGAAGAGTTCGGGCCATTGGCTGAACAAACTGAACTCTTTTTCCATGCAACAAGAATATATACTACTAACAATGTATAGAACAAAATGAAAATGAACATACATAACGTCCGCGACAAATATCTCTATAGCAAAATACACTCTCTTTTATATAAATAATCAAAATTACACTATTTTATAATATCCATTTCCTTTTTTCTATAATTATGAAGTTGCTAAACCTTAGTCTAATTTTATTTTTTTTCTTTTAAAAGACAGTTTTTTTTTAATGTTCAATAACCCAATACCACATTTTTTTTTTACTAAATTATCATCTATTAATCTAAGTATATATTGGGTGCTTTTGTTTTTTCAAAAATAGAATATTCGTTAACAGCAAAGAAATATATCAAAACATTAAAAAATTAATGTTTTTAGGTTAGTAGAGAATATTTTAGTAAAAAAAAAAGACATTAGAGTATTGATTACTGAACATAAAAGAACTTACTGTAATGGACGTGTATCGATAAAAGTTTAAAATTAAAATAAAGTGTAATATATTTTAAAATTACAGGAGAGTATAATATATATTTAAAGAACTTACTGTAATGGACATCTCTCGATAAAAGTTTAAAATAAAAATAAATTGTAATATATTTTAAAATTACAGGAGAGTAAAATATATATTTAAAAAATAAGATAAAAGACAACATACTTTTAAATACTTATAAGAGAAAAAGGAGTGTAATTTACTTATGGGTGTTAAATCAGCAGGTTGGGTTGTGTGAAAAACAGATGGGTCAAATTCTCATTTATGACCAATTTAAAAATTCTTTATAGGCTGACTAGACTCAACTTTTTAATGCCAACCTAATCTAACTACTAACCCATCATTTTTTCTAAAGAAGTTTGTTTAATTTATTTTAATATTAATTCAAAATGTCTAAAAACAATTTAATTCATTTTACATAAAAAGTTATTGTTATTTCAATTTTAGAAAACATTTTAATCATTGCTTTTCTTTGGATCAATAAGAGTGGACATGTATACAAATACTTTCTTTCAATGTTCTGATAATGAGTATAGGTCATTAAGTCACTAGTCAATTGTTAAGTTGCTAAGTCATTAATTGAATTGAGAGAATTATTAACACAAACACGTGCGCACGTGTGTGTGTGTGTGTATATATATATATATATATATATATATATATGCTCACAAGCTCAAGTAATATTTTTTGTTAAGTTACAACAAAATAAGTACTAGAAAAATTAAGAATTCTAAACTTGTTTATCAAAAAAAAAACTTATGAATATATGTATGTGTCTATATATATTTGTCAATATGTGTGCGTGTATATGTTTAAACAAACTTATATTAATTCTTAGGTCGTTTATTTAATAGATCAGATCAGTTTGAGCCCTAAAATGCTAATAATATATATATATATATATATATATATATATATATATATATATATGGTAAAATTCACACATTGTATGATTAATTACATTTCATGTTGAATAATCATACTCATCATTTGAGACTTCAAGTGTACAAAAGTAAAAAATTATTGCAATAGTTTGAAACAATTTGAATGCTTATGCGCTCCACCCTCCAACTGTGCTCTAAATTTTAATGTGCAAGTATGTAAATAAATTAAGTAATTACCCATTGATCAACTCACTTGTGACCCATAATAAATGAGTCAAAATTGTAACTGAACTCATTTTATGACCCTGGTTAAATTTAGGTAAATTGAATTAAAGTTTAATAATGAATGTGTAATACCCATGAAAAAATAAAATATAAATATTTGTTTACAAACTACTGTTACTATTTCAGTATACGGTACTGTTCACCTGTATAATACTATTTACGTATATGATATTGTTCACTTATACAATTGAAATATCAAGTACTAGATGTGGTTTGGTCATAAGAGAAAACTAGAAAGAAGTTCGTGGGAGAAAATGACGTTTTATGTGTAAAAATACCCTCAGGGACTAAAGTGAAAGGACTGAATTGAAAAGAAACTTAAAGGTTTAAGGTGAAATGATAGTTTTTCCCTTAAGTTTTCAATAGTAAACCGACGTTTTCGTAGTTAACGTGGATTATTTTATTAGAAATGTCATTTTCATAAATAGTAAATTGAATATTTTATTAGCGCATAGTATCAAATAGTACTCTTGACTTTTGCTATAAATAGGTCATTCCATTTCACTTCTAAACTCACACCTTCAACTTCTCTTCTTCTCTCCTTAAGTTTCTCTTACTCCAATGTTAGGCTTATGAGATTTTGGGCCTTTTCTTTTCAGCTTAGATAAGGATACTATGCCCTTTCTATGTCTTTCAAATTTTAGAAGTTAATTTCTTAAGTATGCTCTGTGGTTGCGGTTTTGGCCGATCTTCCACATCAGAAAAACTGTCCTTAGCTGTTTATATGTTATTTTGATTCTCTGATTACCGAAATAGAATGTAAACTGTGAAGAATACATGTCTAGGAAAGTTCTGGCTAAGGAAAGACCTGGTTTTTAAGTGTGTCCAGTGTGACCCTCCACTCTTTCCTGGGAACTTACCTGGTGTACTCTTTTACAGATTGTATTCTCTATTTCTGGTATGAATAGTACCTATATGTATGAATAGTAACCATACATATGAATAGTATCCGTATGTAAAAATAGTATTCATACACATGAATAGTGACCGTATGTACGAATATTATTCGTATGTATAAATAGTATCCATATGTATGAATAATGACCGTATATATGAATAGTGACCGTATATATGAATAGTACCATATGTATGAACAATATCTGTATGAAAACAATCCTAACTTGTTTTCTCTAATCTTTCATGAAAATTTCCGTAGCGGAATACTGAAATTCATCTGTGTACTCTTGTCTGTAATGACTTACAGAAGCGATATTTGTACGGAATCCAGGTGAGTGAAACGACCCCGTTTTAATAGAGTTTTAGCATTACTGGTGATAAAAAGTATGTCGTAGGACACTCCCAAGATTCATAGGGGGAAATTGGATTCAGAATAGCGAATATAATGAGATAATTAATCCAGAAGTATGGATAAGAAAAAGCAAGTATCTCATGATGATGTGAAGATTGAATCTCTTGAATTGTGGTTTATAAAGCTATAATATAGTTATATACTATACCTGTTATATGGATAAGTATTATATTAAGCTTCTGATTATGACATGAAATGCTATTGATTGTGATTGAGCGGGACAGTACCCCCTCTCACGGCAAGGCGGAAAACCCGGTTGACAGGGTGTCTTGACCAATGAGTGTGGAGACAACGATTCTCTCAGTAGGGATATAGCCCGGATTGGTGATAAATCCGTGAGGCGCCCTAGCTAAGAGGATGAGGTTGTGCGTCATGGCGGAAATATACATAATTGGTGAGCCGGCCTGTGTGCGCTCTCCGGGATATATTGCCATTGACGAGTACTAGTAACGTTTGTTGAATTGGATGAATTTTTATCTTCTTGTATGTAAAAGGATGATGTTGTGCGTCATGGCAGAAATATACATAATTGGTGAGTCGGCCTGTGTGCGCTCTCTGGGATATATTGTCATTGACGAATACTAGTAACGTTTGTTGAATTGGATGAATTTTTATCTTCTGTCTATTGGTTGAGTATGAGCCTTTGGATATGCTTGCATGACTGGTAATGTATTTGAATTTTATTAACGCGAGGCCGATTCGCTCATTGAGTTTAAAAGCTCACACTGTTTGTACAACCTTTTTGTTCAGATCAGGTTGCCAGCGAAGAATATCTGCTAGAGGAGTAGATCACTTTGGACCTTCCCGTTGTCGGGTAGACCCCTCTTTTGTTATAGATTATGTTGCTCTGTAATCGTCTAGGACATCTAGATCAGGGGTTTGGTATTTGGTTTGTATGTCAGCATAATAATGTATTTTATGTTGAGGATCTATTATTATATGCAAATAATCTCTATGAATTTCAAATAAAGAAAATTTGATATATTTTCTTCAGGAATGGTTATTTTGATAATATAGAGATAATGACTAAACTCATGGGTAGAATTTATCGAAAGGCTTACAGTAATGGGATATTCATCATTGTGCCGGTCATGTGCCCAAAAAATGGGTCGTGACAGAATGAGTTTGAGTTGGGTAAAAGATTTTGGGTAAATTATTTACTCATATATTTATCACCAGTTCTGAATAAAACTTGCATTGCTGCAAAAAGAAAAAATTCACGGGAATGGTATAAGAGGTTCCATTTTACATTCTTCATGTTGTTCGTGGACCTTCAAGTTGAGAATATAGATCCTTTTTGGTTGGATGTGGCCCCGGGGATCCGGATCCTCTGTTTATAATTTTGCCTGCTCAGTTTTTAGCAATGATTTTTACCGTTACTAAAAACTTTCAGCAACAATTTTATTATTACTAAACTGTTGCTAAATATTTTTAGCAACAATTTTTACCGTTGTTAAAAACCTAACTTGATTTTTCTCCAAGTAAAAGATCTGTGCGCGTGGCGCAGGTGGCCATCTGTCCCTTTGGTACTTTTCATTCACGTGACCCAATATATTAGCCTATAGTTTTGCAGAGGACCAATTCCTTCTGTAACTAATTTCAATGGGACCAACTTATCGTCCTTACCCTTCAACTCCCTTGAAATAAGCCACTCACTCCCTTGAAGGTCTGATCTTTATAAAGTCATACTTCAATTTATTCTTGTTAGTATACAGCACTTACTATTGTATATTTTCATATTTTGTCCCAATAATTTTAGTTGTAATTAAAAATCCATAAATATGATAGCAAAAGTCATCTGTTTGTATTTGGTTTTAATCTCAAATTAAAAATTATAAACATAAAATAAAGTAGATAATTGTTCGTTTAAAATTTTTAGACAAAACTAAAAGCTTAAAAAAAAAAAAGGAATAAGAGAGGAACAGCCTAGTCCAAGTCAGGCCCGGTCCAGGTCAGCATCTAAACGCCACAAGTTTCGGCGTTTTGAGCAATACAAAAAATAGGAATGCTTCTTCTTCGTTAAACCCTGAAACGCAGAGGCTGTCTGCTCTCACTTTGGAACGGAAGGCGCACGGCACAGAACCGGAGGCTATGGAGGAAGGTAACCGGAGGGGAGTAGCAACGGTGTTCGTTTATCCCTAACTCAGTCAGTACACGGCAGGGGCGGATTCCACGGAGTTCGCGTTTTTGAATTTCGGAAGGGCAGTTGTTTTGATTCACTCTTCGCCGATTCGACCATCTCTTTCTCTCTTTTCGATCTCTCGGATTTGAGCCAATTCTCACTTGAAGGTTGCAAGCACCGCTTCCTGTCATCATCTTCCCGGAAACAAGTTGACTGAGAGGTAAATCCTTTCGAACCATATGCATTCATTTTTTAGTTCGCTCCGTGGGGTTTGAGCTTGTTTTGGGATTAAGATTATTTGAATCGTGAGATTGTCTTGGATTAAGCTTACCTAATTCCTATTTTCGCTCTGCATTGCTTCTTTTGAGGTTTGAGCACATTTGATTTTTTATGCTTGTATTGTCATTGATTGTAATTGGGGACTGAAAATTGAGTCTAAAGAAGTTATGAAAAATGTTTTTCCTTTACTGGAGGGTGTTGATATTGCTTCTTGTATGGTGGTATGTAAGCAGTGGAGAGACCTTGCTCGAGATGGTTACTTTTGGAAATGTCTTTGTGCCAAGAGGTGACCTTCAATTTGATGTATTAGACCAAAATTAGGGTTCTAATTGATAATTGATGTGCTTTGTGCAAAAGATTATGTTACAGTCCCGGGTAGATGATCGGGTTATGGGTCTTGAGACGGTACAATCAACCAGATTATGAGAAGAGATTGATTCCTTCTTCTTTTTTCTTACCTATAGTGCTGGCTCAAGATTATAGAGATAACCAGCAAAATCTCTCATGAAAACTCATTGAGTTTTGTAGAAAATTCACGCAATAATTCGTTATACACGCACATATCAGTGACCGCCACGATGACACACCATAAATACTCATATAGCCTACATAACATAACTGCTACAGTAACACATAACACAACACTAACACCACACGTGAGACACATACACAGCAGAATACGTAAGACATTAATAATAACATAAATAACACATAAATAACAACTAATGCCCTGCAGTAGACTTTGGTCTGAACTTCCCATGGGTAAACCTATGGTAGACCAAAGGCTTACTAACAGATTATTATTGATATCATTATTAAGGCACTTGGACTGTGGAATTGAATTAGGTTGCTTTATCCTCTGGAAATTGGAGTGCATACCTTGATTGTCTTCTCTTCTGCAGGACTATATTATAAGATAATTGATGTCCTTTTGTTTTTTCCCTTGTATACTGCCTAAAGTGTATCCTATCCTCTAGTTTCATTCTTCTCTTATTTCTATGTAATTGTACTGGGAAATTATGTATTTGGACTATTGGTGCATACTGAATTTGGTAACATTATAGTTGGAAGCGTCTTGCTCTTCTATCGTCGTGCGTGCCAACTACACTCTATAGTTGGAAAGAGAGCTGTCCAATCAAGCTGCATCTCGTCATCTGGAGCGTGCTACGTGTCCCTCACATAAACCTAATAATCCAGTTCAAAACGCATTGTTTCACTTTTTGGCTTCAGTTTCTCCCCCCTCCGCCCCCCAAACACCAATCTTACACACAATCCTAGCCGTCGTGGTAATGCATACGATGGCGACATGTGGCCCTTCCCTTTACCAGCATCCCTGAGAGAGGCATTGTGGAGAAGGAAAGAAGAGAACAGAGTAATGGTAGTGAAGCTCAGCATCGCCAATGGCCCTCCGATCCATCCAAGCTGCAAAATGCTCCATGTCACTTCCGTCACAATGTGCACCACCACTGTCCACACTGTCCTTGGCCACATCGAAATCCACACACACGTTACACTTCTCCATAAAATTGGAAGATCATAGAGAATTGAGATTTAAGATCAGATCACGTACGATCAACACCCAAATGCATCCGAATGCTGTGGCTGGAAATCAGCATTCAGATTTTTGTTGTGATCAACTGAAAGAAGCATAGGGAAGAACCTTCTAAGGAAAAAATTGGAATAATTTTGATTAATTTTTTTTCTGTTTTTTATTTTATAATTCAACATTCAGATCAAACCCATCTGCTGGCATTTCTATTTTACTTGGCTAAAATCCCATCTACTGGAATTTCTTCCCATCAGATTTTCATGGCTAAAATCCCATCTGTTGGAATTTCTTCCAAGAGTAGAAATCAAAAGCATCATAGGTAGATGTGGCAGTTTGGGCCATGAAGTGTCTACTCTGAAATCTATTCATTCAGTTCTCAGTAAGCTTCGTATAGGCAGGGAAGTGAAGGTTTCAGTAGCATTTCCACTGTCATTCTTAGATAAGTTGAAAACATCAAATCAGAATGATCTTCATGGGATCATCTCAGATAGTTTTCTCATTGAATTCCATTAAAATTTGGAAGTACTGGTATAACCAAATAGGAGAGATATCAGAAGGGCATTGTCGATGCTGAGCTTCGCTGCCATTACTCTGTTCTCTTCTTTCCTTCTTTGCAACGCCTATCTCAGGAACACTGGTAAAGGGAAGGGCTACGTGTTGCCATCATACACATGATCACGGATGGCCAGAATTGTGTGCAAGAGTAGGACCGGAAAAAAAAAAAACTGAAGCCAAAACGCACTGTTTCACTGGTGCATTTTGAGCTGGATTATTTGGTTTATGTGAGGGACATGTCGCGCGCTCCAAACAGCAAGATGCGGCTTCATTGGACAACTTTTCTTCCAATTACAAAGTGTAGTTGGCGCACATGACTATTGACTATAGCGGAGCCGCATGCTAGTTGGAACCATATTCTTTTCTTTAATCACGTCCTCGTTACTCCACCTCTACCTCCCTCAAGGAAGCAAAAATTATTTGGCACTCCAGAGTGTTAATGTGCATCTTTACCATCCAAAATAGAGATGTCTGATCATACATTTGTTTTATGCATAGTTATTCATGTAGGGACTGGTATGAATAACAAAAGCAGAAGCACGCATTTTATGCATAGTTATTTTATGATTGACTACTACAGGGACTGGTAGAATAAGAAAATGGCATTATATTGATATCTCGCACTTGTTTCTCTGATAGTATAGCCTTGTTTGTAATTGCTTGTAGATTGGTTTGGCTACCTCAAGTCTGTAGGTGACACTTGTGGCAAAAGAGCTTTGCACAAAAATATCGCTGTCCGTAAAGAATCCCAACCGGTTGTATGCTAATTGCGAGAACAATGTGTCACACTTATCAATGGCTGAGTCCTGATCAAGGAAGCGATGGGGAGGTAGGAGACAACCTTAATTGGCCAGATACCGAGAATAGAGAGACTGTTGTACTTCGTGAAGAGATTGTTGTACTTCGCGAAGAATTAGCAACATTGGGGTGTAGGATCGTGAATATGGAGAGGACGGTGGCTAGATTGAAGATGATGGTGGTAGGAAACTTAGTGACTGTGCTATGTTATCTAATGTACGTTGTGTTTCTGAGAAAGACGTAGCGTGAATCGCAAGAGAAAGACGGTTCGTAAGGTCGTCCTAAGTAGCGAAGTAGTGGGAAACTATGTAACAATCTGTCAAATGTTAACGGCAATTATTGTTCTCCCTTCTACATTTTGTAATTTGCAATGTCAATATTTTTTTTCTTACAAGTGAATTTAGCACCTAATAAATAATCTTCCTATGCATATATCTAGTTTAAATTTCTGCATTCCTTTCCAGATGAATGCAACATAGTAGGACATAAATTGGCACACAGTACCATTTTCAAAGTGTAATTACACGTTATAAGAAGCTTGTATACACCTCAGAACTAAACTACTTGTAAAAAGCCTACTCTGGTGTGTTTATTGTACTATTGCTCTATTCATGTTTTAGTTGCTTTCAGGTTTGCAGAAGGAAAAATATCAGGTATAATTCCTTATATATTTCTTATCAAGATTCTCTAATTAAATTATAATAAGTGTATGATTTTTTAATCATAATACAATAAGTATATAATCTTTAAAAAATAACTTTATACTTTTTATAATTCATCATTGTGTGATTGGTTTTAAGAAACTTTTTAAATGTATTATACTTTTAGTAAAGAATTTAATAACAAAGATATAAAAAAAATTTATATAAGTTTTCTTTCTGAAAATGATAAAACTTATATAACTGTATATAAGCATGGTCTATACAAAAATTTTACTAAAATCAAATATAAATGAAACAATATGTAAAAAATATATTTGAAAAACTTTTATTTCAATGGTGTTAACTTTGTGTTGTGAACCATGAATTTGTTACACATTGTTATTCAGTTATATATCTCAAAGATTGGTGATCTATACAAGTTAGTCTTAAAAAAAAGGTTAATTTGATTTGAGTATATAACTATAGATAATGGTTTATTCGACGCTTAAAAAATAAATATGATTTCAGGCGAAAATAGACATAACTAGTATGGTGACTCTTGTAATACACGAGATGTTATAAAAAATATACAACTTTCATACTTTTATGTGGAATTACATAAATCCATGATTAACAAATAAATTAATCCGAAATAAAGTTACGTACAATAATAGTTGTTATCCCATTATTATAACGTATAAGAACTTATCTTTCGAAATGATTTGTCTAATGCACCTGCAAACATGTAACAAAAACAATATTAGTTACTCAGCAATGTCCAAATGGATAAAAGGCTTATAAATAAAATTTCTTTGCCTTATCAAAGATTGTTAATTTTTTTTTTTAATAAACAACGTTCATGGTAGTCATTTGATGATTTCCTTTTTCATCAAGAATAAGAAAATGCATAAATTCATGGTAAACAACGTTATGTACAAACAATATTTTCCCACAAAATGCATAAATTGTTGTAAAGCGCAGGATGTATAAATAATTGTTGTATAAGGGACACGTTCTACAACTTATTGCATTTTCCATTAGTAAAAAGAAGTTTTAGAAAGTATAGCAGGTTTCATAGAGCAATAGAATACTTGATAGTCAATTTTAGACTTATTAATATCTTATTTGATTATTCCAAGGTTACTTTTCAGAAACTGTAAAGTAACATGAAAAGAGTTAATTTGCCAACCTACAGCACAGTTTCATTGATTCAACCAAAGAAAAAAGAAAGTGTAATGGCTCACTAATATAAATGATTCGTGAAGACAAAAAAAAGGAAAAAAGGAAAATACTCATAAGTCAAGCAACGAGAAAAATCTTACCTATGTTCCAAAATTCCCCTCTTCACAGAGAATCCATTATGTTTGATTGCAGCATTGTCAACCTCAAAATATTCATCTTGCACAAAGGATAGTTGAAGGAGATAAACAAAAATGAAATTCAAGCCAAGAAGCCTAATATATAGAAGAATATAATTTCAGTGAGCATACACAAAGCAAAACAATATGCAAATGTACCTACCAGCTTAGCGTCGTCAATGAAAGAGTCTTCTGTATCACACTGATCATCATCATGAGCATCAGGTAGATCCTCTTCATTACTGCTTTTCTCACCCTAAATTGATTAATGTCCCATTATTACCAATAAGGAAACTAAGTGGTGTCTGAGAGGTACCTAATTACTTATAATGAAGTCAACTTTGAGGATTAAATTAAAAGCTGACTCCATCTGCACCATAGAAACAACAATTTAGCTTTGTTTATAATGAAGTCAACTTTGAGGATTAAATTTAGCTTAAGGTTCTTAAGCTTGAGCGCGTCACTTATTCGTCATCGATATAGAAACAAGTGAACTGATATTTGTTTAGAGAGAAGATTATTCAAATATGTAAAGAGAGTGTTGGATATTATTATAAAATAATGAAAATAAAGGACTGCTTTGATTACTTATGTTATACGTTCGGATCTCATAAAAGCTCCATTTACATTGCAATATGAACGTTGGGCATTAACCATCAATTACTCTCTTTGAATGTTTGGCATCTTAATGCCAATATACTATAATATTGTTTCAATCACCTTTAAATGTAGCCAA
This sequence comes from Biancaea sappan, assembly GCA_037074585.1. Taxonomy (NCBI): domain Eukaryota; kingdom Viridiplantae; phylum Streptophyta; class Magnoliopsida; order Fabales; family Fabaceae; genus Biancaea; species Biancaea sappan. Next base: position 35,932,637 of record CM073492.1, read on the forward strand.
CGGGTCTACTGTAATGAAAAAGGCATGGAAAGCCGACAATATATATACGTGTGTGCGTTTCGGTAAGGTTGAAACAGTGAAAATTGAGGATATTCATATATATATATATATATAAGTGTGAAAGAGATATACACTTGAATAATACTTTGGGTAAAAAAAGTGTGTGAGAAATATATATAGTGATACTTTGGATAAAAAATGTGTGTAAGAAAGTGAGTTTGGTATAAGATATATATATATATATATATATATATATATATATATATATATATATATATATATATATATATATATATATATATATATATATATATATATATATATATATATTGTGTGATAATTTGAGTAGAAAAAAGTTTGAAAAAGTGAGTTTGATATAAGATATATGTATATATATATATATATATACTTGTATGATGCTTTAGGTAGAAAAGATATGTAAGAAAGTGAGTTTGATTTACTTCTTTTTGTACAGAGATAGTAAACAAAAAGACGAGTATGAGTTGATGTATTATGGAGGTAACATGTTCGTATATTTCTGCTCTGAGTAATATGTCAAAATTAACTCGTGGGAGGAGTAAAATTACCTTTAAGAAAGACAAGCTACTCAGCTTAGTATCATGTAATTTATATTTTTAACATAAACCTTCAATTCTTCTAATTTTTGTAGTTCTTATTTTTAAGTTGATGCTCCATTAACGAGATAGTTGAAAAAACGTGAAAACAAGATTCAAAGTGAAGGGTGTTGGAGTTGGAGTAATAGGTTTGGTGGGCTTGGCTTTGCTTCAGCAATTTCTTTTAGACCTAAACCCTTAACTCAATAATTAGAGGTGAGCACTAACCCACACGTTTGGGTTGTATTGAATTGCGTTGGATTGGGTCAAAATCTTTTAACCCGCCAACATATCCAAATATACAATTTTTAAAAAATTTTTTTTTAGAGACTTAGCCACTTAAGATTTTTTGTTATGCTCATTATTTATAAAAAAATATTTATGTGTTATGTCATTATTAAAATTTAGATTGTAACCTGACCCAATTCAATCTGATCAAAGTTAATTAAATTTGATTAAAAAATTTTCCCAATCCATACTCACCCTTATCAATAACCCAATTAAAGAACCAATCGGATGATGCATAGAGGAAATAAATGAAAAGTGTAGAGGGTCCATGGTGGTTGAAAGCACATGCAGAGAAAAACATGAAAACTGATTGATGCAAGCATGTGGCAAAGCATGAATAAGTGGGCTCATTTTGAATTTGGGCACATGCACAACTACTAGGGATCCTTGCATTAATACACTCCAACCATCTGCCACTGTATTGCAGCATAAAAGACATGCCTCATAACTGATATGCCACACCACCAAATTACACAGTTAACCAACATACCACATGATGTGCAACTCATTAATAATGGTGCTACAATTATTGGGATTGAGTATAATTGTTATTGTACTCTATCTATTATTATAAAGGAAATTAATATAATTAGCATTGTCAAACGAATCGATTTAGATTGATCTATAATAAACTAAAAGTTAAACAGAACAGTTCGTTTAAATTTGTGGGCTTCTTTATTAAGACCAAGACACCCACTTTAGCTTATAGGTCACTCTTTTTTTAAATATTTAAATAATATAATTTTAAAAATTTTTTATTAAAAATATTCAACATTTTTTTATTAAAATACAATTTATACATGTAAAATATTACTTCTTTAATATTTTTAAAATTCAATAACTTTAATTTTTCATATTTTCTTTTAAAATTAACTATATTATATTTAAATTTGAAAATTCTATATTGATTTTTTAAAAATTACAAAAGTTTTCATATCCAAGTTTGCTATATTTATTGAATATAAGGTTATAAAATATAAAATGTGATAAAGTAAGATTATTTATACTAAATAATATATTTTTAAAAAAATTAAAATAAAAAATGTAGGCCCACAGGTCTCGCACACGACTAAACGGGTTGGTCGTTTTTACATGGGTCTAATTTTTTAAACTCAAGACTAATCATTTAATGGCTGATCCACAGGCCATGGGCCAAATTGACCTTGCTAAATATAACATAATTTGATTTCATGCCAAAGAAATGTAACATTTTTAATGTATACATATTATATATATAGAAAGAGTAAATTATTGATCTAGTGTTTCAAAGATTACTATTTTCTTAATTCGATTCTTGAAAAATCAAATGTCTTAATTTAGTCTCTTAAATATTACATTTTTTGTAATTTGATAAATTTCATTATTAAATTATAAAATCTATCGTCACTAAATCTCAAGATTTTTGTTGTTAAAAGTTCCTTTGACAAAAAGAGATATCAAATTGAAACAAATACAATATTTTAATAACTGAATTGGGACATTAGATGTTTTAAAGACTAAATTGAGATAACAATAATCTTTTTAATTATCAAATTATTAATTTATTCAAAAATATATGTAATATACATATTTCTAAAAAAATTGTAATTTACTTTTAAAAAAACTCCATAAAAACATGAAAAGCGTACTGAACAACATACAATACAATGCAAAGGGTTAGATTAATCAAATTTATAAAATGTTTCACTTACCCAAAAAATGTTAGGTTTCTAACGAAAAAGAATACTTTTGGTAATTCCTTCTTGATTCTTATTTTAAATATATTGTGTATTTTATCTTCTCTTATGTACTCTACACCCTAGCTGCTACATTATCTTTTTTTTCTTCTTAAGGTTAAATATTTATTTTGGGTATAGTCAAATGATATTCTACTTTGTGCGTTTCTAGAATTGATAGGGAAAGAGAAACGTTGGCCATCTTTTTCTTCTTCCAAAAATATAAAGACTTTTCTTCGTTTTTACATTAAAATAAAAATTCTTCTTCATTATTTTTCAACTTCACACAATGTTTCAAGCATCTTGGGACCTTGTAACAGATTTTTTTTTATTGTGGTGTGACAGTATCTGATTCAAATTCTCAACGTGTCCTATTTGAAATTTAAATTTCGGATCTGTGCCATTTCTACTGTAGCAGAGGTGCACCTTACGTGGCAGTAAGGCGCATTTCAGATGTGCGCCTTTTTGTGCAGCGTCTGGAGCACTTATCAAGGACGACACACGGACCCATTTAACGAACGGAATACGTGTTCACTCATAATCTAGACGGGTCAGTAAGAGCAAGACACGTGTTCCGCCTTATCCACCCTCTATCTCCCCCCTTCTTCTTCAACCTTGTGGTCCGAGACAGATCCTCCATTTTCTTCGTATGTCACCCTTTGCTTCTATACTTCTGACCATCTATCTTTGTATGCTCTTTTCCTTTCATTTGCCCCACTTAAGGTAATTTTTTAGCCCTTCTTTTCAACCAAAATAATGTTATTTTTTTTATTCTTTTTTTTTGTGGAGTTCGATATGTAATCTTATTATTTATTTTACTTGTTATGTATTTGTATAAATTGTAATAATAATTTTTTAGATTAAATTTTAAGTTTTTATTAGATTGAAATAATTATTTTTAAAATAATTAGGTTATTTTTAATTATTGGTCTATTTAGGTTAGTTAAACTTTTTATTTTTCTGATTTTTTTTTGTATTTTTGTGGAGTTAGATATGTAATAATATTTTTTAGATCAAATATTAGTTTGAAATCATTATTTTTAGAATAATAAGGTTATTTTTAATTATTGGTCTATTTAAGTTAAATTTTAGATGTGTTTAATTATTTGTTTTATTTGTTAATAATTTGTTATTTTTAATTATTGGTCTTTTTAGGCTAAATTTTAGATGTGTTTAATTATTTTTTTATGTGTTTATAATTTGTTATTTTTATTTCTAGGTTATTTTTGAAAAATTAATTACTTAATTTGGATAACATTAATTTTAAGTTAAGAAAACATAATTAATTAATATAAGATGGTCAATTTGCTAATGCTTAATGAGAATATTTTTTCCTCTTTAACTTTTGTTAAATAATGATGTTTGTTTGTATCAATCTTAGTTTACTATAATTAATTACTTGATATGATTTGTAATAATGCATTGAAAATTTAATTATTCATGTTTTGCATAGTACAATGGCACAAAACATCAAAAATTTGGTGCCTAAGCCCGGCCTAAGGATCCATTAGTTTTGTACCTGCAAGATAAACACATATCCGAGACTAGGCTATGTAGGAGGGAGAGGTAAGTGTACATAAAATTAATTTGTTCATCTAGTTTTTATTACTACAATAATACTAAGTTGATTAATATTATGGTGACAGACTAACCATGTATTTAGCAAAGTGAGATGTTGTTATATCCATGCTTAAAGCTTTTACTCGTCGTTGCCTCTTGTTCCCTATATTCAACAGACCAGACTTTATGGAGCCTCAAAGTTGGAGAATTTCGAAATTGATTATGCATTGATTTCTGTACTAGTGGAGTGTTGAAGGCTTGAGACGTACATATTTCACTTGTTAGTTGGTGAATGTACTATTACTTTGCAAGATGTAGTCATCCAACTCGGCCTATTAGTTGACAGTTTATACGTAGTTGGGCGAACTAATCATATTTGAATTGATTGGTATCAGGAACAACTCAGTGTCAATCCTCCTAAAGACGCCATTAGATGAGGACGCCTATTACTGCCTTGGTTGAGTAATCAATTTAGTGAGATCCCTTTGAATGCCATAGAGGAGCAATTATAGTAGCATGCTTATGCGTATATTCTTAAATTAATTAGAGCATGCTGATTAATGATACATCTGGCATGTACGTGTACTGATGTATCTTCCCCTGCTACGGGACCTCTATTTTGTTGGCCAGTACAATTGGGACTTTGTAATGCTAGCACACCTGTATCGGGAATTATGCCGAGCCACGAATATCGACAAGAAGGAGATTACAGGTTGTGTGCACTAGCTCCATGTTTAGGCATGAGATTAATTCCCATTTATCCAGCTCCAAATCTGAGGCCGACATTTGACAAGCGATTGTGCCTCTAATATGCTTCCATATTATTAAGTGGCACCAGCCTAATAGATGTCTTCGACAGTTTGGGCAAAATCAACAAATTCCATCCCTTCTTGCCAACAACGACTGGCAACACACATAACAATTGAAGAGGAAATGGGATATCAATTGGCAAATTGAACAATATGAAGACATTGTTCGGTGGCAAGCACGGAGATAGATGATAGCCTCTTTATGACCGTTTCAAGAACCATTGCATAAAAATTCTCAATATATGTGATGGTATTGGCACATCATGTGCTGGTGGATGTCACCTCGGGTAGCTGCACATGAGGCGACTAGCAAGCCTAAGTTTTTATTGATTACCATCATGAAACTTTAAATTTCTTTATAATGATGTTTTTGATTAACATTTATAATTATGCTACAGATGAATGGTTACCAGGCCATCTACAGATAAGCATGCGAAGCTCAGTCATCTTTTTCTCAACTACGTGTTGTTCATATGAGTAGGCTGTACAAGTAATAACAATGCAAGTAAAAGATATTAACTTAAAATGTAGATAGATACAAAAAGTAATGACAGTGTAAACAAAATACCTATATTAATAAAGAGTTGCTTCAATCGTTTGTTTTTAAACTTTATGTTTAGATTACTTGTCAAGTGTCACATGCAATGAATGTGGTATCTCAACAGTGGTTGCCAGCCATTCTCTGCTTCATTCACAACTTCATTGATTTATGAGTGTTTGTTTGTAATGAAACAAACGGTCTTCCTTTTCACAACATGATGATGTAACCTAGATAGGAAAAAAGACCACACTTCAAGAGTTTCACCTTCCACAATTGCAAAGGCAAACAGTAGAACGTGACGATTCCCATCTTGACCACATCATGCAATAATGTCCTTGTATTTTTCATAAAGGAAAGTTTCGTCCACTTGAATCATTGGTTTCAGGTGATTGAATGCATCAATGCATGATTTGTATGCCCAAAACACTCAATGAAATATTCTCGTGTTATTTTCTTGATCATAGTCCCATATGTAATCAACCATAATGTTAGGAAAAAATTGTTAAACTGTGGCAAACCAACTACCCAATTGTCAATACGAGGCCTTTCAATCACCGTAGGTCTTGACTATGACCGTTTGCTTTGCCATCCACGCCTTTTTTTAAGATACCGTGTACTCGAACTGATCCTTAATACACTGTATCTCTTAAGAGATAAATATGTCTGGAGATTGGTTCACTTGGGCCATTATTGCTATGGTTATCAAATCAGAGTTCAACTGCTTATGGTCTTGGGAAATGGATGATGAAACACATATGTGATCTCTGTTGTACTTTGTGATCATCCACATATCGTAATTCTTTTTCAAACAAGTCTTCACTCTCCAGTTATAGCCATTCCCAAACTTCACACATTTCATTTCCACATATTTCTTAAATGACTTATCCACTTTAAAGTTGTTGTGCCTCTTGATTGAATATGTTTTCAGTGCCACCATTAGTGCATTTTTGTCTGGAAATAATAAATTGACAGCAATATCTGTATCATCACCCCAAGTATGAGCTTCCATGACGTCTGAAATTTTTGGCTCATCTCTTGGGGTTGTACTTACTTGCATCATATAAGAAGATAGAGTATAGTAAGTGATGGGTTCAACCTCGTTATCTCTGTCCATTAATTTTTGTGTGCTCCCTCCAAACTCTTCAAACTCTAGTTTGGCAATATCGTCATACTCAACGTCCTTTATGTCATCGACATCCACGTCGTCCATAATATCTCATGGTGGATCATGTGGCGGAATGTTTGTATCATCCTCTATGAGTTGAATTTTTGTGCACCAGGGATAGATATGGGATTGACACATGATACCAAGTAGAAGATCCGCTATCCTCATCCCATGTGGCATGCTCATTTAAATCGAGAATGTTGAAATTGAATTGGACTTCTGCCACCTCAATCTCTGCATAAACTTCCATACTAGTCAACATTCCCTCCAATTGTAGGTGACAATCAATCATCACCTCTACATCGTCATCGTCATTTAGTTGGAGCTTCCCTAAGTGGGGTTATTTGTTCTGGATATCTATATATTAACCGCGATATCTTCTCATATTGTCTTAGCCTCAACTTTTGGTGGATTAATTGTCTCAAAAAATCTAAAGAAATGTTGCGTTTAATTTTTATTACCACTGTGTTATCGGTTTCAAATGATACACTGTTGGAACCGGCACTCAATATAGTCTCATTCAAGTAAACATGAATCAAGAATGTCTCACTTCGGCTCATCTTATATATAAAAGAAAAGAAAATTAGTCCACTACAAATAAAATTGATTCATTATCCAACATTACAACCAATTATTATTTAAATCTACTAATTATCTATATGATTAATAATAATGATTCCTAATAATTTCAATTAATCTATATGATTAATAACAATGATTCCTAATAATTTCAATTATCTAAATGATAATTATTAAACATTAATAATTATAAATTTTTCTATCACATCAATGTAAAACTAAGAAAAATAAAAAATCATAAATTAAAATTACTAAGAAAAATAAACAATATAAAAATAATAAAAATAAAAGTTCATAAATTAATTATTAAATTAAGAAAAATAAAATCAGAGTAAAATAAAAATTCATAAATCAATTATAAAAATAAGAAAAAATAAAATTCATAAATTAAAATTACTAAGAAAAACAAACAATGTAAAACTAAGAAAAATAAAATTAGAGAAAAATAAAAATTCATAAATAATAATAATAATAAATTTACCTTTTTTGTGGTTTTCTTAACAAAAAAATCCAACAATTAAATTGAAGACAAGAGGAATAAGAATGTGAATGTAACTGAAAGATAAAACAGACTGATTGTAAGAGAAATTAAAGCAAATGAGATATGTTGTCAAATGAATTGAAAAATGCTGAATGGATGATGGTATATATCGAGAATTCGTAACAGTCAAAAAAATTACCGTTGTATCGTCATTTCTTAGTGCTCCACGGGATGCGCTAAGGCATACCTTTGACATGTAACTTATATTACTGTTTAAATTGGAGAAGAAACACGCGCGAAATCTAAATACAAAACTGTCACCCAACAGTAAAAAAAGTCTCTCGCAACATGTCACATGACGTCATGATTCTCTCTACAATTTTCGTATGAATCTATATTCGTGTACTCAATTAAATTTTGGGCAAAAAAATTCTTTTACACAAAATCAGAGTTAATTTTATTTTATAATTATTTTGTGCGAATTTTATTTATATGTTTAAACAATTTCTTAATATCTCTTTAGTTTCTAATGAAATTAGCTAGTTTATTGAACAAATAATAATTTGATGTGCAAACATGAACATTATGATCCCGTTTGGTTGTCGAAAACGTTTTTGGAGGGAATGAAACTGGAATATAATGAGAAAAAACCAAAAAAAGACAAAAAAGTTTCACTATCAATTTTACCTGACAAATATCTAGAACATTTTTTTTTTTGAAAATTTAATATTGTTAATTTTTTTAAAAAAAGAACTACAATATAGCACATAATTAATAAATTCTACTTATATTATATTACAGCAGCAACTAAAATATAAAAATAAATTAAAAATTAGTGTTAAAAATATAAATTGTGTGATATTGAATTACAATTTAAGTAGCTTGTATTTTTTAAAATAATTTCATATTTTTTATGAGTTAATTTTATTATATCACATAATATATGAATATATAAATATATTACTTTTAAGATATAATTGCTCAATATTTGGACAACACTTTGGGCATAGATTTTGCAAAATTTAAAAGGATATTTTGATTTTGAGACTTGAAAATTGTGTTTGGATCCCAATATAAGTTAGTTAAGACTGTGAGGTGTTAGCTAAATGTAAAGCTTTCTGAATTAAAAGCAAGTGAAGTGGACACCACAGAATTTGATGGGAAAAGTAGGTGGCCCTATCACCACAACTTTCTCTGCCATGGTTGGTGGGACGGTGACCTATCCGCCAATCCCCTCCCCTACACTAACCCTCGATACTAAATCGGTCCCCATCGTGATTTTTTTAGTATTAGACTATTGAAAAATTTAACTCTTTATTAAACTGTAAAATTCAACAGAAAATATAGATTCTCTATCCCTTACCCCCTCAAAAAAAAAAGTTTAAATTAAATTTTTCTATCAAAGATTTAACAGAGATTGAATTTAGTAGAAGTGATTAATCTTTTATAAGATAGTAAATCATAATTTAAATTTTCATGTCTACATTTAGCATAGGATAATAATTCGGGCAAAATTATCTTTAATCAAATATTTGTGTGAGAAATAAAAAAAAGATTCTCATAAGAGAAATTAATATATCACTATTATGTGAAGAGAGAAATATAAGCAAATTCATTAGTTTGCAGAATGAATTAGTTCTTCACAAAATGGTGAATTTAAGTTTAAATCTTTACTAATAGATGTGTTTATATTTAGTGTTCAACGATGTTCTTAAGCAGGACAATTTAAGTAAAAGATATCTATGAAAAAAAAAATTACTCATTTTGTTTGAATGATAAATTCCCGTGTATGATTTCTTTATACGTTTTTATCTTTCCCTTCTTATGATGTTGTCATATTAACTATTTATATAAAGTATCGCTTGGTTTGATAGAAAATTTTGGATAGAAATTAAAATTAGAATGAAAATAGCTTTTGATGAATTAGAATTTTATGGACAAAGAGTCTATTTGTCAAGACAAATGGGAAATTTATTTCCAATCTATTATTTAGTTAGAATAATTCATTTAGATACAAAAAAGAATTATGATCAAATAGTTATCTATGAATTAAAAATAATTAAATAATAATTTATCCCAATAATATTAATAAAAAAATTGCTTCCTCTCATTTTTTTAAAATTTTCAGAGGATAATGGTAATAAAAATTTAACTTTCGAAAATTAAAAACCATTTCGTCGTATAAACTTGAAAATTCATATTCTTATAAAATAAGGGAATAAGTATTCTATAAAACCAAGTGGGATTTAAACAAAGTTTTGAAAATTAGATTAGTCATTGAATTGATGGAAGTACCGGTTTAAGAATCAATAGATGGACCGTGGTTGAACCGGTTATTTTAAACTATTTTAAAAAATACATAATTAAATACTAAATATAAATTTACAAATTCAGTTAAAAATAAAATTTGATATTAAATTATACAAAAATACATTTACAATCAAAAGTTCATAGTAAAAATCTACCAAATAACAAGGAAATATTATTAATTAATATAATATTTATTCATAAAAAATATATAAAATATCAATATAATGACATCTTTACTAAATTGATTGATCTGTAATATTAACTTTTTTATTACTTAATTATAAATTAGAAAAACAAAAAATAAACAAAATAAAATAAAAAATATAAATGGACTGATTCAACGTGTTTATTTAACATCAATTCTTATATGATTTAATTTATTTTTAACTAGTTCAATCAATTATTGACTGATTTGATTATTTACTAAATTTAAAAATTATTTTAAATTAGTTTCTGATCAAACCGGGTAAACTATTTGATCAATTGCACTTGTTAGAACAGTGGATTTAAGAGAATCTAAATTCCCTATCAGTCCATCAACATTGAAATTAGAAGATCTTTTAGTGCAACTTATGGCTCTCCTTCATTCTCAATTTTCAGATCTATAAAATTAAAGTCAATAACTCCTCCCCCAAATTAAAGAAACACAGAAACCGACTTTAATTAATTTATTTTGTTTAGAAGTTTATGTGTTGGCGTGCCAAAAATATATTATATAAAATTATTATCCAAACTTACTGGAACAGACAATATACATATGATATTGACATTTGCATTATTTAATATTTCCCAAGCTGCCACGATTGACTCATATTTGCGATTTCATATAATTCTTATGCGATATACTATTATATTAGATTCATTGATTTATAAGGTTTACATATAAATCACGATGTCAATGAAATTCATGATCTCTTAAAGAAGCATATTCTTTACGTGAAGCTTCCATTAATATATTATTATTTTTTAGAGCAAATTCTCATTGTGGCATTGAAAAAACTCTTATTAAAATACGAACTTTAAGAAATTCTTTCACTTGGAAATTGGAATGAAAAAGAGGAGAAGATTGAGAGGGAGATGCTTCTTATTTCAAGCATGTGTATCATCCCAAGATTAAATAAAGAGAAACTATGCATTTTAAAATTATATTTATATTTTAAATTTTAAAACATAACACTCAATTTCATAAATTGTTAAAAAAATGAAAATATTACATATAAATTAAAAATAATATCTAAAAATCTCAAATGCTTTAAGCTTGCATTATCTTTATAATAATTCTAAAAAATAAAATGTTATGTTTTAAAATTTATGGACTCAGATTATAATTAGGCTTCAATTTCCAAAAAAAATTACATATACTTTCCAAAAAAATTATTTTTTATAAAATTATATTATATATTTATTTATTTATAAGAGACTCGAGCATCTCTAATAACAGTTCTTAAATAATTTTTAAAATAAAAATTTGTTTTTAGTTAGTTTTATTATTAGAGTGCGTTAGCGTAACTGCCATATGTAAAAATCGTTTTTATATAAAAACGAGTTCTTAGAGCAAAAGTAGTGGAGAATTGTGGGATAGAGTATAAAGATGTGGAGTAACTTGTGGAACCTATTTGTGAGTTTTTTAAAATTTTACTATTAGAGTATAAAGTTACTTAAAGCAAAAAGTGGTGATATGACATTGTAGGACGCATAATAAACAATTGATTAGAGTTATATTATTGAAAACACTTTAACTCAATAACAATTAATCATAAATTTATGACACTTATGTTAAACAAAATTATATTTTACAACTAAACATCAAATTGATGTAGTTTTGGAAACTATATTTTAAATGAAATATTATTTTATTATAAATTTTGAAACAACAAAATAGAATATTCAATTTCAGGAATCAGAATAACCCTTAGAACTTCCAGAAACAGAACCAAGACAGAGGCACCTTCATAGGATATTCTCCACTCTGGAATCTCTGTTTCTTTCTTCTTCTTCTTCTTTTTTTGTTTAATAAATCTCTCTTCTCTGTCTTGATTTCCTCATGCGAATTACTGTTCATCGTTTACAAAGTTAAAATTTCATGGGATTGTATTTTGACGTTGATACAACATATCTATTTGAAGGTCGATTATATATAAAATAGAGTGATGTAAGATATCAGTTTTATTAAAATGGTTAATAATTTTGACATAAAAAGGATTGAACAATGTGCATTTTTAAAATAGAGGACCGATGTAAACTATTTGAAATATCGATGATTAAAATGAAATTTAAAATAAAAATATAAAACCAAAATCCTTTTTTTTTTCTCCTAACATTAACTTTCTGCGTTTGGTTTAATTTTCGTGGAATCTCTATTTCACCTTGTTTGTTCAACTTATAACTTCATTGGCTATCATAAGTTGTTAAATTAAACGATCCAATTTAGAGGAAAAATAAACATACAAATTTGTTCCGTAAAAGAAGAAATAAATTAGAGAAAATTACCGATTTAGTCTGAAAAATTTAAAATTTTTTCAACTTAATATCTAAAAAATCAAATGTCTAATTAATCCCTAAGAAATTGCATTTGCTCCAATTCAATTTATTTGTTTGTTTAAATTGACCTTTGGTAATACAAATTTAATTTGTAAATACAGTAAATTTCCAGATTTAACAAAAAAAAATCTAGAAAATTAATAATCTTTTGAGGCTCAAACAGGCAATTTACTCAACAAATTAAGAATGGAGGAAGATGAAAATCAGAAGAGAGATAACCTTGAAGCAATCACGAAATTGAATGAATCTACAAGGTTCAGTTTAATTGATTTATGGTGCATGATTTTTCACGCGATGAAAAAGCCAATTTCATGAGATTGAAACTGAAGAAACCGCAGATTCATCCTCCAGTTTTGTCCTCTTCCTCGATCATTTTCGCAATCTCATCAATGGAAGCGAAAGGGAGAAAACAGAGCATAGCAAGAGAAAAAGCATAAAAAGTTTTGAGTTTCATTACATAAGTTGATCTAAAATAACATTACACTGCAGGGCAGGAAAATAAAATAAGCAAAGAAGAAAGAGACGAGGATCGTCGCTTCAAAAGTCGAGAGAGGTGTCGTCTTCGAGTAAAGAGGCCACCAAAGAACGTGGGGTTGCAGAGAACTGGGATTGCTTCTTCGCGAAACCACTCGGAGATTGGGTTCTGCGATTGTAAACGAGAGCCGATTTGGAGGGAAATTTGTCGAAGTTGCTGGGCTGCTGGTTCTGACGCTGAAGATCTTGAGTGTGGGGAAGAGGAAGAGAGGAGGGCTTGGGAGAAGCAGATTCCAGAGGCTGAGGAGGACGAGGGTAGAACAAGTCGGTGGGGAAGAAGTTGTATTGCTGAAGGCCAGCCATTGGAGGAAGAGCAAACACACAGAAAACACAGAGAGAGAGAGAGAGAGTGAGACGGTGAGCGAACGAATGAATGGTTTTGATTTGGTCGTCTTCAATTGCGTGCTCATGTGTTTTGTGGTGGGCGTATGTACTATTTATAGACCCAACACACGATACGAGCATGAATTTTGTGGTCAAGGTTAAATTTTATATTCAACAATTTAAATAATATTTTATTTTTTTAATAAAATTTTTAGAACTATCATTTAAAATTTGAATTTAGATTTAGAATTTAATGATTCAAATCAAATTAAATATAATACTTGTCTTTCTAAGCATAAGATCCATTTTCCAACAGAAACATAGGGGGACTTATTCTTAATATTTTTAGTATTTTTAGTCTGGATTCTCTTTTTTTATTATATAAACCAAAAACTCCAACTTGTTCGATCAAAAATAATAATTTGAGGTTGAAGAATAATTAAAATCATGAGTTTTGATTTTTTTCTTTTTATAATTTGGTTTCTTTAATTTTAAACGTCAATTTTATTTCTACCTTCAATCTCAAATGCAAATTAGAATGGAGTGATCTCAATCTGTGAATTTTTTTTGAAGTAGTTACCGAAAGAAAGTGCGCTCTATCTTTTTTCTTACTCAAATCTGATATCGCCCTTGCCTTTGGTCTTTTTGGTGGTGGCGGTCAGGAGGAGGCTAGCCACTACTCCTTTTCATCTTCCTTTATTCCGTCTGAGTAGATCTCTCTCAGGTAGTAGTTTTCTTTCGTTTTCTCCCTCGAGTTGTGATTTTCTTTTGTCTCTTCTAAGTAGTTTCTCTCTCGAGTAGTGGTTTACTATTTCCTCTATGTTTTTTTCCTTTTCGAGTGTGTTGTTTGGCTTTCAATCCTTTAAATGAGTTTTGGGGCTAAGAGTAATTTTGGAGAAAACAAAACTCATTATTAGTCAAAACGTGCAAACACTTATCAATATAATCTAAGGAATGATTCCAATAGTATACCTTGTTTTGTCTCTTTTGATTGGTCAATTGATATATACTTTTTTCTCTAAATCTCTGGATATGTTTTAGAGTTTCTTTGAAAGCTTTTTTTTTTATTTCAATTTTTCTTTTAAGACCTTTGTTGCATCTTGCCAATGCAATCTATCGATTTTTTTAATATGATTTGTTTTGTATTAAAAAAAATGCAAATAGAATCTCTAGTTGGCGCAACTAAAAAAAATGAATCTCTACTTATTTTCGTTTTTTTGTTACTATTTTTATATTAAAAATAGTGTATGTGCAACAGTTTTTTTTAACAAAATCAATCATACAATACAATGCTGAAATGTAAAAAATACTTAATTATTTTTAAAAATATAAAGTTGTCGTTTTTTAGTTGGAGAAATTACATCTATTTTTTTTTTAGTTTTTTAATTTTACTTTTACAGCACGACCCATTCTATTTTGGTGGTATCTTCAGGTTCGCTTCGGATGCTCAGAATTTCGGTACTGGCAGTTTTTCGTTCACACAAAAAGGTGCTAGTTTTGTGGTCTTCTGGTTGGCATTGAATATAATTCTTATTAAAAAATATTCTTAAAATTATGCCACTTTTTAAAGAAAATATATACTTTCATTTCTTACTATAAAATTCGTTGTACTGTAATTTGTTTTTTATTTTTATCTAAAAATTCATTATAATCCGTTTACCTATATAATTATTACAAGTAGAAATATTATATTCTTGTTTACACAATGGCAGATACGTTTTGTATGATGGATTACATTAGGCCATGTTTGGTATGAAAATATAATTTTGAGAGAAAGGGAATTTAATGCCTCCAATGAAATGGGATCCCTTTTCATTTATTTTTGGATAGATAGAAATATTAGATATTGGATTCTAATCTTTATTTCCTTACCTTCCATTTTAGATAACAAATATGCATCATAAGTTACAGGAATAAGATTTTATCTCCATTAATGGGTCTTGGTTTATGATATGCTCCATTTTGTTCTCTTAATTTGCTTTAAAGGGAGGAGGGAATGAAATTAAATATAATTAGATAAAGAAATTTTTTTAGGATAAAAGAGAAAGTCGTGTAATTTTAAAATTATACCGAAAAACTATAATTCACTTTAAAGAAATAATATCATCTCCGTCCATTACAAGCATAATTATAATGACAAGAGACGGCATTTAGAAGAGTATTTAAGACTACTAATTTGTGATTACATTAGCACCGTGCTTATTTTTATTTGGTTTAAATTTCAAATAGTAATTTTGATATTTTTTAAAAAAAATTAAAATTTGAATCGTTGGATTTGAAATTCAACAGTTTAGATAAAGACAAATAAAATGCTTATTCTATAAAGACAAACATCAGATCCCTTATGTTATGTCATATAATAAAAAATGAGAATTATTATTATATTTCTTTTGTTTTGTTTTTTCCTATTTATTTTTAATCAGTTGAATTTAATTATCATTGTAAGTGCTTGATTGTTTATCGTTTATTTATGAATATATTACAGTTCAATGATATATTCAGTTGTATTTAATTTAATGATATCTTATGCATTAATGCAATTGTTTTTTAATTTTTTAATTTTTTGGTAGAATAGAGAAGAAACTAAAAATAGGTAATAGAAATTTAGCTCCCACCGAATCCAAATACCTTTCAAAATAATAATAATAAATAATAATAAGAAACAAATAACATGAAATTTTCCTTATTATTATTATTATTTTCAAAGAAGTAGAATAAAGAAGAATTGTTTTTTGTGTTTTGTGGTGTGCGTTTGTTAATTGCCGTTTAGTTTGTTATTCGTATTCTGTTGTGTCTCTGTTGAACGAAGTTACATGAATTGACCGCAAAAACAAGAAAGAAACCAACGAGTCATTTGACTGCAAACAAGTCACAAAGGTTGGGCGTGGAGGCTGCCAAAGCCTCAATTGTTTTGTTTGTTTACTCTCAAAAGACAATTCAAAATAGTCAATATCTTCCTTGCCTTCCTTTTCCTGGTCAACCAAGAAGCTTCTTCCTTCTTTGAGCTTCAACTTTCTAATTAGTAATTACACCCTCATTCTGTTGCAGTGTGAAAGCTCTCATTCATAAGCTGTCAGTCATATAATTTTTCTTTACTCTTCTAGAAATTATACTAATAATTTATTTCTTAAAATATACATAGTCAATCATTTTAGTCTCTAAAAATTTAACTTTATATAAATTAGTCATTGAACGTCCTAGTCTCTTGAGTTAAATATAAATAAATACAAAATTTAAATTTAGTTTGTCTATATATAATTGGCACAAAAATTGAATTCATTAGTCTTAAAGTTGTAGCCACGATTGAAAGAATAATAAATTAACTGCATGAGGTGATTTATTTCCTTCATTCAATTGACCTTATAATTAAAACAGATGGTTATGATTTCAAGATTGCAAAGTCCAATTTTAATGCAAACTATAGACAATTTAGATTCACACAAGTTAGTTTCACAAAAGAATTAATTTATACAAAGTCTGTAATTTTTTAGACTAACTTGTTCAATACCAAAATTTCACAAACTACATTACAAGAGAATGTATATTTTAGAGATGAATTTATATATTTAATCAATTAAAAAATATAACTGCTTTAGAGAAGTGTCACTAACTATTACACATGTAAATCTTTCTTTTACTATTACTATAATAAAGAGGGAAGCAAAGTGTAATACCTTTAGTTTTTGTGGCGTCTTGGATAACAAAAATTAAAACTCTGTTAATTTTTCAAATGTATTTTTGAATATGAAATTTTTTTTTCCTGCTTGCTTGAAAGAGAAATGAATGTACATGATAAGTCAGAGAAATTTGATTCTAGTTGAATAATTAATGAGAGGGACCTATATGAAAAAATATGAAATTTTGGGGTAAAATTGTGGTTTCTGAAAAATAGGAGTGTAGGGGAATTAATTGAAGTGTTGAGATGAAATTTGTTAAGTGTGGAAAATATTTTTTAAGAGGAACTAATTTAATAAGGTGGATGGGAAAAATTAAAAAATTAAATGAGTTTTGCAAGAAAGCTCATCTTGATTTCAAAGGAGGAATTAATGAGGGACCTTGTGGCAATATTTGAAAGTTTAGCCTTCCCACACTTAGCAAAAATCAAATCACCATCCTTCCCCTTCTCATTTTTTGTCTGACTCGCTCCCTCTCACCTTTCTTGCTCATTCCAACCCCTATTTGTCAAATCTCTCCCAATCCTTGCTCTCTCTCCATTGGGTGTGCATTTTCCGGTTATCAGTGGCTCACCTTCACGCCGAGAAGTTTCAAAGACCAAGGTAAGGGTTAGGTTTTCTATTCTACTCTCCATTTTCGAAAGTCATGAACTTGTGGGCTAAAATTTTGTGTTTTGAGTTGAGTTGGATGTTTAAAGATAGTAAATTGTATGCTTTTGGTTCCTTAATCCTTCTTCCCTCTTCCCTTCATGTTTTGGCTGTCAAAGATTGGAAGAAAATTTGATTTCCAGGGTGAAATCCAAGTTATATCAGAAAACTTTAGAATGTTAGGGTTTTTGTGAAATTTTGAACTTGATTTATGGAATTTGAGATGATATTGAGTTTGTTGATGTGTTTTTATGGGTTGGATGATTGCTTTGAGGGCCAAAACACTTGGAAAACTTGAGATTTTGGTTTGGGGATGAAAGAGGAAGGTTAGAGGTTGAAGAAGACCTAAAAATCATATTTTTTGTTGTTGTTATTTTGCGATTCACCGTTGTAGCGGTGAAAGGCAGAACCTTCATTACTTTCTAGTTTAATTTTTAAATAGTTATAACTCTTTCGTCGAAATCTCGTTTTTAACAAATTTTATATCGTTGGAAAGGTTTTTGAGTGTAGTTTTCAATGCAACAAGTTCAATTGAGTTTTTTTTTTACCGTTTAGAAGTTATGACCAAATGAGTGATCAAAGGTCAGAACTAGTGATAAAGAGTTCCATATTTTGTGACCTAAATTACCTTATAAGGATACATTCTTTTGTTGACCCTAAGGCTATATGCCATAAGTTTTGATGATGACAAATGTATTTGAATAGTAGCATTGATATATATATATAAAGATTAATTATCATATATATGCTACAAGTACTTAAGCATGATTATGTTATTTAATATGTATGTTGCATATATTGAATCATGCTATTAAACTAACCATTGGGTTTGCAAGTAAGATATATTTTATAGGTTGGTTCAAAACAAGAAGAGTGAGCATTGTATTGAAGAACAAGGAAAAGCAATATCATACTTCACTCAAGGAAAACAACATGCAAGGATGAAGCTCCAAGAAATGAAAAATTAGAAGATTTGAAGTCTTGGAAGCTTGGATGCATCAAGATAGCCTATGTGTTTACATTAGGTATATTTTATATAGGCTAGTATACTTGTGCAACTCAATGATTTAGATTTGCATACATTGGCTCAATTATTTTGAACAAAAAGATAGTGAGATATGAAATTTTACAAAAGTTAGTTTTTGACCTTTGGTCACTCTTTATATCATATCTCATAAACGAAAAATCATTTTTTCAAGTATCTTAATCTCATTTGATAGTAGACTCAAAGATCTTTCCAAATGTATATTATTTATTGAAAACGGAGTCCAAATGAGAAATATATGACTATTTAAAATATAGTTTGAAAAACTGAAAGTTGATTATTCTGTTCTGACCTATAGTCAGTATTTTGATTATATCTTTTAAAAGAAAAATAAGTTTTGAGTAAAACTTGGCTCATTTGAAACTAGACTCCAAGAGCTTTCCAACGGTATATTATTTGTTTAAAACGGAGTTCAAATGAGGGAGTTATGAATTTTTAAAGAAAGCTCAAAATCTGGACTGCACTATAAGTGCTGTAACGGCTATATAACGGCTAGTTTTGTAAAATCTTATATATATGACCTTAGATACACGATTTTGAGTAAGAACAAAGTCTTACAATGTGATATTAACTTCTTCTATCATCTTTGAGAGAAAGGAAAGCATTCTTGAGCCAAATCTTGCATATTCTCTATCATTAAAGTTATTAGAGCTTCATTTGTTTTCATCTACTCTTTAGAGAGAGTTTCTTTGTATTGTTGATTTTGATCAACACATATATTATTCTGAGTTGAGGTTCGCAAGTACCGGTGTTGGAAGAACTTGCTTTGGGTTGAGGAGGAGCCCGGATTCATAAATTCTTCATTGTGGTTTCGCAAATACCCGGATCGAATTTGCGTGGTTGTAGTGGTTTGCAAGTACCCGGATTAAACTTGCAATTATAGTGGAAATACTCAAGTGGTCTCTTGAGTACTGGATGTAGGCTTGGATTAGCCGAACCAGTATAAATCTCCGAGTTTGCTTTCTCTATCCCTTACTCTTTAATTTGTGCATATTGATATCTATTCTTTAATTCCTTGATCTTTATAATTATTTATCTTGACACCACATTGATTTTCTGTATTATATTTATTATCCTAAGCATTGTACTTTTACAGAAAATCATTTTAACTTCCAATTAATTCTTGTGAAAAATTTATAAAACCTAATTCACCCCCCCTCTTGGGTTCCAACCATTACTTTCAATTGGTATCAGAGCTTGGGCTCTTGATTTAAGACTTAACCGTCTAAGAGTAAATATGGTTGGATCTAGTGAGTGGTTTATGTCTGAAAATTGTTCTTTCACAGAACCTCCAATTTTTTATGCTAATCATTTTCAATATTGGAAGTATGAAATGAAAATTTTTTTAATTTCAGTAGACCATGAACTCTGGGAAATTATAGAAAATGGTTTTTATATGCCTGTCAAGGAAGAACAAGGAAAATACATTCCAAAACCCAAGAGTGAATGGAATGATACTGAAAGAAGTTTAGTGCAACTCAATGCTAAGGCAAAATTGATTATTTCTTGTGCATTGAGTCAAGATGAATTTTTCAGAATTTCCAATTGTGCAACTGCTAAGGAAATGTGGGAAACTTTAGAAGTTGCATATGAGGAAGATCTTGTTGCAATGGAATTAAAGTCTAGAAATCTCATTAATGAACTTGATATCGCTCAAACGAAAAATTGTGAAACCATTAATGAGATACGACTTGTGCTTAATCAATTGCAAGCTCTTGGTGTTGAACTTACAGGAAAATCTCAAATCACCAAGGAGATAGAAGAAAAAGAAAAAGGAGAAAAAGAGAAACCACAACCAAAAACTGAATCATCAAAGAAAGCTTACCTATCTTCCATTTGGGAAAATAGCAATTCCGATGAGGAGAACACAAATGAAGAAGCCAACACTTGTCTTGTGGCCAGAGATAAAGATGAGGTAAATTCATTTGACTACTCTTTTGAAGAATTACAAGATGCATTTGATGATTTACATGAAGAATCTCTTATACTTGCAAAGAAACTAAATATTTCAAAACAGAAAAACTCTTCTCTTGAAAATGAGTTGGAAACATTGAAAAACGAATTTTCTATTTCCAAGGAAGAGAATTTTGTTTTTGAAAATCAAAACAGAACTTTGCAAGAAGAGAATTTGATTTTAAAGGCAAATATCTCTACCAACAAAAATTGCTTTTGTACCAAGTGTGATTCCTTGAAAAAGGAGAATGAGGATCTTAAAAACACACTTAAAAAACTTTCTCAAGGTAGAGAAATTCAAAACTCTTCTGTTGAGAAACAAAGTAGTAGCTTTAACAAAATTGGTTTTGTTCTTAACAAGTCAAATCAGAAATATTTCGAAAACTACTTTGTTCCTACAAAAATGTCCAAAAGTCCACCTTGCACTTGTTTTTATTGTGGACTGAAAGGACACAAGTCTTACTCCTGTTTTTATAAGAAAAATCTTGTTCATGGAGTAAAAATGAAATGGGTTCAAAAAGGACCTCATGACCCAGGCAAACCCAAAAAAATTTGGGTATCAAAGACAAAGGATTAATTTGCAGATTTGCCTCGAAGCAAGGAGCGGAAATAACTTTTCAATGGCTACATCATTCAAACTCCACTCTCTTACATCAAAAGGAGGCAATGGATAAGTAAACATATAAGCTAGAATGCATTGTAAGAAATTTGACTGATATGTTTACTGCTCTTTAATGCTTTTGTCTGTTCTCTAATATGCATTACATCTATCCTTGATACTCATGCATGCTATATCTGAAAACAATTGTTAGGTGTGCAGCTTATAGATTCAAATTTTGTTTTGAGCTAAAATCTTTCTTCCAAATTTTGCTCAAACTATCCTTTTTACCGCATCATGAAAACTTGCTTCTATTACACGTACATTTTTCTTGTCTTCACAACAATAAGATTACTCCTACCCATAGTATTTATCCTTGCTGTAATCTTATTTAAATATTTTCAATGAAATCAAATTTATTGCAAAATTGCATTTCATGGAAGCATAGCACTTTTATTAATATGGCATATCTTGAACATAATGTTGCTCCTAGTGCTCGAGATTTATTTGAACATCAAAGTGCTCCACCAAAAGTGTTTTGCAGGAGTTAATCCTCAAAATTATCCTCTAAAGCACATTCTTTCCTCTGCTCTCCGAAATCAGTAAGATTTATAGTTTTGAAGTTGATTGGTCGACCAACGCTCCTATCAGTAGTCGACCAACGAAGCCTACATTGAACCAATGCTTGATAGATCTTGCAAATAATCAATCAATTAAGATCATTAAAATTGTAAGAAGACAGGATCGATCAAAAGAAGAGCAATGAGCAAAACAAGGATATCAAAATCTTGAAGAGGAACTTCAAGAAGCAACAAAAGTTTGCCAAAATTGATGAGTATCTCTATTCTTTACTTCTTCATTATTTAATTGAATGATACTCCTTGATCTCAATTGTACATTCTGGCAAATTTTTTTTTACTGTCATACTTTCATTGCAATGACATATTATTTTCTGACATCTTACATACTTGATCACAACATGACATATAAAAATATGTTAAATACTTAAATTATTTTTTTTAATACATCATGGTTTGAGCATTATACATATCATCTCTTTTACATAAGCTGTAACTTATGAACCATTGTTTATGGATTATAGTTTATATCTGATTATATCTTATTAATCCATATTACCTCAATTATGTTACTACATACTCTGATTATAATATGTTTTATCTTGAGTAAGTATGTAACTTGCTTTTGCTTTGAAATGATGATATATATATCCATGTCAGAAAATTCTTTCTATCTTTAAAATGGATATATATTTTTCAAAATATATATATCCTTCTATTGTACAAAATTTGTGCGGCTGATTTTCTTTATCTTTCTTTATTATTATAATTTTTTTTAAGTACCGTCATCTGAAAGAAACCACTTGCATTAAAATAAAAAAAAACAAACCGAAGGATTACATTGCATTAAAAAAAAAAGGGAAGGTTTGCTCATGGATGAGCAATCTACAGGCGAGGTGGTCTCGGATTAGGTGGGTTGTATTGAATCATCACCCCTCGGCCATTCCTTGGAGCAAGAGACTGAGCAATGTCACGGAGGGTAGTGTAAATCCAATTCATACAATCAACACTTCTTTGTTGTTGATTGCAGAAGCATTGGGTAGACCAATAGAAGAACCTATCTATTCTTGAAGTCAGTGCCGCATTGTTGCGTTTAGCTAACTTCTCCTGGTCCTCTATCATCTTCTTCAGTTTCTTCACCTCCTGCTCCAGACAACCAATTTTGTCTTCTGACGTATGGCCTGTACTAATCTCCTCAGCTTCTTCGATCTTCATCTTCTTCTTTTGGTTCTCTTGAGATTCCTCCAAAGGTCTTTTGCCTTTGTCCTTGCCTAGACTCAAGTTTAAGTCGAGCTCTTCCTCCCTTGCCTCTACTGTGAGATCAATGAACTTTCTTGCTGCCATGGTTTGGAAAATTCAAAAATTTTTGTAGGAGTATGAAGAGAGAGGAATGTCAGAAAGTTATAGGCTCAGAGATGAATACTCTTTGTGGTGTGGTGATTGAGAACTCTGGGGCAGTCTTTATAGAGAGAAAATTATGATTAAGAGCCAAAGAAGATATATCTTCGCCGCACCCCTACACGCTCATCCTATGGATTTCTGCAAGCTGGAAGCCAAAAGTCTAGAGTACGCATGCACACCGATAACGCGTCACATTAATGGCAAAACCACGAAAGTCAATTTTCGGTGGATTTGCGGCTGATTTAATTTGTTTTGATTAGAAATTTTAAGGATTAATAAAATGGTGATATTCAGAACCGTATCACTCTGCTTTGTTGTGTTGTTCTTGAGAGCATACATGATTACATCATGCTGTGATTATATGTATCTAAGAACATATGTTGTGTATGCTATTCATGCATCATGAGCGAAGGCTATGGCTAAGAATAATATTTCATGATTCCACATGCACTCATACAAAATGAGCTGTCAAAAATTTTACATGTACTCATCCTCAAGATACATATATAAATTCATTTTGAATGGGTATATAAATTGCTTCCTTTGTGCTGAAATTTATCTTATCCTTTATGAAGCAAATTTGTTTTGAAAAAGGACTTTAAAAATGCTTCTGTTATGTTAATATGTTTTATCATATGAAGCAACATTCTTTTTGAAAAAGAAAAGATTTTAAAGATCTCTTTTGTTGTAGATAACAAAAGGGATGAAAAATATTGATGTTTCATATATAGATTATGAACTATATGCTTGAATATATCTTATTACACTAATCCATATATATTGCTTCCTTAGATGAAACGTTTCTAAATTCCTTCGAAGCAAAATGTTTTAGAAAAATATCGTGAATCTCTTGAATTGCTTCCACAATGCTGAAATTGCTTTGCCATATTGAAGCATTATCTGTTTTGAAAAGAAAAGGATTTGAGTATCCTTATTTTAAATCACTTTTGCTATATGTTGAAATAATTTTATGCATATATGCAGAAATTGTTTTTCAGAAATCTTGAAAAATATTATTATTCGATTTATGGATTATGATTAATATTCTTGTTTATATCATGCTTTGCTAATCCATATATCATACTTCTGCTGTGTGTTGTAAGTATTTCTATCATATGACAGCAAATGATGTTTTTTTTTCAAGGAGTTTAATTTTTCTGCTATTTACTAAAAATGCCTCTTCATAAACAAGCAGAAATCATTTTCAATGAAAATATTGCAGAAATTTCTTCAAAAATCTTACTTCAAAATTCTGCAATCAAAAACTGAATTTCCTTTATAATGATTTGGACAATCTTTTTCAAAGGAAAAATGTTATGAAATTCAGGGGGAGCTTTGTCTCACTTGAATGTATTTTTTTTGAAAAAAAATATATCTTGAAAAATTGGATATTCATTATTCATTATTCTTTTTCAAATTATGCAAGGTTTAAGGGGGAGCCTAAAACTCTTTCAAGTTTTATCTTTTGGCTCATTTCATTTGACATGAGAAAAATTTTTCTAAAATTTTCTTTTTACATGTCAATGAAATCAATGATAAGTTTTGATGTATCCTTACCCCATACTATATTGACATCTTCTGACATCCTGACTTAAAGAAGGTATGTGCTTTAACTTCTATATATTGTGTTCCTTACACCTTTTTGTTGATGTCAAATAGGGGGAGAAGAAACAATAGAAAAATATGTATACGTGCTTATAACATTGCATTCATTATCTTGTGATACATATTTTTCTGTGGTGATTTGTCATCATCAAAAAGGGGGAGATTGTTGACCCTAAGGCTATATGCCATAAGTTTTGATGATGACAAATGTATTTGAATAGTAGCATTGATATATATATATATAAATATTAATTATCATATATATGCTACAAGTACTTAAGCATGATTATGTTATTTAATATGTATGTTGCATATATTGAATCATGCTATTAAACTAACCATTGGGTTTGCAAGTAAGATATATTTTATAGGTTGGTTCAAAACAAGAAGAGTGAGCATTGTATTGAAGAACAAGGAAAAGCAATATCATACTTCACTCAAGGAAAACGACATGCAAGGATGAAGCTCCAAGAAATGAAAAATTAGAAGATTTGAAGTCTTGGAAGCTTGGATGCATCAAGATAGCCTATGTGTTTACATTAGGTATATTTTATATAGGCTAGTATACTTGTGCAACTCAATGATTTAGATTTGCATACATTGGCTCAATTATTTTGAACAAAAAGATAGTGAGATATGAAATTTTACAAAAGTTAGTTTTTGACCTTTGGTCACTCTTTATATCATATCTCATAAACGAAAAATCATTTTTTCAAGTATCTTAATCTCATTTGATAGTAGACTCAAAGATCTTTCCAAAGGTATATTATTTATTGAAAACGGAGTCCAAATGAGAAATATATGACTATTTAAAATATAGTTTGAAAAACTGAAAGTTGATTATTCTGTTCTGACCTATAGTCAGTATTTTGATTATATCTTTTAAAAGAAAAATAAGTTTTGAGTAAAACTTGGCTCATTTGAAACTAGACTCCAAGAGCTTTCCAACGGTATATTATTTGTTTAAAACGGAGTTCAAATGAGGGAGTTATGAATTTTTAAAGAAAGCTCAAAATCTGGACTGCACTATAAGTGCTGTAACGGCTATATAACGGCTAGTTTTGTAAAATCTTATATATATGACCTTAGATACACGATTTTGAGTAAGAACAAAGTCTTACAATGTGATATTAACTTCTTCTATCATCTTTGAGAGAAAGGAAAGCATTCTTGAGCCAAATCTTGCATATTCTCTATCATTAAAGTTATTAGAACTTCATTTGTTTTCATCTACTCTTTAGAGAGAGTTTCTTTGTATTGTTGATTTTGATCAACACATATATTATTCTGAGTTGAGGTTCGCAAGTACCGGTGTTGGAAGAACTTGCTTTGGGTTGAGGAGGAGCCCGGATTCATAAATTCTTCATTGTGGTTTCACAAATACCCGGATCGAATTTGCGTGGTTGTAGTGGTTTGCAAGTACCCGGATTAAACTTGCAATTATAGTGGAAATACTCAAGTGGTCTCTTGAGGACTGGATGTAGGTTTGGATTAGCCGAACCAGTATAAATCTCCGAGTTTGCTTTCTCTATCCCTTACTCTTTAATTTGTGCATATTGATATCTATTCTTTAATTACTTGATCTTTATAATTATTTATCTTGACACCACATTGATTTTCTGTATTATATTTATTATCCTAAGCATTGTACTTTTACAGAAAATCATTTTAACTTCCAATTAATTCTTGTGAAAAATTTATAAAACCCAATTCACCCCCCCTATTGGGTTCCAACCATTACTTTCATCTTTGAGGCATATTCCACATCTTTTGAAGAGGATTAGTTAGCTTGAAGCTAAGGTGAGGGATCAAACATCACTTTACCTAAATTATGTGATTCTTTAATTATCCTAAAGAATATTAATCTCATTATGGTATATGTTGGGAAGGTTATATGGACTATTTTTATATCATTTAGAACATCTTATGGTAAATGCTTAGAAGTGAGGAGTAAATCTATATTATCATCTTGGTTATGTGTGGTTTTCCACTATAACCACTTGGTGAAAATTGTGTTGGGTTATAGTGAGATCATTGACACAGTATGAATGGATAAATCGAAATTTTGGGTAAAGAATTAATACAATTATATTATATTTGGTTCTAACTCTATGCATTCGATGTTACAAGAAATTAGATGTGTGGGTTACTTGAATATTTCTATATGGCTACATTATGAGATCATTATTTTATGACTCACTAATTATATGAATTATGTTATTGTGGATTGACATGTGAATTTAGAGGATGAGAGTATTTGTATCATGGTTGAATATATTATGTTCATGGTATGTGGTTGGGGTATGAGTATCGATATAAGTTCTATGATTGATTACTGTGACATATAGGAATGTGGAATTTTCCCTTAGTCTTTAAGTATTTGTGGCATTATAGCTACTGTAAATGGTTGTGTGACGAGAGAATGATGATAATATGTAATTTAAATAAATTTAATATATACTCTTGGCATCAATTATAGCGAGGGACTAACTTTGATTATTTTAATACATGTGAATTGTATACTAAAAATTATGCATGCTTTATTTTTCCATTTCAATGGCATGATGGAATACATTGGTGTTATTCTTTGTAAAATAGAAATATATGGGTGTTAGTGACCTCAATGGTTGTGAAGATGAAAATTAATTATTTTGCTTGAATTACCTGGAAGGTATGCGTAATGTGAAGGCTTATTTATTGATGGTTAGAATACTTTTATAATTTCAAGAGATGAAACGGGAGCCTGTATGACCCTCTTATTTCTTTTATAAATAAAAATTACCCCAGTTGCTTCTGATGATGCAGCGTGAAGAATTCTATCTATATCAAAATGGGCAAGTGATTAGATAATGCCACTTGACTTTTTTATGAGAAAAATATTGACACATTTAGACAAGTAGTTGGATGGTGCCATTTGATCCTTTCATGGTAATCTTGTGGAAACTTTTTATTATATGGCTAATTATATGAGCATTGGATATCTGGTGACAATTAGTGAAGTGTATTTATATTTATTGTTGAACACACTTGTTGATTAATATCCTTTCTTTATTACTGAGTTGTTGGAAGATGTTGGGTTGATTCATCCCTCTTGGGAAGTATGTAATAAGTACTTTCAAAATGATGTGTAATGCAAATACCCATGTGACAACTGATTACTTAGTATGTAGAAATATGAATTCCTGATATAATTTGTGCTTGTTCTTGTTTATGGTAATTTAAAGATGCGTCATAAATTTTTGGTTGACTGAAAAATGTTGATTATTTTGAGTTGTAATGATGGTTTTAGATTGGTAGTCTATTGTGTATATTGAGCGTAGGTTATGTGGTCCATGTGTGCAATATGGACTGGTGATGTTGGATGAAGTCTTCCATTGATTCCACCCCTATGCGAAGTACTTGATTTGTATTTTCTTTTGGTTGATTGTTTCCCTCACTGACTTCGATACTCATTTTATCTTTTGTATCTCTTGCAAGTTCCTCGAGTTGTTGGTAAGTTTTCGTATGAGGAATAGTAGAGTATCCGGATCCCCATTCATTTGAGATGGGATGTTGGTATCGTCATTATAAGTTTGGTGGGTTGAGTCACTCTGTAGTTAAATAAAACGCTTAGGAATCTTGTATTGATATTGGAATGGATTGGAAATGAGATGTGTATGAATGTTGATTATAATTTTTCATTGTAATTATTCATTGGAACAGATAATACTGCGATATTTAAGTAAATTATTATATTATGTTGGAATGGAACCTTTCAATTATACCTTTAAAGTGTGTTGGTTGTATTTTTGTTAGGCTTATAATGGTGGACAAAGTTCACCTTCATACTAGTCATGTTTTCAGATTGGGGGCATGACACAAAGCCATGAAGAATCTTGAACCCTGCTAATCAACAAAGCATCATAATCAGTTCAACTAAACAGAAACTTCAGTTTGTTGATTCAAATGCCAGCTTTAAGGCCTTAAATAGGGATAAGACATATTAGACAAAACTTCAACTCAAGAACACAGGCTATGCTAGAAGAATCAAAACTCAAAAACCCAGACCAGCTCATCTGCAGTGCATTCCAACATTCTCTTACGTGGAAGTTGCGCAGGAATCTGATGATGGTGCCAAAAAAACAAAAAAAACAAAAGATATTTCAGGCTCCATTGAAGAAGTCAGTGAAACCCATAATTCAACAGCTCTAACACTAATCCCTTAAAATATATTTGTTGACCCGATCAACAGATTAACGATCACATATTCAAGGTACTTCGCTTATTCTAAGTTCTAAATTACATATTACATTTTAAAGAATTTTAAAGTATTTGGCATATTGTTATCTTATATTTCATTTCATAAGTTATCGAGATATAAGATTACATAATATTTTATATCCTTATGTTGGTACTTTTAACTTTTAAATTGTAATAAGACAGAAGCGCTATTTTATGAAAGCTAATATATTTAGAGTAAAATAAATGATACATCCAGTTCTTAAATGATCACTTGTCTCTCAAATGAATCTTCCAAAGATAAAGCCCTTTTAGTTTAGTTCTTGGAAGATTATTCCTCTCTAAATTTGGCCCTTCAAAAATAAATCCTTTAAATTTAGTCATCTACATTTCTCAATAAAAAAAGTCGCTTTGAGAAGCACTAGTTGCTCTATAATCTGGCATTGATACAAAAACATCACTTTTAGGGGTTAAAAACATCTTAGCAATTAATTAAGTTATTCAATAAACATATGCTAAGCATACAAGTAAAATCATTAATTTATTTAGTTTGTTACCAAGTTCGCATGCCAAATCCCAAATCCATTTTTCGAAGTTCCAAGAGACGAGGGAACACACTTACGCTATCCAAACCAAAACAGAACACCAGTCATAATCTCAAACAACAATGAAAACCAATAAAGAAATGCTACAAACCTAGAATTCGAAGGAAGCCAGCATCAATCCAGGTCCTTCACAACCTTAATTCCCATGGTGTTAGCAGTGCCAATGATTGATTTGCTAATAGATTCAAGAGACATGTACTGGCAATAAGGATCGGACTGTTTAACCTTAGCGATCTCGTAAATGTGGTTCAGGGAGAGCGTCGAAGCCACCACGTGGCCCGGCCGGCTGCTACCGGACTCAATGCCCGCTACTTTCTTCAGGTACCACGTCACCGACGTAGACTTCACGGTAAATTCGAAGGTGTTGTCCTTGAAGGCTGTAATGTTCACCGCCATAGGTTTGTCCGGCTTGTACTTCTGCGTTCGTGCGTTGAAGTCCTTGCAGAAGGCCATTAGGTTTAGCCTGTATTGACCCAATGCCGGACCAACCGGTGGCGCAGGACGTGCAGCTCCTGCAGGCACCGTCAGCCGGACCGTCGCCGCCACGGGCCGCCGGGCCAGGATCTCCTTGAGGGTCGACGTGATGGTCGGATTCGCTCCTCTTGCAGTGACGGAAACGACAAACTGAGGGTTTAAGCCTCATTTTTATTATTATTAATTTATTATTTTATAGATGAATGCCCAGCCCAATTATAAGTCCACTTCTATTGGCCCAGTACTACCCAATCAGCCCAACCAAAAGAATATGAATAAAACACTTCAAACGAAAAGATGGGAAAGAATTTTACGAGAAAAACAAAAATCTTCAAGAGAAAAACAAAAAGAAGCTCCTTTCCGCCCTTCCTATTATATTCATTCTTGGTTTGTTTGTTATCTTTGACTTGCTTACTGCTCTAAAATTCACTGATTAACAACATTATTGCTTAGCTCATTTCCTCTGATGAATGGAATGAATTTGTATCTAATTGTTTTTTTGAATTCTGCTTTTGTCTGCGGTTGAGTGGGTTTGGGGTTAATTTAAAAGCGAATAAGACGAGCCCGGCTCATCAAACCCATACTCGAGGTGGGGTTTTGACGGCTATTGCCAGACTGTGTGTTGGTTAAAAGGAGCAGGACCATTATGTAACGGGGATTCAGCGTGGAGCCCGTCCCGTTCGCTTGCCGGCTAATAACGATAATAAAGATAACAAGTAATGACGACTTTCCATTGGCCAGCGTGGAGCTTTGACTCTTTTGTGGCAGCTATCCTTTCGCTCCCTCTTACGCACAAACTTCCAACAATCAAAGTTTCCTCTTGTCTTGTTTCGCCCCATTCTCCCCCTTATCCTGCTTCAGTTATCATCCTCTATTTCTATCCAAATCATTGCGCACTTTTTCTGATGCGGGGCCTCGTCATCATTTGGTAATCTTTATCCCCTGCCTTATATCTTTCCCCCTTCTGCTTCTTTGAGTCACATATTCGCTTTTCACCACTCTGTATCCCTGGGCCTTTCTCTTCTCTATTCCCTATTGTGCTCAATAACCTGTTATATTGTCCGCAATCTCATCGGGGCTTGTAGTCCAGTTGCTTAAAGTTGGGATTTGGGAGTAGAATCTGGTTTGCCGTAACAACCCTTTTTGGTTAAAAGGTTGGGATTAAAGATTTGATTTCTGGGTTTGATAGAAGGCGCTTTCTTTTCTTGTCAAGTTTTACGAGGCGTTTAGGTTTCCTGCGGTTGGAAATCTGAGGATACACCCACTTTAATTGATATTCTTATGTACAAGCTTCGGAGTTGATCACAGGATACACCGACAGGTCATTGATTTTTTTTTTTTAAAAACAAATTTAGTATCAATGGTTTTCTTCGCAGTTGTCATGCTTTCTTTTAGTCAGAGACATATACAAATCGCCAAAAGCCTTGCCTTTCATATTTTGCTCTTTAAATAGCCAAAATACCCATATATGCCATATCAAATCCAGCTCAACCTATTTCGCTGTTGTTAGAACCCAGTGTTGTTGTAATTACCTGATCCATTCAGTTTCTCACTATTATAGTTTTGACTCGTGAGAATAGACTATTTGCCTTTTACTTTTGATTAAGGAATGGATATAAGTAATGAGGCTGGTGTCGACCCTTTTTCAATTGGGCCCTCAAGCATTGTTGGACGAACAATTGCTTTCAGGATTCTTTTCTTCAAGTCTATTTCACATTTGAGGCATCAGATATTTCGTGTATTGTTATATCTGTTCTATAGATTTAGGGGAAGTATAACACCCATTGTGTCATGGTTGCATCCAAGAAATCCGCAAGGGATATTAGTAATGATGACAATAGTTGCTTTCTTGTTGAAAAGGTGCACAAATGTGAAAGCAAGGGCTGAAATGGTATATAGGAGAAAATTTTGGAGAAACATGATGAGATCTGCATTGACCTATGAGGAGTGGGCTCATGCGGCTAAGATGCTTGATAAAGAGACACCAAAGATGAATGAATCAGACCTTTTTGATGTAGAATTAGTGAGGAACAAGCTTAAAGAGCTCCGCCACCGTCGTCAAGAGGGATCTCTTAGAGACATAATATTTTGTATGCGTGCTGATCTTGTTAGAAATCTAGGTAATATGTGTAACCCTGAGCTTCACAAAGGTAGGCTTCAGGTGCCCAAATTAATCAAGGAGTATATTGATGAGGTATCTACTCAATTGAGGATAGTATGTGAGTCTGATTCAGAGGAGTTATTATTGGAAGAGAAGCTTGCTTTCATGCATGAAACAAGACATGCCTTTGGGAGGACTGCTTTGCTGTTAAGTGGGGGTGCATCTCTTGGAGCTTTCCATGTTGGTGTAGTTAAAACACTAGTAGAACACAAACTCTTGCCTAGAATAATTGCTGGTTCAAGTGTAGGTTCCATTATGTGTTCTATTGTTGCTACTAGGTCTTGGCCGGAGCTTCAAAGCTTTTTTGAGGATTCATGGCACTCATTGCAGTTTTTTGATCAAATGGGTGGGATCTTTACTGTTGTGAAGAGGGTTATGACATATGGTGCTGTCCACGAGATCAGACAGTTGCAAATAATGTTGAGGCATCTAACAAGCAATCTTACATTTCAAGAAGCTTATGACATGACAGGTCGAATTCTTGGGATAACTGTTTGCTCGCCGAGAAAGCACGAACCACCTAGGTGTCTTAACTACTTGACTTCACCCCATGTTGTTATCTGGAGTGCAGTCACAGCTTCTTGTGCCTTTCCTGGCCTTTTTGAGGCTCAAGAATTGATGGCTAAGAATAGAAGTGGAGAGATTGTTCCTTACCACCCTCCATTCAATCTGGGTCCTGAGGAGGGTTCCACACCGGTGCGCCGTTGGAGAGATGGTAGCTTGGAGGTTGATTTACCTATGATGCAGTTGAAGGAGCTGTTCAATGTCAATCATTTTATTGTCAGCCAGGCCAACCCTCATATTGCTCCGTTATTGAGATTGAAAGAATTTGTAAGAGCTTATGGAGGCAATTTTGCTGCCAAGGTAATAATACATCCATCCACTTGCACCTTTATAAAAACACAGTACATAGTACACATATTCATGCTTCTATCTATTGTTAGCATACTGTTGCCCGTTGCTTCTTCTATGAATTTCACTAAGACTAGATTTAGTTAATGTTCGTAGGTATTTGCTATTAGGTTCTCTAATTAAAATATAACATGTGTAGGATAATTTTTTAAGGGCATAGTCATGTGCTGACCTATGACAAACATTCATTGATCATATTTTTATTAGGAAACTTGATAGCAAACACCTCACTATCGCATTTTCATTGCCCAGATGAATTGTGAACCCTCTACCTCTCAACCAAAAAATGCCCTTCCCCTTAGAAGAAAGTATGTTTGATGTGATATCCATTATTGAAAGGTTGGATTTTCTATATGCTATTGGTTAACTGGTGCTTCAGTCTCGTCCAGTTTAGCTATAAAGGTTCCTCATTGTTGGACTAAATATGTGAACAGATCAAAGGTTTACATTTTCGCATATGTTCATTTCCATTTCGTTATATCTGATTTTGACCTTATTGTGATGTGTTTTTGGGGTGTGCTTTCTATATCTGTATATCTGCCCATGTGTATATCTGAAATGTATGCTCTATGCAATTGTTATTGGTTGGACAAAAACCCGAGTTTCATCAACTCTCCTACTTCACTCCCCTTTCATTCCCTAGGGGCGAATTTTACCTGCAAAATATGGATGACTAATAGAGGTTATTACCATCTTGTTTGTACTAACATAAATCTCTGGCTATTTTTTTTCAGCGTTTTAATACTTTAAGTTGATAGTTAGTGGCTTAGTGCTCAATATGTGGTTCGAGTTATGGAATTTGGTTAAGTAACAAACTATATGCGGTATTGCGGTGCAAAAATTGATGTTGAAACAGCAGTAAAATTTTCTCAGGAATTTCTATTATCCCTCCTACCATTTGTGACCCAACCAAAGGCAGGTCTGCCTTGTAGTCTGAATGACAGCTGCAAATTGAGAATTCTTCAATTCAAAGTGTGGAGTGCATTTTTATTTGGGGGGTTTATTAAGAATAACATTAGTGTCCTCCTACTGTTATCTATTTTAATTTCTGAGTTATACATGTTATCTAATTGATCTGAAATGTGCTCCATATATTGATGTGGATTTTGATGGTGTAGCTTGCTCATCTTGCGGAGATGGAGGTGAAACATAGATGTAATCAAATACTGGAACTTGGTTTTCCGTTAGGTGGACTTGCCAAGCTTTTTGCTCAAGACTGGGAGGGCGATGTAACTGTTGTTATGCCTGCTACTCTTGCTCAGGTAAATTAATGCCCAGAGCAAGTTTTTATATCTGATACCTGGCCATTTGGAGAATAAATTTGTTTCAGCCATATATCAATATTAAGAAAAAGTACCCGTTTTCTCTTGCCCACCTGAGCTGATGCTTCTCTTTTTATATTCTTGACCTCTTTTCATTAATCTTTTTTTATTATGAAGAAAGTGATATCTTGCTTATGTAAGTGTTAGATTTTATGATAAAAACTATTCATGGACCTTCATCTAATAAATTTAGCTTTAAAAAAAAATTAGCTTTTTATTTGAAATGGTATTTGACATAGTATTAGAGCCCCTGGGACCAAGAAGTTTGAACTTTGATCATTACCACCTCCATCCTTCACAGCACAAGTTAGATGAGCCCATGCTTTATCCACACTCAACGCAAATGACTTTGGTGTGAAGGAGCATGCTAGAAATTATAATAAAGATTATTTCTGTGTCTTCGCTTAAGAGCATAAACTTTTGAGTTGAAATAGTCTTCCACAATAAGTTATTTACATTTCAATGCAGTTTGTAACTGAGGAATTGTTTTTTCATGTTTGTGTTGCACCAGTACTCAAAAATCATACAGAACCCTTCTCACGTTGAGCTTCAAAAGGCAGCAAACCAGGGGAGAAGGTGCACTTGGGAGAAGCTCGCAGCCATAAAAGCAAACTGTGACATTGAGATTGTTCTTGATGAGTGTGTTGCCTTGCTGAACCACATGAGAACACTCAAGAGAAAATCCGAAAGAGCTGCTGCTGCTGCTTCTTCTCATGGTCTGGCCAGCACTGTCAAATTCAGTGCTTCGAGAAGAATCCCTTCATGGAACTGCATGGCACGAGAGAATTCCACAGGCTCACTTGAAGACTTTTCAACAGATGCTGCTTCCTCATTGCATCAAGGTAATACTAAAAATTGGAAGCCCCACCGTGGCCTACATGATCATGGAAGTGACAGTGAATCTGAAAACGTTGATTTGAGCTCTTGGACACGTTCTGGTGGGCCTTTGATGAGAACTACTTCAGCAAATACGTTCGTAGACTTCATCCAGAACTTGGATTCTGATACTGAACTAAGTAGAGGCATGGCGGGTCACCCTAGGGTTCATATGGTTCAGTATAATCAGAGTCCAAGGGTCACAACACCGGATAGCATAACGGTGAATGAAGGTGATCTTCTGCAGCCTGAAAGGATACATAATGGGATTGTGTTTAATGTTGTCAAGAAAGAAGACTTGGCACAACCTGGGACTCATGATTTTGAACAGTACAGCCCTGAGGTTGCTGAATGTGTTGTCCAAATTGACTGTCCAGGGAAGGAGATGGATGCTACTAGCTCTGCTTCTGACTGTGGAGATAATGATTCTACAGCAGCCGACTCCTCAATAACTGATCATCCTGCCGCAGATGTGGATAAGAATCAGACCATTTTAGACACTTAATTCTCAAATTTCTTACTCTTCCAGTGACTCTTAAATATTTTAGATGTTATGTTTTTCATTTAGATTGTAAATAACATAGTGTCTGATCTTGCCAAGGATCTGTATTCTTGTATAGCTCATAATTTGAGTGATTGAGGAATCTTAAGAGAAAGAGGGAAAAAAAGTTGTTGTGCACAAAATAAAATTGATTGAAAAATTAATAATAATTATTCTCCATATGTTCTTTGGACTAAATTTTTGAAGTGTGATAAATTTAAGATATTTTGATCTATACTATTTATTATAGATTATTGTAAAAACTATTTATTGACCTTCACTTAAGATGCATTTGTTTGCACTTAATGGGTATTTGAACATGATTGATTTAGATTTCAATCCATCAAGTGTGTATATTTTTTTATTTTTATTAAATGTTTAATTGTTCTATAAGGTTTTATTGAATCAAATAATAGGAAAAGTCTTAAAAGTTTTTAGAAATTAACTGTTTTGAACATATCTTTTACTACATATATTTAATGCGTATAGCTGTTGAAAAAACAAACAATTTTAATTATTTAGTATTCACATTTAAACATATTATCTTAATAATCATATATCTATTCAAATTCTGAACTCTTAATTTTAAAAGAATCAAATGGCCACCCTAATAACCTAATCTTCTTGGTTAAAATATTCATTTGACATCATATAACTGTCTTATAATTGTAAATTTTTAAGTTGAAATGGCCCTGCCAAATGTCAACCATTTTAAACATCCATTTTATGTTGCCGTTTGGGTTTAATACCTAGCTAATAATTGAAATAATCGAAAGAGCTTTTCAGTTGTGGGAATAAAATAACTTAATCTTCTTGGTTAAAATAGTCATTTGACATCATATAACAGTCTTATAATTGTAAATTTTTAAGTTGAAATGGCCCTGCTAAATGTCAACCATTTTAAACTTCCATTTTAATTTTGCCTTTTGGGTTTAACACCTAGCTAATAATTGAAATAATTGAAAGAGCTTTTCAATTGTGA
The DNA here is from genome assembly GCA_037074585.1 of Biancaea sappan. Lineage (NCBI taxonomy): Eukaryota > Viridiplantae > Streptophyta > Magnoliopsida > Fabales > Fabaceae > Biancaea > Biancaea sappan. The sequence continues at coordinate 35,969,691 of CM073492.1, forward strand.
GAATAAAGGTTGGGGATGATACAAACATATCTGCACTTTTTTCTTCCTTGTGGATCTTTAATTTGGTTATCCTTTGGGTACACTTGCATATTGCTTTGGTGAGAGAGCCTGCACTCACACTTGGGGCTGAAAGAAGAGAGAGAGAGAGAAACCCTTAGAAGGTGTTGGGAATATTCGGATACACAAATGGAGATCATCACAATCACTAGTAATTTGTCTCATCCCATTTATTATTATGTGTTGGCCGTTCAAGTGTAGTTTTGTGTTTTGTCACTGTGATCTATATCATGCTCTAAAGTGAACTTAAAGGAATCTTAGCCTCAGTCCAGACCCTATATTTTATTCTCCATTAGTATATATGGTCTTGACTTGAGGACATGATCCTCTTAGCTGTAAGCCTGCAAACACCTGTTGGGAAATTTTCATAACGCCCTTTACTCCTTCTCCTTCAGTCAAGCCGCTATCTCATCTGAGATCTGCTACAATTTCTGTATAGCAAGGCAAAAGTACCATTTTTTATCTTTAAACGTTGATCAAGTTTTAATTTCATCCTAGAATTTGTGTCAATTTTGTCACTAAGACCGTGTAAATTGTTTACGGAATATGCTAATTTGACTATTTTTATTGTACATATTAGTATTAATTTATTCGCTTAAAATGATAAAATTACTCCTCAAGTGAAAAGAATACCAAGAATTGAAAATAAAGGAGAGAGAGGCAATTTGTCATTTCAAATTTATATTTGACGTAAAAATATTTAGTTAAACGAGTTAATGCTAACTTGTGTAATAGAGCTGGCCACTTTAATATTTATTATTAATAATTTAGATTACGTTAAATTCAGTGACAATTGAAACTAATTGAAAAAAAAAAGACACAAAATAAAATTCTAAAACAATTAAAATTTGGATCAAAGTGTAGGGTTTCATTTGACCTACTTTTAAATTTGTCATGTGTAATATTACAGCATGAAATCATTCAAGATATGGATGGCATATTAATCACGTATTCATGGTTACGTTTTTATGTTATTAAGTAAACTTCACGGCATTTGTTTTGGAAAATGCCGTGAAGAGGGACCACTTGTGTTGGATTCATGAATAATGCGAGGCAGCTAGACTTTCCTGGAAAATGTATATGCCATTTTCCTATAGTGGGACTTACCTTTATTTTAGGTTCTTTCAAAATTCAAACCCGACGTACAATGGATAGAGAGTCACCCAGCTTTTTTGAATTGCAGTTTCAAAAGAAAATTAATAAATTAAAAAAATAAATAAAAGGCTGAAAATGTGTACCATGCTTTCTGAGTTGCATATGGCAAGAAAGAGATATGAGATTAACAATGCCCTCAACAGAAAGGAATCTGTAAAGCTAATTGTACAAAGAGCCTTTTCTCATGCTTTTAATTCTGATTCTGACAACTTCTGGGCTATTAGAATTTAGATATAGTTTTACTTTGTTGTTTGGGAATAACATTTTGGGAAATGATTCCAAGAGTTTTTAGATTTTTATATGATTATTAAAAAGGAGAAAATTTATGAGCAGTTTTTATATTCTTACCATCAAATTATTTAATCAACACGCATTAAGTGTATAATCTTTTGAAAATATTGTATGTTTTTCACAATTTAAAATTATGTGGTTGGTTATTTTTAAAAAGAATTTACATGTTATTTTTTTTTTTCTAAAAAGCTCAACCGGAAAAATATAGAGAACTATATCTAACTTTAATCCTGTTCGAAAATGGTATAAACCAATTTTGAAATACTTAAGATGTCAAGCTTGTAATATAATTCTAAGGTCTCGTTTGAATAAACAACTTATTTAAGCGTTTAGAAGAAGATTTTATATGAAAAGTTTTTATACATATTTAAAAAAATACTTTTAAATTATGATTGAGGAAAGGAGGTGAATGATTTGATTTTCATAGAATTTCAAATTATGGTTAGGGATATATTTATTTTTTAAAAATGCAAAACAACTTTCTAGTCATGTGAATTTGAGTTTTCAAACAAAGTTTTTTCAAGAAACTTAAAAAATTGACTTCAAAAATAAGTTAAAAATAATTTTTTTGGAATTAGTATGTTACTTATTTAAGATCATCCAAATACTTTTTTTTTTTACATAAAAGCACTTATACTAGTAGAGAAATTTTAATAAACTATAAGTTATGCTATCCAAAAGGGATTTAATTCTTATTGGTAGTTGGATGAAAGTTTAAATTTTGTTAATAGAAAATATTAGTGCTATAAAAAATTTATGCTTTTATGATCTACTTATCTCAAATTAGATTAGTCCAAACAAAGTAATTTGTCAAATATTGATAGTTTTGACCAAAAAAAAGTTTAATTAGAAAGAATACAAATTCACTTGTGGTTTGTTTGGGAGCCATCTGGTTGGCCTCCTTGGACCCTAGTGCTCTCCCCATTTGAAAAGGAGTTTGATTTTTAATGAATTTCTAATTAAAATAAAAATAAAAAACAAAGTGGAAAACAGTTAAAACATGACCCTAAGAGAGGAGGAGAATATGGACACAGACTTTTGGGGCAGAAATCTGAATTTACATTCATTTCATTGATTCATTTGGTGAATGAGTATCTGGTGGAACAAGATTCCAAACTTTGAATACAATTTGATGAGAAGAGGAAGAAGAAGAAGAAGAGAGAGTGATTGAGGGTGCAAATGAGAAAACCTAAAAAGTTATGGACAGGAAGTAGTCAAACATGTGCTCCCTATAATCCAAATAGATAAATTATTTATATGAGTGGTGTGGTGGTCCAACTCCTCCACAATTCAGAAGAACATCCACTACCACAAAGCTTCAGTCGTTTTTTTGGCAAAAGTATGTTTTTTTTTGTCTTGAGTCTTAATTTTATCTTTAATATTTTTTTTGTGTCAATTTTGTTTCACATATTTTTTTTGGTTTTAATTTTGTCTGTAATTGACGAAAAATATTAACATTGACTTTTTTATGTAACACGTTCAATACTAATGTATTATACTAATTAATTTTAGTTTTAATTTTGTTTCAAATAATTAATTAAGTTTTAATTTCACCACAAATGATACTTTTTATTTCTCTATTTTACTCCAAATTAATGTTTAAATATTTGAATGAAAAAGTTTATATGTTATTTGGAAGAGTTTATATTAGTATTTTCTGTCAACTTTGTTAATAATGTTAGGGACAAAATTAAAACAAAAAAAAATATGGGACGAAATTGAAATTTACGATAAATGTTAGGGATGAAAAGAAACTTTTACTTTTTTTTTAAAATATTATGTTGAGAGTACTCTTAAATTTTGTTTGGATTCAATCCTTATTTATTAAACTATAATTTTTATTATTAAAACATAGTTTTATCATCAATTTATTCATTTAATTCTTTTTTTTCTTAAATATTATCAGGTTAACACTTAATTGGTGTTATTAAAATTTTTTAGAGAGTAAATTAGTGGCAATAATTTTCTTTTGGTCAAGGTTAAATTAATCTCACTGAAAATTTTTAAAACAATCTTGAAAGTAAGCTCCCCCAGTCCCTGCATCAATTTAGTATATTTAAAATTTTATTCTTTGAATGTCAAAAGAATCAAATCCAAATTACCATAGTTAGTTATCACCACTTGAGTAGTTCTTTTAAATTTTGAGGGCTCATGTCCAAAAAAGAAAAATTTGACGGTTCACTCTCCAATCCCTAGATTCCTGTACCTATACCTATCACTAGGAGTGTTGCATGTGATGTCAAAAAAGACTTAGCTGTTGGTTTTGGCTTTTATAGATAACAAAAACATTTTTAATTATTTGATAGAATATCTTTTATTGGATTTCTTATAAATTATTAATTAATAATATTTTTGTAATAAACGAAATTTAGATGAAATTCTTTATATTTTTATTATCAAATTTTTTATTAAAATATAATAAGTATATAATTTTCTAATTAATACTCAGTGTATTGTTTTTTAAAATTAATTATATATATTTTTACAAATTATTATTGCATAATAAGTTGTTTTAAAAAAATTTATATATGTTTTGTTTTTTAAAAAATAATTTGATAACAAAAACATAAATAACTGTATATAAATCTTATCCTAATTGATATCAATTTACTGCTAACCTACATATTATATAATAGTCACTAATTTTTAATTTTTCAACAAATATGCTATATATAATTATATCTTATCTCATCTATTAATCTTATTGACTGTAAATTAACAAAAGAATACTATTAATATGACTATATGAATATGAGGGCCCAATAAAGGAATATATGTGTATGAAGAATTAATTAAAAAGTTAATTTTACCAGAAATCAATCTTTTTCACAAAGTTACCCATGAGAAATTAGATTAAAATATTATTTCTATAAGACACTAAAATAAAAAGAAATTTTATCTAACTCAACATAAAAAGGCCGAACGTGAAGTCAATGTGGGTACTTTCTTTAATTATGTGATCCGTGGAAAATATTTTTGTTTCTTGTTGTATCTTGTATTGTTAATTATTTTATTCCAAATATTATTGGATATTAAATATGATAGATTGATCATAATCTTCTCTTTAAAAAAAAAAGATCATAATTTAATTTTAAATTGTTAAAAGTAATGGATCTTTGACCATTAATTTAAAAAAAAATAACGATTCAAGTGGAACAAAATCTTCCAATATTGAACAGTATTCTATTCCTAAATATGAGTATGATCTTTAGCAAAAATTCAAATCTTGATTTTAATTCATCACTTTATAAGATATTAGCCTCTTCTAATATATCTAATCTATGAGTCTGTGTTGTATTTGACATTAAGATTTAATCTTTTGCAATTGGATTACTTCAAAATTTATATAAAACTAAATTTTAATAACACTAAAAAGAAAGTTAACCACGATATAAAATTTAATTAAGTTTTAATTCCTCCCATTATTATAATAGAAAAATCACATTAATTACATAACTGGCATTCTTTCTTCAATATTTTGAAGCTACGTTTTTGTTGGCATGTAGCTGCGATTATGACATTCAAAACCACGTGATAATCTGGTAGATTTCTATTATGATTATTATAGTAACCTGCATTGTAGGGAAAATAATACATTGCATTATTGTCAACACTCACATGGGTACGACTCATTTATTTGATAAGTATTTTATTTGATTAAATAAAATCATTTAATCGAAACTAATAACTAAAATTTATATGACGTCTATCTGATTACATAACTTGTTTGACTAAAAAAATATTGATTAAGTAGAAAATTTACAGACCACACACGATGATACATTCTGATAATGGAGAAAGCCAAAATCAGGAGAAACTTTTTTGTATTGTTATGACTGCTGAATGGAAAGACACCACTGACAATAAATACTATTTATTTTAGGAAAATTGCGTTAGATTGACATACTTTTGTTTTGCATTTCGAAAGCTTGTGGCTTTTTTATTTTATTTATTTTAAAAATTTCTTCTTGGATAATATTCCAGTGTTCGAGTTTTCACTTGTAGCAACAGGTTTTGATCTATGTTCCAAACTTTCAATAGTCTTCAAAATATTTTTTTTATAATTAGACGTGTAATGTATGGACACATCGTGAATTTTTAAAAAATGTAAAAGATTGTATATAAACAAATTTAGACTTATTATAATTTTATCTTATTTTTTATGCATTTATAATTAAAAATATAAGTTTTTAAATTTTTTTACACTATAATTTAAAAAATTATTTAAATATTTCCTTTCTTTATATTGCAAGATATATTGATAACATAAGACATATTTAGTAACAGATATTATGAAGTTGTTTCAAAAAATATTGAAACATGTTATTATTGGTTTCTAATATTGTCATTAACTTTTTTTTTTCAATGTCATGTTACTTAAATATTGCATTCATTTTTTTTTTACCTAAAGTTTATTAATTTTCTAAACATCTCTGTTATGTTTTTGTGAGTAGCATTATTAATTGATTTATTGTAAATTTGAAATTTTTAAAAATTAATTATCTAAATAGTTGCTGATTAGCTAAAATTAGTTACAATATTAAATTATTTATTCCAAGTTTAAATTTTTCAATATTAATTATTTACATGATGATAATAAAAAAAATATGGTTTTTGCTAATCAATGCCCACAGGTTAAGAATACATTTAATGTTAATAAGGTCATAAATATATTATTATCTGAATTAAAAAGTTCAGACAATTGTCAAAAGTTATTAGGTTTGACTATATTTTTAAAACAACAATATCCTTTAACTAACATTTTCAAATTTTTAATTTCATTTAAATTTAAATAATTCTTATTAACACTTCCTATGAACTCTTCTTATGTTAGTGCCATTTGAATCCACCACTCTTCACTTTCTAATTTAAATAATTTTTATTAACTCTTTTAATTAACCTCTTCAAATTGAAACTAATTTTAAACTTCTTTCTAAATAATTTGATGGCATGGATGACTAATATCATAGGAAGATGAGGACTGAAGCTGTTGTTGTTGATTTTGGACCATTATGTCCTTCCCTTTTTGGATGTTTCCACTTCGTATTTGTATTTTTGAAGTTTTGGGTTTCTCATACAATTACCTTTCTCTCTTCCCTGCTTTTGTTTTCTCGGGTTAGACTTTGTGACCCTTCGGTTTTGATAATGGAACGACTGTTGGAGAAGTGCTTCCCATGCCCCTTGTCACTGTTACAAACTAATTGAAAATGCTATCTTATATAAAGAAAGAGAATTAACCCATAGCACTATTGAAGCTACTGCACAAAGGAGGTAATTAGAGAGTCATAACAACATTAGAAAGAGAGTTAACAGAAAGTGTTAAAAGAATTATTTAAATTTAAATGAAATTAGAAATTTTTAGAGCTTAAATAAAGGGTATTATTTTCTTTAAAAAATATAGTTGGACCTATTTAATAACTTTTGACGGTTACCTAAACTTTTTATTAAAATAATAACACATTTATGACTCAACTAACATTAAATTCATTCTTAACCATGTGCCCTTACCCTAAGGGCCCTGGTTAGCAAAACCCAAAAGGTATTTAAATGATAGTTGATTGACATTGAAGAGAAAGAGTGCGTTTAATTCACACCACATCAATTTTACTTTCAACAACACGAGAAAAAAAATTTAATCGCTTAACATTGCATCAATAAGAAATACATGATGTCTCACTTAAATATATTTAATATTTATGTTGCATTAAATGTTTTAAAGTTGGAACATAACTATATATTATATAGATGCTTCTTTACTAGAAAAAAAAAACTTACATACAGTTTCTTATATATTTGTTATTAAATTATCTAATTAAAGTATAACTAGTGTATAGTTTTTCAATCAGAATATAACAAGTGTCTGATCTTTGAAAAAATGATAAATTTTTTCACAACTCAGCATTAAATAAGTGATTTTTTAATATACCTTTTTACATGTATTCATTTTTTAATGGAGAATTTTATACTAAATATATATGGAATTTTATATAAATATTTTTTATTTGATTACCATATATATATATATATATATATATATTTTAAGTGATTCAATAATAAATAAAAAATTTTGATCTTTTAAATTTTTCGGATTAATTTTTTTTTATATAATGATTAAAAGATTCAAGACAAATCAAGTTAAAAAAAATAAATTACTTTTCGAACTATTAATATGATAAGAGTTATATATTTATTTGGGTGGGCTCAACCATTTCCGTGTGCTGTAATTTGTTGGTTTATACTTTATAGTGGCCTCGCCATCCCTCATTTTTCATATATCTATTCACTTTTCCTTTTTCTTATATTTTTAATTTTTACACAAAGTCAAATACTATTGCTAGAAATATGATACATTTTGATATCGGAGAATAAAAAAAGTTTCCTACTTTTTTCTGTTATTTTTTTAATTTAATCTTTTTCTAGTTTGTATGGATATATATATATAGCATTAAAATTTTGAAGAGAAGTCAACAAATAGGCTCTACTGCTAATACACAATTTCTTAAGTTGAAGGATTGATTTGTGTGCATTTATCTTAATTATTTTTTTTTGTTAAGATGACATTTTAGTTATAATAAACTTGAAACTTGACAACAATAAATTTAGTGATTTAGTTAAAAAAAAGAGAATAAATTAAGAGTAATATAATATTTCAGAAATTATATTAAGATGATTAATATTTAAAAAAATATTAAGATTTAACTGTAATTTTTTAATTACAAAATAATCATTCGGTTTAAGGATAATAATAGTTTATTTAAAACATCATTAAAATTTTGAATTTTATAATATACAAAGCAAATTATAGTATTTAGAAAAATATGTAAGTATAATTAACTAAAATTCTTGACATCATCATATTACTATTGACATTTTCTTATTTCGCACTCAATAAGTTTTGTCCTTGCACTAATTCTTCGGTCAAAATACTGATTATCGGTATCGTAGAATTAGCAATTGTAAGCGTTGAAACTAACGATAAAATCTCAAGCATAACACTTAAATTCCTCATTAATAATACTAAAATAACTTATCCCCATTACTATTTTTGTCAAAAAATAGTTGACAGAAAAGTTGCAATTGGACCCACACTTAGTTTTGTATTCTAGAAGAGTGCACATTTTCTAACCTAATGTTATAATGCAGTGAAATAAAAGTGTTTGATTACAATTTAAGGAAAAAATGTGTTTTATATTCTTAATGTTTATATTTATTTTTATTTATGTTCATAATGTTTGTTTTTGTTAAATATATCTTATATATTTTAATTAATTAATTTATTTTTTAAATATGTCTCTTTTTTTAACATTGTCAACTTGTTCATGAAAAACGTTGAATGAGCATATGATATGGCTAAAATCAACAGCCACATCATATGACACGTGTAATCCTTATTGTGAAATGCCGCAAATGCCCCATTGCCCTTTAATCTTCAAATGTAGAAAAATTAGTTCCCGAATATTCATGCACTAGCCATGACTAGATTGCTCCGTGGTGTGAGGAAGGTGGAGAGAGCAAGAGAGTGTGACGATGACGACAGAGGGTGAATTTGGTGTGGTGGCCATCACTGGCCACTACCACGGCGTCCACTGCAAAGTCTCTTCCCTCTTTGATTTCCCTGATGCTCAATGCAAGAATAGAGTCACGGAGAGGAGGAGAGTGGCGAGAAGGCACCAGCTGTGGAGCTCCGTCAATTTTTGTCGTCGACCATTGTGAGCAGGTCCTCTCCTGTCTTTTCTTCTCCTTTTCGTCATACTCCTCTATGAACCAAGGAGAATGGAGCTCGTACGGGACGAACATGGAGGATTTGGGGTGGTTCCGTGGGTGTGAGGAGGTGGGGAAGAGAGAGTTACGATAACAACAGACATAGGGGCATTTGTGACATTTCACAATAAGGGTTACACATAGCATATGATATGGCCACATCATGTGCCCGGTTAGTGTTTTCCTTTAACAAAGTTGATGTTGTTAAAAAAAATACATATCTAAAAAAAATTAAAACATATGAGATATATTTAATCAAAAATAAACATTATGAACATGAATAAAAATAAATGTAAACGTTAGAGATATAAAATATATTCTTATTATAATTTAAATGGTCAGGATTGGAAATAAAAATCCTTCAATTTCAACATTAACATTGAAACCAGCAAAAATGACAAACTACACGCTAACGTTATGTTAGAGAATCCACACTCATTCAAGAAATAAGCCAATGGATGGATATCATCTCGTGAATGGGTGCAACTTTTTAAAATTTTACTATAAATTTTTTAATTATAATACAATAAATATATAATTTTTAAAGATAAATATATAATTTTTATAATTTAAAATTATATGATTATTTTTAAAAAAAAATATGTATGTTTAATCTTCATGATAAACTAAAACAATTTCACTCTAAGACATTAATTATATAGATGTCATTAAATAACATATAATAAAATTAATAAATTGATTACATGGATGTCATTAAATAACATATAATAAAATTAATAAATAAAAATAAAAATTAAATAAATAAATTCATTCCTATTAATGACACCACATTAAATTCATTCTAAGTAATCCTTTTGAGATATATTGCAGGGCTCTCCTTTAAATTCCTTGAAGATTATAATATATTAAAACAAATTGGTGTGATTGATTTTATAATACATTCAAATGAATTTGAAAAATTTGCATTCAAATGAATTCAAACCATCCCTTTTTAAAACTGTGAATTATCGTAAATTTAATTAATAATTAAATAATTAAATAATTGTAATATATTAAATATAAATTGGCGTAGTTGATTCTATAATTACATTCAAATGAACTTGAAAATTTTGCATTGAAATGATTTCAAGCCTTCCCTTTTAAAATTGTGAATTATTGTAAATTTTGAGTATTTGGAGCTCGACCTGAAGCTAAAAGGATTCTGTGTTTGGAAAATTTATATCAATTGCCTCTATGCCGATCTAAAGCTCTATCTCAAGCTATTATAGTGCATTTCAATCTTCAGGAATGACCAAATGTTGGGTGTCATGCGTCGAACTGAGAAGCAACAATTGAGGAATGATCGGATGGCTCACTATCAACTTCAAAGTAAATTTTCCACCACCAACTACAGAGAAGTCGCTCGCCTCTGTCTCTATTTTATTTTCACTCAAACTTGGTATAATCTTTTTAGTCATGGCAACCATAGAAGTTCATAGAAGTACCTTCTCGACTGCCACAATGCAAGTTACTATTTGTCTTTTTCAAGAAACAGCTTGAATTCGAGTTTGTTCCAATTAACATGAAAGAGGGCGAACACCAAAAGGAATTTTTCATTTCTCTTAATATACATGTTAGAACAATTCATGGATTACTTGTCTCTGAGTTTTAGTTCAACTAATTTTCGCTTCTTTTGATGCAAACATTCAATCAAGTTTCAACCTTTGAAGATGAAGATCTAAAGTTATATGGTAAGTACGAAGTATACATCTTCAACAAGCACACTCAGAGATTGTTAAATTAACATTTGTAAAATTACTTATTAAAATCATTTTAATATACAGAATCAAGAGCAATCACGCAATATATCGCTCACGAGTATGCTGAAAAAGGGACCCAACTATTAAGTAGAGAGTCCAAGAAAATAGCGATTACATGGGAAAGTCAAACTCATTGGATCTAGTGTTTTTTTTCCCTTTTTAATTTGTTTGTTATTGGATTTAATAGAGTTTTTTTGTTTGAATCCACTTCACATCTTTGAGTCAATCAAATTTTATGACGTTCTTTATTTTTCATTTTATCTTTAATGTTATAAGGCCCCAAGATTCGAATTAGACTTTTGAAGTATAATAATCCTATTAAATTGAAATAAGGTCAGAAAATAACTATATCAACTTACTATAGCATAAAGGAAGATGAGAATACAATGCTCAGATGGAACTATCTCATTTATGGTCTTATCATGTGGCAAAAAATTGGGTTTGGTTTGATGCCGTTATGAGAACTCTATAGTTCTTGACCTGAAAAAGAATGTCAATCTTCTTAGAATGATAGTGGATCTCCTCACATTGACAAAGAAAGACAAGAATGATATCTTGCAATGAAGAGTTTTGAACAAAATTGATATGATTGCTTTTTCTTTTGTTCAAAAAGGTTCAAACTTGGTGAAAGTTCAGAAACTGTTGGAATAACATGCAAAGAATATTCTTCTCATGTCAAAATAGTCTTTCTTTATAATATGATGTGGTCGTTTATTATCATAAATTTTTATTAAAATTTATAATTTATATTTGTATAATAATCAAAATTTATGTTAAAATATTTACGTTTAAAAAATTTATGTCATAACTCATAAGTCTCGTAAGTTTCATAAGTTTCACAAATTTATAAATTATAGTATTATTATTAGAATATATTATGTGGATTCCAATGTATTTAATATATTATGTGAGTTATTGCTAAAGTAAATAGCAGAATATATTATCATAATTATTAATTAGTGTAATTAGTGAAATTAATAATGAGTGAATTTCATTATTTGATTTGATTTGAATTAAATGAATAAATTTGATAAATTAATGACATCACATAATATTAATTATTTGATTTGAATTGATTGAAATGATTTGAATTGAAATTAAAAAACAATTACTTTTATTATTTGACCATTGTAGGATAATTAATGACATCACATTAAATAAATTATTTGATTTGAATTGAAATTAAAAAATAATTACCATTATTATTTGATTTGAATTGAAATATATAGATAATAAATTGTTGAAATATATATACACAAGGATCAAGACGTATTAGAATTAATTATTGATCATATGTATAAAATTTATTTACAGTTAATTATTGTACATTTCATATGAACATTTTTAATTTGATTATTTTTTCTACAAAAATTTTTAATTAAATTTTTTTTATTTATTACACATACATCTTATTATTTTATTCTATTTGATGACTTATTTTAATCATAATATATGTAGTCATAATTTATTTTTTTATAAATAATCAAAATTTATATCAGAATATTTACGTTTAAAAAGTATATGTCGCAATTCATATGTCTTATAAATTTCACAAATTTATAAATTATAATATTATTATTAGAATACTATTATTGTTTCACAAATTTATGAATTGAAATTAAAAAATAATTATCATTATTATTTGATTTGAATTGAAATATATAGATAATAAATTGTTGAAATATACATACACGAAGATCAAGAAGTATTAGAATTAATTATTGATCATATGTATAAAATTTATTCACAGTTAATTATCGTACATTTCATATGAACATTTTTAATTTGATTATTATTTTTTTACAAAAATTTTAATTAAAATTTGTTTATTTATTACACATACATCTTATTATTTTATTCCATTTGATGACTTATTCTACATCATAATATAATGTAGTCATTTATTATCATAAATTTTTATTAAAATTTATAATTTATTTTTTGTATAAATAATCAAAATTTATATCAGAATATTTACGTTTAAAAAATATATGTCATAACTCATATGTCTTATAAGTTTCATAAATTTATAAATTATAGTATTATTATTAGAATATGTTATGTGGATCCCAATGTATTTAATATATTATGTGAATTATTGTTAAAGTGAATAGCAGAATATATTTTTATTAGAATATATTATCATAATTAATAAGTGAAATTAATAATTAATGAATTTTGTTATTTTATTTAATAGCATAATATATTTTTATCAGAATATATTATCAAAATTATTAATTAGTGTAATTAGTGAAATTTATTATTTCATTTGATTTGAATGAATAAATTAGGTAAATTAATAACACCATAAATATTAATTATTTGATTTGAATTGATTTAAATGATCTGAATTGAAATTAAAAAAAAACAATTACTTTTATTAGTTGACCAATGTAGTGTCTTAGAGGATTTTTTTAGTAGATAAAATAAATTTGATTATGGAATTGATATGTGAATTAAAAATTTGCTTTGTTTGACTTTATTTTGATTTATTTTCAAAATAGTTTTTAATGTAATAGAAATTAAAGTTTGAGATATAAATCTTTAAATTATTATCCCTTAATTGAATAAATAGATAAAAATCAAAATCTTGAAAGACGAAATCTGAGACCTAGAGATTCAGTCCAAATGTAGCAGCAACCTTTAATGTTTTTTTCTATAGATTTGATTGAAACAAAAAAAGACGCATTCAAAAGTAAATATAAAAATAATATTTAATCAATTACTAATTTATATAATAAATAATTTAGAGTAAATAACAAATAATCTACAAATTAATTAATTTACCTATTTTATTATTTAAATTTATTCTATTAAATAAATAAATTAATTTAAATCAAATTGGAGTAGATAAAATAAATTTAGTTATGAAACTAATAAATCAATTCAAATTATTTAATTATTTACATTTAAAAAGTATATGCCATAACTAATAAATTTTATGTTAATCAATTATAATTATTAGTATTCTTATAAATTATAATAATTTATAGAATTATAATTTATTCATGTATCCACGAGTTACATATTGATTTTGACACTTGGATCAAATTTTGAAGTTTCGGGGTCAAGGCCGTGTTTTGTGCATCCATATAACTCTTCGAGCCTCGCAATTCTTCGTCTTGCAAGTTGGGAAATATTGTAATATAAAAAACAATAATATAATATATCACCACTAGCACTCTTCAAGATAATAATAATAATTTTGTCCCTCTGCATTTCTATTCTAATCAATATTTTAGATTTAATAATAGAATCACTCTCCAAAAAGCAATAATAGTTAAATAATAGAATCACTCTCTTGAGCTCAAGTTCACAATGAAACTAGGGTGTGAATGCACGTTTGACAGATCCTGAAATTAGCATATAAAGTAAATTATATTCTCCATCTATACCTCTTTAAAATTATACTGTCATCTCTTTTATTTTTAAATAAATAAATATATATATATATATATTTATAATTATAAAATATACTACATTTTAATCTAATTTCATATTTTTTGACTAAAGAATTTTTTATAGCATTTTTGTTGTACTTTTGAAAACTTAACACCACATATTTTTTTTAGCTAAAATATCTGTTATTAATCTAAGAATATCAATTTTTTTATATTGTAATACACCTTATTATTATTAATCTAAAAAAATATTTATATAGCAAAGCATCCGGTATGTACTTAATCAGATGAATAGATAGTATTTTTATTTTAATAAAAAATTATGTAATAGTAGATTTTCAAAAGTATAAAATTGATTGTATCAAACATATCTCAAGCGAAAATATAAAATTAAACTAAAATACTTGCGTGAGAAAAACATGGTTGCAAGTTTGATGGAAATAAAGAGGGGACATATCCCTTGATTGCGTGAGAATCGGTGCGTCTCTTTCCTCATTTCCTCCACAATCCGTGGCTCTCACAAAACGCTGTGTTTGACTTCCTCCACTTTTCTCAGCCATTTATTGACAAAACATATTATTAATATACATATTTTTTAGTTTTATTATTTACCACATACAAAAGGCAAAAATATTAGTTATGCCTTTCAACTTTAATCCATATTTTGATTATAATACATAATTTTATTTTGAGTCAATTATAACTTATATATTTTTAATTAGTTTCGATTATGTCATCGAGTTTAATACAATTAAATATTTAATAGTAGATATTAATGCGACATATTATCTTGTATACGTTAGTGTCAAATTATCTGCTTTGGGAGTGTCAAGCTAGATAATAACTTAAAATGACCAAAACAAAAATGAAAGCTTTCATTAATAACAAAAAGAAGGATGAATGATTTTTTTTTGTTTATTTTAGTCATTCTAAGTTGCTATCTAATGCGACATATCTAAAATAAATAACAACTCGGAAGCATATGAGTTATAATTGAAATTTTGAGTTATAATTGAAATATGAGACAAAGTTTAGAGGTACACATAACAATTTTGCCTACACAAAATTAGGTCTCAAGCACGTCCCTCTTTATTTTTATTTTTAATTTTAAAAATGAACTTTTCTTATTCTATCTTTTTTTAATTTAACAATCATAATCATTTTTTTAAAAAGGAATAGTTATAAAATAATAAAAAATAAGCGTAAATTTTTAAATTACGAGAAATGGGATGTCTGCTTAATTTTTTACGTTTATAATAATTTAATTGTAAAATACTTCTCATTTTTAAGAATGAGATGATGTTTCATTCTAGAAAGATTCCCTCATTAGTCAAAGGGGGATTCTTAGGAAATGAGAATTTCAGCCCATCAAACACGCATTTTAGTCATTCTATTTTTCATTCCCTTTCCATATCTCTCTATTCTGTCAGATCAAACGGAACATTAAGGGCAGGTGATCATAACTCTAGATTTTCCATGCCACAACAGTTCTAAGGAGGTGCAAATGATGAATGGATTAGTGACAAGAAGGAGATTGCTCAAGTTATTACAATGATGCAAGAATTTTTTAATTCTGGCAGGGAATTAATTTGCTAAATGATACCAACATTATCTTAATTCCTAAACAAATTGAAGGGTTTCTTACCAAGATTTATTTCTGAAAATTAACTTGCTTTTATCTAGGGAAGACTTATCTAGGACAACATCTTAATTGCTCATGAGGCTTTTCATTACCTAAAGGATAAGAGGAAAGGGAAGAAGTATGAAATTACTCTTAAGGTTGATATGAGCAAGGCGTATGATAAGATTAAATGGGATTTTGTGGAGAAAGTCTTGCTAAAGATGGGTTTGCTACAAAATGGGTGGAATTTGAAGTGTATTTCTTCAGTGCATTTTAATCTTATTCTTACATGGAAGAAAGTAATTGAGGAAGTCCGGCTAGGGGCTTGTGCCTAGGTGATCCACTCTCCCCTTATATTTTTCATAATAATTGTGGATGTTCTATCTAACTTGATCTCTAACTGCGTAAAAAGAGGTGAACTAAAAAAATTTCACCAAAAAAAAAAGGGCATAAAATTGGCTAGGAGCTATCCAACCCTATCCCATTGCTTCTTTGCAGATGATTTTCTTTTCTTTTTAAAAGTAGATGGGGAAAATTGCAAAAAAAAATGAAACAAATCCTTGATGCATATTGTAAGCTTCCGGTCAAAGTGCAAACTTGGAGAAATCCAGATTATTCTTTTCACCAAATACACCGAATGATTTAACTTGACTGCGATCCTGGGTGTGGAATATATTGATAATCCAGGTAAATATATCTCGGGCTCCCAATTTTGTGGGGTAAGCCTAAAGACAAAGCACTTGCTTTTGTTTCAGGATAAGCTCATTTAGAAAATCCAAGGATGGATGCACAACTTCACTGGCTGTAAGAGAAGTTCTTATCAAAACTATTGCTAATGCTATCCCAATGTTCCCAATGACCCGCTTCAAATGTGATACGTTGGATAAGGCCATAACCCATTTCTAGTGGCGTCAGAAGGAGGGGGAAGGACGCATTCACTGGCAAGCCTAGCATAAGCTAATGAAGGCAAAGAATTTAGGTGGTTTAGGCTTCGAGGAATTTGCTTCTTTAAATAATTCCTTTCTTGCAAAACAAGGGTGGAGGATAATCCATAATCTGAATGATCTCTGCGTAAAGATCCTAAAGGGCAATTTATTGGAAGGAAGGGAACTTCTTACAAAGGGTTTATACTGGAGAATGGGAAATGGGTGTAGTATTATGTGTTGGGATGACCCTTGGTTGCCCTTATTAAAAATCTTTAAGGTGAAGCCAAGTCCTCTTCACTCATTATGTTTAAATCTTATAGTGAATGAACTAGTGGTTAATGGTAGATGGGATGTTTAGAAGCTTGATGCGTGGTTTTCAAAGTTGGAGAGTCGCATTCCTATCTCTTCTCTGCAACAGTGATAGTTTGGTTTGGATCCCATGCAAGGATGGAGTGTATACAGCAAAGCCAGCCTATCACTTGGCGAAAAGTTTGACCAGTGCTGAGAAGATTCCTACTCAAGGTTCATCTTATTCTCCTCCAAGGGAGTTGTGGAAGGTGATATGGAACCTTGATACCCCTCCAAAGGTCAAGCATTGTGTGTGGAGACTTTATACAAACTCAATCCCTACTAAAGAAAATCTATTCAAAAGATCTTGTTGTACTAGTCCAATTTGTCATAATTGTGTTAGGGGAGTGGAGCAATGGTCTTTTACGACTGGGTTAGGGAAACATGGCTTAGTAGTTCTTTCTCTTTCAAGGTGGATAGATTGGGTTTTGTCACGATCCACCCCCAGGGGCACATGACTGACACAACACGTGGAGATTTTTCACGGCCATAAACCTAACTCCAAGCAAAGTGTAATACCCATGAAAAATAAAATATAAATGCGTGTTTTCAAACTACTGTTACTATTTACGTATATGGTACTGTTCATTTATACAATCAAAATGTCAAATACTAGATGTGATTTGGTTATAAGAGAAAACTAGAAAGAAGTTTGTAGGAGAAAATGACGTTTTATGTGTAAAAATACCCTCAGGGACTAAATTGAAAGGACTGAATTGAAAAGAAACTTAAAGGTTTAAGGTGAAAGGATAGTTTTTCCTTTAAAGTTTCTAATAATAAATAAACGAAAATTTTCGGTGAACAGTAACTGCATTATTAGAAATGTCATTTTCATGAATAGTAAATTGAATATTTTATTAGTGCATAGTATCAAATAGTACCCTTGACTTTTGCTATAAATAGGCCCTTCCATTTCACTTCTAAACTCACACCTTCAACTTTTCTTCTTCCCTCCTTAAGTTTCTCTTGCTCCGACGCTAGGCTTCTGAGATTTTGGGCCTTTCCGTTTTTGCTTAGGTAAGGATACTATGCCATTTCTATGTCTTTCAAATTTTAGAAGTTATTTTCTTAAGTATGCTCTGTGGTTGCGGCTTTGACCGATCTTCTACATCAGAAAAACTGTCGTTAGCTGTTATTTTGATTCTCTGATTACCGAAATAGAATATAATCTGTGGAGAATACATGTCTAGGAAAGTTCTGGCTAAGGAAAGACCTGGTTTTTAAGTGTGTCCAGTGTGACCCTCCACTCTTTCCTGAGAACTTACCTGGTGTACTCTTTTACAGATTGTATTCTGTATTTCCGGTATGAATAGTACCCGTACGTATGAATAGTGACTGTATGAATAGTACTGTACGTATGAATAGTGACCGTATGAATAGTACCGTACGTATGAATAGTGACTGTATGAATAGTACCCGTACGTATGAACAGTATCTGTACGAAAATGATCTTAACGTACTTTTTGTAATCTTTCATGAAAATCTCTGTAGCGGAACACTGAAATTCACCTGCGTACTCTTGTCCGTAACGATTTAGAGAAGTGATACTCGTACGGAATCCAGGTGAGTGAAACGACCCTGTTTTAATAGAGTTTTAGCATTACTGGTGATAAAAAGTATGTCGTAGGACACTCCCAAGATTCATAGAGGGAAATTGGATTCAGAATGACGAATATAATGAGATAATTAATCCAGAAGTATGGATAAGACAAAGCAAGTATCTCATGATGATATGAAATTTGAATCATATAGTTATATACTATACCTGTTATATGGATGAGTATTATATTGTGCTTCTGATTATGATATGAACTGTTGTACTATTGATTGTGATTGAGCGGTACAGTACCCCCTCTCACGGCAAGGCGGAAAACCCGGGTTAAAGGGTGTCTTGACCAATGAGTGTGGAGACAACGATTCCCTCAGTAGGGATATAGCCCGGATTGGTGATAAATCCGTGAGGCGCCCTAGCTAAGAGGATGAGGTTGTGCGTCATGGCGGAAAAATACAAAATTGGTGAGCCGGCCTGTGTGCGCTCTCCGGGATATATTGCCATTGACGAGTACTAGTATCGTTTGTTGAATTGGATGAATTTTTCTTGTATGTAATTTCTAACTATGTCTATTGGTTGAGCTTGAGCCTTCGGATATGCTTGCATGACTGGTGATGTATTTGAATTTTATTAACGCAAGGCCGATTTGCTCACTGAGTTTAAAAGCTCACACTGTTTGTACAAACTTTTTGTTCAGATCAGGTTGCCGCCGAAGTACATCCGCTAGAGGAGTAGATCACGTTGGACCTTCCCGCTGTCGGGTAGGCCCTTCTTTTGTTATACAGTATGTTGCTCTGTAACCGTCTAGGACATCTAGGTCAGGGGTTTGGTATTTGGCTTGTATTTCAGTATGATAATGTATTTCGTACTGAGGATCTATTATTTTTAATTAAGAAAATCTGATGTATTTTCTTTGTATTTATTAAGAAATGGTATTTTGAGAATATAGAGATAATGACTAACGATTTTACTTGTGGGAAGAATTTATCGAAAGGCTTACAGTGATGGGATATTCATCATTGTGCCGGTCATGTGCCTAGAAAATGGGTCGTGACACAAAGAGCGTAAAATATAGCAATCAAACAAAAAAACTTTGCATTTAATCTCACAATTTCAAAACACTTGAAGGTATAAATATTTCAATGTACTTCAAAAAGATAAGGGCCACATCATGACTATCCACATGTGTTTCTAGCTATTCTAATTCATCATACACATTGAAGGGAATAAGTAGAAACACACACAAAAGAATAGAATTACATGCAGGGGAGAATCTAGAAATTTTAGTTAGTGGGGGTAAGAAATAGTCTATAAATATTTTTACTAAAAAATATTTTAAATATGATAAGCAATAAAAAATAATATAAGATATACAAGATATAAACTTATTACGTAGTATCGTGGTGGGGTACAACTAATCTTTAAATTCAATTTAAAAAAAGAACTTTATTGTTGTACTCTTAATAAGATAAGTGGTCATAATTTACTATATGGGGGCAACATCTAAATTTTTGTAGGAGCAAAAAAGTATTATCAGATATATTAATTAAAAAACAATTTTCCTGTGGAGGCAATTGCTCCCACAAGCTATAACGTGGATTTGCCTTTGATTACACGTCACATACAAAACATATTCCAAACTCCCCTCCTAATTTCCCTATTGGGCTAGAGAGCGACTAAAGAGATACCAATTGAGGGATTCACAAAATTTCACCAACGTCGGAAGACAAGAAGGGTTAGGACCATTGTTGTCAAGATCTTGATCTAAATCTTAAGATCTTATGATTCTAAACAACCTTAACGATCCCGATCCTATGTAAGATTTAAATCTATTAGGATTTCAGTAAGATCTCAATTTAAATATTTAAATCTTACGATTTTACGATTTTATCGATCCTATAACATTTTAAATTTTTATCATTTTTTTATTTGTTGGTATATTTTTAATCTATTAGGTCAATTGAAGAGTTTTACAAGGATTTAGGAACGAAAAAAAGGGAAACAAAAGATTTACAAGATTACGAAGGCTAGAGAGAGGAAATCTAGAGATTTGGATCAAGTAAGATGTGTTAAGGATGAAGAAGGAAAAGTTCTGGTTACAGATAGAGATATTAAAAACAGATGACAGGGTTATTTTCATAAGCTCTTTAATGACGGAACGGAGTCGACTTGTGATATGAAAGATCTAACAACCTTGGAGAGAGAACAAAATTTGGCATATTATCGCAGGATCAAGGTTGATGAGGTCAAGGAAGCTCTTAGAAAAATGGATAATGGTAAAGCTGTTGGTCCCGATAGTATTCCTATTGAAGTTTGGAAGTGTTTAGGAGAGGAGGATACTATCTGGCTAACTAAGCTCTTTAATGAGATTTTAAGGTCTAAGAAAATGTCTGAGCAATGGAGAAGAAGTACTTTAGTGCCTATTTACAAAAACAAAGGAGACATTCAGAATTGCGCAAACTACCGCGGGATTAAGTTTATGAGTCACACTCTAAAATTATGAGAAAGAGTGATTGAACGTAGGTTAAGAATCGAGACTAGTATTTCTGAAAATCAATTTGGATTCACGCTAGGACGGTCTACTATAGAAGCTATATATCTTCTAAGGGGGTTGATGGAAAGGTATCAAAGTAAACAAAAAGACCTGCATATAGCATTTATTGACTTGAAAAAAGCTTATGATCGAGTACCAAGAGAGGTGTTATGGAAAGCCTTGGAATAGAAAGGTATACGGGTTGCGTATATTAAAGCTATAAAAGATATGTACGAGGGGGCTACGACTAGTGTGAGAACGTCTGAAGGGGAGACTAGAGACTTTCCTATTAAAATTGACCTACATCAGGGATCATCCTTAAGCCCTTATTTGTTTGACCTGGTTTTAGATGTTCTGACGAAACACATCCAAGAAGAAATCCCTAAGTGCATGCTTTTTACAGATGACGTTGTTCTCATAGTAGAGATAAGGGAAGAGATTAATTTTAAACTTGAGTTATGGAGAGCTATTTTGGAATCGAAGGGTTTTCGTTTGAGTAGGAGTAAGACCGAATATATGCATTGTAAGTTTAACAAGCGACAAGCTAGGAACGAGATAGAGGTTAAACTTGGTGATCAGGTCGTATCACAAGTGTCAAAGTTTAGGTATTTGGGATCAATTATACAAGATGACGGTAAAATTATTAGAGATGTGGAACATAGGATACAAGCTGGGTGGTTGAATTAGAGAATGGCATCAGGGGTTGTTTGTGATCGGAAAGTTTCTGATAAACTCAAAGGAAAGTTTTATCGTACTGCTATAAGACCAGCGATTTTATATGGGAGTGAATGTTAGGCAATGAAAGGACAACAAGAACATAAAATTGGAGTGGCAGAGATGAGGATGTTGCGTTGGATGTGTGGTCATACAAGAAGAAATAAGATCCGCAATGATCATATACGAGGTAGAGGGGTGGCACCTATTGAGAAAAAAATGGTTGAAAACCGTTTAAGATGGTTTAGGCATGTGCAAAAAAGATCGTTGGAAGCGCCAGTTAGGAGAGTTGAGCAGATGGTTTGGAGCCCTGTGAAAAAAGGTCGAGGAAGACCAAAAAGGACACTTAGAGAAATTATTGAACATGACCTTTTAGTAAATGAGATATCTAAAGAGTTGGTCATTGATAGAGCTCAATGGCGTCGTGCGATCCATGTAGCTGACCCCACTTAGTGGGATAAGACTATGTTGTTGTTGTTGTTGTTTAGGTCAATTGAGATGGAAAAAAGTCATTAAACTGACTTAAGTTTTTACAAATACTATATAATTATAATCTTGCCACTCATAATTTGTTCAATTTTTAACTTAGTTCAGTGAAGGCTGACAAAGAGATATAGTATTATAAGTTTTGAAGAAAAAATGTCTATTTAGTGAGAAAAAAAAGAAGTTTTTAAATACAATAGAAAGTGAGGTTGCTCTCTATTTTTTTTCTTTACTAATTATATGACATTTGAGCTTGTTTTATTGAAATATAATGAGACATTGATGGTTTTGTATTATTTACAAAATTTATATCATTATATATATATATATATATATATATATTTTATATTTTTGGTATATATATATATATATATATATATTATTTTATATTTTTGATAGGATCTTATGATCTTTGATTCGATCTATTATGTGCTCATTTCAATCATGCATAAGATCTCAATCCTGACAACCATGATTGGGACACCGAACGTCTGCTACTCCTCAGGCGGATGTTCCTCCATGCAAGCAAACTTTAAAATATAGAAACAAACATAATGAGATATAAAAATTACAGTGAGCAACAACCAACAAAGAAAACAATAATAATAATAAAAAACAATAGAGTGCGAAGCATCTATATCTTTCGGCCCAAAGGCTCAATAAAACTCCATGTTCAAAGGCACATGTACCTCTAGCCAGTGGGCTCACACAAATTTGGCGTCAAAAGCACGAATATCTCCAGCTCGAAGGCTCAGGAAAATCTGGCCTCAAAGGCACGAATATCTTCAGCCTCAAAGGGCTCAGACAATTTCCATACTAAGTATTTTACATGTATCACTCTCCATGAGAAAATAATAAAGGAATCCATAAAATTAATCAATACAATAATGGATTCAATTCCACCCATTTCAACCCACTCCTTAATCACATAATCACCTACGAGGGCAATTTGGGTAAATTGTTCCAAACTGATTGAAACTCCCCTACCATTTCCATGTTCAAGACTAAAGAGGCAATTGAATTTCTATCTAAGAGAGGGATTAGTTACTTACCTAAGATTTGACTAATAATTACCTAGTAGCATAACTCCAAACAACCATCAAAAGACCCTGAAAGTACCTATAGAGCCTCATAAACCACACACTCAGCATGAAACAAAAGTGGAGATTCTCTTGCCCTAGGCGCCTAGCTACCCGAGGGCATCAAGCCATTCTCTAGCCCGTGGCGCCAGCCTTTGTGCCTCGGGCATCAAGTAAGCTTCCTAGGGGAGCTCTCTATCCTGGTGGTGTCCTGGGAACCCCAGCTTGAAACTCAACAAAGAGCCATGTGGCTTTCAAGTTTGGTGGTGCCCAAGCGCCCCAGCCTGTTCAGGAACGAAAAAAAAGCAGAAAATGCTCTCCAAGACATCATTTGTTCTCTCTTTTGTTAAGCTTCTCAAAAGGCAAAGTTTTAGGCATATGTGGATAGTTGAAATTCTTGACAAAGCTTTAAATGCCAACCTCCACAAGTTTAAAAACCAAACAACTTAAATACGCAAAGGAGGGAGTTTTCACACATTATCCTATGAGCTTCAAGAGTAAGTGTTCATTTACCCAAAATCCCTTCCAAGCTTCCCTAAAATCAGAGAACAAAGAATGGTGGAAAACAACATCCAAACATTTATCCATAACTCAGCCCAAGTATCC
Organism: Biancaea sappan; assembly: GCA_037074585.1. NCBI lineage: Eukaryota > Viridiplantae > Streptophyta > Magnoliopsida > Fabales > Fabaceae > Biancaea > Biancaea sappan. The sequence continues at coordinate 35,993,978 of CM073492.1, forward strand.
ACTCCTTCTTTAGGGTTTGGGGAGGGACAAAATCAAGAAAAGGAGAAGAGTTTCCCTTACCTCTTACTTCCAAGCAACAAAAACCATTTGCCTCCAAGATGAAAGCTAGCCATGGAGAAGAGACCCAATTTTTGATGTTGAGGCTATGTGTGTCGTGTGAAGGGAGGAAGACTTAGGAAAAAAACTAAATGTGTCATGGATGGGGGAGAGAGATTTATGACCATTTTAATTCAAAACACTTCAAGGACAAAATTGCCCTCTCCAAGAGTCTTAGCTCCAAGTATGCTCCTAAGGTGAGTTTTGTAGCAAGACAAGACTTATTTATGACAAAAGAAATGTTCCCTCTATAACGTAATAATTAAATTAATTCTCTAAGCAAGGAAATTATTTATAGAAATTCCAAACATTTTAACCCTTTTTCATTTTAGTCCCAAAAATGAAAGTGTGAATAATAATCCCCCACTATGTAAACACATAGACTATTTCCTTTCAAGAATACCCAAATAATGGCCATAACTCTATATCGTGCAACACACAAGTAATTCCACAACATATATGCATTTATAAAATACCAAACGATAGAATACATATAGGGTAAAGTCACTGGTGCATATAATGTGTAAAAAAATGAAATTAAGGAGTATTACAGGTTTCATGCATTTTGACTAATGGTGTTGTGAGCTTGTGATATTATTGGTCCAAACTCTCTCCTTGATACTCAAAGTAAGGCTTTATTTGCCTCAGTGTGCTAGCACATCTGAAAGGGAAGATGTGGGGCCCTTATGGATAGTAAAAACAATTAATCCTTTGGTTGCTAGAGACCTAGCTAAAGTTGCATAGAAAGAGTTTTTATATGTGAACTCTTATGAGGGAAGACAGAGCTAGTGATTAGCAAGTGGGAATTAACAAGTGGTCAGTGCCTCTCGAGAGATTAATTAAAGTTAACTTTGACAAGGCTTTTTCCAAGACTTGTCTTTTTGGTGGAATAGGGGTTGTGTTTCGAGATCATACGGGAGTAGTGCTTGATTAAACCCTACACCCTAAATCTTATATTATAGTTGGCTCATGCTTTGTGGCAGAGGTTCTTGTTGCCAAGAGAGCTTTGCAAATGACATTGTCTCATGGGTTAAATTTTTTTTTAAAATCTAGATTTGGTTAATTTTGTAAGGAAAGGATTGCTTGGCAATTTTGGATGATGTTATTTGACTTTGGAAGCATCGTGCTACCTTGTCAATTGTCTGAATTCCTCATCTGTGCAATTTGGTAACTGATTGGCTAGCCAAATCAGCCATTAGGAAGATGTGCCTCGATTAGGGAGGGGGTGTTTTCACCGTTATCCTCCTTGGCTTGCTTAATTAACATTTAGTTGGTGCATAGTGAGGCTTGTGTCTCTACCTTGTGTCTCTAAGCGCTCAGGTGTTGGTTGAGTTCTTCTCTCCTTTGTTGTTTTCTTTTTCTTTTGTTTTGTCTTGTTGTCTGTCCTTTTGTTATTTGCTTCATTGTAGTTTAGAATTTAGGATTTAGGGTTTAATAGTTTTAACTTTCATTACATAGGAGCACAAATACAATTTCAAAATGCTTAAATTTGTTTATGTTTATTTGAATTACTTAAAAATATTTTTATGTGATTATATATGTAATTTGAACTTTTAACATCACCTGTTATAATTTGAGCATGTGTTGAAATGCAAAGTGTAAACTAGTGAAAAGTAAAAATTGTTGTTGCTTGAGCATGTTTTTGATATTTTTATTTAATGATATACAAATTCTAGGATGAAAAATATAATTATTTGGATTTTTTGATATATGTGTATATGTATGTATATAATTTTTAAAATTTTGCAGTTCAACAAAAGTTTTTTTTTTTACTGACTAGCAAGTTACCTAGTAACCTAATAATTTTAGCATTTTAACGAATTAATGATCCATAAACTATAAATATATTTTTAAAATATTATCAACACCTAATTGCTTAACAAGATTAATTTACTTCTAGCATTTCCAAAACCTTTGGCCTCAGTTCTTCAATCCATGAGAAGTAACTGACAGTAACATTTTTCTGAAAACTTAATCCCCTGCAAGTTTAACCAAAAGCATAGATACTAATAAAAATTGAAAAGAGTGTCTTAAAAATATATTACAACAAATACTATTATTCAAAATTCAAACTAAATAATTTTACTTAACTATTATTTTATACTACAAAATAACGGATCATGGGCGTCTCCTTAGCGAAAAAAGTTAAGGAATTTTCTTAACTTTTCTAGGCCTGTCAAATTGTTGCTATGGACAATCCAAATTTGTTACTTCTGAATACACGTGGGCCGTTGAATCTACACGATCTAACAACTCAAGTCGTGTGCTTGTTGTTAAATAAAATGCTGCATTTCAAAAGATTTTTTTGTTCTTCAGCAATCCTCATTGCACCATATGTCCAAACTTGCCCCACCCGTATCTCATTCGAGTTTCAGACTCGAGACACGAACCGGGTTGAATCATTTTATTTTTTATTTTTTAAAAAAACTCTCATCCAACTAGTCATTGCTCCGTGGTAATGGGACGCACCATCAATCTTTCTTCACTAGCAAGGACCATCCACACCTTCGAGTTCCCGTCACTTTCATCGTGAACTTGTGCAACTTTGCTCCTCCCTCCATTGTGCCATCCGTTAGCTTCTCTTGCCGTTGTGCAATGAGTCTTGTCCCTCCGTCGTGCAGTGCTTCTTCTTGTCTATCGTCCTTGGTGTCTGCTTCTCTCTTCCCTTCGTTGTGCTATTAACTAAAATAACTATTAACTAAAATTATGTTTTTTAACTATTAATTAGGTAAAACGTACTATAAATAACATAAATACCGGACCAAATGCGGTGCACAGTATCCAATGCAAATATGATATGTTCAACTTGATCATGTAGCAACCATATACTCATGATATATTTTTTTTAATTTTTATATTTCACTGATTTATTTTATATTTTGTTATTCCTCATGTATAGAATATGTACCTACCAAAGATTAAACATCATAAAGAAGCCAAACCAACCTTCTCAGACTCATAATTGAAACTGTCCATCATGTGCATATCAGATGCTCCAAATCTACTCAGAATATATGTTATATCTTCCACAGTAAATTCCCTAACCTTCCCTCATTTAGTTGCGTTTGCTTCTCAGCTAAACTAATTAGATTATGTCAATTGTTGGGCCCCAACGAAAGAAAACTTAAAACATTTAATTTCAATTTTGGGTGCAATGGAATAAAATAATTACATTCTCTATTGGCAAATTAGTCTAACTATGAAATTATTATTCATTTATTGTCTTCATTTTTTCCTTTAGAAGAAACAAATGTATGGATGTGCATGGTTTAATAATTAGAAAGAGAATTTCAAATTAATTTCTCAGTAAAATGATATGACAAAGGATAAATTATACTTTTTTTTGAAGTTTGCCTAAATTACATTTAGCACTCTTTTAATTTCAAGTATTACACATAACTCCTCTACATTTTGATATATGTTACAAAGACTTTTCTTTTAAGTTTTTTTTTTGGTCAAATCGATTAACTTTATATACAACATAAGACTGTAACATTATTTATAATAAGACAGTAATATAGTTAAATTAACATCTAGTATGAAATTGTGACTTTATTTTATTTTTAACATAAACAAAAATAGTAAAAATTGTTAAGTAATTAGAATGAATATATGTACAAAAGGTTAAACTAAATTATATAGTAGTCAAATGTAATATTTGAACTAAATGATGATAATTGTAATCTAACCAACTTTTTAGAGAAGATTAATGTAATTTACCTATACTAAAAAACTAAAGACTAACAATAATATTAATTCTTTGATCCCGAATTACATGGGATTATACGAACTGAATAATGAACATATTATGAAAATACCATACTTATTAGTTACAAAACCCCCGCGCTTAAAAAAAAGTGTAGGTATTGTGTTTATGTTTAATATATAGAATATTTGTATTAAACAGAGGTTAATTAATTAATATTATATATATATATATATATATATATATATATATATATATATATAGAGTATTGTAATCATTGGATTATGTTGGATTGTTGGTAGTATCTATACTTCTTAACCTTAAAACAAGTGAATCGAGCGAGACTCCCGGCGTCATATATACAAAATATATAGTTTTGAGATTCTAAAATTTGATTGGGATGATAATTAAGTGAATGTTTAAAAAGTAATTGGATATAAGACAGGTAGTACGTGGTAGAACAAGATATTCTCTTGTATTGGAGGGTAATATTATCTAAATTAAGATCTGCGACGGTTTTAATTTTTTTGACAATATTTTAAAAATGTTTTTCTTAAAATCAATTCAATCGTGAACAATTGATTTTTACACTGAACAACTATAATTGAACATAATCCTCCTATTTTTATATAGAACAAAAGAAGATCTTGGATTGTAGTGGATTAAGGCTATATGCCAGTATAGATTTATATTGTGATTTTTATTTTGATTTTAGTCTTTTTTTACTTTATTATTTTTTCAATAAAGATCACAAAAAATATTATTAAAAATTTATCTGACTGTATTAGTCATGTTACAACATTACTATAAAATTCTTGTAAGGTTCATTTTCTCCCATTTCTAAACCCTATAAACCTAAAATACTAAACTCCAAAGTGTAAACTCAAATATTTACTTAAAAAAATAACAAACTATTTAAAGTTTAATCCGGTATTAATTTCCAAAAATTAGTGTAAACGCAAATGCTTGAGAAAGAAGGCCATTCATCGAAATTCAGTTAAGCCAGTAAGAACGGGCCACCTGTCACCTATACCTAACTCTCAACCTCACAAATCAAAATCAAAATCGCACTCCCGTTCGGGTTTAACAACTAAATAACCAATTAACTACCAATAAGAAATATAATTACTTTATATATAAAAAAAAATTTACTTTGAAAATTAAACGAAGAATATGAACAAAAGGAAATAAGTACCACTTTTACAATAAAAACAACTTTCCCCTAATCGGGACACTTTTATCATATTACCCCACCACAATAAAAACAAATAGAAGGGGCCATAGCTGATAGCCTCGAGGTCACACCTCAAACATCAGTTTTGGTCCCTATAAATTAGGTCATAAAATACATAATAAATTATTAATTTAATATCTAAATAAATTATATTTATTCTAATTAGTCATTTTCGTTTCCTAATTGTTAAATTTATTGTTACCAAACTTATATAAATTATTAACAAAATATAAATTATTAACAAAATCTATTTCCTTTTTTTTTGGTGAAAATAATAAGTATGTAGAAACTCATATAAGATCTTACTTAAAGATTTTTATTCAAATAAACAAAAGATTTTACTTGTACTTATATCATTTCTAAAATTTTACCTTGATATATAAAGAAACAAAATAGAGATAAAGATAATATCTTAAAAATTAAATTGAGAATTTTCATTTACAATAACAACAATTATACTCAAAAATAAATAATAACAACTTTAATATTTTAAGTTCAATTCTTTCAAAAAAATGTTTTAAAATAAAATTCTAAATGTAAAACAATAAATACAAAAAATTGTGCCGCAAAATTACTTTAAAGTCTAACATAGACAAAATTAAAAAAGAAAAACTAATCAGAAAAAAAGAAGTTTACTTAGACAAAAAGCAGGTCTACACTTCAAAATTCAAAAGATACCCACCACCAATGTTGAAGTGCAGGGACTATAGTTAAAGTATGAAGAGAGGGGGGTGTTTGTGCAATTAACAATATAAATACCATGATTTAAAAACACAGAAACCCATAGGAAACTTCCTGGAAGCTCCCTCTGCCAGTGAGATGGCCTTGATAGTACTTCCCTCACTCCCCCCATTTAACCCTGCCTTCCTCCTTCTTTCCCCTCAGCCCCCTCCCCTCTCTCTCTCTCTCTCCTACTCCTTTATCTTCCTCATCGTCTTCACTTTCCTCCATTCTACGCGATGAAGCTCATAAATATTAACCCCAAAAACATCAAGCTCAGCCCCAAACGCCTTTTCCGCTCCAAGAAGGAGCCCTCCGTCGTCTCTAGATCCGATCCCTCGTCCTTCAGTTCCGGCACTTCGTCCTCTTCCTCAGATGGCTCCACGCACAACCACAAGGCCGCCAGAACCCCTACCAGTGTCTTGCCTCATGTTTCGGGTGAGTGGTCTGATATCTCGGCCGAATTTCATTCCGATTTGGCTCTAGCGTTCAAGCTGATAGACCGTGATAATGACGGCATCGTCTCGCGGGAGGAGCTCGAGGCGTTGCTGACTCGGCTCGGATCCCAGCCGCCGAGCCAGGAGGAGGTTGCGATGATGCTCTGCGAGGTGGACCACGAGGGCCGGGGGTGCATCAGCGTCGAGGCGCTCATGAACCGGATCGGGACTGCGTGCGAGCCCGTCGCCGACTCTGACGACCTCAGGGAGGCGTTCGAGGTGTTCGACACCGACCACGACGGAAGAATCTCGGCGGAGGAGCTGTTGAGGGTTTTCAAGGCCATCGGGGACGAGCGGTGCACGTTAGAGGAATGCCGGCGCATGATAGAAGGCGTGGACAGGAACGGGGACGGGTTCGTGTGCTTCGACGACTTTTCGCGTATGATGGAGCTGCAGAGATGATTATAATGTGATGATTGATGAACGGTCATGGTCATATGAGGATGTAGCTCTGTGAAAAACTTGATGTGATGATGAGTCACGGAACCGAATGCAAACTTTTATTTTTTATTTTTCACCGCTTATTTTTCTCGCAGATTTGGGTGTAAAATGTTCCAAGTGAAATCAATTAAGAAAATGTTATATAAATTAAAATTGGATGATCCTTGGAACAAGTTTGGGTCCTTCGGGGATTTGAAATTTACCAATTCAGTTATATATAATTATATTTGAGAATACATCTAAATAATAATCACATAAAATTACTCGTACATGTGTTAGCGTCGTAATAAAGTTTTTTTAATAGTTAAAAGGTACAAAAATTATATTAAAAGAAATTGGTAGATTGTACTTTTCAAATATAAAAAAGTTTTAAATATAAAAAACGAAAAAAAAAAGCTCTCAAATAAATTTTAAAATTTATTAAGAAATTTAAAGAAAAAAATATAGATTAATTTATCGAAGTCAAAACAAAATATATTATTAGAACATTTAAAATTATTTTATTTATTTTTTTAATTAAATTAATGAGTATTTGTACGAATTAATTAATAATTAATTTTTTTTAAATTACTCTTAATTTTAAAATTTTTTAAAAAGATTAAAAGTTAAACTATATACAAAAAGGAAGAAAAATATGAGATAAAAAAATAACTATTTAAAAGAGAAATTATTTAAATGAGACGAAATAAAATTATTTTAAAAAAAATAAAAAAAAATTACTACATCTATTTAGAATAAAAAAAAATAAAAATGAGTAGTGACTGATCTTCTCTTAATCATTATCATTGAAAAAATAAAAAATAAGAGTGATTTACTATATAAATAAACAAGAAGAGCGAGTGCAATTTTTCTTACTAATAAAGTTACAATTAATAATATTTTGAGATTAACTTAATTTTTAGTCCTTATTAGTGATCACTATTCTCAAATAGAATGTGGCAGACAGTACCGTTTTCAGCTTTCTTGTACTTATTTTATATCAAGGAAACGACAAAAGTATCAATTTGTATTATGATTGATTGGGATTGAGTAATTCAATATTTTATTAAACAAAAATCTGAGATTGAATTTGTGAATTAATAAAATTAATGTTAAAACAATTTTACATTTTGATGATTCAATTTGACTAAAATTACATTAGTTAAAATTTAAATATTTTCTGAAAATCATTGTTTTAGCCAAAATTATGTATTATCTCCTCTTATCATCTTTGAAATTGTGAATTGTAAATGTATTTGGCATAAATTTGAATCACTATTAAATTTTGATTGACTTAGTTTAAGTTGAGCTTATCACAACTATAAAGTTATTTTAATACTAATTTTGAGATTTATAAAATTTAAAATAAAATAAAATAATCTTTTTCACCCTTAACATATATTTTGAATTTTAATTTTATCCTTAATATTTTTTGTGTTAGTTTCATTTTATGTATTTTTTATTATTTTAATTTTGCCTATAGTATTAATGTAGTTAACAAAAGTTGATAAAAAATATTAATATATAATTTTTTAAATAACACGTAAATTTCTTTAAATAATATAATTTTTTTTATATGACACATCATACGTTTAACAGATAATTTGAAGATAATTTGAGACAAATAAAAAAAATTAAAAAAATTATTTAGAACAAAATTAAAGCTTAATAAAATATTTAAAATAAAATTAAAACTAAAAATAAATTAATATAACATATTAATAATTAACGAGCAACATAAAAAAATTTACATTAATTTTTTTTATTAATTATGTTAACAACGTTAACTTTTTATACAAAAATTGACATAAAAAATATCAAAGACTAAATTAAAATTAAGGATAAATATTAAGTATAAAAAAGATGTTTTTACTTTTTTATTTAAAAGAATAAATACGGACCCGCTTAATAAATGTATTTGATTGACTGAACATTATTCTACGCTTATATTTATTATACGCTTTTATTTGGGAAATGAATAGATATGTATCATCTTTCACGCGTCGGATGACTCGGATTGAGTCGATCTCACGGTGGACAGGTATTACACACTCACAAAGGCGGTGACGGAGGATGAATAAAACGCCACTCACCTAATACCAATTTTTTCTAATAAATTAAATTACTTTATATTTTAAATGAAATGTCTATTTAATCTTTTAAATATTTTGTTGACTAAAACAATTTTTTTTAGAAAAATAGAATCTCACATAATTGTCCCTTAGATACAATTCTCTTTATATCTCGCTTAATAGGATCTCTATTAAAAATATAACGCAATTTGTTTTTGAAAAAACTAATTGTATTATTCTGAATTGAAAAAAAAATAATTATTTTTAAAGATAATACATTTACTGGGTTGAATTCTGATTGCAAGAATATAATAATTGTACTCAAAATTTTCTTTCTTCAAATCAAATGTTTTTAACCTCTAAAATAATAATGATTTGTATCAGAATTTTATTTTAAAACCCCAAACAACACAGATTCTTTTCATACTGATCGTTAAGTTAAGAAACAATGTTTATATGATTGATGATTTTTTCCCAAAAAAATACACCAACAGAAGAATAACATCTTAGAAGATAAATTGCTAATTTATCATGACAGTCGACACTTCTGACTTTGTGTAAAAAAACAAATTTGACGTTTGCATCAGATAATGACAGATGCAATAATAAGAATAAATGATTTGGAATAGTACGTAAAAATGTTAGAAACTAATTAAATTTACTACTAAATCCGTCACAAACAGTAACACTATAGAAAGTCGCTGCCAAATTTTGGTTTGTCCTCTTTATTTATTTTGGTTGTTAGCGTCACTTTCAATGCTAAACTGCTAATCTCAAAAAGTTTATGATTCCAGAGTGAACACGTTATCGTAAGGAACAGTTAATCTTATAATAAAATAAAATATAATTTAAGGTCATTTATGAGCCATTCCTTCTTCTCCATGTTGCTTTTCGTCTTTTGGATACACGTACCTTTGTGAACGGTGCTTGTGTCTCACAAACATATCAATCGTCAATCTCTTCTGTATTTATTGCTTATGAAAAAAGCTACTATATTCATGATGTATGCGACAGATATTTAATATATAAAATATGAAACAACGGATGTTGTAGGTTTGAAAATTGAATTAACAATTGAATCAATACATACATCAATTTTAGATTTATTGATTTAATTATATTTGAATTGGTTATATATATATATATATATCATGGTTTACCAAATCGGATCGGACCGGTCCGTCGGACCGGTCCGATCGGGAACTGGATGGGTCATCGGTCCGGTTTGACCATTGGACCGGTCGGTGGTTCGACCGATATTGAACCGGCCGAACCGGTGCTGAACCGGCAGAACTGGCCAGTCTGAAGGTTGAACCGGTTCAAGTTTTTTTTTTTGGTCAAAATTTTTATGTTTTTTAAATGGAGGGGGAAAAATGTAGAGGGAAAGTGAACAAAAAAAACACATGATAACTCTAGTTAATTTTGTAATTGTCAAATATGCCTGCACTTACATAAGCAAATAAAAAAGAAAATCGAAGAAGGAGAGAAAACAAAAACAAAAACAAAAACTAGCCGAGTCCACTTTATCACATGCGCATGGGGGGACAGATTGGACAATTTGCACTACATTGGCCTGAAATTGTGATCGTGTGAACCCACTACTTCCCTTAGCCTCTAATAAGCCCATTAACATATATTAGTATATAAAGTTTTTTTTCTTCCTTGTGTTGACCCTAAGGCTATATGCCATAAGTTTTGATGATGACAAATGTATTTGAATAGTAGCATTGATATATATAAAGATTAATTATCATATATATGCTACAAGTACTTAAGCATGATTATGTTATTTAATATGTATGTTGTATATATTGAATCATGCTATTAAACTAACCATTGGGTTTGCAAGTAAGATATATTTTATAGGTTGGTTCAAAACAAGAACAGTGAGGATTGTATTGAAGAACAAGGAAAAGCAATATCATGCTACACTCAAGGAAAACAACATGCAAGGATGAAGCTCCAAGAAATGAAGAATTAGAAGATTTGAAGTCTTGGAAGCTTGGATGCATCAAGATAGCCTATGTGTTTAAATTAGGTATATTTTATATAGGCTAGTATATTTGTGCAACTCAATGATTTAGATTTGCATACATTGGCTCAAGCATTTTTGAACAAAAAGATAGTGAGATATGAAGTTTTACAAAAGTTATTTTTTTTACCTTTGGTCACTCCTTATATCATATCTCATAAATAAAAAATCGATTTTTCAAGAATCTTAATCTCATTTGATAGTAGACTCAAAGATCTTTTCAACGGTATATTATTTATTCAAAACGGAAAATGAGAAATATATGACTATTCAAAATATAGTTTGAAAAACTGAAAGTTGATTTTACTGTAATAAAAAATTATTCTGTTCTGACCTATAGTCAGTATTTTGATTATATCTTTTAAAAAAAATAATTTTTGAGTAAAACTTGGCTCATTTGAAACTAGACTCCAAGAGCTTTCCAACGTATATTATTTGTTTAAAACGGAGTTCAAATGAGGGAGTTATGAATTTTTAAAGAAAGGTCAAAATCTGGACTGCACTATAACGGCTATATAACGGCTAGTTTTGTAAAATCTTATATATATGACCTTAGATACACGATTTTGAGCAAGAACAAAGTCCTACAATGTGATATTAACTTCTTCTATCATCTTTGAGAGAAAGGAAAGCATTCTTGAGCCAAATCTTGCATATTCTCTATCATTAGAGTTATTAGAGCTTCATTTGTTTTCATCTACTCTTTAGAGAGAGTTTCTTTGTATTGTTGATTTTGATCAACACATATATTATTCTGAGTTGAGGTTCGCAAGTACCGGTGTTGAAAGAACTTGCTTTGGGTTGAGGAGGAGCCCGGATTCATAAATTATTCATTGTGGTTTCGCAAATACCCGAATTGAATTTGCGTTTGCAAGTACCCGGATTAAACTTGCAATTATAGTAGAAATACTCAAGTGGTCTCTTGAGGACTGGATGTAGGCTTGGATTAGCCGAACCAGTATAAATCTCCGAGTTTGCTTTCTCTATCCCTTACTCTTTAATTTGTGCATATTGATATCTATTCTTTAATTCCTTGATCTTTATAATTATTTATCTTGACAGCACTGTCACATCCCAAAAATTGAGCATGTGAAAAGATACTACTCCTTTGATAAAATTCTCAAACATACGTTATATACATATATTTTGTAAGGTTTTACATTTAACCTTAATCATTCATTCCACACTACAGAATTATATTAATCTGATAAGCAAATATAGACATAGATAGTCTGATATTTCTATCTCATCGCAAGCCTAGGAGACCTATAGAAAGTATAGAGCGTTTCTAGTATCCACATTAATAAGTATTGGTATCCCACCAGACAGAAATAGAGTGTAATTCCAAGGGGCTTCTAATCTTCCAACGGATACTCTTCTTCTTTATTTTCTGTATCTGAAAAATAATCATAGGGAGTGTGAGTTTATTTAAAAACTCAGTAAGTAAATAATTGTACTATATAGAATATCAAAAGTACAAATACCACATTTACTCATATAATTAATTGTCTTATACATCGAGTAGTATGAGACTCTAACCCTTTCAAACTCATGAATAAGATTTCTTAGATATACAACGAGTAGTATGGGACTCTAACCCTTTCAAACTCGTGAATAAGATCTCATCGGTATACACCAAGTAGTATGGGACTCTAACCCTTTCAACTCGTGTATAAGCTTTCTTAGATATACACCGAGTAATATGGGACTTTAACCCTTTCAACTCGTGTATGGGTTTCATAGATATGTACTGAGTAGTACGCGACTTTAACCCTTTCAAACTCGTGTATTAGATCCCGTAGATCTCTACTCATTGACAAGATAGTGAGAATTTATCATATAGCACAATTGTCATGAAATAAAATAATTTCTACATACTCTTATTTCTACCGATCATCATATACTCCCATATGAAAATTGATTGCTCATTACCCAAATAATATTGTAAATGGGACTTATATTGTACTTTGACTAGTAATATCAAATTAGCTGAGCAAGGTTATTCACTCACCTTGATGTTTGTCCAAGTTTACCTTGTTCCACACTAGAATTTGTGTAGGAAAATTTCCTAGTAAAATATATTACAAGGAAACATAAGAAAGGAAACAAAATCACGAAAATACGTAAAATTTTCTGACTGCTACAGTAACGTGTTGCTACAGTACGGTTTGCTACAGTGCCGGTTCGCTACAGTGTCGGTTCGCTACAGTGTCGTTGACTGCTACAATACCGTTGACTGCCGACACTACAGTACTACTACAGTAACTCGAAGAAAATTTTTCAGAATTTTTCCGAAATCTCTAGTCGCTACAGTAACTCGAATTTTTGCAGAAAAATCTTTCAAAAATTCATCCTTTCCTTTCTTGTTTCAAAACCAGAATTTCAACTTTTTTAACCGATTATAACTCAAATATAACTTCTAAAACTACTAAGATTCATGAATTATCATCAAAATCTTCAAGAACAAAACCTCCTCTGATCTTCTACATAAACTGAAATTTAAGGAAAATAATCGGATTAAAGCTTACCTTTGATCCTTACAAAGCTTTTGAACCGAACAGATAATCGAAATTCTGAAGATCAAGGAAAGGATTTGAGAAGAAAATGAAGAACTGAGAGAGAAATGCTTTTCTGCTTCCTTCGGCTGAGTGAAAATGAGGGGTACTATTGAAACTTTATATTAAATATTTCTAATGGGTTATTCAATAACCCATGGGTATTCATAACCCAACATCCAAACACATCCAGTCAATTTACAATAAATGGATTAATTGACCATTCTAAAACCACTTTTCCATGAATTTCACCATTCTTAGAATATATCCCTCATTGTGCAAATATTTAGTCCAGTCATTTAACTCAATTTTCATAAATAATATTCAAAGAGAATAATTAAATATGAACATTAAAAATGACCAAAATAAATAACTAAAGTAACGTTGTAGAATTCTAAAATACTCTTAAGCGAATTATATTATGAAATTAACGGGTATTACAAGCACATTAATTTTCTGTATTGTATTTATTATCCTAAGCATTGTACTTTTACAGAAAATCATTTTAACTTCCAATTAATTCTTGTGAAAAATTTATAAAACCCAATTCACCCCCCCTCTTGGGTTCCAACCATTACTTTCAATTGGTATCAAAGCTGGGGCTCTTGATTTAAGACTTAACCGTCTAAGAGTAAATATGGTTGGATCTAGTGAGTGGTTTATGTCTGAAAATTGTTCTTTCACAGAACCTCCAATTTTTTATGCTAATCATTTTCAATATTGGAAGTATGAAATGAAATTTTTTTTAATTTCAGTAGACCATAAACTCTGGGAAATTATAGAAAATGATTTTTATATGCCTGTCAAGGAAGAACAAGGAAAATACATTCCAAAACCCAAAAGTGAATGGAATGATACTGAAAGAAGTTTAGTGCAACTCAATGCTAAGGCAAAATTGATTATTTCTTGTGCATTGAGTCAAGATGAATTTTTCAGAATTTCCAATTGTGCAACTGCTAAGGAAATGTGGGAAACTTTAGAAGTTGTATATGAGGAAGATCTTGTTGCAATGGAATTAAAGTCTAGAAATCTCATTAATGAACTTGATATCGCTCAAATGAAAAATTGTGAAACCATTAATGAGATACGACTTGTGCTTAATCAATTGCAAGCTCTTGGTGTTGAACTTACAGGAAAATCTCAAATCACCAAGGAGATAGAAGAAAAAGAAAAAGGAGAAAAAGAGAAACCACAACCAAAAACTGAATCATCAAAGAAAGCTTACCTATCTTCCATTTGGGGAAATAGCAATTCCGATGAGGAGAACACAAATGAAGAAGCCAACACTTGTCTTGTGGCCAGAGATAAAGATGAGGTAAATTCATTTGACTACTCTTTTGAAGAATTACAAGATGCCTTTGATGATTTACATGAAGAATCTCTTATACTTGCAAAGAAACTAAATATTTCAAAACAGAAAAACTCTTCTCTTGAAAATGAGTTGGAAACATTGAAAAACGAATTTTCTATTTCCAAGGAAGAGAATTTTGTTTTTGAAAATCAAAACAGAACTTTGCAAGAAGAGAATTTGATTTTAAAGGCAAATATCTCTACCAACAAAAATTGCTTTTGTACCAAGTGTGATTCCTTGAAAAAGGAGAATGAGGATCTTAAAAACACACTTAAAAAACTTTCTCAAGGTAGAGAAATTCAAAACTCTTCTGTTGAGAAACAAAGTAGTAGCTTTAACAAAATTGGTTTTGTTCTTAACAAGTCAAATCAGAAATATTTCGAAAACTACTTTGTTCTACAAAAATGTCCAAAAGTCCACCTTGCACTTGTTTTTATTGTGGACTGAAAGGACACAAGTCTTACTCCTGTTTTTATAAGAAAAATCTTGTTCATGGAGTAAAAATGAAATGGGTTCAAAAAGGACCTCATGACCCAGGTAAACCCAAAAAAATTTGGGTATCAAAGACAAAGGATTAATTTGCAGATTTGCCTCGAAGCAAGGAGCGGAAATAACTTTTCAATGGCTACATCATTCAAACTCCACTCTCTTGCATCAAAAGGAGGCAATGGATAAGTAAACATATAAGCTGGAATGCATTGTAAGAAATTTGACTAATATGTTTACTGCTCTCTAATGCTTTTGTCTGTTCTCTAATATGCATTACATCTATCCTTGATACTCATGCATGCTATATCTGAAAACAATTGTTAGGTGTGCAGCTTATAGATTCAAATTTTGTTTTGAGCTAAAATCTTTCTTCCAAATTTTGCTCAAACTATCCTTTTTACTGCATCATGAAAACTTGCTTCCATTACACGCACATTTTTCTTGTCTTCACAACAATAAGATTACTCCTACCCATAGTATTTATCCTTGCTGTAATCTTATTTAAATATTTTCAATGAAATCAAATTTATTGCAAAATTGCATTTCATGGAAGCATAGCACTTTTATTAATATGGCATATCTTGAACATAATGTTGCTCATAGTGCTCGAGATTTATTTGAACATCAAAGTGCTCCACCAAAAGTGTTTTGCAGGAGTTAATCCTCAAAATTATCCTCTAAAGCACATTCTTTCCTCTGCTCTCCGAAATCAGTAAGATTTATAGTTTTGAAGTTGGTTGGTCGACCAACACTCCTATCAGTAGTCGACCAACGAAGCCTACATTGAACCAATGCTTCATAGATCTTGCAAATAATCAATCAATTAAGATCATTAAAATTGTAAGAAGACAGGATCGATCAAAAGAAGAGCAATGAGCAAAACAAGGATATCAAAATCTTGAAGAGGAACTTCAAGAAGCAACAAAAGTTTGTCAAAATTGATGAGTATCTCTATCCTTTACTTCTTCATTATTTAATTGAATGATATTTCTTGATCTCAATTGTACATTCTGCCAAATTTTTTTTTACTGTCATACTTTCATTGCAATGACATATTGTTTTCTGACATCTTACATACTTGATCACAACATGACATATAAAAATATGTTAAATACTTAAATTATTTTTTTAATACATCATGGTTTGAGCATTATACATATCATCTCTTTTACATAAGCTGTAACTTATGAACCATTGTTTATGGATTATAGGTTTATATCTGATTATATCTTATTAATCCATATTACCTCAATTATGTTACTACATACTCTGATTATAATATGTTTTATCTTGAGTAAGTATGTAACTTGCTTTTGCTTTGAAATGATGATATATATATCCATGTCAGAAAATTCTTTCTATCTTTAAAATGGATATATATTTTTCAAAATATATATATCCTTCTATTGTACAAAATTTGTGCGGCTGATTTTCTTTATCTTTCTTTATTATTATAATTTTTTTTAAGTACCGTCATCTGAAAGAAACCACTTGCATTAAAATAAAAAAAAACAAAACGAAGGATTACATTACATTAAAAAAAAAAGGGAAGGTTTGCTCATAGATTAGCAATCTACAGGCGAGGTGGTTTCGGATTAGGTGGGTTGTATTGAATCATCACCCCTCGGCCATTCCTTGGAGCAAGAGACTGAGCAATGTCATGGAGGGTAGTGTAAATCTCATTCATACAATCAACACTTCTTTGTTGTTGATTGCAGAAGCATTGGGTAGACCAATAGAAGAACCTATCTATTCTTGAAGTCAGTGCCGCATTGTTGCGTTTAGCTAACTTCTCCTGGTCCTCTATCATCTTCTTGAGTTTCTTCACCTCCTGCTCCAGACAAGCAATTTTGTCTTCTGACGTATGGCCTGTACTAATATGCTCAACTTCTTCGATCTTCATCTTCTTCTTTTGGTTCTCTTGAGATTCCTCCAAAGGTCTTTTGCCTTTGTCCTTGCCTAGACTCAAGTTTAAGTCGAGCTCTTCCTCCCTTGCCTCTACTGTGAGATCAATGAACTTTCTTGCTGCCATGGTTTGGAAAATTCAGAAATTTTTGTAGGAGTATGAAGAGAGAGGAATGTCAGAAAGTTATAGGCTCAGAGATGAATACTCTTTGTGGTGTGGTAATTGAGAACTCTGGGGCAGTCTTTATAGAGAAAAAATTATGACTAAGAGCCAAAGAAGATATCTCTTCGCCGCACCCCTACACGCTCATCCTATGGATTTCTGCAAGCTGGAAGCCAAAAGTCTAGAGTACGCATGCACACCGATAACGCGTCACATTAATGGCAAAACCACGAAAGTCAATTTTCGGTGGATTTGCGGCTGATTTAATTTGTTTTGATTAGAAATTTTAAGAATTAATAAAATGGTGATATTCAGAACCGTATCACTCTGCTTTGTTGTGTTGTTCTTGAGAGCATACATGATTACATCATGCTGTGATTATATGTATCTAAGAACATATGTTGTGTATGCTATTCATGCATCATGAGCGAAGGCTATGGCTAAGAATAATATTTCATGATTCCACATGCACTCATACAAAATGAGCTGTCAAAATTTTTACATGTACTCATCCTCAAGATACATATATAAATTCATTTTAAATGGGTATATAAATTGCTTCCTTTGTGCTGAAATTTATCTTATCCTTTATGAAGCAAATTTGTTTTGAAAAAGGACTTTAAAAATGCTTCTGTTATGTTAATATGTTTTATCATATGAAGCAACATTCTTTTTGAAAAAGAAAAGATTTTAAAGATTTCTTTTGTTGTAGATAACAAAAGGGATGAAAAATATTGATGTTTCATATATGGATTATGAACTATATGCTTGAATATATCTTATTACACTAATCCATATATATTGCTTCCTTAGATGAAACGTTTCTAAATTCCTTCGAAGCAAAATGTTTTAGAAAAATATCGTGAATCTCTTGAATTGCTTCCACAATGCTGAAATTGCTTTGCCATATTGAAGCATTATCTGTTTTGAAAAGAAAAGGATTTGAGTATCCTTATTTTAAATCACTTTTGCTATATGTTGAAATAATTTTATGCATATATGCAGAAATTGTTTTTCAGAAATCTTGAAAAATATTATTATTCGATTTATGGATTATGATTAATATTCTTGTTTATATCATGCTTTGTTAATCCATATATCATACTTCTGCTGTGTGCTATAAATATTTCTATCATATGACAGCAAATAATGTTTTTTTTCAAAGAGTTTAATTTTTCTGCTATTTACTAAAAATGCCTCTTCATAAACAAGCAGAAATCATTTTCAATGAAAATATTGCAGAAATTTCTTCAAAAATCTTACTTCAAAATTCTGCAATCAAAAACTGAATTTCCTTTATAATGATTTGGACAATCTTTTTCAAAGGAAAAATGTTATGAAATTCAGGGGGAGATTTGTCTCACTTGAATGTATTTTTTTTGAAAAAGAATATATCTTGAAAAATTGGATATTCATTATTCATTATTCTTTTTCAAATTATGCAAGGTTTAAGGGGGAGCCTAAAACTCTTTCAAGTTTTATCTTTTGGCTCATTTCATTTGACATGAGAAAAATTTTTCTAAAATTTTCTTTTTACATGTCAATGAAATCAATGATAAGTTTTGATGTATCCTTACCCCATACTATATTGACATCTTCTGACATCCTGACTTAATAAAGGTATGTGCTTTAACTTCTATATATTGTGTTCCTTACACCTTTTTGTTGATGTCAAATAGGGGGAGAAGAAACAATAGAAAAATATGTATACGTACTTATAACATTGCATTCATTATCTTGTGATACATATTTTTATGTGGTGATTTGTCATCATCAAAAAGGGGGAGATTGTTGACCCTAAGGCTATATACCATAAGTTTTGATGATGACAAATGTATTTGAATAGTAGCATTGATATATATAAAGATTAATTATCATATATATGCTACAAGTACTTAAGCATGATTATGTTATTTAATATGTATGTTGCATATATTGAATCATGCTATTAAACTAACCATTGGGTTTGCAAGTAAGATATATTTTATAGGTTGGTTCAAAACAAGAAGAGTGAGGATTGTATTGAAGAACAAGGAAAAGCAATATCATGCTTCACTCAAGGAAAACAACATGCAAGGATGAAGCTCCAAGAAATGAAGAATTAGAAGATTTGAAGTCTTGGAAGCTTGGATGCATCAAGATAGCCTATGTGTTTAAATTAGGTATATTTTATATAGGCTAGTATATTTGTGCAACTCAATGATTTAGATTTGCATACATTGGCTCAAGCATTTTTGAACAAAAAGATAGTTAGATATGAAGTTTTACAAAAGTTATTTTTTTGACCTTTGGTCACTCCTTATATCATATCTCATAAATGAAAAATTGATTTTTCAAGTATCTTAATCTCATTTGATAGTAGACTCAAAGATATTTTCAACGGTATATTATTTATTCAAAACGGAGTCCAAATGAGAAATATATGACTATTCAAAATATAGTTTGAAAAACTGAAAGTTGATTTTACTGTAATAAAAAATTATTCTGTTCTGACCTATAGTCAGTATTTTGATTATATCTTTTAAAAGAAAAATAATTTTTGAGTAAAACTTAACTCATTTGAAACTAGACTCCATGAGCTTTCCAACGGTATATTATTTGTTTAAAACGGAGTTCAAATGAGGGAGTTATGAATTTTTAAAGAAAGCTCAAAATCTGGACTGCACTATAACGGCTATATAACGGCTAGTTTTGTAAAATCTTATATATATGACCTTAGATACACGATTTTGAGCAAGAACAAAGTCCTACAATGTGATATTAACTTCTTCTATCATCTTTGAGAGAAAGGAAAGCATTCTTGAGCCAAATCTTGCATATTCTCTATCATTAGAGTTATTAGAGCTTCATTTGTTTTCATCTACTCTTTAGAGAGAGTTTCTTTGTATTGTTGATTTTGATCAACACATATATTATTTTGAGTTGAGGTTCGCAAGTACCGGTGTTGAAAGAACTTGCTTTGGGTTGAGGAGGAGCCCGGATTCATAAATTATTCATTGTGGTTTCGCAAATACCCGGATTGAATTTGCGTGGTTGTAGTGGTTTGCAAGTACCCGGATTAAACTTGCAATTATAGTGGAAATACTCAAGTGGTCTCTTGAGGACTGGATGTAGGCTTGGATTAGCCGAACCAGTATAAATCTCCGAGTTTGCTTTCTCTATCCCTTACTTTTTAATTTGTACATATTGATATCTATTCTTTAATTCCTTGATCTTTATAATTATTTATCTTGACAGCACATTGATTTTCTGTATTGTATTTATTATTCTAAGCATTGTACTTTTACAGAAAATCATTTTAACTTCCAATTAATTCTTGTGAAAAATTTATAAAACCCAATTCACCCCCCCTCTTGGGTTCCAACCATTACTTTCACCTTGTTCTAAGTAATGTGGGACTTACTCACTCTTTTACAAGGCTATTTTACTTAGTTTGAAGTTGTGAATATTATGAGTTGTGATGAATTATCAATTTATGGATTAATTTTCTTATTTCCCTCACTTATTGTTATAAATTATCAATTATATTAAGAATTTTAATATTTTAAATTATATATATTTTTAATATTTTAAATTATGTATATTTTTAAGATTTTTTAATTATCACCGGTTCGACCACGGTCCGACCACTGAACCTTGAACCAGTGGCTCCACCGGTTCAATGACCGGTCTGGTTTTGAAAACATTGATATATATATATATATATATATAAATATAATTTTATACATTAATAATTTATTGTTATATTTGATAAATTTAGAAATAATCTAAACAAATTATTAAGTGTATGTTTGGAAATTTGACAATATGGATGCAATGGTGTTGGACATTAATATTTAAATATAAATCATGTTCATATTTTGACTCAAATTATATTTATTTAACTATTTTTTAAATATAAATTACGTTTATTTAAATCTCTTAATGGTTTTCCAAACACATATTAAGTATTTTTGTACACATTTAATAATAAAAACTAATTTTAATAATACATGAATATGGATTAATATTTAAAATTAATTATAAAATATTATATCAATAGTACCCATATGTAAAGTGGCACATTAATATTTATAAAATGCATTAGAAATAAAATAAAAGTGTATAAAAAAATAAAAAAAACAAAAATAAAGCTAAAATCAATTCTACCATTAAACTGCCTTGTTTTATTCTGTTTCTAATTTTGACCAATTTTTTTACAAATTAATTTATTGAATTAAACTAAACTATTCATATAATTTTTCTGGTCTTATTGACTGATTTAATTCGATTTTTTAAACAGTAATTTTAATAGTAACCTGCGAATATGTGCGTAGTCATAGAAATTCGAATCTGATATTAATAATTAGGATTTTATTATTAATTAATTAAAATTTTAGCTCTCTACGATTTTTTTGTTCTTCATATAGCCTTATCATCTTTGATTCTATTATAACTTCGTCTATTAACATCAATCTTTGTTTCTTGAGGGAACATTCCTAATGTTGAACGTTATTTTATTTTAGAACAGACAAATTTAGAATAGTGTGTGTGAGATGGAGATAATTTTTTTTTTTGAAGAATTATAGTATAAAAGAAAAAATAATGTCCCTTTGAATTTTGGAGTTCTTTTTCGAACTTTTAAAATTAACAATTAAATTATTTAAAGAAATAGGTCATTATTATTTTTTTTTTGGAATAGCGCTAAATTCATTTATATCACCCCAAATTTTATTACACGTCATAATATATGTTTTTTTTAAATGCACTTTCTGATATAATAGTTTCACAATTAATATATGGACAGTCCAAAATAGCAAATGAATAAATACTGTATTAGAGGCCTAATCAATTTTAAAAATTGAGTAAATTATTTACAAGTCAACGAAGGTTGAAGAAGGCTATTTTTTATTATCAAGGAAAAAGTGGAGAAAGTGATTTTGAAGTAGTTTTCTTCTCTTCTCTTCTCTTGTTTTTTTTTTGTGTGGCTACGTTAGAAGTTGTCTGAGTGCAGCCCCTGCTCCCTCTTTTTAATTCATTATTAGTTAACATATGCAAATACATATCAATATGATCCGAGGATAGATAAATAAAATGACTCCATAAGTTCTAACGGTATATTTTGGTTTACCTTCTTTAATTAGTAATTTATTGTATGCTTTTAGATCTCTTGATAGATTTTAGAGTTCTTTTGAGAGATTATCCTCTTTTTCATTTTTGTATTTTAATTTTTAGGAGGTCTTTGTTGCATCTGGCCAATATAGTTCTCTATTTTTGTTTAATATGATGTGATTTGAGCCTTATTGGCCATTATAAAAAAAGAAGAAGAAGGCTATTTTCATATTTTTAATGTAAAATGCTACCTTCCATTATGACTTATGAAAATATTATACAATAAAAAATAATAGAAGGTAGACTTTTACAAGAGGCAACTCTGCCTTTTCTTATTCTCCGTTTTGGTAGATGTCGTTACCAAAAAATAAAAAAAGAAGAAAAAAAGAATTTGAATTCAAACTTATTAACTATTGTTTACAAAATTGGACCAGACGGTCATTGGTCTAGTTTAGTTTACTCAAAAAATAGACTAACCATTGAACCAGTTAAGAATCAGTTGAACAGATCAAAATTTGATTAAAATCAATAAAACCAATGAACCAATTGAACTAATTTTTTAAAAAATAAAAATAAAAAATTCACAATTTACAAAATACAATTATTTCTTACACTATATGGAATTTAGGAAGATTTTATTTTATTATTATTTTTTTTTACTTTTCTATCATGTTATATTTTTTCTTAACTATTTTTTCATAATAATATATTTTTTATCACAAAAGCAAATAAGAGAACAAGAAAAAAAATTGAAAAGCAATTATACACACATATAATATTATATAACTTTGCTAAGATTAAGTTTGAAAATGGTTATCAATTTATTATATTATATATTTTTAATATATAAAACTAAAAATATATGTATATTTAATTATTACTGGTTCGACTATGATCAGACTAGTAAATCGTGCATCAGTATCTCTTTGGGTTCATTGATAGGTTTGGTTTTTAAAACATTGTTACTTCTCAACTTATAATATTTTATGCATTTTCTTTAATAATATAAACAATAAAAATTCTCTTTGATCATCAATTTCATTAATTTTATTCCACTAATCATTCTCTAAAACATCCAAAATTGAAACAATCTTATTTAATAATGAAATCAAGGATTATCAAATGATCGAACTAACTGAGGAAGCATATATACATACTAAGAAATGGAGAATCTTTTTCTTGCGAAACAACGAGAGTTTATTTTTGCAATTTGCATCATATGTTTTTCTTTTTATTTTATAGCAAATAGTTCAGATCGAAAGAAGGAAATAAAATAAAATAAAATCAAACAAATAAATCTAAATTATTTATTATGAAATGAAAGAAAACAGACAATACAAATCATAAAAAAAATTCTTATTTTATAGCTAGAAAAGGAAAAAGAATTGGTTCAAATTATAAAAAGGAATGATCGTTTTTGGATTATAAAAAGTAAACAATTCATTTCTATGAAATTTGATTGAGAAAAATTCCAAAATGTGAAGAAGGAAAGAGATGGAAAATGAGAGTATAGCGTGACATTGGGAAAAAGGGAAGGAGGGAGGAAGGAGCAATGAGTTATATAATTATGAATGTGTGATATTTTCTAGTTATAGGAGTTGTAAGTTAGGAAGAAAAGGAAGAAGAAAGTGACAAAGAAGAGAACACAAATGAACAATCACACTCGTTGGTCGTCTGAGGTTTGTAACGTACGTTGTTTGTTGGTTTTGACCAAAACAAAGCCCTTGTCTTTCCAATTCCAGCCTTACTAGCTGTCCATGTCTTTTCTCCAACTTTTCCGCTTTCTTTCTTTCCTCGAAACTTCTTCCTTCCTTTTCCTTCCTTCCTTTTTTTTTTTTTTTAAATTTTCTTCTTGTTTTCATATTTATTTATACTTGTCAACTTGATAACATTATGCCTTCCAACGTTAACATTGACGCCACATGTACCCAAGTGGTGAACAAAGCTAACTAACCATCTGGAAAGTTTAAACTCGTGTAACACGTTATTGAAAAAGTAAATTATCTTTTAAAAGATTATGTATTTTTCAGTTTTGGATTACTTTAAAATTTATGTAAAATAATTTATTATTATTATATATAAAAATCTCAAAGTGATTTAATAATAAGAAAATTCAACGTCTTAAAAAGTGTAACTCTCCATAAACAACTTCCTCTTTTTGAAATACTAAATTTATTTCACCAAATTTTGTAGTTTCAAGAATTATCATATATTTAAGAATTAATGTAAATTGATATGAATATACCATTATCATGTTTTGTTCATGATAAATATTTTAAAAATATTTTACTATAGTCTTGAAAATCTCAAATTTGATATATTTAATAACTTTTCAGAATTATTCCTGATTTTTAACCTATATGTAAATGTTCACCTGATATGTGATCTAGACTTAATTAGTTTCACGAGGTAAACATCCTAACTCAGTTTAACTCATCAAGGATTGTGAACTTGGTTGTATCATCATATAGACTTTTTAAAGTAATTTGAATAATATACATAAAATATTGTGATTTTGAATTAAAAAAAGGGTGGGGCGATAAGATCTCCCAAGAAAAAGCCCACTCCACACTCAAAAGACTTGATAATATAGGTTGAAGGCCAACCTTTGATATAGTCAATTGTTGAAAAAAAAAATCAGAAAAGTAGTCCACTAAATCGATTTCATGCGTAACAAAGTTTATCTGACTCGATTTGATAAAAATTGAACGAGAGCCTTATATATATATATATATATATTATAAAATATTATGTTAATATTGTGTAAATTACATATCATATTATTTAAATGCTATATATTATATTTTTGTAAAATATAAAACTAATTATAAAACAAACGGATTTTTTAAATTGTTATTTAGGTCGGGGCCAAAAACTTTTAGCTAGTATATGTAAAAGTTGGTAAGGTTTAATATAGAATGTTTAACCCAGATGATCCCCTTTAGAAGACTAGGGTGGGCTAGACCTGATTACAGGCTTAGTTCTTTAAAAACAGGGCTGGGTTTCAGTAAATATGGGGTGGGCCCGAGCCCAATCCCTGTATAGTTTTAATTCAACTCAGGTTGGGCTTGACTAACAGGAAGAAACATTTTTGGGCTTTAAGATATTTCAGTTTGGAGTAAAAAAATGTAAGTAGGCCACGAAAAGCCCAAACCCAATCATCATAGAGAGTGGGTTGTTCATCTCTTCACATGAGGGTTTCAACCCAAAATCCTTGATGATTCTTCTTCGTT
The DNA here is from genome assembly GCA_037074585.1 of Biancaea sappan. Classification (NCBI taxonomy): domain Eukaryota; kingdom Viridiplantae; phylum Streptophyta; class Magnoliopsida; order Fabales; family Fabaceae; genus Biancaea; species Biancaea sappan. The sequence goes on from CM073492.1 coordinate 36,019,542, forward strand.
TTCCACGCTCAAACGGTTAAACCTCAGATTCACTATTCTCGAATTCTTCTATAGATTCTCACTCCCCTTTGGTTGTAACCTATGGGGTGGTTGTTTGGTTCAAACACTTAGTGTCTGTTTGGTTTGTGAAAATATTTTTTATTTTTATTTTTAATTTTTATTTTCTGAAATGCATTTCCTGAAACACTGAAAACATCTTTTTGGTGTTTTCAGATTTAGGCTTATTTTAAGAAATGTTTTCAAGAAAACGTTTTCAGTGAAAATGAAACCAGAAAATGCTCAAACTAAACAGGTCCTTATATTCTCAAGAATGCTTACATTTTAGAAATGTAACTCGTGAAAACGTGATTTTAAAAAATGTGTTATTCTTAAATTTGGTTTGTTACAAACGTTTTTTAAAATACTTTTTTATATTCTTAGGAATCAAACATTCCTATGTTTAGTTCATGTTAATATTTTTAAAATTATTCTTATTAATTTTTAACATATAAAAATAGTGTTGTTAAATTAAACAAATTTGCACTGGCTTGCGATGTACCAATAAATATTGAGCCAGTCCAATAATAGCTCGATATCTTTGCTTTTAAAAAGTTAAATTTTTTATATAATTTATCTTATTCATATATATATATATATATATATATATATATATATATATATATATATGCAAACACTTTTTTTTACTTCACATATTAATAAGTACAATTTTTTTTTAATCTCTTTTAAGTAGATTTTATATAATAGTATCAAATGGACCGACTTAATTTATCACGTACAATCTATTTTACGTTTTATAAGATGCTAAGGAAGTTGTAAAAGGAATGTTGTACAGTGGGTACGGAATAGGCCCCATTGTAATGGATTTACTTGTAAATGTTCAGACGGGAAGTGGAGACGCGAGAGCAGAACCAGATGAAGCCAGTGTATGAGAGATGGCTAAGCTTTAGCGAGCCAGTTGGGTCAAATTAATGCATCCAGAAACAAAGCTGTTCCCGATTTGCTTGATTGACAATATTATTGTGTCCTTCTGATAAGGGTACCTCATATTCTCAACTTTCTTTGCCCGCAGCTATTAAGAACAAGCAAAATACTATGTTACGCATCTCAGATTTGAATGTTGTTTTCAACCCTCCACCTTCTGTCGCAGAACCTCTTGCATTTGAGCACTTGATATGCTTATATCGCTCTAGGAGTTCCTTCTTTGATTGTTTTATGATCTTGTAAATGCCACTTTCTTCAGAATTCATTAATAAGTATATATGTGCATTCAGTGCATTCGCATGGTAGAAAGTTATTTAAATTGTGTTTTTTTTTATTATTTTATATATATATATATATATATATATATATATATATATATATATATATATATATATATAGTTTTTACTATTGAGAATTAATTCAACGAAATAGATTAGTCTCTTAAAATAGGGAGAATTTATGTTTAAGAGAGTTATTCGTATCTATTACTTAATAATATTTTAAATATGATTGTTTTTAGTGAAAGATACGTGTGAAAAAATAATATATATGTATTTATAGCTTTTCATTTATTTTACAAATACATCAATGAGCTATTCATATAAAACCTATAAGCTAAAACCTACAAACAGGCCAAGAACACAATAAATACATAAATAAGTGAAGAGGAAAGATAAAGAACAGTAGTAACAGAGTACAACATAGTAGAAAGTATAAACCATCCTTGTAATACCCAAGAAAAATAAAATATAAATATTTGTTTACAAACTACTGTTACTATTTCAGTATACGGTACTATTCACCCGTATAATACTATTTACGTATACGATACTGTTCATTTATACAATCGAAATGTCAAGTACTAGATGTGGTTTGGTCATAAGAGAAAACTAGAAAGAAGTTTGTAGGAGAAAATGACGTTTTATGTATAAAAATACCCTCAGGGACTAAATTGAAAGGACTGATTTGAAAAGAAACTTAAAGGTTTAAGGTGAAAGGATAGTTTTCCCTTTTTGAAGTGCACAGTAACTACATTATTAGAAATGTCATTTTCATAAATAGTAAATTGAATATTTTATTAATGCATAGTATCAAATAGTACCCTTGACTTTTCCTATAAATAGGCCCTTCCATTTCACTTCTAAACTCACACCTTCAACTTCTCTTCTTCTCTCCTTAAGTTTCTCTTACTCCAAAGCTAGGCCTCTGAGATTTTGGGCCTTTCTTTTTCAGCTTAGGTAAGGATATTATGCCCTTTCTATGTCTTTCAAATTTTAGAAGTTAATTTCTTAAGTATGCTCTGTGGTTGCGGCTTTGACTGATCTTCCACATCAGAAAAACTATCCTTAGCTGCTTACATATTATTTTGATTCTCTGATTACCGAAATAGAATGTAAACTGTGAAGAATACATGTCTAGGAAAGTTCTGGCTAAGGAAAGACCTGGTTTTTAAGTGTGTCCAGTGTGACCCTCCACTCTTTCCTGGGAACTTACCTGGTGTACTCTTTTACAGATTGTATTCTCTATTTCTGGTATGAATAGTACCCGTACGTATGAATAGTAACTGTATGAATAGTAACCGTATATATGAATAGTATTTGTACGTAAAAATAGTATGAATAGTGACTGTATGTATGAACAGTATCTGTATGAAAACAATCCTAACTTGTTTTCTCTAATCTTTCATGAAAATCTCCGTAGCGGAATACTGAAATTCATCTGTGTACTCTTATCTGTAACGACTTAGAGAAGCGATATTCGTACGGAATCCAGGTGAGTGAAACGACCCCGTTTTAATAGAGTTTTAGCATTACTGGTGATAAAAAGTATGTCGTAGGACACTCCCAAGATTCATAAGGGGAAATTGGATTCAGAATGACGAATCTAAATGAGATAATTAATCCATAAGTATGGATAAAATGAAATAAGTATCTTATGATGATGTGAAGTTTGAATGTTTTCAAAAATGGATTAATTGTTATCTTGATATGTGGTTTATAAATCCATAATATAGTTATATACTATACCTGTTATATGGATGAATATTATATTGAGCTTCTGATTATGATATGAAATGCTATTGATTGTGATTGAGCGGGACAATACCCCCTCTCACGGCAAGGCGGAAAACCCGGTTGACAGGGTGTCTTGACCAATGAGTGTGGAGACAACGATTCCCTCAGTAGGGATATAGCCCGGATTGGTGATAAATCCGTGAGGCGCCCTAGCTAAGAGGATGAGGTTGTGCGTCATGGCGGAAATATACATAATTGGTGAGCCGGCCTGTGTGTGCTCTCCGGGATATATTGTCATTGACGAGTACTAGTAACGTTTGTTGAATTAGATGAATTTTTATCTTGTATGTAAGAGGATGATGTTGTGCGTCATGGCAGAAATATACATAATTGGTGAGCCGGCCTGTGTGCGCTCTCCGGGATATATTGCCATTGACGAGTACTAGTAACGTTTGTTGAATTGGATAAATTTTTATTTTCTGTCTATTGGTTGAGTATGAGCCTTTGGATATGCTTGCATGACTGGTAATGTATTTGAATTTTATTAATGCGAGGCCGATTCGCTCATTGAGTTTAAAAGCTCACATTGTTTGTACAACCTTTTTGTTCAGATCAGGTTACCATCGAAGAATATCTGCTAGAGGAGTAGATCACTTTGGACCTTCCCGTTGTCGGGTAGACCTCTCTTCTGTTTTAGATTATGTTGCTCTGTAATCGTCTAAGACATCTAGTTCAGGGGTTCGACATTTGGCTTGTATGTCAGTATAATAATGTATTTTAAATTGATAATCTATGATTACATGCAAATCATCTCTATGATTTTCAGATAAGAAAATTTGATATATTTATCGGAAGGCTTACATTGATGAGAGATTCATCATTGTGCCGGTCATGTGCCCAGAAAACGGGTCGTGACAAAGTTGGTATCAGAGCAAAGGTTGTTAGGTCTCTTAGTGATTACAGAGCAAGGTAACCTTAGTAGGACCTCCTCTATCGTTGTGAACCCGGGCACAACTATAGAGAGACGGCTCTACTGAAGGTCCTGTAGGATGTTTTCACTTCCTTTCCCTCCGAGACTTATCTCTTCTTAGAAATTATGTTGTCAGGTTTAATTTTAGATAGATGTGGCTACACTTTTGAACTTAGTAAAGGAAAGATTATTACTTGTTTTGATTCCGTTGTTGTCGGATCAAATTTTTATATGGTGGATTTTATAAGCTGAATTCATGATTGAATTTGTGTAGCTATATTATTTTAGGGTACCAGCCAATAAAAGAAACCACTCGCATTAAAAACAAAAAAACTGAAGGATTACATTGCAAAAAAGAAGAAGTTTACTCATGCATGAGTAATCTAAAAGCGAGGTGGTCTTGGATTAGGAGGGTTGTATTGTATCATCACCCCTCGACCATTCCTTGGAGCGAGAGACAGAGCAATGTCGCGGAGGGTAGTGTAAATTCCATTCATACAATCAACACTTCTTTGTTGTTGATTGCAGAAGCACTGGGTAGACCAATAGAAGAACCTGTCTATTCTTGAAGTCATTTCTGCATGATTGCGTTTAGTTAACTTCTCCAGGTCTCCTATCATCTTTTTCAGATTTTTCACCTCCTGCTCTAGACAGGCGATTTTGTCCTCCGAGGTATGGCCCGTGCTAGTCTCCTCAGCTTCCTCGATCTTCTTCATTTTCTTCTCCTTCTGCTTCTCTGGAGACCCCTCAAAAGGTCTTTCGCCCTTGTCTTTGCCCAGACTTAAGTTTAAGTCGAGCTCTTCTTCCTTAGCCTCTACTGTGAGATCAATGTACTTCCTTGAGGCCATGATTTGGAAAAATTTAGAAATTTTTGTAAGAGTATGAGGCGAGAGGAATACTGGGGGATTGTAGGCTCGGAGATTATTACTCTTTGTGGTGTGGTAACTGAGAACGCTGGGATGATTTTTATAGAGAAAAATTAGGACTTAGAGACAAAGAAGATATCTTTTCACCGCACCCCTACACGATCAACCTATGGATTTCTGCAAGTTGGAAGCTAGAAGTCTAGGGTAGGCGTGCACACCGATAGCATGTTACATTAATGCCAAAACCATGAAAGTCAGTATTCGGTGGATTTGCGACCGATTTTACTCGGTTTTCCTATTTCTCCCGTTGGCATTTTTCGAAATTCAAAGAAGTTGATAACATAGCCATCAAAGATTGTCTTGGATGCTTTTATGATGAACTGAAATACATTTCTCCGTTTTATTGTGTTGTTCTTAAGAGCCTTCAGTTGAGTATAATATACATAATTGATTGAATCATGTTGTAATTACATTTATTCATGCATAATGAGTGAAGGCTACGATCAAGGAGAATATGTGATGATCCTACATATACTCATAGAGATGTGAAATCAAAATGACTTGGATAGAATAAAATGTGTAGATGATGATATATCTTCATGGTTACACATACTTACATATAATGCTCTCGTGGGCAAATGAAAGGTAGTGATTTCCTTACATCATGATAATACTTACTGCATGTGACCGTAAGTAGTTAACTTTGTTTTAATATATATATATTGATATACATATATTATGTGTAAATCCAGAATAAAGACACCGATCAGAATCTAAGATAAGGCTAATATGAGACTACCCGATCATAGAGGGACATCGTGATATGGGATTACAGGATAAAACAAGTTAGAGGGAGAAAATCTCAGACTGAAGAGCGTAGTTAGTCAAAAGTTTGAGAAAGGTCAAGATTAGCCGAAAATTTTTTGAAAATCTTTGACTTATGTTAATTGCATTTACTATTTATCTGCATGTCCGACATTAATTGCTGGCATTGCGACATATGTGATCTGTAAACCTTATAGCGAGCGGCGTATAGGTTGTGGTGGCTTTAGCTCCAAGGGCTTCGGGTTGTCTATAAATCTTGTATGCCCGTTACTCTACTCATCGCACCAAGCAAACCTACTTTTTTCATTACATACCTATTTCTCAATTTTCATTCCTTTCTCCTTCGAAGTTATTTCTGAGATCCTTAGAGCAATGGCTGATAATAAGTCTTTCAACTTGAATTTTGAGACTGGCAATGTAGAGCTTGATTTAAATCTAAGTCTCGGAGACAACAAAGGGAAGAGACCTATAGACAGGTCACCAGAAATTAAGAAAAGAAAGAGGGATGTAATAGAGTTGGAGGAGGACAGTACTGCAACATCCTCAGAAAATAAGCTTGCGTTCCTGGAGCGTAAGATCGAAAATCTGGAGCGTAAGATAGAGAGCCTGGAATACAAGACAGAGGACCAGAAACGACTAATAAATCGTCTTTTTGAAAACCAAGAGAAACTGATAAACCGTCGTTTCGGGGAACTGGCTAATCGAGTTGATAGACATTCAATGTTTGCAACTCAAAATTTTCGTGACCAACAAGCAAGGTGTATTGACTGTATGAACGGAGTAACTTCTGCTCTTCACCAAATTTCTCAGGCGCTTCCTTCAGAAACCCTTTCTAGGCTGCAACGATTAGCTTCCTCCTTAAGGTCTGAAGCACCTTCCTCTTCTAGACCTGGAGCACCTTTTACATTTCAAAAGCCTCCTCGTCCTTAATTTATTTTTCTTTTGTTTGTACCTAAAGCTACATTTGGTGTAAGCTTCACGTATTAAAATTATCTATGTACTAGAAATAAAATTTAAGTTAGTATCTAGATCTTCTTTGTTGAAGTGATTCATTTTACTGAAAGAACTTGAGGAATGAGAAGATGTTGGACTTGTTATATTTCATACTTGATTCTAAAGCATAGTATGGTAATATCTTTTTGACTGAGCAGAGTTACTAAAATGATATTTCATTGTACTTCTGAGCTATGGAGGAATGCTGAATAAGTATTTTATGAACCTATATATAGAGAACTATGGGTTTGCCCTAAGCCTTGAAGGAATACAACTCTATATGAGTCATTGAGGTGAGAGGAATTTCCATATATAATTATTTTATAATTATGCATGAGGAGTATATTATTTACTTAACACATTTTCTAGGATTATTCTTCCTAAAGATTTATGTAATAATTTCATGTGATTTTTCCTTTTATATGACGCCATCAGCTGAGAGTGTCGCCTTAAGGTAGAAGGATCGCCTTCGGGCAAGAGTATTACCTATGGCCAAAATGATGCCTTTGGGTAGGGTACTTGTATTCGTAAAAGTTATAAGCTATGTGTATGGTAGCTTGTGTTCTGATATTCAGTATAAACTGGAAAGACCACGTGCCACTGTTGAGAAGGCACCTATTTGAGGTTTTACATAGAGACAGAGTTCGTCTCTGATTAGGTGGTTTGAGTTTGGTAAAGGTTATGAGGATGAGACACTTTATGGTACAAAAGGTTGTGGAGAAGATTAAACTGATGAGGAAGAGATTACTTGCTGTTTAGAAAAGGCAAAAGTCTTATGCAAATTATTGATAATGCGGTCTAGAGTTCACAGTTGATGCTATAGTATTCTTGTAAATCTTCCCAAAGATGTGAAGAGGTTTGGGAAGAAAGAGATGCGAAGGATGAGATATGGACGAAGTAATCACATTTATTTCAGTCTTAAGATGAGTTTTGAATTCGGGGGACCGAATTCTCTTAAGGGGGTGATAATGTAATACCCAAGAAAAATAAAATATAAATATTTGTTTACAAACTACTGTTACTATTTCAGTATATAGTACTATTCACCCGTATAATACTATTTACGTATACGATACTGTTCATTTATACAATCGAAATGTCAAGTACTAGATGTGGTTTGGTCATAAGAGAAAACTAGAAAGAAGTTTGTAGGAGAAAATGACGTTTTATGTGTAAAAATACCCTCAGGGACTAAATTGAAAGGACTGATTTAAAAAGAAACTTAAAGGTTTAAGGTGAAAGGATAGTTTTCCCTTTAAGTTTCTAATAGTAATCCCGTGAGGTGCACAGTAACTACATTATTAGAAATGTCATTTTCATAAATAGTAAATTGAATATTTTATTAGCGCATAATATCAAATAGTACCCTTGACTTTTCCTATAAATAGGCCCTTCCATTTCACTTCTAAACTCACACCTTCAACTTCTCTTCTTCTCTCCTTAAGTTTCTCTTACTCCAAAGCTAGGCCTCTGAGATTTTAGGCCTTTCTTTTTCAGCTTAGGTAAGGATATTATGCCCTTTCTATGTCTTTCAAATTTTAGAAGTTAATTTCTTAAGTATGCTCTGTGGTTGCGGCTTTGGCTGATCTTCCACATCAGAAAAACTATCCTTAGCTGCTTACATATTATTTTGATTCTCTGATTACCGAAATAGAATGTAAACTGTGAAGAATACATGTCTAGGAAAGTTCTGGCTAAGGAAAGACCTGGTTTTTAAGTGTGTCCAGTGTGACCCTCTACTCTTTCCTGGGAACTTACCTGGTGTACTCTTTTACAGATTGTATTCTCTATTTCTGGTATGAATAGTACCCGTACGTATGAATAGTAACCGTATATATGAATAGTATTTGTACGTAAAAATAGTATGAATAGTGACCGTATATATGAATATTATCCGTATGTATAAATAGTATCCGTACGTATGAATAGTTACCGTATATATGAATAGTACCGTATGTATGAACAGTATCTGTATGAAAACAATCCTAACTTGTTTTCTCTAATCTTTCATGAAAATCTCCGTAGCGGAATATTGAAATTCATCTGTGTACTCTTATCTGTAACGACTTAGAGAAGCGATATTCGTACGGAATCCAGGTGAGTGAAATGACCCCGTTTTAATAGAGTTTTAGCATTACTGGTGATAAAAAGTATGTCGTAGGACACTCCCAAGATTCATAGGGGGAAATTGGATTCAGAATGACGAATCTAAATGAGATAATTAATCCATAAGTATGGATAAAATGAAATAAGTATCTTATGATGATGTGAAGTTTGAATGTTTTCAAAAATGGATTAATTGTTATCTTGATATGTGGTTTATAAATCCATAATATAGTTATATATTATACCTGTTATATGGATGAATATTATATTGAGCTTCTGATTATGATATGAAATGCTATTGATTGTGATTGAGCGGGACAATACCCCCTCTCACGGCAAGGCGGAAAACCCGGTTGACAGGGTGTCTTGACCAATGAGTGTGGAGACAACGATTCCCTCAGTAGGGATATAGCCCGGATTGGTGATAAATCCGTGAGGCGCCCTAGCTAAGAGGATGAGGTTGTGCGTCATGGCGGAAATATACATAATTGGTGAGCCGGCCTGTGTGCGCTCTCCGGGATATATTGCCATTGACGAGTACTAGTAACGTTTGTTGAATTGGATGAATTTTTATCTTGTATGTAAGAGGATGATGTTGTGCGTCATGGCGGAAATATACATAATTGGTGAGCCGGCCTGTGTGCGCTCTCCGGGATATATTGCCATTGACGAGTACTAGTAACATTTGTTGAATTGGATAAATTTTTATTTTCTGTCTATTGGTTGAGTATGAGCCTTTGGATATGCTTGCATGACTGGTAATGTATTTGAATTTTATTAATGCGAGGCCGATTCGCTCATTGAGTTTAAAAGCTCACATTGTTTGTACAACCTTTTTGTTCAGATCAGGTTGCCATCGAAGAATATCTGCTAGAGGAGTAGATCACTTTGGACCTTTCCGTTGTCGGGTAGACCTCTCTTCTGTTATAGATTATGTTGCTCTGTAATCGTCTAGGACATCTAGTTCAGGGGTTCGACATTTGGCTTATATGTCAGTATAATAATGTATTTTAAATTGATAATCTATGATTACATGCAAATCATCTCTATGATTTTCAGATAAGAAAATTTGATATATTTATCGGAAGGCTTACAGTGATGAGAGATTCATCATTGTGCCGGTCATGTGCCCAGAAAACGGGTCGTGACAATCCTTTTTATTTTATTAGGAAATCAGAGTAAAATAATTATGAGCATATCATATCATATTACCGTCATTTTAGCTATGAGCAGATTGTTTGTTTTTTCTTAAAAATAAGTACTTTGCTTGTTTCTTATTGGTCGTTGAATATGCTAGATCCAATGATTAGCAACTTTTTTATTTTAAGCATTGTGTGCAAGGACTTAACTAAAGAAGAAAACTTTAAAAAAGTATCAACCCTCATGTTTTCTTTCAAAATGACCCATGTATCAAGTGTCCTCCATCAACGTCTCCAGTGTCTTCCAAGCACCAGTTCATCCATTTTCTCACGACCCAGATGAAATTTTGCCCTGAAGCTTCTAAACCCGTGGCTATTTCTCTAATTTGGAAATAAGAGAGAGGTTTGCAGGGGTGGTGATCATGGTGGATTTGACGCCTCTTGCAGCAAAAAGCTTAGCCATACCTATTGTGGGTATCATGTGGCCATGAGCAAGAAAATGGAAGAAGAATATGTGTGGTCTTTGGTTCTAAGTAGCCATGTATTAGTTTATGGGTTAGCAAGTTCTAATTTTTCGTACAAGGGAAGCGAGAAAGAAGAGGAAGAAGTTTCTAGGTTAGAAAGTTCGGATTTTCATATATAGGGGTGTGGGAAATTGGAAGGGGAAGACAAAGACGGAGAAGAATATATGGAATTGAATTGGAGATGCTAGTGGAGCTAATCATGGTGGATGAGGGCTACATGTTGCAGGGGAAGACAGGAAAATGGACGAACTACCGCTTGGAAATACTACTTGTTTGAATGAAGCAGAGACTTGAGAGAGAGGTTGGGTCATTTTGAAAGAAAACATGAGAGTTGATACTTTTTTGAAATTTTCTTCTTTAGTTAAATCCCTGTACATCACTTAAAAAAAAAAGAATGACTACATGTGTTACTCTTTCACTGGCCGAATTGTTTTGAAACAAAAAAAAAAGATATCATTTGAAAAAAAACAAAGGCTATTGGTTGTTGGATCTAGCAAATCCAATGGCCAGTAAGAGACAAGTTGAGTCATTGTCTTTAAGAAAAAATAGACAATCTACTTGCAACTCATGTTGGACATTCTAATGCGTGAACTGTGGTTGATCGTGGGGAATAATCGTAAGGGCCACTGTCTTTGTGGATTTGGGATCTGATGGGGAACACTTGTTGAAGATAAAAAGTTTAGCTGTGTTTTAACGGCCAAGATTACATTTCAATGGCTAAAGACAAAAAAAGAGCTAGATTAATAAAATGGTGCATAGGTACAAACAGTGCGGACATGTGAATGGTTCACATGGTGCTGTGAGAGACACTAATCTAACCAAATTAGATGGTTGAGAATCAACTACTTTTTGTAGTTCCTGCTAAGCAAGTTAGAGAATCCATTTGCTTATTTACTTGATGTACTGAATAGAAAGATGAAAAAGTTTAAAGAGTTTCTTTTTTTTTTATTTGAAGCTTCGTTAAATTACTTCAAAATTTGTGTGTAATAAAATGTATTTTACACAAATTTTGAGATGATTCAATGTAAAAAATTAAATTTTTTAAGAAGAAAAATCTATAAAAAGTTTAACTTTCTAAATAATCAAATTTTTTACTATTATATTACAATTCACTGATAATTAAGAAAAAAAATACGTTACACAAATTTTAAACTAATTTAACGATAAAAGTTAATCTTATGAGGTCAAATTTTTCCTAGATTTATTTTAAAAAATATTGGATATCATAATTTTATACAATTGACTCATTTGTAAAGACATTATTTTTTTGCTTTTCAAAAGAATATTTTTTACTTAATAAAATAAAACATTAATTTCTTTTAAATTTATTGGGTACGAAACAGAATACTCTCTTCAAGTTAACGTATTTATGAGGTGTGAAACTTTTGTTTTGTATAATGAGATCCGCTCAAACTAATTCTATGCATTAACTACTGTATAACTTCAAAAAAAGAAAAAGAGGGGGTGCCATCATTAGCCCACATAGAGAATACCTCTCTAGCAAATTTTATTGAGAACATAACTAATTTCAGTAATATTTTTAAAAAATTAAGGGCATGTTTGGTTATTACTTTTTAAAAATAGTTTTTTGTTTTTAAAAATAAAAACTAAAAAAATATTGTTCGATATATTATTTTAAAAAAATTTAATAATTATTTTTAAAGATTTTAAAAAAACATTTTAAACTTTTTTAAAATAGTGTTTAATTTAAAAAAAGATGATAACATTATCGTGGATAATAGATTGATCAATAGAATTTATATGATTATAACTCTTTTGAAAACAAATCTTTCAAAGGTTTTTTTTTGTTTTCTTAAATTTTAAATCGTTTTCAAAGCAAATCATTCAAACAAATATTTTATTTTTTTTAAATAAGTTCTTAAAACAATTTTTAAAACTTATTTTCAAAAAAAAATAGCCAAGGCCTTAATTTTTTTTTTCTATTGTTTTTAATCAGTCCCAAAAAGGCACGGTTCTAACTTAAAAATTAGAAGTTGGAGAAACATGGGCCATGGGTCTAACTTCTTAAATAATTTTAAAATTTGAACCATGGGATAAATGAATAAATCATTCCAAATGGGCCATATTTGTAACTAATTGGTAAATGAGAGGAATGTGCAAATTTGTAACAGTAATTACAGTTATACCTACAAATGTAATTCAATTAAGAAAAAAAAAGGGAAAAATTAAAAGAGAAATAATCGTTAACCCCGGTCCGATTTATGAAAAGCGCAAGGGTTTAGGGTTTTAGCGTGCAGCTTCCCCTTCCCGGTCATCTAATTCTCCCATTTCCGCATCCCCTGTTTCTGACATTTCGACGAAATTGCCATCTTACCATGTGGGCTTTTCGCCGAGCTTCGGTGTCTCTTCGGTAAGTTTATTTGGAATGAAAGTTGAATATAAGTCTATGCTCCTCTAGTTGTTGGTTAGATTTATCTGATAAGGATATTAGATATTAGATATTACACGGCATTCTGCTATATAGTGTGGCATTGTTTGTTTCGTTCGAGTATTTTTCCCCTCGAAATGTTGTGTAAAATCCAGAGATGAATCGAATATATTTTCACTGGACCATAATTTTTATTCAGAATTTAATACACTGTCGGTGATAGTTTATTGCACATTGTTTGTAGGAGCCGAGGACTGCGTTCAGGAGCGTCTCGTGCTTGCTGTGTCAAATTAATACCAACTGCTATTGTGGAAGATGAAGCTGGTATCTCTGAGTCTCAAATATTATGCGATAGATTTCTGTCATTGAAGGCATTTTATCACACAGGACATACTTCCCTGAATATTATTAGGAGTAGACGTGAACTTTCTTCACAAGCTGATGCAAGAAGCAAGAAAGAGGAAGATGATCTGGATTATGAACTGGGGACACCTGTTGGGGCAATACATGAAAATGATGAAAATGACGATGAATTAATATCTGAACAAGACTTATCCTGTGTAAATGAGGATGTTGATGAACTACACAATGAGCTGGAGTTGTCAGACACTGAATTGGATTCAAAAAAAAAATCACAACCAAAGAGGGCTCGATCAGAACTATTTAAGGAAATTACAAAATCTCCAGCAACGTCTGTTAATTCTGCTCTTGCAAAGTGGGTTAAAGATGGGAAAGAAATAAGCAGGTCGGAGATATCTTCGGCCATGGTTAATCTCCGTGCGCTCCGAATGTATGGGAAGGCTTTGCAGGTAAATGTCTTCACAATTAAAATTTTAAAGTCTTACAGTCATGGTTATCAAGATCTATATTTTAAAATTTTATGATATAATGTTCTCAAATAACCTTAATGATTCCAATCATATGAAATATCTAAATTTTCTTGAATCTCAACAGGATCTCGTTGTGGATCTTAAGATCTTAGTAACTTATGATATCACTTGTGAAATTTTGGATTTGGGGTTTGCTAAGATTAATAACCCTAATTAGTTCAACTTTTGAATTCATTTGTGGAAAGTTGATGAGATATCATAGCACCTATCAGCTTTGGTTTTGAAAGAGGAGGATCCTAAGTGCAGTGAGGGTCACTCGGAATCAGGCTGGTAAAGCCACAGGAAGTGGGGTTTTCTCATTTTATTTTTGTATTCACTACTTGCATGTTTTCAAGCATCGTTTACCTATTTCTTCATGAGAGTTTTGACAAAGTTTTACGTTGACTGTCGAGAGCCTAACACAACCCTCCTCCTTTACCCGGTCTTGGGACTGGCTTTAAAACATAGGTAAACGATGGTTGACAAGGAATGGACGCCGAGTGTGGTGGAAGTAAAAATGATTGGAGATAGGATTCTATGCTTGAGAATGATTGTTGTAAGAGATACTATTCATATTATAAGTGCCTATGCACCCCAAGTAGGGACGGATGCATATTTTAAGAAAAAGTTTTAGGAAGATTTGGAGGGGTTAGTCAGAAGCATACCTTTAGAAGAGAAGGTTTTCATCAGATGGGACCTTAATGGCCACATAGGGAAAGAAGCAGGACAGTATGAGAGGGTTCATGGTGGTTTTGGTTTTAGGGAGCTTAACGAGGAAGGGCAGTCTATACTTGATTTCTCTTTGGCTTATAATTTCAAGGTTGTGAACACCTGCTTCAAGAAGCGAGAGAAGCATTTAATCACTTATAAGAGTGGAGCCGCAAGGTCACAGATTGACTTCTTTTTGGCAAAGAATCCAGATAGAAAAATCTGTCAAAATTGTAACGTTATTCCTGGGGAACCCGTGGCAACTCAACATAGGGTTTTGGTCCTTGACGTGCTTATTAAGGGTTGGAAACAAAAGTATCAACAGATGATGAACCCTAGGATTAAGTGGTGACAGTTAAAAGGGGAGAATCAACAGAATTTCAAGAGAAAAGTGTTCGAGGAAGGGTCCTGGGGGTTACGAGAGAATGCTAACATCATGTGGGATGAGATGGCCAAGAGGGTTAGAAAGATAGCTAAAGCACTTTTAGGAGAATCAAAAAATTATGGACGAAGAGATAAGGAATCTTGGTGATGGAATGAGACCGTTCAAAAGAAAATCAAATTTAAAAGAGAATGTTTTAAAGCTATCCATTTGTGCAATAACATAAAAAATTGGGAAAGGTATTGGAAGGCTAATAAGGAGACTAAAAAAGCAGTAAGTGAAGCACGATCTAAAGCGTTTGAAGAGTTTTACAAGGATTTAAGAACGAAAAAGGGAGAACAAAAGATTTACAAGATTGCGAAGGCTAGATAAAGGAAATCTAGAGATCTGGACCAAGTAAGATGTGTTAAGGATGAAGAAGGAAAATGTTTGGTTACAGATGGAGATATTAAAAACAGATGGCAAGGTTACTTTTACAAGCTCTTTAATGACAGAGCAGGGTCGGCTAGTGATATGGAAGATTTAATTATACTGGAGAGAGAACAAAATTTGGCATATTATCGTAGGATTAAGGTTGATGAGGTCAAGGAAGCTCTTAGAAGAATAGATAATGGTAAAGCCGTTGGTCCTTATGGTTTTCCTATTGAAGTTTGGAAGTGTTTAGGGGAGGAGGGTACTATCTGGCTAATTAAACTCTTTAATAAGATTTTAAGGTCCAAAAAAATGTTTGAGGAATAGATAAGAAGCACTTTAGTGCATATATACAAAAACAAAGGGGACATCCAGAACTGCGCAAACTACCGAGGGATTAAGCTTATGAGTTACACTCTGAAATTATGAGAAAGAGTGATTAAACGTAGGTTAAGAATTGAAACGGGTATTTCTGAAAATCAGTTTGGATTCATGTCGGGATGATCTACTATGAAAGCTATTTATTTACTAAGAGGATTGATGAAAAAGTATCAGAGTAAACAAAAAGATTTGTATATAGTATTTATTGATTTGGAAAAAGCTTATGATCGTGTATCAAGAGAGGTGCTGTGGAAAGCCTTGGAAAAGAAAGGTGTACGGGTTGCATATATTAGAGCTATAAAAAATATGTATGAGAGGGTTACAACTAGTGTGAGAATGTCTGGAGGGGAGACAAGAGACTTTCCTATTAAGATTGGCCTGCATCAGGGATCATTTTTGAGCCCTTATTTGTTTAATTTAGTTTTAGATGTTCTGATGAGACATATCCAAGAAGAAATCCCTAAATGCATGCCTTTTGCATATGATATTGTTCTCATGGTAGAATCAAGGGAAGAGATTAATTTTAAACTCGAGTTATGGAGAGCTACTTTGGAATCGAAGGGTTTTCATCTGAGAGCTACTTTAACAAGCAACAAGATAGAAACGAGTTGGAGGTTAAAATTGAAGATCAGGTTGTATTACAAGTGTCAAAGTTTAGGTATATGGGATCAAGTATACAAGATGACGGTGAAATTATTGGAGATGTAGCACATAGGATACAAGCTGGGTGGTTGAAGTGGATAATGGCATCAGGAGTTGTTTGTGATCAAAAAGTACTTAATAACCTCAAAGGAAAGTTTTATCGTACTACTATAAGACCTACAATTTTATAATAGAGTGAATGTTGGGCGATAAAAGGACAACAAGAACAAAAAATTGGGGTAGTGGAGATGAGGATGTTGCGATGGATGTGTGGACATACAAGAAGAGATATGATTCGTAATGATCATATACGAAGTAGAGTTGGAGTGGCACCTATTGAGGAAAAAATAGTTGAAAACCGTTTAAGGTGGTTTGAGCATGTTCAAAGAAGACCGTTGGAAGCGTAAGTAAAGAAAGTTGAGCAGATGATTTGGAGTCCAGTGAAAAAAGGACGAGGAAGACCAAAAAGGACACTTAGAGAAGTTATTGAACAGAATCTTTTGGTAAACGAGATACTTAAAGAGTTGGTCATTGATAGAGCTCAATGGCGTCATGCGATCTATGTAGCCGGCCCCACCTAGTGAGATAAAACTTTGTTGTTGTTGTTGTTGTATTGCTGCAAAATGACTTATCTATTATCATGTTTTGGGTCTATGTTATTGTTTGTACTTTTTTTGTGTATGTTAGAAGTAATTTTGATGGTATTATACTTAGTTGTCACTTGTATATAAACATATGTATATATTTAATAGTTATTGCTTATTAGAGGTAGGATCTTTTGATATTTCATCCTTGACGGAACTTAGATAAGATCTCAATCTTAACTATCTTGATTTTGCTAATGCTTAAGCTAACCTATATGATCATTAGTTTATATTTTCTGTTATTAATATTTAATTTTGTTTAATAGCTCAGATATTATTTCTGTCACTCTTGCAAAATATTGCTAATGTTTGAAATCATGCTATGCTTGTGTGACTTTAACCTTCAATTCCTCCTTTGTTGATGAACTGTAATGATTGTCATGTATCCTATATATAGCTGCCAAAACTGATATTTCATTTAAAAGTAACAGTATTATTGATTTTCTGTTTCTTCATATAATTTCTCAGATTGTTTCATTCTTTTTTTTAAGAGATTTAGAGACATGGATGAAGATTAGGCATAAGCACTGGAGCTTGTAACCTTTTGTTGAACTTTATCTTTTGGACTCCATTAAGTGGAGGTACAGACATGAATTTGTGACATTGATGATTGATGAGTTACAAATTTATAAATGCTTTACATAATGTGAAATTATTCTTTTGTTGAAATGACAAGCATATGGTTTGGGCGTACTTTCAAAAGTTACATGATAAACTCTTGTCTCATGCCTATTCTTGTTCTAGAACACCATTCTATGTTTATCTAAGAACTATTTATACTCATTTTTTTGTACTTTTTGTCAGCTCTAGTGTATCTGAACTTAATATAAAGACTACAAGTGGAAGTTTCCTGCCATTACTTTATCTACTACTATTTGTTTGTTGGTTCTGTAGCTTTCAGAGTGGGTTGATGCAAAACAGCCGATTGAGTATACTAAGAGAGATTATACATCTCGACTTGATTTGATTGCCAAAGTGCGTGGCCTCCTCAGAGCCAAGATGTACCTTGAGAGCATCCCCGAACCCTTTCGGGAGGAGCAAACATACAGAACTTTACTGGCTAACTGTGTTAGTCAGAACAATATGAAAATAGCGGTGGAAACTTTTAGTAAAATACTGGATTTAGAGCTCCCTCTGACAACATTTGCTTGTAACCAGATGCTTCTTCTGTACAAGAGGACCAACAAGAGGAAAATAGCTGATATTTTATCATTAATGGAAAAAGAGAAGGTGAAACCTTCTCATTTTACTTATAAAATCTTAATTGATACAAAAGGCTCCTCTAATGATATTGCTGGAATGGAACAAGTTGTTGAGATGATGAAGGCTGAAGGTACTGAACCAGACATCCAAATAAAGCTTGCCTTGGTTAGGCATTATGTGTCAGCAGGGCTTAAAGAAAAAGCTCAAGATATGCTAAAGGAGATGGAAGGGGAAAATTTGGAAGAAAATAGGTGGGTATGCCGATATTTGTTTTCCATCTATGCAAAACTGGGAAAGGCTGATGAAGTGGAGAGAGTTTGGAGAGTTTGTAAGTCAGATCCTCGGACTTATGAATGTCTGGAAGCAATTGAAGCTTGGGGAAATTTGAAGAAAATTGAAGAAGCAGAAGCAGTTTTTGAGATGATGATGAATAAATGGGAGAAGCTTTCCTCCAGGCAGTATGCCGTACTCCTGAGGGTTTATGCACAAAATAAGATGCTAAATAAGGGCAAGGATCTTATAAAACGAATGGCAAATAGTGGATGCCGTATGGGCCCATTTACCTGGGATGCTCTTGTGAGACTTTATGTCCAAGCAGGGGAAGTGGAGAAGGCAGACTCTCTTTTGCAGAAGGCAATTGATCAGAACCAGATGAAGCCAATGTATAGCACTTACTTGGCTATTTTGGATCAGTATGCAAGGAGGGGTGACATCCAAAATTCAGAAAAAATTTTCTTTAGGATGAGACAAGCTGGTTATATTTCTCGGCTTTATAGCTTCAAGCTTTTAGTACAGACGTATATAAATGCTAAGGTTCCAGCATATGGCATCAGGGAGAGGGTGAAAGCTGAAAATATACTTCCCAATAAAGCTTTTGCAAGGCAGTTGGATCAAGTTGATGTATTTAAGAGGACAGCAGTTTCTGATTTGCTTGATTGAGGAAATTCGCAATCCTTAAATTTCATTTTCAACTTTCTTGGCATGTAACTATCATTTTTTAGTTTCATGTTAGGCTGAGCACCTTGGATCTGATTTTGTCTTGTACTGCCTCTTGTGTTGGAGAAACTCTTTTAGCACATGATATGCCTCTGGTTTTTTCAGGGGCATGTACCACGTCCCCTTGGTTAGAGTGGCAGGTAAGCTGAGTTGAATTGAATGGATCTGGGGCTTGAATTTAGCATTGGTTATTAGATGAAATTAAAAAAAAATTAGCATTGGTGATACTGACACGTTTGCTAAGCATTAGTACATTCCACGAAATGTGTATAGCTTTTTTCCAATTCCTTTAGTAGTTTTTTTTTGGGGGGGGGGGGGGGGGGCGGCAATGAGACATTAAGTGTTAGTATACATTTTATTTTGTTCAATCATTTTTAAAATTAGTAACAATAGTGAATTTTGGGCACCCTTGAAAATAATCTAGCTTGAGCTAAATTATTAAAATTCATAGTAAATTGAATTATTTTAATGAAAATGTCATTTTTATAAATAGTAAATTGAATATTTTATTAGCACATAATGTTAAATAATAACCTTAACTTTTCCTATAAGTAAGTCCTTCTATCACTTCTAAACTCACACTTTCAGTTTATCTTCTTCCCTCTCCTTAAACTTCTTTTGGTCCGGCGCTAGGTTTCTGAGATTTTAAGCTTCTCTTTTCCAACTTAGATTCGATGTGAGGATATTTTGTCATTTTTATGTCTTTAAAATTTTAGAAGTTATATTCTTAATTAACTCTGTGGTTACGACTTTAGCTAATCCTCCACATCAGAAAAGAACTATCTTTAGTTGCTTAAATGTTATTTTGATTTTTTGATTGCTAGTATAGAATGTAAACTATGAAAATACATGTCTAAGAAATGTTCTGGCTAAAAATACCTACAATTACTATTCATATCAAAAATAATTAATACAAGTTGTAAAAGAGTGCACTAGGTAAATTCTTAAGAAAAGAGAGTTGGATCACAATAGACACTCTCAAGAACCAAATTTTTTCTTAACCAGAATCTTTTCTAGACATGTATTTTCATAGTTTACATTCTATACTAACAATCAGAAAATAAAAATAACATTTAAGCAACTGAGAATAGTTCTTTTCTGATGTAGAGGATCAGCTAAAGTCGTAACCACAGAGTTAATTAAGAATATAACTTCTAAAATTTTAAAGACATAAAAATGACAAAATATCCTAACATCGGATCTAAGTTGAAAAAGAGAAGTTTAAAATCTCAGAAACCTAGCGCCGGACCAAAAGAAGTTTAAGGAGAGGGAAGAAGATAAACTGAAAGTGTGAGTTTAGAAGCGATAGAAGGACTTACTTATAGGAAAAGTTAAGGTTATTATTTGATATTATGTGCTAATAAAATATTCAATTTACTATTTATGAAAATGATATTTTCATTAAAATAATTCAATTTACTATGCGCTTTAATAATTGAGCTTATTGTGCATTCACATTTGAATTATTGGTTACTATTAGGAAGTTAAAGGAAAAACTATCATTTCTCCTTAAACTTTTAAGTTTCTTTCAATTCAATCCTTTCATTTTAGTCTCTGAGAGTATTTTCTCATATAAAACGTCATTTTTTCTTATGAATTTTTGTTTCTAATTTCCTCTTATGCCCAAATCACTTCTAGCACTCGACATTATGCTTGTATAGATGAACAGTATCGTATACGTGAATAGTATTATATAAGTGAATAGTATCGTATACTAGAATAGTAATAATATGTATGAATTGTACTATATACTAGAATAGTAACCGTAGTTTGCAAATTATGGTTACTCTTCCAGTATACAATATTATTCACTTGTATAATACTATTCACGTATACGACACTGTTTACATATACAATCATAATGTCGAGTACTAGATGTAGTTTGGGCATAAGAAGAAACTAGAAAGAAATTGGTAGGAAAAAATAATGTTTTATGTGAGAAAATAACGTTTTATGTGAGAAAATATCCTCAGTAACTAAAATGAAAGGATTGAATTAAAAAAAAACTTAAAGATTTAAGGAGAAGATAGTTTTTTCTTTAAGTTCTCAATAGTAACAATAATTTAGCCGCCTTCATTTTGTACGTGAATGCACAGTGAGATAAATTATTGAAGTTCATAGTAAATTGAATTATTTTAATGGAAATTTCATTTTTATAAATAGTAAATTGAATATTTTATTAACACATAGCGTCAAATAGTACCATCGACTTTTTCTATAAGTAGGCCGTTCCATTTCACTTTTAAACTCACAACTTTAGCTTCTATTATTCCTTCTTGTTAAACTTCTCTTGCTTTGGTGCTAGGTTTTTGAGATTTTAGGCCTTTTCTTTTTAGCTTAGATCCAAGGTGATGATACTACGCCTTTTTTATGTTTTTCAAATTTTAGAAGTTATATTCTTAAATATACTATGTAGTTGCGATTTTAGCTGATCCTCTACATAAGAAAAAAACTATTTTCAATCACTTAAATGTTATTTTGATTTTTTGATTGGCAGTATAGAATGTAAACTGTAAAGATACATATCTAGAAAAGATTCTGGCTAATGAAAGACTTAGTTTTTGAGAATGTCCATTGTGACCTACCTTAGTTTTTGAGAATGTCCATTGTGACCTATCTCTCTTTTTTGAAAATTTACCCAGTATACTCTTTTACAGCTTGTATTTATTATTTCTAGTATGAATAGTAATCGTATGTATGAAAGGATGTCGTTATTATGCCGATAGAGCTATCAAAATGGGGTTGGTTTGTTTAACCCACTCTAATGGAAGGTTGGGCTGGCTGAATGCTAGCTCATTTAAGTCCGACCTACATATATATATATATATATATATATATATATATATATATATATATATATATATATATATATATATATATATTAAAGTAACATACATAACATAAACAAATCACGCAGAATGAGAATCCTTAATTGATAATTCCCCTAATCTGACTCCCAAGGTTGAACCACCGTGCGACATCTGTGCCTTAGCGTCATCCTTGCTCATTCACTGCTATGCTATTCTTCTTTCTTCGATTCGAGTGAGTTTGACACCTAACCCTTCGTCTGCCTCCACCGTCGTCTTAGAATCTGGTAGGTGCTCGAATGAGTCAAATTTGATACTCTAGTACTCTTCGTGAATCGTGATTCGTCTTTTCTCTTTGGATTTGGTATGCTTAACTCTGCTTATTCTTCATCTTCAAATGATTGATTATGTTCTTACTCCTCTAGGTGCTGGTGCTCAGTAGTCTGTAAAGCAGTAA
Source organism: Biancaea sappan (assembly GCA_037074585.1). Taxonomy (NCBI): domain Eukaryota; kingdom Viridiplantae; phylum Streptophyta; class Magnoliopsida; order Fabales; family Fabaceae; genus Biancaea; species Biancaea sappan. Next base: position 36,041,850 of record CM073492.1, read on the forward strand.
AGAGTCTTGATCTTCCCCTTCCTCCTTTTTCGTGATCGTGAACACCAGCCTCCAGGTACCATAGCAATTTTTTTCCTTAAATTTATCTTTTCTTGCCTACTGATGTGAATTAAATAATAAGATTGAGCATAGATTCCTACTCCTAGGTTCTAGTTGACTGGTTGTTTAATGTTTATTCAAGTGAAATATCAAATATTTGCTTATTGTTTGTTCTATGGTTTGTTGAGCATAATTTGTTGGTTACAAAATATTGTAAGGAAGGAAGTCTTAGTTGGTTACTCAATTTTCAACAGCTTGAGTGTGGTTGTATTATGTTTTTATTTGTCCTCTGTTGGTGTTATTGTTACTGCTATGGGAAAGACACTAAGAGAAGGATATAGGTAAGTAAGTTTATTCAAACTGAGTTATTTTGAATGATTGTTGAATGAGCTTGAATATTTGATTAATGATTGCTAATTTTCTATGGTAAAACTAAAATGTGAATGACTGATTAAATGATTATTACAATATTACTCTGTCTATTATTATGACTGATTGTTAGTATTGAACAATATTACTCTATCTATTAGTATGACTGATTGTTAGTATTGACTATTGAGTGGGGAACAAAGTTTAAATTGCTTGATTGGAACTTGAATGTTTGATTGTTAATTTGCTATGGTAAAACTAAAATTTGTATGATTGTTAGTAAAAGAATCATTATTGTTTTTTAATTTTAATTACCTATTAGATACTTCACCAAATGTAGCAATAAGTTATATGGAATCTTTAAATGAAAGCAGTGTTGGTAATGCTACTACTGATGATATTGAGGATGAAATAGATAGAGTACACAATGAATTGAATGAAACCCCTTCCACTGCCAATACTGATGTTGTTTGTACTTCTGATAAACCACTATTATCTAAAAGGGCAAGAACTTCTACTTTTGATGTATGGAGGTCTTTTACGAAATTAGGGATTGTTGATGATAAAGAAAAGGCAAAGTGTAATGGTTATGGGAAAGAGTATACCATAGGGAGTAACAAATATGGTATTTCAACATTGTTGCGTTATATTCCTAAGTGTGTAACTCTTCCTAGGTACCACGATATTGGGGTAATGATGTTAGAGCAACAAGGAAGATTGAAGGCTAGGCAATATGACCACAAACACTATAGGGATTGTATGGTAAAGTCTATAATTGACCATGATTTCCCATATTCTTATGTTGAGTATAGATGGGTTAGGGAGACACATGAAAACTTAAATCTCGAAGTGAAGTATATCAGTAGGAATACCACAGTCTCTGATGTTTGGAACTTTTATCTAGAACTGAAGGAAAAGTTGAAACATAGTATGATCAACAGTTCGGCTAGAATTTGTTTGACTTCTGATTATTGGACTACATATACTGTTGAAGGTTATATTTGTTTAACAGCCTATTTTGTTGATGACACTTGGAAGCTAAATAGTAAGATTCTTTCATTTTGTAAAAAGGTGCCACCGCATACTAGCCAGTAATTGGCTAGGAAAATTTTAGCTTGTCTTAAGGAATAAGGAATTGACAAGAAAATTTTTTCTCTTACTTTAGACAATGCTTCTATTAATGATAGTATGCAAAACATTTTAAAAGAGCATTTGTCTTTGCAAAATAGTTTGTTGTGTGATGGAAGGTTCTTTCATGTTAGGTGGTGTGCTTACATTTTGAATCTAATTATTAATGAGGGGTTGAAAGTTACTAATGAGGCTTTACAGAAAATAAGAGAAAGTATTAAGTATGTTAGAGCTTCTGAGACAAGGAAAATAATGTTTAATGATTGTGTTGAACAAGTTGGTGGTATTGATACCAGTGTGGGTTTGAGGTTAGATGTCCCCGTTAGATGGAATTCAACATTTATGATGTTCGGTAGTGCGTTGAAGTATCGACATGCTTTTGAAAGCTTGGCTTTGCATGATAAAAATTTTGTAAGAGGAGTGGAGAAGAGGAGAATTGATTCGTAATTTTTTTTATCCTTTTTATGTCATCACTAACTTGTTTTCTGGCTCTTTTTATCCCACTTCCAATGTGTATTTCATGCAAATTTAGAAGATTGAATGTTTGTTGAGGGATAACATAAATAGTGATGATTTAATAATTCGAAATATGTCTTCAAGAATGATGGGCAAATTTGACAAATATTGGAGTGAATATAGTGTCATCCTTTCCACAGCATGTGTTTTGATCCGAGATGTAAATTTGACTTTTTGCAATATTGCTACGGGAGGCTTGATGTTTTTTATATGAATGAAAAGATCAATCGTATTAAGAAGGAGATGTATGATATTTTTTTCTCACTATGAAAAGAAAGAATCTTCAAATAGTAGCCCAAGAGAATCTTCAATATTTGATTCTTCCTAATAAAATGCAATAGCAAGTGGTTCTTCCCAATTAAATTCAAGCTTTGATGTCTTTGGACTTGCTATAAGTGACTAAATATTCCTTTATATTTTTAAATTATACCAAAGCTTGTGCTTTCTTTTAATTTTGTTTTATTATTTTGAATGTACAGGATTTTGTTGATTATGTGAATCAAAGTCTTAATAATAATGGAAAGTCTGAATTAGATCAATATTTAGAGGAACCAAAACTTGAAGCTAAATTTCATAGATCATTGGATATTTTAGACTATTGGAAAAGTTATCATGTTAAACATCCATGCATTTCTACAATGGCATGTGATGTTCTAAGCATTCCAATCACTACAGTATCAACTTTTAGTGTTAGATCCCGAGTTTTTAGCAAGTATAGATGTTCCCTTCTTCCAGACAATATTCAGGCAATTATATGTGCCCGAAATTGGTTAAATGGATTCAATTCTGAAGGTGAAGATAATAAAATATTAATATACTCAAATTAGTTTATAGTGTTAATTTTAATGATTTGATTTTAATTTTCCTTATTATTCTTATTGTAGATGAAGATGTTAATGCTAAAGGTGATGATGACAATGGTTCAAGTACTACGGTTAATGTTGATGTTCATGGTAATGATTTTAGTTTTAATTTTACTTGATGATTTAGTTGAAATTTTTGGTAGTTTGTGTAATACCCGTGAAAAATAAAATATAAATATATGTTTGTGAACTACGGTTACTATTCCAGTATAAGGTACTATTCACATATATAATACTGTTCATGTATACGGTATTGCTCACATATATAATCGAAATGTCGAGTACTAAATGTGGTTTGGTCATAAGAGAAAACTAAAAAGAAGCTCGTAGGAGAAAATAACATTTTATGTGAGAAAATACTCTCAGAGACTAAAATGAAATGACTGAATTGAAAAAAAACTTAAAGGTTTAAGGTGAAAGGATAGTTTTCCTTTTAAATTCTCAATAGTAAAGTCGCCTTCCATTTTTTCGTGATTGCACAATAAACTAAATGATTAATATGCACTATAAATTAAATTATTTTATTAGAAATAACATTTTTATGAATAGTAAATTGAATATTTTATTAGCGAATAATGTCAAATAGTACCATTGACTTTTCCTATAAATAGGTCCTTCTATTTCACTTCTAAACTTACACCTTTAACTTCTCTTTTTCTCTCCTTAAGTTTTCTTACTCCGACGCTAAGTGTTTGAAATTTTGGGCCTTTCTTTTTTAGCTTAGGTGAGGATACTATACCCTTTCTATGTCTTTTAAATTTTAGAAGTTATTTTCTTAAGTATGCTCTGTGATTGCGGCTTTGGTTGATCTTTCACATCAAAAAAATTGTCATTAGCTTCTTATATATTATTTTAATTCTCTAATTACTAAAATAGAATGTAAACTATGAAGAATACATGTCTAGAAAAGTTCTGGTTAAAAAAAGACCTGGTACTTAAATGTGTCCATTACGACCCTCTACTCTTTCTTAGGAACTTACCTAGTGTACTCCTTTTACAGATTGTGTTATCTATTTCTGGTATAAATAATGACTGTACATATGAATAGTAATAGTATATATAAATAGTGATTGTACATATGAATAATAACTGTATGTATGAACAATATCTATATGAAAACAATTCTAACTTGTTTTCTCTAATCATTCATGAAAATCTTCGTAGCAGAACACTAAAATTCACCTGTGTACTCTTATCCGTAACGACTTTGAGAAGTTATACTTGTACGAAATTTAGGTGAGTAAAACAACCCAGTTTTAATAGGGTTTTAGCATCATTGGTGATAAAAAGTATGTCGTAGGACACTCCCAAGACCCATAGGGGTAGATTAGATTCAGATTGGCGAATCTAGGGTGATAATTCAAATTAATCCAAAAGTATGGATAAGACAAAACAAGTATTTTATGGTGATGTGAAGTTTGAATATTTCTAAAGACAACTTAATTGTTATCTTGATTTGTGGTTTATAAACTTATAATATAGTTATATACGATACCTGTTATATGAATAAATATTACATTGATCTTCTGATTTTGATATAAAATATTGTACTATTGATTGTGATTGAGTGGGACATTATCCCCTTTTACGGCAAGGCGAAAAGCCCGGCATAAAAGGTGTCTTGACCAACTAGTGTGGAGATCCCTCAGTAGGGATATAGTCCGGGTCGGTAACAGATCTGTGAAGGGCCCTAACTGAGAGGATGAGGTTGTGCGTCATGGCGAAAATAAACAAATTTGGTGAATCAGCCCATGTACGCTCTCTGGGATATATTGCCATTGATGAGTACTAGTACCATTGGTTGAATTGGATGAATTTATATATTATAATATGTAATTTCTAACTATGTTTATTGGTTGAGTTTGAGTCTTTGGGTATACTTGCATAACTGGTGATGTATTTGAATTTTATTAATGTGAAGCCGATTCGCTCACTGAGTTTTAAAGCTCACATTCTCTGTGAAATCTTTTTGTTCAAATCAGATTGCTGGCAAAGAATATCCACTAGAGGAATAGATCACTTCGGACCTTTCCACTGTTGGGTAGGCTCCTGTTTGTTGTAGATTATGTTGCTCTATAATCGTCTAGGACATCTAGGTCAGGGTTTGGTATATTTGACTTGTATTTCAGTATAATAATATATTTCATAAAGAGGATATATCATTATATGCAAATCATTTCTATGTATTTTAAATAATGAAATTTGATATGTTTTCTTTGTATTTATTAAGGAATAGTTATTTTGATAACATAGAGATAATAACTAATAATTTAACTCATAGGTAGAATTTATCGAAACACTTATAGTGATGAGAGATTCATCATTGTGCCGGTCATGTACCCAGAAAACGGTTCGTGACAGTTTGTTTGTTTTAATTACTAATATTCTTTTCATTTTTTCTTTGCAATTTGATTAAAGATGATTGTCTCTTTTGGAGTGTGATGGTCTTCCCATTCATTACCAGATTTATTATTATGTTGGTTGTTAATGTTAAGTACTTAAGTTGTGATTTGTGAACAATAGGATGTTTGTTTCTAATGCTTCTTAAATTTGAAACTTGGATGTTGAATGTTGATGATAATTGTTAAGGTCTTAAGAACTTAAAATTGTAAGTTGATGGATTTCTTTAGTACTTTGATGTTGAATGTTGCTTACTCAGTACTGGATTTATTATTATGTTATTAAGTATTTTTGTTGATTGATTATAGTTTATGGATTATGTATTTATATTATATAGACTATAGTTATGTTAATTGTTAGGTTTCTTGGATTTTATATGATATAGGTGCTTGACTGCTTGTACAGAATAGAGTATAGGTGCTTCTGTTTATTTATTTATTTTTTACTTTGTAATGTGGAGTTAGGTTAAAGTTTATAGCTACGTTGGTCTTGACTCTTGGAGTTATATTGTCACATTTTTTATATTTTAATAACACTTATTTTATTACCATTTGGAAGTGGAATTGGATACTATTTTTCTGTTATAATGATGGAAATGTGTTATTTTTTATGGTATAGGAAGATTGGAGCCTTAATAAATTATCAAATGTCAAAATAAATTAATGCTTCAATGTCATTTTCATTCCTAATACAATAATACTAGTCAGTTTCGCTTAAAAGGTGAAAACAAATTATATATTGGCACATAAATAAATAAATTATAAATTATAATATACACAAGAGAAGTTAAAAAATGTGAAAATATACAAATAAATGATCTTTGGAAGATATCCCTTCCAAAGGTCATTCATTTGTGACATAACACTAACAGTTTATTTGTTTAAGATAGGAAGAAGAGAAAGCGATTGGTGGGCCAAACTGTCATTTTATCAGCTTGTTTATAAACGAGCTAACCCGGTCTGGCTCGCAAAATATTCAACCCAACGTAGGCCAGCCCGAACCTGACCTGCTATCCCATTTTGACAGCTTTATGTGCCCGTGACGAGTCTTGATAAGTGGGTCGTGACAATTATCTTGACTATTAGGATTTTTTGTGAATATTATCATTCAAGATGCTGTAATAAAATGATACCCTTCTAAGATATTGTTAGTGTTAACATATTTTAGATTATTGGTAATTTTATTTTTAACAATTTGAATTATGATGCTTTTTCACTTTTCTATCAATAAATGTTTTGTAATCAGTATTGATAGATAATTTTGAATGTGCAACAAAAATAATAATTTCAATAGAAGATAGATATATCATAATATTAACACGTGCGGTTTAAAATTTATTTTGTTGTATATGAATTTGTTTTAACCAAGGTATTAGTTTAACTTAATTCAAAAGGAGAAATTAGATTAATTTTTTTTATGCCAATGATATTTAAAATAAATGTGCAATGAAGACAGATAAAAAATTAGAGAATGACAGCTAAATAATTTATTTTTGAAATTAATTTTATTAACTTTTAATTAAATTTAAAAATATATTCTAAGATATTAAGCTAAAAAAAGTTTTCTAATTAACCATATAAATAGCATTGTGAGTTGTGACAGATAATTACAAAGTTTTGTGACCTGAGCGATGTAGTAAGGGGCGTCACAAATAATATGTAATACTCATTTATTATGTTAAAATTCATAAATCAATAAGTAACTACATTTATGACCAAAAAAACAGAAAAATATCACGTGCAGGAACATGCCTTACACACCACGCATTAAAATAATAAATTGCTAGTTAATTCAGATATGTTACAGGTCATAAACAACTACAAGTTTATTGAAAGTATGAATTATTACATATCTATATATTTGATATAAAAGTTATAAAAAAACACATAGAAAGAAAAGATATTTAACCAACACGATTCAGCACTGGATTACATCATTTATATAAACAGCTAAATGATGAAAAGAAGCACCTATATACTACTTATAATATGTAGAATATTTAGATACAATTGATTAAAGATATTTATATAGCATATTTAAACTGATTAAGATATAAGCCAACAATCCAACGTAAAGCTTACTTGAAAACTCTCGCAAGGGATATTTTGTTGTCTTATAGTCTCTGTCATTTTCCTCTACACTAAACATAATGTAAACATTGCCTTGCTCACTTCACACTTGGGAAGTTATTAAGAAATGATATTTGGGCCCTCACACAAATCAGATCTCCTTGTGTAAGAAAAACCAAAAACAAACAAAATATGCATTTGATGTTTCAAACAATGTCAACATGTACACACAGAACAACAACAATTAAATATGACTATCCTGCAAAATCATTTCCCATCTAAAGATATCCGCATGCATGTTGAAGGACAGAATTGTCCATATCCTCACCACCTTAACCTTTATCTTCCAATCATTTCCAAAAGGAGTAATATTAGAAATATTGTGGAACTTTTCCATGACAAAAATGAAAAACCTGAAAGAAGCAAATAGATTAAATGGAGTGTCACAAAACTTGTCATGACAGTAATGTTGTTGGCCACTGCTCATCGAGTCAATTTGAAAATTTTGCTGAAAAAAAATAGTAATGACATGGTTTCATATATATAGAGAGAAAAGAAAGAAAGGAAGAGAAAAGGATGATGAAGAGAGAGAAAGGATATGATAGGACCAAGAGTACTTACTACTAGGTTAAAAGTTTAAGCTGTTAGCTAGAGTACAGCTCTTGACATATACGTTTTGCATTTGACGCAGACCCTTTCCTATTTAAGTCATTGGGTGTGGCCATCAAATCGAATTCGACCCATATAACCAATATACACCCTTTCACAACCTTTGAACGTATCATTCCCTCTTTCTCAGAGAAGATTTACCGTCAAACCTTGAAATAAATAGAAACATGTCGACTTTAGAACTCAAACTCGCGCTGACTCTGAGACTAAATGATATGACCATGAACGCTGGCTCTGAGACTAAATGATATAACTAAGAGTGCTTACCACTAGGAGTGTATTTGGTAAAATTAACTTATAAGCTAATTTTTAGCTTATAGCTGAAAACTGAAAGATTATAAGCTACCTTATTGAATTATAAGTGTTTGGTAAAAGTAGTTGTCCAAATAACTGAAAAATGTAAAATGACATAAAATGATATATATTTCATAATCTTAAAATAATGCAAATAAATATATTATTTTTTGTTTTTTTAATAGTGAGAGAAAAATGTAAATAAATACATTATTTTTTGCTTTTTAGATTATTATATATATAATTAATTAAATAAATAATATATATATATATATATATATATATATATATATATATATATATATATATAATGTATGTAAGATAAGGGTATAATAGGTATTTTGATAAAATGATAAGGGTAAAATAAGAAAAAAAATATAAAAGTTATAAGTTATAAGATATAAATTACTCAAAGTAACATTTCAGAATAAGTTAAAAACTACTAAAATAAGTTCGTTTACCAAACATTTCTGACAAACTTATAAGCTAGTCAAATAAACTATAAGTTAGCTTATTTTACTAGCCAAACACAACCTAAGTCAAAAGCTTAAACTATTAATCAAAACGTAACTCTTGACATATATATCATACATCTGATGCTAGTCTTTTCTATTTAAACTATTAGGCGTAGATTAGCATATCAAACTTAACTCATATAACAAATATGCATCATTTCCTGACCCTTAGGCGTATTAGGATGCCGAATATGAGAGTGGTGTTAACTGTTAACCGTGAAGCAAAGTGACAGCAAGTAGTGTGGAAATCAGAACGTGCGCGCATCCTTTTCCTTATTTCCTGCAGCATGTACGTATACATAAAAGTCCATTCAATTTTATATTTGAATATTCTTAAATAAAAATTACTATAATTCAATTTTATATTTAAAATATTAAAATATAATTTTAGCCCCTATAGTTTGACTCAGTTTACAATTTGGTCTCTATACTTTAATTTGTTATAATTTGGTCCTTGTACTTTGTGAATATATGAAAACGGATCCCCACGGGTACCAACAGTTAGAGTGCTGTTAAATTTATATGACTAGGCAAAATTTCTTATTACATGGCATGGGACAAATATTTTAAGTTCAAGTCATTAAGCCACGTCATTATCTTTACCAAATCCGAAACCCTAATGCCACTATCTGAAGTTCACCACCTCCTGTCTCCTGCCACCACCACAAGGTTCACCTGATCCCGAAGGTGCGCGTTCTTCCTGCACCACTCCACAAACCTTGTGATGTTCTTCACTTGGTCCAATCCTGCCACGGTGAAGATAATATTGAATCTATGCTTAGTTTCAGTGTAAGGGAAGTAGAAGCTCATATCGGCACCGCCGCACAGGGGGAGACAATTGTTGAATTTGGGATTGAAGACATCGATGCCGTGAACGACATGACTAAGTCCGGGAAGGGTGAAGGCGGTGTAGCTCTTACTGACCAACAATGTCCTTGCTGCAAAATTACAAAAGCCACGGAAGAATTTTCACTATGCTAATAAATTAGAGGAAATGATGGTAAAGAGGAAACAACCATAAGAGAATTAGGGGTAAATGATGATGATGATCACCTTCTGGCAATCTCTTGGAACGTGGCAGTGATATTCGTAAGAGAAGTGATATTTGTCTTCAAATTTCTTGCAGTAAATGTTAGTAAAGGAAAGAGAAAGGAAGAAGTTGGGAGTAGGAAAATGGCTCCAAGGTAATTTCAGGTTTGGGAGAGGTGATGATGTGGCTTGCTGACTAGACTTAAGATACTTGCCACATCATGCCATGTGATCAAAAACTTTTGCCAAGTCCTATAAATTTAACGGCACTCTAACTGTTGTTGTCAGTGGAGATCTTATTTCATACAATGACAAAGGATAAGGACTAAATTATAACAGATTAAGTATAGGAACCAAATTGTAAATTAAGTGAAACTATAGAGGCCAAAACTATATTCTAACCTATTTTAGAAAAAAAAAAAGGTGCAGCACCTATATATATATATATATATATATATATATACACACACACACACATTCATAGCGTGCGCAAATTCATTCAATTTTATTTTAAAATATTTTTATTTTTTATTATTTTTAGATATACAAATTGATATAATTCAATTTTACATTTTAAAAAAGAATACTTGCTAACCCAATTTCTTTATTTCCTGCTGCACGCATTTATATGTGCTAATCCATTTAATTTTATTTTTAAATATTTTTACTTTTTAATCTTTGTAGGTTAAAATATAACTTAGGTGCATATATTTTCACTCAATACAAGATTTGATTCCTGTAGTTTAAAAATAGAGGATTTGATCCATATAATTTACAAAATCCTAAAAATTAATCTCTAGTGTTAGTTAACCGTTAGTCAAAGTTTAATTTGGGATACATGGTGCTGATTGGGACGCATACATCAACATTAAGCGCCACGTTAGCGCCACATCAGCACCATGCATGGCACATATAATGCTAACATAGCACGCCACGCCACGTCATTAATTTTATTTTATTTTATTTTATCTTTTTTATTTTCTCTTTCTTCGCATGCACACACTCAGCCTGAACCCCTTATATATTGATATATGTTCTCCTTTCTCTTCTCTTTGCTATCATTGCGTGTTCTCCGATGATATCGCATGGGTCACCGTTCTTCGGGGGTCTCACATTGGTCTTCTGTGGTGGTATCATGTTATTTGCTGTTATCGCTGAGTATTGTAGAGCAAAGATGCCTCACTGTATGGTGCCGAAGACGGTGGTGTTCAAGGAATAGGAAGATTTATAAGTACGTACTGGAAAGCAGGTGAAAGAGCCCAATGGGACCCATGAAACAGAGTAGACTATGATGAGTGTGGAAGAAGGTGAATTTGTCTAGGAGTAACTTGTTTGTATTTGTGTTGATTCACATGACTTGATTCTTTACAGATTTGTGATCTCTAAGGTAGCATTTGGTTGGAAGAAAGGGGTGGGGAAGGGAGAGATTTTTTTAAAATGACCTTGTTTGTTTCAATAAGTTAAGGGAGAAGGGAGGGAAAATTAAAGTAAAAAATTCTTCACTCCCTCTCATTTTTTTTGCAGGGATTTAGAGGCGAGGAAAATTATAACCATCTCAAAAGACAGAAATATTCTCAATAATTATTTTTAATACCAAAATTGTCCTATAAACCTAATCCTCATCATTCCCTCACTGCATAACTCCATCTCTTTCGTATTAGCAGTTTTTGAAAGTTTTCCTTCTTGTTTATAAAAAGTGATTTCAAAAAATTAATTATCTAATAATGAATTATAGAAAAAAGAAATATACAATTCCTAAAGAATGAGCTCTTAATCCAATTAGGAAAATTCTATAATTTTGTTTTGGTCTATATTTTTTATTTTTTTAAGATGTAGCTTATATTCTGATCTCATATAATAATATATAAAAAGTTATTATTATTATTATTATTATTATTATTATTATTATTATTTACGTATAACTAAAAAATTAATTAAATTAAAAATAAATTGAGTAAATTAATAAGTTAGTTAAATTATACTTAATTATCTTTTTTTATTTCTTCTAACAATAAAATTATTTAGCTTCTTTTCTTATTACTATAATAATAAAATTAAAATTTTATATAATTTTTAAGACACATTATATATTTAAGATACTTTTTACAAGAATCAAACTGAAACTACTAAATTTTATATTATTTTACTATAACAAATGAACTGACTTTTTTGAATATAAGTGATAACAAATTTATCATTTTCCATGTTATGTTATCATTTCCTTTCTATTACTTCATTATTCATTAACATCTTTGTTTATTTGCTTACAAACAGTTTCATAGTTTATTTTATTTTGTTGCACATTTGTCTAAAATCAAAGGGCTATAATAGTCATTTTCTTTTATTTTCCTTCCCTCCCTTTACAAACCAAATAAAGAAAAACTTATTTTCCCTTGCCTCCCATCCCCTCAAACTAAACCAAACAAAGAAATTTTATTTCTCTTCCCCTTCCCTCCATTGAACTAAATATTTTGTAAGGTAAACTAGATGCTTGTCTTGTGAATGACTAGCCAAGATCAAATATTGATTTAAAGTTCAATAATTATTTATGAACAGAAGTCTATTGAGGCAAAACGTTTCCTATATAGCACAACTCTAATCAGAGACACGATATCACTGGAGAAGACTAATGCGATACCACTAAAGAACGATGACCCAAGCAATATCACCGGAGAACACGCAATGGTAGCAAAGAGAAGAGAAAGGAGAATAGAAATCAGTGTACAATGGTTCAAGCTAAGTGTGAGAGGCACGCAAAGAAAGAAAAAATAGAAGAGAGAAAAATAAAATAAATTAAGAGAAAATATAAGAGAGAAGAATAAAATAAATTAATGACGTGGCGTGTCATGTCAGCATTACAATGTGTCATGTATAGTGCTAATGTGGCATTGACATGGTGCTTAATGCTGATGTATATGTCTTAGTCGGCACCACGTGTCCCAAACTAACCTTTGACTAACGATTAACTAATACTGAGGATCATTTTTTAATATTTTGGAAACTATAACAACCAAATCCTCTATTTTTAAACTATAGAGGCCAAATCATTCATTGAGTGAAACTATAGGGACCTTAACTATATTTTAACATTCTTTGTAAATATAAAAGGGGAAAAATGCACGTTATCCCCTTGAATTTTTCTCAATGTGCAAAAAACTCCTATGAAATATAAAACTCAACAAAGAACCTCTATAAACTTTCCATTTTGTATAAAAAAGTCTTTCCATCTAATTGACCGTTAATTTGACTAATAGTCAACGCTGCCTAAGTTTTTTTAGTGTCACATCATCTTTCTTTATCCATATCAACCGCTGACTTAGACAAATTAAATCCATGTCAGCATCACCATGACTTAAACCTATAGAACCCTCTACCTAACCCACATCACCACGAACTGAACCATATTTTTAATCCACTGAACCACATTAGCACAGCCCAAATTAAATCATTTACTTGTGCATCTTTTTTAATCATTGAACTATCCCTTACCTTATCTTCAATCTTCGTCTTCCTCACAACCTAATCACCACACACCAATGGCTTTCCATCTTTTTAATCACTGAACCTAATCAATGTTGTCACGACCTAAAACCGTGGGTTGTGATTAATACGAACGATATGACACCCACATTGTCGCTAGCCAGGATCTTTCAATTTAATCCAACTAACATAACCTACATCCTAGGTGGTCTATCTGACTACAGAATATATTAGAGAAAATAACTTAAAAATAAATAAAATTACTTTGCCCCGAGCAATAGGGAAATACCCTCAATCTGTGAGTCCTCGATCTAATTGTCATTTTATACCTATAATTATGAAGGGGTGAGTCTAGTCTACTGGTTCACCCAAACTAGCCATAATCTACAAAGACATGCAATATATATATATATATATATATATAGACAAATCCTTTTATGAAACCATACACGCACGACATCAAGCCGCCCTGAAAACATGCCCATATGCTGACCTTGACCTTTCCGATTACATACATAACATACATGACACACATATTCATACACACACACACACACACACACACACACACACACACACACACACACACACACACACACACACACATATATATATTACAACGCATAACACGAATGCTACCACACACATAACTCATCTCCCCATGTAGGTCTACATCCTTATGGGGAATTCACTTAAGAGTTACGTTATTGAGGGTCTACGTTCCCTCGAACGTTCTACTTAAGAGTTTTATTATATGGGTATACATCTCCATTTTTTGTTTCTCAAGGCTCTATCAACGTGGCTCTACGTCCTCACAATTTTGTCATTGAGATACCATCTCATGGATCTATGTCTCCATGGAGCAATATGTGGATCCTATGTCTACTAACCCTAGGACACGACTCCCATTTTGAGTTTTGACCTATGCCCTAATCTAGCAACTACCAATAACCGACCCCAGGAGTGTACTATTGAGTCATCCAAACACAAACACAATCATATGCACAAGTAACAACAACAACAACAACAACAATAATAATAATAACCACCCCAGAGTGGTAAATCCCACATCTAAAGAATATGTCATCGACAAGTCGCCCCCTTGAGAAATTTAATAGCCGACCTTGACATTTCTCAAGTCGAGCCTTACCTTGCCATGACGTTGGCTCTCAGGAGGATCGTGTAGCCCACATCGGCTTCCTCATCCTGGGCACCCTATTACTATCCACCCATAAACCCAATCGGATACAAATTCTAGTTCATAATAACTTTATTTCCCAAATTAAATTCCAATTATGCGTTAATCAACTATTCGAGATTTTAATCTTAAAAGTTATCGCCGTTGTTAGCACACAATTACACGACATTACCCATGTATAGATAATTATTTTCTTTTCATAAACATACAATATTCCATTTTAATTATGCCAAGCATAAACATTTAACACATAATATCATTTAATTAAATTTAGGAAAGACAATCCTAAAATGTAATCATACAGAGTAAGGCTAGATAACTCATTTAGAATTGATGCCTTCCTAGCTCCAGCAAAATGCCACGGCTAAACCTCAAACCATCCCAAAACCTACGGGATAGCAACGCATATGTTTAGCTCATAAAACATGAAAAATCGAGTTACCCAGGTTGTGGCTCTCTAGCACCTGGGTGCCACAACCCCTCCACCCAAATCCCTCACCCCAGCTTCGGGTGCCCAACTTGATGCCTGATGTACCCAAGCCTTTCCTTGCTCCACCAAGGCATCAAGTGGTGGTGCTTAAGGCGCCAATGTCCCTGAGCCCAAAATGCTTCTACCTAGGTGGTGCCTTAGGTGCCACAAGCTGAGAACACAAACATGCTCTCAATTCTAGATAGCTTTTTGTCCAAATTCCACCATTTCTCTCAATTCTTTCTATGGATTTTCATCCTTGATGTTTATGAAGTGTTTTGGCACCAAAACTCCTAATTAATTTCGAGTTTCCAAGTCCCAATCATCAAATTTGCTTCAAAAACCCTAACTTTCCTCTTTGTGCATCATTCACTCTAATCCCACTTCTAATCATGCTTGATTACCTAATTCTTGTTCCTAATTCCATTATCAATCATCAAGGAAGGTTTTAAACCAATACCTAAACTCAAAATCTCACCAACCAACTCAATCTCGCCCTTTTTGCCTTTAAATCCAAAAATAGGAGGAGAAATGAGAAATTGAGATACCTACCTCGATTCTTTACTTTTCCAGTAGTAGTTGTAACGTCTACTAGACTTATACTAAACTTATATAATTTAAGAAAAACTGTAATATAGGTCTAGTGAAAATTATGGTTAAAACATGAGATTTTTTTGAAAATGATCTTTAAAATACCCAATTGCATAAAAATAGGAAATTATGGAGCATATTACAATATAAAATATTAAACTGGACAGAAGACGATCAGTTAAATGATGAATGTTTATCAGTCGATTGATAGACCTCGAATTTGAATATTTCATAAATTCAGAAGGTACTAGTTACGAGACAATCAGTCGACTAATAGATCCTGCACTCCAAAATCTTAGAAAATTGTAAATGAAAACATAGTACAAGTGTTTCTCTTCAATATATGCATGTTTCATAGTACAATATCAATTATTTCTTGCAAATTTTCTTTTCAATATAACTACAATACAAAAAATTACATTAAAACTCATATGGGATTACAATAAGCTCATAAACTTTTTTATGATTATATACAACACATATACTTCTTCAAAAATCCTCATAAAAGAAAATAATACAACTAGCTAATAACACTACAAGCTTATTGCTTTTCTTTCTCTTTTCTTTTTACTTCAGTCCCTGAAATAGTACGTTATCAAAAACAAGGTGAGAAATAAAATCTCAGTAGCTAGCTTATCCTATAAAAACATTACAACCATTTCAATCATAAAAGCAATTCTGATAACAATTGTCATTTCCATGGAGTAAAAGCTAAGATATGAACACATATACTGAAATATGGTCATTTTTAATATAGTGCACTATACTTCGACTCTTTCCTCATAAAAAGTACTCGATATCTCATGAGGAATTTCTGTCATCTCATGAAGAATTTCTAGGTCTATCATTCCATAAAGACATAAGCTTTATTTTTCTTGAGAAAACTTGTTCTACACATTCATGGAAAGCTTTAAAATGTAAATACTTAACAAATCATACAACAATATGATAAATACATCAAATACTTTACTTATATGAAAAACTAGTTACTTTTAATTCTCCTAGAGCTGAAATTTGTATAATATCTTCTAGTTCTCTCTAGTACTCCTTGTTTTCTCAACTTTTAGACTAACTCCTTCTTCTCTCTTCTTTTCTTAGCCTTTGATGATTTTTTTTGCTAAAATCTCAATTAGAACTCCCTTCATTCTCTTCTTCTTGCTCTTCATGTTTTTTTTTCTCCCTCTCTTTTTTTATTTTCAAAAAATCATCTTTCTCTCTCTCTTTCTCTTCTTGCTTCAAAAAAGGTCTAGAGGGTCCTTTTATTGTGAAAATTCCTCTTACCCTTATTTTTCTCATTTCTAAGCTTTATTAGCATGTTGGAGGTATTTTAGTCAATTCCCCATTGAATTTTTTTAGTTTAAATTGACTTATTTTCGCACTTTAGCAGTCCATCAATCGACTGATAGCTTCCCGATAGTCAACTGATCGTTGTTGAACTTCAAATTTCAGCCTGACAGAAAGTAATCAGTTGATTGATAGCCCTTCATTAGTTGACTGATTACAGATATCAGTAATATGATATAATCTTTACTGCTATCAGTCAACTGATTGCTACATTTAGTCGACTATTTTTCCCAAAACTTCGTTTTTCTTTTACACTTAGCTTACTTGTCCTGGTTCTTTATGCCTTTCCTTTATTACTCGCTCATAGGCTTCCAAAAACATATTTAACTAGTTTCTAAAATCATTCCAAGCTCTAAGTATAGAAAATATAACTTAAATAAAGGAAAATATGGGATGTTACAATGATTGGTTGCCAGAAACCTGCCCTGCCACCGGAGAATGGTTGTCAAAGCTTGGGTAGTGGAGGACTTGAGAGAAAGAGGAGAGAGTGTTTAGGAAGGGAGAGAGCATTTGAGATGGAGGAAGAGAAAATGAGAGGAAAATGGAGTGGCCACCTATATATGCCCCTAAAGGTGAAATTACTAGTTTACCCTCTGGTCAACCCTCAGTCAAATTAGCAATGGCAACTCGTAATTTCTCCCACTCAGATATTTCTCATGCTCTAGGTACCACGCCATTTTCCTTATTACATTTTAGTCCCTCACTGGACTTAGAAATCATCTTATTCCTTCAGTGCCATGTGTGCACCTCTCCAGTCCCCAACAGGAATGGCAATTCCTACCCGAACCTGACTAACTGGGGAACGGGGCGGGTTCGAGATTCCCCGAATATGCAATCACAGTTTTGGGGCAGGTACAGGTCAGTATCTTCCCCGCCTCGAATATATTTATATTATCTATATATATATATATATATATATATATATATATATATATATATATATATATTATAAACATATATGATATATATAATAAAATAATATAAATATATATAAACATACATTTATATATATATAATTAAATATATAGATTTTATGGTTTCTCTTTCTCAGACCTCAGCAGATAGCAGTATCAGTTCTTTACTCTTTAGTTCAATCTTTCCACTTTCCAGAATATTCCATCAGTCTATCACTCCATCTCGCCATTTCTCTTTCGACCATTCCTTTCTTTTCTTGTGATCTCGTCGGCCGTCCGTCTCCCCTACTTTGCTAGACTACTACTCGCCAAGATGCCAATTGCCATCTCCATTCTCTATATAAGACTGTGACGCTGTGTTGTGCTAGAGCTCGGCATCTTAACATCTTCTTCGGCCTTCTTCTTCTTGCTTACTAACATCGTCGATCGATCTACAATCTGATAACCTCCTCTTCTCCTCTCTATTCTTCCTTCGCCTTACTTCCTCTGATTTGGTCTATAGCATAATCAAGTTGTGATAGTTGTGTAGTCAAGTTCTCCTAGAATGTTTCTAGAATATTTTTGCTGCTACTTGAAATCACCTTTGCCTTACTCGTTTATGTTAAGCTAAAGTAGAATTTTAGATGCAAATGAAATTACAAAGCCCCTAAATGACAATGCAAATACTAGTGCTCCTCTATTCACGAACAATCAATATCAATATGTTATATTTTTTGTGCTTCTCTATTCACGAAGCTGCAAGATATTAATAATATATTAATTATGCAAGTTGCTAGACATTTGTGTTACTTTAATCTTGTCATGTGTTGCATTGCATGATAACTCAATATCTCATTATAGTTAGAGGTTGCTTCCCAGAAGGTTCATGTCCTCCACGTGGTAGCAACTTATTGGCTATGCTACTTTTATTAGATGCTTTATTAAGCCTCATTAATGGCTAATGATATGGAAAAATGAGATTAAGAACCAAACATGTTATTGATGGAAACATTATGTGAACACATTTTATTAGGCCTTATTAATGGTTAATTATACTTTGTTTTTCTATGGTATTGGTTTAACCAAAACCAATTCTTGTTCTTGTATTTAATGTGTGTCATCTGTCTTTTATGTAATATATTTGAACTAAGTCACAAGCACGAAATTAACAACCATTTATCCTAGCTCAACAAGAAAATTGCAAAATATCCCTTGCTATTTATTCTTTTGTTGTTATTATACATTACCAAATTACTGGGGAAAATATTACATTAGCATAGGAATAACTAAGGATCAACAAAGGAAGTGCCCTTCACTATTGAAAACTGTTTTATGTATGCTGCTTTTCTCTCAAGTAAAAGAATTTTAGTGTTTAAACATCATTTAGGATTTAATTCTATATATTTATCTTTTCTGATTTGGCTTATTATACTAATAGGCCTTTTTTTTAATAGTTTTAATAGTTTTTTAAAAATGGAATATATTTCAACTAAATGTTCAATGGATAGTAGCAATGAAGTAAGTAAAGTGGGTGAGACTTCTACACCAACAACACAAGCAAGTGAATCAAAAGATGAGACACAAGTGCAAGATGATGTAGAAAGAGGTTCAAAGCTTAGAAGTGTAGTATGACAACATTTTATTAGGCTTCAAGTTCATGGAGAGTGGAAGGCCAAATGTAATTATTGCTCCAAGTTCTTAGGAAGAAACACAAGGAATGGGAGAAAACATTTGCATAGTTATTTTGATAGATGTAAGAGAAAGGGAGTGAAGGATTTGCATCAAACAATAATGACTAACAATTTTTCCAAAGGGAAAGGGCAAGAGTTGAAAGCTAGCATATTTGAACAAGGAATTTCAAAGAAAGAATTAGCCAGGATGATCATTATGCATGAATATTTTCTTAGCATAGCTGAGCACATAGGATTCAAAAGATATTCCAATTATCTTTAACCTTCATTCAAAATTCCTTCTCGCAACACTATGAAAGGTAACATTTTGAATATTTATGACGTTGAAAAATCAAAAACAATGAAGAAGCTAGAGAAAAATAAAGGTAGAGTTGCAATCATAACTGATATGTGGACTTCAAACTAGAAAAGGGGATACATGGCTATCACATCTCACTTTATTGATAGCTCGTGGACACTTCAAAGTTGAATATTAAGGTACACTTCTTAGTTTCATACGCTAAAATTTCATTAATTACCTTTTAGAAATTATATGAAAATATCAATTAATTTACTTCAAACTTTATTGTTATTTAGGTTTGTTTATGTCCCTTGCCCACAACACAAGTGATGTGTTATGTGAAGCATTGATTGATACTTTGATGGATTGGAATATTGACACAAAGTTGTCCACAATAACTTTAGGTAATTGTTCCACTAATGATGCTTTAGTGCAATTATTGTTGGACAAGTTGCAACTCAAAAAATTAATATCTCTTGGTCGTTTGTTTCACATGCGTTGTTGTGCACATATTATGAATCTTATTATGAAAGATGTACTAGAGGTGATTAAGGGAGGGATTGAAAAGATTCATGATATTGTGTTATATTGTGGTGTAACACCTAAATGAGAGGAAAAGTTTGAAGAAACCACTAAACAATTGCGCATTTCTTTTACTAAAAAATTATTTTTGATTGTCCAACAAGATGGAATTCAACATTCTTAATGCTTCAAGTTGCTATAATATATAAGGATGTTTTTGTTCGCTTGAAACAATGAGACTCTAAGTATAAGATATTGCCTAGTGAAGAAGAATGAGAATTAGCAAAAGATGTATGCAAACTGTTGGAGGTTTTTTATAATGTTACTGAATTATTTTCAGGAACAAAATATCCTACAGTCAATATGTATTTTTCTCAAATTTTTGAGATAAAACTATCATTGAATGATTGGCTAAAATCTCCAATTGATGTTATAAGGAATATGACGTCATCTATGCTAGGTAAATTTGAAAAATATTGAGATATGATTCATGGCATTATGGGAGTTGCTGCCGTTTTGGATCCTAGATATAAGATGACTTTACTTGAGTATTATTTTCCCTAAATTTATGGTAGTGATTCATTAGATCAAGTTGATGTGATTTGTCATTATGTTATGATTTGGTGAGTGAATATCAACTAAGGATAAATTTACTTGGGGAAGATGAATCTTCTGGACAATCAGATAGCACACTATCTGTGGATAATAGATTAATCGATTATAATTCGTTTGTGAGAAATAAAAAGAGATCTAGGATTTCTTATATTAGAACATATTTGGATCATTACTTATGTAATATCCCAAGAATTTATATGAATATTTAAAATCTATTTTGAAGTTTATCGAAAAATTTAATTACATGGAAAATGTTCTTTTTGAATTAGTGAAGGAAATTTGAGAATAGAAATTTCAAATTTTTAATTTGAGAAAATTTTTACAAATTTTCAAGGACCTAAATGAATAAATCTTACAAGTTAGAATGGCTATGAGTAATTTTATCCAAGAAAATTAGTGGGGCCCGTACATACACTCAAAACACTTATTCTCCTCTCTTCCTATTCATTCATTCTCTTTCCTCCCATAGCTCTTTCCATCTTCTCCTTCATCTTCCATTTTCTCTCTCGGTCAAATTTTCTCCCCTCCAATCCTTCATGAGCTTGCTTCTGATCAAGTCTTCGATGGATTTCTCCCTCTAGCTACCTTCCTCTATGCTGAAAAACTCTTGATTTAAGGTAAGTTTCATCATAATTTCCCAATTTCTTTAATTTTTATGAACAGTAAATCCTAGGTTATTATTTTGGAAAATCTTTGTATAATGTTTCTGTGGATGAATTTAAGTATAGCTATTGGTTTAAAATATTTCTACATGTTAGATAATAATTATGGAATAAAAAATTTAGAGAAAACTAGGAGAAATTTATAGAATTTGGATATTTGAAAAAAGTTAGTGTTCTTAATGAAAATTTGATAATTAATGCTTGGATTGTTAGTTTAAATTGGGGTTTTTGGTGTCAAAATGATCTTTAAACATCAAGGATGAAAATCCATGGAAGAAATTAGAAGAAATGGTATGTTTGGATGTGATTTTGAGATTTTTTTGTGAAGAACACGAAGAACGTTACTGTTCATTCTAGAAATTTTTCAGAAAACACTGTTCATCGAGAAAAATTTTCCAAATTTTTGTGGCTACTATAGTATTGACTCGGTTAACAATACTGTAGCATTGACTTGGTCAGCTACGCTGTGTTAACCATTGACAGTTACTATAGCATCAGTTTTAAAATATTCATAACTCTTTCATCCGTACTCTGTTTTTAGTAAATAAGATACTATTGGGAAACTCTTTATGAGTCTAGTTTCTAATGGTACTAGCTTCATTTGAAAATTATTTATCATTTGAGAGTTATGTTTAGAGGAATGATCAAAGGTCAAAAATGTAGTAAGGAATTTCTCAATTTTGTGACTTTGATATGTTTTTGCATGGTTATCTTATAGGGATGGATTATTTAATACATCTTCCACATATTTTGGAATGTTGCGAATAGTTTGGATGTAGAGAAAATTACCTTCCATCATCTTACACATCTTCGAGGAAGGTCCAAGATAAAATTGGGCAAACATCAAGGTGAGAGATCCTACCTTATTTTGTTTTCTTATTTTATATATATATATATATATATATATATATATATATATATATATATATATTAAAAGTGTACTATATATATATATAACATGAAATTAATGCATTCATGTTATGCATTGAAATGTGTAAGTGTGAGACTATTGTGAACTTTTCCTGAAATGGAATACATATGGTTACCTATGTTCGTGTAATATGATTGTGTTTAATCTTGAAAGAAATGGAAGTGGAGTTTATGCGATCCCATGGGATGAAATAATGGTGAATTATATATTGTCCCTTTGAGGACAGAAATGAAATAAGGGTGGAATGAAATCACTATGGCCACGTGGTATTGAATATGGCATTTGTCCCTTTAAGGGTAGGGCGAACCGGCGAAATAATGTTAGACTATAAATTTGTCCCTTTAAAGGAGGGGTGAAATAAGGGAAGATGCGGCGGGAGCCGTGGGGCAATGGCCACTTTATGTGGACGGGACCCAAAAAATGTCTGGAAACTTAAATTGGAATTGTATGAATTGTTTGAAATGTGATTTGGCTTGATCTTGAATGTGTTTGTTAATAATTGCAAGGTGATTTCAATATGTATGTCTTGATAAATATCTTATATACCAAAACTTAGATGATTGTATTGTTAGATCAAATATATACATCTTCATGTATATATATATACCTATATAGTGTATGAATCTGGTAAGATTCTCTCAAGTAGAAGCTATCTTTAGTTTCAGGTATGGAGGATTTTCTAGTCTGATGATGGTCAAGCCAAGATTACCTTTCCATTTGTTCAGAGTAAAGGTATAATGTTTATGCCTTATTCTAAGTTGTATAAATCTAGAAAAGCTCTGTAATCAGGTAGGTTTGTTTAGTGATGTAATGTGTATGACTGTAGCATGTATAGAGAACTCGGTTTAGCCGTACTTTCTTTTCTTTTGTGAAAAGGGAATAGTTCTCTTATTTTAATTCTTAAATTATGTAATTTAAATTAATTGCATTCAAAAGAATAACCAAGATAAAGATTACTATTGTACTTAAGAAAAAAAATAAGCATACGGAGGTGAGGTGAAATTCACCTTCTGTGTCGGTCACGTATTCATATTTTGGGCCGTGACAACTTAGAAGAAAAAGTTTTGCCACGATCAGCTAACTTTGATATTTTTCTTTGGTGGAAACTTAATGGTGTTAAATATCCAACTCTTCAAGCAATTGTAAAAGACTTGCTAGCCATTCCAATATCTACAGTCGCTTCAAAATCTTTTTTTAGTACAAGTGGTAGATTGGTGAGCCCCTTATCGTAATAAGTTGCACCCAAAGACACTGGAAGCTTTAATGTGTGCTCAAAATTGGTTGTTGGCTATGGAAATAAAAGGTTACAAATTTTTTTGTATCTTTTTTTTTGAAATAATATTTATTTAATTTACATCAATTTAGTATTTCATTTTTTAAACTTTAAATTTTTTTCATAGATGATGCCACATCTACGTCTCAATGTTATGTTGCTATTAATGATGACATAGAGACAGATGATAAATATTCAAGTATAATTTAAATGTTTTGGTATAATCCATGGGAACGTAAACCCTCGTTGATTACATTCTTGAAATGTGGTATGGGAGCATGGACCCTGGTGTAGGGTTACACACATTTAATCTATAATGTATATGTTAGGGAAGAATATGACGGGGCGTGATACCATATGCGTGTCTACGGGCAACTTAGTGTCATGCAAGATAAATTTCTGAATGGTTATATATATATATATATATATATATATATATATATATATATATATATATATATATATATATATATATATATATATATATATATATATATATATATATTCTATATATTTATGTAGTGTAGGGTTAACATTAGTGGGTCTGTGATTTAGACTCACCCCCTCACAGATGCAGGTATACATGAGCGGTCAGGTCAAGGGCTCGCAGAATAAGGATGCCTCCCTATTAGTCAAGGTAAGGTAATTTATTTTTATTATATTGCTCTAGTGTACTCTGTAATCATATAGGCCACCTATGATCCTGCGATATAAATCTAGGCTTGCGGCAATATTGGTAACACACTGTCTGCATCGGTCACGAGCTGGGTTCAGATCATGACAAAGATGGTATCAAAGGAAAGTTTAGGGTTAAGTCTGATACCAAAGATGATCTCAGAAGGATTATTGTTTAGAGATTAAGGTTTAGTTCTCCTATTGATTACAGAGTAAGGTAACCTTAGTGTGTCATCCTCGATCGTTGTGAACCATGGTACAACTATAGAGAGACGGCTCCACCAAATTCCCTATAAGATGTGTCTTCCTTTCTTTTCTATCGGGTTCCTTCTAAAAGATGTGTTTGGGCTCGTGAGTGACTCAAATGTTCACCTCTACCTTTTATGTGTTTGAAACACATCCCAAGTGGTGTGCGGCATGAGTACTTCGGAGCCACGAGGATGGACATAGTGGGCAGAGGGATGGAGGAGTAATGATAATCTTGAAGAAAGTAGAGCTTCATGGGTATACTCCTTGGTAGAAGCTTAGTTGAGCCAAGAAGAGGATGAGGAAAGAATTGAGAGGCTTGACAAACAGTAAAAAGTGGGTTAGTAAGTGTAGTGATCGTACTTCCAGAGTACAAAAACTACACAAACAATGAATTAAGATATATGAAAGATCCGCTTCATCCCTATTGGGCAAGGGAGAGGAGATGGATGGGGGAAACTAAGAAAGCGATGACAGGTAAGGCTAAGCACAGGTCGGGTTGGAAGGAAATCCTAACCCGAACTAACCAAAAATCAGCGGGTGGGGTCGGGTCGAATTTGGTTTAGTTTGGTTTGGTTTAGTTTGATTTTTTTTTAAATATCTCTCTCTCTAAAGTCTAAACAGATTCACATGAAGAAGAATGACCATTTATACAAAGAAGAAGAAGAAGGAGCATTCATGCAGAGATCCAACAATAAGAACAAGAAACAAATTTGATATTGAAACAAAATAACAGAAAACAAATTTGATATTGAAACAAAATAACAATCTAGAAATCATTCAAATCTATCTCAAACAATACAATATTACAATATATTGAAAAAGAAAGGACGAAAGGCTCTCAACATTCACATCATCAATATATCATATCAGAGACAGACTGTACAAAGATGAAAGGATTATTCTAAAGGAGGTTAGTTCATTATCGCAATTTCTATCTTCTTCTCTCTCCTGCAATGTGGTTTTTTTCTTTTGGTTCATCTTTCGAACTAGATATGGTAAACATCGAACCGATGATTGAGTCGAAGACTGAGATAAAGGATCAGAAGAAAGATAGGGATTTACCTGTTCGAAGTCGAGGACTGAGCCATAGCACAAGCACTGCTAGCGAAGATGAGGGATCAAAAGAGACTGGAGAGATTACTTATTCGAAGTCGAGGACCCACTGAGGAATGAGGAAGACCAAAGTGAAGAAGACCGCTATGACTGAAGCACAATTGCACAAGCACCACCATTGAAGACTCAACTGGAAAGGAAGAGTCGAGGAGGGGGATTGGGTTTGGGACTTGGGAGTGAGACTTGAACTCAAACCCTAGCAGAGAGAGAGAGGAGAGGAGGCTATTTGGGAATGTGACTAATTAGGTGAAGGCTGAAGCTGCTCAATACCTCAATCTATCAAATTTTTAATATTATAAAAAAAATATCGAATTTGCGAATTGGGTTGGGTCGAAAAAGATAAACCTGTAACCCAACCCGACTAAGGTCAGTTGAGTTTTTTTTTCTACCCAACCCAACCCAACTATGCAAGTTGGGTAGGTTGGATGGGTTGGGCGGATCCGCGAGTCATTTGCTTAACCTTAATGGTAAATCCTAGATTCTTACCCGAGGGATGAGAATGGTTCAGGAGGAAGTTCTTGAAATAGTTCTCGAGAGATTTAGGTACTGCATTCAAAGAACACTGACAATCGTACTATAGGTATGTCCTCACGACCTCAGTTATGTGAAGTAGGTATGCGTGGGATCATGAGAGTGGATATCATCGAGTAGATCACCCCTAGGGTTTAACCAGCGGGTTGACACTCGGTGAGGGTTTGGTATAGCTAATTGTTGTCCATGACGAACCACCTGGATCGTACGTGAGGTGATTCAGAATGCGAGATAGAGAAATCTCTAATAAAGGTAACCCTTGGTTGTATCAGAGTAGTGTAGCGGAAGCATGGTGAGCAGGGTGAGTGGGATGTGCCTTAAGCGTGGCTCAAAGTCTCAAAAAGGGGGAACTTTCGCAAGAACTTCACTACCATTCTCCAGGATAAGAGAAGATGTGTCGGAGGAAGGCAGGAGTGGTGCAATCCTATCCTTTTAGATGGATGCTCTAAATTAGAGAAATGTTCTTGTGCAGTCAAAGGGGAAGCTGCTGCACAAAGAACCAGTAATGATGAATATTTGTTTGATATAATCATGTCTAAAGTTTTAGAGGGAGAATGATGATATCAAACAGATATTCAAAAAGGGAGGAAGAATGTAATACCTTGAAAAATTTATAATTTCGGGTATTACATAAAGTTAAAAAGGGAGGAGATTTTTCTCCTTATGTAGGAAGGAAAATATGAGTTTAGAAGTGGCAATGTTGTGGAATATTGAGTGGTAGAGAGTCAAAGAGTGTATTAGTGGAACCGAGGGTACCGAAGGAGTTAGAAGAAAAATTGAATACAAAGAGGACTACAGTGAAATAAGAAAAACTGTGGGGTACCTAGGATTTAGAAATACCCGAGGTGGGATATTACAGATTTGCTTTTACTAGTCTTGACCTAGGGTCAACTGAAGGGAAACATAGTACATTTACCCTGAACGAGTATATATAGGTGGTCCCGCCTCTTTTTCCTCATTTCCTTATTTCCTCTCTCTCTCTCTCTTCACCTTCTCTCTCCTCTCTTTCTCTCTTCCTTCTCTCTACTCTCTCTTTCTCCCTACTCCAAATCCTTCAATCGAGCTTCAGGAGATAGATCTCAGGTGATGAGGCAAACCTCTAAGAGCCAAGCAACTTAGGAAAAGCAAAGAATTGAGGTAAGAATTCTTATTTCTCAAATTTTTCCCTATTTTCTAGTTTTAAGAGTATTTGGGGTAAAATATAGATTTTGGCTTCGTTTCTCGATTAAAATTGGGGATTTTGGTGCGTAAACACTCTTTAGACATCAAGGATGAGTCCCATGGAAGAAATCATGGAAAATGGTAGAGATTTATCCAGATCTGAACTAAATCTGAGAAGAATTGCGGAAGAACATGATCTTGGTGCCCAAGCACTAGGTTTCATAGCATTTCGGGGAAGAAGATGCCTTGGCTCCCAGGTGCCAGCATCTTGAGTGTCCTTGAACTGTTTTTCAAATGACCATAACTCTTTCATTCGAACTTTGATTTTAGTAAACTTTATACCGTTAGAAATTTCTTTGAGTCTAGTTTCCAAAGGTAAGTTTCATATGGAAATTCATTATCAGTTGAGAGTTATGATTGAAGAAGTGGGTAAAGGTAGGGAATAATATAAGGAAATTTCTCTATTTCGTAACCTTGATGATTTTGCCTGATTGCTTAATAAGGATGGTTAAGGTGCAAGGAGGGAGCGCTGATAGCGTGGAATGTAGGTGAGGGTCCTATCTAGCCCTCCTATATACAGATATGCATATATGTATATATATGTATATTTATATTTTTTATATACATTTATTTATTAAATGTATTATGTATGGGATATGTAGTGGAAATTATTTAGGATATGTGTGGATGGGAATAGAGGATTAGTTGTGGTGTTTGTGTGGATGCATTGTATATTTTCATTTACATATTTATATTATGATAAGTAGAAATAGAGCGGGAAGCTACCCATTGTGTAATACCGTTGAGTGGTGTCAATGGGTATGCATACACATTGAGCGCTGGTCCTCAATGTGGTGTGAAAAAGAGCGGAATAAACATTGCATCTCATTCATCTGTATATATATATATATATATATATATATATATATGTTTTTGTGTGTGTGTGTTATGGGTGTGTATTTTTATGTGTCAAATATACGTAATGGTCGGGAGATAATCTAAGAGACCATACATATGTTATGGTAATAGATATAACCTAAGAGGCTGGTTACATAATGGGATTTCTTGAGTGATACTCTGTGAGAACGTAAACCCTCATTGATTATACTCTTGAAATGTGGTATGAGAGCATAGACCCTAGTGTATGACGGGGCGTGATACCATATGCGTGTCTACGGGAAACTTGGTGTCATGCGGGATAAATTCTCGAATGGGTATATATATATATATATATATATATATATATATATATATATATATATATATATATATATATTGTAATACCCATGAAAAATAAAATATAAATGCGTATTTACAAACTACTGTTACTATTTCAGTATACAGTACTATTCACCCGTATTATACTATTTACGTATATGGTACTGTTCATTTATACAATCAAAATGTCAAGTACTATATGTGGTTTGGTCATAAGAGAAAACTAGAAAGAAGTTTGTAGGAGAAAATGACGTTTTAGGTGTAAAAATACCCTCAGGGACTAAATTGAAAGGACTGAATTGAAAAGAAACTTAAAGGTTTAAGGTGAAAGGATAGTTTTCCCTTTAAGTTTCCAATAGTAATAACAAATTTTCCATAAGGTGCACAGTAACTGCATTATTAGAAATATCATTTTCATGAATAGTAAATTGAATATTTTATTAGCGTATAGTGTCAAATAGTACCATTGACTTTTGCTATAAATAGGCCCTTCCATTTCACTTCTAAACTCACACCTTCAACTTCTCTTCTTCTCTCCTTAAGTTTCTCTTGCTCCGACGCTAGGCCTCTGAGATTTTGGGCCTTTCTTTTTTGCTTAGGTAAGGATACTATGCCCTTTCTATGTCTTTCAAATTTTAGAAGTTATTTTCTTAAGTATGCTATGTGGTTGCGGCTTTGGCCGATCTTCCACATCAGAAAAACTATCGTTAGCTGTTTATATGTTATTTTAATTCTTTGATTACCGAAATAGAATGTAAACTATGAAGAATACATGTCTAGGAAAGTTCTGGCTAAGGAAAGACCTGGTTTTTAAGTGTGTCCAGTGTGACCCTCCACTCTTTCTTGGGAACTTATCTGATGTACTCTTTTACAGATTGTATTCTCTATTTCTGGTATAAATAGTACCCATACGTATAAATAGTAACCTTATAAATAGTAATCATATGAATAATAACCGTACGTATGAACAGTATCTATACGAAAACAATCTTAACGTATTCTCTCTAATCTTTCATGAAAATTTCCGTAGCAGAACACTGAAATTCACCTGTGTACTCTTGTCCGTAACGACTTAAAGAAGTGATACTCGTACGGAATCCAAGTGAGTGAAACGACCCCGTTTTAATAGAGTTTTAGCATTACTAGTGATAAAAAGTATGACGTAGGACACTCCCAAGATTCATAGGGGGAAATTGGATTCAGAATGACGAATATAATGAGATAATTAATCCAGAAGTATGGATAAGACGAAGCAAGTATCTCATGATGATGTGAAATTTGAATCATATGATTATATACTATACCTGTTATAAGGATGAATATTATATTGTGCTTCTGATTTTGATATGGAATACTGTACTATTGATTGTGATTGAGCGGTACAGTACCCCCTCTCACGGCAAGGCAGAAAACCCGGTTTAAAGGGTGTCTTGACCAATGAGTGTAGAGACAACGATTCTCTCAGTATGGATATAGCCCAGATTGGTGATAAATCCGTGAGGCGCCCTAGCTAAGAGGATGAGGTTGTGCGTCATGGCGGAAATATACAGAATTGGTGAGCTGGCCTATGTGCGCTCTTCGGGACATATTGCCATTGACGAGTACTAGTAACATTTGTTGAATTAGATGGATTTTTATCTTCTTGTATGTAATTTCTAATTATGTCTATTGGTTGAGCTTGAGCCTTCGGATATGCTTGCATGACTGGTGATGTATTTGAATTTTATTAACGCAAGGCCGATTTGCTCACTGAGTTTAAAAGCTCATACTCTCTGTACAAACTTTTGTTCAGATCAGGTTGCCGCCGAAGAACATCCGCTAGAGGGGTAGATTACGTTGGACCTTCCCGCTGTCGGGTAGGCCCTTCTTTTGTTATACAGTATGTTGCTCTGTAACCGTCTAGGACATCTAGGTCAGGGGTTTAGTATTTGGCTTGTATTTCAGTATGATAATGTATTTTATAATGAGTATCTATTATTTTTAATTAAGAAAATCTGATGTATTTTCTTTGTATTTATTAAGGAATGGTATTTTGAGAATATAGAGATAATGACTAATAATTTTACTTGTGGGAAGAATTTATCGAAAGGCTTACAGTGATGGGATATTCATCATTGTGCCGGTCATGTGCCTAGAAAATAGGTCGTGACATATATATTCTGTATATCTATGTAGTGTAGGGCTAACATTGATGAGTCCATGATTTAGACTCACCCCTTCCCCTCACAGATGCAGGTATGCAGAAGCGATCAGGCGAGGTCTCGCAAAATGAGGATGCCTCCCTATTGTTCGGGGTAAGGCAATTTATTTTTATTATATTGCTCTAGTGTACTCTGTAATCATATAGGCCACCTATGATCCTGCGATATAAATCTAGGCTTACGGCAGTGTTGGTAACACATTGTCTGCGCTGGTCACTAGTTGGAGTCACTATGACTGCTGAGTCGCCCAGAATTAGATTCATGGCAACTTGCAATATAATAGTCATCTCAGGTCGTTTCACTCTTAGAGCCTTACTTCTAAATTACCTAATTAATTGTTCTACACCAATCTACTCTAATCTACACTAATTACCTACTGGTTATAGCCTAATTACCACAGGGGGGAGGAGGTTGAATGCATAATTAAGGACTAAAACATAATGTTACATTAACTGAACAGAACATGAATCAAAATAGAACAGAAACGAAAATTGACAGAAATGAAAATGCAATCAACCTTGATTTTCTCTGTAGTTGCAACCATCCTTGTCCTATTCTAATATTAAGTTCAGTTCTGTCATCATCTGGTTTTCAAATAAATTGTCCAGCAAAATATTCTAGCCTAGGTTACACTAAGAGATAAGCAAGAAAATCTTCTTTACAATATAATTCAGCATAACCTCAATAATCTAACCAACATCATGCAAGATGAATACCATTACATGCCATTCCCATCTCATTTACCACATCAACCAATGACAGTAAATAAACCACTAGAAAATGAATCTATGCTATCTAACCAGAACAACATAAATACATAAACTAGAGGCAGAAAAGCAAGATGAAAATGAAATGTACAGAACAAGAACTTATTTGTTATTGCTCAAGAACTCAAGTTACATCTCCAGTTTTCAACCAAGACTGATTATATGAGGTTTTAGCCTTCCATGGAGGCCAAAATACACAAAGAGGGGGGAAGAAGAAAAACGAAATTACAGAAAGTAGAAGAAGATAGGTTTCTTCAATAGATGTGAAAAAGAGTTATGGTATGTCTTTAAGCTTCCAGGAGAGAGAGGTGGACGAAATTTGCCTTATGGTCAACCCATTGTGCTATCCCTTTCTGCTTTTGTCTTCTACAGAAAATAATTTTACTGTTTACCCTTTTCTGCTGCTCTTTCTGGTTGTTGTTCTGCTGGACAGTGCAGAAAGCATGCTTTCTGGTTTATGTAGAAATATGGGCCTACATATCAGTCCAATTAGCCCTAGTCAGCCAGTCAGTGCTTAGGTGGCATCCATGTAAGCAAAATGTCTATGTCAGCACTTTTCTCTCTAATAATTTATCTGAAAATTAAGGCACAAGAATTAATTGGGATAAAATTATGAAATTGAAGCATATTAATTATATACTTAATTTACACCCAATAAATTCAAAACATATTAAAATTGGAGAGTTTAAATATTAAAATAGCAATAAGACTAATATAGGGACTAAATTGCATATAAAAATGTCTGATATCAGTCACGATATGGGTTCAGGTCGTGACAATAGGTCTACAGAGATTAAACCTTTGTTTCCTTCTATTGATGTGAATGCCACCAACAGATAACATTAAACCTTTTTTTCCTTCTATATAGTTTTAAAAAATTAAATAGTGGGATAAAGGAAAGGCAAAGCGAGAAAACTAAAAAGTGTAGGTATAATAAAAGACACATGCAGTGTGTGTTGCGTGGGCACAAGGTTGGCAAGTTTTGTGATGCCTAAGAAGTAGGAATGACGAGGGCACGTGGTATGATGTGAGTTTTCAGTTTGCAGTGTTAACAAAATGTAAGGTGTAGTATTAGAGTAAATATTAATATATAACATTATATTGTGGTGCCAACAGAAGGAGTACTGGACAATTCCAATCAACCCTTTCCTTTTTACTTAATTAATTCAATAATTAATCACATCTGATAGAAGAAAATCATTGCATCACGTTCCAATTTTCATTTATATATTTCATGCCTAAGCCAATCATTCAATCAAGTGAAGTGTATTAATTGGCAATCAAGTGAAGTGTATGATTTCTTTTTTTTTTTTCTAAACTTACAGATACTTGCAATTACTAATATTACAATTATCAATTTTTGCAATTGATGAAAAGTACACTATTGACCATTTATCTTGGTGCATTAACATATTACCATCTAAAATGCAGTGCTCTTTGCCTCTTTGGAATGCATGCTCAGACTCAATAAAGTGCTCAAGTGTGTATGAATGGGATTGATGAAGCAGTTAAGCATGACAACTTTTTAGATGAAGCATTTCAAGCATGACAAGTTTTTAGATATTTATGAATGAGACTTTTTTTATTGTTGATGTGTATCTTAACAAATTGCTGACTATTGTGCTTTTTGAATTAATTTTGTTAAGTATTGTGTAATGAGATTTGTTATGATAAGTTTATGAATGTTATGTTTAAAAATTATATTGTTTTACATATTGCTTATTTGTGGTCTGTTGCCCCCTGTTTTATTTCATTTTTTGTAGTTCTTACTGTTTAAGCTTGTATGAACTTTTTTTTTTCTGTTAATGAATTTCCCTTTTTTACCCAAAAAAAAATTATATTGTTAACTGATGCAAGTCGGGGTTAAGTTTCAGGTATGGGTATGAGAAAAAGGCACTCAATAATATAATTTCGTGGCATGTGGGGTATTGAATTTCCCCATAGGTTCGGGGAAGAGGCAAAATAAAAAATTAAAAAAAAAACCTGCGAAATAATAAGGAGGAGGATGAGTATGCGAGGCAAGGACGGGTATTGAAAACCCCACCCCGATCTGTCCCATTGCCACCCCTAGTCCCCAGTCATTAATTATTTTATACACCTTGTCATTTCTTAATCACATTTCTTTACTTAAACAACAAAAAAATTTTCCCCATATTTCAATTATCCATTTAAACTCGAATATATTAACACTTGAAAACCACATGTGTTACAAATGCAGAAACTCAGGTTGGAGGATTCGAAAATGCGAAGGCTGGGTTGCCGGAGAGTGGTGGTAATGGTGGCGGAGTTGCCACAATGATATTATCTGACCCTGAAATGGGGACTCTGCCTCATTCTCAGGGCAAGACCATCCCTAATGCTTGGGACTACAAGAGTCGTCCCGTTGAGAAGTCTAAGAACCCATAATGGAGATCTAGTTGGAGACTAAAATCTCATACTCCAAGACTTCGAAGCCCAACGCCGTCGCGAAATCCCTTGGGTCAACGGAATCTTCTGAAGCTTTTGACCGTACTCCAATCACGGTGATTAACTTTTGCCTGATCAACTGCCATGTTTCGCGAGGTCCGTTGTCGATGTCCTCCTGCCTTTGCCACCATTGTGGTCACGATCATGAAGTCAAGCCATGGAATCTGCACCTCCCACATTGCCAAAAACCCATATGGTAAGGGTAGGAACAGGATCCTAGGCCACAGCCAACAAGACAGGACCTTTGATTTCATAGCTAGCAATCAAGTGCGCTCTCAATTTAATGGACGAGATTTCACTAGGTTGAGCCAAGGTTCTCTGACAAATCTAGCATGGAAAGGTGAAGTAATGAAGAGGCCTCATCGCCATCGCCATCACTGTCACCACAGCAACCACAACAAAATTCAAATTGCAATTCGAACATGGATGATGACTATGTTAATCGGGTGAGTCAGGTGTAGGTCGGGTTATGGGTTGGGTTTGGCCTCTTTAGATGATGTGAAATTAGTTTGTCTAAGTCAACTACTTATGTGGAAAAAGAAAGATGACGTAACACTCAAAAAATTTCAGTTAGCGTTAACTATTAGTTAAATTAACAGTTAACTAGATGAAAGAGTTTTTTTTTTTACACAAAATAAAAAGTTTATAAGGGTTCTTTTTTAAGTTTTATAGTTCATGAGAGTTTTCTGTATATTAAGGAAAGTTCATGAGGATAAAGTGTATTTTTTTCATATAAAAATTACTATAATTCAAATTTATAAAAATTATTAAACTAATGAAGATAAAAGCAAAAAATAAATGCAAAGAATTCTAATCTATATTAAATTCAAATTTTGAATCCAAATATAATCCAACAACTCAAATCAAATTCAAGTTAGTTTCAGATTTTCAAAGAGTCAATTCAATTGAGTTAACCTAATCCTATAAGGCTTCAAAATTTGAAATAAGATAGAATAATTCGAAAAGATCACAAATTAATTCAATTCTCAAATTTCAAATTTTAAAATTCTTATCCTAATTCTAAAATTCTAATTTTCAAAATTCAAAAACAATGGTACATTGTGTTTGCAAGATAGGCTAAGTCAAACAAATTTAATAAAGGTGGTGCAATAAAAGAGCTTGATTTAAGTCTTTTAGAATATTATATAGATAGATAGATATAAATTATAACATTATAAATTAATTAATTCTAATTATATATAATCATATATTAAAAAACTAAAAATAACACTGTAATAGAGATTCACTCTCAAATAACCAACCAATCTAACTACGATTATTAAAGGAAAAAAAATTGTTGACAGATTTTATAGTATTTGACCAAATATTTTTAAAAATGTAGTATATTGTCATTTTTAGAAAAAAAAAACTATAGTATAAAGCCAAAATAGTCCAGAGGTCACCCAGCCCATTCCAACCCACCAATTCAAGTGGCTAGATTTAATAGGTTCAAAACCATACTTAGGTTGGTTGGTTATTTGAGTCATGAGCTGTAAATGAAACTGTTGACTCCTATTTGACATGAACCCTCTTAATTGCATAATTCTTAATTTCTTATGTGTACAACTACAAACATTATGAGATATGATCTCGCCCTTTTCCTGCAATCTTATTGAGTGTCCTGTGGTGGTAAAGTCACTTTTGTTGACCAGAAAGATAAGAAGCAATTTTACTTCTATGTTAAGTCTTTGAAAATTCAAAGATTGTGGAGAATTTAAATTTTGCTTCCTTAGTCAAAAATAGAAAAGAATTTGAATTATGCTTCTTTTGGTCAAAGATGGTGGAGAATATGGATTTTGCTTCCTTAGTCAAAAGTGGTAGAGAATTTGAATTCTGCTTCTTTTGGTCAAAGATAGTGGAGAATTTAGATTTTGTTTCCTTAGTCAAAAGTGGTAGAAAATTTGAATTCTGCTTCTTTGAATAGTCAAATATGGTGGAGAATTTGGATTCTACTTCTTCACCTCCCTTCCTCTATAAATACTATCTCTTGGCTTCATAAAGATCATCCCAAGTCTTGAAGAGAAAATCCTATTTTGGGTGCAAAAGAGAGAGAGTTTTTTAGAGAGAGAAAAAAGTGAGATTTCTCCTAAAATTGTCTTTCCTTTTGTCAGAGAGAGTGTGTTTTTCTCCTATTATAAGATAGGGTATTGTCAATTGTTCTCTCCTTATTTTAGAGAGAAATTGTTGTAATCCTTTTGCATTGGTGAAATCCTTCTACAATTTGCCCAAGGTTTTTCTCCTAATTTGTTTAAGAGTTTTACACATAAAATTTGGTGTTCATTATTTTCATTTTTTTTCTTACTTCTACTTCAGTTGTAATTGTGTGCCCCGTTCCACAACGTTCTAACATGTCCTACTTAGAAGAGCAAATGGATTAAGCTGTTTGTAAATAGTTTATACTCGGCTCGTACAAAAGCTCATTTTCACTCAGTTTACTCATTAAATGAACAAATTCAAATATAATATTAAACTCCGAACTTAAATATTTGATATTCCACTCATTTAGTTTTATGACAAACTTCTTTTAAAAAATTATCAAAAAGTTTAAATATTCTATATAATTACATTTGTTATATATTTTAAATTATAGTTCTTTAATATAATGAAATTTTATTTAACTCATTAAACTTATATTGTTCACTTATGTATAATTTTAAACAAATTTATCTCATTTTTAAATTTGTTTAACTTTTTAACAAAATTTAAACGATTTACTTATAGGATGAGCCGAGCTTAAATGATTTGGCTTGTTTAGTGTACAAATTTGATTTTGATTTTAGATCAGCTTAACTTCCAAATTTAATCTTAGTTACAAGCAAGTCAAAGTTGCTTCAAACAAAAATGAGTTTAGAATTAGAAAAAAAAAAACTAAATCTGCCATTTGAAAATCACGTCTAATAATTCAAATGCCAAATCAAGCATTAGGTTGATTCATCGCCTTCCTGTCTTGTTTGGGCTCTGGGTGAATCTTTCTTAAAAACAAGACCAGGTACAGTCTACAATTTTTTGTTTTGGTGAAATGAGTCTACAAGTTGAAATGTGAAGACACAAAGCAGAGCATTCGCCAAACAAAATAACAAAAATGCCGTCCCTAGTAGCAAAAACGAAATTAATAAAAAAAAACAAAGAGGAACGAAAAAGTCATAAAGCACGTGCGAAAAGGAACCGTTGAGCCTTATAATTACATTACCTTGCGTCTATGTGGAGGTGTATGAATGGTAGGTGTAATGAGGACCAGGTTCAGTTGGGGTTACCGTGTCCCGTGAGAAGGGAAGATTCATTATTAGGAATGGTCTTCGGAATGGTGGGAAGATTCAATGGCATAGTTTCTTTCTTTTAAGAAATGTTTGGCGTATTTTGATACATTTCCTTGCTTCAGCACCTTGTTTAACCTAGATTATTATATCCCCCCTCGACTACATTTTTAACCTTGTGTTATGTGTCATTCTAATTTTTTGTCTTCTGACTATTTATTTTATTACAAGGTTTTCATTTTCAACGTAGTAATAAAAACTTGTAAATTCAAATAAATATATATTATATGCATAGATATTGAATTGAATGTCATCCGAAATTCTCTTATCATTCAAATTTATTTAAAAATAATTTTTTTTATTATCGTATATTAATCTTGGATTAATTCAATGATAAAGAGTTTGACCTCTCAAAGTTAACTTCCCCATACCAAAATCTTATTAAATTTTATGGCATGTAAATTTCTCATAAAATTTTGATATAAAAATTGGTTTTAAAAAATTTAAGTATCAAATAAATTAATTCCAACAAGTTATAGGAGTAATTTTAGAATAATGTGTAATGAATTTATAACATTTTGAAGACTAGACCGTTAAAAACTAAACTTTCAATAAGTTAACAGTCAAGTCATATACTTTTTAGAAGTTGAATTATTAATCTAATTTAAACTTGATACTCTCATAAAATATTGAAATATAATTTAAACTTTTTATATGCCACTGTAAAGTACTAAGTAGTAAATACTGGTTGAAGATTTATTTTTTTAAAAGATGATGTCCAAAATTACCAGAAAAGGATTAGTCAAATATTCAATTCATTTTCGGGTCAGCTTAGTACATTTCGCACCAGTTCTTCACTATATAGCTATTCTCCTTTTCTAAGGCAAAGTGTGGAAGTCGTAAACCTTCATAGGGCCGTTCAACACGAAAGTGTAAGACCTGCCAAAGGGACTTTTCCACCCGTCCCACTCCAGTAGCCCCAACCTTCGAACAATGAAACTCAAGAATTCTTGAAACGTATCGTGAGAATTCATCGACAGAGATTATTTCCCTTTTCTGTATCATACTGATGCAACTTTCATTTTCTAGACACAATTTGTTCCATAAATTGGATCTTTGGCATGACGATCCTTAAGATAACCCAGAAGCACCATAAGCGCTTTAACAATCCTTTCCCTTCTGCCCCAACAACCCTCCCCTTCATCCAGGGATCGCTTTTCGTCAATTCTAAAGCAGTGCCTTCACATAAAATCTTCGCGATTGGTAACGACTTTCAGCTTTCTTGTTCCTCCAACAATGGTGGGTGCATCTCAATTTCGCATCTTTCTCAGCCAAGCCGACCCATATGGTCCACTGTTCCAGGACGAGCCTTCGTCTCCGCTGCGCTGGCTGACACAGAGGTGGAAGAAAGCAGAGGATCCTTCCTTTTCAAAGACAGAGATGTTCATTTGCTTGTTAATCACCAAACCATTGACGATGTCAGGGTGATCAATCGATATGATCATCATTTGGAATCCGAGGTCGTAGATTCTCCATCTGGATACCTGGGATTCAATCAGAAAAGCAATGTTAAAGATACACATCTTCCTACCTTGCTGATCACGGGAAGGCTTTTCAATAAGATGAAAAATAGAAAGTTTCAGAAGCAAATGATGCATGCGAATATGGAGTTTAAGGCAAAAGGACCTCCTGCTTATGCAAGGTATTGGGTTCTGTTCAATCAGAAAACCAACAGTCAGGTTGGGTTTCAAGTGAAGATTGAAAAACCCAACTTCGATTCACACAAGCAGGTCCCTCCAACAGCTTCAGGAATATACCGAGGATTCAAGAGGAGGCTGATTAATCGAAAAAGAAGACGTGCGTGGATATGGAGTCTTTCAAGGCCAAGAGGGTTTGCCTTAACTTCCTCAGCAGAGGAAGAAATGGGAAAATTGAAAATGTCAGAATCAGCAGAGTTCAACAGGATTTGGCTGACGTATGCAAGTGATGAGGATGAGAGATTTTATGGTTTTGGGGAGCAGTTTTCTCACATGAATTTGAAAGGGAAAAGGGTACCCATTTTCGTTCAAGAGCAGGGAATTGGAAGAGGAGATCAACCTATTACCTTTGCTGCTAACTTGGTCAGTTACAGGTAGAGCAGAGCACAGGCTCCATATACTTGGTATAGTCAATGATATATCATATGTTATTGACAGTATTTCAGTGATTGACAGGGCAGGGGGTGATTGTAGTACGACTTATGCTCCTTCTCCATTCTACATGACATCTAAAATGAAGTCAATCTACCTTGAAGGATATGACTATACTATCTTCGATCTGACAAGACTTGACAGGGTGCAGATACAGGTATTCTTGCATAAACTACATAATGAGGCCTAAATAACAAATGATATAAAGTTTGCTATAAATAGTTTAAGTTTCTAAAGTTAATGGAAGAATCTATATGAACTACCCAGGAAAGGAAAGAACTTGAAATTCGTGGTCAACTTGGGAAGGTGTGTGATTGTGAAAATCAACTCAAATTAAGGGGAGTATTTGGGTGAGTATAGTGTATCAGATGAAGTTCTTTTTCAATTTTTGAATAACGAGAAAAACTGATCTGATTGATATTCATGTATTTGATAAGAAGAGAAACCAAGTTATAGATTTGCAAAATGGAAAAATAATGGCACAAAGACTTCTCAAATTCAAAACTAAAGCGATTTCTGATTTATGAGAAAAATCAGATGACCCAAATCCCACTTTATATTCTGTCCTCAAAACTAGTAGGTTCCAATTTTCTGTGCTATGGAGCTTGCAGATACATGGAAATTCAGTTGAAGGGCGGATATTGCATGGGAACTCACCTTGTGAACTCATTCAACGTTTCACAGAAACGATTGGAAGGCAACCTGAGCTTCCAGAGTGGGTAATATCTGGTGCTATAGTCGGAATGCAAGGCGGCACAGACACTGTACGTCATGTCTGGGATAAACTAAGAACTTATGACGTTCCCGTTTCAGCATTTTGGTTGCAGGTAATCCCTCTCCTCTACACTTAACAAAGGAAAAGAAAAAAATAAGATAAATAAAATAAATTATACAATGTGCAGGTTTAGCAGACTTTTTGATAACCTACAATTCAACTAGCTTCTCCAGACAACTATTTGATCCTTATGAACTTTTTTCTTGTATATATTGAAGTGACTACATAATTTGATATGTTATAATTTCACTGTGAACTTGTATTTGTTGAATAGGATTGGGTAGGGCAGAGAGAAACTGTAATTGGTTCACAACTCTGGTGGAATTGGGAAGTGGATGCACAGAGGTATTGGGGATGGAAGGAGCTTATCAAAGATCTTAGAGCTCAGCATATTGAAGTTATGACATATTGCAATCCATGTCTAGCTCCGGTAATGCTTCTAGTAAGAAAAAACTATGTAGTAAACAAAATCTGCAGAGTAAACTTTACTGATATAAATTTGTTGTTTGATCCCATACCCATAGGCTGATAAGAAGCCAAACAAAAGGCGAAACCATTTTGAGGAGGCAAAGCAGTTGGACATCTTGGTGAAAGACAAGAATGGAAATCCATACATGGTTCCAAATACAGCCTTCAGTGTAGGAATGTTGGATCTAACACACCCAAAAGCTGCAACTTGGTTCAAGCAGATTCTACGAGAAATGGTGGATGATGGAGTCAGAGGGTGGATGGCTGATTTTGGTGAAGGCCTTCCTGTGGACGCCATTCTGTATTCAGGTTTTCTTCTGTTCTTCTTTTCCCAAAGCTTATACAGGGTCAGCTTAACCCTTTCCGAGACCATGGGGACCTTCTGATACCAGTTTATCATAAAAAGCAAAGAAAATATAACGTGACTCTTTTTTTGTTGAATCAGCATCCATTTCCAATGATTGAGACAAAAATTAATGAGTTCATGCCAGATGCTCTTGGCTGCGAGCCAAACATTAACTCCTATATACTGGATTTCTTTTTAGAAGCGTTTCTTTTTCATAGGGGGGTGGGGGTACAAGTTCATACTAATTCATTAAGTTTCATTGATGACTAAAACTTACAACCGGGATAACTTTCTGACCATCTTTAACTGCTGAATTTTTTATGGTGATATTTATCTTTCCACCTCCTAAAAACAGTATATAGCAAGAAGTGTAACAAATACTTCTCCATGCTTGAGCTTGTGATTACTGATTATTACTAAGATTGTGTACCCTATATTTCAGGTGAAGATCCTATTTCAGCTCATAACAGATACCCAGAACTATGGGCCCAAATCAACAGAGAGTTTGTGGAAGAATGGAAAAGTAACTGTTTGGACAAGGGGAAAGAAGACCAGGATGCCATGGTTTTTTTCATGAGGGCTGGTTTCAGAAACAGCCCCAGGTGGGGGATGCTATTCTGGGAAGGAGACCAAATGGTCAGTTGGCAGGTACATGATGGGATAAAGAGTGCCGTTGTTGGCCTTCTGAGTGGTGGAATTTCAGGCTTTGCTTTTAATCACAGTGACATAGGAGGCTACTGTACAGTAAACTTGCCTATAATCAAATATAGAAGAAGTGAAGAGTTGCTTATGCGCTGGATGGAACTAAATTCCTTCACCACCGTCTTCCGCACCCATGAAGTAAGTAGATTACCTGCAATATGACGATTTCCCTCATTGTGATTGCCTTTTTTCCATCTTCATTATCATTTATATAAAGTTCGCTGAGGCACATACATCATAAAGGAATCTGGCTCAGCAATTAAAATATTCATTCTCTGACATTGTACTCCAGAAAAAGGAGCTTCACCCTGCAGAGTTTCACAGAATTGTCTCTTCTTTCTCATTGTTATTTTGAAAGTCACAGAAATGTGTTGAGTGGTATTTTGATCCTTGTGGATCAGCTCACCTGAGCACTTATTTTTCAGAAAATATTGTTTGCATCATAGAAGATGCTAATTTTTTAAAAAGGAAAAACGTATGCGTAGGGATGTTCATTTTGAAAAAATTCCACATCCTGAATAATAGAGGTTGTCTTATGGCCACAAGAAAGGGACGTTCCAATTCAACATATTCTTTTACTAAAATTGTCAAGCAGTGTAGGGTTTAATTCACATTATCTGAATCAAATCACTGAGACCACTTTTCCTGGAAAACCCTACTAGTGGATCATTTTAGTCACTAATTGCTGCCCATCTTCTGCAAACAGGGAAACAAACCATCTTGCAACAGCCAGTTCTACTCAAACCAACAAACTCTGTCACATTTTGCACGCTTTGCAAAAGTATACGCAGCATGGAAATTTTACCGAGTTCAACTGGTGAAGGTGATCTCGAAAACCTTTACACACTAATCTAACTTCAGAATGAGTAGACTAGAAAACACCTAATATGTCCTTTTCATGTTCTTTCTGTACAGGAAGCTGCACAAAAAGGACTGCCTGTATGCCGCCACCTATTTGTCCATTACCCCGATGATGAGTACGTGCTTCAATTGAGTTATCAGCAGTACTTGGTTGGTTCTGAGATCTTAGTAGTCCCTGTCCTTGACAGAGGAAAGAAGAAAGTTAAAGCCTATTTTCCAGTTGGAGAGTGTAGCAGTTGGCTACATATCTGGACGGGGAAAGTTTTCTCTAAACAAGGAAGTGAAGTATGGGTAGAAGCTCCAATAGGATATCCTGCTGTATTTATTAAGGCTGGCTCCCTTATTGGGGAAACCTTCTTGCAGAACCTAAGAAGTTTAGGCATTCTTTAATAAAGAAGGACAAATATAAAGCATTGCGTTTACGTAACTTCTCTATCCACGTCCTTCGAGTATTTATCTAAAACTAAAATCATTGCAATTGAAAACTCTGCAAAGAAATATCTGAAAGGACCCAATCATACTTTTCATATTCATCAAGCATAGCTTCTAAGAAAAATGCCGCCATTTTTTATTCCAACAGAGGCTCGACTTTCCTTCCATA
Organism: Biancaea sappan; assembly: GCA_037074585.1. Lineage (NCBI taxonomy): Eukaryota > Viridiplantae > Streptophyta > Magnoliopsida > Fabales > Fabaceae > Biancaea > Biancaea sappan. The sequence continues at coordinate 36,085,267 of CM073492.1, forward strand.
AAATATTTGAAAGGATACATTATCTAACAAGCAAAAGAGAAGCTCTCAATAAGACTATTTCTATGAGATTTTACCGATTAAAGCCAACTAGAAAGCAGAAGTAGTGCTAACACCCTGCATATAAAAGTTGTTTATAACAGTAACACAAATCACAACTACATCTGCAGCAGCAGCAGCCTGGGAATTCATTATTCTAGGAAAGGATCCCAGTAAAACAGACATCATTGGCCTGGTATGTCCTCCAATATAGAATAGCATTTTAATGATTCCATTAGGCTAAATATCCTAGCAATTGTAAACTTGTTCCAAAAAGGCACTATGTGCCATTTAAGTCTGTCTGTATCCATACTATTAGTTGGAACAATTCCAGTAGTAAGCCCTCGGTTGTGTCTGTTTGGACTTACGCAGCATTAGCCCTTTTCCTCATTATCCCCCACCCCAAGCAAAAATAAAATGAAAAAGAAATCCGATCAATATTGCTTTCTCCATTGAGCCTGTTCAATAATTGCTTAATGTCTACCCAATTAGCGCATGTTATCACATAGTTCTTCCCCGTAGGATCAAGCTGCACAGGAAGAGAATGTTAATAAGAAGACAAGAGAGCGACTAGCATGTGGAAATACATAGGGGGAATCCGACTACAAATGTAATGCATATTGAACGTGTATGAACTGGCGTGACACCCTAGCCATGTAGCTTAAGACAAGTATTAGGGCAGCATTTTGTTTACAGGTAGCTCTAATTAGCTGGTAGATGGGAGGTAGATATCCACCGAGGCCTATTACGAAGACATAACGTTTTGCAGTCATTTCCTAACACACAAAGCAACAAAACAACATGAAGCCTAACTGGGAGAACTTATGTTCATTATGGAAGCCAACTGAAGACTAAAAATTAAGAATTCGCTATAATACTCTCTGAAAAACAACCTTTTGGTCTCTAAACATCCAAAATCACCAAAACCAAAACCCTTGAGGAGTGATGCACTGTTAAACTCCTCTCTAAGATAAAGCCAGACTAGCAAACATTCCCTAACAGGAAAAGTTCATAAACAAGAAAAACCATGCATAGTATGCCAAATGCAGCTTAATAGAACTTCCTTGCTTAACTCGAGTTTGACATGTCCCTCTTTAGTCATCTTCCATGGATGCTTAAATATTGAACACCTTAAATGAAATAAAATTCTCAATAATATTTCCCCTAGACAATAGGGTATTAAGGGGGAAAAAAAAAAAAAAGGGTACCAGACAACTTTCATAAGTTTGCTGTCGGCTGCTCTCAAGAATGAACCCTTACAATTATGTCAAAGCATAAAGAGCCACTACGAGGGAAAAGAAAGAATGAAAGAAACGGTTGACGATGAGTGATTTCCTTTCGTCATATTCATCAAATTGACTTACTGTTTGCTTCCCTTGAAACATCAACTGCTGTACATCACCTATCAACTACGCTAGGTGTTTATGCTGGATGGTGGACTTCCTAGCCAACAAATGGACATCGTTCACCCTTTCAATTCGATAAGCCCTGAAGTGCAATCATTTGAGTATAGGATCCAAAATCTTAAAATTGACAGGCAATTATTCTGGTATACCATATGCAGAACAACTGGTAGACAACAATCCAATTAACGTATACCTTCAATTGTATGACAGTGGAAGCATTACAAGAAAAGATGCAAACCAGTTAACCTTATAGTGTGGGACGATTAGAAAGTTATGCATATATTATTCAAAACGAGAGGGAAAGGTATGTGACCGAAATTACGTACTGAATCAGGAAGATAGAACTTACATTAATGATTGGTGGCACATTGGAATGAACTAGGTATCGGGTTATTCTTCACGATTTCCATGTCGAAGCAGAAGGAACATGTTGATGAGTGATAATAGCTGAAATCGTCACGCAGTTTTCTAAAGATTAAAAAAATAAAAAGGTTAGCGATGTTGTAAGCTTGTAGGCTGTAGCTTCAGTACCTTGCACGGACGGATCGCTCTCTCCAATCGGATTCGAATATTTTAGCCGCATATTCGCGCTTTCGTGTCCGCCCTGTGCTTTTAGCTTTATTAATTAATGATATTCTTTGAGCATTGCATCAGCGGTATATTCGCTCTCCCGCGCACGTAGTCCGGATTGTAGAGGTGCATTCCTTTTTTAGCAACCGTTGCTAAAATGTAATGCATCACAAAAGTAATGTAGAGGATTTGGATTCTTTTATTTCTTTGGAGTAGATTGTTATGATGTTATTTATATTTTTCTATGTGATTTTTTTCTTAAAAATAGAATATATGTGGAAAAAAAAGATTTTAAAAGAATTAATCAAGTAATATTAAATTATAAAAAATATATAATATTTTTAAAAATTATACACTTATTGTATTCTAATTTGATAAATATACACTTATGTTCTAATTAAATTTAATAATAAAGATTTAAGAAACCATAATTAATTTTTCTCCTCCTCCTTTTTTTCTTTAATTTAGTTTTTTTTTCCTGTAATTATATTTAAAATTTTATATTAGTTCTTTAAATTAGAACAAGTCTATAGAGAACTTGACTTCTTAATAGATCAAACTTTTTTATGATTAAATTATCTCAAAATCTATGTAAAATACATTTTTATTACCATAAATCTTAAGATAATGCAACAATAAAAAAAAATCATCCTTTCTGAAAGTCAAGTTGTTCATGAACTTTTCTTTCAAATTATTCTATCATCAGTGACCCAAATCACCAAATCCAGTGACTCAATGCTCTTGAAATAGTCAAAAGATAAAAATGATTGAGATAAAATTGGATGAAATTGTTATTGTATTAATTAACTATCCAATTTTTAAAGTTTCTAAATGAAGAGTTAAGCGAATTTTAGTTCTTAAAGAATAAAACATAATTAGCAAAAGTTAATAGTTGCATGAAATATTAAGATTAAATGATCCATATCAAAAAAATAAAATAAAAAATAAACTTCATGAAATATCTTTTTTGATTTAATCCTCCAATCTGGTATGGACAATTCAGATATAGAACATAACTATCATGTATCTGTAGAACATAATGAGATGCAAACCCTATCTAATTTGGTTGTGCCAAGATATTCAGGATTGCAATCAATTCACTAGTTAGAGCCATATCAGTAGTCAACAACTAAAAATACCTGAGATAAAATAGAAATTAAAATATGTTTCTAGTATACTTCAAATTTAAAAGACTAATTCAGAACTTCTAATAAAATATTAAAATAAAATAAAAATCCTAGTTTAAAGGTTCTCTTTCAAGAGATGGAATATTTTCATTTTTGGTAGCTGTTCTTGTTTGTTTTGCAGGAACACCAGAGGAAGCCTCCTTATCAATATTTGTTTTCCTTTCTTTTACCATAAAATTTCGCAATCAAATTTAATGTTTTATTTAGGTCAAAACGCCAGTGGTTTCCTTTGATATTTGTACATGGCATATTTGTTCCTAATAACCATTTGTAGATGATATAAAGTTGAAGAGATGTCTTCAAAGCAACGTGAGAAATGCAACTCGCAAGCACATCCAAGAATAACAATAGCTGAAGGGTGACAGGCAAAGCTGGTAATAGTGTCCAGAAAATAATATATAATCCGTTCAATGGTCGTATACAGTACATTGACATCATTTTTTAAGAATTTTAAACAGCGACCCTTCAAATTTTCCTAGCATCTACAAGATGGCAGCTATGAGCCCAAAGAAGGAAAGAGAGAAGAAATAAAAAGGGATCATTATCTTGAGACGGATGCAGCGTGGAGGGAAAAAAATTGGGTTTGACTATGTTGCAGGTGTAGGTAACAAGGAAAACAAAATATATTTCCACACTCTATAGAAGCATCAAATATCCAATTGATCACGATCTATCATGCTTGCAGCGTTTTGTATCAGCTCCTTCCGAAGATCCACCTACACAAGTTTGAAATAAAAATTCAGAATACAAGCATAATAAATTAATAACTGATAAGCTGATAGACTGGGTAGTAACTGACTAACAAAATCCCATGTGGTCAACGAATATTCTTGATGATTCAGTTAGTCCCGAAATTACAATCCAAATTAACCTTAGTGGTTCTCCCATATTATAAACAGCTCAAATAGAACTTTAATCACATTTCCAAAATGACCCTTTCAATTGTATGTAATGCAGTTAATGAGGCCCCTTCTTAAAAGCAAAATCAGGGTAATTTGACAAGTTAACATGTAAGTGAATGATATTAAATGCTAAGTCACTCAGTGTTCTCTTGTTTTCTTTATTTCCTTTCCTTTTTGGCCGAGTAATCATATTATAATTTAATGAGAGGAAATATCACAGAATCCAAGACAAACGGTGGTTCCCTTTTCTTTCAGTGAAGACATTTTTTGAAAGTCAAGTTTTTTCTTTTTTGTTGAATTTTAAAATCCAAAAATTTCATACTGCTAGAATTAAACAGCTTTACAGTAAACAAATTGCTCAACAGAATACATAGCAGTAATGCACATTACCCGAGCACCCATAAGGGAGGAGAAGACAACATTTTCCTTGGCTGCATCCACAGCAGTTAATTGCTTCAACACTCTGCGTTCTGGATCCATTGTTGTCTCCCATAGTTGTATGGGCATCATCTCCCCCAGTCCTGCATTTATGGAATTTAAATTATTATACTAATGAATGGGAACATGGTAAAATAATTTAACTTCTAGAAAAACCACGGAAAAGAAGGAAAGCATATACAAGACTTGTACAATAAAGGGGTAGAAGAGCATAATTCAATTGAATCTCAAATAATTTTCCACACCATAGTCTCAAAAATAACACTTCACCTTTTTGTTTATTCTAAAACTAATACATTGATCACTACGAGTGTAGAAAACACGTAAAGATGGCACAGATAATCATTATATAAACCAGTAAAGGTAAGGCGTAGGTTCCATAATTAATATTATATACCATATCATACCCAAGAAATAGTTCTAATTTTCATTTTGGCGGGAATAAAGGACCATACTGATTACAAAAATATGATGTTCTCCAGATGCACCAATAGTGGTAAATAATAAGCATAATTTTCATCATACCTTTGAACCTTTGCAAGTTGTATGATGCATTAGGAGGGAATGAACTTTTAAGTTTTTTTAGGTCAGCATCATCATAGCAATAGTACGCTTGTTTTCCCCTTTCAACCTGGTTATTAAGTAAAGTTAACTGGAAGTTAGCTCAATAATTCCTATCCAAAAATTAAAAAACAATGAAACTAAGCTATAGGCAAACCTTGTAGAGTGGTGGAACACCAACATATATGCAACCTTCATCAAATAAAGCCCTCTGCAAGAAAAAACTACTGCATCAGATGGATCATTTAATTTGCATTTATTGTTTGAATGAGTTGGTAAAGTTTTCTTCTTTGTAGGAGTAGACTTTGCGGGATTTTCCCTGTCCCTTACCTGATATCTGTAGAAAAATGTCAATATGAGAGTTCGGATGTGGGCACCATCAAAATCAGCATCAGTTAAAATGATAATCTTGTGATACCGAAGTGCATCCTTTTTAAAATCCTCTCCCTGATCCAACCAAATCATATTTAAGTAAATCACTAAATAATGGCTGACACAGATCATAGTATGAAGTTCTCACAGCGGAGTTCAAGGATTTTGATTCAGCTAATTGGTTTTATTGAATATATGGAGACTAGAACTAATAAAAAAAGCTTCCTGCTATACTTGGGAAGTGGTTTCACAATTCAATTTTGGGATTAGTTTAAGTCTCCCCCCCATCTGGTTCTGGATTACAGTTATGATTTCCCTTGTTAACTTGGCATTGACACCAAATGTAGCTCCAGGATTTCCGGGTTCTCCTCCTCTTTCTCCCTCTCTTCACTGTTCTCTCTTAGTCTCTAAATTCTCTTATGACTTTGCATCAATTACTATTCATTTGGTTTCATAAGAGCCTAAGTTGGGGATTCCTAACATCTTAAGTACTGGCCTCACTATTTGGTATTTTGAATTTTAAGCAGACAACTGGAAAGTTACAGTTGCTATTAGATTTTTGGAACACTTTTCATTTGCAACTAGGCTTAAAATCTCAGATCCATTTCAAATAATGGTTGTAATCCTCGAAGCACCTCTCACAAGTTCAAAATGTGGAAAAAGCACAGGCCTAGACCTTGGGAAAAATTTTATTTTAACTATGAAGAGAATGACTAAACTCTTGTCCACTTGGTTAGGCCTGCTATACTGCCATATCATGAACCATTCATAATAAAAACTTAAGTGTTGGTCCAGGAATATCTTTTATCTCTAACAAATAATATAGGAAAAATTTAACCTTCACTCCAAGCCCAAGACCAAGAATTAGATTTTGGATCTCTTGATTTTTGTAAATTGCTGCTTCGTCCTTTCTTTCAATATTCATAATTTTGCCTCTCAGAGGGAGAATGGCCTGCACCAAACATTGTCTGATGAATTCATATGCTTGAACAACACTCTCTTTTCAGTCATGTAATAGCATTACCAATATGACAAAGTGATCACAAATAGAAAACAAACAGAATGAATATAATTACAATGGGAAAAGTCATCAAATGTATGTCTTAAATCAAATAGGGAATTAACCATAATTTAAGATTTGCATTGGAACACATGTTCGTAAAGAGAGTAAAGGGTGCAAAAGAATGGAAAATATACGATACCAATGATACGGAAAAGAGACACATCAGTATGATTCAGGAATATGAAAGCTAAATACGTATGGCAACACATCTCTGTCAGAGTAACTTCGGGCATGTTTGATTTGGCCATTTCTTGTTTCCATTTTCACTGAAAATAAAAAATGGGTTTGAAAATGTGTTTGGATGAGTTTAATGAAAAAATAAGCCCAAATCTAAAAACACTAAAAAGATATTTTAAGGGTTTCAAAAAATGCATTTCAAGAAATGAAGACTAAAATTGAATATAGAAAATATTTTCACAAATCAAACAGATCCTTAATAATATCATCAACCTTGTTCTCTTTCATTTTCATAAGTAACTATAAGCTTTTATGAAAATAAACAAAGTGCTATCATCAATATTTATTTCAAAGAAAGGACATTCCTTGTACAATTGATAATATTAACACCATGGATTCATCATTCATTCACTTTCTGCTGCTGCAGTTATTAGCATTAATGTTTAGAGGTGGTAGAAATGACAATGCAAAAGCCATTTCATTATCGCTCAAATGAAGAAAAGGCTATGGTAAACCAAAAATATTCTGCTGCAAACCCAACTTTTGCATGGATGATTTCCGATTAGTTATTGCTTTCATTATTTCCTTTTTCCAATTAGTTATTGCTTTCATTATTTCCTTTTACCCATGTAGCTCCTATGATAACAGGCTTGAATAATTGTTTGAACATTGGGAGGTTTTATTGTAGTCAGAGTTCATCCAAGACTCATTTCACCTGGAAGCGCCTGTCCCGGCCTTGTTTAGCACTTCCTCCAGCTGAATCACCTTCAACTATAAAGATTTCTGCAACACAAAGATGAACAACAAACACATTTTAATTCAAAACATAACACTACCTTAATAGAAAATAAAACCAAATGAAGTGTCCAATATGTGGAAACTGATATATATCAAATAAGCTGAAACATAAAATTCATTTCTCTTTAAGACTGGTATATTAAATGATCAGCATGATCTAATTATTAAAATTATATTCTAAGTTTCTGCCTAATGTCTACATCCTCTTCTCTCTCATATCTAATTAGTCATTTATCCAGTTATATTATATTTCATGCCACCAATTACTACCAAAGAAGCAAAAGCGGAAAAACATACACCACAAAAAGTACTTTTGGAGGAAGTATTTTCAATTAGAAATGAAACCAGGTAATTAATCGCATGTTCTTTCAACTTATAGGATATTAAGTGTTGCTGATTAATCTGTATTCCAGTATTTAATATTAGCTCCAACAGGGATACTATTTCATTCCATATAGTGTATAATAATAAGAAAATTTCCATATCATTCAAATGATTTATTCAGTACAATTAAATAATGAGGAAACTCTCTGAACAGGTCAGAGAAACTCACAATTATATGGTTCAAATGTGTTTCTCTATGAAGCAGACCAAAAAAATTCATCAAAAAAAAAAAAGCCAAATATATACCACATTCTTCAGGATTTCTAGATGAGCAATCAGCTAGTTTTCCTGGAAGAGATGAAGATCTCAATACACTCTTCTCTCTCACCAATTCCCTTGCTCTTTTTGCTGCTAGAGCTGCCTATTTAGGAATTAAAGTCACATGAGAATTTATGAGAGAATAAAAATAATAACAAATAAAACTGACATCCTTTCAAGAGCAATTGGGTCTATAAAACAGATTTTACTTGTGAAAATAATATATATATATTAGATATGTCTACCTTAAAAGCATTTAGAGCTTTGGAAAGTATTGAATCAAGAACATCGGGATGCAACTCTAAATATTCAGTAAGGTACTCTTGAATAGATTGATCAACCACTTTTCGCACCTCTGGATTTCCCAACCTTGTCTTTTTAACAAAAAGGACAACAGGTAAGAAGGGACCAAAAAGAGCAACATGAAAAGCAGGAAGGAAAATATAAAACACAAATTTCAATACATCCAGAATAACCGTAACATCAGCACTCCTTTATAGTTATATAAAACTGGCAGTACCTTTGTTTGTCCTTCAAACTCTGGATTTGGGACCTTGACTGAGACAATGCATGTTAGACCCTCTCTCACATGCTCACCACTTAAAGCAATGTCCTTATCCTGCAAAGAAAAGAAGATGCTTCATAACAATGAAATTTGGATACTATCTTGTAGTAGTATCAGTAGTTCTATTCTAGATAAAAGAAAAAATTATATATAATGGCAAGTAATAGTAGTTCATAAACTGGTGTGTGTGTGTGTGTGTGTGTGTGAGGGCTGATGTAGACTGTAAGAAGGAAGAACAGAGATGAACTCTGAATTGCCAAACTGCTTCAACACACATATCCAAGGTCAGAGTAGTAATATGGAATTCCCTAGTACTTTCATAGTACTTAGTTATCATCAACCCGGTCAAACCATTTGATACAGCTCCTTTGCATTATCACTATTCTAGAAGGAAGAAGTCACATGAGGCAAAGATTGACCAAGTCATCCTCTCTCAACTACTGGATAAGGAGGTTGAATAAGTCAACAGCCAGTAGTGTTGCATGTCCAGATTATGCTTAGCTACTGTTGCTATTTTTAGGCCTTCAGTTATATTTGATTTGTAATCATTAGGTATAGATACCCCTACGAGTAGTTAAAAGTGTCAGACTGGAATCTGATTTATCACTATTTAGTTAAAGAATTCTTGTGTTTTAGATTCTAGCACAAGTTCTTTATTTCCCTTCCTTTCTCTTTTACTGATAATATCACCCTTTAAACCTAGAATTCATGACAGAAATTTCAGGGGCTATATCATGAATGGAACAGGGTTCCACTCTGTCATAGAATACCTAAGTTCTCCACTCCAAAGCAAAAGATTCATCTATTTCAAGAAGAGTAGACTGGCATCATAAGAAAAGGAGGAAAAACAAACAGCAGGAGGTTACCTTTATAAGCTTAGACTTCTTCCCAAGATTATTAAGTGTTCTAGTCAAGGAAGCCTTCATACCATCAATGTGGGTGCCGCCATCAATAGTGCGTATACTATTAGCATATCCCAGTATTGTATCTGAATATGCATCTTCACACCTAGGAAAAGGAAAACCGAACCAGACATACTTATAAAAGGAAACAGGAATAGTAATCAACCAATCATTGGGCAGAATATTATAATATCTACATGTACTTTTGGAGGTAAATATTAAAAGATTACATAAAGCTACCACTAAACTTCACTTTTTAATCCTTATTAAAAGATTTAAGCACCTTATATAGTGAATAACTCCTGAAAGGAAATTGTAAGAAATGCAGAAGTGAAGGGCACTAAAGGGCTTACCATTGAAGAGCTATATCAATTGCAATTCTATCTACTTCTTTTCTAAAACTCAAAACATCATGGAGACCTTTCTGGACCATAAAGTCATTTGTGAGCAATCTTCTTCAAAAAAATAAAACAAAGACAGTTCAAGGACACATGTACTCAACAAGCAGTTTTATAGGTTAAAATAATCTTAAAAAGGGTGATCACTTATCAATACAGAATTCTAAATAAAAGGACCTTATCAGTATTAAGCCATTTCACATATTCAACCAATCCCCCAGCAAAAAAATACTCATCATGCTGTATCTTTTCTGGATCGTTATCTTCTTTCCGAAGCGTTATAATAAGCTGCAAAGGTCAAAAAAGAGCACATAGTAAGATGCAAAGTAGATAGAAAAGATGTTCTTATGAAGTCTTGACTATAGGTGGCAGAGAGACCAAATGTGATGGACAGCTCAGGCTCACTTGGTCTGTGAGCCAAAAGATCAAGTCAAGGGAGCTTGAACTTGAACCCTGACCTCCAAGCATAGCCATGCATAAAATGGGATGTATATAAAGGAACATTAAGTTTTAACAAATTCTGTTGAGCCCAGTTCGATGGGGTTTGCCAAATCTGTCAAACAAAAAATGCCTGGTTTATTTACTAGAAAAGTTTGCCCTATTCACACTTCTATTTACATCAGGTAACATGTTAAGAGTATACAAAGTTCTCATTATTTTCTTTTCTTGCCCTTAATCATATCTTCACTTCACCCCTGCCAATTTATGCATCTGTCAGTCCTTCCTTTCAAATGTCAATATTTGACACCAATTATTGAGCCCTTTTTGGAGTGACAACTTTCTTTTTCTTACAAAATTAAGCAGTAAAAATGCCATCAGTTCCACTAACGCTGATTAAAAAGGGTCTTATTTCTGTGAAATAAGTAAAAATAAAGATTCCACAAAGTTGTATTCCTCACTCAGGAAAAAAAAAATGTGCCTTTTGACTGATCAGCATATTTCTTGAGGTATGACTAAATTCTCTTAATGAGCTAACCAAGCTGAGACCAATTATAAAAATATTAGTGAGTGCTTTATTAGACAATTTTTTTTTCCCTTATGAAAAAGTTCTACATTAGATGATGCAAATAGACATTATCCAAATCAACAACTTTACCTTTGGGTTGAGGAAAGCCAACTCCCTGATGCGTCCTGCTATTGTGTTGTAGTCAAACTGAATTTCAGTTGTGAATACTGCACGTTTAGGTGACATCAAAGTGAAGCAAATGTAAGTCCTTAACAAGAAGGAACAAATGAATCTTAACTGAAAAATGCAAATGAACATGTATGATTATAAAAACCTTCTTTGTCAGGCCAAAATCTGATGCATGTCCCTTGACGATCTTGCTGTTCAACTGGAAGCACGTGACATGTCAGAGTTGTAAGGGGCTTGCCACGCGAATATTTTTGCTTGTATTCCAATCCATCGCGCCAAACTGTTACCTCAAGGGCCTATGAAGTTAAATATCAAAGTCGATTTTTAGATAACTAACCCAAATCAGCAACCTCAGATGCTAGAAAGAAAGTATGCAAGTGATACCATAAACAAAATGTCCGCCATTGGCATGACTAATTGTCGAAAATTTGCAGTGCAAAGCTTGCAGTTATGAGTTGCAAAGTCAAAACTATATTATACAGATGCGAAGTAGCAAGTAGAATCTTGGGGCAAAAGAGTTCCCATAGCTGCTAGGTGGGAAAGGATATTTCAGTTTTTTTTTTTTAAAAAAAAAAAAGGAAGCAAATACTAATAGGTTTCACAATCATAAATTTAGAAACCAAATAATTAAAAGGGGAAGGAATGAGAAGACAAAAGTATAAGAGAAGACAATGGTTACCTCAGACAAGGCGTTAACAACAGATAAACCAACACCATGTAAACCACCTGAAACAGAGTAGCCACTGTTGGAACCCCCAAATTTCCCACCTGCATGCAAAACCTGCATAGCTTAGAAGATCAGTAACCTTTTCACCATATTAAAAAATGCAAAAATATCAAAATACTCTAAACACAACTATCAAAGATAAGGTACATAGTAATAAGTAATAACAGCATGAAGCCAAAAGTCAAACTTTTTCAATATCTAGTGCCTCCTTTGTCTTTATAGATCTAAAACCATGATATTATCCACATTTTATGATACAAAGAGAGGAATGTCTATTTCTATAACATATATGCAGGTCAGATGATGCTTTTGAGAATATGTAAGTCTAAAGGTGGTGCAAACATCAAAGCTCATTGACACATTAATAGAGAACAGATATTACAAATCAAGCTGAGGGCATGACAGCTCCAAAGATCAAAAGTGTTTAAAAGGTCAGGAGATTCGATTGAGATCATTTGACCAAACTCGTGGGAAGTCCAATGCTAAGGCTTATCATCATTTAAGAATAATAAATTTAAATCACAAGGTCGTATGCTAATAAATAACAACAGCAACAATAATCAAAGGGAAGAACAAGCAACTCAAAAAACAGTTCTTTTTTAAATAGGACAAGGCATAGCTCAACATTTTGAATCAAACTTAGTTATTTGACTAAATAACAGAACATCCTGAATTTGAAATTAATTGACTGGTGTCCAAAGATCCAATCATAAACCTTTTGAAAATATTTAATGTCTAAATCCATGCTACACTTAGCTTATATAAAATGCAACAGTACCGTCAAAACTGTCTCCAAGGAAGACTTGTTTGTAACTGGATGCAAGTCAATAGGAATCTGCAATCAATGAATAAAATAGAGTTTAGTTCAAATCAAAGTTAAGATATATTTCAAATTTATACATGACACGAATTTTCCAGAATGTTAAAGATTCGGCATTTTACATTCAATATTATTAAATTAGAAGAGAACCAACATACAGAATAAATAGAAATATAGAGTTAACCATTATACAACAAATAAGCATATATATGACTTTGTGTCTAACTATTAATCTGAACCATACTTTTAAACTTCAAGTTAATATCACATAATGTCATAATTATATGGAAAATAAACCCAGTAAGGACATCCAATACACAGATCAAGCACATGCAGACCATTAAAGAAAAAAAAAATTCAGTTAGTGACTCAATAGTAAATCACAAATCATACCCCACGGCCATTGTCAGTGATGCTCACAGAATTATCAGCAAGTAAAACAACATCTATCTTAGAAGCAAATCCAGCTTGAGCTTCGTCAACAGCATTATCCAAAATTTCATAGACCTAAGGTAAAATATAACTACGTTAATCAGATAAACTTCACAGATATTTTGATCACTGCAATTGAAAGTTAGAAGAAAATACCAAATGGTGCAATCCACGTGGACCTGTGCTTCCAATATACATTCCTGGCCTTTTTCTAACAGGGTCCAATCCTTCAAGTACCTACATGTATTAAACAGCCGTTGCCACATTATCTCCGGCAAATCATTACAAGAATAACAACAATAGAGTGAAAAGCATATACACAATAAATTGCAGAGATAAAATTATTTGGCACCAAAACAGTTACTACTATCTATCCACATTCTACTGATTTCATCAAATAGTCCGAACAATTAATTTTAAACTTATAACCAACGAAAGACCTGAATTTGATCAGAACCATAAGCTTTCGAGCTTTCATTTCTTCGAAGAGCTTCAGTTGTTGAGCTAGATGACATATATGCCCTCGGACAGACTGCATTTGGGACCAAATGGTGACTTGAAATTTTTCTCAGCTGATAAGTCGTCCTGAGAAAACCACATAAATCGTTATTACTCTTACTGGTGAACAGCCTTTTGTGTATCTCCCTGCAATTTAGGAAAAGTGACCCAAGAAATGTAATATTCTTAATTTAAAACTTACAACGAAACAATAATGTTTTCTTCCAGGAAAAAAACATAGACATCTTGTAAGGCAAAATTATATACCTAATACAGCTATCGGGTTTCACTCAGATACTTTTCTAATTCTTTTGAGAATGAAAGAGCAGGACAACAAAAAAAGGTATTCAAACTCCGAAGAATTTATCCCGCGAACATTGTACTAGGATAGTAACGTATCTTAGCTATTTTGGCAGTTTCTCAAGAACTGAACAGAAGGCAAAGCGAGAAAGAGAATGCAAAGTTAGCAAGAGTACGTACCTGGATATAAAGAAGAGGGAGTTCCGAGAACGAGAAAAAGACGAAGAGAGCGAAGAAGAATGAAGATAAGAATGAGGAAGGATAGGGGAGGTTGTGAGGAAGCGAGAGGCCATGAAGCGAAGAGATAAATGAGGAGGAGAGGCTCTGAGAAGAAGCGCCATCACCATGACATAAATTACTTAGTATCCAAAGCAACAAAATTTGCTTGCTTGTGTCACTGCTGAGTGACGTTCTTTGTCTTCCTGTCTTCGTCTCTCAACTCTAAACCCTACATTTTATCTCAACCTATTTTCCCTCCTCACTCCTTCCTTTTCCATGCTCAAACCCCAAGACGCTCTTACTGTAATTCAATTTTGACAACATTACCCCCGCTCCCTGCAAATTTTCAAAAATTACATTTTTGAAATACCATATCTTCGCTTTAACCATAAAATATTATACACCTTAATTTAATTTTATGTTTTTTGTCCGGATAAATTTATTAGAGTTTTTTTTTAATATTTCATAATTTATCATATATATTTAAATAAATATCTTTTATAAATCTAAGAATATCAAATTTTACAATATTTTTTTATGTAAATCTAAAATAAGATGTTCTAAGTATTCTTTTTGTTTTGGGTAAAAAAAAATCATATAATATGTACTTAATTTAATGAAGGGTATTTAAAAAAATGATATCATGTTATCAAACATAAAAAAAAATGTTGTAGTGAACATCTCAAAACAATATATATATATATATATATAATTAGACTAAAGTGTACTGATTTTAACGTTATATAAGTGGAAGTGTATACAAAAATACCTTTTATAAAAAAATCGAGAAAAAAAAATTCTACTTGTAATTTATTTTTACACACCAACTTTTAGATAATATTAATATTGTTAGCAAGTATGGTTTATGGTTATGAACATCCGACATACGTGCTTTAATTGTGAAAAAACCAAGTATCTAGCCAAGATCACAGGAAAGTAGGCTAAATAGTTATTCCAATTTCTCAGTATGAAATATAAACTAAACGAAATGGCTTTAGTCAAATCAAAATTTTGAAAATAGAAAATTCACATCTTTGGTCTACCGCAAATAGGTGTTGGCGGCAAGGGAACTCACGTCAACTCAACCACATTTCAAGAATTTTAAAGATGTCTGGCTATGCATTGGATGATGGTTTCAACTCACGTTTCTTCTTCCACCACAACATAGGTGAGCTTCTTCCACTATATTATGAACTGTCGTATTTTCTTGTGCTATACCTGGGTGAGTATGCCTCTGTGTCTCACATTTCATCCACTTTCTGTGTCTCAAAGGATTTCATGCCCACGTTTCTAGTACTCTGTTTTTTGGTTTTCGAAACAAATGTGCAATAATGTGTGGGGGCACCACAACGGTTGTCGGTGACAAACCCCAACTGCACTTTCTCCTTGATGGTTAATAGTTAAATCCCAAAATAATGATAATGCTAATAATAATTATAATGTCAAAAAGTCCACACCATCAATTATAACTTTTTACAAATCAAAGACCAAGGTCATCAAGCAAAAGAAATGAAGACACTTATCATCGATGAGAGATGAACGGTGAGAAGTAAGGCAGAGGGAGACAGCGGCGAGAAAGCGATTGAGAGACGAAAAGTAACTCAAGCCGTAGAGGGATTGACAGTGACAAGCAAGGAGATGACAAGAGGTAATTAGCCATCAGCGAGGCAGAGCTACAAATTGATCACGAGAGAGGGCTAGAAGGCTAAGAGAGGTGAGGGAGAGCTGCAGATTGACCACAAGACTAGATGAGATTCATGAAATGAGGAAGAGTCAAGAGATCATTAAGTTTATAAAATTTAATGTAAATTTTTATTTTATTATTTATGCATTTTTTAAATTAAATTTTAATTTTTTATTCATGCAAAATATATATATATATATATAGTAATAAAAACATAGGGGGACTCCAACACAAGTTAAATAAAAATCAAAATTAATTAGATAGTGAGTAATTATATTTATAATTATTTTAAAATGTTCAAATTAAAAAATTATTTTAATGAGTAATTAGTGAATAATTAATAATATTGACAAAAAAGTTCATTTTATTGAAAACATTGATATAATTCATTACGTTAGACTTAAACAATAATGATACATCAAAAAATGAAATATAAAATTCATACCTTACATCTACTCCAAATCACGTTTATTCAATTGTCTTCCGAATATAAATCATGTTTACTCAAATTTAGCTTCATTCAAACCACGTTCATCCAAACTTAAGTTTGCACATATTACATGTAATATCCCAAAAATTTATATGAATATTTAAAATCTAAAAGTTTATTGAAAAATTTAATTAAATGAAAAATATTCTTTTTGAATTAGTGAAGGAAATTTGAGAATAGAAATTTCAAAATTTTAATTTGGGAAATTTTTACAAATTCTCAAGTACTAATGTGAAAAGAAAAGAAAGTATAGAGGACTTTTGAGAAATGACCAAATAGGAACCCGAGAAGAAGAATGAGCTTATAGGAATGCGTTATGAGTCCGCTACCGAAAGGATGATGGATTTGAGGTTAAAGTGGAGTTTGAGACATTGAGAGGGACTAAAGTGAAATAAGAAAATCTGTGGGGCACTTAGGATTTAGAAACACCTGAGGTGAGATTTTATGAATTTGCTTTTGCTAGTCTTGACTGAGGGTCAATTGGAGAGCAAGTGATAATTTCACCCCGGGCGAATATATAGGTGGCCTCATCTCTTTTTCCTCATTTTCTCCTTTCCTCTCTCTCTCTCTTCACTTTCTCTTTTCTCTTTCTCTCTTTCTTCTCTCTACTTTCTCTCTCTACACTCCAACTCCACAACTGGACTTTGAAGGGCGGATCTCGTGCTATGGGGTGAGCCTCTAGGAGCCAAGCAACGTAGGGAAAGCAAGGAATCGAGGTAGAAATTTCTATTTCTTAAGCTTTTCCCTATTTTCTCATTTTAAGAGTGTTTGAGGTAAAATCGAGATTATGGCTTCGTTTCTCGATTAAAATTGGTGCTTTTGGTGTCTAAATGCTCCTTAGACATTAAGGGTGAGATCTCATGGAAGAAATCATGGAAAACGGTGAAGATTTGGCCAGATTTGGGCTAAATGCGAGAGAAATCACGAATGGTCGCGATCGTGGCGCCTAGGCGCCAAGGTTAGGTGTGGAGAAGAAAGGATTGGCGCCCAGGCGCCAGGCATGGGTTAGCGCCCACGCGCAAGGTGTATCGGGAAACCTTAGTTTATTTTTCAATCGGCCATAACTTCTTCATTCGGACTCCGTTTTGGGTGAACTTTATATCGTTGAAAAGCTATTTAAGTCTAGTTTCCAATGGTATAAGTTTCATTTGGATATTCATTACCAGTTAGGAGTTATGATTTGAGAAGTAGATGAAGGTCGGGAGTAGTGGTAAGGAATTTATCTATTTCGTAACCCTGATGGTTTTTATCTGGTTACAATAGGAATGGTCAAGGTGCAAGGTGGGAGTGCCGAGATCATGAAATCCAGGTGAGTGGGTTAATACTTGCTATGATTAAATATCTTTGTTATAGACTTTATGCATCATAGTGAAAATATGTTGTATATCCAAGTTTGAAAAGGATGATGACATAAATATATATATATATATATATATATATATATATGTTTAAATTATATTGTGCTTGAAGGGGACGATGAGACATAAACAATTGTGGAACTTGCCTGGTGATTCTTATTTTCTCATGAATGGAGGTTATATGATGGATTGTGAATTGCATGTAAACTGAGTTGAAAATGTGTCATACTCTGATTATTGAGTTCATCCATATGCGGATAGTTGAAGTATGTTATTGTTGAATAATTGATCTATATTATGGGTTATGTTGTATACATGCTATGTTGCTGGAACAATATTGATTATGTTATGACTTGAATTGTAAATGACTGAGTTGTGTATGTGGCTCATGATTATGATTGAGGATGCTTTTAGATGTGATTGTGATTGTGTTTGACTAGAAAGGAAAGCATGGTGGTGCACCCCATGGAGAAATTTATGTGAAGCTATAAGGGTGGAGAATATACATGGAGCGATAAGGGTGGATGCGGCGGGGGCTGCGGGCAACGATCCAGAGGTATCCTGGACGACCCGGTTGGTACGGAAAATGTGTGAAATTGATTTCACTGTTTGCTGTTGTGAATTATTTAAATTATGTTGAAATGTATTTGATTTACTTGGATATTGTTGTGAAGTATTATGAACTATATTATATTATATTATGATCGATTACGTATGATTGCTGCATGTTATCATTATGATGCATGATATTTTTTTGTCATAGTGTTGTGTTGTCTGCTCACTGGGCACGTGGTTTGCTCATACCCTCTTATTAACATTTTTTTCAGAGTTGACAGCTGAAAGTAAATATCGGTACAAGGAATTATGGATCCTTAGTCCATGATTACCTTTTCATTTGTTCAGGATAAAGGTATAATAGTTAAGTTTTATTCTAAGTTGTATAAATCTGGAAATCTTTGTAATCGGATAGGTTCATTCAGTGATGTAATGTGAATAACTGTAGTGTGTATAGAGAACTCGGTTTGGTTGCATGAAAAAAGAATGGTATGATGCTTAAGAGAAAGATAGGCTTACGGAGGTGAAATGAAATTCACTTTTCGTGCCGGTCACGTGCTCAGATTTTGGGACGTGACATTACAATTTCCCATTGGTTTTCCAAACACACTTATTTCAAAGAGCATTATTTCTAAGTTTTTAAACAATAAAAAATCATTAGATGATGATTTATTGATGAGGTATGTTGATAATCAAATAAATAGTCTTAAGTTTAAACTCTTACTTCATCATGTAAAAGACATAAGTCTAAGTCTTTGTGTAATTTTCAAATCTTATATAAGGAAAATTAAATCTATCAAAAAGCATAGTTTAGTGAGATCCGAGGTTTAAAATGTTCATATCCCAGAGCAACAAAATAATCTCATTTTGGAGAAAGAAAAGGTCATATAAATCTATCCTTCATATTGCAACAAGAAAGTTGAATTTTAAAGATTTGGTTTGCAAATTGTTCAAAGTAAATATTATTTCCAATCTTTATAGTATCCCAACCAACAAAAGAATTATCTTTAATAATCATAGCTTTTAATTAATTGTTCATAGACTTCAATTACTAAAAACAATTATTCAAACGAAAACTTTTTAAGGACAATATAAGGTACCATATTACTTAACTAACAAAATCAAGCAATTTGTTTAAATTTTACACCCCATCTAATTTTATATAATATAACATTTATCATATTAAAATAAATCAATAGGTCACTATTTTAACTTTTGGTTTAATGATCAATTATTAATTTTAAAACTTTCTCTCTCTCTCACAATCCCAAGGCACAAAATTAGCAAAAATTGGCAAAAGATTTTGCATGTGAATTAAAAAGAATAAAGAAAAAAAAAACTTCACCTCCATTGAACCAATTAGTGAAGAGGTTGATGAGCTCAACAGTAAAGGCGTTAGCAAAAGCCCACACGATGTAAATTTTTTTTAAACTTCTTATTGATTTATTGATTTATAAATATGTAGCTTAACATTAACAAAGAATTAAAAAAAATTCTATATCGTAAGTTTTAAAATTAGTAACTGGTCATTAAGCCAAAAATTAGAGGTAGTCATTTGTTAATTTGTTTTCATAAAATAAATGTTATATTATATAGGACAAGATGAGATGTAAAATTTAAAAAAATGACTTGATTTTATTGATTATTGTACAAGTGATGTAGTACTTTATATTGTCCACAAGAATTTCTCTGTTCAAACTAATATTCTAATATAAATTGATTCAAGTAGTTAAATACTTATTTTTTAAATAAGGTATTGAGTTTAAGTCCTATAAATAGAAAAAAAAATAAGGCTATGAAAAGTTTTATACTTTTTACAATATAACTTAGTTCCAATAACATTAATTAACATTTAATAAATATTTGAAACTGGTAATTAAAAAAACAAATAAATAAATAATCCTAGCCCGCACGAACTCTCGAGCAAAGATGAATTGAGATAGCGGTTGGCATAATCTTGTTTACAGATATTTTATCTTAATTTGTTGTTTCTAAATGTATGAAAATGTGGTATATGATAAATGTCAGAGGCTAATGTAACATTTATTTTAACATGTTATGGGAAACATCATAATAAGGGTTTCAGTCTTAAAAGGTAATAATTGATAGAGATATATTTAAAACTTGGTAAAAATATATTTAAGGTCACTATAATTTTATTCAATTATGAATTTAGTCTCTATACTTTAAAAATTAAAAATTTAGTTCTTATAGTTTCAAAAATCATAAAAATTGGTCCCTAATGTTAGTCAACAGTTAACCCAAAACACGTGGCACTAACTATAATACTTATATCAATATATTATGCCCACATCAATAGCCACCCGTGTAAAAATACTATGCTAACTTGGCACCACGTCATCAAAGCTTTTTTTTTAAACTTTTGCCACTTTATTTTTTATTTTACTTTTTTCCCTCTTTATTTGGAAATAAAATAAAAAAAATTCCTGTAGCATCTCGTCTCCTTCCTTCCAGTTCTACATCCTCCCCACAGGACCTCATCGTGGCTACTTATGGCAGGAACCCACCATCTCCACCACCAAGAACCAAAACCTAAGAAAGAAAGTTACAATCGGGAAAATAATAATTAAGACAATATAACCAGTTAATCTCCCTCAAGAGCTAAATTTATTCCTATTTGGTTTCTCAAACATGTCTCAGTTAACTAATACCAGGGATTAATCCTTGTGTTTTTAGAAATTCTAGGGATCAAATTCCTAATTTTTAAAGTATAAGGACTAAATTTATGATGGAGTGAAACTATAGTGTCACGACCCGTTTTTTGAACATATGACTGGCACAATAATGAATATCCCATCATTGTAAGCCTTTCGATAAATTCTACCCACAAGTAAAATTATTTAGTTATTATCTTTATGTTATCAAAATAATTAATAAATACGAAGAAAATATATCAAATTTTTTTATTTGAAAATCATAGAGATGATTTGCATATAATAATAGATCCTTAATATAAAATACATTATTATACTGAAATACAAGCCAAATGCCAAACTCCTGACCTAGATGTCTTAGACGATTATAGAGCAACATAACTTGCAACAAAAAAGGGACCTTCTCACTGTCGGGAAGGTCCAAAGTGATCTACTCTTCTAGCGGATATTCTTCACCAGTAACCTGATATGAACAAAAAGATTTCACAGAGAGTGTGAGTTTTAAAACTCAATGAGTAAATCAGCCTCACGTTAATAAAATTTCAATACATCACCAGTCATGCAAGTATACCCAAAGGCTCAAACTCAACCAATAGATATAGTTAGAAATCACATACTAGAAGATATAAATTCATCCAATTCGACCAATGATACTAGTACTCATCAATGGCAATATATCCCGGAGAGAGCACATGGGCTGACTCACCAAATTTATTTATTTCCTCCAAAATACACAATCTCATCCTCTCAGCTAAGGCGCCTCACAGATCTGTTACCGACCCGGGCTATATCGCTACTGAGGGAATCGTTGTCTCCACACTCATTGGTCAAGACACCCTTTTATACCGGGCTTTCCGCCTTGTAATGAGAGGGGGTACTGTCCCACTTAATCACAATCAATAGTACAGTATTCTATATCATAATCAGAAATACAATGTAATATTCATTCATATAACGGGTATTGTATACAACTATATTATAAGTTTATAAACCAAAAATCAAGATAATAATTTATTTTTGGAGAGACTCAAACTTCACATCACCATGAAATTCTTGTTTTATCTTATCTATACTTCTAGATTAATTTTGAATTATCTCCCTAGATTCGTCACTCTGAATCCAGTTTACTCTTATGAATATCGGGAGTGTCCTATAACATACTTTTTTTATCACCGATGATGTTAAAACCCTATTAAAAAGGGGTCATTTCACTCACCTAGATTCTGTACGAATATCACTTCTTTAAGTCGTTGCGGACAATAGCACACAGGTAGATTTCAGCGTTTCGTTCGGACTAAATTGAGAAGGAAAGTAACACCGAAGCAAGAGAAATTATCTATTTCTTACTTAGAGAAAAGACTAATTACTCAAAGAACTTGCCTCTTCTTTCTCTCTAGGAAATAAGAAGCTAAACAAGAAGAAAGAAGAAATGAAATGGGATGATAGAAACACCATTTAAACGTCCTTATATAGGCTTCAAGAATGAATTCTATTCATTAAGTGTAGAACTAATCCTAGCCCTTGAGATGTGGTAGGTGTGGAACTAATCCTAGTCATTGAAGTGTAGTAGGTGTGGAACTAATCCTAACCATTGATTTTCCAACAAATCTTAGCCATTGATTTTACCAGTACTTTATGTAAAATATATTCATACAAAAAAAAAATTTTCAATGGCTAAGATTACTTCATATTCAATGGCTATGATTACTTCTCCTAAAGTCTTAAGTTTTACTTCACTTTAGTCCTTTCATTTTAGTCTCCAAGGGGATTTTCTCACATAAAACGTCATTTTCTCCTAGGAATTTTTTTCTAGTTTCCTCTTATGCGTAAACCACATCTAGTATTCAATATTACGATTGTATAAAATATCGTATACGTAAATAATATTATATATGTGAATAGCACCATATATTGGAATAGTAACCATAGTTTGCAAACATATATTTATATTTTATTTTTCACGGGTATTACATATAGGAACCTCAGATATATTTTTATCTTAAAACTTTCAAAATTAAGAGAGGTATTTGTAAATGGCAAGAGGAAATGTGTAATTTTTTTTCCAAATTTATAAGCTGACAACATAAAAAAGAATATTTAGATTATGAATTTTTATTTTTTTATTGCCTCTTCATCCCATATTTTGTGACATCCCCATATATCACCTTGCTCATTATCACCAACACTCTGTCCACTATATTCAATGGCAAATATTTAGATTATGAATTTTTATTTTTTTATTATTTATTTTATTTATTAATGACAAGGAAGTTCCAACTCTATCCTCTAACTTTACAAAACTCAACTCCTCGATAGCCTTGATTTTTTATTTGAAAGTCCTAGCTATTTTAAAAAAAAGTGAAAATGAACTCAAAATATTTAAGCCCAAATAAAAAGAAACTTGTTTTAAACAAAGTCCAAAAAAATACATGTTCGAATTACCTGCTTATCCCTGTTGGATCTGCAGATCCAACGGTTGACAATATATTCTTTTTTTTTTTGGTTTTAAGATACCCAAGGACTCAAAAGGAAGAAAAAAATTATAGAAAAGCCCCAATCTCTCATATTATCTTTCAGAAGGACCCAATCCATTGCTATTTCTCTGAGCTGAGTTTCTATGAAGGGAGGACGACATAGCTTGCAAAGGGAAATAAGTATTGGAGAGTGAAGGAAATGCACAGATGAAGTTTTGCTATGAAGCCACTAAACTCACTGTTATTTCTCTGGGTTGAGTTTCTGTGAAGTTTGATATGCTTCCAAAACAAATGTAAATCATAGAATTGGGTTTCTTCGATTCAAACCATTTTAGGCATTCTTGTTCGTTAATGGAGGCTTTTTTTCCTATGTTTGACTTCTTGATAATTCTATAAAATAGAATTATTATTGTAATACCCCAATAATTTTTACAAATATTCAAAATCTATTTTGAAGTTTATTGAAAAATTTAATTACGTAGAAAATATTCTTTTGAATTAGTGAAGAAAATTTGGGAATAGAAATTTTAAATTTTAAATTTAGGAAATTTTTACAAATTCTCAAGGATCTAAGCGAACAAATCTTATAAGTTAGAGTGGCAATGAGTAAATTTATCCAAGAAAATTAGTAAGGCCGGTTACTATTCTAGTATACGGTACTATTTACCTGTATAATACTATTTACATATATGGTACTGTTCACATATACTATCGAAATGTCAAATACCAAATGTGGTTTGATCATAAGAGAAAATTAGAAAAGAAACTGAGAGAAAATGACATTTTATATGAGAGAATTCCCTAAGGGACTAAATTGAAAGGAAACTAAATTAGCAAATTGATTATACTAGTAGATGAGATTTGTAAGTGAAATTGGTAGGTAAGACGGGGTAGGTGAGACGGGGTAGATGGAATAATACCTTTAAATTTTCTTATAAATAGGCCCTTCTATTTCACTTTCAAAATCAGACATTCAACTTCTCTTCTTCTCTCTTTAAGATTTCTTGGTCCAACGCTAGACCTCTGAGATTTTGGACCTTTTCTTTTAGCTTAGGTAAGGATACTATACCATTTCTATGTCTTACAAATTTTAGAAGTTATTTTCTTAAGTATGCTCTGTGGTTGCAGCTTTGGCTGATCTTCCACATCAGAAAAACTATCATTAGCTGCCTATATATTTTTTTGAATCTCTGATTACCAAAATAGAATATAAACTGTGAAGAATACATGTCTAGGAAAGTTCTGGCTAAGGAAAGACCTGGTTTTTAAGTGTGTCCATTGCGACCCTCCACTTTTTCCTAGGAACTTACCTGGTGTACTCTTTTACAAATTGTATTCTCTATTTCTGGTATAAATAGTATCCATACGTATGAATAGTAACTGTACGTATAAATAGTGATCGTATATATGAATAGTAACCGTACGTATGAACAGTGTCTGTATGAAAACAATCCTAACTTGTTTTCTCTAATCTTTCATGAAAATCTTCATAGCGGAATATTGAAATTCACCTGAGTATTATTGTCCGTAACAACTTAAAGAAGTGATACTCGTACGGAATCCAAGTGAGTGAAACGACCCCGTTTTAATAGAGTTTTAGCATTACTGGTGATAAAAAGTATGTCTAGAACACTCCCAAGATTCATAGGGGTAAACTGGACTCAGAGTGGTAAATCTGGGGAAATAATTAATCCAGAAGTATGGATAAAATGAAATAAGTATCTCATGATGATGTGAAGTTTGAATCTTTTCAAAAACAGATTAATTGTTATCTTGATTTGTGGTTTATAAATCTATAATATAGTTATATACTATACTTATTATATTGATGAATATTCTATTGTACTTCTGATTATGATATGAACTGCTGCACTATTGATTGTGATTGAGCGGGACAGTACCCCCTCTCATAGCAAGTCAAAAAACCCGGTTTAAAGGGTGTCTTGACTAATGAATGTGGAGACAACGATTCCCTCAGTAGGGATATAGCCCGGATCGGTGACAGATCCGTGAGGCGCCCTAGCTAAAAGGATGAGGTTGTGCGTCATGGCGGAAATATACATAATTGGTGAGCCGGTCTGTGTGCGCTCTCTGGGATATATTGTCATTGATGAGTACTAGTAACGTTTGTTGAATTGGATGTATTTTTATCTTCTTGTATGTAATTTCTAACTATGTCTATTAGTTGAGTATGAGCCTTCTGGTATACTTGCATGATTGGTGATGTATTTGAATTTTATTAACGCGAAGCCGATTCGCTCACTGAGTTTTAAAGCTCACACTCTCTATGAAACCCTTTTTTTTACAGATCAGGTTACCGGTGAAGAATATCCGCTAGAAGAGTAGAACACTTTGGACCTTCCCGCTGTCGGGTAGGCCCCTCTTTTATTGTAAATTATGTCGCTCTGTAATCGTCTAGGACATCTAGGTCAGGGGTTTGGCATTTGGCTTGTATGTCAGTATAATAATGTATTTTAAATTGATAATTTATTATTACATGCAAATCATCTCTATGATTTTCAGATAGGAAAATGTGATATATTTTATTCATATTTATTAAGGAATTGTTATTTTGATAACATAGATAATTTAAACTCACGGGTAGAATTTATCGAAGGGCTTACAGTGATGAGAGATTCATCATTGTGCCGGTCATGTGCCCAGAAAACGGGTCGTGACAATTATGGCTCTAAAGTTATTCTTTTTATCTAGTTCTTGAGTTCTTTTGCTCGAATATTTGTTAGTTTAATTTTGTTTTGAGCATTTTAGAGTATTGTTAATTGTTTAGATTTTTTTTCTCTTGTTTTGGCTTCCTTTAGTAGTTTTTAATTCTTCTTTGTTTGTTTTTGTAGGTTGGAGCTTTTAGGAGTACGCTTATGCTTTTTAAGAAAATCTTCTGACTTTTCAGCGTTCAGTTCCAACATTCCCAACTTTCAGCCCTACATTTCAGAAGAGGAGTTTTCACCCAGTAGCCTAGCACTCAGCGCTGAAGTGGCAAATTCATCTTTTTAATCAAGAGCCCAGCGGTGAGCGCTGGCTTCATAATGCTCAACACTGGCGTTAATTCAGCCATGCATTTCTGCAGTATATAAGTGAAATTAGGGGTTTTGAACCTATTATCTTCATATCTCCTTGCAGCCAACAAAGAAGGCGAATTTTGGACCTAGTTTGGGCGAGAAGGATGCCTTCCCACTTGGGATTGGCCATCATTCTCCCACTTTTATACTTTCTCCATGGATACTCTGTTTTCTGCTATAATTTCTATTTTTGCTGTTAGAGTAGTTGTTCTTCATTCTAGGGTTATTATGAACCCGATTTTAGATTATGACTCATGTAATTTCTTAAACTCTTGTAATCGTTGGTTAATTAATACATGTTTATTTATTCTAATCTTAATGTTTTCCTTTAATTTGGCCAATTATTAGGATGTTGTGATATTTTTGCTGAACTTGGGAAAGGGAAATAGAAACTAGGCCAAGGGATGAATAGTATGGGTTCTTGAATCTTAAAAGTAAAGGGATTGATTTGTTAATATCATAGAAACATAGACATTAGCCTCATATAGTCAAATTAAGGCTAAACCTTAAAAGTAAAGGAATTGATTTGTTAATATCATAGAGATATAGACATTGGCTTCATATAGTCAAATTAAGGCTTGTTCATCAAATTAACTTGATTTTCACATAAGGAATTATAGAATATTAAGTTTTTATCTTAATTGAGGTTTGGAAAAATCCTTCTGAGAATATTTGTGCTTTAGGTTAGCATATACAATCAGTGAGAACATGAGTGAGAGAATGATAATGAAACCTATGAAAAATAAAAGGTTTGGAGGTTGATGTAACTTGATTTCTTATGAAGTTTTGTCGTTGAATGATTCTTTTCAATTGCATTTTGTATTTTGTTGGAACGAATTTTATTGATTTTAATGCCTATTGAATGATTAGCTACCATTCTATAAGATTTGGATTTTATATTTATGCTAGGGATAGTTTGATATGAAGTTGACCTTATAACTTCTACCATAAATTTGATTAATCTAAGGATACATAATCTTATTTATGTGGTTTTTACGAGTTTCTAATCTTAATCACCTACTTAAATAATTGGACTAAGGAATTAGATAATCCTTTGGGTTAGGTAAGTTTGTTTCTCTAAAGAATTGGGTTTAAACAATTTTGAGAACTTAACCAATATCAAAAGGATTTATAATTGGAGTGAATCATTCTTTAGTAACTCAAAAATTAATTTGTCTATGAATTAGTCAGATTAAGAGTCAAGTGAAGTCAATTCCATCAACCCTAGGCTTTTGTTATTAGAATTAATTGAGTCTTAGGTCTTAGTTTATAGTATTAGATTAATTTATTTAGGTTTTAGAATTACGCTTTTGTTTAGTTTGCTTGTATGCTTTTTTTTCAATTAAACAGACCGTCTAGATAGTATTTCACTTTAGCTTTGTCGGTATTTGGCACCACAATCCTCGTGGGAACGATACTTTACTCACTCTTTATTACTTGTATGACTGGTATACTTGCCAAATCGCTAACACTTCTCTTTGCTATTTCTGTTGGATAACAAAACTGGACCTATATGCTAAGTTCTTCTTCCAAGGACATTTTTATAATAATCTGCATAAACCCCTTCGAGTTCGTAGAAGCTGAATATGACCACCCTAGAATTCTTAATTTTGAATTTTTACTCTCTTTCATCAGTGTCGTCAACTCATTGTCCTCATCGTTTCTAACAAATTTCAAGAAAATCATCCTCGTTATTTTGATTTTGTCAGGTAGATTCGGAATCACAAAGAGCTCCGAGTCAAACGAGACCTTCTTGTGAGGTAGGTAGAGTCTCACACATTCAGTGGTACATAGAGAAAAAAATCCAGTCCCTATCCTTGGAATTCCAAATTTGGCTGCAGAATTTGTTACCCATGGGAAGAAAGCACTGGCAATGAGGCAATCTAGTCAGTTTTGTAGCATGAGTTGTTCAAGAAGCTCTTAAGCATCCTCGTTGCTCTAAAGAAGGTGGGAATCTAAGATGGGGCAGTGAGTGACTCGACATTTTCACAACCTTCAAGTAATCCAGTTTCGACATAGGAAAATTTGATGGGTACGATGTCAATGAGGAGACAGAGAAGAGAAAATGGCGTAGGGTTGACGAAATGGTCACATTGTGGATCATTAAATCAATGACAAAGGAAATTGCAGAAACCTACATATATTGTAGCTAAGCAAGGCAACTATGGAAGGAATTAGAGGAGCAATTTAGGGAAAGCAATGGTCCCCAAATTTACCATATACAATGCCAAAGATTGTCAATCGAACAAGGAGGACAATTTGTAATCATGTATTATAGTCATCTAAAAAAGCTATGGAAGGAGCTAAACATGTTACAACCTATTCCTAGCTGTACATATGGCTTTATGAACAAATGTCAGTGTGAAGTCGCTGAAAGATTCTCAAATATTGTCTAGCAGAGCAAACTAATTCAATTCCTGATGGGCCTGAATGAGGGCTATGATGCAGTGAGGGGCCAGATACTAGTATTGGATCCTCTACCGACGGTAAGTAAAGCTTACTCGATGGTGTTAAGGATTGAGAAGCATAAGGCTATTCAATCTGATTTGGCTAATACCTCAAACGCAAGTGCAATAGCTTTAAGAATTGTACAACAGAATAACTAAGAATTGTACATCAAAATGACTCAAGATACAATGACAACAAAAGGAATTAGAAAAGGGAATATAGAACTTATGAATATTGCAAAGCTATTGGACACTTGAAAGAAACATGCTTCAAACTAAACGACTATCTTGACTGGTACAAGCAAGAAGGATAGATAGTCAGGAAAGGGCTATGCTAATCTGGTTAGTGACTCCTACGATGCAGAACCAAGAGTAGAAGGAAAACATGATAGTTTTATGTCGAAGTGCTCACCTGCTATGGTAGAAATCATCAAGTAAGAAGTGTCTAGGCTTCTAAAAAATAAACAACAGTCCACCATGGTTGAACGAGTGAATTTCATCCAAGTGGATGAATTTGCTGGTAATATTTTTAAAGAACCCTTATTAGATGATATTTCGCATGAATAGATTGTCGATACTGGCACCACGAATCACCAATGTATAGCAAGAAAATTATTTCTTGATTTGAAACTTTTAACTAGTCCCATTTTGATTCATTTACCTGACGGTAATACCAAGACTGTAAAATTTTGTGGAGATATTCAATTTCATAAAACACTACGTTTGAAGAATGTTTTATTCATTCTATCCTTCAAACATAACCTGTTATCTGTCAATAGGTTGACTGGAACCAATAAACTCAATTTTACCTTTACTTCCTCTGTTTGCTTGTTACAAGCTTAAGGACTAATGGAATCATTGCAATGGGCAAAGAGAGGGGTCAATTGTATTACTTCACTCAAGATTCTTTTAATTCGAATACTGTCAAAACTGGTTGTAACTTGGTAACTGGTTGTAATTTGGTATCTGATCAGATACCTTCTTTCAGTAAAGATTTTTCTATATGGCATGGAAGATTAGGCCATGCTTCTGTATCATTACTGGATTATTTACCCTTTTCCGTAAATAAAACTACTTCTTTTGATGATACTTGCCATTATTCTAAACAAACCAAACTTCAGTTTACTTTGAGCAATACCAGATCTTCAGAATTATTTCAGCTTATTGATGTAGATGTATGGGGACCATATAGGACCCCTAGCTCATCTGGTGCATGCTTCTTTTTAATGATTGTTGAGGATCATAGTAGAGTAACATGGATATTTTTTATGAAAGGAAAAACTCAAGTTCATCAATTGCTGAGAAGTCACTTGTTGAAGATAAAAACACAGTTTGATAAAATGGTGAATATTATTCGCATTAACAACCGGACAGAATTTGTGAATAACAATTACTAAGCATTGTTTAATGAATTGGAATTCAGCATCAGAAAACATGTACATATATCCCACAACGAAACAGGGTAGTGGAGAAAAGGCATAGAATAATCTTGCAAATGGCAATATCACTTTTATTTCAATCAGGAATGTCCACTAACTACTGGGGCGAGGCAGTGCTGCATGCAACTTACTTGTTAAATTGGCTACCTTCAACAACGATAGGCTAGAAGACTCCTTATGAAATTCTTTTTGAAAGAAAATCATCATATGAAAGTTTAAGGTGTTTTAGGTCCCTTTGTTTTTCTACCATAGCAAGCCCACAACACGATAAATTTACACTGCAAGATGTGTCTTTGTGGGTTATTCTCCTGGCGAAAAGGGTTATAGGGTCCTTAATGTAAATACAAAGATATTGCTGGTATCAAGGAATGTAGTATTTCATGAGCAAACCTATCCTTTTAAGCAAAATACCTCTCAACTTAACAGTCCCATGAAGGAATTACCATTACCTATAGTACCTTCTTGGCAAGAGGACGTTTTTGACATCTTACACATTGATACCATACCACTTTTGAGCCCAGTTCAATCCCTTGAACCTTCTGTTGGAACATCCACTAATTCTAATATTGAGGATGGGACATATGTAGACCACACACCTGCAGAACTAGATGTACTTGATACAGAAGCAGTGGAGGTGCCACTCAGACATAGTACCAGAACCAAGAAACAACCAGTATGGCTAAAAAATTTTGTTAGTCATGCTGACTCTCGTACCCATGGCAATGATGTCCATAATACTAAACCAATAAGATCTACGTCTTATCCTACTTGCTTACCCCCTACTTATCCTTTTCTTTATCCCAAATATTTTTTCTACTGCATATATGTCTTTTGTTGGGAATCTTATTGCTATACAAGAACCTTATAGCTACACAGAAGCTAAAAAGGACCCGGCATGGGTTGCAGCTATGGAATTAGAGATAGTTGCACTTGAAAAAAATAACACAAGAAGATAGTGCCTTTACCAAGATGGAAAATACCTATTAGATGTAAATGGGTCTACAAGGTGTCATTGAAGACTGGCGGCATAGTGGATAGATACAAGGCTCGCTTGGTGGCCAAAAGATTATCATCAGTTGGAAGGTATAGAGTTCCAAGAAAGCAATGTTGTCAGAACCGGCCCGGCTATTGACCCGGACAGGCCTTCGGGTCACCGGGTCACTGGTTTAACCGCCGGGTCACCGGATCAATTGCTGACCTAGATAAATGCATTAAAAAATTAAAATTATATATATACCTATATATCTTTACAAATAAATTAAAAAATAAATAAAATAAATAATTTACATGTAAATTTCACAATTTAAAGTCATAAACATCCAAAATAATTTCTAAACATCTATAATAATTTAAACATAAAGTCATAAATATTCATAATAATTCATAAAGTCATAAATAAAATCATCCAAATATAATAATTCATACATTTAAAGTCTTAAACATCTATAACAATTTATAAAGTCATTAATAATTAAGAAAAATTACGTAATTTTTAAGAAAAAAATTAATTTATCCTCTTTAAATTAAAAATAATAATTTTGATATTTTATTGTATAGTATTTTCAATTTTATTAAAAGAAAATCCACCACTTGTAGAATTCAAATTAATCCTTTAAATGGCTTGTTATAAATTTAAAGGACTATTTGAAACCAATATTTGTTATAGGCTACTTTGAAAACGTTTATTGTCTAACGTAATACTTTGGCATATTTTAACCTTAAGGAGTTAACTTCAATTTTAAATAAAATTTATGAAAATGAAAGAGGAATTTAACTAATATTTTTAGAGAAATAAAGTGAGAATATTGTGTTTCAATTTGTTTGTAGTGGAACGGTGTAGATATGGAGAAAAAAAAAGCATTAATTTTTAGAGTAAATAAAACAAACTTTTTTTTGAGGATTATTAATCAATTTTAGCCATAAATTTTTTTTAAAAAAATTAAAAAAAAAAAAAGAAATCCAGGTCAATGGGTCGTCGGGTCACCGGGTCGACCGGGTCACACGCAGACCGGTCTAAAGTATTGACCCGGACCGGGTCATGCCCCGGGTTGTCGGTTTTCAGGTCGACCCGGCTGGGTCGGTCCGGGTCATACAACACTGCAAGAAAGTTTTTCACAAGTGGCCAAAGTAGTCATGGTGCGAATTCTTCTAAAAGTAGCAGCAGCTAAATCGTAGGTACTACATCAACTAGATGTTAACAATATGTTTTTGCACAGACACTTAGACAAAGAAGTATATATGGAAGCTCCTGAAGGGTGTAATGAAGTCAGCAAATGGAGAAGTGTGTATGCTGAAAAGGTCTTTATATGGCCTGAACTAGGCTTCAAGACAGTGGAACTAGGAATTGACTACTCAGCTTACACAATATGGGTTCAGGTAGTCCACACACGACCATTGTCTATTCATCCTAAACACCACATCTAGTTTTCTGGCACTATTGGTATACATGGATGACATACTACTTACTGGAGATTCCAAAACAGAGATAGCAAAGGTAAAATATTTTCTTGATCATAAATTCACCATTAAAGATTTAAAGAATGCGAAATATTTCTTGGGGTTAGAAATGGTGAGATCAGAAAAAGGTTTATTTGTGCATTAGAGAAAATATGTATTAGATTTATTAGGTGATACTGGATTAATTGTTGTAAGCTAGCTACCACACCATTACTGAGAGGAACAAAATTCTCCAGTAATCAATGGGAATTACTGCTAGATATGCAGCAATATAGGAGATTAATTGGAAGGCTACTTAGGATTTACTAGACCGGATATTTCTTACGCTCCTCAACAGTTGAGCCAGTATGTGCATTCCCTGAGAGATATGCATTGGGATAGAGCCATGCACGTGCTAAGGTACTTGAATAACAGTCCATCACTGAGTCTGTTCTACAGTCCATCACTGAGTTTGTTCTTTTTTTCTAAAAACTCTCTTAAACTTACTGCTTATTGTGACTCGGATTAGGGGACGTGTTTGGATAGCAGGAGATGTCTTATAGGGTATTGTATATTTATGGGTGAAGTTTTAATTTCTTAGAAAACAAAAAAACAGAACATAGTATCCAAATCCACAATAGAGGGTGAATATAGGGCCATGGCCTTTACTGTATGCGAGTTGCAGTGGGTATCATATATCTTGAAAGATCTAAGGGTTGAAACACCTCGGCCTATTCCTTTATATTGTGATAGCCAAGCAGCAATTCATATTGCGTGCAACCCAGTGTTTCATGAGAAGACAAAACACATAGATATGGACTGTCATTTTATCAAAGACAAACTAAAAGAGGGTTTCATTAATCTGCAGCATATGTCTCCAACAAGTCAGCTAGCAGATTCTTTTACCAAGTCCTTGTCTAATCCACTATTTCAAAATATGGTAGTCAAGTTGGGTTTGCTAGATTCCTACCAAGCCTTAACTTGAGGAGGGGAGGGATGAAGAATTATATACACAGAGGTTTGAAAAAGTGAAACGCAACAGTTGATACCAAAACGCAGAATAGTTAGAATAGTTAGTTCTATAAATATGTTTATTGGACACGTGTATAGTTTAGTGTAGCTTAATTAGTTGTAGTTAGTTAATCAGATTAGAAGTTAGTTAATAATATGTTTAGTAGTTATCTCAACTTGATGTAGATTAAAGATAATATTTTCTGTATGGCTTAGTAATGAAGAAAGTGATAAGATACTTTGAATCTCATCTATTACATTGCTTTTATCTTACTTATATGAAATTTTACAAATGTTGGGATTTGAAGGAGTTTTTGGTTTTCCTATGGTTCTGGCAATAAGAGGGAGGTTTAATGGGGTGGTGATGATGGTGTTCGAATTGCTGGTGAGACTGCACCTCCACGTTAATGGTGAAAAAAATGGAGTTGAGGGATTGATTTTTTCTGAAAGATAATACGAGGGAATGGGGCTTTTCTATAATTTTTCTTCCATTTAAGTCCCTGAGTGTCCTTAAAACATATATATTGTCAGTAGTTGGATTTGCAGATCTAACGACTGACATGAGACAAGTAAGCAATCTGGATGCAAAAAATACAAGTCGAGCTCAGGCTTTATTAAGTCTTGCCTGAGTCCGAACCCGAATCAAATTATTTTTATATATCTTTTAAATAAAAAATTACTTGTTTAAATAATAAAATATTATATAAATTATATATCATAGTATTTAGAGTATTTAATATAAATATGTAATATTAAAATGTATAACTTTTATTCTATGCATCTTTACTTTTCATTAATATATAGTATATAAATTATATATAATTTCGCTTGATCAATTATTTATCATGTATTTCAGTGTTATATAATATGTAGTATTATTTTAAATGTATCACTCATAAATTATAAGTTATGTTATATTTACAGAGTTGTAATGCAATTAAAGAATTATTATAATTAAATTGGTATGTATATTTTATTTATAATTGAATGAAAAAACTCATTTTAGTTATTATTTTCAATTCTAACATATCGTTTTAAAATGATCATTTCAATTATATAATACTATTATTAAATTCCTTAATTTAATATAAAAATAAAAATTTTTATATGTTAAAATGTTAAAAAAAGAAGGCATATTTTAAAAATGGATTCATATCCAAATAATTTGGCCGAACTTGACCCAAATGAAAAGGCCCACTTTATTGTATTGTTATATAAAAAAATTTCGACTTGTTGTTAAATGAACTGTAGTATCCAACATGCGATCAAGTCTTACTCCACCCTACTTCAACTACAAACTCTAGTAAATTTAGACTATTATCAGCAATGAAATCCTTACAACTTATGGCTCGTTTGATATCTAAGAAAAAGTAGGAATGAAAATACAGTAAGAAAATGGAAAGCAAAAAAAAAATAGAAGAGGAAAAAGAGAAAGGAAAAAAAATATGTTTGTTATAGAATGGAAAAGAATAATGAAAAAAGGAAAAAAATATATTTGGCATGTGAGTTAATTTACTAAATTACCCTTATAACAAACTAGTTTTTCCCTCTATCTCCGTCGTCATCTTCTATCTCCATCGTTGTCCTTTGTCTCAATTGCTCTCATCTCCCTTGCTCTCATCGCTCACTCGTTTTCGTCGTCACCCTCTATCTCCATCATCGCATTTTGTCTTTGTTGTCACCATCCGTCTCCGTCGCAGAGCAGAGTGAGAGCAAGTGGTCAAGTGAAAATCTATGAGGAAAAGAGGGAGATCAGAGTGAGAATTTTTTTTTTTTAAAGTTTGGATGGTGTCTCTCTCTACATGTCATCTGTACTTCTCGGAGGAGGGGAAGCAGTCATCAAAAAAGGAGGAAGAATAGAAGGCCAAGCTCGATATCCATTCTTGATAGCAATTTCACGATTCCAGTATTCATGAACAGAAGGTCGGAGGAGAGGAGTCATTTTCAGTATTCATGAAAAAATATGAGGGTAAAACAAATATTTCATCCAATTTTTCATATGAAAAAATGATTTCGATCCCTTAAACAATGAAAGAGATCCATATAAAAATGAAAGAAGCTGGAATTCTATCGTCTATCATGTTACTGTAGCCATCTACTTACCAAACACTAGAATGTGTACAATGAAGAAAAGGAGACCATTCTAGCATAATGATGGCTACCAAACGGCCCCTATATAGTGTGTGTTTGGAAATTTATTGGGGTAAACTTATGTTTGAGTAGAATTGATTTTTATAATTAATTTTGATCAAAATTGATTTTACATAAACGTGATTTATGTTTGAAAACTGTTATTAGAAAAGTGATTTTAGAAAATAAATTTCGTTTAGATATTAGTTAGTAGAAGCACTTTTAAATATATAACTACCAGAAAGGGTATGAATATTATATTGTGTTATTTCTTAATTAAATTATAATCTAATATAATAAAAATGACTAATTAAATTATTAATTAATAATTTATTTCTTAAATTTTGTCACTACATTAATCAAATATCCAATGGTAGAAGACCAAGCCCATTACTCCAAGAAGCTGTCGGTGCTCTGCAAATTTCGTTCTTGTGTCTATAAGCTTCATCCACTCATACAACCTCCGTTCTCTTCGTGTCAAAGCCACAGTCCAAACTCGATTGGTATACCTCAAAAACCCACCAAGTCGAGAGAGTCTTCTTCACTCTGTTTCCTGTACCAGAAAACAGAGGAGCCTTCTTTATCGTGAGAGGGGAAAAAAACACCAAAGGAGTAATAGAGGAAAATGCATCATAGATTAAGTGAAATCGATTCTTATTGATTCCAGAAGCAAGAAATACTAGCGTTGAGACAAACGTAAGCTAAAGCTACAAAATCGATTCTCATTCTTTCTCCATCACGTATTCAAACAATAATATTTTCATCCAAAACCAAGGTTTACAACAGTGAACGTGCGTTGGGAGTTCTCCGCCGTGTATCCAAACATGCATATATACATATATGATTGCTTGATATTGTTTAATTACTCTCTTTTTCATCTTTTAATATTAGTTTTATTATTTATTGTTTTCATATTATAAATGTTGTATGAGATCAAAACGCCAAAAATTTCCCAACATATATTAGTATTCACAGCTGGAGCAGAAATATTTATAATTTCCTGGTTAGAAATGTAAATCTTGGACCGATAAATACTCATATATACCCATTGTATTTAGAAATTAATGAAAAAATCAATATATTATACAATGAACTGCTAGTTAATATTATAGAAATAAACTGACATTTGAGAACAGTCAAACTATGAGCTTATTCATCCTTTTATTTTTTTCCTGTATTTCTTATACAGTCGTTCGAGAATGTCTTACTCTTCGCCCATGAAGAAATACTACTGTAAAGGCATTTTGAAGAGAGGTTCACACCAAAACAAAACCAAAAAAGAAAAAGGGAAAAACTTAACAGAAGAAATATTATTAATTTTCAATAATTTTAACTACATCGTAAAATAAATTACGAGATTACAGGGGTGGATCTTAGTCAAGCCGCGTTATTTCATATAAATATGTAGTATAACATTTTTTTCAATGAAAATGTAAGTGTTGGTTTCTGTAATAATCTTTCAGTTTCTCACATTAATTTTTTTTTTAAAGGTTCGATTGAAAAATTATAAAAACTAGACTTCCAAATGTTGCATCTAACCCAATCTCTAAATAGGTGGCCATTAAATCATCAAACAAAATCCTTAAGTTGAAAATAGTCACATTTCTAATTAACAAACTTAGCATCCTTCCCCAAATGTATATTAGGAAGGAGGAGGTGCATTCACTTGCAACTTGCCCAATTTATACAAATGCACATCAAGCTTAGATTGAAAATCCATTGCTACAAGTAAGAATGCCCAGCAGCTAGGAATTTCCGAGTCCCTACTATCCCAGAGATTCATGGTGATAGAGTGTTCTTGGTACGCCCGAGCATAATCCTCCATTTAATTAAACCAAAAAAAGAAAAAAGAAAAAAAGAAAGAGATTTTGAACCCATCCAACCTGAATCAGTCAAGACAGGTCCAGCTGAAAAGCTGATACACTCAAAAGCTTATTGTTTGAAATATGCTATATTCAGATACTTCTGCCATAAATCTCATGGAATCATTGATTTTAAATTTTCTTTCTGAAAATAGTATACAAAGAAATATACAGGACAAGGTTTTTCGGAAAACACAAAGTCCCTTTACACGCAACCCCCTAGCCAAGACAGCTTAAGTAGTGGGAGACAGAAAAGAGGGAACAATATGAAAAATCATGCAATTCTATTCAGCAGAGGGGAAGAATAATTCAAAAGATACCTTTGTCTGGCCATCCTTGCACAGGATCACAGCCAATAAAATTGACCTAAAAGTTACGTGCACTCCTGCAAAATCACAGGAAGTATCGTCAATGAGTTTGCTCCTAAAATGCTAGCAACATCAGAAGGGCGATGTTTGCAAGGGATAAAAGGGGAAGTTTTGATAAGGACAGCACCTTAAAAGCTTTACTTCTCAATCCACTGATTACGAGGAAACTAAATTAACGCAAGGTATCAGCAAGTATTTAAACACGAAACTGCTCCAAATATGGAGAACCAGAATGAATTGAGACTCAAGAATCAGGAAGAAGTGGATATTAAGTAGGTCTAACTTTATGCAAAGCCAGGATGAGAGGCACCAGCTTCAATGGAAACAGCATCTTTGACAAATTCATTTTTTATATTTAAAAAATACATTGAATTTATTATAGATTTTGCCGGTTGACAATGTTTGACCATTAAAAAGAGAACTTCGGCAGAAACCACACCCCCAAACACACACACACACAAAGCGGGTAAAGACGGGATCCAGAATAGATTCCAGGGTCAAGAAATAATAAATTATTATGACAATGAAAAAGTTGAAAGGGTAGAAAAAATTAACCTGGAAGAAACTGACTGAGAACTATTTACAGCACCTCTAGGAGCACTAGCTCGCCGTGCTCTATGATCATGTTCCTTGCTACCCCGCATAGCAGCAACTTCCTTTTCCATGGCAGCGAATTCCCTGCGCATTTTTTTGGCCTCAACTTCCATAGCTTTGTTCAATGTATCAACCTTCTTTGCCAGCATCTGCAAAATTATAACAAAACAATAATCAAATTGGGGAAGAGAGAAAGAGTACTGCATGTGCAATCTTAACCAATATATCACATATCAGACCTCAATTGCATCATCCTTATCTTTAAGGGTCTGATCTTTTTCATGACAAGCTTTCCT
Source organism: Biancaea sappan (assembly GCA_037074585.1). NCBI lineage: Eukaryota > Viridiplantae > Streptophyta > Magnoliopsida > Fabales > Fabaceae > Biancaea > Biancaea sappan. The sequence continues at coordinate 36,124,311 of CM073492.1, forward strand.
TAGAGATATAACCTCTTTCTGTAACATGTCATACAGCATTCCTGATACATAGTCTACATTTTCTGGTTTAGATTTTTCAATTGGAGTACCATTTGCACTTTCTTCATGTGCAGTGGTTGCCTCAGCAGTGGTGGCCTGATCACTGGTGTTAGTTGGCATGTTATCTTGCCCATTTCCATTTGAAGTTGGCCTCTCTCTCTCCAGAGATCTACTGCCACCATCAAATGACCTAGATGAGAGTTTGGCATGCTTTAGTAACACACTAGCACTATTTGATCGTATTGACCCTGATTTTGAACTCGCACTTTTCCTTGATAGATATCCATTAGAGGATCCAGAGAGAATCTCAGCTCCACCAAGAGACTGACGCCGTGAAGGTCCACTAGCAATATTTCTTCCATCTGATGCAGTGATTTTGCAATTACCATTAGATGCTCTAATCTTTTCTTCTAAAACTTTGAAACGTAGTTGGTATTTTTCCTGTGTAGCCAATCAACCTTAGGTTATTGAGAAGACTTAGATAAGATGAAGAGTTGGAGTAACTGAAACTAAATTAGATACCTTCATTTGTGCTTCTGCTTTTGCAGTGCGCTCAGCTATAGCCAGTTTATCTCGAAGCTGTTGCATTTCACCCTACAAGATCATGAAAATATAAATCAATTTTAGCATGGAGCCCCATTTACATTTTGATGTCCATTCCATCAGACTACTTTATTCTAGGTTCAAATTCCTGCAAACAATAGTTTACTTATTTCCATTCAAACTGAGGATATTTCAGACTTCCACCCCAACCCTATCTCCCGATGTTCTAATCTAACGATAACATACACATTTATATAAGAAAAAAAAAAAACAACAGATTCAGTAAATGGGGGGATGAGTTTGAGTTGATTTCAAGGGCCATATCCTATGTATGGTATACATGAGAAAAAAATTTTTTTTTTGATAGAAAAAGAACTATTATTAAGAAAGAAAGAGGGATACAAAGAAAGAGAAAACGAGCAGACAAAGGGAGAAAGGAGGATAAGATATCCTCCTAGAAAAACAAAACATAAAAGAAAAAGAAGCAAAAAGCCCAAAAACAAGGCTAATACAACAAAGCCTTCCAATCTAAAAGTTTTCAAAAGGCAACCCTTTAAAAAAACCGTTAGTCGAAACCTAGACAAGCAACGAAACGAACTCTATCCCACAACAGATGAGGAGGAAGAAAACTTTGTTTAAACACCCTAGCATATTTCTCTAGCCAAAGACACCAAACAGTCACAAACATTTCCGCCTTCCAGAAAATCTTATTCTCCTTCCTCGAACAAAAACCCGAAAAGTTAATGTCAAAAAAGGCACCGAGATCGACAGGGCAAACCCAACACTTCTCAATGAGACCAAATAATCTGTTCCATATATCCCAAGCCAACTCACAATGTAAGAACAAATTATTATTAGTCTCTGAATTTTTAAAACACATAACACAAACATCAAGAGATAAGGCATTAGAAGGCTACCTAATCTGACGCAAATCATTTGTACTAATTCTATTTAGCACAACAGTTCAAACAAAAGCCTTCATCTTTGAAGGCACCTTCACTTTCCAAAACGACTTTTTGAAAGGGGACACCACGTGATGGTTATGAGTCAAAAAATTAAAGAAAGAGGCACAAGTGTAGGAACCCGAGGAGTCCAAATTCCACAATCGCTTATTAGGAAGAGAGGAGATGCGAAACGAAGCCAAAATATCCAGCATAGAATAGACCTCACCCACAAGTCTATCATTTAAATTTCTGGAAAAATGAAAGTTCCAAGAAGAAAGATCCCTTTAGAACAAAAGAAATCAATAATTGGTGCATCATGCAAAGAAGACAAGGAATAGAGACGAGGAAACCGTTCTATAAACAGAGTATGACCAATCCAACAATCTTCCCAGAAGTGGAAATGGGATCCATATCCAACATGTAAAGACAACATTGGAGAAAAAGAATAATATACCTGAGAAATCGCCTTCCAAGGACTTACATGCGTAACGACATCTCTCGAATTAGCATCCCAACCATTCAGATGTAAACCAAACTTGGCCTTAATCACCTTATGCCAGAGGTAATCAAGCTCCAAAGGGAAACGCCATAGCCACTTAGCCAAAAGAGAGATGTTTTTAGAGACCAAATTACCTAGATCCAACCCATAATTTTCCTTAGATCTACAGCAGACCTCCCAACTAACTAAGTGAGCCCTTTTACTCTCCCCACCATCTGACCATAGAAAATCCCTCATAATCTTCTCAATCCTATTGGCCACCCGAACTGGGATCTTAAACAAGGACAAGAAATACAAAGGCATACTAGAAAGGGAAGCTTTAACTAACGTAATTCTACCCCCAAAGAGAAATAAGCCCCTTTCCAGCTTTCAAGCTTTCTAGAAATTCTTTGAATCACAAAGTCCCAAAAAGACTCAAAGTGAGGATTACTGCCTAAAGGAATACCTAGGTAAGTGAGAGGTCAGTTTAAAACCCCACAACCAACTAACTTAGCTAGGTCACGTAAAAAAATGTCCTGATCGTTAACACCCACTAAACCACTCTTACCTAAGTTAATGCGAAGCCCAAACACCAACTCAAAAATCTGTAAGAGTGATAACACATTTTGAAAGTTTTCCTTACCATCAAGCAAGAAAAGAATAGAGTCATTTGCAAATTGCAAATGAGACACATGACACCCATTAGCCCCAATCCACAGACCACGAGCAGCCCCTCCATCAAAGCCTCTTATCAACATACGACTAAGAACATCAATCACCAGAGTAAAAAGAAAAAGAGATAAGGGATCACCCTGTCTAACCCCACGATACCCCTTAAACCAATCCTTAGGATGACCATTCACAATAACTGAAAGAGACACTGAGGAAAGACAACCCCTAATCCAAGAACTCCATCTAACACCAAAACCCTTTCGACAAAAAAACTTATCAAAAAAACCCGAGATAACTCTGCTGTAGGCCTTCTCAAAATCCAACTTGAAGACCAAACCCTTGTGCTTTCTATGTTTAGTGTCCTCCACTAACTCATTAGCAATCAAACTAGCAACAAGAATTTGACGCTTAGCAACGAAAGCACTTTGGTTTTCAAAAATAATGTCTCCAAGCACCTCACCCAATCTAATCGAAAGTACCTTAGCAATGATCTTATAAACACTAGTGATCAAACTAATAAGCCTAAATTAGAAAGGTTCCCTCGTCTCTATATTTCTCATATATGGTATATATGAGAAATAATAGGGATAAAATAGACAAAGTAAAGTATATGTATGATAAGGGCAAGTTAAAGGTAGATCAGATGGTGGAACACTGGAAAGTTACAAAAAACCTATATTGTTCCCCAAACCCCAGCTTAAAATTAGAAAAACCTGCCTCCATGTGTTTGAAGGCAAAATGAGACATCAATAGTTATCCCTAGGAATATGATGAGTAATGGCCACTAATTGTGTTTCTTCCCTATTCTCTCTACCAGTCAGTTGTGCTCTGACCTTGACATTAAATACCCCCAGGATAGCCAAGAAAGCTATAGTGAACCATTATAATAAATATAAACACAATCAAGATAAACTGATATATTTCTTTTGCATATGAGCACTTCTTTTGCAGACATCAGTCCCCTAAGATATATATCAAGCATTGACTATTAGAAACGTGAAAATAACTAGTGAAAGACTTCAAAAAAATTTTTTAAAGAAAGGGTTAAAGCAAATCCAGAGAAGGTTACGTGCCTGAAAAAATTTTCTTTCTTCAAGCCACTGCTTTACAGGCATCACCTTGTCATTAGCATCTTTCCACTCATTTGCAACTACAGTGGCAACCCTGTTTGCAGTAACTTTAGCACGTGCTACTTCCCGTTCCAAAATTTTCCTCTCCTCCTAAGCAAAATTTGAAGGTTAGAACTTACAGGCAGCAAAAAGCATATGCAACAGACTAAGAACAACCACCAGGTGTATAGCAGAGGTTTATATTTCAAGAATGGCAATCATTACATTCATCTCTTGCACTTTCCGCTGGTAATCACGGACAGCATTAGCAGCAGCCCCTCCAGCCAAAACAGCCTCTTCAAGCTCACGAACCGTTTGGGTAAGCTTTTCAACCTCCGCTACCTTCTGTCGCTGCATTTTGTCCAGGATTTTGTTCTCCTCCTGGCATAAGAGTATCAGAAAATTTGAATAAATTTTGCATCCTGCTCGTTGATTATAAGTATGTGCCTACCCGTTTTCCAAAACACAAATAAAATAGAAGACGAACCTGGCATATTTCAACCTGTTTCATAAGCTCTTGGTTCTTGTTTTGCAGATCATCAACCAAGGATGCCTTTGCCAGAGCAATTTGAACAGTTCTCTCAGCCTCAAGTAGGGCAGCCTCCTTTGATTTGGTTAGCCGATCCAGTGCTCTATTGTCATCCTGCAACTTTGCCACCTGGAACATCAAAACAGCAAGCACAAGTATAAAGGTTACCCTTTTGGTCTTGATTCTCATTGCAAAACAGGACAACCATGAGATAGTGATATGACTATAAAAGCTTGCATGTAGTTGCAAACAAAGGCCAAGTCCATTCAAATTTATAAGTTTGCCACCAACTCAGGATGCCCAAAAGTGTGAAAAACGATGCTATTTAAGCACAATAGTAGGACAAATATCAAAATATACCTCCATCCTAGCCAGCTTGAGCTCTGCCTCCAGAGGTGTGATAATGGCTTCAATAGGAGGCATTTCATCATCTTTCTGAGCAGCATGGACTCTTCTAAGTGTGGCTTCTGCAGCAAATTGTGCAGCCAATGCTGCCTTTTTCTCATCATTGACTTTTTTTAATTCAAGGTTCTGTAAAACATAATGTAGCATTGAGTTACCTGAAAGTAAAGATATAAAAAGTAATTTCAATAAGGCAATAACTGTAACAAAAAATACTACCTTACTTTCCAGAAGAGCTTCAGTTGCTTTTAGTTTTTCATCCACCTTGTTTAGCTCATCTGTTAGCTGAAATTGTTAAACCCATGAAAGCATTAAGTGTACTTGCATTGGATTTAGAATTGTTAAATATAGTTGTTCATGAAGTAGACCTCAAATAGAAAGTTTAAATCAAACAATTATTAATTGCATGTTATGAGAGAATTTCTTCAGCAGGTAAACAGAAATGTACCTCTTGAACAGCTTTTTCTTTAAGACGTTCTGAGTTCTTCAAGGACTTAATTTCTGCTAGAGCCTCCCCCAACTCTCTATCTTTCTCTGCAAGTTAGACAATAACCAATCAAGCCCATTATTAAAATAAGTGCACAACCACATGCTCAAATGAAGAGAATCCTCTTTTTAATTAGATTCTGACTTGTTAAATACTGAACATTTATCACTTAAATTAAAAAAAAAACCAAGATTGAGAGCCAAGAAGATAAATGATGCATCGATGCTCAAGAAAAGGCAAGTCAGTATACTATCTACCATAATTTGCTTTAGGTTTTGACATTCATGGAAAGATGGGAATAGGTCTGCCCAAAATCAGTGTGATGATATTGTGGATCATGATGGAGACATTGGTTATAACTAAGAGAGGAAATCTCCACAATTGATCCATCTACATATAGGAAATGATATGGCAGTTCGGGGGCTTCCTGCTATAGAAAACCCCCAAGGCACGGCAGCTTCTATGGCTGTGGTGGCCATCATCCATGGTGTTTATGGGGCTTGCTGCTAAATGCCATTGACAACACTATTAGGAATTAGGAGGAATGAGGCTGATTATCTCATATATGATACTTGTGAAAATGATGTCTGAATCTTAACATGTGAAGCATAAAGTTCACATTTTTGTTCAAAGATCCAACTGACAACAAGAATTTTCAAGTGCATGCCAGGGAAAAAGGTGATAACGGCTAGAGATTGAACTGAAAAGCAGAAAACAAAAACTCCTTTTTTATTTAACTTTCAAAGATAATTAGGAAAAGGGGATAAAATTTAAAAAATGCAACATAACAAGTGCATTACAAAGTTCCTCATAGTTCAGTATGTTTATTGACATCCCTGACAACACACATTAAAATATGATAGTATTGCACCAGGTAAAGATCGTATCTAAGATTCCTTTCTCGAAGACTTAGTTTCTTCCAGAACAAAAATAAATCTTACACCAAATGGGCAAAAAATTACATGTTGTCGAAAGAACGTCAAATTTTCCAAGTTTTGTTTCATTGACAAAGCAAGATATACTCAAATTATTTCAATAAAATAGTTAATGAGGAAATAAAATAATCATAATTTTGTCATTGATAAAGTTTGCCAATTTCAATCGACATTGTTCTCTAGAAAACATTTTATATACCGCAATCTATATATTTCCGATAGCATTTAATCTAAATGTTCTCGAGGTTCAGTTCCCTATTTTTTTCTCCAGAGAAATTTTCTCACCGGATAAACCGAACTACCAAAATTAAATGTGAAAAAGCAAAAAAAAATATATTCACAAAAGCTTATTGGAACGCGCTTCTCAATTTGGAAAAGAAAAAATCTCTTGGGGAAATTACTAATCTTGTGGACTCAAAGCTACACCGACAAATCAATTAACCTCAAGTCATGCTACACTTGCGTTCAAATTCTCCCCCAGAAAGCAAAAATCCCGCGGAACAAACAGGACCAAAAAAAAAAGGGAAAAAGAAGGAACCTCGAAGTTCATTCTCGAGGCGGCTGAGCTCGACGCGGACTGGATCGGAGCCGTGCAAGAGGGTGATGACATCATCGACTTCGGAGGGCTGTCGGGAGAGGGCGTTGGGCTTCTTGCGAGCTTTGAAGGAAGCAGAGGAGGTGAGGAGAGGGGGCTTGGCATGGTCGAGTTCGGCGCCATTGCCAATGTGGGTGTTCGCCATCAGAGATCTGGCAATGTTGAGCTCATACAATCTTGCCCTGAACCCTAACTTCAAAATCAGCGAGAGTGCGAAAGTGCTGCTGTATGTAATATTAACTATTAAGCACTTGCTTAGAGAGAGAGAGAGAGAGAGAGAGAGAGAGAGGACTCTGACAAACAGAAGAGAAGAGAGAGACTTGTATACATATGGAGGGATTAGGAAGGTGGTTTAGGCGGGTGGTTTTAAATTATGCACTGATTATTAAAAGCTTTCATTGCTGTGAAAGGGAATGCTGATTAGTGATTACTGATTAATGTGTGGATGACAGAAATAGATAGCAGGCTGGGGAAGTATAGTATGTTTCGCATCTGTAAATTACTTCAATGCGCCCGCTTTTTTGTATGGTAAATTACACTCTTCTCTCTTATTAGTTTTCAAAGTTGCACTTTTTTCCCCTCTATCTTTAAAATGTATGCCCTTTCTCTTATTATTAAGAAATTATTAAATTTTAGTTTAATTTTATTTTTTCTGCTTAAAGAGATTAATTATAGTATGTTTTTATATTCAATAACATAATACTACATATTTTTTAGTTTAAAAATACCAGTTATTATCCTAAATATCTAATGAATATACCATTTACACTTGCGACATTTTGTTCTGAATTAACAACAAAAAAAAGCATTATAATATGTAAAAATTAATGTTCTTAGATTAACATAAAGTAATTTAGTCAAAAGACATGTAGCATTATGTTATTAAATGTCAAAAAATATACTGCAATCAATTTCTTTAAATAAAAAATATAAAATTAGACTAAAATATAATATAGTATATTATTACAAGATGATGATTATATAATTTGAAATTAGAGGAAAAAGAATGATAATTTTAAAAGCTTAATGTAACTGTGTGTTATTGATGCACTAATGGACAATCTTTAGGGTCACATGTTCTATTCTCATATTTATTTATTAAAAAGAAAAAACTGGATGAAAGGGCCTGTAACCTAAATTCATGGAAACACATGGGAGCCAATGGGCAATGTTTCCTGTTAATTTGAAAATAATGATGTTCGCAATACATTATCATGAAATTTTTATTTATTACGCGATTAAGTGTCTTACGAGCACAGGTTAGAAGACTGAAGAGATCAAAATCAAAACAGTTTTTTAAGATATTGGGTTGTGTTGGATCCTTTATTGTTGTCATTCTCTGACCTCTATAGGTATTAAAAAAAAAAATCAAGGATTTTGGACAATTCTGGGTTTAGAAGATTCTGAAGATTGGGGAGATATGGTCAGAAAGCAGCAGGCAGAATATGTCGACACGTGGCATTCATCTGAAGAGATAGACACATGCACATGTCCTTACACTGAATAAAACAAAGCGTAGGAGAGAACAAAGAAGAGAGCGAAAATTGAGGCAATTGAGGCACAGGCAAGGAAGAGTGGGGTGGCGAAGCAGAGGATCGGAGATTGCCGTGAGAAAAAGCAAGGGAAGACAAGACACACACACGTGCGAGTAGAGGAGGTGGAGAGCGCACGTGACAAATTTTAAATCCAACCAATGGTCCTTCGTGTCCACTTCCTCTGTGAGGACCGTTTTCTATGTTCTGTTACTTGTCAACTGGATTCTCTTGTAACTTTCTGAATTTGTTTGTCGTCGTCATGTAACCACACCAGATTGATCCGCACGCGCCACCACAAGAGCGTGCCTGTTTGTATTGTTATCTTATGTGAAATCAATTTGTATGCGACTTTTCAAAAGAATCAAGAGAAAAAGAAAAAAATAAAAAATTATGCCGCCTCTATTTCAAACTCGGTCTCGCATTGTGATTTGAACTCGAGACATGCGGCGAATTCATACAGTTCCTACTTCCTATATTGTCAATAGTGCGTGCGCTTAATTAGAATTTGACAAATTTAATTTTAAATTAATTTGATCTCAAACTTTAGCAGGCAAGGGTCTGGAAAAAAAAAAAAAAAGGGACATGAATGCTAAACTAACTTTTATGTTCACAATTACGATTAAAAATTTAAATGCCAAAACAATCACACCCTTAATCATCAACATCTAGCTGGGAAACGGATCAGTTTCGTCAGCTTCATTTGGACCCAACAAATCTTTTTTTTTTTTGTTTTTAACAACAATTAGAGATACAATAAGTACCAACCTAAAGTGTAACCATCAACTGTAAGTTTTATACTACTATCAAGATTTAAATCACTACTATAGCTTTCAGATTCTCAAAAGGGCATCAATGCCAATGCTCCCCCATCGTGGGATTTGGAAAAAGGGTATAATTAGGTAGCCTTATCCTTGCTTTGCAGAGAGGTTGATTCAAACCTGAAACTTCCAAGACACAATGGAGAGCTTACAAATTCTAGTAAGTTAAATTGTTTGGTGAGGATCATTATATCTTCCCATAAAGTGCGTCTTGAATGTGAACTGATGATCCGACTATCTTGGCAAGCACTTTGAGGGAACAAGGGTTTATTATGTTTTAGCAGAGTTTTAAGGAAACCTCAACAAACTTTGAGGACAAGTCTTTGTATGTTAGCTTGGTAACTTTTGTTGAACAACACAACTTTCATATTTGATTAGTGTATGTTTAGGAATATGTTGGAGTTGGCCAAACGTGGGTAGGAGAGGAGTAAACATGATTTGGATGAAATTGAGAATGTTTGGCAGCACATTCACGTTCAAACTAACGGGCTTGGAACATCTCAACTATGGTTTGAGTCACTGGGACCTTTTGTAGCTTTTCCCCTCATCAAACATGTTTGGAGAGTCCTCCCAGTGTCATTAATTCCTTCTTTTCTTATGCTGCCCTTGAGAAAATATACCCGTTACTCTCTTTTCTATTTTTGGGTAGCAGAAACAAAGTTTTTGCAACTGAGTGTGTGTGTGTGTGTGTGTGAGAGAGAGAGAGAGAGAGAGAGAGAGAGAGAGAGAGAGAGAGAGAGAGAGAGAGAGAGAGAGAGAGAGAGAGAGAGAGAGAGAGAGAGAGAGAGAGAGAGAGAGAGAGAGAGAGAGAGAGAGAGAGAGAGCAACCAAGAAACAAAACTGTCTTAGCATTGAAGTTCATGAACTCCTCTATTTTTAGTTCAAAAAACAGAGCTAATTTAAAAACGTGAATTTATGAATTCGAAAAACTTCATTTTAATTCATGTTTTGCCTTTAGGTTGAAAATGATCAAAGATGTCATAAAAACATCTAAGAAGTTCTGAGCAGGTTTAGAAATCAAAAGCATGAGAAAGAAACATAACTTGCATGACAGGGACTAAATGAAAGAAATGAAAAATTTATAAAGGTTGATTTAATTTTTGAGAAAAATATATTCTGAATCTATGGATATATATGAAGCTAAATATGATTTTACATAATAAAAAAGACAAAAGAAAAATTTTAACCAAAGACCTAAGTGAATAAATAGAAAGATTTTTAGTAAATATTAAAATTAAAGCAATATTTAGTTTACATTAAATTTATGGACTGGACAAATAAAAAATGAACTGAACGTTAATTTAAAACTAATATACCAAGTGAAAATTAATTTATTTTAATTAAATTAATTATAATATATATATATATATATATATATATATATATATATATATATATTATAATTTACTAAGTTAACTTTAAATAAATAATAATATATATCAAAAAATAAAATATAATATTTATTCCCTTTCTGCTAATTACATATTTCAAATTATGTTTGCACACCAACATCCAAACATTATGTTATGCACCAAACCATATTTATCTGCTCTAAATCATATTTACCCAAATACTTTTCAAACATAAATCACGTTCATCTCAACTTAGGTTTTCTCCAGCCACATTCAATCAAACCTAATTTGTTCCATCCACATTTACTCATCGAGTTACCAAACACACTTTCAAACATACAATATGGCAGCAAAATATTTCTTCCTTTCCTTTTTTTTTTTCCCTTGTCCAAAAGCATCTGACGAAAATGCCTGCGAATAAAGTCTATGTTATGTTGGATACAATGTAATTCTAGCTGTGGAATCCTTTTACTCTGCGGAGCATCTAGAAGCCCACTTGTCATGCAACTATAAATAGTCCTCAAGTATTTAAATGAATTAAAACTTTTAGTTCCACTTTATTTCAGTGAGTATAGAAGCACCAGCAGACATTAATGGCCTCAGAGAGTATATTTTCAGCAAGCTCAGACTTGATGCTTATTTAAGTGTTTATTAGAGTTGTGAACCATTAAATTTAATGAGAATAAATTTTGAACGCATATGGTAATATATGTTCCGAACCAATGCTTTAGCGACATGACGTGTGATAACTAGATGATCTATAGTTTCAGGATAACTGCAGTCAAAAGGACATGATATCTCAATTTGCACGTGATAACTTTAGGGTCTGAGGTGGCCCAAAAGATAAAGATCTTTAGCTCCAAATTGCGATAGAGACCAGTTGCAATTTCTTGTGCTAGGGAAAGGAGAAGAAAATACCATGAAATCTCTTAAACTTATCCAATACGATAATACCATGGCCAAAAGAAAATAAAAAGAAATACTATCTCTGATAGAGTTGGTTGTTTGGATCAGATCTAACGCAAAGCTCTTCAAACTTCGGATGGTGGGTACTTTTTTACAATACACAAAGAAGAAGGCCAAATATCTCTAAAATTTCATCCTTGGATTCTAAGTTAAGGTTTAAATCACAAAAGGAAATGGGGGCAAGAAGGGACCTACTCCAAATCATTCTCCATGTCAAACCTGTTAAATTGATTTTTTGCCATTAGCTAGAGCAGCTTCACGCTCCTGACGACGCCGTTCCCTCTGCAACAAAGATTGGGTTCGGAGTCATTCAAATAGACTAGTTAACAGATCAACCGCAGATAAATCTCTTTATCATTATATAAGAACTAATCATGCACAAGGACAACCCATACAAAATTCAAGACACCGGTTTGATTGTGGCTGACCACCTCCGAAAAGAAAAATAAAGAATGATTATTAACATAGACCAAAGGATTATATAATTATTTCCATATTCAAGCTATTAACTTAAATTTTCGGTGGATAACTTTCAATTTGTGGAGAAAATCTTCAGAAAGCAAAATCTTGCAAAAATGGCACCTGAAATTTGCCTATAGAAAGAAAGGTGCCAATAGTTACAAGCTTCAGTTCTAAGACACAAGTAAGATTTACTAATACTTTAATCAACAATCAAGTTTAGGAAATTTCCATCCACTGGAATCTAACAGTCACTGAATAATATTTTTCTTTGCCAACTTATATTCAATGGCTTCGTTTATAAATGCACATATTGGTTGCAGTAATAATAATCATTATATATGATTGGACTACAGTGTTAACACTTGCTATGATTCAACTCTAGAAATGACAAATTTGATTATCCTAACGAAAACCCTTACACCAAAAGTGTGTTTGATGTGATTACTGGCTATGTTTTCCTTTTATTTAAATTAAGCAAGAGTGAGAAGTCATTTAAAAGAAAAAACCATGTTCAAAGAACTGATACAGTTTTCAGGTCTGCCCCATGGCTATTGGCACCTTGGGCCAATAGCGAAAGTGTTTTGACTGAGTTAGCATAACCTTGGATAATTTTCACTTGCACAAGACCTAGACAAGAAGGGAAAAAAGTAAAATGCAGCAAACTTAATTTAGCTGATAGTCAAAGAACATATATGTAGATAATAAGAAAAAGTCAGCAACTTTCTCACCCTTCTTTCCCAATAAGGATGAAAGCAAACAAAATCATAGACTGGGGTAATCGTTGAAACTAAAACAACATTTAGTCCAGTAAACACCAATAGCGCTGTCATAGGTCGGGTTCTATTTGGCATGTTTCTTTCTCTAAGGACCAAGCTCTGCAATCAATCGCAACTTGAAGTAAGCATCCGCAAGTGTACAAGATAACTATGTCTTCATCTGAATACTCATTTACTGCCATTTAAAGAAGTAAAACTAGCACATGGGTAAACATGACCAGAAACAATGGCCTGTATGATATTATAATTGAGATCAAGCATTCATGACAGATCCACAGAAAACCAAGACAGCTCGTGGACAGTTCAGTAAGGCTGGTTGGCCAGACCTAGGAATAGCACTGGGTGAACATCCAAAGTTTTTTTACCTTATCCAATTCTAATTCCAAAAAAAAAATCCACTATCCAAATCATAATAAAATCTGACAAAAATAACAACTAACATCTGTATTTTACCCAAAATACCCACTGCCCGATACCCAAGTAACAATAAGGTAGTGTATACATGTACAATGAAGTATCGGGTCGCGAAAGGCCCGACACCGAGCGCCGCTCTGAATCGCCGGCGGTGAACGAATCATACGATTCCAGTGCTTCAAAGCACGATTCTCGGCCACTTTCGATTGACATAGTCGATTCGTATCACTGGCAACGTGAATCGAAGCAAACCGTGCGTCTCGAATGTGAATCGCACGATTTTGATTATAGTGGTTGTTTGGACAAGTAAAAATTGTGCTTAAATTGTGAGTAAAAAAGAATGAACTTTTCATCTTAAACAAAGTAACGAGATACAGAATAAGTAGGGATTAAAAAGACCTAGAAAAGAGTTTCCCAACTTTAATTAGTACAGGTAGCCCAACTCATGTAATACCCAAAATCCAAATCAAATCAAATAAAAAGGGTAATGACTTTCACCTGACGAATTCGCCTTAAAAGAGAACCACTCGTTTATTTCGATATTACCATCGTTTTGCCTATCACCTCTGTCTGCAACTCTCTAGCCGCAACAGTGAGTTTTCCACCATTGGTACTCTTCGAGAATTGGTTTCACTGAAAGACACAATTGGCAAATCTTAGAGCAAGAAATTCTGGGTTTTGCTTATTCTCTTGATGAAACCCAGAGGAGGGATCACAGAAAGCAAATTTACAAAGGGTTTTGCTTATTTCCTCTTGATGAAACAAGAAGGAAGGATCACAAAAAAGCTCATAAAAACGATTCCAACTGACGGACGGGTCTGCTGATCTTTTAATAGAAGTTTAGGTTAGTGTTATTTTTCGTCGATGTGGGGCTTCTTTAAAATAATGAAATATATTTCTCCAATAATGAAATATATTTCTTTACCAAATATATTTGACCCCGTCACACAAAACAATTCTTTTAAAAAATAATAATAATAACAGAAATTAAGCGTACTCCCAGGGATGGCAACAGTCCCCACCGGCCGGGAGAGAAAAAATTTATCCTATTTCCGTTCCCCGCTCCAGACAGAATTATTTTAAAAAAATTAAAAAAAATGTAAAATTTGATAGCAAAAGATAGTGCTCAAGAACAACCCTAACATTCTGTCTTCTAAGCTAAATATATAATGTGTACTGATTCCATGCATATATAATGTGTACTGATTTCTATTTTAAATTTTTACCTTCATAAAAATGTACAGAATACGTAATTTTACAAGGCTACGTTACCATATAACACACATGATGTGACTATAATTTACTCTAGCCATATTGTTACTTGAGAGAAAAATAGTGTAATTAAAAGATTGTTGTCATCAGTACAGTAAGTAAATAGGTATAAAACGCTAGAGTAAAAGGAAGTCTTAACTCATCCAAGAGAGGCATCCAGCAGGACAGGTAAGTCAGTTTAAAGACCAACTTGACAGCATTGAAATCTTTCAAAAATTCGACAACCAGTTAAAAAAATAAGGACCCAAACACCAGCATGTTCTTAAATGCCACTTGATTGTGCTGCTTACTTTTCCTTGTATGGGATGTTCACTTTAAATTTGCATTTCTTTTATTCTATTCAGCCTTTTCGCTTGTTTATTTTGAAATTTCTTACTTTAGTGATATATTCTGCATTCAGATGGGTTAATCTATGTCACGACTCATTTTTTGAGCACATGATCGACATAATGATGAATATCCCATCACTGTTAGCCTTTCGATAAATTCTACCCATGAGTTAAATTATTAGTTATTATTTCTATATTATCAAAATAACTATTCCTTAATAAATACGAAAAAAATATATCAGATTTTCTTATTTGAAATTTATAGAGATGATTTGCATATAATAATAGATCCTCAATATAAAATACATTATTGTACTGAAATACAAGCCAAATATTAAACCCCTGACCTAGATGTCTTAAACGATTACAGATCAACATAATTTACATCAAAAGAGGGGCCTACCCGACAGCGGGAAGGTCCAAAGTGATCTACTCCTCTAGCGGATATTCTTCGCTAGTAACCTGATCTGAACAAAAAGATTTTACAGAGAGTGTGAGCTTTTAAACTCAATGAGCGAATCGGCCTCGCGTTAATAAGATTCAAATACATCACCAGTCATGCAAGTATACCCGAAGGCTCAAACTCAACTAATAGACATAGTTAAAAATCACATACTAGAAGATAAAAATTCATCCAATTCAATAAACGTTACTAGTACTCATCAATGACAATATATCCCAAAGAGCGCACATAGGTCGACTTACCAATTTTATATCTTTCCGTCATGAGGCACAATCTCATCCTCTTAGTTAGGGCGCCTCACAGATCTGTTATCGATTCGGGCTATATCCCTACTGAGGAAATAGTTGTCTTCACACTCGTTAGTTAAGACACCCTTTAAACCGGGTTTTTCGCCTTGCCGTGAGAGGGGGTACTGTCCCACTCAATCACAATTAATAGTATAGTATTTCATATCATAATCAGAAGTACAATGTAATATTCATTCATACAACAAATATAGTATATAAGTATATTATAGGTTTATAAACCACAACTCAAGATAACAATTAAACTATTTTTGAAAAGATTTTAAACTTCACATCATCATGAAATACTTGTTTCGTCTTAACCATACTTTTGGATTAATTATCTCCCTAGATTTGCCACTCTGAATCCAGTTTACCCCTATGAATATTGGGAGTGTCCTACGACATACTTTTTATCACCAGTAATGTTAAAACCCTATTAAAACGGGGCCTTTCCACTCACATGGATTCTGTACGAATATCACTTCTTTAAGTTGTTACGGACAAGAGTACACAGATGAATTTCAATGTTCCGCTACGAAGATTTTTATGAAAGATTAGAGAAAACAAGTTAGGATTGTTTTCATATAGATATTGTTCATATATATGGTCACTATTCATATGTACAGATACTATTCATATGTATGGATACTATTCATACCAGAAATAGAGAATACAATCTGTAAAAGAGCATACCAGGTAAGTTCCCAAGAAAGAGTGGAGGGTCGCAATGGACACACTTAAAAATCAGGTCTTTCCTTAGCTAGAACTTTCCTAGACATACATTCTTCACAGTTTATATTTTATTTTGGTAATCAGGGATTCAAAATAATATATAGGCAGCTAAGGACAGTTTTTCTGATGTGGAAGATCAGCCAAAGCCGCAACCACAGAGCATACTTAAGAAAATAATTTTTAAAATTTGTAAGACATAGAAAGGGCATAATATCCTTACCTAAGCTGAAAAGGAAAGGTCCAAAATCTCAGAAGTATAGTGTCGGACCAAGAAATCTTAATGAGAGAAGAAGAGAAGTTGAAGGTGTGATTTTGAAAGTGAAATGGAAGGGCCTATTTATAAGAAAATTTAAGGGTACTATTCTATCTACCGTTTTCCTATATTATTTCATCTATCATTTCACCTACTCCGTCTCACTTACCAATTTCACTTACTAGTCTCACCTACCAGTTTCACTTACTAGTTTCACCTACCAATTTCACTTACTAGTTTCACCTACCAATTTCACTTACAAGTCTCATCTACTAGTATAATCAATTTGCTAATTTAGTTTTCTTTCAATTTAGTCCCTCAGGGAATTCTCTCATATAAAATGTCATTTTTCTCCAGTTTCTTTCTAATTTTCTCTTATGATCAAACTAAATTTAGTATTTGACATTTCAATAGTATATGTGAACAGTACTGTACATGCAAATAGTATTATATAGGTGAATAGTTCCATATACTAGAATAGTAATCATAGTTTACAAACATATCTTTATATTATATTTTATTTTATTTCTAACCCGACAACGAGAAGGTCCAAAGTGATCTACATCTCAAGCAGATAACCTGATCTGAACAAAAAGATTTTACAGAGAGTATGAGCTTTTAAACTCAGTGAGCGAATCAGCCTCGCGTTAATAAAATTCAAATACATAACCAGTCATGCAAGTATACCCGAAGGCTCAAACTCAACCAATAGACATAGTTAGAAATTACATATTAGAAGATAAAAATTCATCCAATTCAACAAACGTTATTGTACTCATCAATGACAATATATCCCGAAGAGCGCACATAGGCCGGCTCACCAATTTTGTATATTTCTATCATGACGCACAACCTCATCCTCTTAGCTAGGGCGCCTCATGGATTTGTTACCGATCCGAGTTATATCCCTACTGAGGGAATTGTTGTCTCCACACTCGTTGGTCAAGACACCATTTAAATCGGGTTTTTCGCCTTACCGTGAGAAGGGGTACTGTCCCACTCAATCACAATCAATAGTACAATATTTCATATTATAGTCAAAAGTACAATATAATATTCGTCCATATAACAGGTATAGTATATAACTATATTATAGATTTATAAACCACAAATCAAGATAACAATTAAACTATTTTTGAAAATATTCATACTTCACATCATCATGAAATACTTGTTTCGTCTTATCCATACTTCTGGATTAATTATTTCCCTAGATTTGCCACTCTGAATCCAGTTTACCCCTATGAATCTTGGGAGTGTCCTACAACATACTTTTTAACACCAGTAATGCTAAAACCCTATTAAAACGGGGTCGTTCCATTCACCTGGATTCCGTACAAGTATTACTTCTCCAAATCGTTACGGACAAGAGTACACAGGTGAATTTCAGTGTTCTGCTATGGAGATTTTCATGAAGATTCGAAAAAATAAGTTATGATTGTTTTCATATAGATACTATTCATACATACGGTACTATTTATATGTACGGTCATTATTTATATATACGGTCACTATTCATACCAGAAACAGAGAATACAATCTGTAAAAGAGTACACCAGGTAAGTTCCCAGAAAAAGGTGGAGGGTCACAATGGACACACTTAAAAACCAAGTCTTTTCTTAGCCAGAAATTTTCTAGACATGTATTCTTCATAGTTTACATTTTATTTTGGTAATCAGAGAATCAAAATAATATATAGGCAGCTAAGGATAGCTTTTCTAATGTGGAAGATCAGCCAAAGCTGCAACCACGAAGTATACTTAAAAAAATAACTTCTAAAATTTGAAAGACATAAAAAGGGCATAGTATCCTTAATGTAATACCTGTGGAAAAAAATAAAATATAATA
Organism: Biancaea sappan; assembly: GCA_037074585.1. NCBI lineage: Eukaryota > Viridiplantae > Streptophyta > Magnoliopsida > Fabales > Fabaceae > Biancaea > Biancaea sappan. Next base: position 36,142,551 of record CM073492.1, read on the forward strand.
TAAATATATGTTTGCAAACTATGATTACTATTCCAGTATATGGAACTATTCACCTATATAATACTATTCACATATATGGTACTGTTCACATATACTATCGAAATGTCAAATACTAAATGTGGTTTGATCATAAGAGAGAACTAGAAAGAAATTGGGAGAAAAATGACATTTTATATGAGAGAATTCCTTAAGGGACTAAATTGAAAGGAAACTAAATTAGCAAATTGATTATACTAGTATATGAGACTTGTAAGTGAAATTGGTAAGTGAGACTAGTAAGTGAAATTGGTAGGTGAGACGGGGTAGGTGAAACGGTAGATGAAATAGCATAGGAGAACGGTAGATGGAATAGTACCCTTAAATTTTCTTATAAATAGGCCCTTCCATTTCACTTTCAAAATCACACCTTCAACTTCTCTTCTTCTCTCCTTAAGATTTCTTGGTTCGACGCTAGACTTCTGAGATTTTGGGCTTTTCCTTTTCAACTTAGGTAAGGATACTATGCCCTTTATATGTCTTACAAATTTTAGAAGTTATTTTCTTAAGTATGTTCTGTGGTTGCAGCTTTGGCTGATCTTCCACATCAGAAAAACTGTCCTTATCTGCCTATATATTATTTTGAATCACTGATTATCAAAATAGAATATAAACTGTGAAGAATACATGTCTAGAAAAGTTCTGACTAAGAAAAGACCTAGTTTTTAAGTGTGTCCATTGCGACCCTCCCTCTTTCTTGGGAACTTACCTAGTATACTCTTTTACAGATTGTATTCTCTATTTCTGGTATGAATAGTATCCGTATGTATAAATAGTAACCATACGTATGAATAGAGACCATACGTATAAATAGTAACCATATGTATGAACAATATCTATATGAAAACAATCCTAACTTGTTTTCTCTAATTTTTCTTGAAAATCTTCATAGCGGAACATTGAAATTCATCTGTGTACTCTTGTCCGTAACAACTTAAAGAAGTGATACTCGTATGGAATCCAGGTGAGTGGAACGACCTCGTTTTAATAGGGTTTTAGCATTACTAGTGATAAAAATGATGTCGTAGGACACTCCCAATATTCATAGGAGTAAACTGGATTTAGAGTGGCAAATCTAGGGAGATAATTAATCCAGAAGTATGGTTAAGACGAAACAAGTATTTTATGATGACGTGAAGTTTGAAATCTTTTCAAAAATAGTTTAATTGTTATCTTGATTTGTGGTTTATAAACCTATAATATACTTATATACTATACCTGTTGTATGAATGAATATTACATTGTACTTCTGATTATGATATGAAATACTATACTATTAATTGTGATTGAGCGGAACAGTACCTCATCTCACTGCAAGGCAAAAAACCTGGTTTAAAGGGTGTCTTCACCAACGAGTGTGGAGACAACGATTTTCTCAGTAGGGATATAGTCCGGATCGGTAACAAATCTGTGAGGCACCCTAGCTAAGAGGATGAGGTTGAGCGTCATGGTAAAAATATACAAAATTGGTAAGCCGGCCTATGTGCACTTTCTGGGATATATTGCCATTGATGAATACTAGTAATGTTTGTTGAATTAGAAGGATTTTTATCTTCTAGTATGTAATTTCTAACTATGTCTATTGGTTGAGTTTGATCCTTCGGGTATACTTGCATGACTGGTGATGTATTTAAATCTTATTAATGCGAGTTCGATTCGCTCATTGAGTTTAAAAGCTCACACTCTCTGTAAAATCTTTTTGTTCATATCAGGTTACTGGCGTAGAATATCTGCTAGAGAAGTAGATTACCTTGGACCTTCCCGCTGTAGGGTAGGCCCCTCTTTTGATGTAAATTATGTTGCTCTGTAATCGTCTAGGACATCTAGGACAGGAGTTTGGTATTTAGCTTGTATTTCAGTACAATAATGTATTTTATATTGAGGATATATTATTATATGCAAATCATCTCTATGAATTTCAAATAAGAAAATCTGATATATTTTCTTCGTATTTATTAAGGAATAGTTATTTTGATAATATAGAGATAATAACTAATAATTGAACTCATGGGTGAAATTTATCGAAAGGCTGACAGTGATGGAATATTCATCATTGTGCCGGTCATGTGTCCAGAAAACGGGTCGTGACAAAGTTGGTATCAGAGAAAAAGTTGTTAGGTCTCCTAGTGATTACAGAGCAAGGTGTCTTTAGTAGGCCCTCCTCTATTGTCGTGATTGCAGCACGACCATAGGACGAAGATCCACCAAAAGCCCTATAGAGTTTAAAATCCTTTTATTTTTCGTGTCTTATGACGATACATATTATTTTTAATTGTAGATAAGTTTAGATGGCACGAGGAAAATCAAACACTTCGGGAATCCACACAAGATCTGGTAGGGCCCTGGTCCCTCCAGTTACTCAGTCAGTAGCTGGAAGATTAGAGACACCTAACCGTACAGAAGGTAACCATGCACAAAATAGAGAGATGCTTACTGTAAACCCTAGGAGAAGTGGTGGAGTACCACTACAAATTGACGCGACTCTGGTAATGGAAGCATTAGCTGTAATGCAGAATGAGGTAAATGGGCTGAAGGAACTCCTAATAGGATAGTCATCTGAAGATAGCTCATAAGCATCAGTACATGCTGCAAGATGCAAGAGACAGACCAGATGCCACTCCCACCTCCTCCTCAAGATGGGGTAGGGGCAGAGGTTAAGATCTCAGAATTTATGAAGCTGAATCTGCCAACCTTTGCAGGAGATGTTAATAAAGACCCACAGCGCTTTCTAGATGACTGTGAGAAAATTCTTGACACGTTGGAGTGCCTTGAACCCTGAAGGGTAACCCTTGTTACCTTTCAATTAAGAGGTAAGGCGGACCGTTGGTGGTGAATATGGAAGAAGGGCATGGCCAGAAATGCCCCACCCCTCAAATGGAAGGACTTTAAAAGAATTTTTCGAGAACAATTTATTCCAGAGAGCATACGAGAAGCAAAGATAAATGAGTTTGAGACACTCCGGCAAGGAGCACGAACCGTCGATGAATATGACAATCTGTTTTTGGAGTTGTCTGAATATGCTACTCATATGGTCCTAATCGAGAAAGAAAGGATCTGACGATTTATTAAATGCCTTCGAGAGTCCCTATTTGATAGGGTGGGATCAAAGATACGAGACTTTTCATCCCACAGAGGCTGTCGACATCGCCCGTATGATGGAAGAAAGAGATATACATAGCAAAAAATGGAATAACAAAAGAAAAAGGAAACAAGATGAGAAATCACACTACCACGGAGGGAGTTCTGCATCCACTAAAACCATTGGACATGTAGCCTCTACCGCTAGTGCACCACAGCATCAACAAAGTGATACAAGGGGTTAACAAAGGCCCTAGTGCCCTAAGTGTGAAAGAAACCACTTCGGAGCTTATTTTGTCAACAACAACACTAAGGTCTGTTACTAATGTGGTCAACAGGGTCACATCAAAAGAGATTGCCCCCAACTCCACACGAGATCTGGCCAATGATCAGTACGCCCTAGTCAATCAGAGGCCAGTGTTGCCAACAGAGCCCCTGTAACTATAGGAGGCAATGGAATCGGAAGAGGTGCTGGCAGAGGACAAGGTGGTCGAGGTTAAGCTTCAGCAGGCCAAGGGACCGCTCAAGTATTCGCCTTAACCCGTCAAGATGCTCAGGCATCTAATACGGTGGTAGCAGGTACCCTTCTGATTGAATCAAACTTTGCACATATTTTGTTTGACTCGCTCTACGCATTCCTATATGTCACCATTCTTTGCTAAGAATTTTACATAAAAAGTTATTAGATTAGAATGTCCATTCTTAGTAACTACACCTACCGGAGGCACCCTACTAATAGAACGAGGCTACCAGGCTTGCAAGGTGAAAGTCGGAGAAGTAAATACAATGGCAGACCTAATGCTATTGGATATGACAGACTTCGACGTCATTTTAGGCATGGATTGGCTAGCATCTTGTTATGCCACTCTGGATTGCTATAATAAAATAGTTAAGTTCAATATTCCGGGGGAACCTTCCTTTGTATTTCATGGTGAACAGAGTGAGATTCCTGAAAATCTTTTATCCTTAATGTGTGCCCAACGTTTATTGCGAAAGGGCTGTCAAGGATACTTGACTTTTGTTAAAGATATTAAGAAAGAAGAACTAAAAATCGAGGACGTTCCAGTAGTCCAAGAGTTTGTAGACGTCTTCCTGAATGACCTACCAGGTGTACCCCCAAATCGAGAGATTGAGTTCCAGATAGAGTTAGCTCCAGAGACTCGCCCAATCTCTATACCCCCTTATAGGATGGTGTCAACAGAACTAAAAGAGCTTAAGGCTCAGTTACAGGACTTGCTAGACAAAGGTTTTATAAAGCCAAGTTATTCACTTTGGGAAGCTCCTGTTCTATTCGTGAAAAAAAAAAGGACTGATCGATAAGACTATGCATAGATTACAGGCAACTGAACAAAGTAACTATAAAAAACAAATACCCGTTGCCTCGCATTGACGACATCTTTGATCAACTTCAAGGAGCCAAGTGTTTTTCAAAGATTGACTTGAGGTCTGGTTATCACCAACTCAAGATCAAAGAGGAGGATATGCCTAAAACAGCTTTCCGTACCAGATATGGGCACTATGAATTCTTGGTAATGTCGTTTGGACTAATGAACGCACCAGTTGCTTTCATGGATTTAATGAATAGGATTTTTAAACCTTTCTTGGACAAATTCGTTATTGTCTTCATAGATGACATTCTGGTGTACTCAAAGAATTCAGAAGAGCATGAACAACACCTTCGTATTGTGTTGCAGACATTGAGGGATCATCAATTGTACGCCAAATTCTCTAAATACGAATTTTGGATTAATCACGTGACTTTCGTGATGTCCCAAGAAAGTCACGTAATTAATCCAAAATTCGCATTTAGAGAATTTGGAGTACAATTGATGATCCCTCAATGTCTGCAACACAATACAAAGGTATTGTTCATGCTCTTTTGAATTCTTTGAGTACACCAGAATGTCGTCTATGAAGACAATAACAAATTTGTTCAAGAAAGGTTTAAAAATCCTATTCATTAAATCCACGAAAGTAGCTGGTGCATTCGTTAGTCCAAACGACATTACCAAGAATTCATAGTGCCCATATCTGGTACGGAAGGCTGTTTTAGGCACATCCTCCTCTTTGATCTTGAGTTGGTGATAACCAGAACTCAAGTCAATCTTTGAAAAATACTTGGCTCCTTGAAGGAGGTCGTCAATGCAAGGCAACGGGTATTTGTTTTTGATAGTTACTTTGTTCAGTTGCCTGTAATCTATGCATAGTTTTGATCGATCATCACAAACAGAATAGGAGCTCCCCAAGGTGAATAACTTGGCCTTGTAAAGCCTTTGTCTAGCAAGTCTTGTAACTGAGCCTTAAGCTCTTTTAGTTCTGTTGGCGCCATCCTATAAGGGGTATGGAGATTGGGCGAGTCTCTGGAGCTAACTCTATCTGGAACTCAATCTCTCGATTTGGGGGTACACCTGGTAGGTCATTCGGAAAGACGTCTACAAACTCCTGGACCATTGGAATGTCCTCCATTTTTAGTTCTTCTTTCTTAATATCTTTATCAAAAGTTAAGTATCATTGACAACCCTTTCGCAATAAACGTTAGGCACACATTAAGGATATAAGATTTTTAGGAATCTCACTCCGTTCACCATGAAATACGAAGGAGGGTTCCTCCAGAATATTAAACTTAACTATCTTATTATAGCAATCCAGAGTGGCATGACAAGATGCCAGCCAATCCATGCCTAAAATGACATCGAAGTCTGTCATATCCAATAGCATATGGTCTGCCATTGTATTTACTTCTCTGACTTTCACCTTGCAAGCCCGGCAGCCTCTTTCTATTGGTAGGGTGCCTCCGGTAGGCGTATTACTAAGAATAGACATTTTAATCTAATAACTTTTTACGTAAAATTCTTAGCAAAGAATGGTGACATATAGGAATGCGTAGAGCCAGAGTCAAACAAAACATGTGCAAAGTTTGATTCAATCAGAAGGGTACTTGCTACCACCGTATTAGACGCCTGAGCATCTTGACGGGTTAAGGCGAATACTCGAGCGGTCCCTTGGCCTGCTGAAGCTTGACCTCGACCACCTTGTCCTCTGCCAGCACCTCTTTCGATTCCATTGCCTCTTATAATTACAGGGGCTCTGTTGGCAACAGTGGCCTCTGATTGATTAGGGAGTATTGATCCTTGGCCAGATCTCATGTGGAGTTAGGGGCAATCTCTTTTGATGTGGCCCTGTTGACCACATTGGTAACAGACTTTAGTGTTGTTGTTGGCAAAATAAGCTCCGAAGTGGTTTCTTTCACACTTAGGGCACTAGGGCCTTTGTTGACCCCCTGTACCACTTTGTTGACGCTGTGGTGCACTAGCGGTAGAGGCTACATGTCCGGTGGTTTTAGTGGGTGCAACTCCCTCCGTGGTAGCGTGATTTCTCATCTTGTTTCCTTTTTCTTTTGTTATTCCATTTTTCGCTATGCATATCTCTTTCTTCCATCATACGGACGATGTCGACAGCCTCTGTGTAGGATGAAAAGTCTCGTATCTTTGATCCCACCCTATCAAATAGGGACTCTCGAAGGCCTTTAATAAATCGTCGGATCCTTTCTTTCTCGGTTAGGACCATGTGAGTAGCATATTCAGACAACTCCACAAACAGATTGTCATATTCATCGACGGTTCGTGCTCCTTACCGGAGTGTCTCAAACTCATTCATCTGTGCTTTTCGTATGCTCTCTGGGATAAATTGTTCTCAAAAAATTTTTTTAAAGTCCTTCCATTTGAGGGGTGGGGCGTTTCTGGCCATGCCCTTCTTCCATGTTCGCCACCAGCAGTTCGCCTTACCTCTTAATTGAAAGGTAACAAGGGTTACCTTTCAGGGTTCAGGGCACTCCAACGTGTCAAGAACTTTTTCACAGTCATCCAGAATTTTCTCCTTCAAAGGTTGGCGAATTCAACTTCATAAATTCTGAGATCTTGACCTCGCCCCTACCCCATCTTAAGGAGGGGGTAGGGGTGGCATTTGGTCTGTCTCTTATACTCTTGCAGCATGTACTAATGCTTGTGAGCCATCTTCATATAACTATCCTATTAGGAGTTCCTTCAGCATATTTACCTCATTCTGCATTGCAGCTAATACTTCTATTACCACTGTCGTATCAATTTGTGGTGGTATTCCACCACTTCTCCCAGGGTTTACAGTAGGCGTCTCTCTATTTTGTGCATGGTTACCTTTTGCACGATTAGGCATCTCTAACCTTCCAGCTACTGACTGAGTAACTAGAGGGACCAGGGCCCTGCCAGATCTTGTGCAGATTCCCGAAGCGTTTGATTTTCCTCGTGCCATATAAACTTATTCTACAATTAAAAATAATATGTATCGTCACTATTATGCTTCAAGGGTAAGACACGAAAAAAAAAATATTTTAAACTCTATAGGGCTTTTGGTAGATCTTCGTCCTATGGTCGTGCTGCAGTCATGACAATAGTAGAGGGCCCACTAAAGACACCTTACTCTGTAATCACTAGGAGACCTAACAACCTTTGCTCTAATACCAACTTTGTCACGACCTGTTTTCTGGGCACATGACCAGCATAATGATGAATATCCCATCACTGTCAGCCTTTTGATAAATTCCACCCATGAGTTAAATTATTAGTTATTATCTCTATATTATCAAAATAACTATTCCTTAATAAATACGAAGAAAATATATCAGATTTTCTTATTTGAAATTTATAGAGATGATTTGCATATAATAATAGATCCTCAATATAAAATACATTATTGTATTGAAATACAAGCCAAATACCAAATACGGAGCAACATAATTTATATCAAAAGAGGGGCCTACCCCACAGCGGGAAAGTCCAATGTGATCTACTCCTCTAGCGGATATTCTTCACCGGTAACCTGATCTGAACAAAAAAATTTTACAGAGAGTGTGAGCTTTTAAACTCAATGAGCTAATCGGCCTTGCGTTAATAAGATTCAAATACATCACCAGTCATGTAAGTATACCTGAAGGCTCAAACTCAACCAATAGACATAGTTAGAAATTACATACTATAAGATAAAAATTCATCCAATTCAACAAACGTTACTAGTATTCATCAATGGCAATATATCCCAGAGAGCACACATAGGCTAGCTTACCAATTTTGTATATTTCTGCCATGACGTACAACCTCATCCTCTTAGTTAGGGCACCTCACGGAGTTGTTACCGATCCGGGCTATATCCCTACTGAGAAAATCGTTGTCTCCAGACTCGTTGATCAAGACTCCCTTTAAATTATGTTTTTCGCCTTGTCGTGAGAGGGGGTACTGTCCTGCTCAATCACAATCAATAGTATAGTATTTCATATCATAATCAGAAGTACAATGTAATATTCATTCATACAACAGGTATAGTATATAAGTATATTATAGGTTTATAAACCACAAATCAAGATAACAATTAAACTATTTTTGAAAAGATTTTAAACTTCACGTCATCATGAAATACTTGTTTCGTCTTAACCATACTTCTGGATTAATTATCTCCATAAATTTGTCACTCTGAATTCAGTTTACCCCTATGAATTTTGGGAGTGTCCTACGACATACTTTTTATCACCAGTAATGCTAAAACCCTATTAAAACGGGGTCGTTCCACTCACCTGGATTCCGTACAAGTATCTCTTCTTTAAGTTGTTACAGACAAGAGTACACAGATGAATTTCAATGTTCCGCTACGAAGATTTTCATGAAAGATTAGAGAAAACAAGTTAGGATTGTTTTCATATAGATACTGTTTATACATACGATTACTATCTATATGTACGGTCACTATTCATACATATAGTTACTATTCATACGTACAGATACTATTTATACCAAAAATAGAGAATACAATCTGTAAAAGAGTACACCAGATAAGTTCCCAGAAAAGAGTGGAGGGTCGCAATGGACACACTTAAAAACCAGGTCTTTCCTTAACTAGAACTTTCCTAGACATACATTCTTTACAGTTTATATTCTATTTTGGTAATCAGGGATTCAAAATAATATTTAGGCAGCTAAGGACAGTTTTTCTGATGTGAAAGATCAGCCAAATCCGCAACCACAGAGCATACTTAAGAAAATAACTTCTAAAATTTGTAAGACATAGAAAGGGCATAATATCCTTACCTAAACTAAAAAGGAAAGGCTCAAAATCTCAGAGGTCTAGAGTCGGACCAAGAAATCTTAAGGAGAGAAGAAGAGAAGTTGAAGGTGTGATTTTGAAAGTGAAATGGAAGGGCCTATTTATAAGAAAATTTAAGAGTACTATTCCATCTACCATTCTTTTATACTATTCCATCTACCGTTTCACCTACCTCGTCTCACCTACCAATTTCACTTACTAGTCACACATTCCAATTTCACATTCCAATTTCACTTACTAGTTTCACCTACCAATTTCACTTACAAGTCTCATCTACTAGTATAATCAATTTGCTAATTTAGTTTCCTTTCAATTTAGTCCCTCAGGGAATTCTCTCATATAAAATGTCATTTTTCTCTCAATTTCTTTCTAATTTTCTCTTATGATCAAACCACATTTAGTATTTGACATTTCGATAGTATATGTGAACAGTACCATATATGCAAATAGTATTATATAGGTAAATAGTTCCGTATACTAGAATAGTAATCATAGTTTGTAAACATATATTTATATTTTATTTTATTTTATTTTTTTTCCACAGGTATTACAATCTAGTAATCTGGAATAAGAAGATATTGGGACTGCATTGAACCAGGGAACACTTGGTGCACTGGTATATTGGATTTTCAGGCATTTTATATAGCTATGGATAAGATGCATGAGTATTTAAGATTTCAATGCTTTGCATAGCATTTCAATGCACTTAGCAAAGGGTTTTAACTGAAGCACTTAGATTCCTTCATTTATAGCAAGAATGGTTGTACTTAAGATGGTGAGAATGGAGAACTTCAGCGCACGACGACTAGAATGGAGAGAAGAACGCACGAGCACGATGGCGAGAATGGAGAAAAGAACGCACGAGCACGACAGCGAGGATAGAGAACAGAACTGTTATGATATAAATGTTAATCATGGGTGGTTTGGTCTTTTGCCTTCAATAAGTATAGGCATTTGTGTCAATCCATAGCAACTATAAGCGGTTAATGGTTATTACCTTGTATTTGTAGCCTTTGTCCCATTGCTGAGAAACATTGTCGTTTGCTGAGTGAATCTTCTCTTACCTCTCTTTCTCTGAACTTCTGTTTTCTTCTTGTAATTCTCAAATGTTTTTTTTGAATAAACCCTTCTTTCTGAATTCTTTCTTGTTCTACGTGCTTTTTTTTTAATCCGGAGTTTTGCTATGTATCAGTAGTAGGCAACAATCTTTTCGACATGGCTGATGCAACTCGATCCCCAAGTTATGTGACGCGACATTAAAGAACGAGTGGGAGAATTGCAAGCGTTGGGGGAAAAGCGCCATGAAGAGATGTCTCAACTCCAAACAACCATGACTCATGTCTCTCAACAAATCATGGACCTTCTACGTCAAAATACGAATCAAATCAAGGGGCACTATCAAGCTCTAACTCAATTCACGAAAATGGATCTACCAAAGTTTACTAAGGATGATGTGGTAGGCTGGTTGTCGAAGTGTAAAAGTTACTTCCACCTTGATAGATAAGACACCAGAGGAGAATAAAGTGGTGATGGCGAGCTTAATGTTGGATGAAACCAGTTACCAGTGGTTTGACAGCTTCAAGGAAAACCCGAGAGAACCCATTTCTTGGTAAATGTTCTCTGAAGGAATTTACGTAAGGTTCAGCACAACCCTACAAAGACCCCTTGAGGAGTTGGTTCAGTTGAAGCAGAAGAGTAGCTTAAATGAGAATCAAGAAAAAATCAAGAAAATTTCTTGCAAAAGCAAGCTGTCAGAAGAGCAAAAGCTCGATTGTTACTTAGGAGGCTTGAAAGAGGATATTGCGTGGGAAGTGCATCTGTTTAACCCAAGAACTGTCCTTGAAGCAACAAGATTAGCCAAGATTAAAGAGATGAGCTTACAGAGTTATGGGAAGGGAAGATCCATGTACTCAGATGTAAAGAAAGGCATGCAAACAACAACAAAAACCCAAGTGCCACACCAAGATTAGAAAGGAATATTGGGAAAGCCGGGGTATCGTTATCAAGGAAAAATGACACCAGCGGAGATAAAAGAACATAGTAGTAAGAACTTATGTTTCTTTTGCCACGATAAGTTTACACCTGGTCACAATTGTCCCCAGAGACAAAAGATGCAGTTTTTCTTCATGGAAATGGAGGACTTGCTTCTTGCTCAAGAAGAAAAAATGAATTAATAGATGAAACAGACAAAGGAAGATGAACAAGGAGCGTCAACATCCCTTAATGCTTTACTGGGTAACATAGAAAACGAGATAGGAATCATGCGAGTGAAGGGAACCGTGGGGCAGAGAACACTACATATCTTGATTGATATAGGAAGTTCTTACAGCTTCCTCAATGAAAAACTTAATAAAAGAGGTGTTGGCAAGGTCACTGAGATGCTTCCCTTGCAAGTTATGGTTGCAAATGGAGGAAAGGTGTGCAAAAAAATAATGATCCAAGATTTTACTTGGTCAATGCATGGCCATGAATTTTGTATTGATGTAATAATGTTTCTTTTGGCTAGCTTTGATTTAATCTTGGGAATGAAATGGCTTAAAAAATTGGGAACAATCAAGTGGAATTGTTCAAACCATATAATGGAATTTACATTGAAGGGTAAACGAATCCAGTTACAGGCTAAGAGGGAAGTGTAGAACCAATTGCTAAGATGTGATAAGGTTCAATATTCAATGACAGAAGCTCAAACTTATGTATTCAAGTAGCACCATGGTAGAATGGGGGAACATGTTATGCATTAAACTTGGTAAAGAAACTGATGTAAGCAGTAAAGCTCAACAATTGTTAGATGAATACCCAGAATTGGTGCAAGAAGTTTTGGGGTTACCACCAATCCTACCTAGATTTGATCACACAATACCTTTATAAGAAGGGGCCAACCCGGTTAGCATTCGCCCTTACTGATACCCAAATATGCAAAAAACTGTGATAGAGGGGTTAATTGAAGATATGCTGAAACAAGGGATCATTCAGACCAGTGAGTCTCTATTCGCTTCACTAGTAATTTTGATTAAAAAGAAGGATGAGGGATGGAGACTTTGCATCGACTACCGGGTATTGAATAAAATGACAATAAAGAACAGATATCCAATCCCACTTATAGAAGACATGTTTGATGAACTGGGAGGAGCAAAATTATTTTATAAGCTAGATTTAAAGGGTGGCTACCATCAGATACATGTTAAGGAGGAAGACAAGTATAAGACAGCTTTTCAGACCCATTTAGGCCATTTCGAGTTTTTGGTTATGCCATTTGGCCTATCAAATGCACTTGCAACGTTCCAAAATGCCACAAACCATATTTTCAAGGAGTACCTTCAAAAATTCATTCTTGTATTCTTTGATGATATTCTCATCTATAGTAAAAGCGGAGAAGAGCATCTTCAGCATTTGAAAATAGCATTTGATATATTGAAGCAGCACTAGTATATTCTTAATAGGGGCAAATTCATATTAGGAGCCAAGCATATTGAGTATTTAGGCCACTACATATTTGCTGAAGGAGAAAGTACAGACCTGAAGAAGATAGAAGATGTTTCCACATGGTCCACGCCTATAACTATCAAGCGGCTACGTAGTTTTTTGGTAATGTCAAGCTACTATAGAAGATTTGTCCAGGGTTACAGTACTATAGCTCGTTCCCTTACAGAGCTATTAAAAAGGGGAGGTTTTAAATGGGATCAAAAGGCAGAAAAGGCTTTTATTCAGTTAAAAGAAGCACTGGTAATAGCCCCTGTCCTTGCTTTACCAGATTTGAGTAAGTCGTTTACCATTGAGGCAAATAGTTTTAATGCAGGACAAACACTCGGTTGCTTACATAAGTAAGTGTCTCTCTGCTAAAAATCAAGCTTTATCTATTTATGATAGAGAACTGTTGGCACTAGTTTATGCTACAGAAAAGTGGCATTCATACTTAGCCAGTAAACCTTTTGTGATCAAGACGGATCAAAAGAGTTTATGCCATTTGATAGAACAGAAACTATCCACTCCCAGTCAATATGGGTGGCTAATGCAATTCATGGGATTGAATTATGACATTCAATATAAAAAGGGGAGTGAAAATTCAGTAGCCGATGCTATTTCTCAGGCGTTACATGGAGAGTTGTTGCACTTATCTGTGTTGTGTATAGCTACTGAGTTGTGGGATATGATCAAAAGGGAATGGGTTGAAGATATGAACTTAGTCAGTCTCATACAGTCCATATAACTACGGTCCCTGTAGCATCCAAAGTACAGATGGGGTGATGGATTGTTAACAAGAAAAAAGAAGTTAGTAATTGGCTCTGTTCTACAAACTAGAAGTATAATTTTAGAGTGGCTTCAAGCATCTTCAGTGGGACGCCATTCGAGGGTTTGGGCGACAGAAAAAAGGATCAAGTCTTTGTTCTACAAGAAGCATATGTTAAAAGGCATCAAGGAATTTATATTATAGTGCAAACCTTGCTTACGTTGCAAAAATGAAAATGTGGCTTCACCTGGGTTACTATATCCGTTGCCAGTTCCACAAGGTGTATGGTTCAGTATTTCAATAGGCATTATTGAGGGGTTGCTGAAATCGACGGGTAAGGATATCATTTGGGTTATCGTTGATAGGTTAAGCAAATATGTCGATTTCCTGGCTTTATCTCATCCGTTAACAACTGCTACACTAGCTCGGGTCTTTATGGATCAAGTGTATTGCATTAATGGAGCTCCAATCAACGTGGTTAGTGACATGGACCCTATTTTCATTAGCAGCTTTTGGAAAGAATTTATGGGGCAGCTTGGTATTGTTCAGAACCTATCAATTGCTTATGATCCTCAAAGTGACGGCTAGAGTGAAGTGGTTAATCGTTGTTTGGAGAACTATTTGAGAATGTTTGTGGGTCAAAATCCTCACAGTTGGAGCAGTTGGTTGTCCATGGTTGAGTGGTGGTACAACACCACTTTTCATTCTGCCATTAACACAACGCCTTATGAGGTGGTGTACAGTCAACCACCTTCCCTTCACTTATCTTACTTTCCACATGAATCTAACATTGAGGCTATCGACAGAAGTTTTCCAGCAAGGGAGGACATGCTAAGTAAGTTGAAGAGTAATTTGTAAAGGGTATCAGAATGAAGAATTAGGCTGATAAAGGAAGAAGTGAAAGAGAATTTAAGGTGGGTGATTGGGTCTTTTTGAAGCTTCAAGCGTATCAGCAAAGTTCTGTCGAAAAGAGGAAATCAAATAAACTTTCACCCAGGTTTTATGGTCTTTACGAAGTTATTGCTAAGGTGGGTTCAACAGCTTACACGTTAAGGTTGCCTGAGGGATCAAAAGTTCATCCTACTTTTCATGTATCCTTATTAAAAAAATGTCCTGATTCTTCTGTCACTCCTGTTCATCCTTTGGAGGACATTACTGAGGGTACAACTGTTAGAGAAACAACGATGATTTTGGATCGAAGGATGGTCAGAAAGAAAGATAAGGCCATTACAGAAGTTCTTGTGTAGTGGAAGAATGAAGATCGTGATGCAGCTTCATGGGAGGATTGGCTTCAAATCCAGTCCCGATTTCCATCATTCGCAGAGTCAAACTACCCTTGAGGACAAGGGTGTGGTCAACGCGGGGGAGAGGGTATTGTTATGATATAAATGTCAGTCATGGGTAGTTTGGTTTTTTGCCTTTAGTAAGTATGGGCATTTGTGTCATTCCATAGCAACTGTAAGCAGTTAATGGCCGTTGCCTTGTATTTGTAGCCTTTGTCCCGTTGCTGAGAAATGTTGTCGTTTGCTGAGGGAATCTTCTCTTACCTCTCTCTCTGAACTTCTGTTTTCTTCTTGTAATTCTCAAATCTCTTCTTGAATAAACCTTTCTTTCTGAATTCTTTTCTTATTCTACGTGCTTGTTTTTATGTTTGGAGTTTTGCTACGTATCAAGAACGCACGACAATGACGGCAAGACCAGGAGGACGAACGCACTATGGCAGACGGCTAAGGGGCAAGGGAAATCTGAACTCTGATGAGTGATGAACAGCGAATTGGGTTGGAGTAATGGGATTCAGGGTTTTTTTTTAATTAAAATTATTTTAATTTTAACTACAAATGACTAAAATATATTTAAAATATATAATTAATATATATTTTTAAAATATTTTAATAATTTTAATAAAATTACTAAAATACTTTTTGAGAATTAGGACTCCGCAAGACAAAGACTATAATTCCAGTCCCTAAATTACTTTTAGGTGGATTTTTTTTTCTCATCTCTCCTCGCAAACGAAAAATCCCCATTAATAAAACTTTGAATGCAAAGACCTCCAAATCCAAAGCCCTATTGCTATCTCTATGTACTCTTTCTAGTTCAATAATTATTCTTTTAAATAGTCGTTACAAATTACAACATATACAACAACAACAACAACATAACCTTATCTCATTAATATTATTGTTGATCCATGTTTATGAGAGATTCGACATAGTTTTACGTTGGCTGTCAAGGACCTAACACAACCCTCCTCCTTTCTCCGGGCTTGAGACCAACTATAAAACATGGGCGGAATTGTTACAAATTACAACATATCATGTATCAATTTCTATTTTGGAATTTTACATTACTTTCAGACTTGCTGTATCCATCGCAATGAGACTATGAGAGTCATTTTTTTGGTCCTTCTTCCCCTTATCCAATTCTAGACGCCTAATTCTAATGCTTCAATCTTTGGTCCTTGGAACATTTTCGTTTAGACAAATCTTCACAGTAGTATGCTATACAGTTATTGACAAAATTGAGGATGAGAAACATAGTTATATCCAAAAATCCATATTTAAGAAACTTTTACTCCATTATGAAAAAATAGTATACATTGGATATGATTTTAGATTACAGAAATTATTTCAAAACCAGAAGCAAAATAATTGCCATCACGCACACCACGGAATATCGTATCTTCATGTGAACTACCAACAACAACAACAACAACAGCCTTATCCCACTAGGTGGAGTCGGCTAATCTTCATGTGAACTACCACAACATTAAATTGGGAAAAAGACGAAAGAGAAGAAACTTTCTCGCTCATATAAATAAAGCTGATTTCTACAATACAATGAACACAATACAATGAGAACACTTATGATCAAGAGTACAAATACTATACTATTTTCTTTTTCCCTCAACCCTATCTGTCAAACATCTACAACATGACCAGTTTATTGAGACTATTTTCAAACTAAACAAGAAAGATCAAGATGATAATAGAAAGGTTAATACCGACACCAGCATTACGTGAAAAACTATATTACACATGGAAAAGTGTACAAATCTAATCTTACAGCAACAGTACCAGGCTTCTAGAGGAACTAGGTGCATAATGCTCATATTCATGATATGATCAGTCTTGAGGGGTCAAGCTTCTGATATTAACTCAAATGGGCCGTTCAAATACTTCACTCCCTTGGCCGAGCAAGCCACAGTGAACTTAGAGCTCGTAGCCGGGAGAAATAATCACTTATTGCAAGAAGAGCTCGAGCTGATTGCCGCGTGGTTAAAATCCGCAGCATTTGTTGTAATGTTTGCTGCCGTAGATTATCAGCCTAGTAACATGATAAAAGGAACTGATCAATATCATAACTATCCATCATCTTTTAAACGTGCTGGGCTTATCCCATTTCTTGGACTTAAAAAAGATCTTAGCAGTTTTCTACAATAGATGAAGCCTTTCATATTTTTCCTCATTCTAATTAAACAGTTCCACCTTAGCAGTTTTCTACCAAAACACCCAGATGACAAATTTGTAGGTTCCTCCAATTATTTTGTTCCAAACACAAATTTCTTCCCATCTTTATTTTAAATTAGATATCATATTGAGGCAACACTTTCAGACTGGAGAACAGATAAATAGTATAATACCTGCCGAAGAAACCCCTCGAGAGTACCGAGCTTTCCCATGGCCATAGCCATCTGCCCCATATAGTTTGCCACATTGCCTGATGACCCTGATGGGGTGGATGAATCATTAGCCAATGTCTCAGCCAGTGATTGTTGCAATGCATCCATTCCTTGGGATAGGGCATCTTCAGCCTGCTGGGATGACTGTTGTAAGCTGTAGATGTTCATCATTTGTTGCTCAGTTAAAGGCTCCAATTGGTTTACAAGAAGCTGAACAGTGTCAATGCAGTAAGATGTTAGGCAATATACATGATATCACAGAAGGAAAGGTCCTTCAAGAATTATAATGGACAAATTGCCATGCTTTTACTCCAGCACACCATGAAAGAGAGATTTCTCACCTTGAGAATCTCAGAAGCACGAAAATCTCCAATCCACATGAAACACCTCTCAGCTGGTGTTTTCCACATTCCTGACAGGATGTGGAAGACATCCGCTTTTGCTGCAATGCCTTTCAGCCTGAAAATCTCATCAAAGTGTGCCATGACATTGTCAACAATTGTACGAAGTTCAATATCTCCAGCATGAGAATTGACTGCAGCCCTTAGCTCATTTATCTGTCTATTATGCTCTTCTAACCATCGTGCATACTCTACATCAAATGTCATTGCACCTGCCCAAAATTGTTTACAGTTAAGGATCTTAATGACAAAATATCAACTTTTACAAGGTAGAAGAATGAGGTTGTCAAGGGTTTTGGGCATAGAAACACATCACATGTGGAAGCTTTAGTGGTAGACTCTGGAGGAAGTTTGCTAGGAAAGTCGGAATAGAAAGGGGCGAGGACAGGGGAAGAGAGGCAAGGTCGGCGAAGAGCTAGAGTTTTCTTGTTTCCTTTCTGTGATGACACAGTAAACTATCATTTAGAAATAGGCCAATGGCATTTCGAAGATAAAGTTGGTAGCTGGTAGAAAAGCCACAACTCAAAAACCTTTGCGTCTATCTATGGTGGCTGCAAATCCATTATTTGTCATCCAGAATTGCTAACTAAGGTGACTTAAGTTTAGCTGACCGACATATACACTGTATAAATAATGCCATTTTCCAAGGCTAGAGATACTCATTGTAAAAGGGACAAAAGGAACATAGGAAAATTTAAGTCATCCTGCAAGGTCATTCAACATTGGATTTAGAACCTTACAGACAAAAAAAGGCACATAAATCTTCATAGGATGCACCATCTGCTTCTTGTCAACATTAGCCTCCACAAATAAACTACTTTTAGGATGGCAAACTCTTGATTGAATGTCATGCTAAACTGCTACTGACCTTTACTTTGGCTATGGTAACAGTTGCAAATTTGAAACAATCCCAAAAGTTCAAAACATTTAAGAAACCATTCCAACTTCCAAGTAGAATGGCCATTAATGTAATAATGAATCCACTTGCTTAGGCACGTGATTTAAGGAAAAAGAAATTTATACCATTTCCACTCATTGAATGAGTCTGATCTCCAGTGCTTGAAATAAATATGCCCTGCAAAGATTAATAAACAAAGTATAACATTTTGTGCAGTAAAAATACCAGAATAAAAAGGTGGAAAAATTACAGGGCCATTGAAAAGAAACAGTATATTTTTTTTAACAGGAAAAGCTAAACAGATAATACAATTGAACCTGCTGGCGGGCTCGTTGGAGCTCCTGCTCAAGTTGTGTCAGTTTCAGCCTGCTACTCTCTAATTGCTGCACATATGCCTGAATAAATAGAAACAATAATTAACAAAAGAGAGAGACATGAAAGACCTTCACATTTTCATTTAACCAGTGATATGACAATGCTACTAGCAACTACCTGGTTATTTCATTAAGCTAATAACAGAAAGAACAATGTTACCAGGAACGTATGGCACTTATAGTAACACCCACCAAAAAAGAGAGAGAAACGAAGCCTACCTTTTTCCTCAATCGACTTTTTCTGGCAGCCTCACGATTTTGAGCTAGCCGCCGTAATGTCTGCATGGTTATAAAGTTATTACATAATAACACCATGCTTAAGTAATCTGAACAAAAGTTGTTAATATAACCTTCTGATCTGTTCTATCTTTTGATCTATCACTGGAATCAGAGGCTACAACAGCTAACTGACCCCCTTCAGACTGCAAAACAGCAACAAAATAGCCTGTTAAATTATTTAGGGGAAAAAAGTAACGTTTCTCTCTGCTCAACAATGTGGAACCATTAGCACGAAACAGTTTCTAGGGTCAAATCCTAAATCTAGATGGCATCACCAGAAGGTAATGAATTGATGCATGAGCAGAATTCCAGATGCAGAGCATAAATAAAGGAAGCATAAGAATCACCCTTTGATTTTTATCATCTGTATCGTCTGTTGAAGTGTCAGTCTTTGGGCTTGCATCTGCCATGTTAGACTCCCCCCAGTTCTCATGATGTCCAGCAGATGTAGAAGCCAGATTTGAATGTGAATCTTTTTGTAGTGGTAATGTCTGAGAACCCGCAATTGCAGCAGAGAGATTCATATTAGAAGTTGCTGTTGACTGTATCTTCCACATAAGAGAGGAGTGTGAAAGGCAGGAACACCAATTATAATTTAGTTATCCATTCCTTGAAGCACAGAAATGCAGTATAGAAGATTAAAAATTACCTTATTTAAAGTGCCAAATTGAACATCAACACCTAGAGGTTGGTTATTTGACTTCATTTGATTGAATAGTGGATCTGAAAAATTACATAATAATCAAGAGGTATCAGATAACATGCTGAGCTCATGAATTTATTCAGCTATAAAAACAAACATTTTGTTAAATCAATTAATCTTTTTCCTTTTTTGGTTTTAAATTCCAGCTATTTTAGTTCAACAACATTCCTACAACTAATTGCTTTTAAAGGTGTTGCCCACGAGGTAGTAATGAAAGAAAAGGCTTGTGTTTGTAGAAAGTTAGCAACATGTGAAAACAGTAGGAGGGAATGTGATTCACTGGGTTCCCAATATAATCAACCACAGAATTATAACAAAAGAATATTAAGCCATGGTGAATTAATAAATTAATACTTGAAGAAGAAAACTTAAAGATTCTACCTGCTTGCTAGATGTAGAAGGTATATATTACCAACAAATACAGACAACTATAAAGCATATGATTCCTTTTTTCATACGTACATCATAATAAGGCACAAATGTCAAAACCATGGTGAATAAGAATAGCGTGTACCCAAAACCCAAAGTCTGTCAATATTAAACCAAAAACAAGGGTATAATTACAAGTAACAATTATGTGAGCACCATACTTCTGCTAAGATTGATAACATCCTCCACACGAAATCCAAGTGATTGCTCAATGCCTCCAAACTCCGAAATTTCCGAAATTCGGGAAGGATGAACAGCAGCTCCTTCAGTACCCCTAAAAACCAAATTCATCATAACCACATGTCATGGTGATGTAAGCATATCCATAAGAGATCCGGAAAGCCAGGTTAGCCCATGAAATTCGTTTGTCCAAGCTAACAAAGAAAAAACCCCCAATTATATACATACTCAATGTATAAAGCAGCATCCATGAGAAAATCAGAAGCCATGCCAAGCTATTAGGCAGAGCCAGAGGCCACCCAAAAACACTACTTATTAATAACTTCAACTGTTCAAGACTAGAAAAACTTTGACATTCCATTTCAGTGACAATCAATGAAACAACGTTAAATGAAGATAGAGTGAGAATTTGCCTCGCCCTTGAGACCGTGATTTGCGCCAAAACCTTGGAAGGCGCAGGCACAATATCAATTTTCAAAAACGGCACCAGTTCTCCACTTAACATGACCATTTGCTACTGGTTATATAGCAGGAACTACACTATAAATAGCATATCAACCATCTCTACTCATATGGAAATGAATAAAACAGAAGTGTGGAAATAACCTTGCTGAAACATTTTCTTCCTCTTCATTATGAAAGGAAAGGTTTGAAAAAAAAATAAATAAATAAAGGTGGCACCAATAAGTAAAAACGATTGAGAACAAGAAGATTTACATGGAAGTAGAAGTAGGGAGTGAAGGAGCGTAGCTTGGCATCCCGTTCACAACCTTGTTAGCGTTGTCGGTGTTAATATTTACTGTTTTACTACCCATCATTGATAATCACCCACCGCAACACCATCTTATCTCTCCAACAAGCCGCAATCCGAGGAGGCCTGCGTCCATTTCATGAAAAAATGTTAAAACCCAGCTCAAAAATCCCTATACTCAACACCTATTTCAGACTTCTCAAAGGAACACCAAAATTTCAAGGAAACCCCGAGCTCAGAAAGCAGGAAACAAACGAAACAACTAAAAATCCGTATCATAACATGACTAGCAAAATAACCCACCTCCTAAGAACAAAGTTCACAACAGGTATTAGCTTTCAGAAAGAGCTCTCAAATTTTGAAGAGAAAAAAATGATCAGCGAAAAATTTCGCAAACGAACTAAAATAAAATATTACCAACTTTCCACGGTCCACGGATTGACCAGTACCCTGCTAGAGAAACGGATGGAGGAAGCTAAGCAAAACCCTAACCAGTGAGAAGCAGACGATAAGTACCAGGACTTTTTGACTTTTGATTTCATACAATAAAAATAAATTAATAATTAATTCAGAATATTGTATTTTCGCTTTAACCTGGAAAATTGTTATGCTTTTTTACTTTCTGATTGTGTATGATTATCGTATCGCATACTAAAAAGGAAGAGAACCAAGTCATCTAGTTGATGTTTTCGATTGATTAAAGGAGTGAGAGAGAGAAAAATCGGAAGAAGCGTGACACAGACCTTTCCAATTTCTGTCATACGTCCCTCTCGTCTGAAAACTGAACCCATCCATTTTCAAAGTCACGCATTTTTAAATTCTTCACATTTCTGTTAACTTTACCGCTTTATTTTTTTGTTTTCTTCTTTCCGTGTTTTGATCAGTACTCCCCTGAACGTTAAATCTCTTCCTTTTTTTTTTTTGCAGTTATAAGTCTTTTTTCTTTAAAAATGATGGCTTAAGGAATCAATTCAATCAAAATCAATTTTATATTATTAAATAACTTTTTGTAAGTTTTTCATAAAATTTTGAGTAAATTATTAATTATAGTTTTTGAAAATCTATAATTATTTTAATTCACAAAATTCTAAAATTTTCATTATAAAAAATCAATGTAATAAACAAAGAAATTAAATTAAAATAAATACAAATTTTTAAAGACTAAATTGATATGTTTAATTTTAAAATTAAAAAATTATAATCTTTTAAAAATTTAATCAATAATTTACTCTAAAATTTAGAGTCAATTTAACGTTATTTTATAATCGGTCAATATATCAAAATCAAAATATTACGTATGTTATATTATTATAATCTTTTAAAAATTTAATCAATAATTTACTGTAAAATGTACGTCAATTTAACGTTATTTTATACACGGTCAACATATCAAAATATTATGTATGGTATACTATCAATTATTTTTTGTTTTTTCAGAAGTATCACTTTATTCATTTTGGTGTGAGATTAATTTCGTTAGAGATACCTCAAACTTGCTTCCTTCCTTCCTAGTGACTATTAATTGAATCACACATTGTTGGTGACTGTAAACTATATGATTATATATCTATTATTATTTAATTTTTCTAAATTAGTATTTAAGATCAACATAATTATTATTTTTAATTGAACACTTTGTTAAATGAAATTCACTTTTTATAGTTAAATGTTAAACCATGTTAAGTGTGTGAACATTTTCACCTGTGTCAATTGATTTCTTTTTATATGCCCTTTTTTCAGTTCATACTAATAAAATTTTGTACTCCGTTAACTACCCAAAAAAACTATATTTGATCATATTTTATGCAAATGTGATAGGCAATCATATACAGAATAGTCATAACTTAACAGGTTTCAGTACTTGTATAATTTTAGTTTATGGGATTCATTTATTCATTGTTAAGAAAGAAGCAAGTGAAGAGAGAGTTGAGGAAGGCAATTATAATCAGGTCCTTTGTTTTTTTGGTAAAATTATAATGAGTTCCAGCTCATTTTTAGAGGGATTAGAGGCATAATTATTCTTGTCTGAATTCTCATAACTGGCAGAATTAGTTGGTGTAACAATTTCAGACCAAAAACTTTTGGTCCAACCATTAATTTAAATTAAATTAAAAAGTTGGCTTGTCCATATCCTATTATTTTGTTTGAAATTATGCAAGTTTAAAGAGAGCTTAATTAGTTCTAATTAGCCTCAAATTTAGTTTTACATTCATTTTTTAAGTGTTTATTAACTATTACAAAAATTTTAGGATCAAACTTGTTCGCTTACCCTTAAAATCACTTTGTGACATTGGGGGATCATGTTTACTTAGAACACTCAACTTAAGATTTTCTTTGGATTGGGTCCAGTAGATTTTACCATTCACTTTAAGGAACTTCTCATGTTAAAAATTATGTGTGTATGTGTTTTTGTAATTATTGATTTTTGAGCAAATTTATTTTGTCAATTTTACGGTTCAAACTATTTTATGAATATTGAGTATTTGCACCTCACATATCTTTTTAAGATGAAAATAATTCATTACCTAATGTAACAAGAGGGACGAGTTACAAAGCGAACACGCATGCAGTAAAGTAGTTTAACTAGGTCAGCCTTACATCCCAATGATGTAAGCTCCTTGAAATAGTTTATATCACTAGAACGTCAATATTGACTGTAGTATAAAGTGTTGATAACAATTGGGCATGTGCTAATAATGACCTTTTTTTTTTTAAGAATTGTTATTAATTTATTATTATCAACATTGATCTTATCACCTATAGATACTATGTTCCTGTGACATGTCAAATAGTAGGACTAAAATGATCTTACTCTTGGTGTTAATTGAGGTATTTTATTAAATTAAGAATAATAGAATAAATTTAAATAAATAAATTAGGTAAATTAATCTATTTGATAAATTAATGACACCATATTAAATGAATTTTGGTGGAATAGTGGAACTAAATTGAATTGATTTAAATTATTTGATTTGAATTGATTGAATTGATTTAAATTAAAATTCAATAATAATTGCCTATATTATTTGATTTTAATTGAATTGAATTGAATTGAAACTCAATAACATTAATTGCTATACTATTATTATTATTATTATTATTATTATTATTATTATTATGTTCAATATTAAATAACCATAAATTATTTATATTTCTTACTCTTGTTATATAAATAAATGGTCATTTTAATTGTCATATATTGATCCAGTGTTTGTATTGTTTGTTATTCATATATAATTAGTTTTCATTCTGTATGTGTTGTTGTCACTATTATCTCTCATATAATTTCAGAACATGATTGGCTCTATAATTCTTGCAATAAGTGTTCGAATAAAGTAATGTCAGATAGAAATTAATTTTACTATTAAAAGTATAATGATTATATTTCTTCTATAGTTTCAAAGTTTGCAATTTTTTTAAATGTTTATCAGATGCTACTTCTCAATACATATAATTATCATTTATTAATTTCCTATTTGTTATGAAATTATAGGTTCAAAGTTGAAATGAAGGTCATCGATGATACATGTGATGCTTCATTTGTTGTTTTTGACTGACAGGTGTGAAAATTTTTGCAGTGTTAAACAAGAAAATTTATGAACTTTGTTTATTTGATTAGTAGTGACTCTTTTATTATTGATTATTTTTAATTTTTCAATCTTTTATAAATTTGATCTTAATATAAATTTTTTTTGTGTTGTATAGAAGTCTGGTGATGTTAGTCAGACCCCAAAAAAGTTAAATATGTTTGTTGGAAAGAGGTTTTATTTAGAGTTAGTGTTGATTCACGCAATGTTAGAGGTATCAATTCAGTTTGGTTACTTGCTTAACATATGGCACTGATCTATCCAGTCAATGTGTCATTGATTCTGAAACAAGTCAGTCATATGATAGAGACTTTGATAGCAATGTTACAGGTGACTTGTGGAAGGTTTATATAATTAGATTATTTTGTTTTTTATATGTACATTTTGCTTCTTTATTTTATTTTGTTATTCACTGAATTATTCATATCATGTTATATAGGAATGTAGTTCAAATGTTTCAGAATCTGAAGAAAAAAACACTTCATGTTCCATTATACATACGAAAAGGTCTTTTGCTGAAGTCAACAAAGATGATGATGATTATGATGATTTGAGTGCATTTCAGACGTTTTCTAACGTTAAGAAAGTCGTGAGAATTAAAAAAATTGACGAGTCTATTAAAAATATTGAGTGATTCATAAATATTGTTCTATATATTTTACCTATCACAATATTCTAATAAATAAATTTCATATGGTACTTGGTTTCTTTGTTTTATACCAATATAAAATGTATTCGTTGGGTTTTCTTATTTTTTTTTTCTAAATTAAGTACTTTATTTTTAAATGCACACAATTTAAACATGTATTTTTATTTTTTATTTTTGCTTATATACTTAAATATGTTTAATTCATCTGTTGGATTTTAAAATGAAGTTTAACAAATGTGACTAGGTTAATTATTTATAAATAAAATTAATAAAATTTTATATATCTTCCAATAATAATTATCTTCTCGATGTTGTACGTTGTTTCTCATAATGGCTTTGCAATCGGATATAACAATCTAATGTATTAAATGATGACTGTCAATCTTTTTTCTCAAATGATGGAGTACTTTTTTTTAATTATCTATTATTAACATTTTTAGAAAGTTAAATTAACATTTAAAATTTAAAATGAAGAATCTTATTAAAATGAAAAATCTGACGTATTAATGTAAATGAAAAATCTACTTAAAATGTAAAATTAACATTTTTATGACAATATGACGTATTAAATGATGAATATCAATTGAAAAAATTTAAAATGAAAAAATTATTTAAATTAACATTTTATCTACTCATTAACATAATAATTTTTTTATTGTTTTCAAATATATTGAATTTCAAATGTACTTTCAAATACATTGAATTGAATTATAATTAAAATTCAACAACATTAAATTAATCACATCACATTAAACGTATTAAATAAATTTTGGTAATTAAATAAATAATAATATAAATTAATAATACATTTAATATAATTAATATAATCTGAAACATCATTTATTTGTTTATGGAGTCTTATATTAATTAATACGATACTCTTTAATGTTGTATTCTTATTGGTTTTTTTCTAATTTACTTTTTTCCTAAAATTACTTTTTTTCCTAAATTACCATGTTTTAACCTTGTCTCTTTCAATTCATATATGGATAAATTTTCTAATGTGTCTAATACTATTTCATTTAATACTATTTAATTTTATATCTGTTTATAATCTTTAATGTTAATTCTATATCTGCTTTTTTTCCAATTCATTCAATTCGTTAAAGTACTATAAATAATTAATAATATCAAATATACAAATAGTAATATAAATTATTAATAATTAATTAATTAATATAATCTGAAATATTATTTGTTAGTTAATTAAATTTTCTTAATTATTTTTTCTTAAATTACGATGCTTTGAGTTTGTCTCTTTCAATGCATATTTAATATATACAATTGACTATCTAGCTCATAATATAAATTTTATAAATATGAATGATATAAATTGTTATAAATCGTTACTACATAATTTTGGCATATAATTTTATAATATATTTTTTATAATATAAAGTATAATATTGTAATAACGTATCTAATTCATATACTTGGATTTTACTGAATTATAATACATTATAAATATAATTTAAATTTTAAGATGAAAAATCTACTTAAATTAATATTTTTATTTACTTTTTAACATAATAATTTTTATTGTTTTCAAATATATTTAATATCAAATTGCACTTTTAAATATAGTGAATTGAATTACAATTGAAACTCAACAACATTAAATTAATCACATTACATTAAACCCATCAAATGAATTTTGATAATTAAATAAATAATAATATAAATTAATAATGTAATTAATTAATATAATTAATATATCTAAAACATTATTTGTTGGTTTGTGAAATCTTATATCAACTAATACGATACTCTTTATCAAAAAAATAATTTAATTTAATTTGTTTACAATTATTGTTAATATTTAAGTGGACAAGCTTTAATTAAATATTTAATAATCTAAATAAATGGTATAAATATATTTTATCTAATTATAATACATTATATTATAGATTAAATTACTGTCCTTCAAATTTCCTTTTTTATTTCATGTTATTTATTAAATAATTTGATTTTTTCATTTATATTTGATGTAGATATTCTAAAATATTTGTCTCTTTTACCAACCACTATATGTCTTCTATAAATCAATTATTATTATTTTTATAAGTTACGAAAGTTTTTAGAGTTGTGAATTACCTATATATCACACAGGTCACAACACTGATTTTTATTGTAAAAGTTGAAATTAATGAGAAAAAGGTTAACTTATAAATATTGTAAACAACAATAATAGAGTAAAAATGATGTCTTTATTTGTTTTTCGTAATTTTAGGTTATGTTTGGTAAAAATAGTTAATAAGCTAACTGAGAGTTTAAAAATTAATTTTTAACTAAAAGTTGAAAGCTGTTAAGCTATCTTATTGAATTAGAAGTATTTAGTAAAATTAACTATTGAAGTAACTAATAAATGTAAAATGACATAAAAAGGGCATACTTATATGATATTCTATATAAATTTTATTTTTAGACACAAATAATTTTTAAGTAATTATAATTTCAGGTTTTTTTAGTTAATTTGAACTATTATAATATTTTGTTTAAAGATAAATTTAAAAATTAAATTAAAAGCTGAGTCCTGTATAATGCTAAGGAGGCTGAAGAAGACAGATGATGGATGACGAATGATAGATGACAGATGATGAACGACATCAAAGACGACAAACGATGGAGGACGAAGCATGGGAGTGGGAGGTTTGGCAATTTGAGATTAGGATGTTGTGGGACAAAGTAATGGAACAACAAAGACGAAATACTAGAAAAAATAAAGATAGAATAAGAATTTTAATAAAATAATAAAGATCAAAGAGAAAGAAAAATATAAAATTTATAAGTTTATTAAATAAGCTTATTTACCAAACACATCTATATTAGATATGTATTTTAACTTCTTTATATTATATTTTTATATTCCATTGTTTAGTTGTTATTATATAGTTTTAAATTTTAACCACTTAAAAAATCTTAAAAATCATATATAAAACTATTGTAGTATAGATTATTAAAAAAAAGATACTGAACTTATTGCACCGCATGTATCATTATCAAGACACTCATAATTTCAATTATAACACATCATTAGATTTTGATTTTGCACATAAAGGTGAGAAAAAGGTCTTTAAACTTTTGGCTAAAAGCACAAATCCCAAAAATTTAGGCACTGGATCGCCTCCTGTTCCACAAAAAGAGGAGGTACCCTATTCAATGGTGGCCGTTCATCAATGTTTCATCCTGTGACTGAGCGTACACGACGTGGTGTTCGAGTTTTACCTCTTGTTTAATATTCTTCCTCTAACGACGCTACAGGTCGGCTTCATCAATTGAGAAGTGGATTCATCGAGTTGCAGAGCTTCCATCGTAAAAAATTTTAATCCTTTAGTAAGTTTGCTAGGAGAGGATATACATCATATCACTTATATATAAATATATATAATGGACAAAGAAACTTTAGAATACTGTAAAAAAGAAATCCAAGATCTGTTAGGTAACAAGTTGATTAGAGTCAGTAAATTTCTTTAGAGTTGCTTATCCTTTTATGTTCAAAATTAAACAGAAATAGAGCGAAAAGTCCCTCACATGATCATTAATTACAAACCGCTGAATAAAGTTCTTAGATATACTAGGTAACTATCAATTTAATCCACCCATGTTCAACATATGTTACTCTTCCATCACCTTCATTTATTATAGCTCTGAGTTTGACTTTGCTTCATGGCTTTGCTAGCGTGCTCGCTCGTCGGCGCCAACGCCATCTACACTTATGCTGCCGCAAACTTCGTCTACGACAAATTCACCATCTTCACTGACAAGTTCTAGGGAAAACAAGGATAAGAAGAGGGAAAAGAGAGTCGACTTTGGTTTTTTGGCAACCACTATTTTTGGACTCCTTTTAGTTTTTACAGCAATATGGTATTAGAAAAGGCCAAAACACAGAAAGGCTAAATAATTCAAGTTTATGTTAACCAAAAACACCTTATCATCAATGTCATCCTCCACAATTTCATGCCTCTTTAACGTTGGAAGACCACCTTGAAATATGTCTTTCTTTTGGGTTCAATATGCACTAACTGATCATGGTTCCGTTGTCTTCGTGCTCAAACAACAAAACATACGTGGCGGCCACTTATGTCAATGCAATAGTAATTATGTGAGGTTTTTGTGTGTGTGTATGATATGTATGGTTAATGATTAGTTTGGAAATTATAAGACATATACAGGTATTTGAGTGTATATATATATATATATATATAAATGTATAAATAGGGACCTTTATCATAATAGCAACCTAATTGCATGAGCACTAGCCTTGATACCGATGATGGTTCTGTGAGGGTGAGTCTGAATCATGATAAGGGATTGTTCAGCAATTATGATGGCCTTTTGTGATTTTCCCTATAATATATCTCAATCCAGCACTATCAAATGACATATAATATGTACAAATCCCAATATATATTTCTCTCTGTGTTTTGTTTTGGGCATCTGGTTCGTTGCATGAGATGGGAGAGGATGATGATAGGACTAACCTATATATCGTTATCTATACACACAAAGTAGTGCGTAGTGCTTGAAATGGCTGAGCTTTAGAATTTGGTGTGACTTGTGGCTTGACCAGAACCGTACGAAGAGACCATATGTTGAATCCCAAAATTTAGGGATCAATGCACTTTTAAATTTAACAAAAAATTCTTTTAACTTTTAGAGTCGTGCAAAAAATCCCTTTATGTTAGCATTGTCATTACTTAACCGTTAATTAATGACAACTCAGCAAAATAATTAATATCCAATCAAATAAAATTTGTCCAAGTGTACATTGAGGTGACAATGACATTTTTGACATCTACAAAATTAAAGTTTATTTGAATGAATAAAAGTTTTTTTTTTAAAAAAAAAAGAAAGAAAAGCAAAGCATACTAAGAAAAAAAAAAGTTGCTCCCTCCTCTCTACCCAGTTATGAGTAATTTACAACAGTGGTCAACATTCTTGTTGTTGACATTGTAATTGTAGTTGCTACAAAAGGTCTAGCAATCGCGAAGTTCTTACTTTAAAGTTGACGTTGTAGTAATAATCTCTCTATAACCGGTCCTTCTCTAGAAAAAATTATGAAGGTTATAATGTGTGTTCTGCTGCATTAGTATTTAATTTCGAGACTTAAACAAAGTTCAACCGAGAGTTTGAGGCCTGATTGTTGAGATTAGAGGTTGAATATTTTTCTTGTTAAATTAGAACAGTACTAAAAAATTATGGGCTGAGAATTGTGAGTTAAATAGATGATCAATGGACTAACTCATCTGTGTAATTATATGAATGATTAAATATCTTTGATATGTGTTGTGTTTTTCTACTGTTTAGGCATTTTAATTCCAAGAATTAAAGTTGTTTCTAGCAGAAGAAATTAAGGAAAAAGTTGAGATTAAGATTGAAGTATTATTGGTCAAATAAATGGATTAGATGGAATAACGTTGGACATGATGTTTCTTTAAGCTTATTCTCTTCAATTAGATTGAAAGGGGAGTCTGTATGTTTGTCCCGAGCATCTAACTTTTGGGCCGAGAAATTTCTCTCAAAAAGGGTCTTTCTCAGGTACATTTATTGCAGAGGAAATGATGAGGGCCTAGAAGAGAAATGATATAGATTGAGATGATTGATTATGAGAAAAATAATCTAAAATTTCTTGAGAAATAATTTGGCATCATGAATTTGAAGTCTAAATTGTTGCATGTTAAGAATGATGGAATTATAGGTTTAGAATTGTGAAAAACAGGGCAGTTATTATGTACTCTATTTTTGTGTATTTAGATGACCAAATGAAGTTGATAAAACTTGAAATTTTTATGAAGAGCTCTTGACACCTTATTCAAACCGGAAAGTTTCAAAATCTTTGAATGTGTTTTACCTAGTTAATATCATACAAACAATACCTAATCTAGTTAGGGAACTAATCTGACCAAATGGGAAAAAGGTTTTGTTTCACTATCTTAATGACCTTATTTTGCTCCAATATTTTTATGTCACCTAGAGAAGACAATAAGGTAACCCGCTACCAAATTTCATAGCATTTGGATTAAATTTGGTGGGCCCATGAGTTGGATAACAAAACTTTTATAAATCTAAAACTGCACAGATGATTGGTTACTTATATGGGTCTTATATGGGCCAAATGGCGGAGTTAGCTCCTGAAATTTTTACTTAGTTATTTAATATGTTAAAAAGGACTCCTACTAGTTTTGGTGATTTTTGGAACTATCAATCTTTCCCATAAATTTTCAAAAGATCGGTACCTAAATTTGTCCAGAAAATAGAATGAGTGCAGAATGAGCAAAGTTGTCATAAGTTTTAATTGATTAAATTGGCTTTATTTGCATAATCTCTCTGATGTTACTAATGTAGTATCAATGAGGGACATTTATTTTAGTTGAATACTTATAAAAAATAAAGTTGGAACTGTTGTTTTGTTCGTTGGGTAGCCACCTGAGAGGAGAGCTCTGTTGTGGAAAATTGAGGGTGTCTAGAAGGATTGTTGATGTAATCAAGGATAACCCAATTACAGCCCAAGTAAGGAAGAACACTTTAATTGGGCCTTTAACTCGTGCAAGAGCGAAAATACTTGAATTGGGCTTAATCACATTGTTGAAAGTAGAAGAAGTATGAACAAGATTGCATGTGGGAATCTTGCATTTGTTGAATACAGTTGAAGTTTATTAGCTATGCATTTATTGTCTTTAACATTTAGCTACCTTTGTATTTATTGTCTTTGACATATAGCC
Source organism: Biancaea sappan (assembly GCA_037074585.1). Classification (NCBI taxonomy): domain Eukaryota; kingdom Viridiplantae; phylum Streptophyta; class Magnoliopsida; order Fabales; family Fabaceae; genus Biancaea; species Biancaea sappan. The sequence goes on from CM073492.1 coordinate 36,174,677, forward strand.
TACACTACTTGACTTTTAGTTGATGCATTTAATGCATTAGTTGGAGTCTTTTGTCTTTTGTTTTGAAAACACTCTATAAAAAGGGTCCTTGCCATATGTTGTAGACACTATCCTTGAATCATATATGAGATATTGTCATTTTGCTTTCAAGAGAATTCTTGAGTTATTTCTCTTATCTAACTTAGGTTAGTGGCGAAAGCAATTAGATTTCTTATCACTCACGTTCTTCTTTCTTGAGTGTGGCGAGATCATCCTAGTTCTCTTAGTTGTAGCGCCCCTAGGCTTATCAATTGAGTGATTTGGTTTTTCTTTGTTTGTTTTTTTAACCTATCTAGAAAATCAACTTAGTGTTTTTTCTCCGAAAATCACATCAATTATCTTGTAGATTCTCTATCTTACTTGTCCTATAGGAACTTATATGCGTTTCCTTGATTTTCTAATGTCTATATATAGTAGAGCTAAGTTCTTGGAAGAAGAGGAAAATGAGTCCTTGTGTTGAATTTCTATCTACGTTTAAGTTATCAAAATTATGTCAGGTGAATGGCATTCTTATAGTAGCTATAAACATGTTTGTGTTATACACTCTTAAAGAGTTTTCTTCTTAAAGTGCATCCTTAGATAATGTGTTTTGACGGAATTCTTTCAAATAAAAGTGACCTATATATATATATATACATCTATGAATGTTTACAATTGTTTAAGTATAGCTTCTCAAGGTATGTCTTCACAAATTGCTTTCACGGTATAAAAATGATTATTGGAAATTTTGTCTACGAGATCTAGTGTATATATTGATAAGAAGTGAAATGTTTAAGACTTAAGAAGTTGAAAGAAGAACCCATTATGGAACAACGGTGTTATAGTGACACTGTAGTCCTTGGGTGTGCCTCAGTATCTAGAACCTCAACTAGCAGAGGATTAAGGAGTGTGCTAGCCCTGTGACTAGAGGCCACTCGCGGAAGGGATGCCATATGATATGTAGGGATTGAAGTGAGGGTCACATCAGGTGACTGGTTTGAGGATATGGAGACAATGATATGGGGTACAGAGAGATGGTTATAAAGGGATTATAAAGAGTTTTGATTGAGGTTCCTCTTAGTACATTTCATTTATATATACATATTACTTTCTTTCATTTACAAGTTATAATTCTAAAAACTTATTACCTTATGTTTCAAATGAGCTAAATTTCTTTTGGAAGATCTAAGTTTATGAGTTATTATAAAGTATGATTATTTTATGTTTATTTATTCTTACACGTTTTTTAAATCGATATTTGTTATAGCTTTTTCATCTTTTAAAACTTAATGATTAAGAAGTGGATAAAGTACTAAGAACTTTATGATTTCTTCTAGAACTTGTATTACCTAGTTTTTGTGAAAGGGCATGTTTTTGACCTGCTATACTTTGTCACTCAATGAGTTTTTTAGCCAACCCCATTGCTTTTTTTTTTTTTCACAGTCAGATAGTTAGATTTAGAGACTTCTACTATTGGTAAGTGCTGATAAGGATTAATCTGGTAATGCCCAACTTGTGTCTTGGGCTGATATGTTCTTTATCCTTTTTTATTTATTATATGTGTCGTTTGTATTCTAGTATGAGCTTTGTAATCCCATAGGCAGTATTATGTACCTTGTGGGTTGGTGTCCTTCATGAATGAGTTTTAAGAATGGTTGTTGAAATTGTGATATGAGTTAGGAAGTAATACATGTTATATGACTTTGTATCTCAATTTTTTAGATGAACTATGACATGTTATTGTTTAATGTGTCTCTTTTTCATCTGGGTGACGAATGTTAGCAATTGTAGAATGAAATACATTATGATAGAATGTGGATTTGATATGAGATAAGTGTGTTTTGTGTGTGTGTATGTGTGTGTATATTGTATGTTGAGGATGAGATAATGTAATATTCTAGTCTTTTGGGATGTCATTAGTTTTGGAATATGAAAATTTTACTATATCAAAATTGTTGGAATTATTTTATTTTTATATGTGCTACTATATTTTCATAATAGAATTGAGGTGGCTTAATTAAAATCTATTTTTGTGATTGAGTTATTACTGTTGAGACCAAATTATTGCACATAATTGTGTTTAAGATCTAATTTGGATTCATGGGAAAGGCAAGTGTACTAATAGCTAGTGCCCAGGCGCCAAGACCTTAACTCTCGGCCTGGCACCAGATAGTGTGACGCCTCAGGCGCCACACAGGGTGCCTAAGGCGCCAACCCCTGAACTCTCTGTCTGAGCTTTGAACATGGCGCTGATAGAAATGGCTAGCACCCAAGAGGGGGGTGAATTGGGTTTTAAAAAAAATTGCGAAGACTTGATGGAAGTTTAAGAAGTTTTAAAAACAATGCTAAGCTTTTTATGAAAGTAAAATAAGTATGATCAAGATGAATAAATATAGAGTACAATTAATCAAAAACAATTAAAGAGATGAATGAATATAAAATGCAAGAAAGTAAAGAACATATAAATAATTAAAGAGCAAGGGAAGAGAAAATCAAACAGCGAGATTTATACTGGTTCGGCTTAAACCAAGCCTACATCCAGTCCTCAAGATAACTTCTTGAGTGTTTCACTATAGACCACAAGTTTATGCAATTGGGCACTTGTAAGCCACTACAACATAGAGATCTTTTCTTCCTCAAGGGTGTCTCTCCCCCTTACAATGTGTTTTCTCTCAAACACTAACTCAAGTAACCAATCCTTGAGCAACTAAATTTGAAGGCTTAAGGAAAATAATGGTGGACACTCTCAAAGTGTAGATAACGCAAAAATTAAGCTTAGAAGATTTCTCTAGCAATTTAGAGAGAATGAAACCTAAGATAATATGAGAAATGAACAATTGAAGCTTGATGTAAATGGTGTTGTGAAGTCCCCTTTATATAGTGAAACCTTGCTGCTACAGTGACTGCTTTAGTCAAAATTGCTACAGTAAGCTTCATCATCATTTTTCAACCTTTCTACAACAACCAAAAAAACTTTATCAATCTTTTTCAACAATCAATATTCTTTTTCAAATTTGCTACAGTAAAAAGTATTCTTTTTCAAAGTTTATTACAACAACCAATAAACTTTATCATACTTTTTCAACAATCAAAATTCTTTTTCAAAAGTGGTACAGTAAAAGATATTCTTTTTCAAATTATATTACAACACCTAATAAACTTTATCATACTTTTTCAACAATCAAATTTCTTTTTCAAAAGTGCTACAGTAAAAGATATTATTTTTCAAATTATATTACAACACCCAATAAACTTTATCATACTTTTTCAACAATCAAATTTCTTTTTCAAAAGTGCTACAGTAAAATATATTCTTTTTCAAATTATATTACAACACCCAATAAACTTTATCATACTTTTTCAACAATCAAATTTCTTTTTCAAAAGTGCTACAGTAAAAGATATTCTTTTTCAAATTATATTACAACACCCAATAAACTTTATCAAAAATCAATTTATATTACTATATATAAATATATAAAGCATTAAATATATTTGGGCCAAGAAAAATTGAATCATGCATTTGGGCCAATAAGATTAAATCATACATTTGGGCCAAGAAAATTAAATCATACTATTTGGTCTAAGAAAGATTAAATCATACATTGGGCCAAGAAGATTAAATCATACTATAATTCTCACATATTTGTCATCATCAAAACTTATAGCATAATACATTAGGGCTAACAGGCGCCCCAGGTGCCATACAGGGCGCTCAGGCGCTAGGTCGCGTGAAGCCACTTATATACCAGAAATGATCATTTTCTTTCCCATTTTTCTGGTCTCTATTTCTCTGTTCATACTGAAATTTCTTTTCTCTGTTGACTGAAGATTCATCTAGGCTCCTTCCAATCTTAGTAGAAAACACAAGGTAAGCAAGCTTTAAGTTCTTGAAATTCATTTTCTCTTCCTCTATTTCTTCTTCTCCTTATCTATAAACCCTAGGTCAAAGAGGTACAAAAATTCTAGTTTAGTAAAACATAAAGTGATTATTATGCCATAAATTCATGATTTGTAAGACTTTTAGAAATCTTTCTCCATATAAAGGATGGAAAAGAAGAAGAGAGAGTTTTAGGTTGAATTACTTCTGAAATGGTCATAATATATTTTTGGCTATTATTATTATTTTTTCTGCACTTTAGAGCAGTAATATTGGGCATTATGCTGGTTGAATAATCCTGTAAGGTGGCTAACAGTTTGGACAGTAAAACAAAGCAAATTCTGTAGAATTTGCTGCTGTTTAGTAGCTGGATAACATAAGGAAATTTTGCAGAATTTTTGCAGTAAAACTCCCTTATTAGGATAGTACAAATACTTCTTATATACTCTGTTCTACTTGTAAGAAAGTCCAACTCTAATGTATTCTTTATTTTTCATCTTATTTTCATTTTAGGAAATCTTTGGGAGTTATTTCCTAGCATTTCCCATAATTTAGCTGCAAAAACAAAGGTAGTTAGTACCACATTCGAGGTGAGTGTGATGACATTATCCTAACTACACTTTTTCAAAGGTATTATCATCAGGTATTATAAAGAAAATTCGTGAAGTTGAACTTAAGTAGCATGTTATGTATTCATTTTAAGGGACTTATATTCCTTGTATTTATAATAATTTGTAAAGCATTATGGATCTCAAACCTTTCGTTCGATTAAATAGAAATTCTTATAGAACATTTAAAGTTGATGTTAATACTACTGTTGTTATGTTGAGCTTGTGTGAATACTTGTATGATGATTGAACATTATTATTATGATGTTTTTGTGGTGGTGCACCCCATGGGAGAAGTTAGAGGAGCTATAAGGGTGGAGTACCCCTTTCGTGGAGAGATAAGGGCAGATGCGGCCAAAGGGCCGCGAGTAACGATCCACTGGTACTGTAGACGACCCAATTGGTATGAGATTTATGCTATGCACTGTATGATTTATACTATGTTTATCATTCGTAACTGATGTAAGTTATAATTCTTGATATCTTTATTATACTAAATGATAAATTTATTTTTGATAGGCCATCTTTAGAATATGATGTAAAGGTTTTTGTAGCCCTAAATTTTGTCTATATATAATGGATGCCCCATTACACTGCTCACTACACTAAGAGTTCATTACCTATAAGCTTTCTGGCATCAAACTTCTCCTTCCGTACAACCTTTATAGCTCAGAAAAATATGGCCGGCAATAAATCTTTCAATTTAAACTTTGAAGCTGGCAAGGTAGAGCTGGATCTAAATCTTAGCCTAGAGAATTATAAGAATAAGAGATCCATGGAAGAGTCACCAGAGGCTAAGAAAAGAAAAAGGGATGTAGTAGAGCTAGAGGATGTTAGCACAGTAACATCTTCTAATAATGAGCTTGCGCTTATGAGACAAAAGATGGAGGACTTGGAAAGATTGATAAACCGCCACTTTGAGGACCAGGGGAGATTGATAAATCGTCTCTTTACAGAACAAGAGAAGCTTTTGAATCATCATTTTAGGGAATTGGCGAATAGAGTTGATAGACATTCGATGTTTGCAACTCAAAATTTTCGTGACCAACAAGCGAGATGTATTGACTGTATGAATGAAATGACTTCTGCACTTCACCAAATTTCCCAGACGTTTCTTCCAAAAACTCTTTCTAGGCTGCAACGATTAGCTTCCTCCTTAAGCTTGTTGCCTGTAGCTTATGTAATAGAAATAAAATTTAAGTTTTCGAATATTCTTTTGTTGAGGTGATTCTTTTATTGAAGGAACTTGAGAAATGAAAAAAAATGGACTTGTTATATTTTGTACTTGATTGTGAAAATTTCAAAAGAGAGAATGAGATATAGACAAAATATTTGCATTTGTTTCAATCTTGAGTTTTGAATTCGGAGGACCAAATTCTATTAAGGGGGGAAGAATGTAATATCCCAAGAATTTATATGAATATTTAAAATCTATTTGAAGTTTATTGAAAAATTTAATTACATGAAAAATGTTTTTTTTGAATTAGTGAAGGAAATTTGGGAATAGAAATTTCAAAATTTTAATTTGAGAAATTTTTACAAATTCTCAAGGACTAATGTGAAAAGAAAAGAAAGTATAGAGAACTTTTGAGAAATGACCAAATAGGAACCCGAGAAGAAGAATGAGCTTATAGGAATGCGTTATGAGTCCGGTACCGAAAGGATCATGGATTTGAGGTTAAAGTGGAGTCTGAGACATCGAGAGGGATTAAAGTGAACAAATCTTATAAGCTAAGGTGGCTATGAGCGATTTTATCGAAAAAGAAATGGGTGGGGTCCACGCGTATACACTTCTCTCTTATTCTTTTCTTTCTCTCATTCTCCCGTAGCTTCCTCACTTTCTCTCTCTCGGTTATGCGTCGAATTTCTTCATCAATCATTTATGCAATTTTTGCATGGGAAAGGAAGCTATGAAAGTTAGGATGATTGGTAAGTTGATGTTCTTCTTCTTCTTCCTCTTATTACAAGACCAAATCCTTGGTTATCATTTTGCAAAATTTTTGTAGAATATTTTAATGGATGAATTTAAGTGTGGATGTTAATCTAAAACATTCGTAGGTGGTTTATGATATTATTAGAACAAGAAATTTGGAGAAAACTAGGAGAAATTCGTAGAATTTGGATATTTGAAAAAAAGTTAGTGTTCTTAATGAAAATTTGAGATTTGAGCTTGGATTGTTGCTAAAAATTGGGGGTTTTAGTGTTAAAACACTCCTTAAACATTAAGAATGAAAACCCATGGAAGAAACCAAAAGAAATGTTGTTTTAGATGTGATTTTAGGATTTTTGGATGAAGAACACGAAGAACATCCAAAAATTTTCCCCAGAAATTACTGTTTATCGGAAAAATTTTTCCAGATTTTCTCGGCTACTGTAGCATTGACTCGGTCAACGTTGCTGTATCATTGACTCGGTCAACGTTACTGTAGCTACGTTGACCGTTGACCGTTACTGTAGCATCAGTTTTTTTTTAAATATCGTTGAAAAGCTCTTTGAGTCTAGTTTCCAATGGTATAAGTTTTATCTGGATATTCATTACCAGTTAGGAGTTATGATTTGAGAAGTAAGTGAAGGTCGGGAATAGTGGTAGAAAATTTCTCTATTTCGTAACCCTGATGGTTTTTATCTGGTTACAATAGGAATGGTCAAAGTGCAAGATGGGAGTGGCGAGAGCGTGAAATCCAGGTGAGTGGGTTAATACTTGCTATGATTAAATATCTTTGTTATAGACTTTATGCATCATAGTGAAAATATGTTATATATCCAAGTTTGAAGAGGATGATAACTCAAATATATATATTTATATGTTTAAATTATATTGTGCTTGAATGAGACGATAAGACATAAACAATTGTGGAACTTGCCTGGTGATTCCTATTTTCTCATGAATTGAGGTTATATGATGGATTGTGAATGGCATGTGAACTGAGTTGAAATGTGTCATACTCTGATTATTGAGTTCATCTATATGCGGATAGTTGAAGTATGTTATTGTTGAATAATTGATCTATATTATGGATTATGTTGTGACTTGAATTGTAAATGACTGAGTTGTATATGTGGCTCATGATTATGATTGAGGATGCTCTTAGATGTGATTGTGATTGTGTTTGACTATAAAGGAAAGGCATGGTGGTGCACCCCATGGAGAAATCTACGTGAAGCTATAAGGGTGGAGAATATACATAGAGCGATAAGGGTGGATGCGGCGGGGGCCGCGAGAAACGATCTAGAGGTACCATGGACGACCCGATTGGTACGGAAAATGTGTGAAATTGATTTCACTATTTGCTATTGTGAATTATTTAAATTATGTTGAAATGTATTTGATTTACTTGGATATTGTTGTGAAGTATTATGAATTATATTATATTATATTATGATCGATTCGTATGATTGCTGCATGTTATCATTATGATGCATGATATTTTTTTGTCATAGTGTTGCGTTGTTTGCTCACTGGGCACGTGGTTTGCTCATACCCCTCTTATTAACATTTTTTTCAGAGTTGACAGCTGAAGGTAAATATCTGTACAATGAATTATGGATCCTTAGCCCATAATTACCTTTTCATTTGTTCAGGATAAAGGTATAATAGTTAAATTTTATTCTAAGTTGTATAAATCTAGAAATATCTGTAATCGGGTAGGTTCATTCAGTGATGTAATGTGAATGACTGTAGTGTGTATAGAGAACTCGGTTTGGTTGCATGAAAAAGAATGGTATGATGCTTAAGAGAAAGATAGGCTTACGAAGGTGAAATGAAATTCACTTTCCGTGCCGGTCACGTGCTCAGATTTTGGGACGTGACAGATTTGGCCTCAAATCCAAGTCTTCTTTATCTTCTAAGTAAGGAGGAAGATCCCTCACATTGAAAGTAGTAGAAACAACATAGTCTTCAGGCAAATTAATTTTGTATGCATCATCATTTACCTTGTTTATGATACAGAAAGGACCATCTGCCCTTGGCATTAATTTAGACTTCCTTTGGTTTGGAAATCTTTCTTTTCAAAGATGAACCCACACTAAATCTCCAGGACTAAATTAAACAAAATTTCTCCTCTTGTTAGTAGTCTTCTCATAGATGGAGTTCTTCTTTTCAATATGTTGTTTAATGTTTTCATGCAACTTCTTTATCATGTTAGTCTTCCTTTTTCCATTTATGCATTCTCGAGCCTCAAGTGGTAATGGTACTAAATCAAGTGGGCTCAATGGATTAAACCCATAAACTACTTCAAAAGAAGAGTGTTTAGTAGTACCATGTACACTTCTATTGTAAGCAAATTTAGCATAGACCAATCATTCATTCCAACTTTTCAAGTTTTTGCCAATGATAGTTCTTAGCAAAGTAGAAAGTGTTCGGTTCACCACTTCAGTTTGCCCATCAGTTTGTGGGTGACAAGCAATACTAAAGAGCAACTTTATTCCCAGTTTCCTCCATAAACTCTTCCAAAAGTAACTAAAAAATTTAGTGTCACGATCTGACACAATACTCTTTGGAATGTCATGAAGTTTTACAATTTCTTTGAAAAACAAATTGGCAATGTGCACAGCATCGTCGATTTTATGGCAAGGAATAAAATGAGACATTTTCGAAAAATAATCAACAACAACCATGATTGAATCTTTACCTCTTTGTGTTCTTGGCAAGCATAGCACAAAATTCATGCTAATATCAATCCAAGGTTGATTTGGAACAGGTAAAGGCATATAAAGTCCATGGGCTGCTTCCTTGCTCTTTGCTTTATTGCAAGCAATACACCTCTTAATCACATGATGCACATCTCTGATCATGTTAGGCCAATAAAAATGCTCTTTTAGCATCTCCAATGTCAGTTTCACCAAAATGCCCAGCCAATCCTACCCCGTGAGCCTCTCATGTAAGTAATTCCCATATAGAACAGTTTGGAATTACAAGCCTCCCCAAGCGAAATAAGAAACGTTCAAATCTATAAAATCCCTTATATGTCATTTTCTCACAAGCCAGATAAGTTCCAGCAAGTGTTGAATCTTCCATGTAATGGTCTTTAATAGATTTAAATCCCAACAATTTAGCATTCATCATGGAAATTAAGGCATATCTCCTTGATAAGGCATCTGCAACAATGTTGGTTTCTCCCTTTTCTCCCTTCTTATACTTCAACAAATAAGGAAAAGCTTTAAGAAATTCTACTCACTTTGCATGTCTTCTATTTAGCTTGCTCTAACCTTTCAAGTGTTTGAATGATTCATGGTCTGTGTGAATTACAAATTCTTTTGGTAACAAGTAGTGTTGCCACGTTTCAAGAGCTATAATTAAAGAGTAGAACTCCTTATCATAGGTAGAGTAGTTAAGATTGGCTCCACTCAACTTCTCACTAGAATAAGCTATGGGACACCTTTCTTGAATAAAGTATAGCTCCAATTCCTACTCCACTAGCATCACATTCAATCTTAAAAGTCTTAGAAAAATTAGGCAAAGCCAATATTGGTGCATTGCATAATTTTTCTTTGATAAGCTCAAAGCTTCTTTAGGCTGCATCACTCTATTTGAACTCATTTCCTCCTTTAATACATTCAGTTATGGGTGCTAAGATAGTGCTGAAATCCCTTACAAATCTTCTATAGAAGGAGGCAAGCGCATGAAAACTTCTTATTTCAGATATGGTTCTTGGAATGGGCCATTCTTTGATAGCTTTCACCTTTTCTTCATCAACTCCCACTCCTTGCTGAGATATTACAAAGCCAAGAAAAATCACATGGTTTTGACAAAAGTAGCATTTTTTCAGATTAGCATAGAGTTTTTCCTTTCACAACACTTCCAATACTTCCTTCAAATGTTGCATATGCTCCTCATAACTTTGACTATAGATCAAAATATCATCAAAATATACCACAACGAATTTTCCAATGAAAGATCTAAGCACAATTCATCAATCGCATAAATGTGCTAGGGGCATTAGATAGCCCAAATGACATTACCATCCATTCATAAAGTCCATGCTTTGTCTTGAAGGCTATCTTCCACTCGTCTCCCTCTTTCATTCGGATTTGGTGATAGCCGCTTTTCAAGTCAATCTTTGAAAACAACTTAGAACCATTCAGCTCATCCAACATGTCATCTAGTCTGGGAATTGGGTAGCGGTATTTGATGGTAATCTTATTTATAGCACGGTTGTCCACACACATTCTCATAGAGCTATCTTTTTTAGGGACCAATAATGTAGGCACAGAATAAGGGCTCATGGATTCCCTCACATAACCCTTTTCAATCAACTCATCAACTTTCCTGTTGAGCTCTTTAGCCTTCTCCAGATTCATTCTATAAGCTGGTTTATTTGGTAATGCAGCATCAGGCACCAAATCAATTTGATGCTCAATTCCTCTCAAGGGTGGCAATCCCTTAGGTAGCTCATTCGGAAAGATATCTGCAAATTCTTCTATCAACTCTGTCACAAGCTTAGGAAGCTTTTCTGTAAGTTCTGGGTTCAGCTCTTTGAGAATTAGCAATAATACGAAGTCATCCCTTTTTATTACCTTCTTTAACTCATTCTTAAAAGCAAAACAACTAGGCTTTTTCTCCTCGATTACATCCTTCTTCGACTGTACTTATATTGGCTTTAAAGGTGCCAACACAATATTCTTTCCATCCTTCTCAAAAGCGTAGGTGTTTTTGAAGCCATCATGTAGTGCTCTTCTATCAAATTGCCACGGCCTCCCAAGTAGAAGATAACTAGCATCCAAAGGGATTATGTCACACAACACCTCATCTTTATAATTCTTCCCTATAGTGAAAGGTACCTTTACTTATTTGGTAACCTTCATCTCACCATGATCATTCAGCCATTGCAGCTTGTATGGACGGGGATGATTGATCATAGGCAGCTTCAATTTGGCAACCAAGGTGGTTGAAGTAACATTAGTGCAGCTCCCACTATCAATTATTACGTTACAAACTTTGCCTCCGATAGTGCACCTTGTTTGAAAAATATTCTCCCTCTGTTTTTCTTCTACCTTAGCTTGGATATTCAAGGCACGTCTAATAACCAAGGCAGCACCTTCATCAGCATACTCAACACTTGTCTTTAGAATATTCTTCCTCTTCACATGCCTCTACAATATCCTCATCTTCACTCTCTATTTTCCTTTGTTTACCCTTCAAGATCATCACTCTTCTATTAGGACATTTGGATGCTATATGGCCATGACCTAAGCACTTGAAGTACTTAATGTCCCGGCTTCTTTTAGAGAGTTGGTTGTCTTCTTTCTTCTCCTTCCCCTTAGAACTTTCAGTTTTGTTTGCCTCCTTCTTTCATATCTCCTTATTACTCTCTTTGGTAGTGTTTAAGGTTTGAGCAAGTGTTTGGAAAGGTTTACTCCCCAATGGTTTAGACACTCTATTGTTTCTTCCATAAACTCTCTTTTTTGTCTCTCCACCTTAATTGCTAATCTAGTTACATCTTTTAAGAAAACATAATTATGCAATTATACCAAGTCAGCAACTTCTTTGTTCAAACCACCAAAAAATCGAGCTATGGTTTGCTCTTGGGGTTCATTTAGCTCACATCGAATCATCAAAGTTTCAAATTCTTTAACATAATCTTCAATACACATACCTCCTTGCCTCAAGTTTTGAAGCTTAAAATAAAGCTCTTGCTTGTACTAATCAGGTACAAAACGCCTCTGCATGAGCCTTTTTATCAATCTCCAATTTTGAACTTCCTCCTCTTCATCTCTTCTTCGTTGATTCTTCAAATTTTCCCACCATAGATTCGCATAATCAATGAATTCAAGGGCTGCAAGACGGCATTTGGTAGCTTCTAAATATTCTTGATATTAAAAAATCTTCTCTACTTGTTGCACCTACTCCAAATATTCTCCAGGAGAACTTGTTCCTTTAAATTAAGGAATCTTCATTTTGATGTTGGCATCATGTTCTCTCTACTGCCTTCTTTGCCTAGGTTGTTCACCTTCTTTAGCTTCAGATTCTTCTCCATGGTGTTCAACATAGGCTCCTCTTCTTAGTTGTCGTTGTTGTAGCTCTATAAATCTAGCCATTTGAGTGGTTAGTTGAGCTATTTGTTCCATCATTTCTTCTTGACTTCTTTGTCGGCTAACAATTTGAACTTGTTGTAGGCTAAGCCCAAGAGAAACTTCAGAACTATTTTCCCTTTTCATAGTGATTTGTAGTTACTAGTTTAAGTTTGGTGAAGGGTAGGTTCACTCTCTAAGTGTTTACACTCAGATTAACAATGAACAATAGCGATGAAAAAAAAATTTTAATAAAAGAGCTAGAACAATGTAGAACAATACAAGAACAGAAATAAGAACAAAGATGAACAGACCAGAAAATTAGCCCTCCATGTAGGTGGCAGTTTACAAAAATAAGGAAAACTAAGCCCTCCATGTAGGTGACAAAATACAAAATAAGAAAAACTAAGCCCTGCATGTATGTGGCAAAACACAAAATAAAATGTAGAAAAATTAAGCCTTCCACGAAGGGGCAAAACACAAAACAAATAATAGAACCTGATTTGAAGTGGCTCTGATACCAATATGATGTGATTTCCGGAGGGAAAACACTTAGTTGATTTTCTAGATATGTTGAAAGAAAGAAACAAAGAAAAACAAAATCACTCAATTGATAAGCCCAAGGGCGCCACAACTAAGAGGACTGGGATGATCTCGCCACACTCAAGAAAGAAGAATGTGAGTAATAAGAAATCTAGTTGCTCTCGCCACTAACCTAAGTTAGATAAGAGAAATAACTCAAGAATCCTCTTGAAAACAAAATGTCAATATCTCATATATGATTCAAGGATAGTGTCTACAACATATAGCAAGGACCCTTTTTATAGAAGGTCTCCCAAACAAAAGACAAAATACTCCAACTAATGCATTAAATGCATCAACTAAAGTCAAGTAGTGTAGGCTAAATGTCAAAGACAATAAATACAAATGTAACTAAATGTTAAAGACAATAAATGCATAGGTAATAAACTCTAACTATATTCAACAAATGCAACCTTCCCACATACAATCTTGTTCATACTTCTTCCACTTTCAACAATGTGGTTAAGCCCAATCCAAGCCCCTTAGCTTTTGCACAAGTTAGAGACCCAATTGAAATGTTCTCCCTTACTTGGGCTGTAATTGGGTTATCCTTGATTACATCACCTAATTATTAGTTAGAGCACAACTTTATTTCCTTAATTATATTAGAGAAAACACTCAAACGCTATGGTTCGACTATAGCTTAGTCCTTCATTTAGGCTTCTGCCATAAGATAATTGCTCCAACCCCTTAGACAACATGATTAAGTACTTTTTATCATTATCTTTGTTTTTCTCCTAATATTATGAATTTTTATTTTTTATAATTTTTTGATGATATCTCGGGATCCTTGTAATTCCTCTCATCCTTTTGGGAAATTAAGATGGGAAAGATTTTCACTTCATTAATGAGATTAAAGACAAGAATGAGAAACAGCCGTTTGCACAAGGACTGGAGAATTACTCTCTACCCTCAAACTTGCCCTATTGCTACCCTAATATGTATCAAGATCTTATCAAGTTACAACAAAGGTGACAACAACAAGCCTTACAAACAATAAGGAAGATGAGTAGGAACATTCAAATGATGAATAGTCAGCAAAGGAGGATTCAAACATTTAATCATTTTTATAATTAAATTGAAACAAATGCTATTATCTTGGTAATAAAATGAATGCTTGATTTTTTTAAAAAAGATTAAATTAAATCAATTATAATCTTTGAATCATTAAATGTACTATGTACTTTGTATTGTATATAAATATAAGCAACAAAAATATTCATCCTAATTCAGCTATATATGTTAAAATAATTATGACATTCATTATTTCTATTATTAAATTTTGATTGGTACATAAAAGTGGGGATATGTAGAATGTTGTTAATAATGCTTCTTTATTTATTCTATTTTTTATGTTAGCTTTCTTTTTTAAAAAAAAATGAAATTTGAGTTGTTCTACTTCTACAATCAGTCTTCAGTACTCGATTAAATAAGGGTTTGGGCTTTTCGCCGGTACTGGGCCTTTGCAAGAAGAAACCAAGATCACCAACTGTAACTATGATTATGAGCAACACAAATGGGATAAAACATGGGCCTGCACTCACCTGAAGTAACCATGTCTTAAGCCCATAGGCCCTGTGGCAAGTAATAGGCTAGGACTCTCGCGTTAGGCAACCAACAAAAAGAAAATGGAAAACAACTCCTTATTTATTTTTGGTTAAATTATTCTTGGCCTGTATGTTTCACTTAATTTTTAATTTGGCCTTATAGTTTAGAAAATTTATAAATGAGTCTACAAAATTTTAATTTAGTCCATATTATTATATTTTTGTGAGTGTTTCATTAAATTTTGTTGACATAGCTAACCATGGGCATACTAATATTATGAATATATATACATGATTTATATCAAAAAACAAAAATAAAAGGGTAGATAATTAAGTGAAACTAATTTACATGTGCATTAGATATGACGTAACTCATGTTAAGTAATTTGAACGAATAAACTTAAATTATACATATATATATATATATATATATATATATATATATATATATATATATATCGAATGCTAAGACAATACATATGTAGTCTTATTACCAAAATTTAATTTGTTAAGTCATTTTTCGTTCTTCTAGCTTTATTGAACTTTTAATTTGATTTTATATTTTCAAAAATGATATTGAGTTCTTATAATTTTATAAGTTTTTAATTTAATTCTTATCGTTAGTTTAAATTAATTCTGTATATGTGAGTCAATTTTACTTCATTATCTACTTTTATATTTTTGGTTGGCATACATTTTAGACATTTTATTTTGTCTAGGTAAAAAAAAGACAAAAAGATAATAAGAAAAAGGTCTTTAAAAAAAATAAAAGGTCTCGGAGTCTAGGATTAAAAATGTTTTTCAAATGGGTAAATTTAGAAATTCCAAGATTTTTGGGTTTGGAGCTCAAATTTTAAGAAAAATCATCTTGCAAGCAATTTCATAATTTAGGGTTAGATTTGAAAAAGATCAATTTGAAAATCTCAAAAAGTTTTGAAGTTGAATTGCAAAAAGGATCATTTTGAAAGATTCCAAAAGTTTGAGGTAAATTTGAAAAAGGACTTGATTGAAAATCCAAAAATTTTTAGGATCATCTTATGGAAAGGATCAATTTGAAAATCTCAAAATTTTGAAGTCAAATGAGAAGAAAGGATTATTTTGAAAGATTCCACAAGTTTGGGGTAAATTTGCAAAAAGGAATATTTTGAAAGATCAAAGGGTTTTGGGGTAAATTTGAAAAAGGGATTAATTTGAAAATCTCAAAAATTTTGGATTCAATTTGCAAAAGGACTACATTGAAAATTTCAAAAGCTTTGGGGTAATTTTGCAAAATGGATTGATTTGAATATCTCAAAGTTTTTGGATAAAAGTGAAAAAGGACTATTCTGAAAATTTCCAAGTTTATAAATTTTCAAAAATTTTGTGGGTCCAACTGCATAGTCAAAAAGATGGGGCTAATTTGGAATTTTTGAAAATTGGGGCCAAAATGAAAATTAGGCATGAAACTAGGACTATTATGAAATTTTAAAAGTTAAGACGGATCAATCTGAAAATAAGGTCTCAGATAAGCCAAAAAATAAAATAAATTTTTAAATTATTATCTTTTTAATTTAAAAGAAAATCAGAATTACAAAATTTAATATTGAAAAAAAAGGCATCTGAGGTAAAATGAAATCCATATTAATTTCAGAAAAAATTCTCAAATTTTAGAACATTGAGTGTTCTAGTTATAATTATAGTGTTTATAGATTTTGATAGAAAATAAAAACACATTATAAACAAATGAATAAGAGCGTTGTAACATCCCAAATATATATATATATATATATATATATATATATATATATATATATATATAAAGTAAAATAAAATAAATAATTTAATATTTAATAAATTAGGTGTAATACCCGTAAAAAAAAAATTATGTCTACTTAAATTTTTACGTAAATTTTATCTTGGCTGTGTATGATGTTGAAAATATGAATTTTCAATTATAAATTGAATAAATTGTGAGATATAATGAATGGTACGTTATGGAATTTATCCTATTAAGTAAAATACAATTCAAAAGTGGAATTTAGAATGTATAGCTGAAAGTGAGACTGGTAGATGTAATAGTATATGAGAATGGTAGATGAAAACTGGTAAGTGAAACTGGTAGATGAAATAGTATAAGAGAATGGTAGATGAAAACTGGTAGATGAAATAGTATAAGAGAATGGTAGATGAAAACTGGTAAGTGAAACTGGTAGATGAAATAGTATAAGAGAATGGTAGATGAAAACTGGTAAGTGAAACTGATAGATGAAATAGTATAGGAGAATGGTAGATGGAATAGTAGCAAATAGTACCATAACTTCTCCTATAAATAGGCCCTTCCATTTCACTTCTAAACACACACCTTCAGATTCTATTCTCTCCTCTCCTCTAATTCTTCTGATTTTGGTGTTAAGATTCTGAGTTATTATAAAAGTCATCCTTTATAGCTTGGATTCGAGGTGAGGGAATATTCTACTATGCTCTTTTAAATTCTTATAATAATTTAGAGGTTAAATTCTTAGTATGCTCTGTGGTTGCGGCCTTAGCTGATCTTCCATATCAGAAAGGAACTAACCTCGATTGTTTAAGAATTATTTATTGATTACTAAGATACTGTGATGGTACTATATTTTTACAAATACCTGTGTGATAAGTTCTTAGTATGCTCTGTGGTTGCGGCCTTAGCCGATCCTCCACATCAGAAAGGAATTATCCTCAGCTACTTGAAAATTATTTCTGATTATCGCATAAATAAATAGTACCATACCGTAAATAGTATTATATAGTACATATGAACAGTGCTGTATTTATGAATAGTATTACACTGTACAATATCATACGTACATATGAACAGTGACATATTTATGAATAGTATTGTACCGTATTTGTGAATAGTATTATACCGTACTTATGAACAGTACCATATTTATGAATAGTATCATACGTACATATGAATAGTGATATAGTCATGAATAGTATCGTATCATATTTGTAAATAGTATTATACCGTACTTATGAACAGTACCGTATTTATGAATAGTATCGTACGTACATATGAATAGTGATATATTCATAAATAGTATCGTACCGTATTTGTAAATAGTATTATATCGTACTTATGAACAGTACCATATTTATGAATAGTATCATACGAACAGTGACATATTCATGAATAGTATTGTACCGTATTTGTAAATAGTATTATACTGTACTTATGAATAGTATCGTATTTATGAATAGTATCATATAGTACATATGAACAATATCATACGTACATATGAACAGTGATATATTCGTGAATAGTATCGTACCATATTTGTGAATGGTATTGTACGTACATGTGAACAGTGCCATATTTATGAAGAGTGTCATATACTATATATGTGAACAACATCACATACATGGGTAGTATTGTGTGTAAGGTTGAATTATTGTTATGTTTGTGATTGATGGAGAATGTTACGGGGACGGGTCCCTGTGTGGGAGGAAAAAGGGAGGAGCAGGAGATAATAAGGGTGGCAAATCATGTTAAACAAAAATTTGTTCCAATACAAAGAGTATTGAAAATATAGGGGTGAAATAAGGGAGGCATTTATGAAAGCAGTAATAAGGGAGGATGCGGCAGGGGCCGTGGGACAACGACCACCTTATGTGGATTGGACCCGAAAAATGTCTGGGAATTTAATTTGGAACTATATGATATGTTTTGTGATTTTATATGATTGTTTCTTATGTTTGTGATAGAATAATATATTTCCTCACTGAGTAAAATATACTCATGCCATTCCTCCCCTCACAGATTCTCAAGAAGAAGTAGACGCACAACCAGCTAATCGTTCGAGTCCTCAACCCCATTGATCGGGGGTAAAAATTTGTTATTATGTAAAACTTTATCAAAAGTATTATAGTAGTAGCTCTGTAATTTGGGTAGGTAAATCTTGGACGAACAATGCTCGTTGAGAATATCATTTATTAATGAATAAATGGATATATTTGAAATATTTATTGTACTCTCTTTCATGAGATAGCATTTTTATATATATCAAATTGGTACGGAATTAGGCTTACGGTGGTGAGGTAAAAGCTCATCTATCGTGCCGGTCACGTGCGTAAGTTAGAGGCGTGACAAAGTTGGTATCAGAGGTTTGGGATTAGGTCTCCTACTAATTACAGAGCAAGGTATCCTTAGTGGAATCTTTTCTATTACTATGAGCCCGGGTATAGTAATAGTAAAAGACTCCACCAAAGGACCTATAGGGATGTCATGTCACATTTTCTTTCCTAAATTGTTGTTCTTTAGAACGTCGTTAAAAGTCAAAAAAAAAATTGTAGATTCGAAATGCCTTTTTCGCAACACGAGATACAAGAAAGAGAACGTGAGACCTCGGAGGAAGCCTCATCTCTTCCTCAAATGTTAACTACTCGGGACCAAGGGAAGGGTCGAGAAAAGGAAGGAAATCCTGAGCATGACAAAGGCACTTACGATATGCAGAAACCAGTAAAAATACCCCATGTAAGGGAAGGAGCATCTCCCCAACCAGATAATGTACAACTTATGGCTTTCATCTCAAGTATGCAAGTCACCATAGAAACGATGGCGACTGGTTTCCAAGATGCCATACAGGCTATAACGGTTGTGGTAGCTAAGTAGAATGTTGAAACGAGTCCTCCGATAATATCGGTCCCTACGACTATTCAACCTACAACTAATAAGGTTTCAGAGTTTCTCAAATTACAACCGCCTACTTTTTCAGGGTTAGAGGATAAGGACCCTCAAGAATTCTTATATCATTCAATTTTAGGATGGTCTGCTGATAGTATGATTGAAATGGCCGCTTTCCAGTTTCGAAATGATGCTAGTGATTGATGGGAAACATGGCTGGCAGGCCGACCCATAGGAGCCTCGACAGTCACCTGGGGAGAATTTAGGGAGACTTTTACAGAACGGTTTCTTCTAGAAACCCTTCAGATGGCTCGAGAGCAAGAATTTGAGCGACTAACTCAAGGCCCGGAGATGTCCATTGAAGAATACAATACTAAGTTTGTTCGCCTTACTCGCTATGCACCCCATATGGTACCAAATGACAAGCGTCGAATTAGGCGATTTATAGTTTGATATCCCCACAAATCAATGTTTACCCGTCATATGAAGCGATGGTTGAAGCTGTACGGATGGTCAAATATGGGCATAAAACAAAAAGTAACAATTTTAAGAAAAGAGGGCAGACACGTGTCTATGCTCTTACTCGACAAGATGCACAGGCCTCCAATGCAGTAGTCACAAGTACTCTTCTTATGTATTCTCATAAGGCATGTGTGTTGTTTGACCCTGGTTCTACCCACTCGTATGTGTCACCTCTATTTGCCAAGAGGTTCAAGTCTAAACCAGTTATACTGGACGAACCATTTCTGGTAGCTACACCAATAGGGGAAACCCTAGTAGTCAGATCTGGATATCGTTCTTGTAAGGTAACTATTAAGGACATGGAAACGGAGGTAGATTTCATGCTTCTTAGTATGACAGACTTCGATATAATTTTAGACATGGACTGGTTATCCTCATGCCATGCTACATTGAATTGTCATGACAAAACTATTTCATTTAGTATATTGGGTGGAAATAATTTCATATTTCAGGGAGACCAAAGCAAGGTTTCCTGTAACATAATATCTATGATAACCGCTCGACGTATGTTACGAAAAGGTTGTCATGGATTTCTGGCCTTTGTTAAAGATACAGACAAGGAGGAACGAAGTCTTGAACAAATACCAGTGGTTAGTGAATTCTCAGATATATTTCTGGAAAATCTACCTGGTTTACCACCAGAAAGGGATATTGAATTTAATATTGAATTGGTTTCGGGCACTCGACCAATTTCAATTCCTCTTTACCGTATGGCACCCGCAGAGTTGAAAGAGCTTAAAGAGCAATTACAAGACCTGCTGGATAAGGGGTTTATTCACCCAAGTTTTTCACCTTGGGGTGCCCAGTACTCTTTGTAAGAAAGAAAGATGGCTCTTTAAAACTGTGCATAGATTACCGACAGTTAAACAAAGTCACGGTAAAGAATAAATATCCTTTACCAAGAATTGATGTCATTCTAGTTTATTCTAAAAGTATTGAGGATCATACAGAACATTTGAGAATAGTACTGCAGACTTTGAGGGTACATCAATTATATGCTAAGTTCTCAAAATGTGAATTTTGGATAAGTTAAGTAACATTTTTGGGGCATGTAATCTCCCAAGAAGGTATTCATGTAGATCCAAGTAAAATCGAGGCAGTAAAGCAGTGGCCTAGACCAACAACTGTATATTTTGACGCTTCGAAGGTAGGATTAGGATGTGTATTAATGCAACACGGTAGGATCATTGCTTATGGTTCTCGACAGCTTAAGAAGTATGAACTCAACTACCCCACTCATGATCTAGAAATGGCAACTGTAGTATTTGCTCTAAATATTTGGAGGCATTACTTGTATGGGGAGACATGTGAGATCTTCACGGATCATAAGAGTCTTAAATATATATTTGATCAAAAAGATCTCGACTTAAGGCAACGGAGATGGATGGAACTCCTGAAGGACTATGACTGTGCCATTCTCTACCATCCAGGAAAGGCAAATATGGTAGCGGATGCCCTCAGTCGGAAGTCAATGGGGAGTCTAGCTCACATTACCACAGTAAAGAGGTCCTTGATTTAGGAATTACAAGAGTTAGAGGCTAGTGGGGTATTCTTTGAGATTACTAAGTCAGGTGCTTTCTTGGCTCACTTGACAGCTAAATCCTCCCTTGTAGAAAGGGTGAAGACAACATTGGAGAATGATGCTGAAATAGTTAAAACTAGAGACAAGGCGAAGGGAAGTTTAATACCGAGTTTTTCAGTAGACGCAGAAGGTGTATTATGGTTTAACGGAAGATTATGTATTCCGAACATTGCACCCTTGAAGCGGGAGATTTTACAAGAGGCTCACGGTGCGCCATATGTTGTTCATTCTGGTGCCAATAAAATGTATCAGGACTTGAAACAAGTTTATTGGTGGGAAGGCATGAAGCGAGATGTGACTGACTTTGTCGCTCGATGCTTGACATGTCAGCAAGTCAAATCTGAACATCAGAGACCACTTGGGTTGATGCAGAGGCTTGAGATTCCTGAGTGGAAATGGGAAAGGATTACTATGGACTTTGTGGTAGGTTTGCCCCGATCTTCAAATGGGTACGACTCTATATGGGTTATTGTGGATCGACTTACTAAGTCGGCACATTTTCTTCCTGTTCATACCACCTACAGTGTAGCAAAACTTAGTCGACTATATATAAAGGAGATAGTGAAGCTTCATGGCGTACTAGTATCCATCATATCAGATCGAGGACCCTAGTTCACCTCTCGATTCTGGAGAACTTTTCATAAAGCTCTGGGCACTAGAGTGTGTAACATGGCATATCGCCTAGCTTTACCTTCGGACCTAGAGGGAATACACCCAAGTATTTCATGTATCGATGTTACGTAAGTATCTTTCTGACCCCTCTCACGTCATCCAGCCACAAGACGTGCAGTTTGATAAAACTCTTGTTTATGAAGGGGTGCCAGTAACCATTCTCGATAGACAGGTCAAGAAACTTCGCACCAAGGAAATTCCCATTGTCAAAGTTCTGTGGAGAAATCATTCTCAAGAGGAAGCCACATGGAAAACAGAAGATGAAATGTGGACAAAATATCCATACCTCTTCGAATCGTAAAGTAAGTTTTTAAATTCGGAGGACCGAATTCTTTTAAGGGGGGTAGAATGTAATACCCGTAAAAAAAAATTATGTCTACTTAAATTTTTACGTAAATTTTATCTTGGCTGTGTATGATGTTGAAAATATGAATTTTCAATTATAAATTGAATAAATTGTGAGATATAATGAATGGTACGTTATGGAATTTATCCTATTAAGTAAAATACAATTCAAAAGTGGAATTTAGAATGTATAGCTGAAAGTGAGACTGGTAGATGTAATAGTATATGAGAATGGTAGATGAAAACTGGTAAGTGAAACTGGTAGATGAAATAGTATAAGAGAATGGTAGATGAAAACTGGTAGATGAAATAGTATAAGAGAATGGTAGATGAAAACTGGTAAGTGAAACTGGTAGATGAAATAGTATAAGAGAATGGTAGATGAAAACTGGTAAGTGAAACTGGTAGATGAAATAGTATAGGAGAATGGTAGATGGAATAGTAGCAAATAGTACCATAACTTCTCCTATAAATAGGCCCTTCCATTTCACTTCTAAACACACACCTTCAGATTCTATTCTCTCCTCTCCTCTAATTCTTCTGATTCTGGTGTTAAGATTCTGAGTTATTATAAAAGTCATCCTTTATAGCTTGGATTCGAGGTGAGGGAATATTCTACTATGCTCTTTTAAATTCTTATAATAATTTAGAGGTTAAATTCTTAGTATGCTCTGTGGTTGCGGCCTTAGCTGATCTTCCATATCAGAAAGGAACTAACCTCGATTGTTTAAGAATTATTTATTGATTACTAAGATACTGTGATGGTACTATATTTTTACAAATACCTGTGTGATAAGTTCTTAGTATGCTCTGTGGTTGCGGCCTTAGCCGATCCTCCACATCAGAAAGGAATTATCCTCAGCTACTTGAAAATTATTTCTGATTATCGCATAAATAAATAGTACCATACCGTAAATAGTATTATATAGTACATATGAACAGTGCTGTATTTATGAATAGTATTACACTGTACAATATCATACGTACATATGAACAGTGACATATTTATGAATAGTATTGTACCGTATTTGTGAATAGTATTATACCGTACTTATGAACAGTACCATATTTATGAATAGTATCATACGTACATATGAATAGTGATATAGTCATGAATAGTATCGTATCATATTTGTAAATAGTATTATACCGTACTTATGAACAGTACCGTATTTATGAATAGTATCGTACGTACATATGAATAGTGATATATTCATAAATAGTATCGTACCGTATTTGTAAATAGTATTATATCGTACTTATGAACAGTACCATATTTATGAATAGTATCATACGAACAGTGACATATTCATGAATAGTATTGTACCGTATTTGTAAATAGTATTATACTGTACTTATGAATAGTATCGTATTTATGAATAGTATCATATAGTACATATGAACAATATCATACGTACATATGAACAGTGATATATTCGTGAATAGTATCGTACCATATTTGTGAATGGTATTGTACGTACATGTGAACAGTGCCATATTTATGAAGAGTGTCATATACTATATATGTGAACAACATCACATACATGGGTAGTATTGTGTGTAAGGTTGAATTATTGTTATGTTTGTGATTGATGGAGAATGTTACGGGGACGGGTCCCTGTGTGGGAGGAAAAAGGGAGGAGCAGGAGATAATAAGGGTGGCAAATCATGTTAAACAAAAATTTGTTCCAATACAAAGAGTATTGAAAATATAGGGGTGAAATAAGGGAGGCATTTATGAAAGCAGTAATAAGGGAGGATGCGGCAGGGGCCGTGGGACAACGACCACCTTATGTGGATTGGACCCGAAAAATGTCTGGGAATTTAATTTGGAACTATATGATATGTTTTGTGATTTTATATGATTGTTTCTTATGTTTGTGATAGAATAATATATTTCCTCACTGAGTAAAATATACTCATGCCATTCCTCCCCTCACAGATTCTCAAGAAGAAGTAGACGCACAACCAGCTAATCGTTCGAGTCCTCAACCCCATTGATCGGGGGTAAAAATTTGTTATTATGTAAAACTTTATCAAAAGTATTATAGTAGTAGCTCTGTAATTTGGGTAGGTAAATCTTGGACGAACAATGCTCGTTGAGAATATTATTTATTAATGAATAAATGGATATATTTGAAATATTTATTGTACTCTCTTTCATGAGATAGCATTTTTATATATATCAAATTGGTACGGAATTAGGCTTACGGTGGTGAGGTAAAAGCTCATCTATCGTGCCGGTCACGTGCGTAAGTTAGAGGCGTGACATTAGGCTTAAGAAAATTTTATTAAGAAATTCCTAAAGAATTAGGAATTTAAAGAGAAAATAGTTGGAAAAAAATATATAATATTCCTATTAGATAATTTAATATTTTGAAGCCTCATATTGAAAGAAGAAAATGTTTGAAACAATTTTTGAAAAATTAGAAATATCATCCATTTCTATAGGGACCTATTTGAAAATCTAGAACTTTAAGAAGATACCTATTTTAATTTTATCCCAACTTTTTTGTCACCTGGTACTTGACTCATAAGAAACCACTATCATTAGCTAATTCACGAAAAGTCACTAAGCATGTTGAAGTTCTATTTTGTCTTCCCACTTTTAATTATAAAGTCTTTCTCCTTTGAAAATCAACACAAGTTGTTGAAAAATTTAATGTTTGAGCATGCAGTAGCTAGTCCCTCAACTCCATTTTTGGCTATAAATATTAGCATTTCTCTTCCCTTTTCTTGCACACTCTTAGCTGAGAAAGAGGGTGAGAAAATTCTACTATGTTTTCAAGTGTAGAAATAGAGGAAGTTTTGAGAAAAAAACCAACAAGGAAAACCGAAAAAATAGAGCATTGAGTGTGAAAGTGAGTTTTTCAATTTTAAAACTTGTTTTTGATTTATTTTCTTCCACAATTCTAGTCCAAAATGATATATTGAATCTTCAAATAGGTTAAAATGAAATTATAGGTTGATTTAGAAGCCAAACCAAAGAGAAAAGAAGAGAAAAACTATGACAGTAAACTATAAGAACTAAACTGAAAAACTAAAAAAGTTTTATGGGGTTGATTAAATTTAAAAAAAAATATATTCTTAATCCAGGGACCTAGATGAAGTAAAATATAAGCTTGAATCAAGCAAATGAAATAAGGAAAAAAAATTAGCCAAGGATCTAAGTGACAACTAATTTATTTTGATTAAATGATTATTTAAATTTTAACTAAATTATTCAATAATATTCTAAATATATATTAAATATAGCTATATTATGTAAAATATCATATTATATATATATATATATATATATATATATATATATATATATATATATATATATATATATATATATATATATATATATATATATATCTTATATACATATTATACATATTATTCTAATATTTATTTATTTATGTTAATAACATTTATTTATTTTTATTCCTCTTAATAGAAGACCTTGTCTCCTACATGGATGGGTTATTTATTTTTATGTTTATATTATTTAAATTCTAGCAATCTAACATTTACAATTACTGCAATCTAACATTTTTATATTTATGCAACGCTAATATAATATTTATATATTCATGTTACCTTTATGTATCTATTTATGAAATATATATATATATATATGTTTATTCGATGAAAATTAATTGTATATTTGTATGTTTATTTAGTCAAATGAAGTTATTTATATAGAAATAATTTATATTTATTTAATTTGTGCTATATATAAAATCAAACTAAGGAATGAATCTAATAATAAAAATTTAAGAAAAAAAATAGAGAGTGAATAGAAGAACTAGGATTTAACTTAGGGAGTCAGAATAGTATTTTAGGCCTTTTTCTATAATTAAAGATTGTTAATAAAATATGTGAATTTTACTTAATCCTACCAGAATCTGTAAACGATTGTCAAAGCAAAGGAAACAAATGTGACCTTAAGATCACATCAAGCTTCAGGTAGTATTAACCTTCATAAAAGCAAGTATTTCCAAAAATTTTCTTATTGAAAGATTTCTCTATGTATTTTATGATCTTCATGAGCATGTATGAATTATATGTGGCAATAAGACTCTATTCCTAAAATAGAGAATAGAGGATTAAGTAGTTCCCAAAGTAGTGAACTAAATACACACATGTGTCCCAAAAATAGTGAACAAGGCACAAGTACTTGAGACCTAGAAATCGTGGTCATAGCTTCATACTTTGCAATGTGAATTGAAGTGAATTGCTTGTTGTGTAACGATGATTTACATTTGCCTACATATTCATAGATGAGCTATTGAATTCATTATGCTTTTATGACTGAAATAGTTCCTTTCAATGTTTTGTAAAGCATGTTAGCTGTTGAGATATCTCTATTTCACTTTTCGTGTTTTTCAAACTAACTATTTCAGGAGCTGATCTTAAGGAAAGGTTTTAAAGATGGAATAGGTTGTAAGATGAACAAGTTCTGCATGTATTAAAAACTTTGACAATAATTTTGTACTATAAAGTTTGATTGTAAGGGAACTATATAATTAGAAAAGTTAGATTATTCTAACGTAAATTATAAAAATACTTTATGTGTATTTTAGATGTAAAATATGTTGAATATGAAATCTTACTCAAACTTTTATGGTTCTTCATGAATAATCATATGGTTCAAATTACTTGAGATTTACATAATCAAATGAGAATTCAAATTAGGTTTTTAATCATCTAAACACAAATAAGTACAAAATTTTTTTTTTGGACGTTACAAGCATACTTTGATCCATTATAACCTAAAAATTATAATTATAAATAGATTTTTTTAGGAGAGTATAAGTGGATCTATCTCACTGTTTTTTATGACAACTTAATCTTACCAAAACAAAGTCTCTTATATAACTCAGGAAACCATTATCCCTATCATACATATGGGTCAACCTATGACTTGATCCCATTTTATAATAATGTCTCAACACTATTATTATTCAGAGTCGAGCATCTACATATAAAATTATTTTTCACTAATACCCCAGGCTAAAATATAAAATATATTAAAGAGGTCCCTGTAACATAAACTTTATGAAGATCTTATAATGGACCTAATTATAGATAACACTTAATATATGTCCCAAAAAAATATGCACACATATACAATAATTAATATATCAGTTCACCCAAATAATTATCAACGTTAAATATTATTTATAAAATAAATAAATATATAAAAAAATAAACAATGCTAACAATTTTCTCACTTGGACTTACATATGATTGTAAAATTGTATATGCATATATTATACACACATATCCCTCAGTGTGTACACCTTGCTATCTAATTAGATATATCACAACAATTTGGTTCATTAACTATATCAACAGATAACCAACAAGGCTTCTATAACCAGTTGAATTGAAATTAAACCCAACAGTGATCATAATGCTAATACAATTAATGACATAGATCAAACCTCGACGTGTAGCATGGAAGTTACATGTCAAGGATCTTTATATATGCCTATTTCTAACTGGTTCCTACACTTTCTCAACTTTATGCTAAATTGCATGAGAAAACAAAATACATATGTTCAGAGTTTTCAAATATACACACACATACATAAATGTACACACACATATAACATCACAAATGTATTTATATTGATCAAGTACAAAACACATTCAAACATTTAAAGGTTTTACCACACCCATATGAGCCACATACTCATGAAAAACGCTAGGTGGCAAACTTTTAGTCAGATTAATGTGATTTACAGGCATAATGTTACTCTAAACTCTTTCTCTAACAATAAAAAACTTAATGTCTATGTGCTTCAACCTAGATGAACTCTGGTTGTAAACGACTCGACGACTCTTATCATAGTACAACCTCAAATGCCTCTCGATTATCTATAAATCAGTGATGAAATTCCTCAACCAAATCACCTAGTTGGATGCCTCAAAGCAGGATATGAACTTAGCCTTCTTAGTTAAAGAAGCTATAAGCATTTGTTTAACATTTTCTTTTTTCAGGAAATAGCTCCTTCAGCCAACATGAAAATGTAGCTTGATGTAAATTTTCTCATATCTACCCATCCAGCAAAATCAGCATTGGAGTAACCCATGACCTCAAGTTGACCTGACATTCTATAAGCAAGCATATAGTCCTTCGTCCTCTGAATGTACCTCACAACTCACTTAGCTGCCTTCCAATGGGCCGTGCCTGAATTACTCTAGTATATGTCCAACATTCTCACAATGTACGCCAAATTTGGACGCGTACACACATGCACATACATAAGACTTCCTACAGCCAAGGCATATGAAATTTTCTCTATCTCCCTCATCTCTATGTCCAATTTAGGACATTGGTACAAGCTAAATATGTTACCTTTGGCTACAAGTGTGTCACTCGGTGCATAATATTGCATGCCAAATTGACTCAATACTTTCTTAATGTATGCTTTTGGCTATAATCCCAAAATATGTCTGGTACGATCCTTATAAATCTGAATTTTCAAAACAGAAGATACCTCACTAAGGTCTTTTATTTCAAATTTACTTGAAAGAGATGACTTGGTTTCTCGCAATAAAGACATATCATTACTAGCTAACAATACGTTATCGACATACAGAACTAATATCATAAACTTGTTCCCATTCATCTTGAGGTACATACACTGGTCAATTGGTTTCTATCGGAATGCAAAAGATGAAATTACCTCATCAAACTTCCAATACCATTGACAGGATGCCTACTTAAGACCATAAATAGACTTCTTCAACTTACAAACTAGGTGCTTTGAATCTTCAAATTCAAAGTTCTCTAGCTCCACCATGTATATTGTTCCTTCAATGTCTCTATTGAGAAACGTTGTTTTCACATCCATTTGATGTAGCTTCAGATCATAATGAGCTACAATTGCCATTATGACTCTAAAAGAATCATTTGATGAAATTGGAGAGAAAAATTACTTAAAGTCAATGTTTTCTTTTTGAGTATAACCTTTGGCTGCGAGGCATGACTTATATCTTTCGATATTACCACTCGAGTTCCATTTTGTTTTAAAAACACATTTACAACCAATCGGTCTCACATCCTATGGTAACTTCACACCTCATTGTCAGTCATAGATTTTATTTCATCCTTCATGGCACCTATTCACTTCTCAAATACACAGTATAAGAGTTTATTAAGGGTAAGAAATAACATAGTTACAATAAGCAACCCAATTGAGGCTCAATTCCTCGCTTTTAAGCTACACACTTAGCAACCTCCAATAATAATTTAACAAGGCCATACTTGTCACATCCCAAAAATTAAACATGTGAAAAGATACAACTCATTTGATAAAATTCTCAAACATACGTTATTTACATATATTGTGTAAGGTTTTACATTCAACCTTAATCATTCATTCCACACTACAGAATTATATTCATCTGATAAGCAAATATAGACATACATAGTCTGATATTTCTATCTCATCGCAAGTCTAGGAGACCTATAAAAAGTACAAAGCGTTCCTAGTATCCACATTAATAAGTACTGGTACCCCACCAGACAGTAATAGATGATAATTCCAAGAGGCTTCTATTCTTCAAACGGATACTCTTGTTCCTTATTTTCTGTTTCTGAAAAAAAAATCATAGGGAGTGTGAGTTTATTTAAAACTCAGTAAGTAAATAACTGTACTATATAAAATATCAAAAGTACAAATACCACATTTACTTATATAATTAATTGTCTTATACATCGAGTAGTATGAGACTCTAACCCTTTCAAACTCATGAATAAGATTTCATAGATATACACCGAGTAGTATAAGACTCTAACCCTTTCAAACTCGTGAATAAGACCTCATAGGTATACACCGAGTAGTATAGGACTTTAACCCTTTCAACTCGTATATAGGTTTCATAGATAAGCACTAAGTAGTATGGGACTTTAACCCTTTCAAACTCGTGTATAAGATTTCTTAGATATACACCGAGTAGTATGAGACTTTAACCATTTCAAACCCGTGTATTAGATCCCGTAGATCTTTACTCATTAATAAGATAGTGAGAATTTATCACATAGTACAATTGTCATGAAATAAAATAATTTCTACATACTCTTATTTCTACCGATCATCATATACTCCCATATGAAAATTGATTGCTTATTATCCAAATAATATTGTAAATGGGACTTATATTGTACTTTGACTAGTAATATCAAATTAGCTGAGCAAGGTTATTCACTCACCTTGATGTTTGTCCAAGTTTACCTTGTTCCACACTAGAATTTGTATAGGAAAATTTCCTAGTAAAATATATTACAAGGAAACATAATAAAGGAAACAAAATCACGAAAATACGCAAAATTTTCTGATTGCTACAGTAACAGTTTGTTACAGTAACGATTTACTACAGTAACGGTTCGCTACAGTGCCGGTCGCTACAGTAACGTTGACTGTCGACACTACAGTAACTGCTACAGTACCCGAAAGAAAATTTTCCAGATTTTTTTCCGAAATTTGTGGTCGCTACAGTAACTCGAAGAAAAATTCCAGATTTCCAGTTGCTACAGTACTTCGAATTTTGCAGAAAATCTTTAAAAAAATTCATGCTTTCCTTTCTTTTGATTCAAAACCAAAATCTCAACTCTTTTAATCGATTATAACTCAAATATAACTTCTAAAACAACTGAGATTCACGAATTATCATCAAAATCTTCAAGAACAAAACCTCCTCTAATCTTCCATATAAACTGAAATTTAAGGAAAATAATGAGATTAAAGCTTACTTTTGATCCTTACAAAGCTTTTGAACCGAACAAATAATCAAAACTCTGAAGATTAAGGAAAGGATTTGAGAAGAAGATGAAGAAACGAGAGAAACTAAAGTTACTGTTCCTTCCAACCTTTTGCTTCAGACGCGAATTATGAGAAGTTTCTATTGAAGTTTTATTTTAAATATTTCTAATGGGTTATTGAATAACCCATGGGTATCCATAACCCAACATCCAAACCCATCCAGTCAATTTACAATAAATGGACTAATTGACCATTCTTAAACCACTTTTCTATGAATTTCACCATTTTTAGAATATATCCCACATAGTGCAAATATTCAGTTCAGTCATTTAACTCAATTTTCATAAATAATATTCAAAAAGAACAATTAAATATGAAAATTAAAAATGACCAAAATAAATAACTAAAGTAACGTTGTAGAATTCTAAAATACTCTTAAGCGAATTATATTCCGAAATTAACGGGTATTACAATACTTTTACGCTTAACCAAATCGCTAAGTCTTTTCATGTCATTAGCAAATGTTTATAACCTCTCCTCCTGAGAGAATCAACCAACAACTTTTACACCAATGCTAGGAACCTCATTGGGTTCCTAATACCAGGTCCACTTACAGGACAAATATAGAGATTACAGAAGTGTGATGGTTCACTCATAACTTTTCATAGAGAGAATGCTTACTAAGAGAATGTAAACAACTAGAAGTGTAGAACTCTCTCAGATACAAATAAGTAGAGTATGCGCATGACTCAAGCTTTTTCCAATTGCGTGTATTTCAAATGGCATAGTGAACTCCTTATATAGGATTTCTAAAACTAGTTGTTGTAGGAGAGCCTTCTTTAAAAATGCTTTGAATGTTCTTTATAACAGGTACCTCATATAGGAAGGTTGCATGCATCAGATAAGGAAATAAACACTATTAATTAGGGTGGCTCCTTTTGACGTGAGTCTTCAAGATATAATAGTGTCTTGATTATCTATTCCAATTCTACAATATGTGTCCTTGACTTTGTATAAAATGATTCCTTTCCTTATTTACGGACCTTTGTATTTGTTGTGCAATATTGCCTTTTTGGGAGCTACCAGCTTCTTTCTTTTTTCACTTTGTGATATTAACTTATGTGTTTACTGGAAAGATTGTGATAAACATTGTTTTTAATTTTAAACAATCTTTAGATATTTTTCTTTTATAGACGAGATTCTGATTCTGATCTTTAGCTTATTAAATGTTCATCTTGTCAGGGTCCTAATGGTTGCATTAATCAAAAAAATTATTTAAGTTAGAATCTTGTATCAACACCCTTTATAGTACTCAATTGTTAGCCTACTTTTATACATCCAAGTCTTATTCATGGTCTCATAGAAAACAACTGTATATAAGAAAAAAAAATCAATAACTAATTAAATTATATAAGAAAAATTCTATCAAAATGGTCAAAATCAAAAGGCCTACATGACAGTAAGATTTCATAGCATATAATGAAAAACAAAAAAGGCATATAATGGAAAAGAAATTTCATCTCAGTTTTCCATCTGAAATACTGCATTTCTTGTAATAATTAATCATGAACTAAAATTGAAAAATATGATGAAAGCTTAAAGGTATATATCATAATACAAATCATGTGATTTTCCTTAAAAGAAATACAGTTTTAGGTACATATACGCACACAGGTCGCTTTTTTTGAGTGGCTGCTCTGAAAGGCAATATAGTATAAGCTGGAGAATGGACCACATGGCCTAGTTGTAGTAAATGTGTGAGCACTATCATTATTCATTAGTATTATTATACGATGCAGGCAGCACACTGTTGCCACTAAACACAGGAAACATTGTGTTTGGCCTTTTCGCCTTTTGCAATGTGATGGCAGCAATTTGACGCTGACATTACCTTCGTCATAATTCCATATTTCTTGTTTCAATGTAACGACAACAGTTTGAGGCTTCTTAAATTTGCAGCACAAAAAAAAAAAAAAACAAAACAAAATAAAAGGTTGAATGCGGTCTGTATATAATCCGTACTGATTTTTATATCGCAAGTGCCCTTCCTTTGTTTTGGATGGGCTTAGACTTTTAATTTTTTTTTTGACTTGTTTAACTAGTTTAAACAGGTTGGTTCATATATTTTTTTAAAAAAGTAAAATTTTTTATTTTTGTAAAGTTTGATTTGTTTTATATGAAATTAACTTTATTTTATTACATTTCATATTGTATAAAATTATATTCAATATATATCACATATTTAGAATGACATTTTTTTAATATTTTAAATAAATATAAAAATTTTAAATTTGCATATGATATAGTTAATTTTAAAAAAAAAAGAAATATTAAGGTCTTTGATAATTAAAAATTCATTAAAGAAACAATGTTTTAGAGGTATAGATTGTCGTCTAATAAATATAATTAGCATTTTCACAAAATAATTAATATTTAATTAGTTAATTCTTTTTTTTAAAAAAGTGACAAAACAGCCACACAAGCATGTATAAATATCAGATGGTAACTTTTCCAATAAATGGACTAAGCCAACCCGTGTGTCACATCTATAGAAAGCATACTAAATATCAATAACATAAATATCTATTTAGTTTGTGACAATATTTTTTAATTTTATTTTTATTTTTTATATCTTGAAATATTGAAAATATCATTTTAGTATTTTTAAATTTGAATTATTTTAAAAAATATTTTTATTATACTCAATCAAACACATATTTAGACCTATTTTCTATTTTCAATGAAAACAAAAATTTTAAACTAAGCAAACTCTAACTGTCTATTTTAAAAACAAGACAGTTGAGGCAACACGTCTCCAATTTTCTTTTTTTCTTTCCACAAAGAAGCTTTAGTTGCCGGGACCATCAAAGCCATGATCTAAGCGCCTTCTTAAAATCTCTTTTAGCTACTCCACAAGCATTCCACGTCACTACATTCGTTTGATTTTATCATAATGTTGTCAATTTTAATTTTATTTCACATATTTTTGCATTAATTTATTTTATATGTATATTTATATCAATTTATTTATATGTTTATACAATTTTTAATATATTTTTATAATTGTTAATACAATTTAAATTGTTAATGAAATTAATTTACTTACTAAGCATGTGGCTATTAGAAGATAAAAAACAAATATTATTCCTTCAACGTGAATATCTGTCTTGACTCTTGAGGTACCAATTAACCTTTGAGGGAAAAAAAAAAAAAAGGGCTAGGATTCGTAAATACAAAATGATGTCTTTTTGAATTTATTAGGCGAGATATTATTCAGTATCTACTTTTATATCCTCTATAGTGACCACATGTTTAACAAATTAGCTAATTTCATCACAATTTATAAAATGTTAACAAAAAGAATGACATTTGAGAATTCTTATAATTATGTAAAATAAAATTAAAATCGACGCTAAATTAAATGGGGCAAAATATTTTTACAATTGGAGGACACGTCAAGAAGTTAAAATATTCTCCATAGAACTGCAGCATTTCCATTTCCAAATACGTTAATGATATTGACATAATGAAAATGGAACTATCTATAATCCATAATGGAAGAAAAAAAGGTGGTTTGATTGAATATATTTAGTATGTGTTTGGCATCATGTTAAAATCACGGTGCAGCAAGCTCACCCACGTTTGAAAGAATTTTGAAATATTTGGGATTACGTTGAAGTAATTCATGTTGAAGCAATCCACGTTGAAAGACATTTAACCACAAGTAACTCCAACGCTCCACAAGATAGCTTTTAGGTTGAGATTAAACATGATTGGCTTCACATTAATACTTATTCCCTCCAATACCCCTCTGTTAAGGAAAGAAGAAACAACCAAATGTCAAAACAATGACTTTGTTTCCATCCGAGAAAACAAAGCATGTCTAAGGTCATTGTTTTGTTCCTCTGCTCTCTCTCTTGACCTCTGTCCTGGAGCTCTCTGTTTCACAGCTCACTCTCACTCTCTCTCTTTTTGTGTCTCCCCTGTTGATGGTGCCTCCCCTGTGTGCGCGTCTTCTCCCCTATTTAAGAACGAAAAAAAAGAGCACTCAATGTGTGTGTGTCCTTTCCCCTGTGTGTGCGAACAGTGGAGAGTTGATGAAGAGGGTGCTGCAATTGTTGAAGCTGTTACTCTGCATGTTCCACTTGGTGAAGACTCGAATGATTCATGCAAAGTTATGAATGAAAGAGGATTCAAGCCTTGGAATTGCGATGGAAACCTTGACCTCTTAATAGGCAGAAAAAGAGCTTGCTTTCCTCATCTAGATGACTTGGGTTATTATATTTTATATTTTTCTTCTGCTGTTCTGTAATGTATATTTATATCAATTTTTCCTTGACCTCCAAATTCATTCATATAATTAAGCTGTAATGGAATTCTCTTATGCCGCCACCTCTGTGTTCGACTCTCTTAATTGCATTCATCAATATCCTCTCTCCGATTCGTCACACTCAATTTTTTTTCTTCCATCCTAGAAAATATTTCCTTAAGAACAGTGTCAGCCAGAGCAATACTCAACTTATATTTTCTTAATAATTTCTTCAATTTTCCAACAAGAGGGTCCCTATACGAGTATAAGAGACCCACGAAACAAGGTGAATGGAAAAACATGGTGTCAAATATATGCATGCATGTTAGGGACTAAAGTGAATAAAATAAAAAATTTGTAAAAGTAGCTATAATTTTAGAAAAAAGTATATTTGTCACCTATGGACCTAGATGAAACTAAATGTTGTCTTAGAACATGAAAAAGATAAAGGAAAAATTATTACTAAGGACCTAAGTGAATAAAATGAGAAGTTGGAGGGAGAGAGTAAAATTTCTGAAAATGTCCAGATTTAGTATAAATGGAATTTTAATAAAGATTTGATAGAATTTACCAAATTTTGAAGGTTATTGGTGATAACATAATTTCTTTTATTATGAGAATAAACCTAATTATGTCATAATTTATATAATTACTTTAAAAACTTAATTTACACAATTAAACATCCTAATTATTTTGGTTAGCTAATTAAAGAATTAATTTAATTATATCATTACATATCTTTTATTATGAGAATGAATCTCTAAATTTCTTTTATGTAATTATGCTCTTTTTTGTATGATTTGCATATTGGTCATCACTAATATTTCATATTTTCTTTTTTATAAGTAATTATTAACACTTTAATTATAAATATACTTAGTTTACATTGTTCAAATTTTAAAAATATTATAATAAGTAATTAGTGAACTAATACTGGACAAATATTTCACTTTATCAAAACAGTGATATAATTTACTAAATTAACTTTAAATAAATGACAATAAATAAAAATGCTATACCAAAAATAAAATATAAAATATGTATCATTTTTTATAATTACACATTTCAAACAACGTTTACACACAAATATCCAAACATCATATTTTTCACCAAATTATGTTTGTCCAAATGTTTCCCAAACATAAATTATGTTCATCTAAATCTAAGTTTTTTCCAACCACATTTAATTCAACTTAATTTGTCTAATCCTTATATGTCCATCGAGCTGTCAAACACACCCTTAGTCCATTTCTTTTTTTTTTTTTAGTAAATTGAAGAAAACTTAGATTAGAATGGAAGTAACAGACTTCTACAAAGGAAAGAGGCAGAAAAAGAAATATGTAATAATAAAAAGAAATATAAAGAAAATTAAAACAAAAATAATATTAAGATGAAATAAAAAATTTATTTCATAAGATAGAAAACTTACCAGGAGAGAGAATAGAGAGCTCTAGATTCTCTCAATCTAAACTCTCTCTTCGATGGTGGGAAAACTATCGGATATATATATATATATATAGAAACTGGAATGGAAGCTGCCAGTCTGCAACTTGCACAACATTTAATACAAAGAATATATATAGAAGAGTTTAAACTCTTTGAAATTTGATCTTTTTTAAATTAAATTAGAGTTATACCTGCTGGTTAGTATGGGATTGAGTTGATGGCTGAGAAGTCGTTGGTATTAACTACTAATAAAAATAACTAATACATCAACCCCCACACACATGACCACACTACCCAAGTAAAAAAAAAATCTGAAGTACAAGTGGTCCTCTTTTTAATTAAATGGGACAGGCCAAAAAAAAATCTAATGTAGGAATTCAATCAACACAATGGTCACCACATTACACATACAAACACTTTCATCACAACATAACAATTAAGCACAGGCCAAGTCACTTTTGATTTCTATTGCCTTCTTCTTATTCGAACAAGCATATACATCCATATCAAACACAAGAACACCAGAATGAATCTTGAAATTATGGCAAACACAAACAAAGATTGGGCGAATCATGGATATATATCACAACAAGTCATCAAATTAGATAGAAATTGGAAATTAACCATGACAACCATACAAATAAAGAAGAACCACATATCAATACATAGCGAACAACAAATCATTTGAAATCGTAGATTATAGGGCACAAATTGAAGAGCAAAAATTGGGCAAAAATCAAGGATTAGGACATGCATCGATAGGAGAATGGAAACCATTTTATGATTTTAAATGATTGGGAAATGAGTTGTTTACCTTCTCGATGTCCATGACACCCTCGTCGCCAGCGTTGAGGTCGGCTGTCGAGCATTATCAGGTGGCAGTTAAATGATGTCATTTGGGATAGGGAAATGGGGTTCACACAATAGAATAGGAGAAATGGATAAGAAGGTCAGCCCATGTGCCTTTGTGCAGGAGATTAGGAGGCTGGGCTATTTTGGACATTTCTCAGGCACTAGTACATGTAGCACATGATGTGGCTGATGATTTTAGTTACATCATGGCTGATTCAGCGTTTTTTGTCACTCAAGTTAACAAAGTGACAAAAAAGGGTATATTTGAAAAAATTTGAAATATATGGAACAAATTTAATAAAAAAAATAGGGGTATGAGTGAAAATTAAGGTAAACATTGGGGACATCACATATACTTTTACCTAATAATAATAATAATAATAATAATAATAATAATAATAATATAAATTTACTAAGATTAAGCACGAAAATATTTATTAATATATTATATTATATATTTTTAATATATAAACTTTACATATATATATTATTAATTCAATTTTGATTTGATCACAATTAAATAATAAATAGTAAATTAGTAACAGGAAGATTTGATTTTTAGAAAAAATTGATAAGACGTACAACAATGTTTTTTTTTTCTGAACATATATGTTAAGAAGATCACACTTAATTAGTTAGTCAATACTTGCTTTTAAAAAACCAATAATATGTCGTTATAATCAACAGCTATAACTTTCTATTCTTCAAGTTTTTCACTATATATGCGCATGGATTTTCAAAGGCACTAAAATGTTTTAATTAATTGATAAGACTTGCAATGGACTTTTGTGGCTCGCAGGCATGTATATCTATCTATCTATCTATTTTATATATAACCAAGTAACCAACAACTATAACTTTCTATTCTTCAAGTTGGCGCATGGATTTTTTAAAGGCATTAAAATGTTTTTTTTTTGCACTACAAAAAACCTAACAGTAGAGATGAAATTTTCTATCTTTAATTTAAGAGAATTTCATCTTTAATATCTCAAAGACAAAATCAAAGACGAAACAGAATTAGAGACGGATTTATTTCCATCTCTGATCCCAGATATTCCTAATTTCTAAGACGTCTAAAATTTTCGTCTCAGATAAATTTTTGATATCTGAGATGGATAAATGTTCGTCCTTACTTTGAGATAAAAATTTTGTCCCTGATTTCGTCTCCAATCAAGGACGGATTTTTTTATCTCAAATCAATGATAAAAAATGTTGTTGCCGATTAGGGACAAAAAATTTTATCCCTAAATTCAATCTCTAATATTTAGATTCAATAAATTAAAATAATGTATACATAATCAAATAATTTAAACAGATTATTATACCATGTAAATTTTCAAAAAATTATTTAGCAAACAATAATGAGATTGCAAGTATTGGAATTAGTAGGAAGACATACATAACTTGCAATTCCAATGCTTTAGAATTGCAAGTTTTCTTCGTCTCCCCACTAACTCTAATACTTGTAATCTTATTCTTATTCGTTAAATATTTTCTTGAAAATTTACATAGTATAATAACCTGTTTAAACCAATATGTTCAAAATTAGACCGGTCATTGAATCGGTGGAAGCACCAGTTTAAAGTTTAATAGTTGAATTGTGGTTAAACCGATGGTAATTAAAAAATATTAAATATATATATGTATATAATTAAAAATATTAAAAATATTTTATATAAATACAAAATGTGTGAAAAAAAGTAAAAAAAAAGCCAAAAAGTGATGAGAGAGTGCTTTTAAAATGTTAAATGAGAGAGAGAATTTTCATTACATATCCATTAAATGAGAGAGATAGTGAAATGAAAAAGAGAAAAAGAGGAGACGTACGTCATGAATGGAGTACATCATGAATGGTGCAGGGAGCAGCTTTACATGGGGAAATAGAGATATCATAATACCACTTCCAAGAGATTGCTGCTACGCCTCCCCTTCCATTTGGCCCTTCCCCTTCCATCTCTCTCTTTCTCTCTCTAGCCAGCCTTTATTTTCTTCTTCTTCTTCTAAGTGGCGAGAAGTGTGTTCTTCAGAAATTGAGGGCTATAGATGAAGAAGGCAAGATGTGTGTGTCGAAGCAACAATGCCCATAATCACAATTCGAAGCAACGACTTCAATGGCAACACCGGGGGTCGACTCGCTGTAACTGCTTTGGGAAAGTTGGAACCAGGTAGAACCGGTTACCTGGCCGATTCCATCGGTTTTACCAGTCTAGAACCGGTTCAGTACCAATCTAAGAGCAGGGCGATTTTGTTCACAAGATCTAATCGGCGATTTTGCAGTCAATGTTAAAAACAGTCTAAAATCAATCTTTTATGAAATTTTTAATTGAATTTTTTTGTGAATTATAATTTCATTTATCTTAGTATGTGATTATGCTTAAATTTATCATGATAACTTAAACATAGTTACATCAAGAAAATACACAATTTACTATTAACCATTATGTGTATAAATAAGAACCTAACAGCATTTCACAAGTAAAATCTAACCTCCAGCAGCAATTCGCAAGAAAGAACATAAACAAATTAACAATCAAATTTTCCAACCACAATCAGAAAATTTCCAACACAATCAACCAATTTAAAATCAAAATATAAGTGTTCCAATCCACAATCAACCACCAATTAAGGCACGAACCATAAAAAATGAGGCTACGAGGTAGTTAGGGTAGAGATAAGGGAGAGGAAAGAATGAAGGCACCTTGTCGGAGTAGCCTTCATCCTCTGTCGACTTCAATGATAGCCTCATCGCTAGTGATGATATCGGCTGTTGTTTGGCACTGCATTGAAGATGACCACACGCACTCGTCGTCCAACAACGTCGATAAAATTTGTCCAGTTCTGAAAGCTAATTTGGGAGGATTTGAAGGTTAGAGGGGTATTTTGGATATTTCTCAGGTACTAATACATGTGGGCACACGACTTGGTTGATGATTTCAACTACAT
Source organism: Biancaea sappan (assembly GCA_037074585.1). Lineage (NCBI taxonomy): Eukaryota > Viridiplantae > Streptophyta > Magnoliopsida > Fabales > Fabaceae > Biancaea > Biancaea sappan. Next base: position 36,215,400 of record CM073492.1, read on the forward strand.
CATGTGTCCAGTCAACGTTTTTCATCACTCAAATTAAAGGAGTGACAAAAAAAAGTATATTTACAAAAATTTGAAACATATGAAACATATTTGACTAAAAAATGTTATGAGTATAAGTAAAAATCGAAATAAACATTGAGAACATAACATATACTTTTACCTTATTATTATTATTATTATATATGTGTGTATAATTTCTCTTCTATTATTTTTCTTGTTCTCTTATTTATTTTTTGGATAAAAATAATATAATCATAAAAAATAATAAGAAAAAAAAAGAAAACATAACATCATAGAAAAAAACAAAAAAATTAAAAAAAAAGTTTGTTAAGTTCCACGTGAAAAACAATTATATTTTATAAATAGTAAATCTTTTTGTCTAACAAAAACTAATTCAATCAATTTATCAAAATTTGAACAATTCAACCAATTTTTATTAATTTTTTGAGTCAAATAAAACATACTAACAATTTATTTTCATTCAAACTGGCCGGTTCTAAGTAATTGTTCAGACTATGAGCCTTATCCAAAATATGAAAATATCTTTACAGCAACGTTTACTTGAGTCCGATTGCGATAATCGTGAATTCCTTTTTTTTTTTTAATTTGTTTTATCAATCTCGTGATCCACCTATAACACTTTGTATAATTTCAAAGACAAGTTTATGGATAACTCATTAAAAACAAAAAACAAAATCAAATTTTTAACATTTAGATTTTTCAAATTATAAGTTTAGAAAGCTTTGAGACTTGCTGAAATTCAGATTGTTAAATTCCAATAATTCACGCGTTCAATTCTCACAATATTTTATAAAACTCAATAAAACTACAAGAAGTGTTTGGTTTTTTTTAATAGTTTTTAAGCAATATAAGATATGATATGCCATATTAATATTATATGACATAGCTTAATAAGTTAATATATTTAATTTTGTTATAATTACAAATAATAAAATAAAATAAATAAGGTATATTTTAATACTCTATACTAATAAATAATTATATAAACAAACTTTATTTTTAATTTATGTGAAAAACAATTTGAGATTTTTTTTTTGTGAAATAAAGGCAATCGATTTGGCTCAATTACTTTAGGTCACTGATTCAGAAGTTCAATCCAAAGTTAAAATGGTTCAATTATTGAACAATGCCGAAATTTAAATTCTACATAAGTTTTAGCCTCCCACTTTGTAAAACAAAATGACTAATGACTAATATTTTAAGTGTATATTTAATATTAATAAGTTTAGTTGGACGAGCTAATATTGATATGTGTAATAAAAATATTTACATCAGTGTTTATCATTAACAATATTGGATTTAAGAACAAAATTAAAACTAATTCAAAAAATATGAAATAAAATTTACACAAAAAATGTTTTAAGGTAAAATTAAAATTTGAATCCAAATTTAAAATAAAATGATACTTTATCATTATAAAATTTAAACTGATTTGGTGCTATCAAGTTGTATCATCTTATGTTTATTATTATAGTTACAATTATCATTAGATTAGTTAGTATATATAAAATTTTTTAAAAAATAAAAATAAAAGTAAACACTGAATGAATGAGAGCCGTTAGATTAGCGCGTAGGATCAAAAGCTAATTCAAACTTCATTTATACTTTATAGATTAGTTCGGTTGGTGAGTTTTAATTTTAAATAATACTTTAGAATAATTTATTTTATTTTTTATTGAACAAATTATAAATAATAAGTAGATAATTTTATAAATTAAGTAATATAAAAATAAAAATTATGTATTAAAATATAAAAAATTAATTTTTAATTAAAAAGTGTATCTTCTCAACGAAAAAATGTTCCTCCAATGCTTTTGTTTGAGCCGTCAGATAAAAGCTACATACGGCTCAAATCCCGTAAAAAGTATTAGAGAATCTAAGCCATTAGATCCAAGTGATTCAACAGCTCAAATCGTATACACCTAATAAATAATTTATTCACTTAGATCTCTATCTAAATTTTTTTTTAGTCTTTTACTTTTGATTTAAGATCATATTTAATTTCATTTAAATTTTTTATTTTAAAATATATTTTATTTTAAATTTAAATTAATTTTTTTAAATTTTTAAATTTATTCAATTTAATTTCTCTAATATCTTTTTTACAATTTAAACTATTTGTGACTTCAATGACTTAAATAAAAATATTAGAAAGTCAAATACTCCAAATCGAAGAGCATCAAGAAGTACATTGACAATAAATGCTTTGACGAGATCAATCACGCGAGCCAACTAAGTAGGAACCACACTCAAAGGCCCACTCAGCCACAAAATAAATGGTAGTATGCTGACGTCATCATGGATCCCACCAATGACATCGCCACATCTAACGGGAAATTGACACTTGTCAGGATTATTGATGCATCGATCCATCAGCATTCACCAGTCTAGCCACAGTTAGCGCGCGCGTGCGAAACACTTGATAATAAATGTATAAGATATCAAATGATAAATTAAGTAGTTTTCAGATGTTTAATTTTAATTCATTTATTATAATTTTAAAAATATTATTAAATATAATAATTATAATTATAATTGTTATAATTGCAATATATATATATATATATATATAACTTTTTCATTTAATTTCTTATGTTCTAACATTTAAGGAAAAATTTAGAGTCCATGTTAAATATTACCCTAGCATTAAATGTTCTCTGCCCCACTTAACTAGATTCAACAACCATATATCCCATTAAATTTGGAGTGAATTACTGATTTTGTATAAGATTATATTACTTCAATTTATATATGATTGTATTGATCTCAGTTTAATTTTTTTAATTGCTAGTCTTAAAATATATCATTGCTAAATTTTAATTTTCATAGCTAAAAGTTATTTAACAAAATGATTTATTAAACTAAAACAAATATAATTTTTTAAAGACTAAATTAATAATTTAATTTTTAAAAATTAAATTGTGACAATAATAATATTTAAAATATTAAATTAATAATTTACTCTAAAATTTGTATAAAATAGTACTTTTTTTTATTTGAATTGTTGAATTTTAAATTTAATAATTTAAATTTCAAATGATAACTTTAAAAAAAAATTAGAATTTAAAACGTTAAATTTAAAATTCAACGATCTAGATGAAACAAACATTACATGTATCATCATTTTTATTCTTGTATAGTGTATATTTTTAATACTTTCTTTTTTTCTTTGTGCCTACTTTCATAGGTTTATTTGAAATTTTTTCTTCAAATAAACCTACAAAAGTAGGCACAAAGAAAAAAAAAGTATTAAAATTTATCTAAAATTTTTTAAAACCAAAAAATACATTTAACACAAAAAAAAATGATGGCCTTATAAATCCATTGGCCATATGCTTTTCCCATTTGAGGCAAAAAAAATAATTAAAAAGGAAAATCAAAAGACCCTTTTCCCTATATCTCCTTAAGCTCTGACCTTTAGTAGCACCCACTTGATCTTATCCCTTAAAACAGATCGATCATGGATGCCACCAGCTCAGTGATGATCAGCTGCGTGCAAGGGAAGACACCGACCAAAAGAAGCAGGCCCAAGAAGAACCCCATCAAGATTGTCTACATAGCCAACCCAATGAGGGTCAACACCAGCGCCTCAGAATTCAGGGCTTTAGTCCAAGAACTCACCGGCCGAGACGGCGGATCGCCGCCGGATCCCTCGCGATACCAGGACCACTGCCTTGACTATGGCGGCGGTGGTGGCGGTGGCTGTGGCAGCGCTGGCGGAAGCAGGCATCAAATGGAGTTACCTAAGAATTGTGTGGCAAAGAATTATAATGGTGATGATGAGAATGACGATGACAATAATAGCTTTGGGATGACGATGCCGCGAGTGGAGGCTAAGGATTTGGAGTGGTTTGAGCCGTTGGATGAAGTGGATGTTTTTACGGCTGAGATGATGATGATGATGGAGAACGTGTCGGCTCTTCCGCAGCCAGCAGGTGCATTCTATGAAACTGCTCAAGTTGATCAATTTTGCTGAGAAGTCTTCATGCACTGTGATATCATCGCTAATAAATAATAATGACTATTTTCAGTAAGCTAGCTAGATATAACTCATGCTTCTATTAATTAATTATTTTCTGATCAGGACATTGGTGCTTCTTCTACTACATTAGGGCGAACGTGTTTTTCCTCATTAATAGTCTACAACCCTGTGCGTTGTGACCATATATATAATATTTGTCCATAAATTTATAATTTTGTAATTCCTCATGTTTAGTTAGTAGTTATTTTTTGGGGTTTCTGAAGGCTATCTTTCCTCCCAATTGCATGTAAATCTTTTTTTTAAAACTTAATTCATTACAAATAGTAGAATCTTTCTCAAATTAATATTTTTAAGAATCAAATTATTTTTATTTTTAGAGTTCAAAAAGCTGAAATTATACTAATATTAATTAATTCAAGTAGTTTAATTAGTACTTATTTCTTATTCTAAGTTCAAATCTTATGAATACAAAAAATAGTGTTATGGAATAGTTATACTTTGTGGTGTAACCTAACTCAAACCAAAATAAGTTTTTAAATATTAGTAGTTTCAACCAAGGAAGAACATTGGTATGTTTAATTAAATTTATATATGTATGCATGTACTTGTATGTGATTTTAAATTAGGGTTTTGATAAGGCTAGCTTGATCTTCGTCTGAAAGAAAATTTCAGCGGTGGAGTTCCTAGTTTGGAGATAGCTAGGCCCGACTTGAATAATTTGCCACAGAAAGAAAAAGGTTTCGAAAGAGAAAGGGCGAGGGTGGGGGGCCTAGCTAATTAATAATTATATACGTTAAGAATTCAATGTGAAGTTACAAAATTCAATTCCATAGGCGCAGTAGAGTGTATACGGACTGAAAATAAACATATACAGTACTTGTACCAAACGTACCTCTCATAAGTTGATTTAAATTAATTAGAGCAGTGTGGTCAACGGTGTTTCATTATAAGATATCCAACTTGGTTTTATTGGTTGGACTGATAACTTATTAAAAAATTGATTTGAAATAACTTTTAAAATTGGTGAATGATTAAATTAGTTAAAAATCAGATAAAAATTATTGTTAAATGAATCAGTTAAATTGGATAACTTTTTTTTTTGTTTGATTTTTTTAATTTTACTTATTTTATAATCAGATAATGAAGAAATTAATATTACAAATTAACTAATTTTAGTATAAATGCCAATATATTGATATTTTATAAATTTGATATTAATGAATATTATATTAATTAATAATATTTCCTTGTTATTTGGTCAAATTTTTTATAAACTTTTAATTATGGATGTTGTTTTGTTTAATTTGATATCAAATCTTATTTTTATTTAAATTTATAAATTTATATTTATAGATCAGTTTACTCACGATTTGAACATAGTCTAATTCTTAACTCTTGAATCGGTGCCTCCACCAATTCAATAGCCAATTTAGTTCTCATAACCTTTATTTCAAGTTAACTTTGGTTGAGAATGGCGAAGCCAAGATAAAATGGTTTAGGCGCTAACAAGATTGGGTCTAGCTGAGGGGTTATTTACAAAGTGATAAATCAAAATTTGAATTCTCGTTATAAGAAGTGTTCGCATTTATTATCTGATAGTATCTCGAGCAAGATTGCTTTCATAAAAAATAATTGTAAGAAAAAAGAAAGAAAAGAAAAAGTGGGTCAGGCTTAATTTTAGGACCTGCACTGTACAGTATGGCGTCTTATGTTCTGATGTAAGTTGAAGTATGAGAATCCAGTGGAGCAACTGCTTGCTAGCTTCTTTTTATAGCATTTTGCGTAGCTATGAAATATGTCAGTAGACGAATGTTTTAGTCTAGTGGCATTCATACATAGATTGCAAAAGGATAAGAAAGTTCGTATCAAGCTGTTTTGAGTTGAGATTTAGAGTAAGTTATACTAACTTCTTGTGAAGTTTATTGATTAAATTACACTCTTTTTTATTTTAAATATTACATCTCGTTTTTAAAAATATTTTGATGCATATTTTAGCAATCTCTCCTTTAATTTATTTTCTCTGTATGTACAGAAGTTAATTGATTCTTGGCACAATATAAAATTATTATTAAATTTAATCTTAATATGAAATTAAAGCCTTAAAGGCAGTGAAATTAATTAATGTTAATTGAAGTCCAACTTATGTCCTATAATTTTATTTTTAATATTACAATAAAGATAGTTAAAAAAATTTATTTTTGGAAGGAAAACATTAATTGTGTACATAAAAGTTAACTTCAACTATAGAAATTAAATTAAAGGGAAGCTGGGTATTAGTTTTAAAGCAAAAAAGATAATATAAGTTACTAGGTGATGATCTAATTAATGATGAGGAGTACGAATAATCTATCAAGTGGTTTTAGGTTCAAGTTCTCACTCCATCATATACCAAAACAGATATTAAATGTAACGTCACTAAGAAAAAAGATATAATTACTATATTGTAAGTTGTTGAAAGCAGCTGTGGCTTTAATTTGGAGCATGCAATTAGAGATAAAGTGCAACTATATAATATATACTTGTCTTCTGTAAGCTTTTGTAGGGTTCCTTTTCAAGATGTTTGGCCTGTTATGATTATATTATTGTGATCCGAGGAAATTAATGGAAAAAGGGGTCTTTCTCAAGTTTCTTATTTTGTTATCAGGAGTGACTCTCTCAGTCCATCGTCCTGCCATAGCATAAATACAAAGGTCTAGTTGGTAATCTCTTTCCTACTTCTGCACAAGCAATATATATATATTAATGTAACCACAGTGAAGTTTAATTGTTTGTGTTAAAGCCATTCCATTTAGGCTATCATGGGGTAGGGTTATATTTTTCTTAAAGAAAGGGATAGCATCATTGTTTGCATATAATTAATTTCATTACCAAATTTAATTACCCCACGAGCTAGCTAGAATCCTGATTTTATTATAGTTAAATAATGATTGAAATGCATGTACAGTTCATTTTGATTTAAGCCAGACCCTCTAATGTATATGGATGAAAATCTGGGTGCTTTTCGTTTTGGTATCTTACATAGTTATTTTTTCATTTTGATTTTCAAATTTGTTCCTCATAGAATGAACTTTTCAATTTAATCTTTCACAAATAAGTTTGTTACTAATAATATTCTTTTATTAATTTGCCGTCAATAAACTAGTTGTCAATTTACATATATAATAGTGACTAAGAAATAAATGTCAAAAAATATATACTTGCTGGAATAAGGATGAGGTCATAATTATAAACCTTTAGCAATTATAAAATTTAACCTTGTGAAAGATTGAACTTCTCCAAAAATAACCCTAAGTTATATGATATTTGTAAAAGAGCTGATCATTATCGAGGTGAACTAGCTTCATTCGTGTATATGTATATAGCTCTCTAGCTATTTGCAGAGATTGACAATACCGTCGTGCACAAAAGAAAGTGGTACTTCAAAGAATTAAAAGAAAACAGGTTGATTTCACTTTATATATATTCTTTGTGGTGTTGTGCAGTGCTAGTTTATTAATTAGTTCTCTTGGATCTATCTCTAGTTCTTTCTCTATGCCATGGTATAGTATATGCTGTACCTATATATTAGAACTTTCTTGGAAAAGCATATATTTCAACCTCGACGAAAATTTTCTCATATGTAATAGCTAGCTAGCTATAGCTGGATAGGATTGATATTGTACTTGACATTAAGCCGTGCAAGAGAAACGAAGCATGAATTCATTTTATTTTTTCCCCCTTCTAATTTAAAAGTTGTTTGGTACAAGTTGCGGTGAAAGACAACTAATAAAGTTAACTTTCTGTACAATTAAAATGTATTTCTTTTAAAAAATGATACCATTTTAAAGAAATTTTTACAATATATATCAAAATGTGATAGGAACTATGTGACAATTTTGAAACTAGAAAGTTAACAAATATGATGTAAGTGTAACTAAGAGAGGTTTATATAATTCCTCTTTTAAGTTTGTAGCAGCACTACAACATTTCATAATTAATTAGGCAGCTTATTTTATTTTTTTTAATAAATCTCAGAAACTATAAACTGTGGAGGAATATTATTAGAGTAAATTAACATATTAGTTTATGAAGGTATAACTTAATTTAGTCTTTAATTTTTTAGAGTGCATAAATTAGGTTTTGAAAATATTTAACTCTTGATGACAAGTTAATCATTTTGCATGACCTTTAAGGTTTAAATTAGTCAAATTAACCGTGTTACAGATGGAGTATGGAACTCTAGAATCCTTTTAACGAATTTTAAAAAATTTATTATTCTTCTATCTTAAATTTTTGGATATAGAGGAGAGGAAGAACACCTAAACACTAACTAATCTAGAATGATAACTACCAGCAACATTATTCCATAGAAGGTACCTAACTTCATCCCGCAGTTGATCCAGGCTTTGAACGCCAATAAGTATCGAATGAGCTAGATGGTCAGCAACATGATTAATATTACACTCTATAGCAGTGAGTAAATTAACGAATGTCCCAGTCTCTCAAGGTCATGTCTTTGATTCTCGTAGTTAAGGGAATAGTAAGGATGATTCAAGCTACGTCCCTTACTGCACAACTCCACAACATACTTAGAATCAACCTCAACAAGAACTTTTTTCATCCCAGTATTCCACACTATCTCCAAAGCAGTCAAGATACCCCACAATTCTGCTTGTAGAACACTGCCAACTCCAATATTGTGCATAACCCCCCAGCTTCCAGTCCCGTCCCTAACCGAGCCACCACACGCAATATACTCGCCCTCATGTAACAGCTTCCATTAACATTGAGCTTAACCCTATCATAGTTGGGAAAACGCCATCTGCCCAGCATCTCATTCTTGTGAGATGGACTCTTTCCTTCCATGAGGTGCACATACTGAACCTCATGGGACGCTCCTTGAATCTGCCTGAGAAGCTCCATGCTAGTCTCATGGCCAGCATCTTTGAATACCACATTATTGCGACAAAGCTAGATTTTCCAGAGAGTTGTACCAAAGACCGACTTCCAATCTTGGTTTAGATCCTTGCCAATGTTCTTTCAAAGATTCTAGCTAATCCAATTTTTCTGATCAAAACTGAAAAGAAGTCCTTCCAATTTGAGTGGTGAACCAACAAAAGCAAGAGGTCGCGGACATGACGACAATCACATACGGCATGAAGAATTGTCTCCTCTTGATCATTACACCTAGGAAATAGACAATGATGGAAAAAGCCACATTTCATAGACAATGATGGAAAAAGCCACATTTCCTACTATATAGTGATTTGTCATTACTCTGCCATTAAAAAGGAGCCAAAAAAGCTGCAAGCACGCTGGGCAATTGGCAACTTCCAAATTTTATCCCAAGTCCTTTCCACCACGCCACTTTCCAAACAAAAGGTCCCCTTAATGAAAAAGACATAGAAAAGTAATTATCTTTGCCAAATCTCCAAATTGGGACATCAGGACCAGCTTCATCCGAGGGAGGTGGAATGGCACTGATTTTGGAACATATATTCGCAGGAAGAAATTTAATAATTGTACTCCAATCCCAAGTGCCATCGTGCACTAGCTTCTTGACCATGAGATTAACTTCATCCATGAAGAACGGTTATACCGAGAGACTTTGAAGATCCTCACAGTTTTTAAGCCAAAAATCCTTCTAGAATTTAATCGCTCTCCCATTACCAATGCGCCAACCAAAGTCTCTTTCGATAACATCCCAACCACTAATCACTCCTCTCCACAGGTTTGAGCCAACTTTTTGTTTTTGGTCAATAAGTTGTGTTAAAAAGACCCACCATGGCCATGAAGTAGGCTTGAATTGCTCTTGGGCCTTTTTAATTTTTATGTTTTCCTTCCCGAATCCATGTTCAATAATTATGGTTACACGTTGGGCTTTTTCATTTAAAAAGTTTCAAAAACATATGTGCTTGAGCCCTCTTTTCCATAATGTTATTTGGGACAAGTTTGACCCAGATAACCTCGTGGAAAGTCCATTTGGCTTGTTCTGACTCGAATAAATATCACAATTATATATTATAAATTAACAAATATATATTTAGTTGGTAGATATATTATATATTACCAATTTTCTAGGGTAATAAAATTATATATTTTAATAGGTTTCTTTCTAGGATTTTCAAGGTATTACCAATATATCATACATTAATAAAAATATAGCACAATTATGGTTATAGTCTCTTATATATTTGACAAGTGTATGATTTATAAAAAAAATAATTGTATATTTTTCAAAACTTAACATTGCATGACTAGTCTTTCAATTTTTTTTTCACTTATTCTATTATAATTTTAATAGAGAATCTGATGACAAATATATAATTACTGTATTCTTCAAAGTTAAAAGTTAAAACCAACCACCAACGCACACTTCCATTGGTGTCCGACTTTGCTCCTATTTTAGCGGGAAAGGAGTATAATTCATGTCTTGTCCCCACAATTTTAGAGGGGAAAAAAAAATTCTACGTTCACTCCCACCCTCATTCAGGACAATCCCCACGAGAATACCCAAGAACAGGACCTTCCCTGTTTCCCCTTTTGTTCTTTAGAACTAAACCAAGTCTGAACAGTGAAAATAATAGGTAACTATTTCCACATGAAGTTAACTGAGCAGCACATTATAATTAATAATTATATTAACATTTTGGAAAGACAGCCACAAGAAAGAAAGGCCCAAAAGAGAGAGAGAGAGAGAGAGAGAGAGACGTTAACAGAGGGTAGGGTGATCCTAAACTGATTTAATCTCCACCTTTTCGGTTTGGTAAACATCTTATGTAACATAAAGACAATGTCATAGAAACAAGACCCAAAATAGTTTAGAAGCCTAAATTCACAATATCCCGTCCATTTACATCCTGGTACTTCAACCTTGAACAAGGAAAGACTAAAGGAAACAGCTTCATCAGCTTTTGTCAGGCAAATCTACATGATTCTCCTCCCTTGAGGTGTTCACCATTTGACCTGCATGCCATTTCAGAAAGCTATCGTTAAGGGCATCCTTCATCCACTGATGTCGGCAAGAATGTACAGCTTCGGGAATAGTTAACCAATTTCTCTTCCGAGTGTTTTGTTCTGGCCAAAACTGGAGCTCCTCCTTCACCAGCAAAGCAAACATAGCAGCTTTGCATATACCTTCCGGACAGATCTTATCTTGCTGGGTCTTGCTCTTAAATTGGTAATACCCTAGAAAATCCTGGAACAAAACCTATTTAGTTATCACTATAGGTTACCACACAATGCCATTTATGTTACTGCAACAACATAATCTTCTTTTTTCTTTTTCTCAAATTTGTAATTAAAAAAGACCACTTAAGCTCCCTGCAATAACCATGGGGCAAGGAGGAAGTCAAACAAGAAATTTAGAACTTGTACTGCTCTACATGCTAATTATTACCATGGTAAAAGAGAGGACTATTGCCTTCATTCTTTCAATATATTAATTGAGCCTTTAAAAACATGATATAAGGGACACTCAAGAGACAAAAATTTCAACTCTACAAAAACGCATAAGCTTACTTGTTTACCTGAAATGGACATCTATAGAGAGAGAGAGAGAGAGAGAGAGAGAGAGAGAGAGAGAGAGTAACATAGTTTAGCCTTTGATCACATCACCCCTTTTCCTTTCATCTTGGTGACACAGGTCTAACATCTATTTGCATGGATATAGAGTAGAAAGAAAGGGAGGTTTTAATACTTAAATTCTCCACAAAATACTTTGCCAATGAGCAAGGACTAAACATAGCGACTTATGTTTAAATTCTAGATAAATTTTATGAGGTCATAACTGGTTTAAATTTGAAGTCACAAAGTGCAGGCTAACACACACAAGGACTTCCACTTAAATGCAAGACTTTGTACATGATCAGTTCTTTCAGCCACTTAATGACTGACATAAGAAAAATGCATGATATGATGAGGAATTCAGATAAACTATGCATTAAATTGTAAAGGGAAAAAGTTTATCCCTACCAATAGTTCTCCTCGAACTCCAGCTTCTTCTACAGCTTCTCGAACTGCAGCCTCCTCAACCGTCTCATCATTTTCCCATCCTCCCTTCATTATACAAACAATATTAAACTGAGTACAAGTAGCTGTCAACTAACTCTATAGATATGATCTATATACAATTCTAATGCATCGAAAGTTAAATATATCAGGTATGTCATATAGTGATGTTTTTAAAGTTCGTGCAATGCAACTCAAAGGAAAGAAACAGTAAAATAGTTATGGCACACACATCAATTGACCCATTTGGCAGTTGGTGTTAAGGAGGGGAGTTAATCAAAAGAAGATATCATAATTAACCTGAAGAAAAAGTTCTTCATTAACAGAGTTAGAACAGGGTATGAATTCCTTTCGAACAAATATACCTGAAAAGAGACTGTTTTTTTACTCCTACACATAAACATGGTATATATTTGTTCATTCTCTTACCTTTGGGAACACGAGACCAGGTCCACTAGCTGAGCTGACCATCAACACTTCCAAAATCTTTTCAGATGCACCATCACTTTCTTCATGAGAACTTCTATACTTAAAAGGAATACACCTGTCATAATTCACTTTGTAGGTCAGAGACTCAGAATACTTGGAAGGCTTGGCATCTCCCAATTTTACAATATAATCTTGATTGTCAGTAATAACAATCGAATACAAGAATGATTTTCAATATCTATATGTATATATTTTCCTCATTGCACCATGAAGGCGCTGGTTAAAGATACTAGAGATCTCTAAGTTAAAGAACATCGCAAGCTAATGATTATAATATAATGGAAATGTTCTTTGCACAAAAAAGATTCTCCTCACCATCAATACCAAACAAAAATTGTAATGAATACTAACGCATATTTTCTAATGCTAACTTCAATTATTTAATTGGCTGACAAATTAAGCAAAATTGCAAATACATCAAATTTTATCATGGTTTAAAAGATTCTCCTCACCATCAATACCAAACAAAAATTGTAATGAATACTCACGCATATTTTCTAACGCTAACTTCAATTATTTAATTGGCCGACAAATTAAGCAAAATTGCAAATACATCAAATTTTATCATGGTTTAGAAGGGTGCTGTGAATAGGCAATTGGTTTTCCGCACAAGTCGTTGAACTAAACTGCAGCTGTATACTGATATTATCTTTCATGACACTCCACACACTACAACAACAATCATTGTAACGTCACCGTTGAACCAACTAACCAAACACTTCCTGGCATCCAGCAGATGGCTTACTATAACATTTCCATTCTCTCGATATATCACCTTAGAAATTTCCTCTCCGCTTTAAAGATCTCCAAATATGCAATAAAACAAGATATGGGCCGGGAAGAGTAGTTTGATATCATCAAACTCTTCATTGCAATGGGACCTCTCACTTAGCAATTATCCTTTCATTTTTGAAGCATCATTTTCAATACCAGTACACATGCAAAGCTTCATTTTCAAGCCCAGCAGATATGCAAGCCCAGAAAAAGACGATCGAATTGACGAACAGATTAAGCAGTCAGCATGCAATGCCTATGGCATCACCGTGTCAGATACCTATTGCAGAAGAAAAATTGAAAGAAAATGCATAAACCCCCTGTAAGGATTAACATGGTTAGAATTACCCAGCGACAAGGCGGCAACCGGCCTCGTAACGTTGCTGGTGACGACCGGTACGAGCCACCAATTCAGACATTTCTGGTTTGTACAAAGGTTCCTACTACAACGCTAGAGCTTCCCAATTCCAGAACAGTAATGTGCTAGTCCGACGCTGATCATCGTCTCCAGAGCATCCTTTTGAAATCGAATGGAATGAATCCCCGTCGGAGACGTTTAGCGGTTTTTCTTCGAGTTGCTGATACAGGAAATTGTCATTTTCGATGGCGCATTACGGAAAACCCGCAACAACTGCATGCAGCGCCGCGAAACGACAGAAGCGGTTGGGTGTGACAGCACGAGAAGTGAGCTGTGTTTGAGAGAGAAAGAGAGAGAGGAAAGGGCGAATGAAACGGAAAAAGGAAAAAGATGGTATTTGGGGGAATATATTGGGCCGTGGAACGAGTCAGAGAATGGGGCCGACCGAAGAGCGAAGCCGAAGAGAGGAAGAGAGGGGTGAGAGAGATGAGGTCAGGGCTTGGAGTACCAAACTACAGTCTACAAATATGCAGAGTTGTGAAGAAGGTCGGTTATTTTTGTTCACTTAGTCTCTCAAATATTGGATCAGTTTCAACTTTCAAGTTTGAACTTTGAAGAGAGATTAAAATGAGTGTGTGGGCCCCCACTTTTCCAATCATCCCTTTTCCTTTTCTTTTTTTCTGGCCCAATCTTTTCTCTGAGAGAGAGAGAGAGAGAGAGAAATTTAAGTATTTTTTTTTACTTTCATTAGTAAATTCTTCAATAACATATGATATATAGAAAAAAAAATAAAAAATTTCAATCATAGAATATTAAGTTATAGAAAATATTTATTTTAAAAATTAATAATAAAAAGATAAAAATGATATCTCAATTCTTCAATAATATATGATATATAGAAAAAAGATAAAAATCTCAATCAAAGAATATTAAATTATAGAAAATATTTATTTTTTATATTTATTTAAAATTAATAATAAAAAGATAAAAATGATAGCTCAATTTTATTCTTTATTATAATTCCATTTTATTAATTTTTTTTTCATTGGAGGTGATTGTCCTTCATTTCACTTGGCATTATTTGTCATCTTGCACAATTAAACATTTTTTTATTACCAATGGCTCAAACCTCGACCTTTAAATCTACAATATCCAGTCATACCGCTTAGATTACAAACTCAATGGTAACCATTATACATTCTTAAATGGTGAGTAATAGGTAGATATCTTAATTTCTTTTAACTATTTAAGATTTTACTTAAAAATGAAACATATAAAACTATTAGTATTGTTATATTATTTAAATATATACGAAGCATGAATTTGAATTCTTGTACAGTGACGTTGCCCGTAAGCAACGCACTGTATGGCTTGAGTACAATGACAAGTGAGATAGAGCCGCTGCATTGGCACTCGGATGTAGTGTTAAATGAGCAAGGGTCCACTAATACTAGGTCGTTGCCCGGACGCAACGCACTGTATGGCTCGAGTACAGTGTCAAATGAGCTAGAGCCACTGCATCGTCGATTGATTATAGTGTCACAAGAGCTTGTTCCTGGAAGGTTGAGGGTAAAGAAGCTAGTCGAGGAGAACAAAATCAGGATTGCTACGTGGAATGTTGGAACCATGACAGGGAAATCCATGGAGGTTGTGGACACTATGAAGAGGAGGAAAATTAACATCTTGTGCCTTCAAGAGACTAAATGGGTTGGAGAAAAGGTTAAGAAATTTGACTGTTCAGGCTTCAAGTTCTGGTACACTGGAAAAGTAAGGACAAAGAATGGTGTAGGTATTATGGTTGACAAGGAATGGACACCGAGTGTGGTGGAGGTAAAAAGGATTGGGGATAATTCTATGATTAAAGATGATTATCGTAAGAGATACTATCCACATCATAAATGCCTATGCACCACAGGTAGGGACGGATGCATATCTTAAAGAAAAATTTTGGGAAGATTTGGAGGGATTGGTTAGAAACATACCTTTAGAAGAGAAGATTTTCATCGGGGGGACCTTAATGGTCATGTTGGGAAAGAAGCAGGATAGTATGAGAAGGTCCATGGTGGCTTTGGTTTTGGGAAGCTTAACGAGGAAGGACAGTCTATATTGAATTTCTCAATGGCTTATAATTTCAAGGTTGTCAATACCTGCTTCAAGAAGCGAGAGGAACATTTAATCACATACAAGAGTGGAGCTTCAAGGTCACAGATTGACTTCTTTCTGGTAAGGAATACAGATAGAAAAATCTATCAAAATTGTAAAGTTATTCCTGGGGAACCCGTGGCAACTCAACATAGGGTTTTGGTCCTTGACGTGGTTATTAAGGGTCGAAAACAAAAGCATCGTCAGGCGATGAACCCTAGGATCAAGTGGTGGCAGCTAAAGTGGGAGAATCAACAGACTTTCAAGAGAAGATTGTTGGAGGAAGGATCTTGGGAGTTACGAGAAGATGCTAACACCATGTAGGAGAAGATGGCCAAGAAGATTAGAAAAGTAGCTAAAGCACTTTTAGGAGAATCAAAAGGTTTTGGACAAAGAGATAAGAAATCTTGGTGGTGGAATGAGGCTGTTCAAGAGAAGATCAAATTTAAAAGAGAATGCTTTAAAGCTATCCATCTGTGCAATAACTCAGAAAATTGGGAAAGGTATCGGAAGGCTAATAAGAAGACAAAAAAAGCAGTAAGTGAAGCACGATCTAAAGCGTTTGAGGAGTTTTACAAGGATTTAGGAACGAAAAAAGGGAAACAGAAGATTTACAAGATTGCGAAGGCTAGAGAGAGGAAATCTAGAGATTTGGATCAAGTAAGATGTGTTAAGGATGAAGAAGGAAAAGTTCTGGTTACAGATAGAGATATTAAAAACAGATGGCAGGGTTATTTTCATAAGTTCTTTAATGACGGAACGAAGTCGACTTGTGATATGGAAGATCTAACAACCTTGGAGAGAGAACAAAATTTGGCATATTATCGTAGGATCAAGGTTGATGAGGTCAAGGAAGCTCTTAGAAAAATGGATAATGGTAAAGCTGTTGGTCCCGATGGTATTCCTATTGAAGTTTGGAAGTGTTTAGGAGAGGAGGGTACTATCTGGCTAACTAAGTTCTTTAATAAGATTTTAAGGTCTAAGAAAATATCTGAGGAATGGAGAAGAAGCACTTTAGTGCCTATTTACAAAAACAAAGGAGACATTCAGAATTGCGCAAACTACCGCGAGATTAAGCTTATGAGTCACACTCTAAAATTATGGGAAATAGTGATTGAACGTAGGTTAAGAATCGAGATGAGTATTTCTGAAAATCAATTTGGATTCATGCCAGGACGGTCTACTATGGAAGCTATATATCTTCTAAGGGGGTTGATAGAAAGGTATCGGAATAAACAAAAAGACCTGCATATAGCATTTATTGACTTGAAAAAAGCCTATGATCGAGTACCAAGAGAGGTGTTATGAAAAGCCTTGGAACAGAAAGGTGTATGGGTTGCGTATATTAGAGCTATAAAAGATATGTACGAGGGGGCTACGACTAGTGTGAGAACGTCTGGAGGGGAGACTAGAGACTTTCCTATTAAAATTGGCCTACATCAGGGATCATCCTTAAGCCCTTATTTGTTTGACCTGATTTTAGATGTTCTGACGAAACACATCTAAGAAGAAATCCCTAAGTGCATGCTTTTTGCAGATGACGTTGTTCTCTTAGCAGAGAAAAGGGAAGAGATTAATTTTAAACTTGAGTTATAGAGAGCTATTTTGGAATCGAAGGGTTTTCGTCTGAGCAGGAGTAAGACCGAATATATGCATTGTAAGTTTAACAAGCGACAAGTTAGGAACGAGATGGCGGTTAAACTTGGTGATCAGGTCGTATCACAAGTGTCAAAATTTAGGTATTTGGGATCAATTATACAAGATGACGGCGAAATTATTAGAGATGTGGAACATATGATACAAGCTGGGTGGTTGAAGTAGAGAATGGCATCAGAGATTGTTTGTGATCGGAAAGTACCTAATAAACTCAAAGGAAAGTTTTATCGTACTGCTATAAGACCAGCGATTTTATATGGGAGTGAATGTTGGGCAATGAAAGGACAACAAGAACATAAAATTGGAGTGGCGGAGATGAGAATATTACGTTGGATGTGTGGTCATACAAGAAGAGATAGGATCCGTAATGATCATATACGAGGTAGAGTTGGGGTGGCACCTATTGAGGAAAAAATAGTTGAAAACCGTTTAAGATGGTTTGGGCATGTGCAAAGAAGACCGTTGGAAGCGCCAGTTAGGAGAGTTGTGTCACATCCCAAAACTTACATATGATATAAACATAAAATACCTAGGGTGTACCTCCGTGGTACCCCATAATCTCTGTAAACATTCTTAATATCCATAATTATGTGAATCATAAATATTCCAAGAAAGATATTTTGTATACATATTCAGAAAATGTTCAACTTTCAAACACTATACAGTACTATACAACCTCCCAAGCCTAGGTGACCTACTAGATTACAGAGCGTTTCCTAATCCTTACCAATTGTTTACCAGACAAAAGTGGAGTATATCCTTAAAGGCTATAAATTCTTCTCCTCAACCACTGTATCTGAAAAGATAATCATGGAGAGTGTGAGTTTATCATAACTCAGTGAGTAAACAACTGTACATGAAAATATCATAAGCACAAACACCACATTTACTAATACAATCAATCTATCATTTATTGTAAATAATTATAGTATTACACTTGTCTGAATTTGCGTATGATTTCTTGGGTGATCAATCCCTCAATCACTTTGCATTATATGCCATAGATACTTGCACTGAGTGACTTGGGAATTCAACCCTCAAACTCTTGGTGCATAAGTTTTCACAGTTATACACTGAGTGGTATGGGACTCTAACCCTTCAAACTCGTGCATAGGTTTTCACATTTATACACCGAGTAGTATGAGACTCTAACCCTTTCAAACTCGTGTATTAGATCTCGTAGATCTTTTGCTCATCAATAAAATAGTGACAATTTATCATAATATAATTACTATGAAATAAATGAATTTACACATACTTTTATTCCCTTGAATGTCTATCATCAACCATAACAATCATCATATATTATCAACAGCGAGATTGATTATTTCTCACTTCAATAATGTTATAAACAAGACTTGTATTGTACCTTATCTAATAAGATCACATTAGTTTAGTAAGGTTATTCACTTACAAAATGTTCCAATTTATTCAAGGAACAATCACATCTAGTTCTTTAGTCAACTAGAGAAATCAATTCTCAAAGGTAATAAAATACCTTCCAATGATATTATACTTTTTCTCAACCTGAACACACACTGATAATCTTCTCAATTTCACAAATAATGCAAATGGGATTTATATTGCGCTTTGACTAATTTATTAAATTAATTTTGCAAGGTTGCCTACTCACCTGGATTCCACGCTCTCAGCGCTCCCACCTTGCGCCCCAAACATCCCTATTGTAACCAGGTAAAAACTATTAGGGTTACAAAATAGAAAAATTTCCTATCACTACTCTCGACCTTTACTCACATCTTAAGTCATAACTCCTAACCAGTAATGAATTTCTAAATGACATTTATACCATTGAAAACTAGACTCAAAGAGCTTTCCAACGATATAAAGTTTGCCCAAAACGGAGTCCGGATGAAGAAGTTATGACTGATTGAAAAATAAACTAAAATTTCCCGGTACACCTGGCGCCTGGGCGCCAATTCCTTCTTCTTCCCATCTCACCTTGGCGCCTAGGCACCACGATCGTGACCCCTTCGCGATTTCTCTCGGTTTTGGCCCAAATTTGGCCAAATCTTCACCGTTTTTCATGATTTCTTCCATGGAATCTCACCCTTAATGTCTAAGGAGCATTTAGACACCAAAATCACCAATTTTAATCGAGAAACGAAGCCGGAATCTCGATTTTACCTCAAACACTTTTAAAACTAGAAAATAGAGAAAAGCTTAAGAAATAGAAATTTCTACCTCGATTCCTTGCTTTCCCTATGTTACTTGGCTCCTAGAGGCTCGCCCCGTAGCCCGAGATCCACCCTCCAAAGCCCGGTTGTAGAGTTGGAGTGTATAGAGAGAAATTAGAGAGAAGGAAGAGAGAAGGAGAGGAGAGAAAGTGAAGAGAGAGAGAGGAAAGGAGAAAAATGAATAAAAAAATTAGGTGATGCCACCTATATACTCGCCCGGGGTGAAATTATCACTTGCTCTGCAATTGACCCTCAGTCAAGACTAGCAAAAGCAAATTCATAAAACCTCACCTCAGGTGTTTCTAAATCCTAGGTGCCCCACAGATTTTCTTATTTCACTTTAGTCCCTCTCAATATCTCAAACTCCACTTTAACCCCAAATCTATCATCCTTTCGGTACCGGACTCATAATTCATTCCCATAAGCTCTATTCTTCTTCTCAGGTTCCTACTTGGTCATTTCTCAAAAGTACTCCATACTTTCTTTTCTTTTCATTTTAGTCCTTGAGAATTTGTAAAATGTCCCAAATTAAAATTTTTGAAATTTCTATTTCCAAATTTCATTCACTAATTCAAAAAGAACATTTCTCATGTAATTAAATTTTTCAATAAACTTCAAATAGACTTTAAATATTCATGAAAATTCTTGGGATATTACAAGTTGAGCAGATGATTTGGAGCTCTGTGAAAAAAGGTCGAGAAATACCAAAAAGGACACTTAGAGAAATTATTGAACGAGACAATTTAGTAAATGAGATATCTAAAGAGTTTGTCATTGATAGAGCTCAATGGCGTCGTGCGATCCATGTAGCCGACCCCACTTAGTGGGATAAGACTATGTTGTTATTGTTGTTGTTGATGTTTTAAATATAAAAATTAAATTGAAATAATTATATATATATATATATTAGTGATTTGATATGTACCTTTTAAATAATAAATTATAGTAAATTTTATTATATTTTAAAAATTATAAAAATAATAGAACATTATTTAACTCCTTACTTTTTACTCCCTTGTAATCATTTTACATCTCTTTCTTATATTGTATTTTATTAACATATGACTTTTGAAGACCTTCGGCCAAAAGACTCCAAAACTATATATAATAATATGGATTTATTTCTTTAAAAAAGTATAATTAGTTTGAAAATTAGACCTTGTATAGGGAATAAAATGCAAGTTCTTCTAATTAAATGCCAATTATATAACATGGATTGCACATACAAATTTCATACAATGAAGGAAATAAACTGTAAGTTCTTATAATTAAACATTCAATTTAATATTATTCAAAAAATAATAATTTGTGGATTGAGTGAATTGATTTGATTTGGCATAAATTGAAATATATTAACTTGCAACCTTAATCGTCAATGGTTGGTTAAAATTAAATGAGCCCGAAGTAATTCACCAACCAATTGTATAGAATGTTACTTTTAGTGAGTTGGCAAAATCTGATGAAAAATCCTAATTTTAAGAAGACCAAAGAAAATTATAAAAAAGATAATAACAAAAATATAAATATTTGTAGGTAAATTTAATTCATAAATAAAATTTAAAAAACCATTTAGTAGATGCCACGTCAAGCCACATAGATATTTTGCTTTTCTTCATAGTCAACGGCGGTCAACCAAACTGCATCATTTCATTTAAGAATAATATAATTGCAGAAAAAAAAGTCGGTACATGTTTCCTTAATATTACTTAAACTCACATATTCTGAGTATGAATCAACTAAGGAAATTTTAATGAGCAAAAGTAAATTTTAATTCCAGAAAGATCCATGGAGCAATTAGAGAGGGAGAGAGAGAGAGAGAGAGAATTAACGTCTAAAACAACAATGGAGATAAAATGCAAATGCAAAATCATAAGAATGAGAAAGGATTGGTATGAGCGTGACAGCACCAATAGAGCTTAGCTAAGCTTTGACCAAAATTTCACTGAAGTGTACAAAGATGAAGCTTCGCATTTGTGTCGGAGTTCATATGCTTATGCATTTGCGTTTTGTTACTCATTGTCATTTTAGACGCAAACCCCTCTCTCCCTCTCTCTCAGACAAGTTTTTTTTTTTTTTTCCTCTTATAATCCAAGAAGTATCCAAATAAACTAGTAATGAGTTACATCAGCACTTAATAGACCATATCATGCATTCCATTATCTGAAAACAGTTCATAAACTGAAGGACTAAGAAGTTACACCTAAAAAAAAAAAAAAATTATTTATAGAAAACAGCCCTCAGGAAAATAAAATCCGTTCAGCCCTACCTTAAACTATAAATGGTTGTGACAAAGTCTTAATTATATTAATCAATAAAAGCGAGATGAATTTCCAATCGGATGGATTCAATTAGTAAGTTGTTTTATATATGATTAATTGGAGGTGGTGCAAGCCGTGTCATTCGCCCAATAACGCAGCACTTTCTAGCTTAATGCAATCATATTTTCCCTTGAATTCCAACTACACCTCAACTTCACCCCATTATTCTCCATTTTCAGTGTTTCTCAATTCCATCATGGTCACTAATGGTGACATCAACCAGCACTTTGAGAAGAAAAAGAACAAAAGGAAGAACATCCTTTCGTTATTGTCAAGAATTTCTTTCTAGAAATTATTCCTTTCCAGAAAAGCCTACCTTACTTTCTGAAACCCCAGAAACTCAACGGACAGATACTGTATAGCATAGAACCCTTTAAAAAGGAAAAACTTCGAATAGAAAGTTCCCGCAAGATATGGACAAAATAAAGACAGGCAACAAGATATCATGGTCTGGAAGTCTTGATACACTATCGTTTTTCATCCTTTTTCACTTCTGCAGAGCACAGCCTAAACCATTTTGGTAATTGACTAGTTTTTGGCACGCACATATAAGCGCCAGCTTAAAAGGATGAGCAGCATACGTTAAGGGTGATAGAAAGGTCTAAATATAGATATGATCAGAGTAATGAGAGGCCAGAGGTCTCATGCTGAAATAATCTTCACTGAGAAAACTAACTACTCATCATAGGTATCAAATGCTGAACTGAATCTCAGTAGTTCTCCATTAGTCTTGACACAGAAGAATATGTTCCAAGTATTCCACAAACGACTCCCAATACAGCTATTGCCACACTCGCAGAAACCTGATGATGTCATGGGAAAAAAGAGTAAATCAGTAGAGGAAATTTCAGGGGCAAGTTTTATGATGCTAAAAGTTGACTGACTTATGGTATGTCATATAGCATATGCAGTTAAAAATTCAATATAGACAAGGGAAAGAGGAGTGGAAGATGGGGACAAAGCATATAAGATGGCTTTTCTCTTGCAACTAACGTGCAGAATTTGATCAGGAATGTCGAAAGTATACATGCAATGGTCTTGGGCTATACAGTGTGTAACTGCATTAAAACAAACATAATTCATTCTATCCCCCCCCCCCCCCCAAAAAAAAGGCTAAAATATTTGGTCCCTTGGTCTCAGGTTCCATTTTTGTCCCTTAACATCATTTTTGTTCTAATTGGGTTCCTTAACTTGCAAAAATGACTCTTTCTCTTTGATAACACCAAGATGTTTAACAAGTAAGTTTTATATGGCTTATTGGTGGCCTAACTCCAATAACCTTTCACCAACTTGAATTCTACCCATTATACATCCTTCCTTATCACTATTCAAACTTGCATTTTGTAAATTGAGTATACTCTCCCCATTTCTTGCCTATTATTATGTCATTATTCTAGTTCTAGTCTACCTAATGCTCTCATTTTGTTTCAATTTATATGGATATGTCACAAGGGAGATCAGAGTCATCACCTATGTCTGTAGATAATTTGCCAGAACTACAAAACGCAGTAGGTGGTGATAGAAAGGGTATTATAAGTAAATCTGATGTCATGGAGATTATAAGAGAGAGTAAAGCAAAAACACATGCTAGAAAGAATAAATTAGGGACTGAAGGGCAGACAAGTAATCCTAAGGGGAATGTAACTAACTCGTGACAGGTGTCATTTGGGAGAGGAGAGAGAATGCGTGCTGAGCTGTTAGGGGAATATAGGAGGTGTGAGAAGGTAGGTCAGGGCGTGGAATTTCTGAATAGAATTTGAGAGAGACTAGCCTCTCGAATGCTATTTTTTTCTTTCTGCAGTGTTTATCCCCCTTTTGCTGTAATGAATATCCCTTACCTTGAGTTCAGTCAAGGGGCATTGGGATTGAATCTTTGCATTCAATAAAACGAAATATTCAGGTTACATCAAAATCCAAGTTAGCAATATGTTATTAAGGCTGCTAAGGAACTCTAGAACTTTTGAGTGTTAGAAGGAAGAAAATATTTGAGTAGTTTAGGTAAAGTTAGCAGACCAAATTAAAACCAAATGAAGTCAAGGAATGAAAAGAATTCTAAGGTAAAGTTAAGGGACTGAATTATAATAAAATGAAGTTAAGGGACAGAGGTGAAACCTGAAATAAAGTTGAGGGACCAAAAGTACATTTTTCCAGTGGAAAAAAAAAAAATCAGCAATGCTCAACATCTATGGCTTTGGACTAACATACTGAGGTACACTGAATTTTCAGCCCAAAAGCCCTTCCCAAACAAAAAGAGCAATCTGGAAGCAAATTTGGCAGGAACATTTGCAATTTCAGTAATGTAAAGCAGCTAGTGATTGTAGAAATTATTACCCTATGAGATAACATTTCTGAAGTTCTAAGATACAAAAGATAACGATGAAAAAGTTTAAAAGATCAGCTGCATGGTTACCTGTGTTTTTGTAGCTTTCCCGCCCACAATTTTCAGAAAACATAAAGCTGGCATTATCACTGCCTGAAAAAGGCAAAAACATAAAGCTCGGTCTCATTGAGCAGGTTCATGTGAAATTCTCAACAAAACAATAATAATAAGAGGGACAAACAAACAACCAAAAAAAAAAAAAAGTCATGTTCATGTCAGCTAAATGTGAATACTGTTGGATTGATGCAAAGATATAGCTGCAGAGTGTCAAAAGACGTTGATGCATAGGAATATTTCTCCAAATCAGAAAACAAGAAGCAAGTTATCTCATACAAATCTTAAGAGCTCAGCATATTCAATGTTTAATTATTCCACTGCTATTAAGATGAAATTCAAAGACATAAATTAGCAAGTGGGAGAGCACATATTGCAACAATGTCAGGGAACTAATGATAGGGACTAGGGTATTTTGGAGTGACCAAGTCTCACATCGAGTAGTATGGGATGCTTGGTGGAATATTTAAGTGACTTGATCCTTTCTCCTTAAAAGACAGGGAACTTTGTCTTTGCCACACAGGTATTTAATGCATGAATGCTAAACAGAAAATTAGTAAAATTAAAGAATTAAGCACAAAATAAGAATACAAGTAGTCTATTCATTTTCAACCTGTTTCTTGTTTAATTTATAAAAGTAGAATTAGAGTAGCCATATATAATGAACTATTGAAAGTTGATCAGTTCTTATAAATTTAAACAAAAATACCCTTTTTCGTCTCTCAACGTTTACACTAGTTTTCAATTTTGTCCCTAACATTTTATTTTTGGCTTGATTTCATCCCATATCTTTCATTTTTATTTCAATTTTATCCTTTAGGCTAATATGTTAACATAGGAGACGAAAAGTACAGATGTGGACTCTTCCATATAATACATCACAAGCAAGGTGTCGCACACGCGTTAGACACGTCATATGCACGAAGAACTGACAATTTTACCCCTAATCTTCATCATCTTCTCTCATCTATCTCTCTCTCTCTCTCTCTCTCTCTTTGCGCCAAAGACAAAAGAAGGAGGAGGAGAGGAGGAAAGAAATCAAAAGAAGAAGAGAGAAGACTCCCTCTTCTTTCTTTCTTCTGTGGAGTAGGAGAGAGGAGAGAGAAACCAAAAGAAGATAAAGAGAGAAATTGGAAATTTTGTTTCTCTCCATTATTCTACACACACGCACAAAGAGTGAGAGAGGAGAGAGAAACCCAAAGAGGAGGATGAAGAATAAACCCAAAGAAAAACCCAAATGGTACTTCTTCTTCTTCTTCTTCATTTCTTTCTTTCTTGTTCATCTTCCTCTTCTTCCAGTTGCAAAGGTCTGAGAGAGAGAGAGAGAGAGAGAGAGAGAGAGAGAGAGAGAGAGAGAGAGAGAGAGAGAGAGAGAGAGAGAAGAGAAGAGAAATGCAAAAGTATCATTTTGGATGAAATTGAAATTTTTAACCAAAGTTTGGGACGAAATTAAAACTAATGCCAATTAATAAGACTTGTGGGCATTGAGGTGTCACATGAAATAGTCTATGTCAGAATTTTCTGTCTACCATGTTAATGATGTTAGCCAAAAGGACAAAAATGAAACAAACGAAAGATGTGGGAAAAAATCGGTCCAAAAAAAATATTAAGAGACGTGTAAACGTTAAGAATGAAACATGTTAAGAATGAAAAAGGTACTTTTGCCAAAAATTAAAGACCATAAACTTTAAAAACCGTTATTTTAAATATTTACAAGAGGAATATGCATGCTCTTAACTAAAGGTACTCCTAGACGGCCAACTTCCTTAGTCTATGTTTCAGAGAGGATGGATCTTGGAGCCTAGAAACATAATCTATGAAGCCTGGAAACAGCTTGCTTGCAAACAAGGATGATGGATAACATCCTATTGGCTACTGGTCACTAAAAAAGGTGAATTGTTTCTACCTTTAATTGAAGAATCAGTTCTGGAAATACAAAGGTTTATCTAGATTATGTAGTGTAACTTAAAAATCCTTCAAAGAAAAGTCAAAGCATATAACTTAATAACATAAGAATGTACCTACATTTTCATAGTCACTTTCAATTGGTATGCTATCAAGAAAAAGTTCAACAACAAAATTAAATCCTTAATTTTCCTTTAATCTTCAGTAGAATTTTTATGACTGCATGATTTCTTCCGTGCCAATGAAGCTTTTTGAATTTAAATATCACCAGATATTGGCTAGACTATATATTCAACTGAAATGTATGCTTACCACAAGTATACTGAGTACAGAACCAATTAAAGCCATCACTAGCCCTGAAATTTTAATAAAACATTAGTAGTCATTCAAATCATCAAACACATTTTATCTGTATTAACAATTTAATGCGTATTTTTCAAAATATAAAATGGCTTTCTTTTGAGAAAAATGAGACATATTATAGAGTTAGCATTTCAATTTCAGATGGTGATGATGATATGAACCCGACCACCACTTTGCATGATCAAGAAGAAAAGGATTTGAGTCTTGGTGCTGGCCCAATAACAAGAGGGAGGCTTAAAAGGCTACAAGAAGCAATTAGGGCACAATTCAATAAATTGCTGGCCCAAAACACTAGTGACCAAAAAATGGAAGAAAATAAAACTATAATTATGCTCATTCAAGCCCAAGAAGATCAAGGCCCAACATGAAGTGCATTATCATTTCAATCTAAAGTTATTTGGAAGAACAAGAGTCAAGAACACTACTTTCATTATAACAGCCCATGTAACCTCCAAAACTACTAGTTGTCTTTTATTAGTGTGTTTTTTATGGAATTTTCGTGCATATTTACAAGCCTTATAATAGTGGATGTCTTTGGTGTTCTTAGGTCATTTTTTTTGTCTTGTTGTTACCCTAAGTCATTATAACAGCCCATGTAACCTCCAAAACTACTAGTTGTCTTTTATTAGTGTGTCTTTGGTTTCAAAGAGGTCTTTAATTAGTGTCTTTTGGTTGCTTTGAGTTATGTGTTGCTCTACCTATAAATAGAGCATGCATCTTACAAGAATGATCAGATTAGAGTTGATGACAATTGCATTCAAGAGTTTTCTCCAATTGAATGAGAATTTGTTTAACTTCTTTTGCTCTTCTGGAATCTTGCTTTTCCAATCTTCTTTATAAGATTGGTGATTCAAATTCACAAAAGCCCCCAATTTGTGCTTCAACCCAGGTACGTTGTTGTGTAGATTGGTCTATTTCTTGTTCATGGTTGGACAAGCTTTTTAAACAGCAGGTCACATTCTATATAGCGTTGGTTGGCTATTTGTTCTTGTTAGGTCATTGAACCACTCCAAACCAAAGCTTACCACATCCAATTCCTTTCCTCAAATCTGGAGTGTGTTGTTCATTACCTTCTTTCTATTTTGTCTTAAATTCATTGGACCGCTTACGCCGTGAAGATCGGGTCATCCTAAAGAATTTCTCATCAGATGGTCATGCACACTAAGGGCATCAGTACCCAAGTTAATTGATCACAAATAGAACTAAAACATATATTTAAGCATTGCTCCAGAATGCAAGAAAAGACTATGAAAGAGCTGCAAATATTCTTCACCCATATGATTCTAGCATCTCTCCTTCCTTAAAACTAATTTGCTCCATGCCATTCATGATCTAAAACATTTAATCTAATTCTTTTATATATTTGCAGCATAGCCATGCAAAGTGCTGCCCTAGCTCCAGCTATGAAGGCATTAGAAATAGAAGTAAGGACTCGCAACTGCTTGTAAACTTGGAAGATGATTATCCCATGATAATGATCCCTCTCTTGCTGGTTAATGACAAGCAGTTATCCAAATATTCAAAATCCTCCTTAAATGATATTCCTTAGATGAGACTAAAAAGTTGAGAAAACACAATCCAAATGAAATTGATTATATAAACCAGCCAAAGTTAGTTTTGGGCCAGTTTAACAGTGCTAATAGCATTGCTCTGTTATACAACTCCGAGGAAGAAAACCTAAATCAGCTAATTGGTTTTTCTTTGGTACTTTTGGGAAGTTATTATGGCCACTTGGACTTAATAATCTACCCCCCCCCCCCCTTATAAACAATCATAATATCCCCACTTTATTTTTTGGACTAAAAAATATCCATACATGATACGCATAAAAAAAGAAAATTATTTAAATGTCTGAAGTAATGACATTTTTTAAATGTCCTTTACTAGCATGATGTTTGGTACTTACCAAAAAAAGGAATCAGAAAGGCACAGCAAACTGTAGATATAACAAGTGCTGATCTAAGTAGAATGAAACACCAATAATTATCTGAAATTCCATAAGGTAACAACTCCTCTATACTTCTTGCCAGTGGGTTCATCAGCAAAGCATATTTTGTAAACGGATTAATTACCTGAACAAGCAAGGAATAATAAATTATGATGCATTAAAACATTCAAAAGCAAATAACTAATACAAATAGCTAAGATTTCATACTCACTGTTGTCCACAATGCAACTTGAGAAACAAAGGCATGCTGTGGCATATTCAATGTTATCTGAGACAAAGTGGCTTGACCAAACATGAGATATCCCATGACTGCAACACCTCCGTACACTAAAATGCACACAAGAAAACTGAACACAAAAATATAAGTATCAGAATGAAGGTATATAATATGTCTAGCCATTGCCAAAGGAAGTTGTGTACCATATTATTAATGCAGTGGTAAATTTTGTTTTGTCAGCCATAGACTGGTAAATATTTGGAAAAACTGAATGTCCTGAATAGCAAAACCCATAGATACCAATAGCAAATGGAATGCCACTCCAATTCACCACTTGGCCCGTGTGATGGAATCCAACACTGTCTGTTATCCCAACCAAAAACACACAGACAGCAATCAAAAGTGTCGCAACAACCCCTCCAGCTGCAGAATTATAAATAAAGCTCCAGTAAGTACTAGCTAAATTGGAGCATTTGAATCAAAGAATGAATCTTCTGTAGAATTTGCAGAACCTGAAAGATAGGAGATTACACGAAGGTCCCTCAACCAAACAGTAGGGAGAACAATAAGTGCAGTCAAAATTCCAAATAAGTGCATGGAGTCCAAGTGGAGACCACCCAAATCCAAAGATGTTCCAGGAAACAGACTAGTTAGGTTATCTCCTTCCAGGATGATAAATTCAATACAGTATGACTGCACTCATGAAAAAAGGCCTCATTAATATGCTGAGATTAACAGAACAAAGTTTTCTTTTCTTTTGTTTTTGAAGAAAAAGGATAATAATAGGAACAGCTAAAGGACTTACATATAATTCAATGTATAAAATAACCTGCAAAATAAAAAGGGTCAGTATTAGTAAACATGAGTACCAAAACCACCTTCCTGTGTATGTTAAAAGCAGTTTATGTCAGCACGCACGATCTTTCCCACTCACGCATGATCAAGAATATAGATTAAAAATCAACAAAGAGAGAAATTTTATATTACCGCGCATGTCAGAATCTTAAAATGTAAGTAGAAGAGATCAAAATTGAGAATGAACTAAAATCATCTAAGAGCATACTAAACCAAAGAAGTATAAAATCTAGCATATATCTGATAGAATTTAAGTTTGAGGTCCACTAACTTCAACTCCAGAACTAGAAATGAACAATAAAAGATGAGATTTTTTTTTTTTTTTTTTTGGGGGGGGGGGGGGGGGGTTGGTGGTAAGAAGAAAATGGTAACGAGAATAGGCTACAGCTACTGACAGTATTGGTTAGGACGCTCTTAATCCCTTTTCAGCCCCACACTTTTACTGCATCTGTGTCCGGCGCTTTGGCATAGGCATCAGTGGAGGGGAAGGGCCAACCAAGGGACGTCGTCCAGATTGAAAAAAAAGAGTTTACACAGAAAACTAAGGGACAATGCATTGCACAACCATTAAACTTACTTAAATAACTAAATAAACAAACTCACGGATATAGCAATACGGCCAGCTCTTCCAAAGGCAGCTTCTCCGATATCTGGGTATGACGTGATTCCTTCTCTGCTTTCAAAGCAGAATCTCATAAGTGTGGCCGTGTAACAACAAACGACAGCAAAAAGAACCAGCACCACCAAACTCGCCCATCCAGCTTGTTTCACTGTATAAGGTGTGGACAGAAGGCCAACTCCAGCCATCACATTAACCCCTATCCACGTACAGCATAGCCTCAGGAAATGACCAGATAGAAAAGGCACGTAAGAAAGTAGGAGGAGGTACATTTTGGCATTTTGCAGACAAAAAATTAGTGTTTAAAGGCAGGGGAGAGGAATCAGATAGAGAAATTCCTAAAAAATCTGTTCAGAAGTTTTCAAATCATAAATCAGCCTTTCATTAGCTGATACTGTTAAGCAGTATGGCAACAGATCATTTAATCACTACAATGAAATAACTCACCATTGAAAATTGTTTGAGTGAGGCTACATCCTTGGCCAATAGGTAATTCTCCAGTAAGTTGCCTTTGCAATGAAGCTTTCTCCAACCATGATGATCTTATCTTTTGAATTTGATTAATGCCTTCCTGATCAGATAATAAAGGAGTCTTTCCTCCTAGGCTTAAGTTACTCTTTGAACGATCCACAAAACTTGTATATATCAAACTTGGTTGTCGTAAAACCGCTCCAAGATTAGGTGATGCAGCAATTGAGTAAGAATCAACAGTCTCTCTATCATAAAAAATCCAAAAAAAAAAAAATAAGAGAGAGAGAAAGAAAGACCCACTATCAGCGCCCAAAAGTGGATGCCCTGCTCAAAAGAAACAATTTCAACGTCGCTTGATATCGCGGTACTTATTGAACATTATTTAAATTACCAGGAATTTCAAGGATACATAAATGCATTGCCAGTAAAAATTGGCATTCAAGTCATCACAGGAGACAAACAAATAAAGAGACAAATTATAAAGAAGACTGTACTTGTAACTTTGGGGCCATTGCTGCGAAGTGAAAGTACGAGGTGAACCAGAATTTCCCTCATCGTCGCTTCCGCCGTCGCTACTACTACCACTACTCGGAATGTCGAGCTTGGTAGATTCAGCGTCGTCGTTGGCATCCTCGTCGTTCTGATCGAAGAAAAACTCAGATTCTTTCGGCTTGTCGTTGCTGCCCATCGTAACTGCACCCTCTTTCAGAAGCCCAAAAAGACACTGTTTCAATAATTACAAATGGGAGAATGGTAAAAGGGAGCGGACAATAGCGTAAAAATGGGCCAGCACAACTGAGTGGCTGTGGAGGTATATAGATGTGAGGAGATAGTTCCAGAAAGTTGGAGGAGGCAGCGGAAGGAAGGTGGCAAGCGTTCGACTCGGCAACGTATAATCGCCTCAGTATTCACCAAGGAAAAAGAAATGTAAAATAAAATGAGAAAGTGAGGAAGATCTGACGTGGCGGATTGTCGTGGTTTAGGAAATGAATCATGACCCTAAAAAAAGCGACAGGGCTGCGCGTACTGCCACGCGCTGATTGGATTTATAGTTGCGCTTCTTAAACCATTGATATGTTAAGATTTAGATGTTTAATTAAAGTGCACAAAAATTCAACACTACGTCATATTAAGCCAATCTAAGGAAAGAGAATGGCATGATTTAGTGCACCTTCTCGAGCATTATGTTTGGCTCACAAAAATTGTCAATTGATGTAGATTTCACACGGACCGATGGAATTCAGATGACTCTTATACATTAAGCACGCTTCCGCCAAGAAAAAACCTGTGGCTTATGATTTATATTTTGATAGTTTAAAGATCAATTACTTTCGTGTAAATTACGTGTACATAATTTATAAAAAATCTATTAAATTACATGTGATTTTTATTTCAAAAATAATATTAATTTTTCTTACGTTCTATATAGATTACAAAAATTTATTTAATTTATTTTTTATAAATAAAATTAACATTTTTTGCAATATCTTTTTTGAAATAAAACTATATAGATATTATTATTATTATTTAAGAATAAAATAACAAAATTTATATTAAATTTAATATTAACTTAACTCGTTTTACTATCAAATTAAGAATTGAACTGCAATTTTTCGTTATGCAAATAGTTGATTTCATTAAAAAATATAAATTAAATGAGAAATTTTAACAGTATACATAAAATATTAAAAACAATCTATTGCAATTAATAAAAAATATAATTTAATCAATCATTTAAGAAGGTCACAATAATTTATTCTTTCTATAATATATTACAAAAATATCAAAAATTAATTATTTTAATTCAATTTTGGAAGAACATTGTGTTTTATATCTATTCTTTATATAGATAATTAGCAAAATAATGCTGTGAATTAATATTAATTGACATGGTCCTCAAAAATTGTGTTGTTAATGGAATATGATATCACTTAAAAGTTAAAATAGTAGCAGGGTTACATTGTTTTAGCCGTTTATTTTGGTATGTTTCGATAATTATTGCATACTTACATTACATTAATTTTTGTTAAGAGTGGTGATAAAACTTTGTTGAGAATGTACATTTTTTAGACGTGTCTAATACTCATTCGCTGATAAATTGAAATTATATAATTTAATCTATGCAATTATGAAAAGTAACTTTAAAAATTTATGGAAACAAATTTAAATGACTAATGAGATCTTAAATTATTAAAATTACCCAATTCATATACTCGTTAAAACTATAATTTCCTTTTGTCTCAATTAAAAGCATTCAACTTAATTCAATTTCATAACAGTAAGTTTGCATCCTCATAATATCCTCCATGCAATTCGCACAACTTAAAGGTTAGGCAATGTTTATCATTCTTTTTCTTCTTTTTGGTAAATGTTAAGGGCATCTCTCCTTTGTGCTTTAATTTTATATTTTCAGTAAAAAAAATCTAAAAATTAATCACAACACATCTACATGTATAATCTATATAATAGACTAAAATCTATATCTATATAATAGGCTAAAATAATTTTATTATAAGGCATTAATTACAAGGATGTTATTAAATAATATATAATAAAATTAATAAATTAAAATAAAAATTAAATGAATAAATTTATTTTTATTAATGATATCATATTACATTCATTCTAAGCAACTCTTTTGAAATGTACTGCAAGGCTCTCTTTTAAATTATGTGAAGATTACAATATATTAAATGTAAATTGGTGTGATTGATTCTATAATACATTCAAGTGAATTTGAAAAAATTACATTTAAATGAATTCAAATCATCTCTTTTAAAACTGTGAATTATCATAAACTAGTATTGTGACCCGTGGATGCACGGATTAACACAAATATTACAATTTGTATTTATCAAATAAATAAAAATAATTGAAAAAATATATAAAAGAATACATGTACAAAAATAATAAGACATTTAAGCCATATTAAGATACATATAAGATGATTCATTAGATACAAATGCCTTGAATGTTGAATGTGAATTATGTCAAATAAAAAAAATTACATAAATTAATTTAGATAAATATATTAATTAATGATAAAAGTGAGTTAAAATAAGAGTTATTAACCTAATAAGTCTACTAGGATCAAAATATTTGTGTTCCTTTGATTGCTTCTTCTTTTATTTCTACAAATATACATTTGGATTAGCAACAATGATAACAACTATAAGTTTATTGAAATTTAAAACATAACTTACATATCCACAAAATTTTAAAACAACAAAAAGAAGATAATCAAGGGAAATATACATCACATCCTAATTTTAAAATTTAATACTTTAAATCCTAAATTGCATTCAATCAATCCACACATGTAATCTCGACATTGTCTGAAGTTTCTCTTCATAGGGAGGCTTCTACCCTTTGCTCACAGCAAGACTAAAAGGGATTATTCATTAATTTTATTAGATGAAAAAATCAGAAAAAATTTAATTTAAAAATAATCAAATTATATTGTTCAAACACAAGTAACTACCTCAATGGCATCATTTTTTTTTATTTTAGGCTTTGATCTTTCTCATGACTTGTTTTTTTCAAGAAAACATAATGACAGAAACAACAAAACGAAATTGAAATTAGAAAATCAGAATAATGCAAAAATAAAATACAACAGACATGAATAAAAAACCAAAAGACCAAAAAGAAACATAAACAACCCAGAAACACGAAAAATAACAACAGAGAACAAATACATAAATAAAAAAAGTAGAAAAAAAGAAGTAAAGAACGAAAGAGAAACAAAAAATCAAAAATCACAATCGAATGAATAGTAATCGCGAATGTGAACAATACGTGAACTGCATAGATAAAAAAAATAAATAAAAAGAAAACTGAGCTATGATACCAAATGATGTGAAAAAAATATTACTTTAAACATTTGATAATAAATCGTCATTGTTGTCCTTCAACCATGTAAAGGAAGAAGCAGCAAAATCAAAGACAAAAAAAGAAGGGAAATTGTGTGAGAGAAAGATATACAAATATGGATGAATTTTTCAAAAGAAATGTATAAATATCTACGTTGATTTTAAATTTTAAAATTTTAATTTTGAAAAACGAAAAAGCCTCCATATTGGCTAATAATGATGGTCAATTTTTAAAAACCTCTCCATAAAAATAGGAGATTGGCCATTGATGATGGTGCAATAAATAAATCTAGTATGCTTGTATAGAAAAAAGAAAAATGAGTGATAATTCATTATTATAGTTTGATTTGATAGAGGTAATTTTAAATTTTATTATAATTATTTAAGAAGAGAAATAAATAATATGAATATTTGTATGTTAGTTTTTATATAGCAATTAATTATTTGATTATTTGTATATAATAAATGTTAATTTATCAAATAATAACATATTATATTTCAATTGAAAAGTTTATCTAATTTATCAATTATATAACAATTATAGCAATTACATACCAATTATATAGCAATTATATCAATTATAAACTAATTATATAGCAATTATAGCAATTACATAGTAATATACCCTAATTTTTTTCAAATTCATTTAATGTGATGTGATTAAGTTACTAAATTTATTCATTTAAATTTATTCTATCATAATAATTTAATGACCTACCAACAATTAATGTCTTAAAGTGAAATTGTTTTAGTCTATTATATAGATTTAATTAATAATTAAATAATTACAATATATTAAATGCAAATTGGCGTGATTGATTCTATAATTGCATTTAAATGAATTTGAAAATTTTGCATTCAAATGATTTCAAGCATTCCCTTTTAAAATTGTGAATCATCGTAAATTTTAAATGTTTGGAGCTTGACCTGAAGCTAGAAGGATTCTGTGTTTGGAGAGTTTGGCCTCAGTGCCAATCTAAAGCTCTATCTCAAGCTAATACAGTGCGTTTCAATCATTATGAATGAACGAATGTTAAGTGCTATGCGTCGAACTAAGAAGCAGCAATTGAGGAATGACTGGGTGGCTCTCTTATTAACTTCAAAGTAGATTTCCCACCACTGACTACAGAGAAGCAGCTCGCTTCTGTCTCTATTCTATTTTCACTCAAACTTGGTATAATCTTCTTAATCATAGTAGCTATAAAAGTTCACATAAGCACCTTTTCGACTGCCATCATGTAGGTTACTACTTGCCTTTTCAAGAAACAGCTTGAATTCGAGTTTGTTCCAATTAATATGAAAGAGGGCGAACTGTCACACCCGAAATGTGACCGGCCGACATTTTTTTTTAAAAATAAATATGATATAAAATCAGCTTTCGAAATCAAAAGCTGATTTTATTTGGAGCCGCCACCAAAATTTTATTTATTAGGAAAAAACTTTGGAAAAACCTTAAGATTTGACGGTTTGCGTTTAAAGAGAAACTGAGTTCGGAAGTTGAACCGCATAGAGAAGGTGTTAGGCACCCCATACGTTTGATTTAGAAAGCATACAATTATTTAATAGTCACTCAAAATTACCCTTATAAATCACCAAAAAAATAGATAACAAAATATATAAATAAATAATAAATAAATATATAAAAGACGGACTTGGCTAGACAGTGCCTAAGGCCTACGTACCCAGCTGTTGGGATCAAAGTTCAAGTAGTTCGTAAGTTGGAAGACATTTTTGTAAAGAAATATTTTAAATTTTTATGATCTATTTTAAAAGAGTTTTTTTTGGAGATATTTTTTTTTAAGAAATATTTTTGGGTTTTTAGAATTTATTTTAAAAAAGAATACTTTTAGAGATCTATTCACAAGCATTGTTATACAATCGCGTCGTGAGTACTGAATGTAAAAATTTTTCGCCACTTGTATTGTTACACAATCGCATAGTGAGTATTTTATTTAGTTTTTAAAGGATTTAAAACTCAACGAATTTTTTAAAAAAGGTTCTTTCATACGTGCATTGTCAGTCATTTTCCCAATATTTGAAACTAAATTTATTTTCATCATCAAGATTTTTTAAATTTCTATTTTTATTTTTTTTAAAAATGAGATTGAATTAAACATCCGAATACATACGCACATGTATATATATATATATACTCACCTGGATGCAATTACATATCCATACAAACAAAATATATTTATATATATATATATATATATATATATGTATATATATATCAATTCATACGCATCCAGTAGCCCACAAACAGCATATGTATATGTCATGCACGAATGTATAACTGTAAATCAAGATCCCCTATAATCTCTCTCCTCTCATCAACCGCCCTCACTATTCCTATTCGTCTCTCTTCATCAATCTTTCTCTAACTCTTTTATATTCTCCATTTCTCCCTTCTGTATAGCCTCGCCTGAAGCAAAAATGAAGAGAAATATCAACTGAAAAATAAAGCCCAAAGATCCTATACTTACCTCTGTGCCGTTGCTCTGTTTTCAGGACCCAAAACAGAGGTGGAATTACTGTTAGCTTGCCTACGGTTTCATTCCTCTTCCTTGCTCTCGGTTGGTGTCTCAGAACAGGGGTGCGCTGTTGGTTGGTGGGGCCTGAGATAACGACGCCAGATCACTCTTTTCCTATTGTAATGAACGTGATAGAGAAGTTCTCTCTCAGTCTCTGTTTCTTTCACTCTTGGCGATGGGTGTGCAGAAAAAAAAAAAACCTCCCCTCCCTTTCTCCTGTCTCTCTCTTGATTTACAACAATCATGAACTACCCACGTTGGCGTGTATGGCTATCTCCGCAACGCTCGGAAATCGTTTCGGAAATTTCTCCCTGACTCACCCATACTTATCTTCATTATCTGCTTATCCCTTTCTGTAATATCCCAAGAATTTATATGAATATTTAAAGCCTATTTTGAAGTTTAGTGAAAAATTTAATTACGTGAAAAATTTTCTTTTTGAATTAGTGAAGAAAATGTGAGAATAGAAATTTTTATTTTTAATTTAGGAAATTTTTACAAATTCTCAAGGACTAAAGTGAAAAGAAAAGAAAGTATAGAGGACTTTTGAAAAATGACCAAGTAGGAACCCGAGAAGAAAAATAGAGCTTATGGGAATGAATTATGAGTCCGGTACCGAAAAGATGATGGATTCGAGGTTAAAGTGGAGTTTGAGACATCGAGAGGGATTAAAGTGAACAAATCTTATAAGCTAAGGTGGCTATGAGCGATTTTATCGAAAAAGAAATTGGTGGGGCCCACACGTATACACTTCTCCTTATTCTTTTCTTTTTCTCATTCTCCCTCCCGTAGCTTCACTTTCTCTCTCTCTCGATTATGCTTGCAAAGGAATTTCTTCATCAATCATTCATGCAATTTTTGCTTTGGGAAGGAAGCTATGAAAGTTAGGATGATTGGTAAGTTGATGTTCTTCTTCTTCTTCCTCTTATTACAAGATCAAATCCTTGGTTATTATTTTTGCAAAATTTTTGTAGAATATTTTAATGGATGAATTTAAGTGTGGATGTTAATCTAAAACATTCCTAGGTGGTTTATGATGTTATTAGAACAAGAAATTTGGAGAAAACTATGAGAAATTCGTAGAATTTGGATATTTGAAAAAGTTAGTGTTCTTGATGAAAATTTGAGATTTGAGCTTGGATTGTTGGTAGAAATTGGGGGTTTTGGTGTTAAAACACTCCTTAGACATTAAGGATGAAAACCCATGGAAGAAATCAAAAGAAATGTTGTTTTAGATATGATTTTTGGATTTTTGGATGAAGAACACGAAGAACATCGAAAAATTTCCCCAGAATTACTGTTCACCGAGAAAATTTTTCCAGATTTTCTCGTTACTGTAGCGTTGACTCGGTCAACGTTACTGTAGCTGCGTTGACCGTTGACCGTTACTGTAGTATCAGTTTTTTTTTTTTAATATCGTTGAAAAGCTCTTTGAGTCTAGTTTCCAATGGTATAAGTTTCATCTGGATATTCATTACCAGTTAGGAGTTATGATTTGAGAAGTGGATGAAGGTCGAGAGTAGTGATAGGAAATTTCTCTATTTCGTAACCCTGATGGTTTTTATCTGGTTACAATAGGAATGGTCAAGTGCAAGGTGGGAGTGCTGAGAGCATGAAATCCAGGTGAGTGGGTTAATACTTGCTATGATTAAATATCTTTGTTATTGACTTTTTGCATCATAGTGAAAATATGTTGAATATCCAAGTTTGAAGAGAATGATGTGGGACGATGAGATATAAACAATTGTGGAACGTGCCAGGTGATGTATATAATTATATTTTCTTAGTTTCTCATGAATGGAGGTTATATGATGGATTGTGAATGACATGTGAACTGAGTTGAAATGTATCATACTCTGATTGTTGAGTTCATTCATATGCGGATAGTTGAAGTATGTTATTGGTGAATAATTGTTCTATATTATGGGTTATGTTGTATACATGCTATGTTGCTGGAACCACATTGATTATGTTGTGGCTTGAATTGTAAATGACTGAGTTGTGTATGTGGCTCAAGATTATGATTGAGGATGTTTTTATATGTGATTGTGATTGTGTTTGACTGGAAAGGAAAGGCATGGTGGTGCACCCCATGGAGAAATTTATGTGAAGTTATAAGGGTGGAGATTATAAATGGAGCGATAAGGGTGGATGCGGCGGGGGCCGCGGGCAACGATCCAGAGGTATTCTGGACGACCCGGTTGGTACGGGAAATGTGTGTGAAATTGGTTTCATCGATTGCTGTTGTGAATTTTGAATTATGTTGAAATGTATTTGATTTACTTGGATATTGTTGTGAAGTATTATGAATAATATTATATCATATGATGATCGATCTACGTATGATTGCTGCATGTTATCATTATGATGCATGATTTTTATTTTGTCATAGTATTGTGTTATCTACTCACTGGGCACGTGGTTTGCTCATACCCCTCTTATTGATATTTTTTTTCAGAGCTGACAGCTGAAGGTAAATATCGGAACAAGGAATTATGGATCCTTAGTCTATAATTACCTTTTCATTTGTTCACGATAAAGGTATAATAGTTAAGTTTTATTCTAAGTTGTATAAATCTAGAAATCTCTGTAATCGGGTAGGTTCATTCAGTGATGTAATGTGAGTAATTGTAGTATGTATACAGAACTCGTTTTGGTTGCATGAAAAAGAATTGTATGATTTTTTTTTTAAGAGAAAGATAGGCTTACGGAGGTGAAATGAAATTCACTTTCCGTGCCGGTCACGTGCTCAAATTTTGGGACGTGACAAGTTGGTATCAGAGCTTTGGGATTAGGTCTCCTACCGATTACAGAGTAAGGTAACCTTAGTGGGATCTCCTCTATCGTGGTGAACCCGGGCACGACTATAGAGAGATGGCTCCATTGAAGGTCCTATAGGATGTTTTCATTTCCTTTCCCTCCGAGACTTGTTTTTTCTTAGGAATTATGTTTTTAGTTTTAGTTTTAGACAGATATGGCTATACTTTTGAACCCGGTAAAGGAAAGGTTATTATTATTTTGATTCCATTGCTGTCGGATCAAATTGTATGTGTGGGGCTTTATATGTTGAATTCATGATTGATTTTGTGTGAATGATTTCCTTTATCTTTCTTAATTTTATTATTACTATTTTTTTTAGTATCATCCCATAAAAGAAACCACTGGCATTAAAAGCGGAAGGATTACATTGCAAAAAAAAAAAAAGAAAATTACTCATGCATGAGTAATCTAAAAGCGAGGTGGTCTCGGATTAGGAGGGTTGTATTGTATCATCACCCCTCGACCATTCCTTGGAGCGAGAGACAGAGCAATGTCGCGGAGGGTAATGTAAATCCCATTCATACAATCAACACTTCTTTGTTGTTGATTGCAGAAGCACTGGGTAGACCAATAGAAGAACCTGTCTATTCTTGAAGTCATTTCTGTATGATTGCGTTTAGTTAACTTCTCCAGGTCTCCTATCATCTTTTTCAGATTTTTCACCTCCTGCTCTAGACAGGCGATTTTGTCCTCCGAGGTATGGGCCGTGCTAGTCTCCTCAGCTTCCTCGTTCTTCTTCATTTTCTTCTCCATATGCTTCTCTAAAGACCCTTCAAAAGGTCTTTTGCCCTTGTCTTTGCCTAGACTTAAGTTTAAGTCGAGCTCTTCTCTCTTGGCATCCACTGTGAGATCAATGTACTTCCTTGTGGCCATGATTTGAAAAATTTAGAAATTTATGTGGGAGTATGAGAAGAGAGGAACGCTGGGAAGTTGTAGGCTCAGATATGATTACTCTTTGTGGTGTGGTAACTGAGAACGTTGGGACAGTTCTTATAGAGGAAAAATTTGAACTTAGAGACAAAGAAGATATCTCTTCGCCGCACCCTACACGCTTAACCTATGGATTTCTACAAGCTGGAAGCTAGGAGTCTAGGGTAGGCATGCACACCAACAACGCGTCGCATTAATGGCAAAACCACGAAAGTCAATATTCGGTGGATTTGCGGCCGATTTACACTTGGTTTTTCCATTTCTCTCGTTGGCATTTTCTGAAATTGAAGGAAGTCGACAATGTAGCCATTACAGAGTGTCTTGGATGTTTTCACGATGAACTAAAATGTATTTCTATGCTTTCTTGTATTGTTCTTGAAAGCCTTCAGTTAAGTATAATATACATGATTGATTGAATTATACTGTGATTATATGTATCTAAATACATATGATATGTATGTATGTTATTCATGCATAGAGAGTGAAGGCTATTTGTTATGGCCAGGAATAATATGTAATGATTCTACATACATTCAGAGAATGTGAAGTCTGAAATTTAAAAGAACTTGAATAGATGAAAATATATATAGATAATGATGTATCTCTATGTTTATACATATATACATATATGCTCGTAGAGGCAACTGAAAGGTAAAATTTTTCTCTCACTTTATGGAACGCTTGATGTGTAGATGTGAGAAGTTTTTATTTTAATATGTATGTTTGAAAATGTGTAAGCTTAGGGCAAAGTCACGGATTAGAAACCTAGATAAGGTTAATATGAAGCTACCCGTTCATGGAGTAATATCTCGATTTAGAATTATTGGATATGACAAATACAGAGTTAGGAAGTCATAAATTGAAGCGGCGATTAGTTTAATAATTTGAGCAAGAGTCAAAAGTTAGCCGAAATTTTTGAGGAAATCTTTTGTATTTGATTATATTTTGTTATTTTTTGGCATGCTTATCAGAGACCGTTGGCATTGCGTCGGATAAGGTCTGTAGGTCATCTTTAGAGTATGATGTAAAGGTTTTGTAGCCCTAAATTTCGTCTATATATAATGGATGCCCCATTACGCTGCTCACTACACTAAGAGTTTATATCTATAAGCTTTCTAGCATCAAACTTCTCCTTTTGTACAACCTTTATAGCTCAGAAAAATATGGCCGGCAATAAATC
Source organism: Biancaea sappan (assembly GCA_037074585.1). Classification (NCBI taxonomy): domain Eukaryota; kingdom Viridiplantae; phylum Streptophyta; class Magnoliopsida; order Fabales; family Fabaceae; genus Biancaea; species Biancaea sappan. The sequence goes on from CM073492.1 coordinate 36,257,472, forward strand.
TTTCAATTTAAACTTTGAGGCTGGCAAGGTAGAGCTGGATCTAAATCTTAGCCTGGAGAATTATAAGAATAAGAGATCCATGGAAGAGTCACCAGAGGCTAAGAAAAGAAAAAGGGATGTACTAGAGTTAGAGGATGTTAGCACAGCAGCATCTTCTAATAATGAGCTTGCGCTTATGAGACAAAAGATGGAGGACTTGGAAAGACTGATAAACCGCCACTTTGAGGACCAGGGGAGATTGATAAATCGTCTCTTTACAGAACAAGAGAAGCTTTTGAACCGTCATTTTAGGGAATTGGCGAATAGAGTTGATAGACATTTGATGTTTGCAACTCAAAATTTTCGTGACCAACAAGCGAGATGTATTGACTGTATGAATGGAGTGACTTCTGCACTTCGCCAAATTTCCCAGACGTTTCCTCCAGAAACTCTTTCTAGGCTGCAACGATTAACTTCCTCCTTAAGGTCTGAAGCACCTTCTTCTTCTAGACCTGGAGCACCTTCTGCATTTTAAAAGCCTCCTCGTTCTTAATTTATCTTTTCTTTTGTTTGTACTTAAAGCTGATGTTTGATCTAATGTTTACGTATTAAAATTATCTGTTTTGTAAATCAAGTTCAGTTTGTTGCCTGTAACTTATGTATTAGAAATAAAAAATTTTCGTATTTGATTTTTTTTTGTTGAGGCAATTCTTTTACTGAAGAAACTTGAGAAATAAAAATATGTTGAACTTGTTATATTTTGTACTTGATTGTGAAAATTCCAGAAGAGACAATGAGATATAGACAAAATATCTGCATTTGTTTCAATCTTGAGTTTTGAATTCGGAGGACCGAATTCTATTAAGGGGGGAAGAATGTAATATCCCAAGAATTTATATGAATATTTAAAGCCTATTTTGAAGTTTAGTGAAAAATTTAATTACGTGAAAAATTTTCTTTTTGAATTAGTGAAGAAAATGTGAGAATAGAAATTTTTATTTTTAATTTAGGAAATTTTTACAAATTCTCAAGGACTAAAGTGAAAAGAAAAGAAAGTATAGAGGACTTTTGAAAAATGACCAAGTAGGAACCCGAGAAGAAAAATAGAGCTTATGGGAATGAATTATGAGTCCGGTACCGAAAAGATGATGGATTCGAGGTTAAAGTGGAGTTTGAGACATCGAGAGGGATTAAAGTGAACAAATCTTATAAGCTAAGGTGGCTATGAGCGATTTTATCGAAAAAGAAATTGGTGGGGCCCACACGTATACACTTCTCCTTATTCTTTTCTTTTTCTCATTCTCCCTCCCGTAGCTTCACTTTCTCTCTCTCTCGATTATGCTTGCAAAGGAATTTCTTCATCAATCATTCATGTAATTTTTGCTTTGGGAAGGAAGCTATGAAAGTTAGGATGATTGGTAAGTTGATGTTCTTCTTCTTCTTCCTCTTATTACAAGATCAAATCCTTGGTTATTATTTTTGCAAAATTTTTGTAGAATATTTTAATGGATGAATTTAATGGATGTTAATCTAAAACATTCCTAGGTGGTTTATGATGTTATTAGAACAAGAAATTTGGAGAAAACTATGAGAAATTCGTAGAATTTGGATATTTGAAAAAGTTAGTGTTCTTGATGAAAATTTGAGATTTGAGCTTGGATTGTTGGTAGAAATTGGGGGTTTTGGTGTTAAAACACTCCTTAGACATTAAGGATGAAAACCCATGGAAGAAATCAAAAGAAATGTTGTTTTAGATATGATTTTTGGATTTTTGGATGAAGAACACGAAGAACATCGAAAAATTTCCCCAGAATTACTGTTCACCGAGAAAATTTTTCCAGATTTTCTCGTTACTGTAGCGTTGACTCGGTCAACGTTACTGTAGCTGCGTTGACCGTTGACCGTTACTGTAGCATCAGTTTTTTTTTTTTAATATCGTTGAAAAGCTCTTTGAGTCTAGTTTCCAATGGTATAAGTTTCATCTGGATATTCATTACCAGTTAGGAGTTATGATTTGAGAAGTGGATGAAGGTCGAGAGTAGTGATAGGAAATTTCTCTATTTCGTAACCCTGATGGTTTTTATCTGGTTACAATAGGAATGGTCAAGTGCAAGGTGGGAGTGCTGAGAGCATGAAATCCAGGTGAGTGGGTTAATACTTGCTATGATTAAATATCTTTGTTATTGACTTTTTGCATCATAGTGAAAATATGTTGAATATCCAAGTTTGAAGAGAATGATGTGGGACGATGAGATATAAACAATTGTGGAACGTGCCAGGTGATGTATATAATTATATTTTCTTAGTTTCTCATGAATGGAGGTTATATGATGGATTGTGAATGACATGTGAACTGAGTTGAAATGTATCATACTCTGATTGTTGAGTTCATTCATATGCGGATAGTTGAAGTATGTTATTGGTGAATAATTGTTCTATATTATGGGTTATGTTGTATACATGCTATGTTGCTGGAACCACATTGATTATGTTGTGGCTTGAATTGTAAATGACTGAGTTGTGTATGTGGCTCAAGATTATGATTGAGGATGTTTTTATATGTGATTGTGATTGTGTTTGACTGGAAAGGAAAGGCATGGTGGTGCACCCCATGGAGAAATTTATGTGAAGTTATAAGGGTGGAGATTATAAATGGAGCGATAAGGGTGGATGCGGCGGGGGCCGCGGGCAACGATCCAGAGGTATTCTGGACGACCCGGTTGGTACGGAAAATGTGTGTGAAATTGGTTTCATCGATTGCTGTTGTGAATTTTGAATTATGTTGAAATGTATTTGATTTACTTGGATATTGTTGTGAAGTATTATGAATAATATTATATCATATGATGATCGATCTACGTATGATTGCTGCATGTTATCATTATGATGCATGATTTTTATTTTGTCATAGTATTGTGTTATCTACTCACTGGGCACGTGGTTTGCTCATACCCCTCTTATTGATATTTTTTTTCAGAGCTGACAGCTGAAGGTAAATATCGGAACAAGGAATTATGGATCCTTAGTCCATAATTACCTTTTCATTTGTTCACGATAAAGGTATAATAGTTAAGTTTTATTCTAAGTTGTATAAATCTAGAAATCTCTGTAATCGGGTAGGTTCATTCAGTGATGTAATGTGAGTAATTGTAGTATGTATACAGAACTCGTTTTGGTTGCATGAAAAAGAATTGTATGATTTTTTTTTAAGAGAAAGATAGGCTTACGGAGGTGAAATGAAATTCACTTTCCGTGCCGGTCACGTGCTCAAATTTTGGGACGTGACACTTTCTTTTTTTTTTTGTCCATTATTCTTGACAGTTTTTTTTAATTAAGATATTCTATTTATAAAATTACCTTTATTTTCATTTTTTCATTATTATATATATTTTTTAATTTTTGTTTTATCTTAAGAGAAAATTATGTGTTCACAACGAATACAAAAAGGAACTTTTCATTTTTCTTAATGTAAGTATTAGAACAATTCATTTATTACTTGTCTATGAGTTTTAGTTTAACTACCTTTCGCTTCTTTTGATGCAGACATTCGGTCAAGTTTCAATCTTTGAAGATGGAGATCTAAAGCTATTTGGTAAGTACTAAGTATACATCTCCAACAAGCACATTAAAAGATTGTTAAATTAACATTTGTAAAATTATTTATTAAAACCAGTTCAATATACAAAATCAAGAGAAATTACGCAATATATCACCCAAGAGTATGCTAAAAAAGGGACTAAACTGTTAAGTAGAGAGTCTAAAAAGATGGCGATTACAGGGGAAAGTCAAACTCCTCAGATCCAATGTTTTTTTTCCCTTTTTAATTCGTTTGTTATTTGATTTAATAGAGTTCTTTTGTTTGAATTCACTTCACATCTTTGAGTCAATAAAATTTTATAGTATTATTTATTTTTTTATTTTATCTCTAATGTTGTATAGCCCCGAGATTCGAACTAGATTTTTGAATAATGATTGTCACACCCGAAATGTGACCGGACTGTCACACCCGAAATGTGACCGGACGGCGTTTTCTTAGAAAAAGAAAAATGATTATAAAATCAGCTTTCGAAATTGAAAACTAATTTTATTTGGAGCCGCCACCAAAATTTTATTTATTAGAAAAAAAACTTTGGAAAAACCTTAAGATTTGACGGTATGCGTTTAAAGAGAAACTGAGTTCGGAAGTTGAACCGCATAGGGAAGATGTTAGGCACCCCATACGTTTGATTTAGAAAGCATACAATTATTTAATAGTCACTCAAAATTACCCTTATAAATCACCAAAGAAATAGATAATAGAATATAAAAAAAATAATAAATAAATATATAAAAGACGGACTTGGCTAGGCAGTGCTTAGGGCCTACGTACCCAGCTGTTGGGATCAAAGTCCACGTAGTTCGTAATCTTCAAAATATTTTTTTTTTGAAGAAATATTTTTGGGTCTTTAGAATTTATTTTAAAAAAGAATACTTTTAGAGATTTCAACTCAGAAGCATTGTTATACAATCGCATCATGAATATTAAATGTAAAAATTCTTTTTCACTTGCATTGTTACACAATCGCATAGTGAGTACTTTATTTAGTTTTTTTTAGGATTTAAAACTCAATGAATTGGTTTTTTATTAAAATATATACGTATACACACATATATATATATATATATATATATATATATATATATATATATATATATATATATATATATATATATATATATATATATATATATATATATATATATATATGTATATATATGTGCATGTTTTCCCACCTGTATTGTTATACAATCACGTAGTGGGCATTCTGTATAAGGGCAAATTCATTCCAACGGAGTCGAGAACTTGTCCTATTAAAGATTTATGCTTTATATTTTTTAATTATCCTACGGCATTGATTAACAATCACTCGATAGGATAATAAAATTTCCCCTAAAGATAGGGATTAATGCACTATTCTAGAAAATTCAGTAATTTTCCAACTCATCATCAACTATGAAATTAAAGAAAAATATCTTTGGATTTTTGAAATTATTTTGAAAATAAATTTAAAGGAAAATATCTTTTGGGACTTTTGAAATTTTATTAAAAAAAGGATTTAATCAAGTTGAATTAGGATTTTAATTTTTTTTTAATATCTGAGATTACATAAACGCACAAGTGTATACATGTGTATATAAAATATGCGTAAACATTATATATGAAAACACATAAACGCACACATAAACACAAATATACGTAGATGTATTACATATTATATAAAACATATATTGATATGCGTATACAACACCGGCAACATATAAAACCTTCAAAACTTACCTTCGTCACTGTGCTTTGCCCACCGTGAGTCTCTGTTTCTCTCTCTGATATGTTCTGCTTATTTCTTTCACTGACTCTGTGCTAGCCTCTTTCTCTTTGCTTCGCTTTCTTTCTCTTTGCTTCGCTTTCTTTTTATTTCTTCTTCTCCGGAATCCCTCGCTCTACCTTTTTTTTTCCTTTTAACCCCTCTGGTAAGCTCTCTTTATTATCCACCACGCTCCCTCCTTTTCGGCTGAGTGGCTCCATGCATGAGATAGTGGGATAGTGGGATAGTGGGTTGTTCATCATGTGCTAAAGTGGAGTTTCTCATGTGATGATGTGATGAGCATATCAAAAATAAATATTAAAAGGCATTTGACATACCTTTTGTTATTTTGTTATTATTTTTTTATATTTTTATATTTTTATATTTTTTGATTATTTATTTATTAAAATGAAAGGAGAAATTATAAACATGATGGACAAAATTAGGTGTTACAATGATAATCCTATTAAATTGCAACAAGATCATAAAATAACCATATCAACTTACTATAGTTTAAATGAGGATGAGAATACAATCTGTACGAGTTACAAAAAGTTGGTTGAGAATATGAAGCCTGGTAGTGTAATACTATGCTCAGATGGAACTATTTCACTTACGATCTTATCATGTGGCAAAAACTTGAATTTGATTTGATGTTGTTATGAGAACTCTACAGTTATTGACCTGAAAAAGAATGTTAATTTTCTTGGAGTGATAGTAGATCTCCCTACATTGACAAAGAAAGACAAAAATGATATATTGAAATGGGGAGTTCCTAACAAAATTAACATAATTGCTCTTTTTTTTGTTCGAAAAGGTTCAGACTTGGTGGAAGTTCAAAAATTACTGGGATAGCATGCAAAGAACATTCTTCTCATATTAAATTTATGGTCTTTCTTCATAATATAACGTGGCCATTTATTATCATAAATTTATTATTAAAATTTATAATTTATATTTATATAAATAATCAAAATTTATATTAAAATATTTACGTTTAAAAAATATATGTCATAACTCATAAGTCTCAAAAGTTTCATAAGTTTCACAAATTTATAAATTATAGTATTATTATCAGAATATATTATGTGGATTCCAATGTATTTAATATATTATGTGAGTTATTACTAAAGTAAATAGTAGAATATATTTTTATCAAAATATATTATCATAATTATTAATTAGTGTAATTAGTGAAATTAATACACTAATTAATAATTAGTGAATTTCATTATTTTATTTGATTTGAATTGAATGAATAAATTAGGTAAATTAATAAATTTGATAAATTAATGACGTCACATAGTATTAATTATTTGATTTGAATTGACTGAAATGATTTGAATCGAAATTCAAAAACAATTATCTTTATTATTTGACCATTGTAGGATAATTAATGACATCACATTAAATAAATTATTTGATTTGACTTGAAATTAAAAAACAATTACCATTATTATTTGATTTCAATTGAAATATATAGATAATAAATTGTTGAAATATACATACACAAGGATTAAGACATATTGGAATTAATTATTAATCATATGTATAAAATTTATTTACAGTTGATTATCCTATATTCTATGTGAACATTTTAAATTTGATTATTATTTTTTAATAAAAATTTTAAATTAAAATTTTTTTATTGATTACATATACATCTTGTTATTTCATTCAATTTGATAACTTATTCTACATCATAATATAATGTAGTTATTTATTATCATAAATTTTTATTAAAATTCATAATTATTTTGTATAAATAATCAAAATTTATATTAGAATAGTTACGTTTAAAAAGTATATGTCATAACTCATATGTCTCATAAGTTTTACAAATTTATAAATTATAGTATTATTATTAGAATATGTTATGTGTGTCTCAATGTATTTAATATATTATGTGGATTATTATTAAAGTGAATAGCAGAATATATTTTTATTAGAATATATTATCATAATTATTAATAAGTGAAATTAATAATTAGTGAATTTTTTTATTTTATTGAATAGCAGAATATATTTTTATCAGAATATATTATCATAATTATTAATTAGTGTAATTAATAATTAGTGAATTTCATTATTTTATTTGATTTGAATGAATAAATTAGGTAAATTAATAAATTAGGTAAATTAATGACATCACATAATATTAATTATTTGATTTAAATTGAAATTAAAAAATATTTTTATTAGTTGACCACTGTAGTGTCTTAAAAGATTTTTTAGTAGGTAAAATAAATTTGATTATGAAATTGATATGTAAATTAAAAAATTTACTTTGCTTGACTTTATTTTGATTTATTTTCAAAATAGTTCTTAACTTAATATAAATCAAAGTTTGAGATATGAATCTTTAAATTCTTATCGCTTGATTGAAGAAATAGATAAAAATTAAATTATTGAAAGACAAAATCTGAAGCCTAGAGATTTAGTACAAATGTAACAGCAACCTTTAATATTTTTTTTCTATGGGTCCGATTGAAACAAAAGAAAAAAAAATATGCATTCAAAAGTAAATATGAAATTAATATTCAATCAATCATTGATTTGTGCAACAAATAATTTATAACAAATAACAAATAATTTACAAATTAATAAATTAATTAATTTACCTATTTTATTCATTTAAATTTATTCTATTAAATAAATAAATCAATTCAAATTAAATTATAGTAGGTAAAATAAATTTGATTATGGAACTGATAAATTAATTCAAAATATTTAGTTATTTACATTTAAAACATATATGTCATAACTCATAAGTTTTATATAAATCAATTGTAATTATTATTATTTTTATAAGTTACAAAAATTTTTAGAGTTATAATTTAACCGTGCATCTCACGGGTCACAACACTAGTAATATACTAAAATAAATCTACCTGCAAACATTTAATGTATACATTAATAACATAGTATTGTGACAAAAAATATATAATATGTAATTAAGTAATTTCTAATTTAAATACATCCTTAATACGGTAATTAAGGCTAACTTGATTTTTATCAATCATCAGTTGACTTGATTTTAGTTATCTTCATTACAATTTTTTTCAAGAGGAATGAGTTGATTTGATTTCTTTTCAAATTACAATATTTTTAAATTATTGCATTTTTATTTCTTTAATTTTGACTTGTGGTTGCATTTATAATAAAATCCCTTAGAGATTTGATGATCATAATGTACTATTTTCAAAATTCCTCTTGAAATTCTTTTTATGCTTAGTTTTTTATTTAAATAAATTTAAACATGTGGAAGAAGACAAGAATTTTAGACGTCTCTCTATCTATCTTTCTCTATTTAAACAAATTTAATTATGTGAGAGAAGGCAATATCAATAAATAAATTAATATTAATTCATATTTGACATAAAATATTGAAAAACTTCACAAATTTGTTAACTTTGTAATTAATGTAATTAGTAATGACTTATATGTGCCTAATAATTTGTTCTATATTTCAACTTTTCAATTACATTTTTTTCATATTAAATGCAATTTATATATCTCTAACGGTAATAGACAAATTTATTTTAGAATATAGTGTGAATAAATTAATATTAACTCATATTTAATGTTGGATATTGAAAATTTTCACAAATTTGTCAATCATGTAATTAACATAATCAGTAATAACCCATAAATGCCTAATAATTTGTTTCCTATTATAACTTTTCAATTCAATATTTTTTCTATAATTAAATGTCTATTAAATTGGAGATTTTCACAGATTTATTAACTATGTAATTAATGTAATTAGTAATGGCCTATACATACCTAATAATTTGTTCCCTCTTTCAACTTTCTAATTAAATATTTTTTCATATTAGATGCAATTGAATATCTCTTACAGTTATCAAAAATTATGTTTAAGAATGCATTGTAAATAAATTAATATTAACTCATATTTAATGCAGAATATTGAAAATATTCACATATTTGTCAACTTTGTAATTAATGCAATTAGTAATTGCTTATACGTGCATAATAATTTGTTTCATATTCTAACTTTTCAATTAAATATTTTTCATCCATATTAAATGTAATTGAATATCTCTTACAGTAGTCAAAAATTCTATTTTAGAATATATTGTAAATAAATTACTATTAATTCATATTTAATGTAGGATATTGACAAACTTCACATATTTGTCAATCATATAATTAATGTAATTAATAATGGCTTATACGTGCCTAATAATTTATTCCATATTTCAACTTTCTAATTAAATTTTTTTCATATTAAATGTAATTGAATGTCTCTTATAATAGTCGAAAATTCTATTTTAGAATACACTCGGAATAATACACTCTGAATAAATTAATATTAACTCATATTTAATGCAAAATATTAAAAATCTTCACATATTTGTCAAACTTGTAATTAATGTAATTAGTAATGGCATGTATGTGCTTAATAATTTGTTCCATATTCTAACTTTTCAATTTAACGTCTTTTTTTCATATTCAATGTAACTAATTTGGTAGTCGCAAATTTTTATTTTAGAATACAATGTGAATAAATTATTATTAACTTGTATTTAATGTAAAATATTGAAAATCTTCACAAATTCGTTAATCATGTAATTAGTAATTACTCTAAACATCTAAATCAATATTATTTTTTTTAGTTTGAGCCCAGGGTATCCCTAAGTTACTTTGGATTTGGAACTAATCCCTGTTCGGGTCAGGAACATTAAGATTAAAGTCCTTTTAACAAGTGCACTTCCACGAATTCGAATAGGTTAAGTCATTTTCTAACTAGATCATTAGTATTGGTGAAGGAACACTAGATTATAAAAATATTTATGAGTCAACTATTGAAATTTTTAATGACTTACTAATCAACGTTGTTAATGATCCTATATTTTCAATTGTAAAAACACATACATTGATCTCATAAACAATTTAAACAATTTGAGTTATTTCATAACAAAAGAAATTCTTTTTCCAAAGTTGAAAGATGTTGACACTATAAATGAATACATGTTATCTTTATTTTCCAAAGAAAAATAAAAATATTTAAGTTCTGATAACGTCTGTAAAGCTAATACAAATACCAATACAATTGATGATCTCTATGCACAATAATTTTTGAACAACATCAAATTATCTGGTGTTTCAAACCCTAAACTATAGTTGAAGATTGATACTTTGATAATGTTACTTAGAAATATTGAAAAATCAATAGGTATTTGTTGCCGTAGTATATTGATTGTGTCTCGATTTAGTAAAGTATGTCATCAAATCTCTAGAAAAATATTGGAGAAAAAAGTTATAATTCTCAGAATGATAATTACTCAATTAGATTCAAGATTATCTTTTCAACTTAGAAAATGACAATTTCCAATAACATTATGTTTTACAATAACAATCAACAAAAATTAAGATCAATTACTTTTAGCAATTGGTTTGTATCTAGCAAGTTCAGTCTTTACATACGAACAACTATATGCAACAATTTCAAAAGTGAGAAGTACAAATATTTTAAAATTTTGATATTTGACAAAGATTGTAATTTTACCATAAGAACATCAAATGTAGTATATAAAAAATTTTTAATAATTTGTGGTGAAGTAAGTATATATATATAAAAGTACATCACACGGGTCGCTACGCTAGTTTATTATATTTTAGTAGCACATACATAATTATATATCATAATTAGGTCTCTTTGTTAATGTTTATAAATTATTTAAAACTTCCAGATGGGTGCTGAAAAATCTCAATTTTTTTTACTGGATATGGATTATGCTAATGATCAGTTATATTAAAATTACTTTTCATAATTGCATAGATTATATTAGATACTTTCCATTTATATGTGAAGACATTAAGAGTTATACTAGTTCAAGAAATACGTGTTCCCAAAAAACTCAGATCACCACTTTTTTGTTAAGCCACTAAAATAATTCAAATTATTCCTCTAATTTCATGCTGTTCTTTTATTCTATAAAATGAAAAGGCATAAATATCATCACCCTTAAAATTGCCTCAAATCTCATTTCAATTATTTAACTTAATTTTATTTTAATTTAGTTTCTTACTTTATCTTAAATTTTACTTTGGTCCTTTATTTTTTATATTGTTCTAATTTGTTCCCATAACTTCACCTTAGGTATCAATTTGGTCCCTTAATTTTATTTTATTCAAAGTTAGCCCCTTGACTTTATCTTAGATTTCTCTTTAGTTTTTTAATTTTATTTTGTTTCAATATAGTCATTTAACATAGGAAAATCACTTAATATAAAAATTTTATGTGCTTTTTTATTTAACTCTAATAACCTCTAAATAATAATAATAATAATAAAAGAGTAGTTCTTGTAAGGAAAAAAATCAAATTGAAACAAAATTAAATTAATCAACTAAAGAAAATGTTAAGATATAATTAAGGAACAAAAATTGAACAAGATAAAATTAAGAAACCAAAATTGAATAAAATAAAATTAATTGACATTAAAAAAACTTAAGATAAAATAAAAGATTGAATTAAAATTTAAGATAAAATTAAACGATTAAATTGCTAAATTAAAATTTAAAACCAAATTAGAGAAGTTAAATAATATTTTAGCAGAATAAAAAGACATTCTTAATTTTGCAGCATCCTTCCAATATTTCAAAGAGGTAATTATTATCACCAAGCAGTATATTAATTGGTAAGGAATTATTTTAATTTATTTAAAAATTTTCAATTCAAATTTAAAAAATACGGTTGAGTTAAACTTAGTAAAAAAAAATTTATTATTCCGATTCAATTTACATCTAGATTAATCTATACAAAATATTTAAATACCATATTGCTATTTTCACAAAAAAAATTTGGGGGGGGGGGGGATTATTGGCGAAAGATGCGGAGTGGACGGAAGGAGGCACGCGCGCTGAGGAGGAAATGAGGAACGTGGAGTTACAATTAATAATTTATTCAATTTATAAGTTTGACGGATGAGCTAACGTATCGGAGGCGAACTTGCCCACCTCCCTAACGCTCCGGAAAAGTACATTATCTTTTTCGCTTGCCTCCAAATGAGCTGTTGTTCCCCGTGCTCCTTACGTGGCTACTTCACACCATAGACCATACGCATTTCTTGCATGTGTCATCTTTCTGCAGACTCACGTCACGACAAAAAACCCCAGCGAAGAACTGATATTATATTATATTTGAACTGTGAAGTTTGAGCTTCCCCATCCTGAGGCACGTGTTCTAATCTGTCCCCTTCCTAATATATTATAATATATACTATTAGCTTATCTGGAAGTGACTAACTTTGAAAATTCAATTTTTATGTCTATACTGTTTAGCGTCGAAATGTAAAAATGAATTTAAAACGCTATTTTTGGTAACTGATCAATCTTCTTTATAATATATAAAGCAATTCCACCAAGTTATTGTGCAATTTATTGTTCCTATTCATCTCATTTAAGGCTCCCTTCATTTGATTGGTTGGAACTTTAAATTATTCCTTTCTCGTTTATATTCTCTCATATGTAGCGATTTTCTTCTTTATTTATTTGTTGTTTAATGACTTCCCACATTTCAAACATTCTCCATTCCTCATTGCCTCCTTCTGACACTCGCTTCCATTTGGTTTTGACTGCAGAAAAAAAAATATATGTGCTACATTTAATGGTTTTCATCTCCAGGTTCATTATTTTGTTTTTCAAAATTTAAAATCAAATCAAAATTCAACAATTGCACTCAAGCACTATTCATCTTATTTAATGCTCATTTAAACCTCATTCTCTCTCCTCCTGTCTATTTGTGCTTCTAAATTGATGCAGTTAAAAATTTAATTCATGTGAGTCAAAAATTTAGTATGCAGTCAAAAATTCTGATTGATTGGTTATTTTGAATCATCATTATTTTTTGCTCCTCTTGACTTTGATCCTGACTCTCCATTAATTACTCTTAAATTCAAAATTTAAAATTTAAACCAAATATCAGATCTTCCTCATACGCATCCTATTTCCCACTCACTCACTCCCTCTCTCTCTCTCTCTTTCTCTCTCTCTCTCTTCCCGTTTCTCAACCCCAACAAGAAGGCAGGCACTACAAGCAAGCCGCTGGAAAGCACCAAGTCAGATAAAATAAAGCAGAACGGTTGCTGAGATATAGCGGCAGTGTCGGTGGCAGTGGCTCCGGCAAGAGAAGGTACATGAGCGGCAACATCTTTTATCTTTTTGTGTATTAACTCTCTTTCTCCAGTAAGCTACCGCTTGTGTTCTTTCTCCTTTCTCGAACTCTCCTAGACAGATCAAGCACTCTGTCGCCAGAATATTCACGCCGGAGCCGTACATGTTCTCTTGAATCAACCTCAGGTGGTGCTTCTTTTGTAATAGCTAGCACAGCATTGTTGCTTCTGTAATTAGAGATAGCTATATGAAGTTATTTCAATAATGGGATATTAGAACTCAAAGAAAAGCAAGTTTGAGAAAAGTTCAGCTCTCCTTTAAAGTCGCTTCCATCTATTTATGTTTTGCTATTGATTGATGATTCTTGTGTTGTGGATGAAGCTTTCATGGCCCAAGACATTGGTCAAGAAATCCTTTATGGAGGTGATTCATCAATTTCCCCATGATTTTTAATGTGATTTAGGGCACTCCGGTATGAAATTCAAAAATGAAATTCCTCTGGTTAGTCAATTAAATTTACTTTGTACTATAAATTTTCTGGATTTAATGGGCCTGCTAGATTCAAAGTTTCCCTCCTAAAAATTGTTGATTTTGTTTGTTTGTTTAATTTGAGTGAGTATACCCCACCTAGTGGGATAAGGCTTTGTTGTTGTTATTGTTATTGTTTAATTTGAGTGAGTGGGATGATGAATTAACAGTGGAAAGAGCACAATTTTAATAACTTTATGTGAATGCTTTTTTAGGTTTGGATGAAGAGTGGAGGAGCAGCTACTTAGAGAGGGAGACATGCACTATCAAGAAAAGCAAAACAGGTTCAGTAGCAGACACCTTGGTATTTCTTAGGACCACACCATTCCCAAACCCCAATGGCTGAGAGAGAAGTCACTTGATTCTCTGGATGTTATTAAATTCTGCAGTTTTGAAAGGGCCCTGGGAATTCCATGCTTCTCTTGGTTTGATCTGTAATTTTTCTGTGTTATGTGTATTTTATTTATTATTTTTATTTACTATTTGTAAAAGAGAGGTTTATATTTTCCAGAAAGTTTATCTATATGTTTTACATGCTATCAAAAGCGATGTGCTTGATCATTATCTTCATGTTCATAACTATAGATCACATATGTAATCTTAAAGAAAGCTGTGTATAAAATAACTAAGAAAGTCATAAGAAATAGCTTATGAATGACTTGCATTATTTTCTTTTGCTCAATTGTCCATTTTATTTTTTCCCATGTTTGATCTCACTAGGTTCTTCAAACATTGAAGTGAAGGATGAGCTGACTGATACAGTTCTTTTAGTTGGTTCCCACTATATTTCTTGTGCCTACACTGTATACACCTATCCAATGATAATCATTTTGTTTCTAACTGCACTATTGGACAAGTCAGTTTATTGAAATGCAGCAACTAAGACATATGGCATAGTCAAAACTACAGTAGAAAGAGAATTAGAAAGAAAGTCTTGAAATTATGGGAGGAATTTCCATGATTTGTAAATGTTAGTTATGTCTGGCATTATTTGAAGGACAAATCAGGCAGGTCACTACCATAGTAAAGTATAACTGTGGGTAAAATTTTTCTTCCCATGGGGAAACTGTAAATTACAGAAATAAAAAATTGTTTATAGTTTAATAGTGTTGGGATTAATCAAATCATATTTGATTTCAACTACCAGGGATTACAACAGATGTCTCTAGGTTTTATATATGATTATTATTTTGGGGATTCCTATTTGTGATTTAAAGGATAGGATTGAAATATAGTTATATTTTGTGTTAGTCATTCCTTGCAATGTGGAACTAGCATATAGTGTAGTCTTGAAATGCTTGGAACCTCTTTTGAAATAGCTCTTACGTTTGAGCATGGGTAGAACAATTATTAAACTTCACAAGGTATTCTTGAATTTACAATTTTGAAGTTGCTTGGCATTGCATGATCTTGGGAGTTGGGATAACATAAAATCTCAGGTATGGTTCTATGATTGTTCTTTGCAATACTTGCATAAATTCTTGACAAATTTTTGTATTTGATGTGTTCTCTTTTTTCACCCTCATGTGTTAAGAGTCTCAGGCATGGTTCTATGATCTTTCTTTGCAATACTTGCATAAATTCTTGACAAATTTTTGTATTTGATGTGCTCTCTTTTTTCACCCTCATGTTAGAATCTCAGGCACGGTTCCATTTAGGATTCCGTTAACCAAACCTCTCTCTATATATTGATTGTAAACTTTAATGATAAAAAACAACGTGAGGAAATCTCTTTTCGTCAATAGTGTGGCGTATATTTGGGTAATGACAATATTGAAAGTAATGGTTGGAACCCAAGAGAGGGGGTGAATTGGGTTTTATAAATTTTTCACAAGAATTAATTGGAAGTTAAAATGATTTTCTGTAAAAGTACAATGCTTAGGATAATAAATACAATACAGAAAATCAATGTGCTGTCAAGAAAAATAATTATAAAGATCAAGGAATTAAAGAATAGATATCAATATGCACAAATTAAAGAGTAAGGGATAGAGAAACCAAACTCAGAGATTTATACTGGTTCGACTAATCCAAGCCTACATCCAGTCCTCAAGAGACCACTTGAGTATTTCCACTATAATTGCAAGTTTAATCCGGGTACTTGCAAACCACTACAACCACGCAAATTTGATCTGGGTATTTGCGAAACCACAATGGAAAATTTATGAATCCGGACTCCTTCTCAACCCAAAGCAAGTTCTTCCAACACCGGTACTTGCGAACCTCAACTCAGAATATTATATGTGTTGATCAAAATCAACAATACAAAGAAACTCTCTCTAAAGAGTAGATGAAAACAAATGAAGCTCTAATAACTCTAATGATAGAGAATATGCAAGATTTGGCTCAAAAATACTTTCCTTTCTCTCAAAGATGATAGAAGAAGTTAATATCACATTGTAGGACTTTGTTCTTACTCAAAATCGTGTATCTAAGGTCATATATATAAGATTTTACAAAACTAGCCGTTATATAGCCGTTATATAGCCGTTATAGTGCAGTCCAGATTTTGAGCTTTCTTTAAAAATTCATAACTCCCTCATTTGAACTCCGTTTTAAACAAATAATATACCGTTGGAAAGCTCTTGGAGTCTAGTTTCAAATGAGCTAAGTTTTACTCAAAAATTATTTTTCTTTTAAAAGATATAATCAAAATACTGACTATAGGTCAGAACAGAATAATTAACTTTTAGTTTTTCAAACTATATTTTAAATAGTCATATATTTCTCATTTGGACTCCATTTTCAATAAATAATATACCTTTGGAAAGATCTTTGAGTCTACTATCAAATGAGATTAAGATACTTGAAAAAAATGATTTTTCGTTTATGAGATATGATATAAAGAGTGACCAAATGTCAAAAACTAACTTTTGTAAAATTTCGTATCTCACTATCTTTTTGTTCAAAATAATTGAGCCAATGTATGCAAATCTAAATCATTGAGTTGCACAAGTATACTAGCCTATATAAAATATATCTAATGTAAACACATAGGCTATCTTGATGCATCCAAGCTTCTAAGACTTCAAATCTTCTAATTCTTCATTTCTTGGAGCTTCATCCTTGCATGTTGTTTTCCTTGAGTGAAGCATGATATTGCTTTTCCTTGTTCTTCAATACAATGCTCACTCTTCTTGTTTTGAACCAACCTATAAAATATATCTTACTTGCAAACCCAATGGTTAGTTTAATAGCATGATTCAATATATGTAACATACATATTAAATAACATAATCATGTTTAAGTACTTGTAGCATATATATATGATAATTAATCTTTATATATATCACTGCTACTATTCAAATACATTTGTCATCATCAAAACTTATGGCATATAGCCTTAGGGTCAACAAATATGTCAAACCTTGCAATCTCTCTACCTGATTGCTTTCATTTAAGTGTATTTAGGTTTATATTTTCTTTTCTAAAAATTGGTCAAAGTACATTTTGTCCTATTCTAACTTCTAATAAATTCAGATGTTGCACAATTATATAATGAATACTGGAAATAGATTGTTCTTTACTGAAGGTACTTTGCTTATTTCTAAATCTATTTACCATTTGATATTGTGATTCTCTCATGATGTTTTTTATATGACTTGGATGACCAAATTATATGAGAATAGTAAATGCTATTAAAGGAATATAATTTCATTTACATTCATGGGGGTTTATTAGTAATAATATGCATTGTTGGACAAGGATTGATGTATGTTTTCTATTTCCATGAGATTTAGTTATTTTTGTTTAATTGGTACCTTCATATAATGCTCTAAATTTTTCAGATTTTTAAATGATTCTATTTTTTATTTGTCTTTTGAGAAGTACAATGAACTTGGAAGTGATTTTGGAATTGTCTTTTCATCTACCTTTTTTATTTTGGAAGTGATTTAATTAGACTTACAATGATTTTAGAAATGATTTAATTAGACTCACAGTGATTTTGGAAGTAATTGACTTTTGGAAGTGATTTTGGATTTGTCTTATAATAAACTTTTGATTTGTCTTTTCATTTAATTAGACATACATTTGGAAGAGCTTATTCGTTGTCTTGATCACTGCAGTCACTATATGTCACCTCCTTGCTGTTGCATGTTAAGGAAAAGACAAGTGTAAGAAAATTCAATATATGCATATTACTCTACTGATAGTGTATCATAGATGCACTTCTTGAATGTACCATCAAACATATGCTTTTCTTTTAAAGTATGATGAAGCATGTGACAAGCTAAAAAAAATAGGGGAGTCTAAGATATGAAGTGCTAGCAAATGATGGTAGAAATAATTATTTTTTTGGGGGGGGGGGGAAGGAAAGATAAATTTTACCACCATTATATCTTGATATCTTTTATTATGATGTAGTTAAATAATAGTAATAGAAATATGTTTTCCGAATACTAACCTGAGAGATTCAGATTATTTGATTTTTCCACCATGTGTTGCTTATTTGATTTTGAATTGAGATTATTTTAGTTATACCATAAAAATGTCATTGCCAATGGTTTTCCCAATTAGCATTTTTCATAATCTTTTTTTTTTTTATATCTTTGGGTGTTCGGGCCATTTTGCACTCACTTCGACTAATCTCAAGGGGCCCTAAAGTTAACAGTTAGGAAAACTTCCAGTGGCCCTTGAGGGGATTTGAACTAGTGATTTTTAGGGAACAAGCCCAAGGCCTGACCAATTGAGCTACCCCTTAAGGTTTCGTAATCGCAATATTAATATCCATTAATATTAAAAAAAAGGTTTTACAGTTTGTAGGCAAAGGAGTTGATCAAATAGCTTTTTCTTTGATATGCATTATAGGGAAGAAGGCCGTCATCAGATAGGGTGCTTTCTCCAGTGCCTAAACGTACTTTGGAATGGACTCCGAGATTCCCGACAAGGTTGAATTAATTTTTGAATTTTTTGATCAAATTGTTAGCTATGAGAAAAGGTATTTCATGGTAAGGTTAAGCCACTATGTTGGAGGAGGGCATTTTACTTATCTATGTTCACATGAGATCAGTTGTTATTTGATTTTGATTTCTATCTCATGAGCATCATTTCTCATATTAGAAATAGAAGAGGTTTATAATTTCGGGAGGCCAGCTGAGATAAATGAGCTAATCGCATTATCAATTTCTTATACATACATTAAGTAGGCAATGGATAAAATGTGCATTTCTTTTATATATATAGTTGGATTGTTGAATGATTCTAACTAATGAAAAGCGTAGGAAGACCTAGGACTAACCATATGAAAGATATGAAGACCTGGAAAGTTTGTCTCTTAAAGCATGTTTATTTGAGCGTAGCAGTACTAAAAGGTTTTTGATTTGAGAATTTGAGGAAATTTTTTGTCTTCTCTGACTTTTTATGGGAGGAAGTAGATAGATTTATTCGTAACTGTCAAATAAGTTTTCTCTACCTTCAATGAAATCCCTTTCAAGTCCAATTAAATTGCATTATTTAACATATTGGAATAGTTTAGGTGAAGCTATTACACTCCAACCAAAACATTAGATGCTTCAATTTATGATGGTGAGGGAAAGGATATTTCTATTATGGATCTTCAAGTAAGAATTCTCGCAACACTGGACACTTCAACTCTTCTGTGCTACTACATATATTGACTATAAATCACTTTTTTTTATTGTTGGGTCTGTGATGATTGATGATGAGATTTTTTCTTTTTTTTTTTGTGGGTAAAATTTTAGCATAGGTGTGTTTGACACGATACATGTAGCATCTCAGTGAGCACTTACTATTTCCTCTTTACCAAATTATGATATTACTTTTCTATAACTTGAAGTGATTAATTAAAATACAAAATTAATTCCTGATTCCATTAGATTTAATTGGACATGTTTAATTGGTACCTTTATATAATGCTTTAAATTATTAGATTTTAGAAGTGATTCTATTTTCTATTTGTCTTTTGAGAGTTAGAGTGAACTTATGAGTGATTTTCATTTTCTTTTTGATTTTGGAAGTGACTGATTTGATTTTGGCAACCAAGGAAGTAGCAAGGGGTCTTGCTCTCTATGTTGGATAATTAATTAAGCATGAATTGTTATATGTTGAATTCTTAGGTGTATGATGGTTTGAAACTAGAAGTTCTCATCATTATTGTCTTGATTTGTTTACTGTAAAAAAAATAAAAAAAATTGTTACTAATTTTGTTCTTAGTGCATTTTTGCATCGATGATTAAGAAGTTGGAGGAAAGCAAGGAAAAATTGAACTTTCTGTTGTTATTCCTTTCCCTCATGCACCATCAAATTATTTGATCTATATCTACTTTAAGCTTAGTTTACATCTATCTGATACTTGGGTTAGTTAATCAATATATATTCCTAACCCTGTCTTAGTTCATATTATATCTACTTGATATGGGTATGTTTCAAAATTTTCTTGGATTATATAAACCATTTAGTGATTACGATATGTATTGTTAGTAATTTGAATCCAAGCATAGGTATTCATTTTCTCAATTTTAGTTTACATATCAGTACTTCCTTGGTTTAGTTTGTGATACAAGTGTTATTGACATGCTTTTACTTGCCTTTTCTCTCTCAAATGTCTTATAAATCTTTGTGCATACAACATTCCATGATTAAAAATGACTTGTCTATATTTGTTACAGATACGTTGAAATGGTGTAACAGCTAACAGCTTTTGGGAAGGAGGTTGTATCAATAAGAAACTTTCTCTCTGACTTTACATATCTACAGAGGAGAGAGAGAGAGAGAGAGAGAGAGAGAGAGAGAGAGAGAAAGGATGACTAAGCTTGCATCTTAGAAATGAATTCTTATTGCATTTTTGGAGATGTCGATAGAACTCGAAAGAATTTTTCTGAGGTAAATTGCATTTGTGAAATCATTAATTTTGATTCCTTGAGTTTTATTATTCTAATTATGCCTCAAATTGATTGACAAGGATAATTTTTTATTATGCAGGTTCTTTCAATAAATTGTATTGATAGAAGGGAGTTGAATCAAACTTCATCTATGATTATGCCTTTTATCTAAGTAATTCTACAGTAGCTTTATGATTTTGAAATGTTTAAGCATTTCTTTTATTTAGCTTTGTGGTTTTAATTGTAGGTTTTACCATCTCTCACTCTTTTAACGTACGTTGAACTATGAATGATGAATCATTTCTTTTGGTCATAAGAAAGGTGTAAATAAAATTCTTTTTCTTGTTTGTATTATTTCATAATGGTAACACACGATTTTACACACCTTATTTTTCCCAAAAAAAAAAAAGAAGGTTTCCATTGGTGAGATTTTTAAACTACTGGAATCTAAACTAAGCGTCAAGAAAATATATGGAAACCAATATTTTTAAACTTGGTTTCCAATTAATTAAAGGGAGAATCTAATAATTGTATAGTAGCAATAGTTTTGTTACAAATAACATCGCATAGAATAATTTTTATATGCGTGTTAACTATTTTGTTTGTATTGATTACTTTTATGACTAATCAATTAAATAATTCTTATGCTTATTGATTAATGAAGTATTCAGTAATATAAAAAAATTATTCAAGCCAACTATATTTTGCATATATTTCAATTTCAAATTTCTAACAATAACATCATATTTATTGTATTTAGAACTCATATCAGGTGCATATCAAATTGAAATTTACTAAACAATAAACCCCCGTGCATTGCCCGGGACATAGGCTAGTTTTCTATAAATAGGGTATCTACAAGGGCGGTTAAGACCGTAGACTTTAAGAATCAGGCATTGCTGCCAGCCATACACATGCCTGGAAGCTTGGCTTTGAGTGAGGACCAGATTATTCTTAACGTGAATGTTGTGGACCGTTAGATTATGAAAGATCCAACGGCTCAGATTACATATCCCTCCATATTAAGTGGAATGCTGCTGCGTTCACTCCAACTATCTTTTGAACGAACAGTAGTTTGACACATGACACTGCCAAGCCTGCCCACTAACTCTACGGTCTCGGATCCCTATACTATTAATTTGACTCGAAACTCACGAGTTAATCTGAGGTTGTCTCTAAATAGATAGTTTTAAATTTAGAAAAATAGATTCGTTAGAAAATAGTCCAAACGAATTAAACCTGCAGGTCGATTTATTGTTTTTTAAAAAATATTATTTAATATAAATAATCTTATTTTATCTTATTTTTATATTTTATAATCTTATATATAATAAATATAATAAATTTGAATATGAAAGTTTTGTAATTTTTTAAAAATTAATATAAAATTTTTAAATTTAAATATAATATAATTAAATAATATTTTACATATATAAATTATATTTTAATAAAAAAAGTCTGGATGATGGGGGCTTGGCTCTTCGAAGATTGACTCCTATTAAACGATGTTTGAAAATTTTATATAAATGTGATTTATGTTTAAAATATATTATCAAAAAAATAATTTTAAAAATTAAATTTCATTTGAATATTAGTTAACAGAAATAATTCTAAATAAGTAATTATAAAAAATAATATAATTTTTTTATTATTTTATTTTATTTATTATTATTTAATTTCACTAAGCTAAATATAATAAAATAAATTATATTAATATTTTAATAATAATTTATTAACTAGTTTCAAGAACAATTATTGCCCCCTGAATTAATAATATAACTAGTATTGTGACCCGTGCGATGCACAGGTAAATCACAACTTTAAAAATTTTTGTAACTTATAAAAATAATAATAATTACAATTGATTTATATAAAATTTATGAGTCATGACATATATTTTTTAAACATTAAACATAAACATTTTGAATTGATTTATCAGTTCTATAATTAAATCTACTTTATCTAATCAAACTTTGATTTGAATTGATTTATTTATTCAATAGAATAAATTTAAATGAATAAAATAGATAAATTTGTTAGTTTGCAGATTATTTGTTATTTGTTATAAATTATTTGTTGCACAGATTAATGATTGATTGAATATTGCTTTCATCTTTACTTTTGAATGCGTCTTTTTTTGTTTCAATAAGATCCAAAGAAGAAAAATACTGAAGATTGTTGCTTGATGCGCTATTTCCCGACAAGTGTATCGGGTCGCACAAGTAGTAA
Organism: Biancaea sappan; assembly: GCA_037074585.1. Taxonomy (NCBI): domain Eukaryota; kingdom Viridiplantae; phylum Streptophyta; class Magnoliopsida; order Fabales; family Fabaceae; genus Biancaea; species Biancaea sappan. The sequence goes on from CM073492.1 coordinate 36,280,531, forward strand.
AGAGAGAGTAAGAGTTATCGTCCTCAAGGATTTACTTTCAACAATTACCAATTTCACTAGATCGAGTTATATTTGGATGGAGGAAAAATGTAAAGATTAACTGAAAGTAAACTAAACTAACGACAATGAATTAATTAAACACCATACGAAGAACTACGCCATAACACAACGGGTAGGGGATTGACTTTCTTAACTCCTAATCCGATTAATTCATAGACAAACCAATTTTTGAATCGTTAGAGAGTGCTTGATACATTCAAAAATTCTCTTTAGTGTTGGTCGAATTTATGAAAATATTTGAACCCAATGTCTTGGTGAGCAAATCTTCCTACCCAAAATAATTAGCTAATGTCTTAGTCCAATTAATTGGTTCGGAGTTTAAGTTCAAGAACTCATAAGACCACGTAAATAAAATTATCTATGTCTAGACTAAGCCGATTCACGGTAGAAGTTACAAGGGCATGTTTATATCAAGTTATATCTAGCATTAATACAAACCCCAAATACATCTAAGTTAAATGATTGCAAATCATGTAAAAGGAAATAAACCAATAACAACTACTCCAATAATCAGAAAAGCAATTGTATTTAAGCATCCAACAACAAAGCTTCATAGGTAGTCAATATACATCAATCCCCTAAACCCTAGAGTTTATAATAATAGGAAGAAATACATAACAAATGCACAACAAAATATGATCAAGAGGAAGGAGAAAAAGGAAGAAAAGCTTCAAACTCAGTAGAGAAGAGGTCTCCCATCTCCTCCATCCTTGTCCTAGCAGAGCTCCCTTCACCTCCAACCAAAAGATCCCAAAAACTTCTGTATAAAACCTATATATAGCAGAAGACTCGCAGGTCTGAGCCGGGGCGCCTAGGCGCCAAGCAAAAAATAGGCAAAAGAACATGGTTGGTGCCTGAGGCGCCACCTTCAAAATGTTGGACAAAGAGTTGAGGCGCTGGCACCTAAGGTGCCCTGTGTGGCGCCTGGACGCCAGCCACTAGATTTGCAGCATATCAGCACAAAACTTCAAAATTTCCCAGGCTCCCCAACTTGCATCAGCCCAGAATAAAAAGCCTACAAGAATATACATTAGAAAGCATTAAAAGGCAAGGGAAAAGAGATTAAAATAAGATAAAGCAAAGCAACTACTATGTACAAAGAGGAAAGCCAAAATAAATGACAAAGCAAGCAAAAAAATAACAAAAATGGAATCAAGGAGAGGAAAAAGCCCTAAAGAAGCAACCTAAATTAACCAAAATAAAGGACTCATCATTGCTACTTTTGGATTGAATCTCCAGGTCTCAGATTTCATCTTTCAATAATTTAATTTTCATCTTTTTCTTCAATCAAGAGATTATGATTTAAAGATTCATATATCAAACTTTGATTTCTATTAAATTAAAAATTATTTTAGAAAGAAATCAAAATAAAGTCAAATAAAATAAATTTTTTAATTCACATATCAATTCTACAATCAAGTTTATTTTACATACTAAAAAATTATTTAATACACTACAGTGGTCAAATAATAAAGGTAATTATTTTTTAATTTTAATTCAAATCATTTAAATCAATTCAATTCAAATAATTAATATTATGTGATGCCATTAATTTACCAAATTTATCAAAATTTTTATTAATTTACCTAATTTATTTATTCATTCAAATCAAATAAAATAATGAAATTGACTAATTAATAATTATGATAATATATTCTGATAAAAATATATCTTGTTATTCATTTTAACAATAACTCATATAATATATTAAATATTAATTAGTGAAATTAGTGAAATTGATAATAATTATGATAATATATTATGCTATTCAATTTCACTAATTTCACTAATTAATATATTCTGATAAAAATATATTCTGCTCGTATATGTATATTTCAACAATTTATTATGTATATATTTCAATTCAAATCAAATAATAAAGGTAATTGTTTTTGAATTGTTTTTGAATTTCAATTCAAATCAAATAATTCATTAAATGTGATGTCATTAATTATCCTACACTAGTCAAATAATACAGGTAATTATTTTTTAATTTCAATTCAAATCATTTCATTAAATTCAAATCAAATAATTAATATTATATGATGTCATTAATTTACCTAAAGAAAGAAATGATGACACGTGTATCAGTTTATAATTCAAGGTTTTTCACTACCTCACAATTTAGACAATGCAATTATAAAATATAAATTCAGGGATATTGTGTGTAGCAGTGTAGCACAAGGTTCAAGTTTATATGAGATTAATTGTACAAGAAGAATCAATTTTGAAAATCAGATAGAAAAAAAATTAAGATCTAATGAAGATGAAAATTTACAAACCTTAAAAAGTTCGAAGGGACTGTCTCAACGATAGACATCACTCTTCTTACTGTTGCTAACCAGAAAGCACCTGCATTTTAGATATATGGAAAAATAGATTTAGATTTTGAAATAAGAATTACTACAATTTGAAAGAAGATAAAGGTGAGTCTCTGAGAATATTGAAGCCCATGCAAATGTGAAAAAAATTATAGAGTAAGGATACATGTTAAAAATATAAATTTTACAGAATGTGTAACAAAAGTAATAGTATACTTACAACACAAATCAAAAGAACTTACCAGTGTGAGAATTATAGAAAAGTTAATGTCTTTAAGTTTCTTCTTGTAGGAAAATATCCATCTGTTAGAGGAAATAAATTGTTACAACAATAGGCATAAAGATTGAGTGAATAGTTTACCAGAACTACGGAAGAACATGACGCCAGGAAAATAATGCTAGTTCATTGGACCATGATCTTCTTTTTCAATTCAGAAAAATGGTGGCAGGAAAATATTGCTAGTCATCATGATCTTCTTCTTTGAGATATATATATATATATAGACGAAAAAAAAGAATTGAAGAAATATACCTAAAGGGAAAAAAAGGCTGGAGCCTTAAGAAGTTATATCACCAAGTGTCGATTGGAATCGGCAGCTGGAGAGAGAGTATTGTCGAGTTACACCAGTAGATTCAGAGAAAGAAAATGGACAAACATGATAGAGAACATGACTCTACAATTTATCACTTCCGAAGATAGATATATAGCAATTAATTATTTGATTATTTGTATATAATAAATAATAATTTACTAAATGATAACATATTATATTTCAATCAACAAGTTTACCTGATTTATCTGTATAACAATTATATACCAAGTATATATTAATTATAGCAATCATATAGTAATTTACCATAATTTTTTCAAATTCATTTAATGTGAGTATATACCAATTATATTGCAATTTACCCTAATTTTTTTAAATTCATTTAATTCATTTTATGTGATGTGATTAATTTACCAAATTTATTTATTAATTTTATTCATTTAAATTTATTCTATTATACATAATTTAATGACCTATTTGTAATTAATGCCTTACAGTGGAATTGTTTTAGTCTATTATATAAATTGAAAATTTTCTTTGTCTAATTTATGAGAAAATTAGTATAATTAAATATGAAGTTTTAAACTTATTAATTAGATATAATCATGCAAAAATTAGGAAAAGATATGAATGTATATATACGCATGCATATATTTGATTGAGTAAAAGAGAAAATATTTTGACAATTAGAATATATATTTGAATTCTCATGGAAATTATTAATTTATAATGATATATATTAAGTATATCCATTACAAAAATGTTAAAAAATAATTGAAAATAAAAAGGAAACCTTTGAATTCAAATTTGAGTTAAAATATGCTTTAATATGATGTAATTTATTTATTAATTTATTAATTTAAATTTATTCTATTTTACATAATTTAATGACCTATTTGTAATTAATGGCTTAAAGTGAAATTGTTTTAGTCTATTATATAGATATAGATGTTATATAAGTGTGATTTATAATATTTTTTTATCTAGAAAGGCCATAAAACATTACTGGAAAGTTGGAAAGTTGAAGAGTCTTCTGGCAACACACTGAATGCTACTATCCATTGGAAGCTGTTGAGCGTGATCTTCGTCTGGATATTTCGACTTGACATTTTGTTCCATTTTATAAGCTTGCCTCCATCTTCATATATATATATATATATATATATATATATATATAACGTATTTGATATTTTGTTCCATTTTATATACTCGCCTCCATCTTTGTCGTCTTCAAAGATAGAGAATCAAACAAAAACCCAAATCAAGAACCAAACAAAAACGGAGTAGATAAAACATACCGATGCAAGAGGCTGAGGGGTAAAAAAAGAGATAAAGGAAGTTAGAGAAAATTGATTTTTAGAATCTAAATACAAAAGCAACAAAAAAGAGCGTTGAACAAAACTAAAGTTTTAGAAAGAATCGTGTGTGCCAGTCTTTATCTCATTGCAGAACCAAACAAGTTAAAATTAGAATAAACTTAAGTTTCATCAGTCTAAAAGCTCGTTAGAGTCTCTCCAACACAGAGCCAAATGAGCACAGAATTGATCGTGTTAGAGCAAATTTAAGTTTGTAAAAAAAATCAATTCTATAAATTTGATTGAACGTACAACAAAATATTCATCATTTTATTTTTTGTTAAAACTCGTTTGAAAGTTTTGAGCGCAAGTTGGAGGGTCCTCACAGCGTATCCAAACACGCACTGATTAGGAGTTAGTTGTTTTTGGCTTCTTCCTTCCTTTGAGAAAAAAAAAATATGACAGTGAAGTTCGAAAATTAAAGGAGAAAGTTCAACATATTTTGTACATTATAGTTTATTTTAATATATTGAATACAATGTGAGTGCGTGAGCGTGCGTTTATATTTAAATAACACATATATGATTAGTGTACGTTTTTTCCCCTTAAAAATATATTTCCATTACTTTTATCTTGTAATAATTTTGTTAGGAATCAATGTGCGCACATCGTATATTAACACTCTGACCTATAAAGATATAAAATAGCCTCCCCCCCCCCCCCCAAAAAAAAAATAAATAAAACACACACACACACACATAAAACACTGGGGTCCAAATAGCAATTTGTTTTAAGTTGGAATAAAACAAAATATTTTAAGGAATAGCCCAAATAGCATTTTAGGTAAATGTACCATCCCAATTTAATCAAATGCTACAGAGTTTGTAGAGATGCGCAACCCTTTAGTCACGATTAAAATCGTAATTAAAAAAAATTTTAGTCACGGTTTTAAAACTGTGGCTAAAGAAATTTTTAGTCACGGTCGTGCTAAAGTTGTTTTTAGTCACAGTTTTAATCGTGACTAAATTCTTTATCTGCGGTTAAAACCGTGGCTAAAGGGCTGTACATGTTGCGCATCCTTAGGGATGCGCAACAAATCTGTTCTTGTGAAAGGGAAGCAGTTTAGGTCGATGTTTAATGTAAACACATAATAACACACCTTAAGAAAAAACTAGCTAAATTGTTTAGTGTGAATATCATGTTTAAGGCAATATGACTAAGGCAACACACCTCTTTTTTTTCCCTCTTTTTATTTTGGAGGAATTTTAATAGCACTACTTTTCTTAGTTCGATCTAATGATGAATATGCATATCTAAAAATATGAGCTGTAAACCTTATAAGACAAAAATCAACTGAAAGGGAAGCATCTTCGATAGTAGAAGAAAAAAAAATTATCAAGAATAGACATATCTACTTTTTATGTAAGAAGAAGAAAACTTTTATTAAGAGAAAGGACATAAAAAAAGGAGCCCACAAACAAAGAGAAGATTTTTTTTTAAAGAATAGCTAAAAAAACAAAAGAAGCAATGTTAAACCCTAATAGAGGAGAGGAGATTGTGGTGCTTCATTTTTGTTTATTAAACTTATAAATATTTATTATTTATAAGATTTATGTCCAAAAATTCTAAATGAAATATCCATTCTCATTTAGTAATGTATTAGAAATTCTAATTCAATCATAGTTTGACTAATAAACTGAACATTTCTTTATAATTCAATAACCAGCCCAATATGCTTAGTGATAGAAAAGTGCCATTTGGTGGGCATAATTTGGTTTAGCCTAATAGATTCTTGTGACTTTTGAATCCAAATAAAGCTATTTTGACTTTATCCCTTTTGAAACCTGCTTAAATTTTGACTTCTAATTGTAAACAAAAATTTGTGAAGTTTTGACTTCTACATAATCTTTGTAGTCTAACTACTACTTAATTCTCAACTCTCATTTACAAATGAGTGAGTACCAATAAGAAATTATACTTGCGGCATATTATTAAAATTGTCTAAATCATATATAACAAACCATTGTCATCAAAATAATTTTTTAGTCCTGGGGTCCCAATTTTAATTTTAAATCCCTTACTTGTCTCTCTCTCTCTCTCTCTTTTTTAATTTACTTCTATGTATCAATTTTTGCTGTGGAGGAAGATGAACACCTAGATCACCTTCTAAGAGGGTGAATTAGATGTATGTAAATCACCCTAAAGTAGGGCAACTTACATACATCTAAGTTGCCCTTTTGAGGGTGACATGTAGCTTTTAGAGAGGGCAACATAAGGCAGCTAGTCACCCTCCAAGAGGGTGACTTAAGTGCAAATTCTAGCTAGCAATTAGATAACCATTGAAGACGACTGTTGAGGGATGTTGCAGGTTGCACAGAAAACTCTATATATACTCATTTCCCCTTCTTTCAAACTACTCAAATTTCTCTCTATTCTTTATTCTTCTCAATATATCTTTTATCTTTCATTCTAATTTCTTCTCCTCCAATCATATAGTTTAATTATTTGTCAACCTTTATTGCTAAGAAAGTCACAAATCAGGTAATTTTGTTGATTGTTATAATTTAGTTATTTTCTTGTTATTATATTTTGTTGGTTCTTGCATAATTAATTAATTCACTTAGAAAAATGATGAATTTAGATTTTTATGCTATTTAGTAATTAATCAATTCCATTGAAGATAATTACTAACTTTAGATACAGTTTCTAAATATGAATTTAGTTGTGAGCAAATAATTTATAATTATTTATTTTTTATTTTCTTAGTTTCATATTGTTTATTAATTTACATTGTTGTGATGTAAAAATTTATTATTATTATTATTAGTATTTAGAATTTATGTCTTATCAATATTAAATACTTATTTAAATTTATAATTAAAATTAAGCAAAAGTATGAATGTTTACATTGATTTTCATTTATGCCCCTAACATTTTTATTGGGTCAAATAAGTCCCATATGTTTTAGTATTATTTTTTTTGCAAATATACCTTTTTTTTAACATCGTCAAAGAAACGAATAGAAAACGCTGACTGAACTTCTACGTGGCAAATATCATCTGCCACATCACTTGTCACGTGGACCCATCACATGAAATTACAAAAATGCCGTTAATAATAATTTAAAAAAAGAACTATAGTTGTTCTCTCTCTCCTTTCATCATTTGATCTCTAGGAAGGAGGAGAAATAACTCCAGGGAGTCACTCACAGTGGTATAAGTTACTTGCTCTGCTTTTGCTTACAAAAACATGGGAGATGAGGGTCCTTGTTGGTTAGCACGATGACAGGTATCACAAATGTTTTCTTCCTCTCTCTCTTTCTCTCTCCATTATCTTTCTCCCTCTCAACTCACTGTCTTTGTTTCGTTGCCTCTCTTTCTCTCTCTCTCTCTCCTTCCTCAATTACTAGAACTTGTACATGTATGGAATTACAAATTCTAGGTACTTATTTCATAGGGTCCTCTGATTACTAACCGCCTAGTGACAGGATCTAAGTATATATGTTTCATTGCACATAGTTTGTGCTTGTGTATGGGAGCATCTAGTCATATACTTTTGTCAGCTCTGTATCTATACATAAGTGTGTATGTATACATGCACACTAATGGCTTTTATGGCTATAATTATACAAATTTATATATTGTCCAGGGAAAATAATAGTTGGAAGTGTCACTACAATTTTGTATTTATCTATTAGTAATAATGAGGTTATCATGGTTATTGGCTTCTACATATATCACACATAATACTTTCCAAGAGTCTACAGGATACTTGGCATGACTTGCTTATGTAGCATCTTTGCGTTAGTTACAAGAAAATCTGGAGTACAAATGATTTATTTACCTACTTTGGTATTTTGGGCTTAGTATATCTCTTGGGCATAGTTTAGTTGTCTTAAAATTTTAATTTTAATTAACAAGTTGCTTGTAGGTTCTATAATTATCTCTTTTTCTCTGTCAGACTGTACATTGAGGAAGAATTTATCAATTGAAGTTGTTATGTGATATAGATTAACTAGAGAAGCCCCTAAGTGTTCGGTTTCATTCACAGATCAATATGACTTGTATTAATCGTGAAATCGGAGTTGAAGCATCGAGAGGCACACACAAGAGGGAAGAAGGAGAGAAAGAGAGAGTGTGATGACAAAACAGAGAGAGTAAGCTAAAAGGGAGAAAGAAAATGGGGGGGAGAGAGAGAGAGAGAGAGAGAAGGTTTAGGGTTTAGGGATACCATTTGTTATACTTGTCACTATGCTAACTAACAAGGACCCTCATCTCCCCTGTTTTAATGAGCAAAAGCAAAGTACGTATCTCGGACCACTGTGAATAACTTCTCAAAGATGTTTCTCCTCCTTCCCATAGATCAAACAATGAGAGGAGAGAGAGAGACACAGAGAGAAAGACGCTTAGAGAGACACGAAAGGAGAGAGAGAAGCAGCTACAATTCTTTTTTTTTGTTTGAATAATTATTAAGGACATTTTGTAATTTCAGGTGATGAGTCCACGTGGCAAGTGACGTGACAGATGATATTTGCCACGTGGCAACCCAATCAACATTTTCCATTAGTTTCTTTGACGATATTAAAAAAATGGCATATTTGCAAAAAAAAATGAAACATGTAGGACATATTTGACCTAAAAAAAACATTAGAGGCATAAGTGAAAATTAATATAAACGTTAGAGACATATGAAATATACTTTTGCTTTAAAATTATTAAGAATAATTGTTATTGATCATAGAAAATTAGTAGATTTAGATAATAAATAATTGTTATTAGACATGTTGGATAACGAGTCAATTTTATTTGTGGTAGGCCAATTACTCTTTTTATTTTAAAACAAATAAATAGGATGAATTGAAGTGGGTTACTCTCGGTTTGTGTTTACTCAAATAGTACTATTTTGAGTGGCGGTTCCAATGATGTATCCTTCGAGGTTGATAATCTAGTGGTGGTGAAGATTAGGTGCAATATTTCATTAGATTTCCTTAGACAATTAATCTGCCAAAAGTTGAGGCTAAGACAACATGAGATGATATCTCAGTTGATATATATATCCAAACAAATGACTCTGCTTAAGTTAGGTCAGCTCTAGTTAAACGATGATGATGACATAAAAGTGAAGGTGATAATTGATTGTCACCTACAATTGAAATAGATGTTGACAAATATGAAAGTGATATCTACCATTTTTATATACATTTTAATCCCTAACATAGTCCTATTGCATATTTATTCATGAAAATTCTCTAATTTTATTACACTTTGTGATTTATTAGGTCTAAATCAATTTTAAATGGAAAATAAATTATTTTTATATTTTAGGACTTCAATTATTAAAGACTCAATTTAATTTATTTGGATATCTTATAGAAATTAATTTTGGAGAATTCTTGCTGATGTGGCATGGTTGCTGATGTCAGGCTGGATGCCACTTCATTGTTGACTTTGTGACATGGACATGTGGGGCCCATATTCAGACTTTTTCAGCACCTTTTACATGCATTACAGCTTTTGCCTCTTCCCAAACTTTGTTAAAAATGGCAACAAACACACATTATTCTTCTGCATGGAAAAAGAACTACTTTGCTGCACCTTATTCATATCTCCCCTTCTGCAATGCTTCCACTCTTTTTGCTATAACTTTCAGAAGCCTTGCTAAAGTCAAAGATAAGGAATCTAGGGTAGAATATTCCATAGATATTTGGCATCAGTTTTGTAACTCAGATTTTCATTCTACACTTTTGTAACTTATGCAAAATTCACAGCTCTCATTTCCTCTGTTTTTCTCTCCACTGTTTTGGTGATTTTGCTTTCATGGAAGGCTAAATTCCCATTGCAATCAGTCACCAAGAACTTGGGATGTTGTAACTTGAACTTTCAGTGCAAGATAAGTATTTTGTTCTCTATTTTATCTCATTTTTGTTTTTTGTTCTGCATTTGTGTTTTTGTTAAAACTAGATTCTGATATGAATTTGTAGAAGCATAAACTGATATGTATTTGAGATATAACCTTGCTTAACTAATTGGAAAAGTGAATAAAACGAAATAACTAGTTTAGATGATATTTAACTTGATTTGGTTAAGGTCTTTTGAAGTTGTATCTAGCTATAGATTAATGAAGTTCTTTTTGACTATAGTTAGAAGCATATTAAATTCTGGAAGTTCCTCTAGATTTCTTTTCATAAAAACCAAATGGTGAAATGAGAATAAGACTGAATCATGAGTTAAGTAGTGATAGTTACACTCTTATAAATCCTAGTGGCTAGTTGCATATTCTCTTTTACTACCAATCCTTATTGTTATTATTCTGTTGATGATTTGCTGCTAGTTTACTGCTCTTTTATGCTACTGTCATAACCAACCCCCATATTAATTAGGTTTTAATTAGCGTAATGAGTGTTAAAAATAACTGATTAGTGGTTAGAAGTAAGACTCTTTGAGTAAATATGATATGTGGATCACTATATTGCAAAAGTGTCACGAATTTAATTCTGAGCGATTTGGCATCGTATTAGCATGAACCAGGAAGTCTATGCAGAGATTGATGTAATAGAAGTCCACTTCAATTTCAACATTCCCGATTCAAATGAGCATGCCATGTGGAATGAAGAGAGCGAACAATATACTAAGTAGATGCTGATGACATCGAGGACGTTGAGGACGACAGTGTTATCGAACCAAAGTTAAGAGGGAGCATACAAGACTTAATGGGCTGAGATGCTGATGTTCACCAAGTTGAACCCATTACTTATTTTGCTACATCTTCTTTTATGATGCAAGCAAGTACAACCATAACAAATAAGCCAGAAATTCAAGACATCATCGAAGCCCACACTTGGGATGAAGATTTAGACCTTGCCACTAATTTATTATTCAAGACAAAGATGCATCAATGACAGTGTTGAAAACATACTTCATCAAGAGGCACCACAACTACAAGGTGGATAAGTTAGCTAAGAAATAGTTTGAAGTGAAGTGTGTGAAGTTTGGGATGGTTGTATTGGAAAGTGAGGGCTTGATTGAAGAAGAATTACGATATGTGGATGATAACAAAGTACAATAGAGATTGTCACACCTGAAATGTGACCGGCTGGCGTTCCTTTTTAAAAAAAGAATACTTAAAATCGACTTTCAAAATTGAAAACCAATTTTATTAGGAGCCGCCACCAAAGTTTAATTTGTTGGGAAAAACTTGGAAAAACCTTTGAGTTCGATGGTCTGCATTTTGAAGAAAGTGAGTTCGGAAATTGAACCGTATAGGGAAGGTGTTAGGCACCCTATACGTCTGATTTAGAAAGTGAGCAATTATTTCGTATTTGCCTTAAATTATCCTCCTTGGTCATATAAGAACATAATAAAGAAAAGCATCAAAACAAATGGATATGTACAAGGGTGGACTTGGCTAGGCAAAGCCTAGGTCCTACGTACCCATCGATCGGGATCAAAGTCCACGTAGTTCGTCATCTGAAATGCCGCAAGGGCCAGGGGAAAGACTAAAATTTTTTTGCGGGAAGAACTAAAGAGGTTCAAAATTAATTATTTCCATAAATCAAACGAGATTGAATAGTTGTGATTGTGTTTGAATTTATGATAACAAATTATCTTGATCTTTGGTTCTTCCCATTTTTTTAAAGACTTCTGATTCTTTGGATTTTTCTTTTTGGAGATATCTAGAAAGAAATCGAAATGAGTATTTTTGGATTTGAATTTTAAATTTTTTTTTTGGGAGTTTGAAAGAATAATTCAATGAAAGCATATTTTTTGGATTTTTGAAATTGTCTTGAGAATGAAAATAAAGGAAGTACTTTTCTTGCATGTTTGAAATTATTATGAAATCATTTGAAAGAAAATGTTTTTAATCTTGTGAAATTATTTTATGAAATTATATAAAAAAAAAATTTTGTTGTTTTTTTTTTAGAAAAAAATCTCGTGAATAAAATTTAAAGGAAAAATATTTTTTTGAGTTTTGGAATTTATCTTGTAAATGGAACAAAGAAACATTTCTTTTTTTTTAAGACTTTTTGAATGGAAATGAAAACAAAGGAAACATTTTTTTTGGAAATTTTGAATTAATCTTGAGGATGAAAACAAGGGAAATAATAATTTTAGTAATAAAATTTTTTATATATTTGAAAACAAAGTTAAAGGAAAATATTTTTGGATTTCTGATTTTGAGGACAGATAAAATCTACACAAATACAATTACATATATATATATATATATTCATGTAAGATACATAAAAATAAAAGAAATAATATGCATGAAAAAACACATATACATACACTAGCATACATATTTACATAAAACATGCACAACAAATTAAACCTGTATGTACGCATATACATATATATATATATATATATATATATATATATATAAACTCATGTACGCACATTTTATATATATATATATATATATAACGCACACCTATATGTATTTATGTAAAGTGCAAAAAAAAAAATAAATAAATAAATAAAATAAATAAAAGGAAAGAAATATGCATGCTAGTATATGCATATTTTTCTGTCTTTTCATTTGGGTCCCTATGCGAAATTTTTCCTTTATTCTTTTGCTTGATCTGATATCATAGTTGCCTTCATATAGGTCCCTCGGTCCAGAAAATGTTTTAATTTTGAATTAAATTAACCCCTGCAAACTTTTGAATTTTTTCAGTTTGGTCCCTGTTTTGCATGAATCATGTCCAAGTCTCAATTTTTCTTTCCAAATCTGTCCAGAATTCTTCTAGGATGTTTTTGGGTCATTATAGGTCCATTCCAGTCCATAGCACGGGAAAAAATGAATTAAAACCAAGTTCTTGGGAATTTCCACGTTTTCACGGTCCATTGTGTCACTTTGCTTTTTTCCATGATTTTTCTGATTTTTTTTTTGTATTTTGATCTTCTTTTAAGTTCCAAAGTTTAAATTATGGCATGCAAAACTAACTCTACAAAAAAAAAACACAAAACAAAAATAAAATAAAATAAAATAAAATAAATGCGTGAGAGAAATCAACTTACCTTCACAGTTGCCTTTTTTGGATTTACTGCACTCCTCTCAGTTTTGAGCTTGTTCGCAGCTGAACTTCACTCTTTCAATCACCACATTTGCTCCTCCAATGCCCAGAGTGTTTGTGAATAATTTATAACTGACCTTCTTCTTCCACAATACTCCAAAAGAAAGCAAATCTTTCTCAATTTCTACATAGAAAATAGAGCATGTATTTTTTTTTTGCTCTTTCTTTTCTCCCCTCTCTTCTCTCTTCTCCTCCCTTTTTTTTTCTCTCTTTTTTTCCTCCTCTCTTTTTTTCCTCCCTTTTTCCTCCTCTCTTTTTTTCCTCTCTTTTTCCTCCTCTCTTTTTCCTCCTCTCTTTTTTTCCTCTCTTTTTCCTCCTCTCTTTTTCTCCTCCTCAAGGGAAGAAGAAAGTCCTTTATTTATAGTGGGAGATGGGGGTGCAAAATGATTATGTTAGTGGAAAAAAACTTCCAAGTCATGTAACTCTTACTTTGTCCTCATGTTCTTTTCTTGACTAGTAGTGTGATTGCCATTTGAAAAAAAAAGGAAAGGAGGGACATAATTGAAGTACCTTGGCTAGGGATTCCTAACCATGCATGTGAAGGAAGGATACCACCATGTGTGTGTGATAAAAAAAACATGTGACATTTTGGACTTTTATTATTTTATCATTTTTTTTAATATTTTCTTTTTGTTATTATTATTATTATTTTTTTGCCTTTTTGTTTTAAGTATTTTTATTTTTTTATTTTTTTACAAAAAGAAAAAAGAAATTATAATATCATGGACAAAATTAGGTGTTACAGTTGCCCCTCTTTACTCATTATTAAACAAGATTATGAGAAATTAAATTTGAGATATTCTTGTTTAAGAAATGAGTAAAGATAAGAAACACTTAATTTTGTCAAGATGCTAATGACGTATACAAAAACGATATGCTACATAATCATGTAATGTCTGAAAGGATGGGTGCCAGTTGTAGTCGGGTTTTGAAAGGAAAGGGGGGGCCGGTCGTCTCCGGGCTTTGAAGGAGTAGGGGCCGGTCGTCTCCGGGCTTTGAACTGCTAGGGGGGCCGGTCGTCTCCTGGCTTTGAAAGGAAAGGGGGGGCCGGTCGTCTCCGGGCTTTGAAGGAGTAGGGGCCGGTCGTCTCCGGGCTTTGAACTGCTAGGGGGGCCGGTCGTCTCCTGGCTTTGAAAGGAAAGGGGGCCGGTCGTCTCTGAACTTTGAAATGCTAGGGGACCGGTCGTCTCCGGGCTTTGAAATGCTAGGGGGCCGGTCGTCTCCGGACTTTGAAAAATGGGTACCGGTCGTCTCCGGGCTTTGAAAAGATGGGGGTAGGTCGTCTCCGAGCTTTGAAAAATGGGTGCCGGTCGTGTCCGAAGCTAAGTGTGTCACAGTTAAGTAGTGGCTGAAGATAGAGTATTCTGGGTGCTCAGCTCGAATATGTGTAATGCTGTGCGTGTAAGTGGTTGCTCCGATGATCAACAACGTTTAAGGCTCACAGTCCTGGTGGGATCCACTGGTCGGAGTTGTATTCTTCACAAGCATGACAGAGACAGAAAGAGGGTAGCTTCACAAAAAAGAAGAGACAACAGAGCAGAAGGGAGATTTACAGGAAAAAAAAAGAAAGAAAAAAAAATCAAAATGAAAACGTGTAAACTAGGAAAAATGTATAAAACATTTAAAATAATCAATAATAGTCTCTACAAGTCAGCACGAAAGCCAAAACAAAGAGGTGCAAACCCTAAAAAAAGAATCCAAAGAAGATAAAAAAAAATGTATTTCTTCGATTTCAAAATATCTTTAGAAGGCATAGCAGCTCAAATGAAGAAATATGGTGGGTAGAACAACAAGTCGGCCGCAATAAGTACAAATCTTTGACTTCCATGGTAACTTGCATTAATGACGTGCTGTTTGCATGCTCGCTTGTTCCAGCTTTGGGTTACCAATTTGCAGACTCTGTAGGGTTGGCATGTAGGGGTGCGGTGATATGCGTTATTTCTGGAAAACTCAACCCTAACGTTTCTTTATAAAACCCGATCAGAAATATGAAACCATCACGAGTTCAAACTAAGAAGTTTATACCTTTTCTCTTCTCTCTTTTTTTTTTTCAAGCACATACACCAGTTCAGAAGTTCACCTGATGGCTTCTAAGCAGTTTATCGATCTTACTATCCCGCCCGAGAAGGAGGAACTCGACCTGATTCTACGTTTGGGGCAGGATGACAAAGGTAAGCAACCCATGGAGGAGTCTTCAGAAAGGGATACCAAGAGAAAGAGGCTTGATGAGGAGTTGGAGGGGTACGGCGTAGGCCGTACTTCAGAAGATGAAATTGCTCTTTTGAAGAAGGAAGTGGAAGGGCTGAAGCAGGAGATTAAGGGTCTGGAGCGACTGACGAGAAACCAGTATAACAGCTTGGGAGAAAAAATTGACAAATATTATTTTTGGTCGACACAATGTTTCTGTAGCCAAAACCAGAAAAACATTGAGTCCCATAATAGGATTTATATTTTTCTCCAAGAAATCATAAAGGCTCTCAAGAAGGGTAGTGGTCAAGAGATATCACTACAATCCACTACTCCTAAGAACGAACCCGAGGCTCCCTCTTCATCAAGAAGCCGCCTTGTCCATAGGTTACATATGTTATGCTTTTTGATTTCTCTTCCCCCTTTTTGCATAATGTAATCCTCAGTCTCTCTCTTTCTTTCTCCTTTTTCTTTAATGCAAGTGGTTTTTTTTTTTGGAAGATGCATTTCAAGAACACTAAAAGAAAGAAACAATCAGACAAAACCAATCTAGATTCAGCAAACATTCGAACCAATAAACCCAGACTTAAGATCATAAAAGAAGCCCAAAAAAAATAAAAAAATAAAAAAAATAAAATAAAATTAGGTTGCCTCCCAAAAGCGCCTTGTTTATAATTTTTAGCCGGACATTATTTGGTATCTTTGTTCATCATTGTCTCCTTCCTTGAGACTTTCATCTAACCAGACCCTCATGTTCTTGACTGTGCTGCTGGATATAATTTGTCGTTCTTTTGAATTTGCCCCGGTTTTGTAATGGAATTTAACCTTTGACGTTAAAGAGCTGAAATTGCTTCCTCGTGATACCATTGGATCGAAACTCAACTTAACCTGTTCTTTGAATGAAAAAACTAGAGATCTCACATATTAAAGGGAGCTTAAACGAGTCGTTCGATGTGATTCTTTATTGAATGTTATTATTTTCAATTGCTTTATGTGGAACAAAAGGAATACTTGTCATGGCTATGTGGAGTTACTTTCTAGGCAAATGAGACATTATTAGAAGAATAATTCTCATCTATTAAAAAGTATGAGCGAGAAGCATATAGCTGAGGTAACAAGGATAATGAAATAATTCAAATTAATTGGAGTCTGAAAAAAAAAACCATAACTAGATTGATTCTTCTATGGAATGTCCTTTGTTCTTGAGTTGACTCTCTGAATGAATACGCGTTACAATAGATATGTTCTCATGAATGCTAACTGATGCCATAACCCAATTTCACTTTGGCATATCCCCCTTTGTGCTTCTGTATGTTGAGGGAACCAAGCTGAAACGTCTGACTCCCTATTTCTTATATTACTTTGAGTACTCTGAGGATTTTTCATTGCTCTAGCTTTTTCCTAGGCTGCCTTTTCAGGTTTTCAGTCTAGCGAGCACCCTTTTTAAAAGATCACTTTTCATGTTTGAGCTCTAATTTTTGCCTGAGTCTTTTTTCAAGTTTCCGACTCAGCGAGCTTATTCCTTTTTTTTTTACAAAAAGAAAACCTCTTTAAGCATAATATCTCTTGACCGCATCAGAGTTGATAGGCCTTGACAACTCCTGACCATCCATATCTGTTAGGATCAATGAACCTCCTGAGAAGGTAAATTTAACCACATAAGGCCCCTCATACGAAGGCGCCCACTTGCCCCTGGGATCCTCTTGATTTGGTAATATTTTCTTAAGTACCAAATCACCGGCTTTGAACTCTCTGGGACGTAATTTTCGATTGAAAGCCTTGGCCATCCTCTTTTGGTATAACTGCCCATGACAAATAGCAGTCAGCCGTTTTTCTTCAATCATATTCAGTTGCTCATATCTAGCTTTTACCCATTCATCTTCCCTTAGATTAGCTTCAATGAGCACCCTCAAAGACGGGATCTCTACTTCAACAGGTATCACTGCCTCCATCCCGTAAACCAAAGAGTAAGGAGTTGCCCCAGTTGAAGTACGTACGGTAGTCCTGTAGCCGTGTAAAGCATAGGGGAGCATCTCGTGCCAATCTTTGTATGTTACTGTCATCTTCTCAATGATTTTCTTGATGTTTTTATTTGCAGCTTCGACTGCACCATTCATCTGTGGTCGATAAGGTGCTGAATTATGATGTTTAATCTTGAATTGGTCACAGAACTTTTTAATTTCTGTTCCATTCAAATTTCGTGCATTATCTGTGATAATCCTCTCAGGCAAGCCATACTGACATACGACATTAGTCTTCATGAATCTGATGAAAATTTTCTGAGTCACGTTAGCATATGAGTTGGCCTCTACCCATTTAGTGAAATAGTCGATGGCGACCAAGATAAATCGATGTCCATTCGATGCTTTTGGGTTAATAGGGCCGATTACATCGATGCCCCACATCGAGAACGGCCATGGTGCTGTTAAATTATGTAGCGGAAGTGGAGGTGCATTGATTTTATCAGAGTAAATCTGACACTTGTGGCACTTTCTGACATATTCTATGCAATCTTTCTCCATAGTCATCCAAAAGTACCCGCATCTTTGAATTTGTTTGGCCAAGGTGTGGCCATTGGCATGAGTCCCACATATCCCTTCATGAAGTTCTGTAATAATTCTTTGAGCTTCTTTTGAATCAACACATCGGAGAAGTGTGCCATCATGACTCCTTTTATATAAGACACCATCATTGATAAAGAAATTCATGGCCAAGCGTCGAATTGTCTTCTTATGGTTTTCCGTAGCTCCTTTTGGGTAGACCCTATCTTTCATGTAAGTCTTGATGTCATGGTACCAAGGATGTTCATCAAATTCCTCCTCTATGTTCAAGCAATGCGCTGGCGTATCACTTGATTTTATTTGGATTGGTTGGACTTGCACTCCGCAGTCAAGCTGAATCATCGCTGCTAAAGTGGCCAAAGCATCTGCAAACCGGTTCTTATCTCTTGTCATGTGATGAAAACTGATTTCTTCAAACTGATCGATTAGCTGGATCAGGTATTTCTGATATGGTACTAATTTTGAATCTCTAGTTTGCCATTTTCCATTTACTTGGTAAATGATTAGAGCCGAATCGCCGAATACCTCTAAGTTTTTTACTCTTAAGGTAATGGCTGCTTGTAATCCACTGACGCATGCTTCATATTCTGCCACATTGTTCGTGCAGTCAAATTCCAGTTTGATGGCTACCGGGAATTGCTTTCCTTCTGGAGATACCACTACAGCTCCGACACCGTTTCCTTGTGTGTTAACAGCCCCGTCAAAATACATTTTCCATCTTTCTGCTCCATCATCAATATTATCTTCCTCTTTATCGATAGTAACGATATCCTCATCCGGGAAATGGAACTTCAAGGGTTGGTATTCATCAAGTGGGTGCTCTGCCAAATGATCTGCTATTACACTCCCTTTAATGGACTTCCTCGTCATATATACGACGTCATACTCAGATAGTATCACTTGCCATTTTGAAACCCTTCCAGCTACATGTGGGTTTTCAAAGATAAATTTCAAAGGGTCCATTCTAGATATCAGCCAAGTAGTGTAATAGAGCATATACTGTCTCAACCTTCTTGTTGTCCACACTAATCCACAACATGTTCTTTCAATCATTGTATAGCGTGTTTCACAATCATTGAACTTCTTACTCAAGTAATAAATCGCCTGTTCTTTCCTCCCTGATTCGTTGTGTTGCCCTAGCACTGCCCCCATTGATTCGGTTAAGATTGTCAAATACAAGATTAAAGGCCGGCCTGGTGTTGGAGGAACAAGGATTGGGGGGCTTAGTAAATAATCTTTAATTCTATCAAAAGCTTTTTGGCAATCACCATCCCATTTCTCAGTGTGGTTCTTCCTCAACAATTTAAATATTGGCTCACAAGTTGCTGTCAAATTAGCGATGAACCTTGCAATGTAATTCAGTCGCCCCAAGAAGCCTCGAACCTCTTTTTCTGTTTGGGGAGGTGGCATTTCATGAATAGCTTTTATTTTGTCAGGATCAACTTCTATCCCCTTTTGACTTACAATAAATCCTAATAGTTTCCCGGATAAGGCTCCGAAGACACATTTATTAGGATTTAATCTGAGTTTATACTCGCGTAACCTCTCGAATAATTTTCTAAGGACTGCTACATGACTTTCTCCTTCAATAGTCTTGGCCACCATGTCATCTACGTATACCTCAATTTCCTTGTGCATCATATCATGGAAAAGCGCAACCATGGCTCGTTGGTAGGTTGCCCCAGCATTTTTCAACCCAAATGGCATTACTTGGTAGCAATAAGTCCCCCACTGAGTGATAAAGGTAGTTTTCTCCTTGTCCTCTTCATGCATAGGAATTTGATTATAGCCTGAGAAACCATCCATGAATGAATAACGATGGTTGCATGCAGTGTTGTCCACCAGCATATCAATATGAGGGAGGGGGAAATCATCCTTTGGACTAGCCCTATTTAAGTCTCTATAGTCTATGCACATCCTGACTTTACCATCTTTCTTAGCCACAGGCACGATATTTGCCACCCATTGAGGGTATCGAGCGACTTGGAGAAAACCCGCGTCGAGTTGTTTCGTTACTTCTTCCTTAATCTTTAGGGATATCTCTGCATTTAGTCTTCTTAACTTCTGCTTTTTAGGCTTCACGTCTGGGAAAAGTGGAATCCTGTGTGACGCGATTCTTGGATCAAGACCTGGCATGTCTTGATAAGACCATGCAAATACATCAAGATATTCTTTGAACAACTTGACCATTTCTTCTTTTTCTGGGCCATCGACAACTTTTAACTCTCTTCTATCTTCTTTAGTCCCCATGTTTATTATTTCGATCACCTCTTCATGAGGACTTATCCCTTTTTCAGTAGATTCGAGGATTTTAGCGAATGTTTGGACTATTTCTTCATCATTAGATTCATGATTTTGCGTATCCATGGTAACACATAAGTCATTCAACCGAGTCTCAAGAATTCCCGTGTTGGACATGAGTTCCGAGGAATGCAAATTCCTGGAGGGTAAAGAAATGAATATGAAATGAATTGGAAGAAAACAAGGAGAGCAAATGAAGCACAAGTACGAAGCATTTCAAATTTCCATTTATGTTCCATAAAAGCATTATTCATGAAAATAACAACATTGCAATTGAAAAACAATTACTTTAAATCAAAAACATCTTGAACATCTTCAATCTCCCAATTCTTCAATGAGTCTCCAGTATCATCGTTCATAATCTGAGGCTTGGATCCTTGCATATCATTTTTATCCTCGGCCACCATAGAACTCTCAGGATGGTTGATCACTTCGGATGGCATTGGAAACGAAGCTCTTATATGTGGGACTTCTAGCTTACCATGTTGTTTGTTTATGTTGAGTTTTCCATTCATCTGATCCTCTATTGTAGGCTCATATCCTAACCCACGTCGGTCTGTATTTGATGGAAGGACAATTGGTTCTTTAATGCCTTGTAGGTTTGTACCTAAACCTCTGCCTATCTCGAACCCATTCTTTTTCATGATAGTTGTGGTCACAGAATTTATATCTTTGTTGGGTTCCTCAGTTGCCTCAACTTCCAAGCTTGGGAAAGCTATCTCGGTTACTTGCTCAGCGGCCTCAATATATGGGATAGAACTTGGCTTTGTTACCATCAACTCCTCTTCTCCTTTAACAGTGATGGTTCTCCCTCCGTCAATAAACTTCACTTTCTGGTGTAGGGTAGATGGTACAGCACCTGCCTTATGGATCCATGGCCTTCCTAAGAGCATGGTATATGATGGATCTACATCCATGACTTGAAAGTTTACCATAAATGTGCACGGGCCAATTTCAAGGGGTAAATCGACTGTACCTAATACCTCTCTTCGAGTTCCATCGAATGCCCTTACTGTCATGTCACTATCCTCCATCCGTATTAATTCTAATTTCTCGAACGTGGACAGTGGCAAGACATTTAAAGCTGAGCCACCATCAATTAGAACTTTGGCTAGGATGAACCCATGGCATTTAAGGGTGATATGCAAAGCTTTTGGTTTGCTAGTAGCAGTTCCATCGATTTCTTCTGCTGAAAAGGAGATTGCGGTCATAGATTTGGTGATGTTCATTACATCTGCTACCCTTTCTGGGGACGCATCTGGTCGTACAAATGTTTTTCCTAAGACCTTTAGTAGAGCCTGGCGATGCGCCTCTGAATTTATGATTAGCGAAAATATTGAGATTTTGGCAGGAGTCTTGTTCAATTGTTCCACGATATCATATTCACTTTGTTTCATGATTCGCAAGAACTCTTCCTCATCATCTTCAGGTTTCTTTTCTATTACTTGTCCCTTTTTGTCTACCTTCTTTGTTTCAGTAGGAAGGTATATTCTGCCGCTTCGCGTCACCCCTCCTGTATTGGCTATGTTTGTCACGAGTTCTTCCTTAGGTACTTTAACTGTCTCCGTACTGTTGGAAGGAAGCTCTATTCGGCTGCCATACCTCCATGGCACCGCACGATTGCTTTGGTAGGGAAATGGTGCTGGCATGTTTATAACCATAGTTGGTTGTTTCTGAGTTGACATTTTAGGTTGAGGGGTATAATTAATCGTGTAGTAAGCTGACTCGATTCCTTTCTTGCTGACTGGGCTTGGTGTTTCTGTTATTGTGCAAATCACTTCACATGCTTTCACAGGGACTATTATCCCAAAAGCAATCATTTTCTTAACCAAAGAGTTGAACTCTAAGCACTCTTCAATGTCATGCCTCATTTTTGCTTGGTGATACTCACAATGTTTTAACTCTTGAGCCACCACCGCTTCATCTTTTCTTATCGTCAATGGTTCTAACTCGTACCCAGCTTGTTTAAGGTTCACATAGAGCCACTTCATCGACATCTTCATGTTAGTCAATTCCTCTAGAGACTTAGTCTCTTCTTCGACAGCATTCACTTGATGTTCATGACTAGGCATTGGATTCTTCGCAATGGTAGAGTTCTCTCCTGACTTTAATTGGATATGGTTTGAATCAATCAAATCTAGTACATTTCTCTTGAACGCTATACAATTTTCAATTGAATGCCCAATAGCACCCATGTGAAAATCGCATGTGGTATTTGGATCATACCATACTGGATATGGGGGATTCATTACTCTACCTGGTCGAGGCCCCAAGAGTTGGGCAGCTAATAGATTTTTGTATAATTCAGCATTTGTGGTGCCAAAATTTGGCCAAGGGCGATTATCTACGGGTCGTGGGGCTCTTTGTGTTCCAATTGAGTACGTCTACTTGGCCCCGATTGACCTTGATTTTGATTGCTTGTTTGGTAAAAATTAGACTGCTGTTGGGGGTATGATTTTACTGGTTGAACATAATTTACATCTGATTCCTTCTTTTTTGTGAATTGTCCTTTCTTTAAGCTATTTTCTGTACGGGGGCTTGAGAGTTTTCCTTCACGAATATCGGCATCAATTCTTTCCCCGATCTCAATTAGGTCTGCAAAGTCTGTGACATGTGTCCCAAGCATAATCTTATAGAATGGGTCTGGCAGGGTGCGCACAAAGTAAGAACAATATTCGGACTGGATTAACGAAGGTTGTACTTGTGATGCAGTTATCCTCCATCTTTGGGCATATTCCTTAAAGGTTTCAGAACTCTTCTTCGCCATTGCTTTTAATTGTTCTCTAGTCAGAGCTGTTTGCAAATTAAACTTGTATTGCTTCATGAATGAGTCTGCTAAGTCCCTCCATTTTTGAACCTTTGAGTGGTCTAGTTGCATAAACCACAATAGTGCGGCTCCAGTTAAGCTCTCGGGAAAAAAATTAATTAAGAACTTCTCATTACGGGACCAGACACACATCTTAGTGCAGTACGACTTCAAATGGTAAACTGGATTTCCGGTGCCATCGTACTTGGAGAATTCTGGTATCTTGAATTTCTTTGGGATCGTTATCTCAGGAGTTAGGCATAATTCATCTAATTCTAATGATCCCCAAGATACTGGCCCTCGTAAGGCGCGCAGTTGGTCTTTGACTTCTCCAATTTGCTCCTTAAGACTTGTGTCCTCTTTATCGACACTTGAGGCTGGGATCTGGACTGTGTATACAGGATCGTCACCAGGGTATCCCTGCGTGGCGTTATCCCCTATGATTTGATCAGTATGGCCAAGTGCATTCGTGATTCGGGTTTGGGAACCTATCCCTTTATTGAGTGCAGGAACAACCACTGTCTCGTTCACTTTTTCTCTTGGGTTGGCAGGTGCTGATGTTGGGTTAATTGTCTCAGCCTGTGTTTCGATAGTGCTAGGCATAACGGGTGGGTCTATTTGTTTTCCTTTCATTGCTTCTGTCAATGCTAGGATCATTTCAGTCATGTGAGCAAGTTGTCCTTCCAATGCCCCAATGCGTGCAGCGGTGTCATTTTCTGTTCTTTGATTGTCTTCAGATTGGCTTTCCATTATACTACTTCGTGAGCGGGTGTTGTATACACGAGTCGATGGTAGGGTCTGATTAGACGATTTTCCTTTAGGAGGCGCAATGATGAAGTTTTTTTTTTTCTGAAAAGATCAAAAAAAATTTTTTTTTTTAAAATCATGTTATCACTGCTCTTTTTGAAACATTTCCCTATTGAAGCACAAGTGTTTTACTTTTATTTTTATTTTTATTTTTTTGAGAATAAGAGGGCGTTTTCCCAAAAACTCATGAAGGTTTGTGACTTCTGTCGAATTGTGATGAGATTGTTGATGGTTTTATATAGTTGAATGAAATTTGGATAACACCAACATTTCTTGATGAAGAAGAGTATTCAAGCGAATTCAAACGATACCAACCAGACGAAAAAGCATATTTATAAAATTCGGATGACACCGACATTCTATTTAAGAGAACAATTAATTCAAATTCGAAATGCATCGACATTTGCCTCATAGACTACATTATTATTCAATTACAACTCCACATCCCTAAGAGTTCCTTTGTTTCATTGTACAATTCTATCAACTCTCTTTCCGGGAGCCTAAACGGCGTAGTTTGATCTTCAATTGCCTTCACTCGTGTAGCCAATTTTGTCATATTTAATTCAGCCTCATTTATTAATTCCTCATTTTTGTCTATTGCCCTTTTATGTTGTTGTATGATATGCTCTATATTGGACCTCAGGTGATTGATTCGCCTTGCCTCGGATTCTAAGCGACTATTCTTACTCTCTAGCCTTGCAATTGTCTCGTCTCTTTCTGCAACTTCGTCTAAAGCTTGACTCTTTTCTGCCCTCAAGCGTTGTGCATCCTCTTCAAGGTATGTTATTTTCTGCTGATACATATCGATATGACCTTGTTGTTCATCTATGGCCCCAGACAATTGGCGTACCTCAGACGTTAAAATGTCAATTTTGGCTTGTGAAGTACGAATGAGGTTAGCACAAAGCGCTTCCCTTTCCTCTTCTATTTTCTGGATCTTCTTTATCAACAACTCACACTCTTCTTCTTTCTTCCTTTTCTCACCAGCTATCTTCTTTAGTTCTTTGGTTACTTTTGCATGGTCGAGCTTGCTGCGCATCTTGTCTTCTTCGGTGTAGTCTCGAGGGTCTGTTGTAATGCTTGGTGGTTGATCCGCATTGATCATTCGAGTTATTACCATATCTTTCCCCCTTTCTTTAAACCATTGCGGGTATTCAGGAGTAGTCCATCTTCCGAATGGCCCTACTTCTTCGCAACTTTTCATTTCTATGTTTTCCCACGCAACTCGAATTTGTTCCCATAATTCTTTGCTATAAGAATCTTGATATTCAAATTCAACTTCTTTTAAACCTCGTGTCCTAGGGATGTATTGCATCCGACCATATTGTCTTAGAACCATGGCTGGGTTGTATGCTATACAACCTCTGGACCCTATCAACGGCACACATTGAAAATTACTACACCATAATAAGACACCTCTTGTTGCCGCCCCAGATAAGCTCCATGTATAAGACGATGAATTTATAGATCGAAAGACTCTAACCCACTCTTGTTTATTCTTTTGATCAATAGGAGCACGTAAGAATCTTTCTACAGGCTTTGGTATTGGTCCATAAACTCCGTACTTTTTCCCAAAGACATGATTACACATCCAAACATACAACATGTGTATGCAACACCGAAGATTTCCCTTTCCACTTCTTCGACTATGACTTAAAGATAGGAATGTGTCTGCCAAAATTGCTGGGATTAGGTTTACTCCATTGTGTAGTACTGATAAGAATACATCAATTGCTTTCTGGTCCACTATCCCCATTGCTGAAGGGAAAAGTACGGACCCATAGATTGCTAGAGAAAACAGATTAATGTATGCCTTTCTGTTATGACGCATTTTGGACTCATTCAGAATTCTTAAGATGTAGCTCAATTCCCATCCAATAGTCTCTCCTCTTTTTACCATTGACTTCTCTACCTGAACATACGACACCCCAAACAGTGCAGCTATCTTATTCAAAGATGAATTGACACGTCCTGGTATGTAGATTGGCTGGTGGTCGTTTAAATGCATATCAAGCATAAGTCCATATTCTTCTATTGTGGGGGTTGTGTCCATATCTTCAAATGTGAAAACTCGCAATGATGGATCCCAATAATTCATCATCACTAAAATTGCCATCTCTTGAGGCTTCACATACAGTAGATCCGCAATCCTTCCAAATTTCTTTGACAATGAATCTCTTTCGGTTGGAGACATTAACTCGTGATGGAATATGAGCTCTTGAAGACAATTGACTTTAACTGTCACTTTGATTTCCACTGGCAATGAGCTCTGATAGCCTTTAAATAATGCATCACCGTCTCGCTCTTGGTGGGCCTTCATTTCTTTCATGAGTTTTCGGGATGAACGATTGTCGGAAAAAGCCATTTTTATTTTTTGTGTGGTTTTGTTTTTTTTTACTCGTGCTTCACCAATTAACTGAAAAGACAAAGGAATTATAATGATGTTTAGGAAGCAGAAGGGTTTTCTTTCATTTGGAGTGGAGAAGAATGGAATTAAGAATACAAATCATTTTTCCTTTTCTAAAAAAAATCAAAATGGAAAGTAGAAAGAAGAAAAAAAAGTTAAGAAATGACCAAAGCTGTTTCCCATATAACTTGCTTAAGGATCTTTGTTCTTCTAGGCCAACTAAGTGCATAGGTTTTAGGGTGGATTTACAAACCTATGGATATAAAGGTCCCTAGACTGCCCCCATAGTCGAAACTCATGGGGATCTCCGATTGGCAATATTGAAAACACAAGAGTTATACTCTCTATGAATCCCGTATTGACAAAAGAGATCAGTCTAAGCGGAAGCTTTCGTGATCCCCGCAAGGGATAGACCCTCTGCGACATCACTAGACTTCCTTCTATCCTATGGTTGCGCTCAGCCCGGGTGTAGGGCTAGTGTGTGCAAGGGATGTATTGATGCATAATGTGTGAAAGGATTAACCAATCTACCAAGAGGGGAAAATAAACCATATATATACAAGTGAATATGTACAAAAGTATAATGACGAAGATCAATAAATAAATAGATAATGAAACTAAAATAAATAAAGAAACAAAATGGTAACTAAGGCAAATATAAAATTTGGTTGCACACTTAGAAAATCAATATCAACTCTCGAAAGTCCCCAGTGGAGTCGCCAAACTGTCACACCTGAAATGTGACCGGCTGGCGTTCCTTTTTAAAAAAAGAATACTTAAAATGGACTTTCAAAATTGAAAACCAATTTTATTAGGAGCCGCCACCAAAGTTTAATTTGTTGGGAAAAACTTGGAAAAACCTTTGAGTTTGATGGTCTGCATTTTGAAGAAAGTGAGTTCGGAAATTGAACCGTATAGGGAAGGTGTTAGGCACCCTATACGTCTGATTTAGAAAGTGAGCAATTATTTCGTATTTGCCTTAAATTATCCTCCTTGGTCATATAAGAACATAATAAAGAAAAGCATCAAAACAAATGGATATGTACAAGGGTGGACTTGGCTAGGCAAAGCCTAGGTCCTACGTACCCATCGATCGGGATCAAAGTCCACGTAGTTCGTCATCTGAAATGCCGCAAGGGCCAGGGGAAAGACTAAAATTTTTTTGCGGGAAGAACTAAAGAGGTTCAAAATTAATTATTTCCATAAATCAAACGAGATTGAATAGTTGTGATTGTGTTTGAATTTATGATAACAAATTATCTTGATCTTTGGTTCTTCCCATTTTTTTAAAGACTTCTGATTCTTTGGATTTTTCTTTTTGGAGATATCTAGAAAGAAATCGAAATGAGTATTTTTGGATTTGAATTTTAAATTTTTTTTTTGGGAGTTTGAAAGAATAATTCAATGAAAGCATATTTTTTGGATTTTTGAAATTGTCTTGAGAATGAAAATAAAGGAAGTACTTTTCTTGCATGTTTGAAATTATTATGAAATCATTTGAAAGAAAATGTTTTTAATCTTGTGAAATTATTTTATGAAATTATATAAAAAAAAATTTTGTTGTTTTTTTTTTAGAAAAAAATCTCGTGAATAAAATTTAAAGGAAAAATATTTTTTTGAGTTTTGGAATTTATCTTGTAAATGGAACAAAGAAACATTTCTTTTTTTTTAAGACTTTTTGAATGGAAATGAAAACAAAGGAAACATTTTTTTTGGAAATTTTGAATTAATCTTGAGGATGAAAACAAGGGAAATAATAATTTTAGTAATAAAATTTTTTATATATTTGAAAACAAAGTTAAAGGAAAATATTTTTGGATTTCTGATTTTGAGGACAGATAAAATCTACACAAATACAATTACATATATATATATATATATATATATTCATGTAAGATACATAAAAATAAAAGAAATAATATGCATGAAAAAACACATATACATACACTAGCATACATATTTACATAAAACATGCACAACAAATTAAACCTGTATGTACGCATATACATATATATATATATATATATATATATAAACTCATGTACGCACATTTTATATATATATATATATATAACGCACACCTATATGTATTTATGTAAAGTGCAAAAAAAAAAATAAATAAATAAATAAAATAAATAAAAGGAAAGAAATATGCATGCTAGTATATGCATATTTTTCTGTCTTTTCATTTGAGTCCCTATGCGAAATTTTTCCTTTATTCTTTTGCTTGATCTGATATCATAGTTGCCTTCATATAGGTCCCTCGGTCCAGAAAATGTTTTAATTTTGAATTAAATTAACCCCTGCAAACTTTTGAATTTTTTCAGTTTGGTCCCTGTTTTGCATGAATCATGTCCAAGTCTCAATTTTTCTTTCCAAATCTGTCCAGAATTCTTATAGGATGTTTTTGGGTCATTATAGGTCCATTCCAGTCCATAGCACGGGAAAAAATGAATTAAAACCAAGTTCTTGGGAATTTCCACGTTTTCACGGTCCATTGTGTCACTTTGCTTTTTTCCATGATTTTTCTGATTTTTTTTTTGTATTTTGATCTTCTTTTAAGTTCCAAAGTTTAAATTATGGCATGCAAAACTAACTCTACAAAAAAAAAACACAAAACAAAAATAAAATAAAATAAAATAAAATAAATGCGTGAGAGAAATCAACTTACCTTCACAGTTGCCTTTTTTGGATTTACTGCACTCCTCTCAGTTTTGAGCTTGTTCGCAGCTGAACTTCACTCTTTCAATCACCACATTTGCTCCTCCAATGCCCAGAGTGTTTGTGAATAATTTATAACTGACCTTCTTCTTCCACAATACTCCAAAAGAAAGCAAATCTTTCTCAATTTCTACATAGAAAATAGAGCATGTATTTTTTTTTTGCTCTTTCTTTTCTCCCCTCTCTTCTCTCTTCTCCTCCCTTTTTTTTCTCTCTTTTTTTCCTCCTCTCTTTTTTTCCTCCCTTTTTCCTCCTCTCTTTTTTTCCTCTCTTTTTCCTCCTCTCTTTTTTTCCTCTCTTTTTCCTCCTCTCTTTTTCTCCTCCTCAAGGGAAGAAGAAAGTCCTTTATTTATAGTGGGAGATGGGGGTGCAAAATGATTATGTTAGTGGAAAAAAACTTCCAAGTCATGTAACTCTTACTTTGTCCTCATGTTCTTTTCTTGACTAGTAGTGTGATTGCCATTTGAAAAAAAAAGGAAAGGAGGGACATAATTGAAGTACCTTGGCTAGGGATTCCTAACCATGCATGTGAAGGAAGGATACCACCATGTGTGTGTGATAAAAAAAACATGTGACATTTTGGACTTTTATTATTTTATCATTTTTTTTAATATTTTCTTTTTGTTATTATTATTATTATTTTTTTGCCTTTTTGTTTTAAGTATTTTTATTTTTTTTATTTTTTTACAAAAAGAAAAAAGAAATTATAATATCATGGACAAAATTAGGTGTTACAGAGATCATAATGTGTTTCATCATTTATTTTCCAAAACTATAGGCAACTAAACTCAAACTTGATAGCCACATCAATAATGGGCCAGGTGAACCAACCCCCAAACATGCCTATATCTCAAGTGATTTAGTATATTAAAGATCAGTTCGCATACACAATATCTTATAGGAAGTCATGGATGCAAAGCAAAAGGCTATTGCTAAGACCTATGGTGAATGGAAAGCTTCATATGGGCAATTGTCTAGTTGGTTTGCCTCAGTTATACAATGTCTACATAGCAATGTGGTTGAATTTGACTGGGACGATGAGGAGGAAAATGAGACAAGAATATTTCATTAAATGTTTTGGGCGTACAAGCCATGTATAAATGCATTTGACCACCTGTGAAACCAATGATTCAAACAAAAATTCATTGCCAAAACCTATAGTGAGTGGGAGGTTTCATATGGGCAATTGTCTAGTTGGTTTGCCGTAGTTATACAATGTGTACCTAGAATTGTGGTTGAATTCGACTGGGACAACAACGAGGAAAATGGAACAAGAATATTTTGTCGAATGTTCTACGTGTACAAGTCATGAATTCGACCACCTAAAACCAATGATTCAAGCGAATGAGACTTTCCTTTATGGAAAATACTTAAGGACACTATTGATCACGTGTAAGCAAGATAGGAATCGCCATGTCATATCGCTTGTCTTTGCAATTGTGGAGTAGGAAACTCTTGGTGCATGGTCTTTGTTTTGGGTAAGGTACAATATTATGTTGCAAAGGAGAAGATTGTCTATTTGATTACAGACAAACACACGTCAATCATTCAAGTCATGCAAAATGAAAACCTTGGCTGCCAACCACCTTAAGGTTACCACGTTCATTATATGCAACAATTGACAAGCCATCTAAACACTGCATTTCAGAACAATCTATTGAAGCAACTCTTTGTGAATATAAGTATTTTAATTATACTATCATTACTATATGCATCTACATTTTAATTAACGTCTTTTACTTACATTAATATTACCTATACATGTTATTCATTGAATGCCATGTAGTTGAGCAAAAGATGACAGAAATTCAAATACTCAATGTAGCTGCTTACATCTGGGCATTTGAGCATGCCAATTCTAGAGAATTTTGGTGTCAAGCGTATAATGAGGGAAGATGTTGGGGTCACGTGACGACCAACCTAGTAGAGTGCGTGAATAACATGTTAAAGGGGGTGAGGAGTCTACCTATTATTGCATTGGCTTAGGCAACCGTGTACAAATTAGCCAAGTACTTTATGGATAGGTCGATCGAGGCAAACATCCAACTACAGGCAAGCTATTAATGGGCAAGCCAAGTTGGATGACTATATCTTGAAGAGTGATCATATACTCACTAATTGACATATGAAATGTATAAGTCTTAGGTCTCCAATGCTTAACTAGTACATATATTAAAGTGTAGTCCACTTCAAAATTCTCTATCTATGAGGCTCTATAGAATCTAGCCTAATGAATACAGGGAACAATAGCCTGTGGAGGGTAAAAACTCTGTGTATGTATTTAGCAACACCATACTTTACTGAAGATGCTATTAGCCTGTCACCCATAATGTTAATCAATTTAGTATTATTATAGTAACAAAAACCAAATGAACCTATTAGTTTCGTGCACACTTACCTATCCCTCCCATACAGCTTAAAAAATATGTTTATCTTGCAAGTACAATATTGACGGATCCGCTGGGCCAAGGTTAGGTATCAAATCGATCATATTTTGTGCCATGTTACCCTTTATAAAAAAACATGAATAATTAATTTTAGGTAAAAATATAACTAAGGTCCCTATTGTTTCACCTAACAATGAATTTAGTTCCTATATTTTAAAAACAATTGATTTAGTCCCTGTAGTTTCTAAAATCATGAAAATAATCCCCAAGGTTAATCAAATATTAGTTAACCGTTAGATCGGTACATATGACACTGACTAAGATGCTTCCATTAGCATATTATGTCCATATCATCATATACACGTGTCAATGAATCTGCTAACTTGGCGCCACATCATCAGGATTATTATTATTTTTTAATTCATAGTTTTATTTTTTTAACTTTTCCCTCTTTAATTTTTAACTTTACACCGTTCTTGTCTCTAGCATTGTCAAAACGGCCTGACTAAAAATAGGTTTGACCTGTTTTTGGATGGGTCTGAAATCTAATATTTAAGCTCGTTTGTACTAGCCTACGGGCCAAGCTTTTTTTTTATAAAATGTTTAAACAATATAATATTAAAATTATTTTAGTCAAAATTCAATAATTTTATTAAAATACAATTTATACATATAAAAATATTATTTCTTTAAGATTTTTAAATAATTAATAAATTTAATTTTTTTAAAATTCTATATTTATTTTTTAAAAATTGCAAAAATTTTCATATCCAAATTTATTATAATTATTGAATATAATGTTATAAAATATAAAAATGTGATAAAGTAAGATTATTTATATACAAAATAATATAATATAATTATATAAAAATTTAAAATAAAATAAAAAATGAGCCTAAGTTTGAATACTCAAGTCTGCCCAAATGTGGGCAAGCCAAGCTTGGCCCACGAGCCAAAGCTTATTTTGACAGTGCTAATCGTCTCCTTCATTATTGTCTCCACCAGTTAAAAATTCTTGTTGCAATCCTCTAACTACTCTTCTTGCAAGTTTGAGGCCAAAATTTGAATTTCTCATTTTCCAATTCATATTCCACATAGAAATTTTGCTAATGATAGTTTCTCAAAATAACCATCGGACCGGCCCTACTGTCAGAGAAAATCATCAAGCACACGATCCCTGATTTGCCAACCAAGGAAAAATAGTTCTCCAAATGCAGGATCTGGATCCTCTCCTTGGACCATATAGCCATCCAATGATTGTAACTAGCTAGGGACTCTCCTTAGCCCAAAAGCTAATTAGAGAATCTGAATCCCCAAATGTAACGTCATCTTGGCACTGCCTTTGAATCCGATAGTGAATTTCGGGAAAGAAACTGGTTTTTGAGCTGAAATATCAAAATAAAGGTTCATACCAGATTGGGCTTCCACATCCTTAACTTTGATATAATTAGTCATATGTCTCTCGAATTCTTGTGCCACTAGATCGAAAATGGGCTTCTCCATGAACGTGAAGGTGGGTTTTTATAGCCTATGAACTTGGCGGAGGACAAATCCTTGGGGATGAACTTGGGGATCTTGGTTATGTCAATGTTTGGGAAGAAGTGTTGTGAAAATAGCCTTATAAAGGCTTAAATTTCAAAAGAGAAATCTAAAAGTCCCACATTGCTTGGAGCAAGGAGGGGAAAAGAGTTTATATACTAACATGTGTTAGTAGGCTAATAAAGAACTTAGGAAGAGGTGGGCTCTCGTACACATAAGCTCACATGGATTCAAGCTACTGCAGTGCAAATCATCCGATTTGCCTCCCTGCGCGTGCAATGAATCGGACCGGTTTAGTTTTTCTCTGGAGAAATAATTTTTAACTTAATTTATTTTAGCTTATCTGAGTAGAGGCGAATTTTACACTTATGAAAATTAATTTGGATTAATGTCAGAAAATTAAGGGCTAACGATTTTATGTTTCTTTATTTTAAATATATTTAAAATATTTAAAAACTCTCTATTAAATTTCTGAAACTGCCCATTAATTTCTGAAACTGTCCATTGATTTTCATAACCGAATTTTAATTTTATTTAATATTTTTGTCTGCCTCAGCGACTATAAAAGGAGGGCTCCTCCCCCTCATCTTACACACCAACTCAGAAAACATTTTGAACCTCTCTTCTCTCCCTCTCTCACTTTCTGGGTTATGTCTCTTTAATTTCTGCTGTTCTGTGGCCTGAGAACCTTTTCTTAGAGGAATCTGTTTAATCCTGGAGGGAGTTCTGTAGACGCAGTACTCTTGCTGTGGTCGCGGAATAATTTCCTTAAGGACAGTGTCTACTGCAAAGACGCGACTCAGATTAACCCCCTACTGGTTTCCAGATTTTATTCAACAATCTTAAGGAAATTATGGAAACCAATGCTACTGCTTTCACTGTTCCAACCGATGTTGTTCCTGCTACCACCATGCCCACTGTGCCTCCAGTCACCTTCTCCAAACCGTTCCCAGATATTTCAAAAATTGAAATATTCAACGGTCAGAATTTTCGGCGATGGCAAGAACGTATCTATACTGTCCTAGACATGCATGGAGTTACTGCGGCGCTGACAGAAGCTCATCCACTGCCCACTGCTGACCAATCCAAAATTGACATATGGAATTATGCTAATAAGGTATGTAGACACACAATCATTAGTACTTTATCTAATGAACTCTTTGATGTCTACTGTACCTACAAGGAAGCAAACAGAATTTGGGAATCTATTGTAATACCCGTTAATTTCAGAATATAATTCGCTTAAGAGTATTTTAGAATTCTACAACGTTACTTTAGTTATTTATTTTGGTCATTTTTAATTTTCATATTTAATTGTTCTCTTTGAATATTATTTATGAAAATTGAGTTAAATGACTGGACTAAATATTTGCACAATGAGGGATATATTCTAAGAATGGTGAAATTCATGGAAAAGTGGTTTCAGAATGGTCAATTAATCCATTTATTGTAAATTGACTGGATGGGTTTGGATGTTGGGTTATGGATACCCATGGGTTATTGAATAACCCATTAGAAATATTTAATATAAAGTTTCAATAGTAACCCTCACTTTTTCACTCAGCCGAAGGAAGCAGAAAAGATTTCTCTCTCAGTTCTTCATTTTCTTCTCAAATCATTTCCTTGATCTTCAGAATTTCTGATTATTTGTTCAGTTCAAAAGCTTTGTAAGGATCAAAGGTAAGCTTTAATCCGATTATTTTCCTTAAATTTCAGTTTATATACAAGATCAGAGGAGGTTTTGTTCTTCAAGATTTTGATGATAATTCATGAATCTCAGTTGTTTTAGAAGTTATATTTGAGTTATAATCGGTGAAAAGAGTTGAGATTCTGGTTTTGAATCAAAAGAAAGGAAAGGATGAAATTTTTTGAAAGATTTTTTGCAAAATTCGAAGTACTGTAGCAACTGAAAATCTGAAATTTTTCTTCGAGTTACTGTAGCGACCAGAAATTTCGGGAAAAAATCTGAAAAATTTTCTTCGGGTACTGTAGCAGTTACTGTAGTGTCGGCAGTCAACGGTACTGTAGCAGTCAACGTTACTGTAGCGAACCGGCACTGTAGCGAACCGACACTGTAGCAAACCGTTACTGTAGCAAACCGTACTGTAGCAACCCGTTACTGTAGCAGTCAGAAAATTTTACGTATTTTCGTGATTTTGTTTCCTTTCTTATGATTCCTTGTAATATATTTTACTAGGAAATTTTCCTACACAAATTCTAGTGTGGAACAAGGTAAACTTGGACAAACATCAAGGTGAGTGAATAACCTTGCTCAGCTAATTTGATATTACTAGTCAAAGTACAATATAAGTCCCATTTACAATATTATTTGGATAATAAGCAATTAATTTTTCATATGGGAGTATATGATGATCAGTAGATATAAGAGTATGAAGAAATTATTTATTTCATGACAATTGTACTATGTGATGAATTCTCACTATTTTATTAATGAGTAAAGATCTACGGGATCTAATACACGAGTGTGAAAGGGTTAAAGTCCCATACTACTCGGTGTATATCTAAGAAATCTAATACACGAGTGTGAAAGGGTTAAAGTCCCATACTACTCGGTGTATATCTAAGAAATTTTATACACGAGTTGGAAAGGGTTAAAGTCCCATACTACTCAGTGCATATCTATGAAACCTATACACGAGTTGAAAGGGTTAGAGTCCCATACTACTCGGTGTATATCGATGAGATCTTATTCACGAGTTTGAAAGGGTTAGAGTCTCATACTACTCGTTGTATATCTAAGAAATCTTATTCATGAGTTTGAAAGGGTTAGAGTCCCATACTACTCGATGTATAAGACAATTAATTATATGAGTAAATGTGGTATTTGTACTTTTGATATTTTATATAGTACAGTTATTTACTTACTGAGTTTTTAAATAAACTCACACTCCCTATGATTATTTTTTCAGATACAGAAAATAAAGAACAAGAGTATCCGTTTGAAGATTAGAAGCCCCTTGGGTTTATTCTCTATTTCTGTCTGGTGGGACACCAGTACTTATTAATGTGGATATTAGAAAAGCTCTGTATTTTCTATAGGTCTCCTAGGCTTGCGATGAGATAGAAATATCAGACTATGTATGTCTATATTTGCTTATCAGATGAATATAATTCTGTAGTGTGGAATGAATGATTAAGGTTGAATGTAAAACCTTACAGAATACATGTAAATAACGTATGTTTGAGAATTTTATCAAATGAGTAGTGTCTTTTCACATGCTCAATGTTTGGGATGTGACATCTATGATTCTCAAATATACTGCGGAAGATGCTACCAAACAGAAGTTTGTCATCAGCACTTTTACCGTTGGGAAATGACGGATGACAAGGACATTAAAGTCCAAATCAATAAATACCACAAGTTGTTGGAGGACCTTCGTGCCGAGAAGATCAACCTGCTGATGAGTTCATTGCTGGAATCTTAATTGAGAAGTTGTCTGAAAGCTGGAAAGACTACAAGCAACAACTCAAACATAAGCATAAACAGTTGTTGCTCTCGGAACTAATAAAGCACGTCATCATCGAGGATACCAATAGGAAGGAATCCAAAACGGCAAGTGCTAAAGAAATGACATCAAAAGCTAACATAGTGCATGGTGCAAGGTACATCTAGTCATAAGAATAAAAGTAAAAACAAGAAAACTGATTACAAACCTAGAGAATCTAACCCCGCCTTTAAGAAAAAATGTAACTGCTTTGTGTGTGGAAAACAAGGACATCATGCGGCCCAATGCAGAAGGAGACTGAGAAATGACAATCCTCCTAAGTCAAGTGCAAACTTGGTTGAAGGAGATGATGTTATAGCTGCGGTTATTTCTGAAGCTCTCCTGATTGCCAATGTGAAAGAATGGGTGGTAGACTCTGGGGCTACCAGTCCTACACTCCAGTAAAGGATGGAGAAGAACATGTTTATCTGGGTGATTCTAGCACTACTAGTGTCCTTGGGAAAGGAAAGGTTCTTCTCAAACTCACATCAGGCAAAACATTGGTATTAAATGATATTCTACATGTGCCTAATATTAGAGCTAACTTAATTTCTGTAGCTCTGTTAGGAAAAGCAGGGGTTAAAGTGTCATTTGAATATGATAAGATCATAATGACAAAGAACAATGTTTTTGTGGGTAAAGGCTATTGTAATCAAGGACTTTTTGTACTGAATGTTGCTAATGAAAAAGGTGAATCTTCTGCTTACTTGATTAATTCTGTTGAAATATGACATGCTAGACTAGGACATGTTAGTGTTTCATATATTAAGAAAATGCTTGAAACCAATCTAATTTGTGATTTTAATAACATGAACATGGATAAGTGTGAAACATGTGTTGAATCAAAGTTAGCTAAGAAACCTTTTCATAGTATACATAGAGAAACAGAATTGCTAAGTCTTATTCATACAGACCTAGGAGACTTAAAACAAACTATGACTAGAGGAGGTAAAAAGTATTATGTGACATTTATAGATGACTTCTCTAGATACACTAAGGTATATCTTCTTAAGAGTAAAGATGAAGCCTTTAGTTCTTTCCTAGTTTATAAAGCAGAAGTTGAAAATCAGTTAAATAGAAGGATAAAAAGAATTAGATCTGATAGGGGAGGAGAATATATAATCTTTAATGATTATTGTGAAAAAGAAGGAATAATTCACGAGGTTACTCCTCCCTATTCACCTGAGTCTAACGGAGTAGCAGAAAGGAAAAACTGAACTTTAAAAGAAATGATGAATGCTATGCTTGTTAGTTCGTCTGCACCTGAAAACTTACGGGGAGAGGCTTTACTGTCTGCTTGTCATATACAAAACAGGATTCCCTATAAACAGACTAGTAAGACACCTTATGAGTTGTGGAAAGGCTATAAGCCTAATTTAAAGTATATGAAAGTGTGGGGTTGTCTAGCAAAAGTCATGTTGCCTGATCCTAAGAAAAGGAAGTTAGGATCTAAGACATCTGATTGCGTGTTTATAGGATATACTGAACATAGCTCTGCATATAGATTTCTTGTTTTGAAAAGTGATGTGCTTGATTGTGATACTATAGTTGAAACAAAAAATGCGAAA
The DNA here is from genome assembly GCA_037074585.1 of Biancaea sappan. NCBI lineage: Eukaryota > Viridiplantae > Streptophyta > Magnoliopsida > Fabales > Fabaceae > Biancaea > Biancaea sappan. The sequence continues at coordinate 36,318,624 of CM073492.1, forward strand.
TTTTTTGAACATGTTTTTCCTTTGAAAAATGTGAATGCTTCTAGTACATCAATGCAAAACAATGAAAGAGAATTAGAAATTGAAAATTTAAATCCATATAAAAATGTCCATGAGGATTTAAGAAGAAGCAAATGACAAAGGAAGACAACTTCTTTTGGAGATGATTTTTATACATATGCTGTTGATGATGAACCTAGAACCTTTTCTGAGGCTGTTGCATCTCCTGATGCAAAATTATGGAAAAAAACAATTAAAATTGAAATAGATTCAATTCTAAAAAATAAAACTTGGGAATTAGTGGATTTACCAAAAGCAGCAAAAACTATTGGCTGCAAATGGATTTTTAAAAAGAAATATAACCCTGATGGGTCGGTTGATAAATTCAAAGCTAGATTAGTAGCCAAAGGTTTTACTCAAAAACAAAATATTGACTATTTTGACACTTTTGCTCTTGTCACTAGAATATCATCTATAAGAGTTTTAATTGCTTTAGCCTTAGTATATAAGCTCTATGTTCATCAAATGGATGTTAAAACAGCATTTTTAAATGGTGATTTAGAAGAAGAAATTTATATGGAGCAACCTAAAGGTTGTATTCTTCCAGGTAAAGAGAGAAAAATTTGCAAACTTCTTAAATCGTTATATGGATTAAAACAAGCACCAAAACAATGGCATGAAAAATTAAATCATAAATTGATTTGTGATGGCTTTACTCCTGTTGAAGTAGATAGATGTGTGTATACAAAAAAAGTTGATGCTAATTGTGTAGTTATCAGTCTATATGTGGATGACATGCTAATCTTTGGTACAAGCATGGATATAGTATATAAGACAAAAGACTTTCTTGCATCAACTTTTGATATGAAGGACTTGGGTGATAGTATTATACTATCACATGAACACTATGTTCAAAAGTTACTCAAAAGGTTTAGTCATTTTGATCACAAACCAGTGTTATCTCCTTATGATTCTAGTACTCAACTGAAGAAAAACTTGGGTGAGCCTATTGCTCAGTCAGAGTATGCACAAATCATTGGGAGTCTATTGCATTTGATGAACTTCACTCGTCCTGACATAGCATATGCTGTGTGTAGATTGAGCAGATATACACACAATCCCAATGAAGACCATTGGGGTGCTCTTATGAAACTTATGAGATATTTGAAGGGTACCATGAGTTTCGGTATCGAGTATAATGGATTTCCTGCTGTATTAGAAGGATACAGTGATGCTAATTGGATCTCTGATTCAGATGAGACAAAATCCACTAGTGGATATGTGTTCACCCTTGGTGGTGGAGCAGTGTCATGGATGTCAGCTAAACAAACTCTTATAGCTAGATCAACCATGGAATCAGAGTTTATAGCTCTGGAGTTGGCTAGTAGTGAAGCTGAGTGGTTAAGAAACTTCTTGGAGTGCATACCTTTAGGTATGAAACCAGCACCATCTGTGTCTTTGCATTGTGATTGTCAAGCGGCAATAGCCATTACAAAGAATAAAATTTATAATGGTAAGAGTAGACACATTCGTTTGAGACACGATGTGGTTAAGCAATTGCTAAAGGATGGAGTTATATCGATCGATTTTGTAAGGTCAGAAGTAAACCTGGCCGATCCTTTGACTAAACCGCTGGGTAGAAGTGTAATTAATAAGACATCGAGGGGAATTGGACTTAAGCCAACAAGAAATTAACAGCGGTGGGAACCCAACCTTTGTGATTGGAGATCCCATGAAGGAGCTTCATATGGGTAATAACAAGTCGCTTGTTAATTCTGCTAGCACTATATTCTCAGTCCATTTCCAATGTGTTAAGTGTGAAAGTGCTAGAATGCATTGACTTGTGGGTTGAGCGCAAGCTCTTTATGATATTCATAGCCCTACATTAAGGGTGGTGTATTCATTACAGATACACTTGATGAAGTCACCTATATGAGTGTGGAGTGGGGCCGCTCCTATGAGATAGTGGCGAAATCTCTAGAGCACTCATGAATTCCAAGCATGCGCACGGCCGAAATAACGCGCACAACGGCGTTAATAGCATAAATGTGGGGGGTGAGATGCGACTCTTAAGGTCACTATCTTATGACTAAGAGTATGTTGGTTCATAGAAGCTATATGCTTCACTGACTGCTCTGTGAGATAAATCTTATCGGTCTAGATCTGGTTCATAGTCTAAAAAGAGACACTGGATTAATGCGTCTAAACCCATATACATAACCTAAAAGTTTTAAATATCTTTTGAAATATGTGGGGGATTGTTGTGAAAATAGCCTTATAAAGGCTTAATATTTCAAAAGAAAAATCTAAAAGTCCCACATTACTTAGAGCAAGGAGGGGAAAAGAGTTTATATACTAACATGTGTTAGTAGGCTAATAAAGAACTTGGGAAGAGGTGGGCTCTCGCGTACATAAGCCCACATGGATTCAAGCTACTGCAGTGCAAATCATCCGATTTGCCCCCCTGCACGTGCAATGAATCGGACCAGTTTAGTTTTTCTCTGGAGAAATAATTTTTAACTTAATTTATTTTAGCTTACCTGAGTAGAGGCAAATTTTACACTTATGAAAATTAATTTGGAATTAATGTTAGAAAATTAAGGGCTGACAGATTTATGTTTCTTTATTTTAAATATATTTAAAATATTTAAAAACTCCATATTAAATTTCCGAAACTGCCCATTAATTTCTGAAACTGTCCATTAATTTTCATAACCAAATTTTAATTTTATTTAATATTTTTGTCTGCCTCAGCGACTATAAAAGGAGGGCTCCTCCCCCTCATCTTACACACCAACTCAGAAAACATTCTGAGCCTCTCTTCTCTCCCTCTCTCATTTTCTGGGTTACGTCTCTTTATTTTCTGCTGTTCTGTGGCCTGAGAACCTTTTCTCAGAGGAATCTGTTTAATCCTAGAGGGAGTTCTGTAGACGCAGTACTTTTGCTGTGGTCACGGAATAATTTCCTTAACGACAATGTCTACTGCAAAGACGCGACTCAATTAACCCCCTACTGGTTTCCAGATTTTATTCAACAAGAAGCATTTGGAACAGAGGTAGCGAGATGAACAAGGGAACTAGACAAGGTTGATTTTGGTGTCCAAAACGAAAGAGAAGGTTTGAGAGGGCGTTCTGAAATTGAGATCGATTAAGTATCCTCCATGGCTTTTGGGGGCTTGAGGTGTTTTGACAAGGGAGGAATTGGAATTGGATGTTCGATGTTTCAAGTGATGGGCTCTGATAGAGAAGCAAAGGCAATAACTTTGAGAGTCTCAAAGGGAGCAAACTGTGAAGATAGGTGTTTGGAGAATAAATGCAAGATAGGAAGAGTGATGGTTGTTGGATGAGGATGCAAGTGATGAAGTAAAGGCGATAACAGAGAAGAGAAGAGAGAGAAAGTGAGGATAAACCATTGGAAAAGGAAAGTTTGTTGGAATGGAAGGGAGAGAAGAGAGAGAAAGTGATGAGAAAGGTGTACATAATATGAATTAAAAGTTAAAAATTAAAGAGGGAAAAGTTATAAAATAAAAAATAAAACTATGAATTAAATAATAATAATAATAATAATAATAATAATAATAATAATAATAATAATAATAATAATCTTGATGATGTGGCGCCAAGTCAGTATATTCATTTGACATGTGTATGATGATGTGGACATAATATGCTTATGGAAGCATCATAGTCAGTGCCACATATACCAATCTAACAATTGATTAATAGTTGACTAACATTTGACTAATCGTGGGGACCATTTTAATAATTTTAAAAACTACAAGGACTAAATTTATTATTTTTAAAGTATAGAGATTAAATTCATTGTTAGGTGAAACTATAAAGACCTTAGGTATATTTTTACTTTAGCTTTATTTCCAAGCATTTTTTAATTTACTATTAAAAATCACATCAATTAGATATAGACATCAATGTAAAATATCAAAATTAACAAAAGCTACAAAGAAAAAATCGGAAATATTAAAATTAATTAATTACTGAACTAAAATTAATTGTTAGCTAACATCAAAGTAAATATCAAAATTATTTGATTACTTTAATTAATTAATTAATTACTCAAACTAAATTCTAAATATAATCTTAAAATCGTTAACTGTTAGAATGCTGAATTACAACTATTTGACCACCTAAAATCAATTAATTATGTTTTGCTAACTTAAATTAATTTCACCCTAATTATATAATTGATTTTTAAAAACAAATTCAAAATAAGCTAAATCATTATCTAAATTGTTTAACATTAATTAAAGATAAAATTAACTAATCATTACTCGTAAAAAAACACACAAAATATAATCTAACATCAACTTTTTTTTCCCAAAATGGCAACCTACATTGCAAAACTATATTTAAAAATTAATATGTATTTCAAAATTGGCTATTTAAAAAACTAAAACAAACTAAAATTACAAATTAACTAAATTAAAGATATCTAAATTTTTATCTAAATATTGAATAATTAAAAAATAACCTAATTATTCTAAAAATAATTATTTAAAATTAATAACACCTAAAATTTTGATATGAAAAAAATATTACTACAATTTATGAAAATATATAACAAGTAAAATAAATAAATAAATTACGTACTTCAATAAATATGGATATGATTGAGTTAGGAAGTGAGAAGTTACAATATACTCTTACTTAATGGAACAAAAATTAAAGAAAATAAAAGATTAGGCAAAAACTAACAAAAATAACATCTCTTTTGCTTAAAATAATAGTGGTGGGGTCAAAAAATTACTTTAGTGTGGATGGTTGAAAGGGAAATGGAAAGGAAAACAGGAGGAAAGAAGAAGGAAGCTACAGGATGGACAAAGAAGTGAAAATGGCAAGATAAGGGAAACCAGAGAAGAGGAAGAAGAATTTGATGATGGGCGGATAAGAGTGAAGACAAGTCATCCTCTTATTAGCCTGTAACAACGGGCCAATAAGAGTAAGATATTTGTCCTGTACTTTTAAGGTTGAATGTGTGTTGCCCTCTTGAGGAGCGACATATAGTTGATATTGTGCATTAATGTTGCTCCCTTAGTAGAGTGACGCAAATGCATGCCAAGACACCCTTATTGTCACAAAAAGTGAAACTAGTTCGTAATTTTTTTTTAAAAAATAAACATGAGTGAGATCAAAAAGAAAAAATCAATATATAAACGTTAAAAAAAATCATTATGAAAGTCACCTCAAATGGAAGAAGAAAAACAATACAATTAGCATTGTCAAACGGGCCAGCTCGACGTGGGCTGCTTATAAACAGATCATTTTTCAATGCTCAATCTTGCCCGCGGGGCATTCTTTTTTTTTTTAATATTTAAATAATATAATGTTAAAAAATTTTTAGTAAAAAACTTCAATAATGTTTTATTAAAATACAATTTATACATATAAAATATTACTTATTTAATGTTTTTAAATAACTAATAATTTTTTTAAAAAAACTAACTATATTGTATTTAAATTTGAAATTTTTATATTTATTTTTAAAAAATTACAAATATTTTCATATCCAAATTTATTATATTTGTTGAATATAATGTTATAAAATTAAAAAAATGTGGTAAAGTAAAACGAGTCTAATTTTTTAAATCCAAGCCCATCCATTTATAGGTTGACAAAGGCTTATTAATGAGTTCTAGGCCATTTTAACACTACTAAACACAATGACGCTCCATTGCTCTTTGTGCTTGTTTGTTTTGGCTTCTATATATGGCAAAATAAATAAATAAATAGTAAATTAGTAATGAAACTTGATTTTTAGTTTTTTATGAAGCACAGAATAGCCACAATCATAGAAAATTATTAGGTTAAATTATAATTTTAGCCCCTATAATTTGACTAAATTTGTAAATTAGTTCTTATACTTTATTTTCATATAAACATATCCTATAATTTTTCTATCTAAGTTAGTCTATACCGTCATTATGATTAACTTTATTGTTAAAATTGTCCTATATGACAACTGATATATATATTTGTGAATATATCACCATACCCAATCATTAAATTAAACACAACTTAGTTGTCATTGTCAACAAAATTCTCGTTTTACCGTTAATTCATAATTTCTCTTACCTAACATCTACATTGAATTTTGTTAATATGACGGTGAGTTGTACAAAATTTAATAACTGAGTATATTAATATGTTCACAAATGAATACATCAACTTTCATGTAGTATCATTTTAATAGCAAAATTAATCATATTAGCGATAGAGATTAACTTAAATAAATAAAAAAATTATAAAGACCATTTTATATGAAAATAAAGTATAAAGACCAATTTACAATTTTGGTCAAGAACCAGATTATTAATCACAATATAAATTTGAGACAAATCCTAATGTAAATTTAGCAAGAAAATGATTTACACAGTGGCATACAACACAATGAATAAACTTGATCCTAAATTTCACTCTTCGGAGAATATAGGAAGAGTTGATTGGTTAAACTGAGTTTAATAGCCACGTAATCGCCGTAATACCATGATCAGTTTATTTTGTAATAATACATTTCATTTCCCTTCTTCAAAAGTACTTCAAAATTTCCATTTCAAACAATGTCATACGTTTGTCATTATTAATCAAGAAATTCCAATTTCCCTCTCTTTTGTAATCCACGAACACCGAATTGGAAAATCTGTTACAGGAGTCTAAGGATAGTAAACAAACAATCACCTTGATTTCGCGCTTGACTCCACATTTGTGATGGCTCTTAGACGTTGTAGGAGATGAACGAGTCTCTTTCTCTCAATCGCAAAAAAGAAAACAATACAAACATCTCAGGAAAAACTACACGCACCTCTGTTTCATCACGACACCAATCCCTAACATTTGATCCCAAAACTCCCTCACACCTTCATCCATTATCTTGGCCAAGAAAACGTACACTAAATCAACAATCATTTATCATCCTCTCCATCCCAGAATTTCCTGAAGCATAAGAAACTCAAAAAACGGAGGAAACACTAAAGCAGAGACCCACATAATTTTCATTTATTCAGGATCGATGTGTCTTGTTTCTTCTTCGTCTTCGATGTATGGGATAATGCACGAAATCTTCATCTTACTTCAATTTCTCCATCTGGGCATCTATGATTTTCCTTAAACAAGTTTAAACTCAAACAAACACCGAGTCTTTTAAGGATCAATAGAGAAGGCGGAGTGATGAAGGCATGGGAATACACAGTGCGGAAGACGCAAGCCGTTGCGAAGAAGCGCGCGAACAGCATATTCGGGTTAGGAGCGATGTATATGGCGCAGCCAGAAGAAGGCAGCAACAACCAGAGCGACGAAAACCCAGAAGCGCTTGAGATCTACCACGCAGAGAGAGTGCTCCCGAACGGAGACTACTACAAAGGCCAATGGGCCGACAGCTTCCCACACGGGCAAGGCAAGTACTTATGGACCGACGGGTGTATGTACGTAGGAGAGTGGTACAAAGGGAAGACCATGGGACGAGGGAGGTTCAGTTGGCCGTCAGGGGCAACATACGAAGGCGAGTTCAAAGGTGGGTATATGGACGGAACGGGGCTGTACACGGCGGCGAATGGGGATACGTATAAGGGGCAATGGAGTATGAACTTGAAGCACGGACGTGGGGTTAAGTTATTTGTGAATGGGGATAAGTATGAGGGGGAGTGGAAGAGAGGGATGGAGGATGGGCAGGGGAATTATCACTGGAAGAACGGGAATCACTATGTGGGGGAATGGAGGAATGGGTGTATTTGGGGAAAAGGGTCGTTCGTGTGGGCGAACGGGAATCGTTACGACGGGTATTGGGAAGACGGATTGCCGAAAGGAAGTGGGAATTTCATTTGGCCTGACGGGGGGGTTTACGTGGGGAATTGGAGTAAGGACCCAAAGGAGCAAAACGGGATGTATTACCCAGCAGGGTCATCGCAAGAGGAGCATTTGGAGTGGGACCCACAGGACGTGTATATTGAATTGAGTGGGTGCCAGGTGTGTCAGGGGGAGAAGGTGGCGATATTGCCGTCGCAGAAGAAGCTGGCGGTGTGGAGGTCGACGAAGAGTGGGGACGTGAAGCCGCGGAGGAGGTCGGTGGACGGGAGAGTGAGTATGGGAGTGGAGAGGCCGAGCGATAGGATGAACATTTGGGAGGGAGGAGGGGATCACGATGTTGTTGGCGGGGAGGATAGGACCCCGACGGCGGTGAAAGAGTTGAACGAGGGTTTGTTGAACTTGCATGTGGATTATGAGGATGCGTTCTATAAAGGGGGTCCATTGCCCAAGTTGAAAGCTCCCAGGAAATCCAAGAGGCAGGGAGATACCATATGTAGAGGACACAAGAATTTTGACCTTATGCTCAATTTGCAGCTCGGAATCAGGTATTTTTTCTTTCTTTTTTTCGACTAATCAAGGCTTTGTTTGGTAATACCAAAAAATGAGTTTATAAATTTAGTTAGAAATGTTTGGTAAATAAATTTATTTTAATAGTTTATAATTTTTTTTAAAATACTACTTTGAATAATTTATAGTTTATAATTTTTATATTTTTTTTCTCTTTTTACTCTTGTTATTTTATAAAAATACCTATTATACTCTTATCTCACTGTGTCCTCTGTTGTCTTCCTTATACTCCAACATCTATCATCTTCCTTGTACTCCAACATTCATCGTTCGTCATTTGTCATCCACCGAGAGCAAGAGAAAATACAGTTGAAGCAGGGCAAGATTTGAAAGGCAATGAGAGTGTGAAGTGGTGTAAAAGATAAATCTGGCGAGGATAGAAGAGGAGGATTGGGGATCGCAAAAAGGGGTGGTGAGGACAACGAGGTTGACAATTTTGCAATGAGTTTGAAGAACCTCTTCACTAGACGCCACTTCCCTCCTTAGCTAAGGAGGATATGTGGTTGCGTGATTTGTCCACAATCATTCAAAGATTGTGGGCGCCATAGACCCTCCTTGACATAAGATGCCAAGAAGGGGAATTGGGTCCCTCTTCATTATCATTCTCTAATAGAGAGTTTAATGGCCTAAAAGACTTTGTTCACTCTCTACTTTGATTAAAAAAATATAATATATTTACATACACAATAAAATATAATATATATATATATAATTAATTTTATAGACAATAATTTAAATTAATTTAATTAAAAAACAAAAAAATAATATTTTTATTTTATATTATTTTGAGATTATAAAATATATGTTTCTTTTATGTTATTTCCCATCTATCAACTAATTCAATAGCTACCTTTACTAAATAATTCTAATTTAATAAGCTTTAATAAACTAACTTAACAGTTTTCAGCTAGTTTATCAGTTATTTTTGGTAATATAGCATAAGTCACCCAATCATTCCCTTTAACATTTTAAAATTATACTTCTTTCTCCCCTATTTTCAAAATGTCCAATTACTTCCCCCTAATGATATAATATATTATACTTTATTTAAATTTCATATTTGCTGTTCACATAGACTTGTTATAGTTTTCTTTTTTGACATTCCATAAATATTTTCTAGTAACTTAAGAATTTTAATTTTTATACATTATAATGCTTTTTTGCTTGTAATTCAAAGTAAGATGTCACACCAATTCTATTTTTTATTGTAAAAAAGTATCTAATATATACTTAGGTTAATGAATGATATTTTAGTTCAAAATAAAATGTGGTATTATATTACCAAACATCAAAAAATAAATTGTAATGGACCTCTCTGAACAGATAATATAAAATATTTAGACTAAAGTATAACGTTTTATCGTTACAAGGATAAGAGTGTATATTTTAAAAACAGAAGGATTAGAGTGTATATTTTTAAACTGAAGGGGATGAGAGTGTAATTTTGAAAACTTACAAGGGAAGAGAGTGTAATTTACTATATATTTTTAGTAAACTATTGATTCAGTGCCTGAAAAACTTCATTTATCTCAATTTAGTCCTTAAGAAATAAAAGACCAAATGACTCAATTTAGTTCTAAAAAGATTTAATTTTATACTTTTATTTGTTAAAGTAACCTTTAAAAATAATAAATTTGATTTTTATTGACAATAAAATTTGAGATTTAGTAATGAAAGTGATCAAATTAAGGTAAATACGATACTTAAGAATTAAATTGAGACACTTAATTTTTTAACAACTAAATTAAGACTATTGTAATCATTCAAAGTAAATTAATAATTTCCTCTCTCTTCTTTTGTTTTTTTAACGTAGTTTTTGTGGTTGAACAGACATTCAGTTGGAAGACCTGCTCCCTCTGCATCTCTTGATTTGAAGCCTTCAGCTTTTGATCCCAAAGAGAAAGTTTGGACAAGATTTCCCCCAGAAGGATCCAAATACACTCCACCTCATCCATCCTGTGAGTTTAGATGGAAGGACTATTGCCCAGTAGTTTTTAGGTAGGCCTTTTTCTACTTCTTATATTTCTAAAATCTATATAAAACCTCCTATTTATTTTAAAATTACTCTCCAATTCGAAGAAAAGTTGTTGAATTACTTAAAATTAACTCTTTGTTATCTATATGAAATTTTCCAAAATAGCTTAAATGAGTTCTACACTATTTTTGAAATTTATCACTTTTTCAAATATTAAACACATCAACTCCGATTTTAAAAATAATAAGAAATTAAATATTATTAATATGTTATAAACAAGTAATTTTTAAAATATCAATACAACATCAAAAAAATTTTAAATTGAGTTTCAATTTAGTGAGCTTGAATTGATTTTTTTTGGGGACATTTTAAACGTATATTACATAATTTTTTTATTTTTAAATGCTTGCAGAGTCTGTTTTTTAGTATTCTTAAAACAATTTTAAGTATAGGATGTTTTAATAATTTAAAAATAAAAACTTTATTTTACATGTGAAAAGAAAAAAAAATCATAACTCATTAAGATTCAATAAATTTCAAAATTGACTTCGTAAAACTTTTGATGTTATATTTACCTAGAAAATTATTATATTTACAGAATACTAATACAATTAGTTTATTAATATATTATTAAATTAAGATTATGTATATAATATTTATTTTTTTAAAAAAAAGAGACTTCCACCAAAAAATAAAAGATAAAAGAGAGCTTTTTTAAGGTTATTTTGGTATTTTTCATATAAAAAACAAGAGAGCTTTTTTTTTTTTTTTTCCATTACAAGGGGGTTAGAATCTTAGCCCTTGAACCCACAATAGCTAGTCTAATACTATTTGAGCTACAAGTTCGGTAAACAAAAAGCGTTTTTCTTTTTTTCTTTTATTGATTAAAGGTAAACAAGAGAGTTAACTATTAACTAATTAAAATTTTTAAATCTAGAGTTATGTATAATATATTTTATAAATATAAGGGAAGTTTGTACAAGTCTAAGAAATAAACGAGAAATATGTGTAAAACATTCTATGTTTTATCTTCTACATTGTTTCTTCATGAAATAAGATAACTGAGGTGATGTTTCTGTTGTGATATTCTTCTGTGTAAAACACTTGCATGCCGCACTGTATCCTCAGGACACTAAGGAAGCTATTCAAGGTGGATCCAGCTGATTACATGATATCCATATGTGGAAACGACGCCCTTCGTGAGCTTTCCTCTCCTGGTAAAAGTGGAAGCTTTTTTTACTTGACCAATGATGACCGTTACATGATCAAGACAATGAAGAAAGCCGAAGTAAAAGTGAGTTTCACACTGGTCTTTACCCCCACTTGAAGTTTCTTAGATCTCAAGGCAGCTTTTTACTGCTTTTAATTTCCATGTTGGATTTCTCACCTAGGTGCTCTTGAGAATGCTTCCAGCCTACTACAACCACGTTCGGGCCTTTGAAAACACACTTTTAATTAAGTTTTATGGCCTGCATTGTGTCAAGTTAACCGGACCTGCTCAGAAGAAGGTGCTTTGGCTATACCACTTATATATACATACTACATTAATAATTTAGTTCTTGAAGAACACTTACTCTTTTATTTTTAGAAGTTTAACTCTACGTACTTTAGTTCCAAAATGTATTGCAGTGGCAGAGGGAAGGAGGACCAGATGGGCCTTGACCTTCCCTGAAATTCTAAATTTTTTTCAATCTATATGTAAATTTTTTATATGGCTCTCTCAAAAAATATTATATATTAGATTTTTTGATTTTCGCCCTCCTAACAAAAAGTTTCTCCTTCTGCCATTGCCTGAATTTTATGAATTTATTAAATATTATTATTGAATTAGCCCTTCAAAAATTAGTAAATAAACAATTTAGTCATACAAAAGTCTATACTAAGTTTGTAACTTTGGACTAACTTGTTCAAAACTTAAATTTTAAAGACACTTGATTTTTGAAAGACCAATTTAAAAAATTATAATCTTTCAATGATTAAATCAGTAATTTACTTTGAAAAATCAATAAATTATTGATTTAGTCCTTAAAATATTATAATTTTTTTTTCAAATTGATCCTTCAAAAATCAAGTGTCTCAATTCAATCTTTAAAAGATTGTATTTGTTTCAATTTATTCTTTTTCGTTGCTAAATCATAAAATCTACCATTGTTAAATTTCAAAATTTTTGTTACTAAAAATTATTTTTACAAAAAAGAATCAAATTGAAATAAATACACTATTTCATGACTAAATTGAGACAATTATAATATTTTAAGGACTAGGTTAGTAATTTAGTCTATGTATATATATATATATATATATATATATAGCATCTGATGTAAATTTGTCTGAGGTAATTTGTATGTTTTTTCAGGTTCGATTTATCATAATGGGGAACCTATTCTGCTCCGAGTATACCATCCATAAACGCTTTGATTTGAAGGGCTCTTCACTTGGCCGTGTGACAGATAAGCCTGAGTCAGAGATTGATGAAACCACCATCCTTAAAGATCTTGATCTTAACTTTATATTCCGGCTGCAAAAATCTTGGTTTCAAGAGTTTTGCAGGTAACAAAAGATTTCATTACCTTAATTCTTTGTGTTTTCATCTTGTAGACAAGTAAAGTACTAAGCATGTGAGTGATGTTATTTGTTCTCACAGACAACTTGATAGGGACTGTGAGCTTTTGGAGCAGGAGGGAATTATGGACTACAGCCTGCTGGTGGGTATTCATTTCAAAGATATATCACCTGATGGGGAACTTATCCCTTCAGAATCTACGAATCCTTCAGGTAGTTTCAAATCCTTTGAAGTACTCTACAATACAACCTCAATGTCTGTTATGTTTATACGCAGCTCAAATTATAAGAATCTGTCTTCTCTTGAATCTCAGAAAATGTAGAGGGCGAAGGAACTCCTCGAATTTCAAGAGCAGACATGGACCAACTCCTCTTAGATCCTTCCAGGTAAAATTTCTGTTCAAACGTTGTTTTAGGCCATATAGACTGTGATTAAAAGCAGAAGTATTCATGGATTTGTATTTGATTGGTTTGGTTATTTTGGCTGATTGATTTGATTTAATTAAATTGAAAGAAATTCTATCTAATTAACCTGACCATTTTACATAAATCCAAATCAATCAAATTCTGTTATAATCGATTTGAATTGAATCAGATGATCAATTTTTTAAAAAAATGTAAAAAAAATTTTAAAATTGATCATAATTTTTTTATTCGTCAAATCTAAATAATAAAAATTAGACACTTCTAACCATATAAAGGGTTCTTTTTTACTTTCTAGTATTTTATTAAAAATAAAATATATTAAATATATATTATTTATAAATTATAAAATATAGTATGCAAATGTAATATATAATATATTTAACATATTAATATATTATATAATCAGTTCCGATTAAATCAATTTTACTAAAATTTCGTCCAATCAATCTAGTTAGTTGGTTTCTATAGATTGTGGCTGAATTGTATTGGATTTGAACAACTCCACTTAAGAGATGTGTTTAAAACCAACGCTAGTTAAATTAAGTGGTCGGACACTTATTTTTATTAAGCAATGTATGAAGTTTGAGACTTATAAATAATTACACCTTTGTAATTTGCTACAACTTGAACAAGCAACAACAACAAAAATAAGTCTTATCCTATTAGGTAGGGTCAGTTATATAGATCGTACAGTGTCATTGAGCTCTATCAATAATTAACTCTTTAAGTATTTCATTCACCAAAAGATCACGTTCAATAACTTCATTAAATGTCCTTGGTATTTTTTGGTCTTTTTTTTCACAAGACTCAAAACTATCTGCTCAACCCTCTTTACTGGAACTTCCAACTATCTTCTTTGAACATGTCTAAATCACCTTAAATGATTTTCTAGTATTTTCTTTTCAATAGGTGCCACGCCAACTTTACTTTGTATACAATTATTACAAATTATATCTTTTTTCATATGCCCACACATCTCAACATCTTTATCTCTGTTATCCCAATTTTTTGTTCTTGTTATTATTTCAAAGCCTAACATTCACTCCCATATAATATTAACGGTCTTATAGCAATTTGATAAAACTTCCTTTTAAGCTTATTAAGTACTTTCCGATCACAAACAACTTTTGATACTTTTTTCCATTTCAACCACTCAGCTTATTTCCTATGTGTAAATCCTCATAAATTTCAGCATCATCTTGTATTACTGATACTAGATACCTGAATTTTGAAACTTGTGGTATAACTTGATTTCCGATTTTAACCTCAAACTCATATCTAGCTTGTCACTTGTTAAACTTGCAGTGCATATACTCTGTCTTATTCTTGCTTAGACGGAAATCCTTTTATTCTAAAGTACATCTCCATAACTCGAGTTTAGAGTAAATCTCTTTCTTTGACTCCGCCATAAGGACTATATTATCTGCAAAAGCATGTATTTGGGGATTTCTTCTGGGTTGTGCTTTGTCAGAGCATCTAGAGGTCAAACAAATAAGAGCTTAAAAATAATTCCTGATGCAGGCTAATTTTTATAAGAAAAAGTCTTTTGCCTTCTCTCCGAACGTCCTTATACTAGTTATTGCCGCCTCATACATATATTTTATAGCTCTGATATATGCAACACGGATACCTTTCTTTCCCAGGGCTTTCCACAACACTTCACTTAGTACTCGATCGTAAGCTTTTTCCATATCAATGAAAACTATATATAAGTCTTTTTGTTTACTTTAATACTTTTTCATCAACCCTCTTAATAGATAAATAGCTTTTATAGCATACTGCTCTGGCATAAATTCAAATTGGTTCTCAGAAATACACGTCTCAGTTCTTAACTTGTGTTCAATCACTCTTTTCCATAATTTCATAATATAATTTATAAGTTTTATCTCTCGTTAGTTTGCACAATTCTGGATATCCCCTTTATTGTTGTATATAGGCACTAAAATACTTCTTCTTCATTCCTCAAGTATTTTTTTGGATCTTAAAATCTCATTAAAGAGTTTAGTCAACCAGAGAATACTCTCTTCCTCTAAACACTCCTAAACTTTAATAGGAATACTATCAAAATCAACAGTTTTATCATTATCCATTCTCTTAAGAGTTTCCTTGACCTTTCCAATCCAATATTGCAATAAAAAGTCAAATTTTGCTCACCCTCTTGGGTTGTTACAACTTGAATCAGTTGCTTTGAATCTAACCAAAAAATGATATGTGCTTAAAATGTAATGGGTATTTGCAGGTGGGCGAGTATCAAATTGGGTGTGAATATGCCAGCAAGAGTGGAAAGGACAGTGAGAAGAGGGGACTGTGAATTACAGCTGGTAGGAGAGCCAGTTGGGGAGTTCTACGAGGTTGTGTTGTTTTTTGGTGTGATTGACATACTTCAAGACTATGACATTAGCAAGAAGCTTGAGCATGCCTACAAGTCCATTCAATATGACCCGATCTCCATATCAGCAGTAGATCCTAGACAGTACTCGAGGCGTTTTCGTGACTTCATATTTAGAATATTTGCTGAAGACTCTTGAACAAATTAACACACTGCATTTCTTATCTTCTCATGACATGCTCAAACTTCAGTGCCTAATGTTGGGTTTCAAATTTCACCCACCTTGCCCCCCTTTGAAACCATGGTGGTCCCAATGATTATGGATACTACTAGTCCTAACCTAGTTTTTCTTCAATACATGTTTCTTATATCATATTCACTTTATGTATTACTAAGTAGGTATATCAAATTTGTGAACACGTCATAGAAAATGCTGAAAGCAAGGGCAACTATATATGTTTCTGTTGTACACATTTGCTAGAATCTAATATTGTCTTCCTGGTCAATTCATCTTGTCATAGATGGGTTAGGGGTTGATGGGAGAGTTTCACCATTTGTATCAAATTGAACTGTACATAGGAAATGGATCAATGAATATGTTCATTTATTGCCTCTCTGCTGCTCTCTGTTACTGTTTGTTTGTTCTATCATGGGATCTAATAATAATATTATTATATTATTTTGGGTCAAAATGCAAAATAAATTATTTTCAACTTAAGAGGGAGTTCTTTGCATTTGCCCATTATTTTATCTTGCCCATTATGTTATAAGATTCACAAAAATGATATAAAGGATTAATTTTCTTGTTTTCTTGGAGAAGAGAGGTGGGCTTTGAGACAGTGGCGAAGCCACATTGAAGCCAGGGGGTGCAGCTGCACCCCCTGAAATTTAAAAAGTGTGATGTAAAATTTTTTTTTTCATTTTGCCTCCCTCGTTATTTTTTTTAACCCTCTTAATATTTTTCAAACCTATTTAGTGACTCAATTCCGCTCTACTGCTCATAGTCACAAGACCCTCACTCGCTAGAATCACAAATTTTTTTCTTAATGATGGTTAATTTCTCATTTCATTGTTAGGGACCTATTTGTAACAGTTTGAAATTTAGAGTTTTTGTACCTAGGTCTAGTTCTATTAAATTGGTTAATTGATTATGTAATTAGGATATTGAATAATATATTTGTGAAGTCAATTTCTTGAAATTTTTTCTTGATGATGGTTAATTTCTCATTTCTTTGTAGGGACCTCTTTGTAAAACTTGAAATTTAGAGGTTTTGTATGTAAGTCTAATTCTATCACATTAGTTGATTGATTATACAATTAGGATCATGAGTAACATATTTGTGAAGTCAATTTCATGAAATTTTTTCTTGATAATAATTAATTTATCATTCAATTATTAGAAACCTCTTTGTAAAAACTTGAAATTTAAAGTTTTTGTACATAAGTCTAATTCTATCAAATTGGTTGATTGATTATACAATTATGATCATAAGTAACATATTTGTGAAATCAATTTTATGAAATTTTTTTTGATAAATGTTAATTTATCATTCTATTACTAATGACCTCTTTGTAAAAATTTGAAATTTGTGATTTTTGTACATAAATCTAATATATCAAATTAGTTGATTGATTATACAATTAAGATTCAGAAGAATAACAATTTTTTTTGTAATAAAAATATTTTTTTTAAAAAAATTATTATCAAATGAGTAATAAGTTAAAATTAATTTAAAAAAATTATCATCTGATCCAAAAAATAACGAATGAAAATTTTGCCCTGGAAGGTCTTTGATACCCCACTGCTTTAATAACAAAGAAGAACCTGAAATGAACACTTGCGGTTGGCAGGGTATCTTTCTTTATGTGGTCAAATGCTACTCTGACTTTTGCTTGTGGACCAGATATATGAAACTGTGGTAGCAAAATGATGAGGTTAAGTGCAATAAGAAAAGGCCCAAACGAGGCACCAATAATATACTAAAGGAAGAATTGACAGAAAATGAAAAGGACGGTTATCCCTAGAGAACAAAGAAGAGGGTTCACTGGCTCTCCAATGTCGGAAAAGGCATTGTTTTCTCACATTATGAAGTAACAACTCTCAGGTTTCAACTCATAAATTTTTTTTTCATTTTTTGAAAAGATGAAGCAGAATAGAACTAAAAAGATACAGAAAGGAAAAAAAAAAAAAGTGGGTCGGTTCTGCTTGCCCAAAGCAGAAGTCGTGGTGGTCATTTAACTTATGTGATAAAGTACGTGTGTGGTACTCAACAAATTGCGCTGAAAGCCAAACAGAGAATCTGATAAGCGCTAGAATAATTTGCTTTCGTGCATGAACTCACTAGCGTTTTGTAGCACTTTCAATACAAAACTCATTCCTTTTATAATAGATGCTTATTTGAAAAATAATTGGAAAATTCTAAATTTTGCTCAAATTAAAATTTTGATAAAAGTAAGTTCGAGTTACTTTATGACAAATCAAAGTTTGAATCAATTCTGAAAAATTTTAGTTTTAAACTCTGAACTAAACGTTATATAGTTGCTATAAAACCTTACTTCTAAAATTTCTCATTGATTTTTATGCATTAAATTTCAAACAGGCTCAAATAAATATTGGTCTTTAACATTGCTTTAGGTTGTGTTTGGCGCAACCAATAAGCTAACTTATACCTTATTTGATTAGTTTATAAATTTGTTAAAATTGTTTGGTAAACGAGTTTATTTTAGTAGCTTATAACTTATTTTAAAATACTACTTTAAATAATTTATAACTTATGTACTTTTTTTTATTATTCTATAAAAATATTCATTATACTCTTATTTTATATTCATTATGCCCTTATATATAAATATAATAAAATATGTAAATATTTTTATTATATATAATAAAATATAATAATATATATAAATATATTATATATCCAAAAATATATTATACATATATAAAATATAATAAAATATATAAATATATATTTTTAATGGATTATATATATATATATATAAATAATTTAAATTAATTTAATTAAAAACAAAATATAAAATATTTATTTATATTATTTTGGGATTAAAAAATATATGTTCTTTTATGTCCTTTTACACTTTTTAGCTAGTTCAACAATTACCTTTACCGAACATTTCTAATTCAATAAGCTAGTTTATAAGTTTTTAGCTTTCAGTTAAAAGTTAACTTATAAGCTTTTAGCAAGCTTATCAGCTAATTTTTTCAAACAAAACCTTAAGTTGTAATACCCGTTAATTTCAGAATATAATTCGCTTAAGAGTATTTTAGAATTCTACAACGTTACTTTAGTTATTGATTTTGGTCATTTTTAATTTTCATATTTAATTGTTCTCTTTGAATATTATTTATGAAAATTGAGTTAAATGACTGGACTAAATATTTGCACAATGAGGGATATATTCTAAGAATGGTGAAATTCATGGAAAAGTGGTTTCAGAATGGTCAATTAATCCATTTATTGTAAATTGACTGGATGAGTTTGGATGTTGGGTTATGGATACCCATGGGTTATTGAATAACCCATTAGAAATATTTAATATAAAGTTTCAATAGTAACCCTCACTTTTTTACTCAGCCGAAGGAAGCAGAAAAGATTTCTCTCTCAGTTTTTCATTTTCTTCTCAAATCATTTCCTTGATCTTCAGAATTTCTGATTATTTGTTCGGTTCAAAAGCTTTGTAAGGATCAAAGGTAAGCTTTAATCCGATTATTTTCCTTAAATTTCAGTTTATATACAAGATCAGAGGAGGTTTTGTTCTTGAAGATTTTGATGATAATTCATGAATCTCAGTTGTTTTAGAAGTTATATTTGAGTTATAATCGGTTAAAAGAGTTGAGATTCTGGTTTTGAATCAAAAGAAAGGAAATGATGAAATTTTTTGAAAGATTTTCTGCAAAATTCGAAGTACTGTAGCAACTGAAAATATGAAATTTTTCTTCGAGTTACTGTAGCGACCAGAAATTTCGGGAAAAAAAATCTGAAAAATTTTCTTCGGGTACTGTAGCAGTTACTGTAGTGTCGGCGGTCAACGGTACTGTAGCAGTCAATGTTACTGTAGCGAACAGACACTGTAGCAAACCGTACTGTAGCAACCCGTTACTGTAGCAGTCAGAAAATTTTACGTATTTTCGTGATTTTATTTCCTTTCTTATGATTCCTTGTAATATATTTTACTAGGAAATTTTCCTACACAAATTCTAGTGTGGAACAAGGTAAACTTGGACAAACATCAAGGTGAGTGAATAACCTTGCTCAGCTAATTTGATATTACTAGTCAAAGTACAATATAAGTCCCATTTACAATATTATTTGGATAATAAGCAATTAATTTTTCATATGGGAGTATATGATGATCAGTAGAAATAAGAGTATGAAGAAATTATTTATCTCATGACAATTGTACTATGTGATGAATTCTCACTATTTTATTAATGAGTAAAGATCTACGGGATCTAATACACGAGTGTGAAAGGGTTAAAGTCCCATACTACTCGGTGTATATCTAAGAAATCTTATACACGAGTTTGAAAGGGTTAAAGTCCCATACTACTCAGTGCATATCTATGAAACCTATACACGAGTTGAAAGGGTTAAAGTCTCATACTACTCGGCGTATACCTATGAGATCTTATTCACGAGTTTGAAAGGGTTAGAGTCCCATACTACTCGGTGTATATCTATGAAATCTTATTCATGAGTTTGAAAGGGTTAGAGTCCCATACTACTCGATGTATAAGACAATTAATTATATGAGTAAATGTGGTATTTGTACTTTTGATATTTTATATAGTACAGTTATTTACTTACTGAGTTTTTAAATAAACTCACACTCCCTATGATTATTTTTTTTCAGATACAGAAAATAAAGAACAAGAGTATCCGTTTGAAGATTAGAAGCCCCTTAGGTTTATTCTCTATTTCTGTCTGGTGGGACACCAGTACTTATTAATGTGGATATTAGAAACGCTCTGTACTTTCTATAGGTCTCCTAGGCTTGCGATGAGATAGAAATATCAGACTATGTATGTCTATATTTGCTTATCAGATGAATATAATTTTGTAGTGTGGAATGAATGATTAAGGTTGAATGTAAAACCTTACAGAATATATGTATATAACGTATGTTTGAGAATTATATCAAATGAGTAGTATCTTTTCACATGCTCAATTTTTGAGATGTGACAAATTTGGTATCAGAGGAAAGGTTTTATAGGTCCCCTATAGAGTACAGAGCAAAGTGATCTTTGTGGGCCCTTCCCTATTGTCATGAGCCGCGGCATGACCATAGGATTAGGTTCCATAAAAGACCTTGTAGAGTATAACGTCATTTTATAGATAATTTTCAGTGGGGCTAGTAAGTGATATTTTGTTTATGTCTGAAAATTGTTTGTTATGTGTGTAGATCTGTGACAGATCAATGTCAGAAGGATCCTCTAATAATAATGAGCATATGGGTCCAAGGAGGGCCATAAATCCACCAGTACATGTGCAAGATGATCCTAACCGTAGTGATAGTTTACATGCTCAAAGTACTGAGGACGCAACTAGTGAGCAAGCAAGGAGAGTCGAACCTGATGCTCACGTTGGCAATGTAACTATTGCACATGTGATTAATTTGATGAATGAACGATTTGACCGATTTGAGGCTGAAATGAGAGGTCGAGCTGCACAAGCTAACCTGCCAGTGGATCCTCCTATTGTTGAAGCTGAAAATGTACCACCAGCTCCGTTAGCGGGAGGAGTTAATGTAAGAGAGGTAAGAATGTCTGAATTCCAGAAAATGAGGCCTCCTACTTTTTCAGGGGAAGATCCCAAAGAGGACCCACAATGTTTCCTTGAAGATTGTGAAGCAATCTGTGATGCTATAGGGTGTTCTCCTACTCAAAAGGTAGAATTCACTTCCTTTCAGTTAAAGGGTAGGGCTGGTAAATGGTGGAGAAACTGGAAGAAAGCTAGAATTCAAGGCGCACCGCCAGTTATGTGGTCAGAATTTTACAGATTGGTTATGGATGAATTTCTTCCGGCAAGTGAACGATCATCCAGGGCCAGAGATTTTCTGTATCTACGGCAGGGAACCATGACTGTTGACGAGTATTCAGCTCAGTTTGTTAAATTATCTGAATATGCCCCTGAAATCACTCCTTCTGAAAGGAAGAAAATAGAAAAGTTTGTGGAAGGGCTTTGTGATGCCTTATATGATCAAGTGGGTTCTAATATGAACGATTACTCTTCGTACTCAGAGGCTGTTGATGTGGCCCGAAGAATGGAAAAGAGGTCAAAGAATAAAGAAGAGTATCGTCAAAAGAAGAAAGCTAGATATAGAAGATCTTTTGATCAAGGGGAAGACTCAGGAACTTTGAAACCCTTTACTGCATCACAACATGCTCCAGCCACTCCTACTAAGTCATCTTATTCTACAGCCAGTGTGGCTAAGCCTCGTTTAGAGAACAGGGGTGGTTTTAGCTCTTCTAGTAGAGGAGGTACTCATGGTAGAAGGGAAAAATCTCAATGTCCTGAATGTGGAAAGTTTCACTTCGGAGAATGCAGGTTAAACACTGTTGGTACAGGCTGTTCTCACTGTGGACAAAAAGGACATTTTATAAGGGAGTGCCCTCAGCTCATGACAAGACCAGGTCAAGGGTCTACTTTGCCACCTCGACCATAATCTATTACTCAAACACCAACCCCTTCAATAGGGGGTAGTATGGGAAGAGGTTCTGGAAGAGGCCAAGGTGACCGTGGAAAACAAGCTGCTGGCAGAGGAAATGCAAGAGTATATGCTCTAACCCGACAGGATGCTCAAACATCAAATGCTGTAGTTACAGGTATATTATCTGTTAATACTTTTGCTGCACGTATTTTGTTTGACCCCGGTTCTACTCACTCATATGTGTCGCCCCTATTTGCCAAGAGATTTGCATTTGATTCGATTATTCTTAAAGAACCATTCTTGGTTTCCACACCGATGAGAGAGACTTTGATGGTTAAAACATGTTATCGTTCTTGTAAAATAATCGTTGGAGGCATGGAAACTGAGATAGATCTTATGGTTCTCAATATGTTAGATTTTGATGTGATTCTAGGGATGGACTGGCTATCTTCTTGTCATGCTACTATAAATTGTCGTGACAAAGTTATTTCCTTTAATATGCCGGGAAGGAGTAATTTTGTGTTTCAAGGAGATCGAGGTGATGTACCTTGCAACATGATATCTATGTTAAGTGCCCAGCGTATGTTGCGAAAGGGATGTCAGGGATTTCTAGCTTGTATCAAAGATTTAGAAAAGAAAGAACAGAAGTTAGAAGACATTCATGTGGTTAATGAATTCCCAGATGTGTTCCCAGAAGATTTACCTGGATTACCGCCAGAAAGAGATATTGAGTTCAGTATTGATTTGGTCCCAGACACAAGACCAATTTCTATTCCACCTTATCGTATGGCTCCTGTTGAGCTAAAAGAACTCAAAGAACAATTGGAAGATTTGTTAAACAAAGGGTTCATTCGCCCAAGTTTTTCACCTTGGGGTGCTCCTGTTCTTTTTGTGAAAAAGAAAGATGGTTCTATGAGATTATGTATAGATTATCGTCAGCTGAATAAAGTCACAGTGAAGAATAAGTATCCTTTACCAAGGATAGATGATTTGTTTGATCAGCTTCAAGGAGCAAAATACTTCTCAAAGATTGATCTAAGGTCTGGATATCATCAGTTACGAATTAAGAATGATGATATACCTAAAACTGCTTTTCGTACACGGTATGGCCATTATGAGTTTCTTGTGATGTCTTTTGGGTTGACAAATGCACCAGCAGCATTTATGGATTTAATGAACAGAGTGTTCAAATCATTCCTTGATAAGTTTGTAATTGTATTCATTGATGATATTTTGGTATATTCGAAGAGTCATGAGGAACATACTGAGCATTTGAGAATAGTGCTTCAGACATTGAGAGAGCATCAGTTGTACGCAAAGCTCTCAAAATGTGAACTCTGGATGAGTCATGTAACATTTTTGGGACATGTTATTTCCCAAGAAGGTATTCATGTAGATCCAAGTAAAATTGAAGCAGTTAAACAGTGGCCTAGACCAACAACTGTGTCTGAAGTACGTAGTTTTCTTGGCTTAGCAGGGTATTACCGTCGCTTTGTCAAAGATTTCTCTAAGACGGCTCTCCCATTAAATAAGTTAACCCGAAAGAATGTTAAATACATTTGGGATGATTCATGTGAGCAAAGTTTCACCCAATTGAAAGAGTGTTTAACTTCTGCACCAGTCTTAATCCTACCATCAGGACCAGGGGGTTACTCTGTATTCTGTGATGCCTCAAAGATAGGCTTAGGATGTGTGTTGATGCAACATGGTAAAGTCATAGCTTATGGCTCACGTCAGCTTAAAAAGCATGAATTGAATTACCCCACTCATGATTTGGAAATGGCAGCTGTAGTGTTTGCCCTAAAGATATGGAGACATTACTTGTATGGGGAAACTTGTAAAATTTTTACATATCACAAAAGCCTTAAGTACATTTTTGAGCAGAGAGATCTCAATCTAAGGCAACGAAGGTGGATGGAACTTCTGAAAGATTATGATTGTACTATCCTTTACCATCCAGGTAAAGCAAATGTAGTGGCTGATGCTCTAAGTCGAAAGTCTATGGGAAGCTTAGCTCACATTGCCACTATAAGGAGGTCTCTAATACATGAACTACAAGAATTGGAAGCTGATGGAGTATTCTTCGAGATCACTGAGTCAGGTACATTTTTGGCTCATTTAACAGTTAGATCATCCCTTGTAGAAAAAGTAAAAGCAACTTTAGAAAATGACATTGATATGGTCAAAATCAGAGATAAGGCAAGGCAAGGTCTAGCACCAAGTTTCTTGGTAGATGAAGAAGGAGTCTTATGGTTTAATGGGAGACTCTGTGTCCCCAACATTGAATCTTTGAAACATGAAATCTTAATGGAAGCTCATGGTTCGCCCTACGTTGTACATCCTGGTGCTGTGAAAATGTATCAGGACTTGAAACAAGTTTACTGGTGGGAGGGCATGAAGCGAGATGTGACTGACTTTGTAGCTCGATGTTTGACTTGTCAGCAAGTTAAAGCTGAACATCGACGACCATCTGGATTGATGCAAAAACTAGATATTCCCGAATGGAAGTGGGAAAGGATCACTATGGATTTTATAGTAGGTTTACCTCGGTCAACAAAAGGAAATGACTCAATATGGGTCATAGTGGATCGACTTACTAAGTCAGCACATTTTCTTCCTGTTCATACCACTTTCAATGTAGCAAAACTTGCTCGAATTTATGTTAAAGAAATAGTGAAACTTCATGGTGTACCAATATCCATTATATCAGATCGAGGACCTCAGTTTACTTCTCGGTTCTGGAAAGTCTTTCAAGAGGCTTTGGGTACCAAAGTGAATCTTAGCACAGCATTCCATCCTCAGACTGATGGACAGTCCGAAAGGACAATTCAGACTTTAGAGGATATGCTAAGAGCTTGTGTGATGGATTTCAGTGGAAGTTAGGAAGATCATTTGTCTCTTATTGAATTTGCTTATAACAACAGTTACCAAGCCAGTATTCAGATGGCACCTTTTGAGGCTTTATATGGGAGACGGTGTCGATCTCCTATAGGTTGGTTTGAACTTGGTGAAACCAAAATATTTGGACTTGAGATGATTCAGGAAGATATAAATAAAGTTAAACTGATCAGAGAAAAGTTGTTAACTGCTCAGAGTAGACAGAAGTCTTATGCGGACAACCGACGACGTGACCTTGAATTTGCAATAGGTGATATGGTTTTCTTACGAATCTCACCTATGAAGGGAGTAATGAGATTCGGGAAGAAAGGCAAGCTTAGTCCGAGGTATGTTGGCCCATATGAGGTTGTAGACAGAGTGGGTAATGTGGCATATCGCCTAGACCTACCTTCCAACCTAGAGGGAGTTCATCCAATATTTCATGTGTCCATGCTACGGAAGTATCTTCCTGATCCTTCTCATGTCATTCAATCCCAAGAAGTTCATTTTGATGAAACTCTCACCTACGAAGAGGTACCAGTAGCTATCCTTGATAGAAAAGTCAAGAAATTGCGTACCAAAGAAATTCCTACTGTCAAGGTTCTTTGGAGAAATCATTCTCGCGAGGAAGCTACGTGGGAGGCAGAAGATGAGATGTGGAAAAACTATCCACATTTATTTGAAACTTGAGGTACGATTTTAAATTCGGAGGACCGAATTCTTTTAAGGGGGGTAGAATGTAATACCCGTTAATTTCAGAATATAATTCGCTTAAGAGTATTTTAGAATTCTACAACGTTACTTTAGTTATTGATTTTGGTCATTTTTAATTTTCATATTTAATTGTTCTCTTTGAATATTATTTATGAAAATTGAGTTAAATGACTGGACTAAATATTTGCACAATGAGGGATATATTCTAAGAATGGTGAAATTCATGGAAAAGTGGTTTCAGAATGGTCAATTAATCCATTTATTGTAAATTGACTGGATGGGTTTGGATGTTGGGTTATGGATACCCATGGGTTATTGAATAACCCATTAGAAATATTTAATATAAAGTTTCAATAGTAACCCTCACTTTTTCACTCAGCCGAAGGAAGCAGAAAAGATTTCTCTCTCAGTTCTTCATTTTCTTCTCAAATCATTTCCTTGATCTTCAGAATTTCTGATTATTTGTTCGGTTCAAAAGCTTTGTAAGGATCAAAGGTAAGCTTTAATCCGATTATTTTCCTTAAATTTCAGTTTATATACAAGATCAGAGGAGGTTTTGTTCTTGAAGATTTTGATGATAATTCATGAATCTCAGTTGTTTTAGAAGTTATATTTGAGTTATAATCGGTTAAAAGAGTTGAGATTCTGGTTTTGAATCAAAAGAAAGGAAATGATGAAATTTTTTGAAAGATTTTCTGCAAAATTCGAAGTACTGTAGCAACTGAAAATATGAAATTTTTCTTCGAGTTACTGTAGCGACCAGAAATTTCGGGAAAAAAAATCTGAAAAATTTTCTTCGGGTACTGTAGCAGTTACTGTAGTGTCGGCGGTCAACGGTACTGTAGCAGTCAATGTTACTGTAGCGAACAGACACTGTAGCAAACCGTACTGTAGCAACCCGTTACTGTAGCAGTCAGAAAATTTTACGTATTTTCGTGATTTTGTTTCCTTTCTTATGATTCCTTGTAATATATTTTACTAGGAAATTTTCCTACACAAATTCTAGTGTGGAACAAGGTAAACTTGGACAAACATCAAGGTGAGTGAATAACCTTGCTCAGCTAATTTGATATTACTAGTCAAAGTACAATATAAGTCCCATTTACAATATTATTTGGATAATAAGCAATTAATTTTTCATATGGGAGTATATAATGATCAGTAGAAATAAGAGTATGAAGAAATTATTTATCTCATGACAATTGTACTATGTGATGAATTCTCACTATTTTATTAATGAGTAAAGATCTACGGGATCTAATACACGAGTGTGAAAGGGTTAAAGTCTCATACTACTCGGTGTATATCTAAGAAATCTTATACACGAGTTTGAAAGGGTTAAAGTCCCATACTACTCAGTGCATATCTATGAAACCTATACACGAGTTGAAAGGGTTAAAGTCTCATACTACTCGGCGTATACCTATGAGATCTTATTCACGAGTTTGAAAGGGTTAGAGTCTCATACTACTCGGTGTATATCTATGAAATCTTATTCATGAGTTTGAAAGGGTTAGAGTCCCATACTACTCGATGTATAAGACAATTAATTATATGAGTAAATGTGGTATTTGTACTTTTGATATTTTATATAGTACAGTTATTTACTTACTGAGTTTTTAAATAAACTCACACTCCCTATGATTATTTTTTTTCAGATACAGAAAATAAAGAACAAGAGTATCCGTTTGAAGATTAGAAGCCCCTTGGGTTTATTTTCTATTTCTGTCTGGTGGGACACCAGTACTTATTAATGTGGATATTAGAAACGCTCTGTACTTTCTATAGGTCTCCTAGGCTTGCGATGAGATAGAAATATCAGACTATGTATGTCTATATTTGCTTATCAGATGAATATAATTTTGTAGTGTGGAATGAATGATTAAGGTTGAATGTAAAACCTTACAGAATATATGTATATAACGTATGTTTGAGAATTATATCAAATGAGTAGTATCTTTTCACATGCTCAATTTTTGGGATGTGACATAAGTCTTGTTTTGTTACTTAATTTTATTCTAATTTGATCCTTTAATTTTGGGTGTGTTTAGCAAAAATAGCTTATAAGCTACCTGAAAGCTTATAAGCTAATTTTTAGCTGAAAGCTAAAAGTTTATAAGCAAGCTTATTAAATTAGATGTGTTTGGTAAAAGTATCTATTGAAATACCTGAAAAATGTAAGATGACATAAAATGACATATATTTTATAATATCAAAATAATACAAATAAACATATTATATTTTGTTTTTTAATTAAATTAATTTAAATTATTATACATATAAAATTAATTTAATATATAAATATTATATATATATAAATATTATTATATATTTATATACATTTTATTATATATAATAAAATATAATGAGTATAAATAAAATAAAATATATATAAATACAATAAAAAGAAAAACGAAAACCCATAGTCATTTGGAAAACAAAAAAGTATAATGAGTATTTTGATAATAAGAATATAATAGGTATTTTGATAAAATTATAACGGTAAAATAGAAAAAAAAAGTAAAGAAGTTATAAGCTACTAAAAATATCATATCAAAATAAGCTATAAGCTACTAAAATAAACTTGTTTATCATATATTTCTAACAAACTTATAAGTTAATCAAATAAGTTATAAGTTATTCAAATAAGCTATAAAATGCTTCTGGGTAAACAGCCTATATAATAAGCGCTTATATGATAAGTTATTTATATAATTGAAAAGTTTATGAGGACAAATTTCACATAAACTCTATATAAGCTGTTTCTATAAGTTATCATGAAAAACTTATGAAAACAAATTGAAAACAACTTATGGGCATACCATACGTTATTTCTATAAACTATCCCAAACACATATATAAGCGTTTATGACATAAAATAAGTTAGATAAACTCAAAATAAACTTTTTTAAACACACCCATAATTTAGTTTAAATGGCCAACCAAACACAACCTTTACCTTTAATCTTACTTTGATTGCTCAACGTTACATTAGAATTTCATGTGGTTCATTAATTATTCTTTGATTCATTTTGGTCTTTTAATTTCATCTTAATTTTTCTTTAGTTTTTTAGTTTTATATTACTTCAATTTGATCATTTAACTTACAGAAATTACTCAAATGTTTTTTTTTCTTTTTACTATTACCAAGATGCTTAAAAAAAATATTGTGAGGTTACCAAATTTAACACTAAAGCATATTAAACTGTTCTGTGAAACATTTTAGTGATGTTAAAGAAAAAAATGTTTGAGTGATTTTTGTAATTTAAATGACGAAATTAAGATTAAATAAAATTAAGGGACCAAAATAATATTTGTAATAAAGTTGTTAGACTAAATTGAAATTAAATTCGAGACAAAGTTAAGGAGTGAAAGTGATATTTATATATTATAAATAAATAAAATCTCGCAAGTTGTTAATAGGGAGAAAAGATTCATGAACTTTTTCGTTATAAATTAGAACAAGAGGGAAGCTCCAAGACAAAGCAAAGCGACGTTTGTAATAACAGGCCAACTACTGTCTGATTAGTTTTATTTCCTTGTCCTTTTTCTGATTATAAGGAAGTAATATTTAATGCTTATGGAGATTATAATTAAATTTGTGATAGTTGGGGATGACAGAGTGATGGTAGGGCAGCTCATTGCGAATCAGTCACAGTCAACAATAAATTGGCCCATTCGAAGCTAACCAACAAAACAACTTTTGTAATTTACCTTTACGACTCTTCAGACGGAACCAAAAACTCCAAAATCAGTGAACGCCAAGTGACGAAATCGACTGAATTTATTGGTTCAATTCAAAAATTAAAAAATTAGTCAAAAAATTAGTTTGTTTTAGATTAATAAATTAATAAGTATTTGATTTGGTG
The DNA here is from genome assembly GCA_037074585.1 of Biancaea sappan. Taxonomy (NCBI): domain Eukaryota; kingdom Viridiplantae; phylum Streptophyta; class Magnoliopsida; order Fabales; family Fabaceae; genus Biancaea; species Biancaea sappan. Next base: position 36,348,429 of record CM073492.1, read on the forward strand.
AAAAATTGATTAAACCTGTAAAATCAATTAGTTCAATTGATTTATTTTTTTGAATTTTTATAAAAAATTTTACTTAATATTATTATATATTTTAAATTTTTTTTTTAGAATTTTAAACAAGAAGATTTAAAATTAATATAAATACATATATATATGTAACATGGTTAAAATATATTTTAATATTTTAAAGACTATTGATTATAATTTAATAATTAATTCTTGAATCAGTGCCATGATTTTTTGATCCTTAATTGACGCAAATAGATTAATCATAAAAAACAAGAGATGGGATTAAAAAAAAAACTAGTGGCGATCATAAATCATAATAACCAATTTCATTAGTAAATTTGTTAGTTTGATCGAACTGAACGCATATGTTTGAATATTTAACCTATTTATACAAAAAAAAAAAAGGTTCAATTGACTCTTGATTAGGATTTTTTTTGGGGGGGGAGGGGGAAGGGTGTTTTAAATTAATAGAAAATAAATATGAAATATGTAAATATGTCAGAATAATGAAAAAATATATTTGTCCAAATAACCAGAAAAACAATTTTTCATTATTCTAACAGGTTTTTCTCCATTTTTATGAAAATATTTTCTTTAAAAAATTCTTAGTATTTAATCTGTCAAAACAATAAATGAAATTGATAGCTCTATTTTTGTATTATTATGAAATATCTTTTGTTAAAAAAGACATGTCCTAATTTGTAATCAATTAGACTATCTTTCTACAAATGAATTAAACATAAAGTGTGCATTTACTTACTATGAAATTAAAAGATTCACTTATAGAGGTAATTTGTATATTAAAAAATTTATGAAGAGTTCAGTCCTTTTTAAATTTGATTTTTTTATTATTAAATAATTTTAAAATTTGTGTATATGATAATAACAAAATATTTAGACAAATTTTGAGATAATTCAATGACAAAAAGTTTAATTTTTACTTTTCCTACATCCTCAATAGTATGAGAAAATAAATTAAAATGTTTAACTTTTTAAATTTAGTAAAATTGTATGCATTTTAATCTTCATGACATGAAACCTTGTAAAACGCCGTTAATTTAATTTGTGAACCGAACAGGATGTTGCCAGTTGGCCGAATCAAAGGGAACAGGAAGTAACAGACGAAGCATGCCAAGTTTTTTAATTTTTATGCTACTGTTGACATCAGCAAAGTGTTCCGATTCAATGACGTGTAACTATGAAATAGTACCTTATTGTATCTTCCTCATTTATATATATATATATATGTATGTATATAGTTATATTGATGCCCCATCGAATGTGTGATAGGTATCTTGGCACTTGGGAGGGTCCGTGAGCAAGGATCAGGTGCGCCGCGCATCAGCGAAACTTAGTGTGTCGTTGAATCCGATACCAAATAAAAACTTTGAAATATTCTTCCTTTCTTCTGACATATTTAAGTCAATATTCAATAATATCTCAACACTAATATACAAGTTTGCTTTCGTCTATATTTTATTAAAAAAAGAGAGTAAAATAATCTAAACTAATTCAGTTGATTCTTTAACTAAAAATATGATAAATATATTTTTTATATAAGTATTATATGATTGAATTTTCTTTTAAAGCATTTACTATTTTTTAATTAAAAGTTAATAATAAATATTTAAAAAATCTAAGGTATATAAATCAAAACTTTCAACCGAAGTTGACAGGTTCAACTTGTTATTATTATTTTTAGAGTGCAAAAGAATGAATCAAAAACAAAAGAAAAAAGCACTACGGCCTAACGAATATCGTGGCAGTGAAATCTGCTAGCAATGACAATGATAATTCTGCGGGATGCTCCTTCCAGATGCTTAGGCTAACAGTACCATGGGCACTCATTTTAGCAAGAGCGTCAGTGCAACTATTGGCTTCTCTGAGCACACGTCTAAGCTTACAATAAGGCTTATAAGAGAACAAATAATATCTTCAATGATAACACCAAACATATATGTGGATAAGTCTCAATTCTTAATCAATTGCACATCTTTGAGCTAATTCGTTTCATATTCAAAGTTATCCACTCCCATGTCAAAAGCAATCTTGAGACCTTGAAAAATATTCGTAAGCTCCACATGCATATTAGTGAAAAACCCCAAACTCCCAGAGAAACCAATAATCCATCTACTAGACTCAGTGGCGTATCCAGGACTATTTAGTAAGAGGGACAAAATTTTCATTCACTTTTTTAAATCTGATGACAATTTTTCTAAATTAATTTTAATTTGTTATTAATTTAATGATAATTTCTTTTTAAAAAATATTTTCATTACAAAAAAACTTTCTTTTTCTAAATCATAATTGCATAATCAATCAACCAATTTGACAGAATTAGACCTATGTACAAAAATTCTAAATTTCAAGTTTTTATAAAAAGGTCCTTAATAATGAAATGAGAAATTAACCATCATCAAGCGAAAATTTCAAAAAATTGACTTTACAAATATGTTACTCATAATGCTAATTGTATAATCAATCAGCCAATTTGATAGAATTGGATCTATGTACAAAAATTCTAAATTTCAAACTTTTACAAAGAGATCCCTAACAATGAAATGAGAAATTAACCATCATCAAGAAAAACTTTCATGAAATTAACTTCATAAATATGTTACTCATGATCCTAATTACATAATCAATCAACTAATTTGATATAATTAGACTTATATACAAAAATCTCAAATTTTAAGCTTTTACACATAGGTCATTAACAATGAAATGATAAATTAACCATTATAAAAAAAAATTTTCATAACTCTAAGGAGTGGAAGTCTCGTGACTGTGAATAGAAAGGAACTGAGTCACTAAATAAATTTTTAAAAAATATTAAAAGGGTTCAAAAAAAAAGGAAGGAAAAAAGTGAAAAAAAATAATTTTTATATAAAATTTATAAATTTCAAGAAGTGCAACTGCATCCCTCGTTTGCATATGGCCCCGCCACTTACTAGACTCATCACAGATGAGACTTCCAAAACCAAAATGGTTCGAACTTCCAAGCAAACTGCCATATGTATTAATCTTCAGAATACATTGATTTGGCTTTGTCCACTTGATAAGTTTGTGCTTATAGTTGAGCATATTCAAATTGTTAGCGAAGGTTCTGATACACGCCCCTCTAAGGTAAGAGATAAACTTGTAAACATAAAAAAACATTCCAGTTACAATCTCCAAAAATGAAATTATTTTTTGTCCCTCCAGCACCACTAGAGAATGCAAATGAAAGCAATGTTAAGAGTTGTTTCTCCTCCACGCTACTCTGGTTGTAGAAAAAGACTAAATCTAATCCCAAATATTTTTTAGAAAAAGGACTCCGGTTGCGAAATGAAGCCCCGTTTGTGCTATATCTCATAAGAATAAGGGCAATTTCTAAGGCAATGTTAAAAAAAAAAAATTCCTCTTCCATGCCACAACGCACGATAATAACTATTCAACCCAAGGCCTCTCTTGGTCCATACGCTTCAAAAAAAAAAGATAATTAAATTAAGTAATGGTTAAGAAGGATAAATATTTCATCGCCTTCGATATATGTCTTTAGCGAGAAAAAAAAAATGTTAAAATGCACATAATTGCTTTTTATTTAGAATATTATGTAATTTATTATCCAATTTTAGTTGAAGCTAATAACATAATTTAAATTTTTTTAATTTTCTGTAATATATTTTCTGTTTAATATTTTTTTGTACAACTTATTTATGTAGACCAAATAAGATTAAAATAATAAAAAATATATCAAAATTGTTATTTGAAGGGGCTTTTTTATATAATAAAAGTAGAAGAAACTTGCAAATAAAGCCATTCTTAAAATGACATGTTAGATGAAATTTCATTGATTTAGCCTTTTCAAACTGTGTAAATTTTTATTTTAAAAAAACTGTGTAAATTTTAAATATTGTTCAGCATAACCTTTTATTAATTATTATTGTGTTTACAAAAATTGAAAAATGTCAAAATAAAAAAAACACATCATTTTAAGAGAGGAACAATGTTAAAAAAAAAGATAAAATGTTAGTATTTATCACTTAAAATTATATAACATTAATTTTTTTAAAATTTTTTATTCTGTATTTATTAATTTTTCATTTAAAACATTTAAAATATTTATTTAATTTTTTTAAAATTTTTTATTCTGTATTTATTAATTTTTCATTTAAAACATTTAAAATATTTATTCACGTATATCAGATACCAAATCAACAAAAAAAAAAGTAAAAAGATACTATTTACCCCTAAAGTTTACCGCGGTTTTTATTTATTTCTCTTAAATTCTTGCTTGCCTGATTATGCTCTTGACGTTTCAATTTTTATCATATATATCTTAAAATGATAAAAATACCCTTCATCCACCTCTTTTTTTTGTTCGCTTTCCTCACTCAAACACAGACCCCACTAGAAATGACGCTAAAACCCTCGTCGAAGAAGCAGAAAACATCATATCTCAGTATCATTCATTCTCTTTCCTCCACCATCGCGTTCCTTTTCCCTTCAACTTTCTTTCCCCAATTCTTTCTCTCTAGTTCACTCTCTCTCTCTCTCAAAGTCAAAAATTTTTTTTGCTTGAAACCTCACTGAAGAGACATAGAGAGAGCGTAAACCAAAGAAAAAGAGGGGAGAAAGAATGTTGGAGGGAAGAGAGACGCGATGGTAGAAGAAAGAAAGTGAATGGTGGTAAGATATGATGTTTTCTACTTTTCCGACAAGAATTTCGACGTCTTTTTCTACGAGGATATGTGTTTGAGTGAGGAAAGAGAAAAAAAGAGAGAGATGATGTGTATTTTTATCATTTTAGAATATATATGATAAAAATTGAAACGTTAGGAACATAATCGGACAAAAAAGAATCTCAAAAGCATAAATAAAAATCAAGATAAATATTAAGAGCATATAATACCCTTTTGCCAAAAAACAAATGCATCTATCTTATCAAATTAAGAGGCCTCTTATTGAAAAAATGTGATATAATATATGTGTGTGTATATAAATAAACTGTGTTAAATTTTTAGATCATATTATTTTCAAAGATGCTAGTAATTAAGAGTTAAAAAAAATTTAACGTAAAGGGATATAAGTATAATACATAACTTCATTAATTTAATGAGATTTTTCACATAGTTGAGATAAAAGAAAATATAAAACTATGAAAAACTTGCCGCCTAAGAAGTCAATGGCACAAGACCCACCGTAACAGCGCTTACCTGTACACCGCAACACAGGAAAGAATAGCCCAGCAAGTGAGGGTGGTGCGTACATCATTCACTGGACGAAGGCGAGAAACAGACACCAGAGATGCGCAGCTGGTCCTATGTGTAAGGCAGGGACTTTCTGACCTCTCCTCCTTTTATCTTCATCCGTATCCTTCTTCTCTGCCATCTTCTTCTCTTCCATTCTCCACACGATCATCTCTCTCTCTCTCTCTCTCTCCCCCCCCCATATGGCGCTTCACTCAGCGTCTTCCATTTCTCAACTTCACTTCACCAATGTGCGCTCGGAGCTTGTTCCGTCCATTTTTGCCTCCGGCTCTGGTAATTTACTCGTCGACTTCACGGGTTTGTGCTGCAAATCCAAGCGAGGCAGACGCAAATTGGGAGCATTTGGCTTTCGCAAAGGTTTTCGGCATTACGTGACCAAGGACTCCTCCTCAGTCAAATCTGTTCTTGAACTTGAGCGTTGCAATCAGGGAAACGGTCCTGCCACCTCTTCGGATTCAAAGCCACAGGTCTGGATTATGTTGATCGTTTTGTAGTTTGCGGTTTATATATTCGTTAGAGTAGTTCTAACTTCTAATTTCTGGAGTTGAAGTGAAGTTTGTTTTCTTGGTATTGGAGAACTGTGTCTGGGTTTAATACTCGCCGCTAGTGAGCGGATACTTTTTTTTTTTTTTTGGTTATGAAACATCTATTCCGGCTACGAAGTTTGTCATTGCGTCAAATACACCAGTATTGAAAAATCTGATTAAAAATCTCCCTCTAAAGCATTTCTGTGTTATTCTCGTGTTAAAATGTTTCATGAAAAAGCCCTTGATTGGAAGACAGAAGAAAGTGCCATCCGTGTGCCCTATGTTGAGGTCGATCATGCCATTATTTTAACTATTCAGCTATAATTATGGTAGATACTGCCTTTTTACAAAAATACGTACATACTATATATTTCTTAATTTTCCAGACTCTAAATTGCTAAACATATTGATGCTTCAGAAGTACCATGAGAATTGTAACAATAAAAATGTTTATCTTAGATTTTCTAATTACCTTCTTGTGCTAAAACTATCTCATGCTAAAGCAAACTTTGGTACTATGTATTACAAGATATTCTTTCTTGGAATTACCTTTTACGGATCTCTAGTTTTCCTGATCATTTGGTATATGGATTCTTTATGCCAAATAATGCTTTTTGAATTGATGGCCAACCACCAAATATAAGTAAACAAAATTTTTACATGCTTGAATCTCTCAGAAATTTCTTAAGTTCATCATGAAGTTGTGGAAAAAAAAAAATGAAGCCTGTAGGACACTAAAGTAATGTATCCAATAATGGCAGTGAAGGGGCGTCACACAAAGGGTAGAAGTCCCCGGGGCCATATATAGGTTAATATTAGTTGACTTGTGGTGGTGAAAGCAATGATCCAAGAAGCGATTGGGACCCAAATGCCACATGCTTAGACAATTTTGCCAATGCTGTTCTTGTATCTTGAACTAGAGAAGATTATCTCATCCTCCTTTGGATTTAGTTGAAATTAGACATAGCTTACCTCTATCTTCAAAATTTATAGAAACCATCTTAGCATTTGTAGAGGCACTACAACAGGACACATTTATTTGACACTTTTCTGTTTCAGAAATTATGACAGAGGCAGGGGATGTTGGACAAATGCAAAATAAAGTTCACTAAACGCCATAACTATTCATATTTTAACGGGTAAATTTTATCGGAAAACATCTTAGTGGTTCATAAACTCATCACTTAATGATAAGAAAAACTACAAAAATTTATTACTTGGACAATATCAGAATCAATCTGCCCATTGTGTCATAAATAATTATGACTGTTGACCAACTTATTTTTGCATTTGACTAAGGGGGCCTTTTTTTTTTTTTTTTAAGATTAAGATGTCAGAATCTGAATATTAAGATATTGTCTTTAAATTTGAATACTGAATAATTAAGACTGATTTTTTTTTTTGACATTTGAATATATAGAAATTGTTTATTAGTAAAAAATAATATTCAAATAAATTAATAAATAAACATATATTATGAAAAAAATGATGAAATCAAAATTAAAAAAATAGAATTATATATTGAGTGAAAAAATTTAAAACTTAACAAATAAGCAATGATTGTTAGTCTAGATAATGGAATATTTAACCAAAAGGTTATTTTGCATGGATTGTAAAGTTTGAGGAGATTATTTATTAAGTTTTATAGTTTAGAGGGATAAAGTGCACATAAGATAAAGTTTATGGGGGTACAGTACATTTTTGCTTAAAATGAATGATATATCTTAATGGTATTATGACTTGTCACAAGATTTGATTTATTAAAATGTATTCAGACCTATCAAGTACTTAAAAATATAAAAAAACAAACACACTTAATGATCTAAAGTCTGAATGAATTAGATTCAAACATTTATTAAGTGCAAACAAATAAAGTCTAAGACTTGATGTTTTTGTTTCTGTAAGATGTCGAGAGAAGTTTCTGTAGGTTTTAGAAACAAAGGGGAGTTGCAAGAGGTTTTAGCCAAATCTAGGTGAGGTTAAAGTATTTTTCTCTTAATTCTAATTATCTAAGATAACTTTATTGCTTTCCCTTGCTCCATGGGTTTACTTCATTTTTATTTCTGGCTGCAATGATTAAAAAACTGGCTGTTGACACTATTTTCTAAATTCAATTTTCATTTTCGTTGTATTTGTGATAATTCAATAACCATGATAATAAATATGTAGATTGGTAATATACAGATAGGAAATGAAAACTGGAAAATTGTGCTTTTGACTGCTTTCTTTTTTGTCTTCTCTTTTGTTTAAACAATTGGCAAAGATACAACCAGAGGAGACTCATTCCGTTGAAATGTGAATTCATCTAACTGCTTCATGTGCTTAATCACTTCTGAAAAATATTGTCTGTATTGGCAATAAATTTTAAATCGTTCCTTTCCTTTATCACTTGATACTTATTGCTGCATTTTGCATTGCTGTCATATCATTTTGAAAATTTATTGCTCTATGTTGGATCCTCAACTTGTCATGTTTGTGGCATTTAAATAATACAAATGGTATGTCGAATGATCTTGATTGATTGTTGCACAGGTTGCAAACTTGGAGGACATAATATCAGAAAGAGGAGCTTGTGGTGTTGGATTCATTGCCAATTTGGATAATAAAGCATCACATGAAATTGTCAAGGATGCTCTTACTGCTCTTGGCTGTATGGAACATCGTGGTGGATGTGGAGCAGATAATGACTCAGGTGATGGTTCAGGGCTGATGACTTCTATTCCATGGGATCTATTTGACAATTGGGCCAACAAGCAAGGGATTGCTTCCTTCGATAAGTTGCACACTGGCGTTGGAATGGTTTTTCTACCCAAAGATGAGGGAATTCTGAAAGAGGCCAAGAAAGGTAATAGTGTTTTCATTTTGAAGAGCTTGGTTCAACTGTGCTTCCATATTGTCCTTATCCTTTCAAAGTTTTATTGAGACCACCATGCCTTTGTGTGCATAAATTTTGAATCAATAATTTTTGACATGTTAAAGATTCCAGAGATCATAGTCTTTGTAGACCTTATAAAAGAAGAGTTAATAGATAAAACATCGTGGAAAAAGAACAAAAGAAAGGCTTCCATGATTGTTACCCTATAATTTATTAGAACCTATGTTGCTGCTATAGATGGTTGTGGAGTACCTGATTTGTCAGGTCATAAAGTTTCTGGTTTATTTCTGTATAGTAGGTGATACCTCTGTACTTCATTGTGTTCAAATTTGTTATCTATAATAGAATATGATAAACCTTTAGGAGAGCCATAACCTAGAAACTAGCTCAAGAAGTTGGATTGCCCGAGTCCACATGCACCCTGCATCAAAATTCCAAACTTCCGATGTAGGAATTAAGTCTTATACCTTGCAATTGGATCATAACATTCCACCATTCTCTGCAGCCCTGGTGCCCATGCATGCTGTCTTTATATTAGCTTTCTAGCCACTGCTGAGCATTGCAATACTGGCATTATTACTTGCTATGATTGCAACTGGGAGGTAGTGGAACTCATGAGGTTGGCGAGGCCAAGGTCTGTATAAGCCCCACAGTTGAATTCTATTTTTCTAATATGGGATTGAAGTCTCATACCTTGTAATTGGATCATAACATTATCTTTTAGGTTTCCTTGTCAATTGATTTATTGAGAGATCAGAGAGCTCTTTTGAGCTAGTGTTTTCTTCTTGTCTCCTTTGTCTTGTTAGTGTTTGTTGTTTTAGAAGGGTTTCTTATCCTTATTAAATTAGTCTTCCATTAAAAAAGGGTCACATGATATCCTTAATAAATATTCAATGTGCTTCACAAATCATTTGACTTTGATTGATGGCATGCATTCTCTTAAAAGTATCTAAGTCAATTTCACATGTTCTATAATGGAAGTTTGTATTCTGACTTGTTATTTTAATTTCTTCTGTAGTTATTGTAAATATTTTTAGACAAGAAGGTCTTGAGGTGCTTGGGTGGAGGCCTGTCCCTGTAAATACTTCTGTAGTAGGCTATTATGCAAAGGAGACCATGCCAAACATACAGCAGATTTTTGTTAAGGTCATTAAAGAAGAGAATGTTGATGACATTGAACGTGAACTGTACATCTGCCGGAAATTGATTGAAAAAGCAGCAAGCTCTGAAAGTTGGGGGAATGAGCTCTATTTTTGTTCTTTGTCCAATCAAACTATAGTTTACAAAGGAATGCTTCGGTCAGAAGTTCTTGGATTATTTTATTCTGACTTTCAGAATGATCTTTTTAAGTCTCCCTTTGCCATTTATCATCGAAGGTATAGCACGAATACTAGTCCCAGATGGCCTCTTGCACAGCCAATGAGGCTTCTTGGTCATAATGGAGAGATCAACACCATACAGGTTGAGTTTTTCATTGCCTTAGGAATTTTTCCTTCTAAAGTTTATTCTGGATTAAATCATGAAAATGCAACATGACTTTGCAGGGTAACTTAAATTGGATGCAATCTCGAGAGACATCATTGAAATATCCTGTATGGCGTGGTCGGGAAAATGAAATTCGTCCATTTGGAAATCCAAAGGCATCGGACTCGGCAAATCTTGACAGTGCTGCAGAAGTATGTCATTAACTCCATGTTACTTTTAAACAATTTATTACCTCCTGCTAGATGAGGATTTTGATGATGATAATTCAGGGGAAATAAATTGTTGAACTGAAAAGTTGAAACCTGAAAGCAAAAAAGTGGCCTATTTAAATATAGTCCCTCTAGAAGGAACAGTAGAGTGTCTCATCATTTTTTAACCCTACTCTCTCCCTTTTTAACTGTTGTGTCTTTTCTTTTAAATACTTTTTTTTTTTCTCTCATCAGCACTGCTTTTCTTGTTTCTTTTTCTAAGATCATTTCTTTTTTCTTTTTCTGTTTTTTGTGAGTGAAGTTTTCTAAACTTAGTAGTACTGTGTTGATAGTCATACATACATACATACATATACAACAACAACAACAATAAAGCCTTATCCCACTAGGTAGGGTTGGCTACATGGATCGCACGACGTCATTGAGCTCTATCAATGATCAAATCTTTAGGTATTTTATTTACTAGAAGATCCCGTTTAATAACTTCTCTAAGTGTCCTTCTTGGTCTTCCTCGACTTTTTTTCGCAGGGCTCCAAACCATCTTCTCAACTCTTCTTACTGGTGCTTCCAATGGTCTTCTTTGAACATGCCCAAATCACCTTAAACGGTTTTTAACTATTTTTTTCTCAATAGGTGCCACTCCAACCCTATCTCTTATACGATCATTACGGATCATATCTCTTCTTGTATGACCACACATTCCAAGCAACATCCTCATCTCCGCTACTCCAATTTTATGTTCTTGTTGTCCATTTATTGCCTAACATTCACTCCCATATAACATCGCTGGTCTTATAGCAATACGATAAAACTTTTCTTTGAGCTTATCAGGTACTTTCCAATCACAAAGAACTCTTGATGCCATTCTCCACTTCAACCACCCAGCTTGTATCCTATGTGCCATATCTCCAGTAATATCGCCGTCATCTTGTAAAATTGATCCCAGATACCTAAACTTTGACACTTGTGATACAACCTGATCTCCAATTTTAACTTTCGACTTGTATCTAGCTTGTCGCTTGTTAAACTTACAATGCATATATTCTGTCTTACTCCTACTTAGACGAAAACCCTTCAATTCCAAAGTAGCTCTCCATAACTCAAGTTTAAAATTTATCTTTTCCCTTGACTCTGCTATGAGAACAACATCATCGGCAAAAAGCATGCAATTAGGAATTTCTTCTTGGATGTGCTTCGTGAGAATATCTGAAACCAAGTCAAACAAATAAGGGCTCAAAGATGATCTCTGATGAAGGCCAATCTTAATAGGGAAGTCTCTAGTCTCCCCTCTATACGTTCTCACACTAGTTGTAGCCCCCTCATACATATCTTTTATAGCTCTAATATACGCAACCTGTACACCTTTCTGTTCCAAAGCTTTTCACAGCACCTCTCTTGGTACTCGATCATAAGCTTTTTCCAAATCAATAAATGCTATATGCAAGTCTTTTTGTTTACTCCGATACCTTTCCATCAACCCTCTTAGAAGATAAATAGCTTCCATAGTAGACTGACCTGGCATGAATCCAAATTGATTTTCAGAAATACTCGTCTTTATTCTAATCCTATGTTCAATCACTTTTTCCCATAATTTTAGAGTGTGACTCATAAGTTTAATTCCTCGTTAGTTTGCGCAGTTTTGGATGTCTCCTTTGGTTTTGTATATAGGCACTAAAGTGTTTTTTCTCCATTTTTCAAGCATTTTCTTGGACCTTAAAATCTCATTAAAAAGCTTAGTTAGCTAGATAGTACCCTCCTCTCCTAAACATTTCCAAACTTCAATAGGAATACCACCAGGACCAACGGCTTTACCATTATCCATTCTTCTAAGAGCTTCCTTGACCTCATCAACCTTAATCTTGCGATAATATGTCAATTTTTGTTCTCTCTTCAAGGGTGTTAAATCTTCCATATCACAAGTCGACCCTGCTCCGTCATTAAAAAGCTTGTAAAAGTAACCCTGCCATCTATTTTTAATATCTCTATCTATAATCAAAATTTTTCCTTCTTCATCCTTAACACATCTTACTTGATCCAAATCTCCAAATTTCCTCTCTCTAGTCTTTGCAAGCTTGTAAATTTTTTGTTCCCCCTTTTTCGTTCCTAAGTTCTTGTAAAACTCTTCAAACGCTTTAGATCGTGCTTCACTTATTGCTGTTTTAGTCTCCTTCCCAAGTTTTCGAGTTATTGCACAGATGGATAACTTTAAAGAATTCTCTTTTAAATTTGATCTTTTCTTGAACGGTCTCATTTCACCACCAAGATTCCTTATCTCTTTGTCTAAAACTTTTTGATTATCCTAAAAGTGTTTTAGCTACCAATCTAACCCTCTTAGCCATCTCCTCCCACATGATGTTAGCATTTTCTCGTAACTCCCAAGACTCTTTCTCCAACAGTCTTTTCTTGAAAGTCTGTTGATTCTCCCCCTTTAGCTGCCACCACTTGATCCTAGGGTTCATCACCTGTCGATACTTTTGTTTCCGACCCTTAATAATCACGTCAAGGACCAAAATCCTATGTTGAGTTGCCATGGGTTCCCTAGGAATAACTTTACAATTTTGACAGATTTTTCTATTTGGATTCCTTACCAAAAAGAAGTCAATATGTGACCTAGAAGCTCCACTCTTGTATGTGATTAAATGCTCCTCTCGCTTCTTGAAGCAGGTGTTGACAACCTTGAAATTATATGTCATTGAGAAATCAAGTATAGACTGTCCTTCCTCGTTAAGCTCCCCAAAACCAAAGCCACCATGAACCCTCTCATACTGTCCTACTTCTTTCTCAACGTGGCCATTAATTCCCCCCCCCCCCCCCCCCCCCCGGGATGAAAATCTTCTCTTCTAAAGATATGCTTTTGACCAATCCCTCCAAATCTTCCCAGAACTTTTCCTTAAGATATGCATCCGTCCCTATTTGGGGTGCATAGGGACTTATGATATGGATAATATCTCTTACATATATGTGTATATATATATATTATAATCTAAATAATCTCCTTTGGCTTAGTTATTAATAAGAAGTGGTCGTACTCCGGAGGAAGCATTGATGATTCTTGTTCCAGAGGCTTACAAAAATCATCCAACTCTGATGATCAAATATCCCGAGGTAATTTATTTACTGATACCTTTGTAAAAGAATTTTCCATCTTTCTTACTCTTGTACTAAGCTTTTACATTGTTAGTTATTGCTGTCATATATCATATTGCATAGTACAGCTTGAGGGCTCACCTCTATCTGGCTTACTCATGAGTCATAATATTTTGCATGGCACAACTGTAACTCAGATATACCGTGTTTCATCTGATATATGGACTTTGTTGTACCTCTGTCTCCTTGTTGTCTTTTGCACCTGCTTTGCTATGTGGTCTTTTGCTTTTACATATCAAAATGGCATGGTTGAAACAATTTAAAACTAGGGAGATGGGTTTGTTTTTGGGGGTTTAACATATCATGTGTTAAAATGGTGGCACTGTCATTTTTACTTGCGTAAGCTTGCTTCTTTTGCTTTAGTTGGACTGGGGAATTAAAGTGGATGGGCTTATGGTCTGAAAGTTGTAACTTTTTTTTCCCCTTATTTTTCCATTTTTTTTTGTGCAAAGTATTTTGAAGAGAGAGAGAGAGAGTGAGTGCGAGAGAGTGATGGAACGTTGGTGTGTAACTTAAAATGCTTATGGTTAAAACATCACTTTTGACTTCTAGGACCTCTGTGTCAGATATTTTTATTCCTTAGTTGTCTTTAGTTCTTAATTGTATCTTCCATTTAAATTTTGACAGTGTCATGAGTTTGTATTTTTGTTCCCTTGAAAAGCATAACATAATCTGTTGATTTTAGTAAATACTGAATGGAAAATGCTATAAAAAAAGTCAAATAATAATGGGTGTAGCAATAGGAAAGTGATTAAAGCAAACTTTCCCCTACCACTATAAGGTTGAGTAGGCATTTTACTCTTTAAATGCTCAGTGATTACATGAGTTGCCTATCTATAGTGGATATGAAACCACACTGTTGGTACTCCTTGAAGCTTGCTATGCTCAACGAAAAACCTATTGCCTTTTACTGTGAACTTATATTAATGCTCTGGGCCATAATTTTCATTATCCAAATGGAAGTAACTGTAACCTATTGAAGTAACTGTAACTTCTATCAATGCTCTGAGCCATACTTTTGCTTTCTAGGTGGTTGACTTCTATGACTACTACAAGGGTCAAATGGAGGCATGGGATGGACCAGCCCTGCTTTTATTCAGGTAACAATTCTAAAGAATTGTAAAGGAATATAATTGTCCTGTACTAATTCATTGTGTTGCTGCCAATATTGAGTGGAAATTGATTGTATGGAAGCTAATTATTTTTTAGATGATCCCAATCTGTGTGCGCCTGCGGTTTTGTTTACTGTTTTTTTTTTTTTGGGGCGGGGGGGTGTTAATTTACCTGTTCAAGGGCTCCAAGAACAAAATGAAAGTTTTAGTTTTGTAGACATTCCCTTGGCATTTCTTTTCCTAGTTACAAAGGAGGCCTTGAGCCTTGGGAGCTTAGAGGGAGGCAGGGATTGAATGCAAGCGCATTAGCTTCCCTTTGTGCTTAAGTTCAGGGTAGGTGCCACTTGAGCTAAGCTAAGGTTCTTGGGAATCCTTGGTTAAATTTTGCTTTAAGATAAATTACATCCTTTTCTTGGTCAACTAATTGCTCTTGGTATCTACTGTATCTCAATTTCTGGAGGAAGTATAATTAAAGTTAATAACTCATTGGTAAAATGGAACCTTGAGGGGTATATTAAGGAAACACAATATATGAAGTCTAGGATATTAATTTGGGATGAAAATCCTTTTGCTTTCTGCAAATTTTTACTCTTCTAGCTAGTGTTGTTATAGAACACATTTTCCTTTTCAAAAAGTTCTCCAATGTTTAATAAGAATATGTATATTTATCTTTTATCTTGTCTTCAAAATTTTGGCTTGTTTCCCCTGATTGTTACTAAATTCGATTTCTGTGACACAGTGATGGAAAAACTGTTGGTGCATGCCTTGATCGTAATGGACTACGGCCTGCTAGGTATTGGCGAACATCAGACAATATTGTCTATGTTGCCTCTGAGGTGAATTCCCTTCTTTCATTCTGGGATTTAATATATGATCAATTTAATAATTGACCGTGGCTTGTTGGGTCTCTCTTGTGTCTCTAGTGGACCTTCAAATGGATTGGAAGGCTCTCGTGTTACGGAGTCTAAGTTCCCCCACCAAAAAAAATTTTTTTTTTTGTTTGAGGAGGATCTCTTGTCCTCTGCTTCTATTTTTTGTTTTCTCTCATCTCATTAATAAATTCTTTCTTTCTTTGAAAAAAAGAAAAGAATTCTACTGATCAGATGACAGTTCTATTTCATTTTCTCATTATAGAATGCATAGTAGACCGGATTCAGACTTTGAATAGCCCAAGATCTGGCAAACACATTTTGCTGGGTCATCTATCATCTCAGCATCTTTGTTATTATAGGTTCATGAAAGACTTTCAAGGCTCTTTATTAGCTTTTAATTAGAATATAGAGATTGGAGGGCTTTGTGGGACTAACCTTGTTTTTGGACTTTTCGGTTTAGTTTTGTTTTTCTAGGAGGATATCTTATCCTCCTTTTTCCCTTTGTTTCCTCTTTTTTTTTGTAACCCTCTCTCTTTCTTAATAATATTTCTTTTTTGATTAAAAAAAAATGAATATATCTAGTTTCTTTTACTTTGTTAATGGCAGAGACTTTGGTTAATTGATATAAACACATACTCAGCTGATGGTATATTAGATGTTATTTTTATTTTGTTCTTTTGGCATCTTCTGCAGTCTTAGACACATTTTGTATTATATTTGGGTCATGCTCTCCCTTCTTGATGTTTTTAGGGTAGACTTGAAAAGAAAAACACAACTGTCCTTTGCAACCCATTGAATGGCTGACACTGACAATCTATTTAGTCAATGTTCTGCAGAGGACAGTTGGGTTCTTCTAAAGTCTATTATTGTGTTACTAGACTTGTCTTTAAATGTTCTTTAGTTTCTCATTAAAAAGAACATGTAACTATTTGGTTTATTATAAAAAAAATTCTAATATTAGCATCTCTAGTACTTATTTGCAGTAATGGTTATAATGGATTTGAAGCCATTAATTCTGGTTCAACCAGTGCCTAAAGTTACATTGTCTTGTCTTTTTGTGTTACAGGTCGGTGTTGTGCCAGTTGATGAATCAAAGGTTATCATGAAAGGCCGATTAGGTCCAGGGATGATGATAACAGTTGATCTAGTTGGTGGCCAGGTTTGCACTGCAAAATTTTTTTTTTGTTTTTCTTGATTCATTTTCTATCAAAAAAAAAAATTTTAAGTTTTGTGCACCTTCTGTTAATAGTTACTTATTCCTACATATAATGATATTTACTGAGTAATAAGTTTGTCTACCTTACAGCATCCACTGGCTTTATCAGTGATGCAGAAAACACCATGTTGAAATCCTATTATCATATTTTCCTTAAATATAAAAGTATTATGATTTGAGAGGAAGAAGTAAGTTCAAAGAAATAAAAGAAGTCTATCTAGGCTCAATTTTTTCTCTCTTAAGTCATTTAGTTTTGGAGAATACTAACATCCTGCAATGATCAGCTTGATCATACCAGTAACCTATTATAATTGTCAGTTGACATTTTATCAAATATCAGTACTACAAATTATTATATTAAGCATTTGTTTTTTTCTTTTTTATTTTTATTTTGGTGCTTGATTTGTATAGGAATAAGAAGTTGAGTCCTTAACTCCTTATGGAAATAAACTTCTTCAAACTGAAAACTGAGTTGAATTATAACACTTCTATATGATTGCTTAATAAAAGCACTTGTATCACCCATTCCTGTCTATAGTTTATATCTCTAAATGTCTGATCACCAAAGCCTGGGTGTTTATACTGTATATTTTCTTTTTTCTAATCATTTACCTCTAATTTTCTAATCAATGCTTTGTCAAAAGCTGTAGTGTTTGCTGCCTCAAGAAGTTGTTTAATTATCAAACATTTTGTATGGCAGGTGTTTGAGAATACAGAGGTTAAAAAACGAGTAGCCTTATCAAATCCATATGGGAAGTGGGTCAAGGAGAACTTGCGGTCTTTAAAGCCAGTAAACTTCCTTTCAGCAGCAGTCATGGATGGTGATGCAATACTAAGACACCAACAGTGAGAATTTTATGTAGCTTCATTTTGAGTTTTATACCTGATAAAATAATGTGTTCTTGGGTGTTGCCGTTATAAATCTTATATAAACACATCACTAGGCCTTTGGTTGTCAGCTTCTTGTTAAAATATAATCTATTTGGTTCTCTTTGACTTGGTTTTTCTGTGTATTATAAATAGTGACATTTGACATAAAGTGTTGCCATCATAAACAATAAAAAGAAAAAAATTTTCCATAGGGAGCAGTAAAAGCATCTTGTGTAGTATCTTATCTCCCATTTTTCCAACTCTGGATTGAGGCTGGTTCCCAGTACCATGTCTGAACTATAACTAATGACCTTAGGTGAACTCAAAGTTGGCAAGATGGTGATGGTAAAATATTTTAGCTTTGGATTACTGCATACACCATCATATTTGGTGCTTACTATACCAATCTTTAATGAGACCAGGGCATTTGGGTACTCAAGTGAAGATGTCCAGATGGTAATTGAGACTATGGCTTCTCAAGGAAAGGAGCCCACATTTTGCATGGGAGATGATATTCCATTGGCAGCATTATCTCAGAAGCCTCATATGCTATTTGATTATTTCAAGCAACGATTTGCACAGGTAAACTAGAAGAACTTAATAGATACAACTCATCAAGGAGTTTTAGAATGCAATTTCCACCGTTGAATATGCTAATTGCAACTATCACAACATTGTAGTGAAAACTTGGTTCTGTGATTGCATTTTTCACTATATTACTGTTACATGCTTATCGTAATTTGTTTTCAATATCATGAGATACCTGAATGTTATTCACTGTATGCCATTACTCATCCTCTCTGCTTAACCCCCTCTCTGTGTTGTGTGTCTGTCTATAAATCTCTCTGGATTCATGCTTGTTGGATAGGCAGAGGTGTTGCGGAGCTCTATTAGTTCTCTTTTCTATCAGTCTTTCTCAACGATAGCCCTAGCTTGTGATGAGATCCAAACACCTAAATCCATGGGTTTTGGCTAGGGCTAAACCTAACCTGGTCAATGAAAAGCTGAAACCTTGGCTTTTGTTTTACTACTTACTATCATCTGCTGCTGATTTGAGACTCATGAAATATGATGCAATTGATAGTTTTGGTTTTATTGCAGAGCCTTATTTTAGAAAAAAAAAATGCTGGGAATCCCATAATCTTTTATTTCAATACTTATTTTATTAATTTTCTATGTAAAAAATCTGTATAGAATGCTCTACAATTTTCTTTTGTGCAACCATTTCAATGATATTTACTTGTACAAGTACAGGTCACAAATCCTGCTATTGACCCCCTTCGAGAAGGCTTGGTTATGTCTCTTGAAGTCAACATAGGGAAGCGACAGAATATATTGGAAGTTGGGCCAGAGAATGCTTCACAGGTACTTTTGCATACTTGTTTGTAATCATATTCTGTCAGTCTTTAGTGTTTCATGATTCCTGTGTTTTTCTTGCCCTTTTCTGTTCACAAGCTTATGTTTTTGTTTCGGAGCAGGTTATATTGTCTAGTCCTGTGTTGAATGAAGGGGATCTTGAGTCATTATTGAAAGATCCCCACTTAAAACCAAAAGTGTTACCAACGTTTTTTGACATAACTAAGGGTATTGATGGTTCCTTGGAGAATGCCTTGTACAACCTTTGTGAAGCTGCTGATGAAGCTGTCAGAAATGGTTCCCAGCTGCTTATTTTCTCAGACCGTTCAGATGCTCTGGTAAGTACCATCTTGGAGCATCTGTATTTCTGTGATGAAATACATTCTGTTTCATGGAAAATTATTTATGACATCTTGCTACTTTTCCTTTATATTATAGTTCTCAATGTTTGAAAGGATGAGAAAATAGATATTTTCAATAAATGATAGGAAGGTTTTATACCATGTTTTGGTTGGTTGTTTGAAAAAAAAAAAATTAAATGCGTATAACAAATTTGTCAAATGTCTGAACTGCCTGCCTTATTTGGTAAGCTAAAATGCCTACTAACTCGCCTCATGGGAAGTGGTCAAACTGGGAATTGGTCGCTAGCTTAGTTTGGTTTGATTTAGGCCTATCATTTTTGGTCAAAAAAAGTGGTGAATGTGACTTGAGTGGATGATTGGCAACTTATGGAGTGTTCATGCCATCCCCATTTGATGGGGAGAAAAGGCACTTTCAAAAGTTGAGAGTTTCGTTTCAAAGACTATCATCATCTGAAGTGCTAAAAGTAAGTTGAGCCAACGATACTTGGTGATTTTATTCATAAGAGAAACCCCTATTTATATACATCATATGCCTCTAGAAAAGGAAAGAAATTGAAAGCAAGCTAATCCCTATGATCTCTAAGATAATGCTAATCTATTCCCTATAATCGAGCATATTCTATACAAGAATATTTGCATAATCTTTCCTTATATACATAAATAAATCTTTCCTTATTTACAACACTAACCAGTAAGGCTTTTTTTTTTTGGGGGGGGGGTGTTTATGGGGCTTTGTACTAATATTTTCATTATTATACTATTTGACAGGAACAAAATAATTTTTGGAAAGCGGATATATTACATAGTATCATATTAATACTGTGATAGATAATTGATATCCAATTTCAAAACATTATGTTAATATTCAAGTAATGTAATAGTATATATATATTTTTTCTCACTATTACTTTCTTTGTCACTTTTTTCCTGACTTTATTTTATAATTTATTAGTTACTATGTTATTTTTTTTAAATTTTTATATAAAATATATTTTCAAATTCTGGTTTGACCATTGTGGGAGCACTGAACCATGAGCTACTTCCTTTATATTTTAGTGACCTGTCTGGCTTATATAACACTACCCGCTTTTGAGGCTTTGGGGATAATTGGGGAAATAAAGTACTTTGGAATTGTGCTCCTTTGGCTATGGTTTGGTGCATTTGGCCATTTTGTTGAGTGGGAAATACTGGAATTTTTTCTCAATGGTTTCATCCTTGGTAGGCTTGTTATAATAGCCTCAATGTGGGTTTCTGCTCATAGGTATTTTAAATGTGTTTCTATATCTACTCTGTTAATTGACTGGCTGCTCTTCTGACTAGATTGTTTTTCCTCTTTAATACTTTCTTTTCTTATTTGAAAAGACTCCTGATCCTCTTGTCTTTGCACTTTTTTCATTCAAAAAAATTTCCTTTTTCTTCTCTCTGTAATAAAACTTTTTTTTGTAGAAAGAAAAGTTTGGAGCTCTAATTGGCATTTCAATTACTATTTTTTTTTTAAAATATGGGTTGATGCATTACCTTATTTCCTTTTGTCTTAGGAACCAACTCATCCTGCAATCCCGATCCATCTAGCTGTTGGTGCTGTTCATCAGCATCTAATTCAGAATGGTCTGCGGATGTCAGCTTCGATTGTAGCAGATACTGCTCAATGCTTTAGCACTCATCAGTTTGCCTGTTTGATAGGATATGGTGCCAGGTTGTTTCTATGCCTTACCTTCTATACATGTTTTTTTAGTGTATTGTTACCATCTTATTTTAATACATCCTCCTTTTCCCTTTGTTTCCTCTTCTTCTCTTCTTTGTATCCCTCTCTCTTTCTTAATAATATTTCTTTTTCTATCAAAAAAAATTTTAATACCAGGGAAATTATATATTATAGTCATAATATATATATATATATATTATTTTTTTATACTAGTCTCTATGTTTCTGTTAAGCTTGGAATAAACAGAATATTTTTCTTTGTTTCATTGTTTATTTACCTGTCTGTAATGCCATTTTATTCATTATGCTATATCCCATTAAAAATATATAACTATTGGTTTTAAAGAGATCTGTAGACTGTAGCATTGTAAAAAGTTGTCAAGAAAGAAAAAGATTAAATGTGGAGGCAAATAGATTTTTTCCCCTTTCTCTTAGTGGACTACGTTATAAAATGGTGATCCTGTTTAGATTTTGGTTTTTGTGTTTTGGGGGGGGGGGGGGATTCTCATATAGGCCTAACCGGTTCTAAATTCTTGCTTTCCCCATTAAACAGCTGTTTTTTGATTTTGATGTGGAAACTAGACAGCACATATAGTTCTCAATTTACGTGACTCTATTGTCTTGCGCATGACAAGATATGTCTTTGTTGATCTCAGTGCTGTGTGTCCGTACCTGGCATTGGAGACATGCCGGCAATGGCGTTTGAGTAATAAAACTGTTAATTTGATGAGGAATGGAAAGATATCCACTGTATCAATTGAACAGGCACAGAAGAATTATTGCAAGGTTGGTGATTAGCATTTGATTGATATATACATTTCTCATTCCATGTGATACTTAAAACTTGTAATATATGTGTGTGTGTCTGCTGCGTCTGTGTCGGTGTGCGTCAGTTGTGTAATTATGGTGGTTTCATATTTGGCAAAGCTGCTTTTGCTGGATATTCTAAGGAAGACATGTTAATGCTGATATGATAAAAAAGGAATCTCATTCATTTTTTTTTTTATAGAAAAAGATATATTATTAAGAAAGAGAGAGGGAAACAAAGAAGAGAAGAAGAGGAAACAAAGGAAAAAAGAAGATAAAATATCCTCCTAGAAAAACAAAGCGGAAAACAAAACCAAAGTGAAAAGCCCAAAAATGAGGGGTAAATGTGGGTTTTCAGTAAGAGGCAAGGATACGTATTCAAGCAACAACAAACTAGAGAAGGTCAATGCATGGAGGAAAGGAAGTCATTTGGCTTGAGCACAAACCTATCACTTTTTTTTGGATTAAAAAAAAAAAAAGAAAAACCTATCACCTTTAATTTGATGTTCCTTTCTCAGATCTATTGTGGAATATGTTTGTGTTTCGACTCCTTTCTTTCTTTCTTTTTTTTTTTTTGGGGTTGGGGGGTGGAGAGGAGACTCGTATGGGGATTGTAATGAATCCCTGGTATTATAGAGATCTGAAAAGGGGAGCAAGGGAAGGCCAGGCTGTAGGGAATTTCTGACTAACTTGGACAGCAGGACAGGGCTGTAGATGTATCTAGAGGATGGGACATGTTGGCTATTGGTGAGAGTTTCTAGAAGGAGCTAAGTAGGGATGGTCATTAAAGGGAGGTTCTGAGTGAGGTGGAGGCATGGAAAAATCATTGAATGATTTGGGGGAACTAGCCTCTTGAAAGCTACTACCCTTTGTGCTTCCTTTTTGCTTTCTGTTTTCCTTTGCTATATTCCAATATATGCCTCTATCTTTGTGTTTTTACTGTTCTTCTGTGCTGTGAATTCTGCCCAAGTTGTTATACTCTGGAATTGAGGAATTGAGGAATTGATTCATCAGTTTACTAGTCTTTTGTTGTTGGGTTGCACCAGGTTGGGAGTCATTTTATTTTTTTGGCATGATTTAGTTCTTTTATGTTCATTTTGATTTGCCAAACTTGGGAGTTGTATGAATGTTCCTTGTCTTCTTTGTACACCTCCTTCTGTTGAATTCCTGCTTTTTTTTTTTTAAGATTTCTGTGATAAGTGATAACATAGTTCTTGTTTGGTCAATGATTTTTTTTGTCTGCATTCCAGGCTGTTAAAGCGGGTCTTCTTAAAATTCTTTCCAAAATGGGCATCTCATTGCTTTCAAGGTATATTTGTAGTTTGGTGATTAAGGGTTTCAGGTTTAGTTATAAAGAACCATAAATGCTAGAGCGCTGGTATCATCATCTTTTAATTATTCAGCAGTTTCTTACATGTTTGTGTAGTTTCTTTCTATTTTCTTTCCTTAATTATGTTATGTTTGACTAATTAACTTATCAGTTCCTTGTAAATAGTTACTGTGGCGCACAGATATTTGAAATATATGGATTAGGGAAGGAAGTTGTTGATCTTGCATTCAGAGGAAGTGTATCAAAGATTGGTGGATTAACTTTTGATGAGGTGAGGAAGAATGCAGAACTGAATCCCATAGAAAATTTGATTTCTAAGTTGTTGAATTTATTTTGCCTGCATTTTCAAAGGTGTCTCTTTGCCTTTACAAATTTGTAACGAAATAGGAAGAGCAGAAACAGAGAGAATGGCGGAACCAAACAGAACATATCGATTATTGAAAGACTTGATACCTGTCTTTGCATAAAATTGAACCCTTACCAGTAACACTTTTCATGACCTAGGAGAATCCTAAATCCTTATTATCTCTTAATAGGGTACATGTTAGTAACTCTTCTGTTAACCTGCGAGATTTTTCTGAATCCTTAATGCTTCTTAGCACTCTTCAGGAGTTGAAAGTTGCAAAATTTACAGCCTTTATTAGAAGCTAAACCCCCGTCGAATTAAAGAACACAACCATCTATTCAAGAACTTAAGTAACTAGCAGTCTTCCTTTTAACTCTTTGGTAAAGAAACAGCTACTAAAATTCTTTGACCTGGTCCCATGAGCAGCCCTCTTCACACTCATATCTTTCCTTCTTGGCCACACCTAACACAGCGAACAACCTCTAGAAACCTTTGATCTACTTCCTAGAGGTAGCCTCCTCATCATTCTGCCCACTAATATTTACCACGGGGGTTGCTTACTTGGGTATCAACTATACACAACTCCCTTACAATTCTGACCTCTTTAATTCCCAATTCTGACCTCACTTGGCGCCATTAGCTTTGACGGCAACTTCATTGATAGCAAAATCAACGAACCAATGCTGAAACACTTTCCTGTAATACCAAAATCATCAAATCAATGCTTAGTCAACCCTTGTATTTACTATATCATTTATTCTTTATTCATTGCTATGAAAGGAAACAAATCAGATTTAAAGTAATCATTCACATTTACTGCTCAGGTTTCCAGTGTGATGGGGATATAATTCATAAAAATTGGAGGTGGCAATTACAACCTATTTCCATTTACCCAACCCAACCAGCCCCAATTGCTCTAAACCCACATTCAAGCCACCCATTTTTGACCCAGGTCAAATATTGTTGGGCCAAATTTTTGACCCAGATTTTTTGGGTTTATGTGGGATAACACATGGGTGCCCACTTAACCCATTAACCCATTGCTCTGTTAACTTGTAAGATTGTCAAACTAATGCAAGACTCGCTAAATGTTTGTGACATTCTATGGAATTGGTTTTTGGATAATCTGTGTATACTAACTGAACCGTCAGTTTGTCACGTTTGTTTAGTTATTTGCACTGATATTAAAGGGGAAAAAATTGAGACTAATTAAAATAAAATGAGAATATGGAAGCAGTCAATTAAAATTTTTGGTGTTGTGTAGTTGTCATTACTCTTGGAACAGAGGAGGTGGGATATATAATAAATCAAAATGATACCACAAGAAATACAGTTTATAGCTCATAAACATTGAAAAAAGCGTAATGTAATTTAATTTGATCAAGTATACAGTGTAAAACATGCAATACTTGACTCCTTAGGTATATGTCAGATATATACCTCTGTAATTAAGAATATGCCTCCGTGATTATATGAAACAAAAATTAGTTAATTTAAAAAATTATGTCAATATCCGAGTAGTGAGTAACATAAGATTAAATTTTTTTTTTTTAATTTCCATACTTTTTTTATATATATTATGTTCATACATACGAGTTATTTATCATAAAAGTTTTCTATACTTAAATTCATTTAACTCATAATAAATCAACCAACTTGAGGACATCTAAATTCAAGGAGGAGATGTAATTTTTTTTGTTTTTATTATTTTATTATTAATTTTTTTAAAATAAAAATACTATTCAGTCATTAGAGACTTTTTACTCATAGTTGTTGAAACATATATATAATTGATGAGGTACTAAGAGGCGAAGAATACCAAATTAAAATTTTTCAGGGACTTAATCCTATTCCTCTAAATTTAAAAACCTCACACACTAACTCTGATTAAAAATAAATAAATTAAACAAATTAAGAATAGGAATGGGTTAATGTTTGGGTTGGGTTTGATGCTAAAAAATGCTTCATGGGTGAACCCCATAACCCATAAAGAAATTGTGATGGGGTCACAAATGGTTATTTGACCCTTTTTTGACCCAACTCAAATCCAACCCACCCCATCCATTTTACACTATCTTATCTATTCAAATGTATTAATTTATGTGCAGAATTTGAATGGGTGCATGTTCATGCGTATTGAATTTGCGTTATATTATATCACTTATGAATGAAACTTCCCTCTGACTTCCTATTGCAGCTGGCAAGGGAGACTTTGTCTTTCTGGGTGAAGGCATTCTCCGAAGATACAGCTAAAAGACTAGAAAATTTCGGATTTATACAGTTTAGACCTGGAGGTATCACTTCCACCTGGACATGTTAGGATACAAAGAATCCGTACTCCTTTCTTATATTTTTTTAGAAGACAAACAAAATGAGCCTTATTGTTTGTGTTCTACAATAAATGTGAAGATTTTGGAAATTGGTTGTTCTTTAAAGTAATGAATGGTTTGCCCTATGTTGTAACATGTAAATATTTCAAGATTCTATGAAGATTCAGTTAATGTTTTTTTTGGTACATCGATATTTCTGATGAACTTTATTTCATTTATGTAAAGGGGAATATCATGCAAATAACCCAGAGATGTCAAAGTTGCTCCACAAAGCTGTTCGTCAAAAAAGTAAAAGTGCCTTTTCAGTTTATCAGCAGCATTTGGCTAATCGACCTCTTAACGTGCGTGCTAAAGATCCTATGTTTATGACTTTGTTTTACTTTCTTTTTTAAAACTTGTTCATTTGGAAATAATTGACATTTTGCGGAGTCCATTGCAGGTTCTTCGTGATCTTCTTGAATTCAAAAGTGATCGTGCTCCAATACCCGTTGGAAAGGTTGAACCTGCTGCATCAATTGTACAACGGTTTTGTACTGGTGGTATGTCACTTGGAGCTATTTCAAGAGAAACTCACGAAGCAATTGCCATTGCAATGAACAGATTAGGTGGAAAATCGAATTCAGGGGAAGGTGGTGAGGTATACTAACTTTTTTCCCCTCCCAATAAGACAGGTTATATAAATATGCTCACAGTCAATTATAAACAAATCTTTTTATATCCTTATTTGTTTCCTTAACTAGCCAAAATGTGATGATATAATATTATCTAATGCATTCAGGATCCTATTCGCTGGAAACCACTTAAGGATGTTGTTGATGGTTACTCTCCAACTCTTCCGCATCTCAAAGGTCTTCAAAATGGTGATACTGCTACTAGTGCTATCAAGCAGGTTATTGCACTGGCGATTTGCTTTGAATTTCAGAACTTACAATTATATACCTGATACCTTCATTCACTCTGTTGATGCATGGCATGTAGTAAAGTGATGCTGTTTACTGCAGAATGGTGAAAAAACTGAGAAATAGACTAATTCAGCTGCATGTATTCTGTATTTTCTCTAATGTAACTATTAAATATGTTATAAGTGCTTAGAGCATAAAGTTTTGTAGAAATTATTTGTTGGATGGATACATTGAACAAATAATTATGGATAGTGTTAGGACTGATCTAAACTGATTTGTTTAGCCAATGCAATTTTGATTCGCAATTATTGCACTAGTGCCAACTTAGCAACAGTATGCTGCAACTATGCAGTGCAAGTTTAACATAGTAGTATATGAACAGAAATGAATCAGAATGAACTGATCCAATTGATTGGTTATCCAAATTATGTAGTATGAGACTCATGAACACCAAATATTAATTTTTTTCAGACCAGACGTTTCAAATAAATGAACTTTTTAAAAAAAATTTACAGGAAAGTATGAGGAAAAAAAAAAAAAAGATCTTCAAATAACCTGGGTAGCTGATAGAACTCTCGGTTAAAAGATATAGGGCAGGGCAGTTTAAATGAGAAGTGGACAGAGGAGTGACTCGGTTACATAACTACAAGGGGACACATGGAGGCTAACAAGATAACTACTAGAAGAAGTTGGTTAGGCTAGTAGAAATAAATAGATGAGGGGAAAAGGAGAGAGAGGCAGAATTTGGGTATTCATGTGGGAGGTTCTAGCCTCTTGAAGTGCTAGGAACACTTTCTTGTTTTCATAACTGTTTTAATCTCTGTTTGGATCTGATTTCTATTGTAAATCAAGGGAAATACTGGGTTCCTAACAGTAGAACACTTCTGTCCGAGCGTCTCAATCGAATTACAGAAGAAAGAAGTTTCCGTTCTTTTTGTTTCACTATAAGTTAAAAGAACATGGTGGGGCTGCCAACTGGTGAAGGCTTCCCCCACATGGGAATCTCTTTTAAAAGTTGTTTTTACTTCGTAAATTGCAATTGTAGGTCATATCATGCTTATTGCATAACTATATAGTGTGTTTTTCTGTTTATATGCTAGTACCTCTAACTGCTTAGAAAGGATTGAGGATTAAAATTGATAGACTACATTAGTGTTCATTCAGTGATAATATCTATTCAAAGAAGTTGTGCTGCTTAGTAGATTGTAATTGTAGGTCATCATAAATATTTCCTACCTGTATATGTGTATTTTGCTTTCTATATGCTTGTACCTCTATCTGCTTATAATTGATTGAGGATCAAAATTAATAGAATACATTAGTATTCATTCAGTAATAGACTCGAAATCTCCAACTGAGTCCTAATTTGAGGAGATAAGGAATAAGGTGGGAATTGTGGCAGTGGTATTGATCTGCTTCTTATAGCAACACCATCAGCCTTACAATCATTTACAGTACTTATGATGCATATACTGTAAGAATTACTTTTGAAAAAGTAGAATTTGTTGCATTATCTTCAGGTTGCTTCAGGAAGGTTTGGGGTCACCCCAACCTTCTTGGCAAATGCTGATCAATTAGAAATTAAAATTGCACAAGGTGCAAAGCCTGGCGAAGGTGGGCAATTGCCAGGGACAAAAGTTAGCATGTATATTGCAAGGTTGAGAAATTCTAAACCAGGGGTCCCTCTTATATCTCCTCCTCCTCATCATGACATCTATTCTATTGAGGATCTTGCTCAGTTGATCTTTGATCTTCATCAGGTGACTCTCTTGCATGCTGTATCTGGTCATTTCATTTAAATGAAATGCAGTTGTCTGAGGAAAGTTCTCCATGGTTCTCTGGTTGAACAGGTGAACCCAAAGGCCAAGGTCTCAGTAAAACTGGTGGCTGAAGCTGGAATTGGAACTGTTGCATCTGGGGTTGCAAAGGGTAATGCTGACATTATACAGGTGTCCACTGTGATCTTTCATACATATTTTTTTGTGCTGTATGAATAATTAAGGGTTTAGATATTTATTATCCATCTTGTGTTTAGCATGACTATCGTAATGCAATCAAGTTATACTGGAGGCTGGTATTCAAAATGTTGTAATCCTGTGAAGGGATTTTGATATTCTAGGCTGAAGTAGATTCTCTTCCCTTGCTTTTTATTTTTTTCCTCTCTTGAATGAAATCACTCTTTTCCTATCAAAAAGGATATGCAGAATCTTAATTTCTTTAAAGTACCTGTTAAACTTGAAACAACAGGACATTTGTTTGAAATTTGTGAATGTTACAGCTCTTTTGATTAGAGTAATTATATCTTGTGATTGCCTCACAGATTTCAGGGCATGATGGCGGAACAGGAGCTAGCCCTATAAGTTCTATCAAGCATGCTGGAGGTCCTTGGGAACTTGGGCTCACAGAAACTCACCAGGTTTTAATTTTAACTATGAAATTGTATTATTGCAATTTATTATTGTCATTATCTAAATGAAATTTTAGATGCTATTTATAACAATTTTACTTTCAGACACTCGTTGAAAATGGACTTCGAGAAAGGGTCATTCTTAGAGTTGATGGTGGCTTTAGAAGTGGAGTTGATGTGATGATGGCTGCAGCAATGGGCGCTGATGAGTATGGCTTTGGTTCAGTGGCAATGATTGCTACTGGATGTGTTATGGCCCGTATTTGCCACACCAATAATTGTCCAGTTGGTGTTGCCAGTCAGGTGTTTATAAGAGTCTTGTTTCATGCTGTATTGTGATGTATAATTTTCCTTTTCTTGGTAACTCCATGTGATGTTTGAATTCATTTTTCCAATTTTCGTACTGATTACGCTCCAGAGGGAAGAGTTACGAGCCCGCTTTCCTGGTGTACCTGGTGATCTTGTCAACTTCTTTTTGTATGTTGCTGAGGAGGTATCGTGCACCTTTCATTTACATCTTTCAGATTCATCTGGATGTTCCTTTTTTTGTTTTTTTTAATAATAATGTTCCTTATTTTGAATTTGGCCTTGTTGATGATATTTTATTATTTATCCCTGTAGTTTCGCCTAAGCAATGTTTTCCCAATCCTGTCCTGAGTAAATGTTGCTGCTGTTTTGGCAGGTAAGAGGCATATTGGCACAGCTGGGTTATGAGAAGTTAGATGATATAATTGGACGGACAGACTTACTGCAACCACGAGATATTTCTCTTGTCAAAACTCAGCACCTAGATTTGAGTTATATTCTCTCTGTATGTTTTTTTTTTTTGGGGGAATAAGCTCTTTCTTTTTTTCCCTTTGCCTTTCTGAGTTGGAAAAAATGCCTAATTCTCTAGCTTGTTTGTACTGAACTTTTCATTTTCAGAGTGTTGGGTTACCAAAATGGAGCAGTACAGCAATTCGGAATCAGGAGACTCATACCAATGGTCTGGTTCTGGATGATGCTTTGCTAGCCGACCCAGAGGTAACTTTCCAAACAACCAGAGCCGTGTAATGTAATTTTATTATTGACACACCCTTGCATTGAATATCCTTGTACCAGCTACTTTGTTAATGTACACAGTACTCATTAGAGAAAGTTTGAGAGAAAAGCGAAAACTTAGGTAGAGTGGTGCAAAAAGACTATCTGAATATCTCATAAGCATCAGGAGTATTTATATACCAGTACATAACAGTCACGACACCACGTGACACGGAAACAAAAAACAGAGCCCAACGAACAAAAAATAGAGCTTACAGAAACAACGCCATAATGAATTAAAACACTACAGCAGTAACTACAATGGTAAAACAAGTACAGTAAAACAAATAACACTAAACCCCACACACTATTTAACTCCACCCCTCAAATGAGGTGGGGGAACACCCAAACTGAGTTTGCCACATAGAATTCCAAATCTGGACCTTGCTATCGGCTTTGTTAGAACATCTGCTGGCTGCTCCAAGCTGGGCACATACCCAATAGTAATTTCCTTTGTTAGGACCTTATCTCTAACAAAATGCATATCAATGTCTACATGCTTGGTCCTAGCATGCAAAACAGGATTAGTAGCTATAGCTTTGGCACTCAAATTGTCACACCAAAGTATAGGAACCCTCATAGTACCACACTTCAGCTCGCCCATAAGAGACTTAAACCACACAATCTCACTAGTTAAGGATGCCAAGGCTCTATACTCTGCTTCAGCACTAGATCTTGAAACAACTCCTTGCTTCTTACTTGACCAAGACACCAAAGCATCGCCCAAGTAGACACAATATCTCCCGACAGATCTTCTATCCACAACATCATTAGCCCAATCTGCATCAGAGAAACCAGTGAGAGAGAGATCTATAGAAGGCTTTATATGCAAACTCAAAGAGGATGACCCTTTGAGATATCTTAGATCTCTCTTGGCCTTCAACCAGTCCAGCGTAGTAGGAGAGCTTAGCTGCTGACTTGGTTGGTTAACAGTAAAGGAAATATCAGGCCTTGTACTACTTAAGTATTGTAAGGCTCCAACTAGACTCCTGGACAGTGAAGAATTATTAAGTGGTTCAACCTTCACCTTAGACAAGTGCTTCCCAAGAGTTAGAGGAGTAGAGCAGGATGATGCCTCTGACATATTAAATTTATCCAGCAAACTGTCCACATATTTCTTTTGACTCAAGAAAATTCCATTGCTGTTCCTTATAACCTCAATTCCCAAAAAATAATGAACCTCACCAAGGTCCTTTAAAGAAAACACACCATTCAATCTCCTTATATTGTAAGGCTCCAACTAGACTCCTGGATAGTGAAGGATTATTAAGTGGCTCAACCTTCACCTTAGACAAGTGCTTCCCAAGAGTTAGAGGAGTAGAGCAGGATGATGCCTCTAACATATTAAATTTATCCAGCAAACTGTCCACATATTTCTTTTGACTCAAGAAAATTCCATTGCAGTTCCTTATAACCTCAATTCCCAAAAAATAATGAACCTCACCAAGGTCCTTTAAAGAAAACACACCATTCAATCTCCTTATAAAGGAGTCCACCAATTTACTGCTGTCTCGAGTAATCAGCATGTCATCTACATAAACCAACACAATAACGACATAACTCTCAGTGTGTAAAACAAAAGGAGAGTGATCACAACGGGTATGTTGAAAACCCCACTCCTATAACACTTTCTTCAAGCTGTCATACCAAGCCCTTGGGGCTTGTTTGAGCCCATAAAGGGCCTTTTTTTCATTTACACACATAATCAGGATTTCCCTCATCTTCAAAACACTCTAGCTGTCACACAAAAACAGTCTCTTTAGGGCTGCCATTTAAAAATGCATTGTTAACATCAATTTGCCTAATGCACCAATTAAGAGACACAGCAGTGGTCAAAACAACTCTCACTGTGGTCAACTTTGCAACAGGGCTGAAGGTCTCACCCACACGCACATGGCTCTTGTTGAAACCTCTTGGCAACTAACCTTGCCTTGTACTTTAGTATGCTTCCATCTGCTGCATATTTGGTTTTGAACACCCATTTGCAGTCGACGATTTGCTGTCCTGTATCTGGAACAAGGACCCAAGTGTCATTTTTCTTCGAGGCTGAAAGTTCTTCCTCCATTGCTTTTCTCCATTGGGCAATCTTGTAGGCTTCAATGGCACTGCAAGGTTCTGTGCTGTTTTTGGTTAGTTTTGTTAAACCAACATGAGGAGATTTATATTGAATTACCCCACTTTTCAGTCTTGTCACCATAGGATGGGTAGAAGTAGTCCTGACATTTTGGTTTTGTAAAGGCACTTGAATTCTTTCCTTAGTCCTCTGAACACTTGAAGCTTTAGTAGGAGTTTCTGCACCAATAGAGCCTGTTCCACTTTCATTATTTTCACCAATTGTTTCCTCTGGTTCTCCCAGTACATCATTGGTTGACTTGTCAACATTAGTTTTATTTTCAGAGTACGTAGGCATAGGAATAATATGGACAGTCTCTCTTGTCTCTTGTGGTTTCTTGGTATTTAAAAAGCCATTTTTGAAGGGAAACTCTGTTTCATGAAAAACCACATGCCTAGAAATGTAAAGTCTACCAGTAGAAGACAAACATTTAAAGCCCTTATGATCCATACTTGGACCTAAATAATCCCACTCCATAGAATGAAAATTCAGTTTATGCTGGTTGTAAGGCCTTAGGTAAGGAAAACAAGTATACCCAAAAACTTTTAGCTCTTTGAAATTAGGCCTTTTTCCAAACAGAGCAAAATAAGGCACTTCTCCTTGTAGAGCAGTAGTGGGCAAGAAATTTATAAGCCTAGCAGCTGTTTGAAAAGCATCGGTCCAGTAAGCCATAGGAACACCAGCCTGAGCCATCATGCTTAATCCCATTTCAACAATCTGTCTATGTTTCCTTTCCACCCTTCCATTTTGGACAGAGGTGTAAGGACGAGAATCTCATAACAACCC
This sequence comes from Biancaea sappan, assembly GCA_037074585.1. Taxonomy (NCBI): domain Eukaryota; kingdom Viridiplantae; phylum Streptophyta; class Magnoliopsida; order Fabales; family Fabaceae; genus Biancaea; species Biancaea sappan. Next base: position 36,381,526 of record CM073492.1, read on the forward strand.
CACTTTCTTTAACAACATCAGAAAAAGTTTTAAATTCTGCTCCCCCATCAGTCTGTAAAATTTTGATTTTCCTTTCCAGTTGGTTCTCAATCATTTTCTTAAAATGAATAAAGGCCTAAATTGCATCACTCTTATTTTTTAAGGGATAAATCCATAAGAACCTACTGTAATCATCCAAAAAGGAAATGTAATACTTATATCCAGCCTTGGACTGCACAGTTTCTGGACCCCACAAATCTGTATGGACCAACTCCAAAGGTTTTTCTGCCCTAGACAAAGATTTCTTAAAAGGAAGAGCCTTCATTTTACCAATTTGACATGCATCACAAAAATTACTTTCTTTATTCATCAAATTTCTCAGTTTACAGCTTTTCAATACATCATTCAAAACTTTTTCAGAGGGGTGGCCCAATCTTCTATGACACAGATCTTTCTTCTGTCTTATTTCATCGTCCTTGACAAGAAAACACTCAGACTTAGGTGCTGCAGATCCTCCTTCAATTCTGTACTGTCCATCAACTTGTTTCCTTGCATTAGAATCCTTCCCGTTGCTTTGTCCTTCACCATGCAACCATAAGAGTCAAATATACAGTCACGTTATTGTCAGAAGATAATTGAGAGGTACTTATCAGATTCTTGCTGATCTTAGGAACCAAAAGAAGTTTATTTAGTTTAAGAGATGTGTCTTGAATGTCAGTCTTTCCAATTTTTTCAATGGTCACCTTTTCTCCATTACCAACAGTCAGATGAGTTTTTGAAGGAAAGATTTTACTTGTTCAATCATAGTGGCATCATTTGTCACATGGTCTGAGGCACCACTGTCAAGGTACCAATCTTGGTTATCAAGATTGTCCTGAGTGATCAAATATGTTGTGTGTGAGGAGTTTGAATCCTTGGTACTTTCAGAATTTCCTCTAGAAACACCAGTGTAATTCTGATGAAATCTACGAAAGCAATTTACCACCAGATGTCCAACTTTCCCACATAATTGACATGTGGGCCTAGAACCTTGTCTGCCACCTCGATTGAACCTCCCTCTGCTACGTCCTCTCCAATTTGAATTTGAGTTTGTGCTGTTCGTGGACTTAGTTTTGCTAGCAACCACCTTAGCACTCAGAGAAGAAAATTGGGACAGTAAAGACCATTGTTCAAGACGACTCTCATAGGTGAGAAGAGATGTCTAAAGCTCGACCTAGGAGAGTGATGTTCTTTTAGCCAGTTGAACCACAATGGGTCCATACTTTGCATCCAGACCAGCAAGTGCTGTGTGATCAAATCATCATTGGCAAGGGGTCAACCAGCCATGTAGAGGTTGTCAGCCAATTCCTTCACTTTGCGCAAATATTCATCCATTTTGGAGCCTCCTTTTCGCAGACGTTGGAACTCACTCTTATACAGAGTCATATGTGATTTCGTTTGAGCTCTAGAGAATTCTTTGATAGAATTCCAGAGTTCCTGGGAAGTCTTGGCCCCAAGAACCTGAGAGAGGACTTCTGGCGTCATACTGTTGTAGAGCCATCCAAGAAGCACCTGATCATTGGTGACCCACTCTTCAAATTGTGGGTTTACCTTTCTTTCATTGTTTTCGAAAAGAAAGATATCTGGGCAAGTCTTCGTTCCTAGGATATAGCCATCCATCTTGTTCCCTCGTATCATAGCAAGAACAAGAGAGCTCCACATCATATAATTTGTCTGTCAAGCTTGATTGAACAAACTTGACTCAAGTTCGAAACATATGGGTTATTCCTCATTTGATTCACAACTAAGGAATTCGGCTCAGACGCGACGCTAGCAAACCCAAAATTCGTAGACAGACTTTAATCCTTTTTCAAGACCTAGAACCTTCACGCTCTGATACCAAGACAAAGTTTGAGAGAGAGAAGCGAAAACTTAGGTAGAGTGGTGTGAAAAGACTATCTGAATATTTCATAAGCATCAGGAGTATTTATACACCAGTACATAACGGTCATGACACCGCATGACACGCAAACGAAAAACAGAGGCCACTGAACAAAAAACAGAGCTTACAGAAATAACGCCATAGTGAATTAAACACTACAGCAGCAACTACAACAGTAAAACAAGTACAGTAAAACAAATAACACTAAACCCCACACACTATATAACTTCATTGACTCACTTAAATGTTTCAATTATAGATTCAAAAACCAAATTAGACCAGCCAGTTCAAAACGAGAATTGATAAATCAGACCATTGGCTGATCTGAAACAAGGCAAAACCAATCACTTAAAGAATTGGTCAAGCCTAGTCAAAAACCAGGTTTATGGTTTGGACTTTGGAGTTAAACCAGCAGGTTTGACCAACAGTTTTGCCAAAAATGGGACTTTGTTGGGCTGGTGTGTTGTGGCCAAAAGCCAGACTCTATTGGCTTAATTTTTTTGTACCAAAAGAAAGCCTTATTTATTAGGCCAAAAGCCAGGCTTTATTTATGCTTTTGCTTCTAAACCCTTTTCTAAGCTATTGGGGACTTTAGTAGCACTTCTTAATTTTCACTTCTCACAAAATGTAGGACTACGCAAACTCATTTCTTTTTTTATGCAAAACTATTTTCTTTTTTAGCATGTTGTAGTTTCTCTTCCTACTTATTTTTCATGATAATATTATTTTTGCCACAGAAAAAAGGGGGGGGGGAGGGTGGGGGACAAGAAAACAAGAGAAGAGCAATTATATGTATCTGTAAGTTTATCAGGACTAAATATGAAATTTTTTTTAAATTTATTATATTATTTTTTAATATATAAAAATAAAAAGATATATATTTAATTGCTATTGGTTTGACCTCAGTTCAATTGTTAGACTAATGTTGCTAAAAAAAAAAATTGTTAGACCAATGAACCTTGAAGCAATACCTCCACTGATTCAATTACCGGACTGCTTTAAAAACATGGACTTTCAAGTCAAATCCCCAAACCTCTTGGGCGACAAACAAAGTGGCTATTCTTTGCGTATGAGCTAATAGCTTATATGGTGTCAGCCTTAATCTTCCTAGGATTGGATTGAACTTGATGTCAAGGGTCCAATTCCTCCTCCTACCTCTCTACCCACTCGCTATTCTAAGGCCTTGAGGTCTCATTTATAACTGAAAAAAACATGGCTACTTGCCCTTTTCATTGATGTTGATTGTCGTTTTTAATGGAAGTTTAAGATGAAGTGGGAGGATTTTCATTTGAGAATGGGAGGGTTTTCATTTTCTGAGAATTTGTCCTTTGCTGAATTGGTTTAGGATGATTTGATAATAAGCTTATCACTTTGAGATTTGTTAGCATTGGGGATGGTGTGTTCTGTTTGTATCTCTAGTTTCTGTCAGTGTTTTTGCTGTTTTTATGGTTATGGAGATTCGTCGGCTAGCAATTGAAGGGGAATTTTTTAAGTTTACCATTACTGAAACAGGAAGAGGATTTCTGTTCTCCATTATCTTGAATGGGAGTATGCTCGTTGGCTCTCTTCTGTTGTCTAGGCCTTGGGAGAAGGTAGGTGGAGGGGATCAGATGTGAAAAGATGTAGGGAGAAGGATAAAATTTTTCTTGCTGAATTTGGGAAGAATTTTAGGGGAGAATTTCTCATTGTCATGAAAATTTTCCAAGGAGGAAGGAGAGTTTTTGTTATGATTCCCAAGGGATTGGGAGGAAAGGGGTGGAGTTCTTTTGCACGAGCCATGGAAGCTTTGCTGTCTTCAGAGGGTGTAGGGTGTGGAAGCTGTTAAGGGTAAGGATGGGGCATAGCCTTAGGTTGTTTTGTTGATGGGAGGCAAACATTTGTCAATTTCCTCAAAAGCAAGGATGCTGTGGCTGTAAAGGGCATCCGAGTGTTGGTGGTTTTTCTGGTGCCAAAGCTAGGCATAGTTCCACAGGTGAGATTTCCAAAAAAAAAAAAAATCCTTTACTGGGGAATTCATGACAATAGTTAATGGACTTGATGAGGGGGAGAGATTAATGGAGGAAGCCATGGGATTTCAGTTTAAGAAGACTTTAAGAGTTCAAGTGAAGTCAGAGGGTGTGAAGAGGGTCTATTGGGTTAGAGGGTGTGAAGAGGGTCTATTGGGCCTTATTAAGGAGGCCAGTAGTGGCTGTTCGATCAGAGGGCATGAAGTGTGGGAGGAGAAATTTTAAGCAAAAGGTCTAAGGCCCAACAAGATGGGTTCCCAAGTAGAGGAGTTGGAACACGGTCTAGCAAGGTAGCAGGATGGGGTCGGTTAGGCCATCAGATTGCAACCCGACCTAGTTTCCCCATTCTTAGGCTCGTCTTGGGCAGAATGGGTTGCTAAGCTTGTGCATGTCTTCCCAGTCATAGGCAGAGGCTGTGGGTGGCGGAGGCCAGACAAAACTGATTGACGGCCTGTCAGGAGGGGCGCAGAAGTCAACGGTGAGTCCTAATGGCCGTTGGTCAGCCGGCACACATACAAGGGTTTCGTTGGGTACTCAAATTGTGATGTGTGGCAATGATAAAGGGATTGCTGAGGACTTTAAGGGCGGAGAAATGGAGGGTGGTTGTTTGGATGGGAGTTTAAAAATGGGACCAAAGGTAAGGAGCCATGGTGGTTCTATGTGAGAAGGAGTCAGATTTAGTGGGCTCAAAAGACTTTTGCTACAGGGAAGAAGAGAATTGTCTTGAAGAAGATTTGTTGTCTAATTTTGACAATGATGAAGGGTTGCTTATTGAACAACTTGAGGGGGACTTTAGTGGTCAGGAGAACCAAGTGGGTCATTGGACAGATGTGGATGGTGAACTTGGTGGTGTTTCTAAACTTAAGGATGATGATGTTGTTGAAGCTCAGTTGGGTTTGGAGAAGATCAGTATTAATCTTTTTGAATATTGCTAATGTTTCAGGGGCACCTTTACTCACCTTGTTTCCTCCCCAAAATAATTGCCTTGTTTCCTTCCAAATTAATTGGTCTGTCTGATGATCATGGTGTACTTGGTGATTGTTTTGCAAGGAATGTTATGTGTAACGGCACCTCACGGGATGTTATCCTTCCCTTATTGGACATTACAAATCAGCCTATGGTGTAAGGGGAGTTGAGGAGTTAGAGGAAGGTTATGTCCACTTAAGTCATCTAGGGGGTGAAAGGGACACCGAGACCCCCCAGCCTCGGTTGATACTTTTAACTTTCAATTGAGAGATAAGTCTGGGAAAGAGGTTAGAATGCAAGTAATGTCTAGGGCTTATGAGAGGAAAAAAAAGAAAGTTGAGAGTGAGTTGAAAAGGTTAAATTCCTCGTTAAATCATGGTAATCCCAAGGAAGGGAAGGGTAAATCTATTAAATTATGAAGATCATAAGTTGGAATGTTAATGGTCTAGGTAACCCGTCTAAAATAACTAAAGTGAAAAAGGTTATTAGGTGGGCTGATCCGGATATTGTTTTGTTTCAGGAGACTAAGCTACGGGAGGTGGACAATTTTTTTAGTTTGTAGCGTGTGGGATAATATGTTCAAGGATTGGGAGTGTATGCCTTATTTGGGAGCGTCTGGTGGTCTTTTGGTGGTTTGGGACACTAGGGTTGCTTTTAAAGTTGATGTTTTAGTGGGTGTTTTCTCCCTTTCGGTTTTATTGGATTTTAAGGGTAGAGGGTGTTTGGTGGGTTACTACTATGGTCCGATGAACCCTAGATTGAGGGTTTATGTTTGGGAAGAGTTGCCTTTTGTTCATGGGATGTGTAGTCCTCATTGGTGTGTAGGGTGATTTCAATGTTGTGCATTTTCCTGGGAAATTAGGAGGGTTTAGGTTTATTGTTAGCATGAAAGGTTTTGATAATTTTATTAGGGATTGTGAGTAAAAGGATCTTCTTCTTTCTAATGCCGAATTTACTTGGTCAGTTAATAGGGGCAGGATAGTTTCTTCTCGGCTAGATAGGTTCTTGTTTACTCCTAAATGGAAGGATTTTTTCTCGGATCTTAGAGGTGGGTTCGTGCATGGTATCTGACAATTTTTCCATTATTTTAGAGTCTAGCAGGGTTAAGTAGGGTCATGCTCTTTTTAGATTCGAGAACATGTGGTTGCAACACTAGTCTTTTTTGAGCAATGTGGAGAGTTGGTGGTCCGATTGCTTAGTTTCTGGTTGGGAGGGTTATAAGTTTATGAAGAAGTTGAAATACGTGAAGGAGAAATTGGAAGCTTGGAACTTTGAAGTTTTCGGGAATATTAGAGTGCGGAAAAAAGACATCCTTCAAGAGTTGGATGTTTTAGATAAGTTAAGAGAGTCAAGGTGGTTTAAAGGAGAGTCTAGTTGCTTGCAAGGTGACTCTTAGAAATGTTTTGGATGAAATTAGTAAGAAAGAAGAGATTAGTTGGCGTCAGAAGAGTAGGGTTAAACGGAGGAAGGGAGATGTGAACCTTAGATTTTTCCAGAAGGTTGTTAATGGGAAGGGGAGGAGTTTTATTAAAGAGTTAGAGGTAGATGGAGGTAGAATTGTTGGGGACAATGAAATGATATCAAAAGAGGTGTCTAGATTTTACAAGGAGCTTTATACGAAGGATGTGCATGAGAGGCCGGGCAAGGTGACTCTTAGAAATGTTTTGGATGAAATTAGTAAGAAAGAAGAGATTAGTTGGCGTAAGAAGAGTAGGGTTAAACGGAGGGAGGGAGATGTGAAACTTAGATTTTTCTAGAAGGTTGTTAATGGGAAGGGGAGGAGTTTTATTAAAGAGTTAGAGGTAGATGGAGGTAGAATTGTTGGGGACAATGAAATGATATCAAAAGAGGTGTCTAGATTTTACAAGGAGCTTTATACGAAGGATGTGCATGAGAGGCCGGGTTGGATTGGTTGTCCATAGATAGTTCTAAGGATGGTTGGTTAGAAAGACCTTTTGAGGACAAAGAAGTTAGAGGTGCTATTTGGAAGATAGAGAAAGAGAAGGCGCCTAGGCTTGATGGGTTTAATATGGATTCTTTCTGAAGCTTGTTGGTCCATTATGAAGGATGGTTTGATGAAGGTGTTTGAAGAATTCCATCAAACTAGTCGTATAACCACCAGTATGAATTCTACCTTCATTGTCCTCGCCCCTAAAAAAGATAGGTCTATTAAGGTGAGGGATTTTAGGCCTATTAGTTTGGTTACTAGTGTTTATAAGATCATTGCCAAGGTACTTTCAGTGAGATTGGGTGAGGTGTTTGGGGACACTATCTCTGAGAACCAAAGTGCGTTCATGGCTAGGTGTCAAATTCTTGATGCTAGCCTGGTTGCTAAAATCCCTATTAGTTTGGTTACTAGTGTTTATAAGATCATTGCCAAGGTGCTTTCAGTGAGATTGGGTGAGGTGCTTAGGGACACTATCTCTGAGAACCAAAGTGCGTTCATGGCTAGGTGTCAAATTCTTGATGCTAGCCTGGTTGCTAATGAGTTAGTTGAGAATCTCAAACATAGAAAGCATAAGGGTTTAGTGTTCAAGTTGGATTTTGAAAAGGCTTATGACATTGTCAACTGGGGTTTTGTGGATAGGGTGTTGTGTCAAAAGGGTTTTGGAGATAGGTGGAGAATTTAGATTAGGGATTGCCTTTCTTCGGTGGCCTTTTTGAATATTGTTAATGGCTAACCTAAAGATTGGTTTAGGGGGCAATGTGGGCTTAGGCAGGGTGATCCCTTGTTTCCTTTTCTCTTTACTCTCGTGGTTGATGTTTTTAGTTATACGTTGAAAAGGGGTTTTGATAGAGGGGTTGTTCGTAGCTTGACGATAGGGGTTAATGGGTGTCAAGTGTCTCATTTGCAATTTGCATATGTTAATATTCTTTTCTTGCCTGATGATAGGGAGAATTTTCTTCATGTGCTTTCGCTCTTACAGGTTTGAGTTGGTGTTTGGGCTTCGTATTAACTTAGGTAAGAGTGGTTTAGATGGTATTAACATTCAGGAGGGTTCTTTGTGTGAGTTAGCAGGCTGTGTGGTTTTGAGTTGGCCTCTTACTTACCTATGTGTTCTTTTAGGTGGTAATCCTCCTGTGGAGTCATTTTGGGATGGTGTGGTTCAAAGAATCTCTAGGATGCTTGAAAGTTGGAAAGGGGCTTATTTTTCTTAAGGGTGATAATCATGTTAGTTCAGGTTTCTTTATCTAGTATGCCTTTGTATTTTTTGTCCTTGTTCAAGATCCGGTTGGGGTGGCTAATAGGATTGAGAAGATTATGAGGTGTTTTGTGTGGTCTGATGGAGGAGAGAGTTAAAGGGATCATTTGGTCAGTTAGGAGGTGTGTTGTAGATCTAAGAAGATAAGGGATTGGGTCTTGGTAATTTAGTGTCTGAAAACATTTATCTTTGGGCTAAGTGGTTATGGTGTTTCCCTCTAATTCCCTTTGGCATAAGGTAATTAAAGCTAAATTTGGTTTACATCGGAATGGCTGGGGTGCAAATTCGGGGGTGTTGTTAGGCATGCAAGTTCCTAGAAGGTGATTTCTCGGTTATATCATTCTTTTTCTCCAATGTTGTCTTTACGCGTTGGAGATGTGTTATGTTTTCGCTTTTGGGAGGACTATTGGATTGGTCATATTCCTTTTATAGAAAGGTTCCCTTCCCTATTCCTTGTGTATTTTTGCATGAGGCATGCCCCCATTGTTGAATTTTTATGTTTTCAAGAAGTCCAATTTTCTTGGAACTTTTATTTTTCCATAAATATAAATGATAGACTTGTTGGCGATCTTACTTTGATGCTGGACATTTTGGCTCCGTTCCGCTTCTCCTCTTTACTTAATAAGAAGCTTCGGAAATTGGATTCCTCTAGCTCATACACTTGTGCTTCTTTTATACTTTTTTGATTTGTAGCCCACATGTTTTGTTGCCTTTTAGAAAGTCGTTTTGGAAAGTGAAGTTGCCTTCAAAGGTGAAGGCTGTTTTGAGTAGATGTACTCGATAGAATTAATACAAATGATCTGTTTTAGATTAGGCGGCATTTTAAGGCTATATTTCCTGATGTTTGTGTGATGTGTTTTAGGAACTCGGAGACAAATAGTCATATGTTCTTATATTGTGAGGTGTCTTGGGATATTTGGAACAGATTATTTGGACTGTTTGAGAAGAATTGGGTTTGCCCGATTGACTTTGGTGCTTTCTTTGTCACTAATTTTGCGGGTTTTGGAACGTGAAAGGAGAATAAGGTCATGTGAAAGATGGCTATGTTTGCAACTTATTGGTGTCTTTGGATGGAAAGAAATAGCAAAGTGTTTAAACAACGACTACCTCCTCATTTGCTGTGGGATAGAATTTGCTACATTGCTTCTCTTTGGGTTTCGGCTAATGGGTTTTTTTTAAGGGGGTGTCCTTTGTAGATGTCCATAGGAATTGGAGGGCTTTGTTGTATAAGCCTTGTTTTTTGGCTTCTTGGGTTGGTTTTGTTGAGTTACGATTTTCCAAGAGGATATCTGGTCTTGCTTTTTTTTTTTTTTCTTCTTTTGTTTCAATTTTCCTACGTGTCCTTCTCTCTTTTGTTAATTTATTTTTCGGGACAAATCATTGTTTTACATAAGAAAGTAATATTTATGTTTTTGGATATAGATCGGAGATGCCATTGAGAATGAAAAAGTGGTCAATAAGACTGTAAAAATATTCAACATTGACCGTGCTGTATGCGGGCGCATAGCTGGTGTTATTGCTAAGAAGTATGGTGACACTGGTTTTGCTGGACTGCTGAACATAACGTAAGATGTTCTATGCTATTCAAAATTTATTATCAAATGTCATTTTTATAGAACTCAAATGATATTCTTTCTCCTTGGTTTCAGATTTACAGGAAGTGCTGGTCAGTCGTTTGCGTGCTTTTTGACACCTGGAATGAACATTCGCCTTGTAGGAGAGGCTAATGATTATGTGGGGAAGGTATTTTTTTTTTTTAACCCATTTTTTAGTGTGCGCGCGCATGTTCATAGGCTGATTACTTAAATGTGTTGCCGGGATTTACTAATTTTAGTGCTGAAGTGTGAGGTATATCTATTTACAATTGTTACCAGGGAATTGCCGGAGGTGAGTTGGTTGTCACTCCAGTTGACAAGACAGGGTTTCAACCTGAGGATGCAACCATTGTGGGGAACACTTGCTTGTATGGGGCAACAGGTGGTCAAGTCTTTCTTAGAGGGAAAGCTGGGGAGCGATTTGCTGTAAGAAACTCACTCGCTGAAGCTGTAGTTGAGGGCACAGGCGACCACTGTTGCGAGTACATGACTGGTGGTTGTGTGATTGTCCTTGGAAAGTGAGTAATGTTCTATTATTGAAACTTTTACTGTTGTATACCACCAACCTCCATCCCTCTTTCTCTTTGCTGATTATGTAAATTGGAGGAACTGACCTGGATTTACCGGGCCCATTGCATGTCTCAACTTCTTGACAGAGTGGGTAGAAATGTGGCTGCTGGAATGACTGGAGGGTTGGCTTATATTCTTGATGAGGACAATACTCTCATACCCAAGGTTTGCGCCAAAACCCCACTGTCCTTTCCCCCATTTATTGTTACACTTGCATGAATTGACTCCATCTTCAGAATTCTCTATTCTGATTTGGAGATCTGGAATCCCTTACTGCTGAGAAATTCATGCATGCTCCTTGATTATTATTTTAGGACTATATCACTATAATCTCCGTGAAATCCTTGTGGCTACTGGGACTTTCTACTTTTTACCACCATTACTAAGTAACAGCACATTACTTAGGAACCTACAGTCTCCATTTTTTTCCTCAACATTAGGATGAATTTAAGAAATTTCTAAGATATATAAGCTTGTAAAAAATTTTGTTTACTTATAATTGGTGGGTTGACCATCAATTGACAAAGCATTATTGGGCATACAAAATTCATTATCCAAATTATCTGGAAAACAAGGGTTGACATTAATTCAGGTGTAGGGTCTCTACACACCAAGTTAAATTGGATTGATGTCGGTCTTTACACTTCCCCCTCCCCTTCTCTTCTCTGCCAGCATTGGAGAAAGTGAAAGGACAATATGGTTGTTTCATAGAACTAAAGTTAACATCTGATGTTCTGCCTATCCCACTGAGAACCAAATTGATACCATAGTTTCAAACATTTTGGGAGATAACAAGGTGACTTGACTACAAAATGTCATGAAGGGTACTTTTTTTTTTTTTTTCTGTATTGGAGAATAATGCATTATTCACCTTTAAATGAAACACTGCATTTGAAAGCAACTTCCAATTGCTGCTTGTCGCGGGAGCTCACATGTTCCCTTTGCTGTCTACGCATACTCTGCTAAATTTTGTCATCAGGAGGACCCAAAGTACATGTCATCAGGCATGTCAAAGTCTTTTCAACCATTAATATGCTTCCATGTCTTCCTTACATCTCAAAAATAAGTAGACATACAAGTCAAAAGAAAAAATGCAAAAACTGCATAGAGATAAGTGTACTGCTGTTTTGTTATCTTTATAATCTCTGAATTTCTTATATATTTGTATGACTGGTCACAGGTAAACAGAGAAATTGTAAAAATTCAACGGGTGTCAGCACCTGTGGGGCAGATGCAGCTGAAGACCCTTATTGAAGCCCATGTTGTAAGCCCCTTATTACTGCATGAGAATTTACACTTGTCCAAAACAAATAGACATTTGAGTTCCCAACCCAAGAAAAATTAAAAAAAAAAAATGACGAGATAAATAGGCTCAATTTTATTGCCTTAGCATAATTCTGACGGATGATACAACTTGCTATATGTCAATATCCTGTTGGCTGTTGTTTGCTGATATGTGGTAATCGTTTCTCTTGAAATATGACAATAGTTTCTCCACGATGTTATAGTTAAAATATTTGATGTAATTTTGCACAATTCGATGTGTTTGAAGGAAAAAACTGGAAGTAGCAAAGGCGCGGCTATTCTGAAGGAGTGGGATAGGTACTTACCATTATTTTGGCAGCTGGTTCCACCTAGCGAAGAAGACACCCCAGAGGCCAATGCCAAGTATGATGCAGCAGCTTCAGAGCAGGTCACTTTGCAGTCTGCATAGGATGATACTTCAGGTTTTTACTTAGTGGACACCACGATCCACATGTGGCCAGAGGGGCAGGAATTGCAGAGTTGTCATCACCATTCACCAACATAGAAGGAAATCGAATTCAACTTATCGGATTAACTTATCCTGTTAAACCTTAGAGCAACATAAATTCTCAAGATCACATCTGCAGCAGTTGGAGGGCCCCCTGTAGATGCACTCTGTGCATTGACCTTCGTTTTCCCTTAATTCAAGCTTTTGTGTAGGCGTTTGTAAAAGAAACTGTAAATAGAAAGATTCAAGTCTGACTGGCTGTTTTCCTTTTTTCTTTTTTTGGATGTTTAAAATAAAGTATTGGCTTGCTTTGCCGTGTCATCTCAATTCTTGTTTGATCAAATGAAGATCTCTTGGTCAGATTTTTCCATGGAGCAAACATTAATTTGGTTCTTGTTTTGATGGAATTAAATGCTTTCATTCTTTGGACTTCAAGCACAAAAATGGCTATCATGCTGATGCTCATGTTATTCATTCGGATTCAGTAAGTTCTACGGAGGTGTTTGATGATATAAAACTGATAACTCTTGGGAAATTGCCAAACGCCTGGAGACAATTTCTGAAGGTTAGAGAAATTCATTTTCCTTGCTTTGTTAGCTACCTGAAGTAAACCTTTATAGACTATGGTGAAATTCGAACAGAAGTTGAATTATCCGATGTTAAAAGCCAAAAACCTTATATAAAAAGCAGGTAAGAATATAGGGTTTCGAAAATTGTTACTGTTGTATCCGTATAAGTAATTAAGTATAGGCTGATTGACGCACAATGTGATTTAATTTTAAAGAAAATAAGTCGTACATTTGTAAACAGATTTCGGACGCTTTTATTAGTCTTTTAATGGTTCTTTCACAATCTTGTCATTTGTAATTGTGGCCAATTTCCTCTATTCCGGGATTCGCTAGGTGTGAGGCTAAATTAGTATTTTACTTTCCGGGTCTCGGCTAAAGTAACGCAATCATATTCATGATAAATGTCTGTTATGTACTGTTTAATTTTCAAAACACATGGCAAATAGTTTGTTTATAGCTGAAGCTACGAGTCTCTCGAATTTCTATCGCCGCTTGCCCTTTTCGTCGGGAAGAACGTCCCATAATCCATATAAAGGTAGGCGGCTAATAGGGACAGTAATTATCTCTTCACCAAATTCAATGTCGTTTTTTAAATTCCACGTCAAAAATTCAAAATCAATACACTCCACAATTCTTCCTCTATGTAAGATAAGAAGTCAGAACCATCGCTTAAGGATGCATTTAATTTGGCAACTTTAAATTTTCAAATGTGATTTTAAATACAAAATAAATGTTTGATTTTCTGTTGAATAATTCACTCCTCAAATTATATTTAATTTCTCAAATTTCTTATTTATCTGAAACAATTTTTGAAATATTTTTAATTAAAATAAAATTAATTCAAAATTAAATTTGTACCAGTCCTTTGCAAGCACACTGAACCGTCACGGATCAATTTTTTATTTTTAAATATTTGTTCAATGTTTTTTTTTCCCTGCTGTACACATTGATTACTGTCAGAATAGGTACAAATGGCGGAAGCTTCTCCCAAAGCCAAAGAGAGGAAGACAGACTCTTCAGAACTCTGAACATGTGAACCATATTGTTGCTTGCTTCTTTACATGGAAAGTAACGCCACCCACCCATTTCACGGTCCAAAGCACGTGTCACTTCCCAATTTTAGCTTCTTTAGAGTCATTTTTAAAACGTGAGCAAAGGATATACTACGTCACCACCTTAGTCACTAGCTATGCCTCTGACTTCCCCAGCCTCCACTAACTCGTCTTTTTCATTTTCTTTTTATTGTTGATATGCAAAGAATTCTTCCCTATTTAAGGAATTTTACAATTTATTTTCACAATTTTATAAATTAATTTTCTAAAAATTTCAACATTATGCTACATAATTATTTATTTACTTTTATTTTTAATTTGTAAGATCCTTACACTACTTATTAAAGTTTGATCTGATAAAGGTCATGTTCGGCGTAACAAGCTTATAACTTATAATTTATTTAACTAACTTATAAGTTCGTTAAAAATATTTGATAAAGAAATATATTTTAGTAGATTAAACTTTTTTCAATAAATTACTTTAAATAATTTATAACTTATGTACTTTTCTTTTCTTTTTTTTTATTATTTTATAAAAATATCTATTATATTCTTATTTCATATTTATTATACTTATATATATATAAATATATATATATATATAATATATAAATATAATAAATATGTAAATATATTTTATATATAATAAAATATATAAATATATTATATATGTAAAAATATATTATTCATATATAAAATATATAAATATATATTTTTAACATATATATATATATATATATATATATATATATATAAGAATTTAATTTAATTTAATTAAAAATAAAAATAATATATTCATTTATATTATTTTATAATTAAAAAATATATGTCATTTTATACTTTTTTAACTACTTCAATAATTATTTTTATTAAATATTTTTAATTTAATAAAATAATTTATAAACTATTAACTATTAGGTATAAATTTAAAATTAATTTATAAATTATCAGCTAATTTATAAATTAATTTTATCGAAGGGATCGAAATATACAAAGCCATACCAAAATAACCACAAAAAAAAATATAAAGTTGTTAATACTAAGCAAAGTGGTCATTATTTATTATAAAGTGATCAACAAATAGTGCGATAGTTAACAGAGTGGTAGCTGTTGAATGGCGTAATGTAGGAATATGTAATATAGCGCCGGAATTGGTTGAGTCGGCAGAATTTGGTAGGATCCAGATTCAGATGAACCTGCTTATTTCGGCCACGGTTCACGACAAATCCCTCTTCCTTTTTCATCCTTCTCTTGGAAAACAAATCAATGCTTCCTTATTAATCTTATCTGACTTGTGTACCCTCCTTGTCCTTTCCCCACAATCAAAGAAATTAAAAGAAATGCAAACGGCAAAGTCAGTGAAGTCACTCTCTTCCATTTTGACACGAACTCCTCCATTTCGCATTTCTGAAAATAGGTTAATATTGACTCTTGTGACTCATTGTAATCTCAAAAAATTAGGAAAATCTCAAACCTTTGATTTTGTCAACGACATATCAGATTTGTTGCTTCTGTCTTGCCTCTCCCTTCCTCTTCCTGTCACTTTCCCCCCTCCTTCTTTGACTTTGATTGTTTGTAAATAATCGTACCTTTTCTCTCGACATTCTTTTCTATACTTGTTCATTTCGCTTCGTTTTCGTGCAATCTTATTACCTTTGTTATAATGGGATTCCTTTGGGAACAATGCTCCTTGATTAAAAATGTAAACTTTAGGATGCGATTATCCCGACGATGGAGTTCGCTAGATTCGCGCTTATAAAATATTACTCCTTAATCCGCAAAAAAAAAAAAAAAAAAATACCTGCATCGCTCTGATTGCCGTCGAAATTCTTCACAAAACTTAACTCACTCTGATTAATATCAATGCTTAGACTCTCTCTCTCTCTCTCTCTCTCACACACACACACACACACACACACACACACACAGAGAAAGAGAGAAACATAGCAATTCTGGGACTTGTCTGAGACGAGTATTTACATAGATCCAAAATCAAACAACTTTAAACATAATGTTCTAACTTATTATTCTGTGCATTTGGGAATTCTGGGGTACATCAAATGGGGGGAGGGTCAAGCATGTCAGAGTAAGGACAAGAAGGAGGAGAGAGGGCCAACATGACCAGAAGCGACATCAGGAGAACAGGGATGAACATAAGTATCATCGGCGGTGGAGGAAGCGGCGGCAGCAGTAGCGGCAGAGCCACCAGCGCGACGCTCAGCGCTGCCAGAATCACGAGGGATCGAAACCCAAAGTACTTGCTCTTCTGCATGAATGCTGCTCCTTGAGTTTCTCAGTGGCGGAGGCAGAGCATAGCAGAGGAAGAGGAAGAGGAAGAAGAAGGGAGAGTTATGAAGAGAATGAGAATGAGACTGAGAATGAGAAGAAGAAAAAGGGGAAGAAAGAGAGGTTAGGAGTGAGGATACTCTGTCAGGCAGTCTCAGTTTGCGAAAGGATTAGCGTCCGCATTCAACCAACCATTGAATTCATTTGAGCCACAACGGACATACTGCACCGCATCTTCTTTTAACTCACTCTTTTCTCGTTTATTTCTTTTGGGTTAGAGGGACAATGAACTTCTCAAAAGATACATGAATGGCGTCTAAAAGTTATATGTTAATCGTAAGTTGTTATTAAGGCCGTGTTTTACGTGGTTTTTAAGCTGTTTCATTGTTTTTCTTATTTAACATAGATGTTTTTGGTAAAAAAAATTATTTAAATAATTTATAACTTATAATATATATATATTTTTCATTATTTTATTAAAATTTTTATTCTATCTTTATTCTTTGTATACATATAAAATATAATATATATATATATATATATATAAAATATAAAATATATTATAAATATAATCATTTAATTAAATTAAATTAAAAAAAGATATATTTATTTTGTATTATTTTAGAATTACAAAATATCATATAAATATGTCTTTTATGTTATTTTATATTTATAGTTAATTCAATAGTTACTTTTATTAAATATTTTTAATTCAATAAGTTAGTTTAACAACTTTTAATTTTTAACTAATTTATCAGTTATTTTTGTCCAAAATAACCTAAATTAGCCCATCAAGTATGAGAAGGTTAATTCCTTTGATAAAAATAGAAGAGTGTATCTTGTAGAGGATTTATTTATTTATTTATTTGCTAGAGTAGCACTAATGTCAAAAAATTATTGGACTTCAATTAATTTAATTTAAGTTGACTCAGACAATATAGGTGTAAAACATTAATTTTTATTTACAAAATTTAAACAAAAATTTTTACTTAAAAAAAATAAGTGTTAAAATGCTTGAACTAATCAACAGTGATTTATAAAAACTTAGTTTGTTTATATGCTTTTTTGTTGAGTTTGGCCAAATTCTTACATAAAAGCACCTAAAATGAATGCTATTCAAGGGCATGATTATTCACATACATCAACATTGAAATCTCACTTGATTATTTTTTCTTTAAAAAAGTTACGTAGCATAAATTTTGAAAAGAAAAAAATTAAGAGAATTCAAAAAGATGTTAAGTTATGCAATAAAGAGTTATTTCTGTGTAGTTAATAAAAGTTTATAAATGTGAAAGTTTTTTATAGTAAAATTTCTATTGTATACTTGATTAATTTTAATTAATTATCTATACTAGCTGAATGCATACATAAAATTTTTAACTTTTTCTCCCTTAAAAGACTTCCCACCATTAATTTTAATAATCCAACTAAGCTCCTCCACCACAAATTCTAGTCAGCCTTCCTCTCGAAGTTGTTTCTTGACAACATTTAAAAGTGTACATTAAGTGTTGGTTTCTACTTTTAAGATCTTCCACGAAAACTATGTCCTTGACAAAATGATAAATTCATAATAAAACATCAAGTTATAACCTTTAAATTTAGATTAAATGCATGTCCAACAACAATTTATTTTTAATCAATATAGTCAAATCAATTTCTTAAGATTAAAATTGAATGATGAGTGATTGATTAAATAAGGGATTTATAATGAAAAATCAAACACCAAACGTGTCTTATAACAAAAGTTATTAAAACGAAAGTTATTTACTTTAAAATTTTGTACCAAATGTTCCAGTTTCTTTAATATAAAGTTCCGTTTCACCAAAAAAAAAAAACCAAATTATAAGGCCACTAAGAAAGCCAATTATTGGATACAATTATTTTTGAACATACAACACTGTAAATATTTTATGACCAAAAAAGAGCAAGAAATATTAAAAAAATTAGTTCAATATATTTCATACTACCTACCAATTAAAACTAATCAATTATTAAACCTTGCACCAACAGGATGTTTCCACTGAAACCTGATTGAAATTATTTGTCTCGATTTTCATTTTTAAAACATTCAAATATTTTTAAAAAATTATTTAAAATACTTGCAAATTTTAAAATTTGCTTGACTAAATATCAGTGAGATAACAATTGTTCTTTAGAATAATTTTAAAATTAGTTCGAATGATAATTAGTTGAAAATCTTCCTTTTTAAAAAAAACTTTGGAAAATTTTAAAAGTTGTCTGACTGAATATAATTGAACATCATATTTTATTTAAAATAATTTTAAAAGTTGTCTTACTGATATTCAATCAGACAATAAAAGTAAATAAAAAATAATTAAAAGCTCGTAAGAAACAACTATTTAATTTTAAAAACATTACACATGCTTTCCAATACTCAATCAGTCATTTGAAAATAGAAAAAATAAAAAATACAATTCAGAAATTAAGAGGGCTTTATTAACAAATATTTACATTTTTTTACATATAACTAAAAATAAAAAAATTAAAACCAAAGAAATTGAATAAAGATTTTAATGTGCAAAGAAAAATAAATTTGTGTATATTAGTAATTATCGATGAAACTTTAGATGATAAGTGAAAGTTAACAGGTATAAAAGGCACAAATAATTTCTTAAGATGAAGATAAAATATTCTGAACAAACAATTAGAAAAACAAAAAAAGGGAACATTTATTCATACATATAATGGAAAAAGTAAAATCATAACAATTTTTTTTAACATATAAACCAACTCAATTTAAGATTAAATAAATAACACATAAAACACACAATTCCTTCTTAGCTTTTCTCTATAGTAAATCTTTCAAAATCCGATTAGAAACAATAAAAGATAATGGATAAAATGGAGCATGCAAAAGAAGAAGAGAGAAACAAGAAAAAAAAAGGAAAAAAGAAAAGACATAGTGAAAAAAAAAAAAAATATATATATATATATATATATATATATATTATTTTACATATTTGACTTTTTATAGAGAAAAAGGAAAAGCAAAATAGTAAGTGAACCATATATATTTTGTTTTACATAAATGACTTTATTTTTTTAACCTAAAGCATGATCTTATTGTAGAGGATTAAGAAGCACAAAAAATAAAATAAAAGTGGAAGGTAAAGAAAAAGAGAAAATAGAAAAGGGAATGAGAGAAGTAGTTGAAAAAAAAAAGATTGAGGTACACAAATGCCAAAAAGAACATATAGATTATAGCTTGTTAATAAATTTCACTTCCCGTGGTCATTTTTGTCTTTTCCCTTTAATTTTTCTTATCATTTTCTTTCTTTTTTTGCTTATCTTGTTGTATCACATTAAAAAAAAAAAACACCATCCAGCTTAAGTAGTATGGAATTGAGTATTGTGAATTTATGGGCTATGGTTTGGACACACCCTTGTAATAATTTGAAAAAAGAAGGCACAGGTGCATTTTCTGTTTTTAATGTTTGATTTGAGTTTTAATTTTATCTTTAATTTTTTTTTGATAATTTTTTTTTACATATTTTCAATTTGTTTTAATTTTGTTTTTGGGACTATTGAACATAGTAGACAAAAAATAATAATATAGACTAATCTATAAGACACATTATACAGACTACTTTGTTCTTCCTTAACACATTTCATCTTCTGACTCTCTGTATGTATTATTGCTATTGCATCTACTTCCTCCTTATTGGAAATTGCTCATTTTTCAATTTGTAGGCATTGGAAGTTGATGGTGACATGCGGAGATTCAATTCTAGGGTTTCTGAGAATTTGGTTCCTGCAATACTGTAGGATTAGTCTAAACAAGACCTTGATGATCTTGATGCTGAGTTCAAGGAGTTTGATCCCACCTGTCGATATGATCAGGTCAGTTTTCATTTTATTATTGCATTCCATATGATTTATTCAGATTTTGGTTCTTAATAATGGATAATTCTTTGCAAATCAAATTCGATGCCAAATGCATGAATTGTAGGGTGTGATGTGATTGGTAAGACTTTTAACTTATAATAAGAGTTTATTGATTCATACAAGTTATATGTTTCATCATTGACTATGTGAGTTATGTTTTATCTATCTAGATCTGGTTCATAGACTACCAGACACTAGACTCGAAGTATCTATACTCATGTATATAGCTCATAACATTGTTTCATTCAAAATATCTTTTTAAAATATGTGAGGGATTGTTGTGCAAAATAGAGTGTTTAAAAAAGAATATTCAAATTTTTATGAAAATAATTTTAAAAAAATAATTTAATTATTTTCATGTTTATCTAAATATGATGAGATTACATTAATTACATATAATTATCCGCTTTATTTTAAATTTAATTATAATATTATTTCTATAACTGACCATTATCCATTATTTCCACTATCTCATATGATCAAATTTGTTATAATTATCTTTTTGTATATAATTATAAAATTAATTAAAAATTTTCCCGTCATATTTATCCTCCACAGCTCCACCTCTTGTTTCTAGGGTTACTAGCCTAACATTTTTCAGATTGAGTTACATTATTCTCTCTCTCTCTCTCTCTCTCTCTCTCTCTCTCTCTCCTTGTTGTTCTGTTACCTGAGTTTCATCTCAAAAGAATTTGTTTAATCTTGGGAAAAAATTTTGTCGCTACGAAATTTTTCATTAAGGACAGTGCAACCAGAACATAACTCAAACTAAATTATTTACTACAATTTTCCTCAAATTTTTCAATAAAGGGAACAATCTGTCCTTGATTAGATACATATTCAAGGAAGGAAAAATTAGTCTTTAATTAGAGACAGATTCATGAATGGAAAAATTCGTCTTAAATTGGAGATAGATTCAGAGACGGAATATCCATCCATGAATGGTCACGAAATCAATTTCCATCTCTAAGAATACTATTTTAGTTAGAGCTGATTTTTTTTTTTCTAACAGAATATTTCATCCCTAACTCTAAGACTAAAATATTTTTTGTCTCAAATGATTTGTAGCAACCAAATCAAAGAAAAAATATATTTCATCTCTGATTATTCAGAGACAAATTTTTCATTAACTAGAGATAACGTTTTTCATCTCTGATTCATAGTTTTCTTATAGTGTTAACTCACAATTCTACAATTTCATGCCGCTTGAGTTACAGGCGAGCTTAGTGGTTAATCAAGGTTTTATTTATGTGGTTTTTGTTCTTAAACATTTAAAACTAACGACTTTAAATTAAAATTTAATAACATTTCTTTTAAAAAAAGTTTCCTCAACCTTCTAAAATATTGGTAAATAATCATTAATCACTCGACAATGGTAAATTTTTTACTATGAGAATAATAAATTTGACAATCGACGACATTTTCAAACTGAATTGGGATATGACTACCCGCACGGACCTACTAATTAATATTATTATGTGGTTTCAAATCTCAATCGTGGGCTTGATGGGAGTCATATCTAACGCTTCGGATTGCCTTAGCTTCTACTTTTGTGTTTCTTTTTTCTTTCCTTAAGAGAGATTGGAATTAATTGTTTAAAAGTTGCATTTGAAAACTGTGGCTTATTCCACATTTTTCTTATAACAAATACTAGTTGTTGACGTAAAGTGTTATTTACAATTCTCTGATTCATTGAACGAGGCGAGAAAATTGACCTTCCTTCATTAGATATATTTTATTTTGGGGTAACATCATATTACTGTTTTTATTAATTGTTTGTGAGTTGCTATCATTCCACAACTCATCGTCGTATATGATGTTGGTATTGAGGAGAAAAATCCATCGATACTGAGGAACATTATTTAACATTTAACTTGTTTTTTATTTCTCAAAGATATTTTTCATCTAATCAAATGAAAGACTAATCCCTTTCAATTTACTAAACATAACATAAGATCATCTCTAATTAAATGACTAAAGTACTCTTTTGGCTCATTATGTTTTATGCAAATTTTAATTGTCTCACCAGTTTACAAAAAACAAAATCAAATTCTTATTTGCCAACACTTTCAAAATCATTAACAAAAATATATGACGTATTTAAACATGTGAATAGGGGCTCATTTATATTTGAAATAAGTTTTAATTTTATCCTATAAGTTTCAATTTGGTTTGACTTGTTTACAAAATTAAGGTGTCAAATTCATCCCAATTTTTGAAATGAATGAATTCATTACTTTTGGTATTATCTATATACTAACTTTTTTTATAAATTAATATTACTGGTGTGAACAATAATTTGATATGAAACTTTGAATACATTTTAGATATTGTGATTCAATAAAGCACACATTATTACATTGATGAAAAACACTAATGTGTTGTATTTTTGTATACTGTCTAAATAATTGATAAAAATATCAAGTCTAAATCATTTTTATTATTTTTCCTATTTTTTAAAACATCTTATTTAAATTATTTAAATTATTGATGAAAAATAATGAGGTGTCCAATAATACTATCCGTTTGATCTTATGCAACAGCATATACGAAAAAAAAAAAACTATCATGAAGAAAAGGGGAATTCCGTTTGAACAATCCAACTTCTAGATAGCGCTTTTATTAATTTTCAGGTGTGCAGATATTTTATTCAGCAATAGTCCATTAATTCTCATAATTAAGATAATATTTCTAGTTAGACTTTTGCTATGCATAAGTATATGTGAGGACTATTAATATTGACATTAATAGTCTTACAATTAATGCAATGACTAATTCAACCCTTCATTGTTTGTTGACAAAGAAAAGGTTTTTACATTTCTTTTCTCTAATTTTCTTAAACAAGAACAAACACACACACAAAAACAACGAGGACAAAAGACACCAAATATCACTATAAAAAAATAAAAAATATAGTGCCGTTCTTTTAGCGTTGGTTTCAAAAATCGAAGCTAGAAGCTACTTTTGACAGAATCTAGTGTCGCTAGATTTTTTTATTTAAATATATTTGTTTTTATAAATTAACTTCTAGCATCGGTTAAATTTTAGCTAGATATAATATTGGATTATAGATATAGCACTTGTCAAAATTAATGCCAAAATTTCACTATATAATATTGGTTTTGGAAATTAGCGTTGATTTTCATATAACGTCGATTTAAATTACAAAATAACCATTAGTAAAAGTTATCTAATATCGATCAAAACCAACGCTAAATGACACACTTAGCATTGGTTAAAACTGACACTAAATGACAATATCTAATGACATTAAATCACAAAATAAACACCAGCAAAATCATCTAACATCAGTTAAAATCGACGTTAGATCACTGACGCTGAATGACATTCATCTAACGTCGATCATAACCAACGTTAGGTTACAAACTTAGCTTTAGTTATGTCAAAATTAGTGTTCGATGACATCGCAATAGAGCATTAAATGTCGGTTTTGTAATTACTTAACATTAAATCATTTAATGTTAAGTAAAATCGACGTTAAAAAGTGATTTTGAGCGACAATAAATGTCAAATTTTTTTTTTGTAATGTATATTGCCGAAAACTATCAACTCATCTCATCTACTCGGATGAGCATTTCCTTTATATATGTATACTGGGGGATTTCATATTTACCAGAAATCAGTTCAAGAGAATAGTATAATTAATTTAGTAGACATACGTAGTTAATTAAATGTTATATATATTTTTTAAAAAATTATATATATTCTTTTTGAAGGGTTTTTAGATCGCTCAATTTATCTGAATTATTTTCTCTTCATAATATTCATTTGGCCATAGTCAAACCTTGAACTTTTCTTTAGCATTAGTCTTCTGCTATACTGCAACACTCACGAAAATTCATATTGCCAACAATTAAGTAGCCAAAAGATGGTTAATAAGAAAAATAAAATACAATGGGATAACTCCTAAGGTTTTAAGGGTCAAATTTTTAATGTTAGATTTCCATTCAAGTGCATAGATATCTATGTATGAAGTTATTTTTAGCGAACAATCATTCGGCATTTTATCACTAAATTACAGGTATCAACTAATTCGGATTCGAGTAAGGCAGGACCATAATGGACAACAAAACTTTTCCTATTAAATTTTAACACAATTATATTCTCAAAGACTCGAACTCAAGACTTCTAATTAAGTTAAGACAATTCTTTACCAGTTAACCCACTTGCTTGATAATGTGTATGAAATTTCTTATATATATCACATACACTTGAATAGAGGTCTAACAATTAATAAGTTAATCTTTTGAGATAATGTTGACTTTCCAATAGTTTTTCTCAAACACAAAACATAAACTTGTGACAAAACATCTTTGTATATGAAAGGGTAATGCAATTGTGAGAGAAGGAAGGGGTTAAGCATTAACTAGATGTAATTTATTTGAGGAAAAAATTTATGTACAATTTCTCATATCTTTACTGTTGAGTTTTTTTTATCAAAGTTCTAACATAAGTAATTTTTTACACATCTCACCGCACACATGAACACTGTTTGTTAGCGTTATCCTCTTCCCTCTTTCACATTCTATTCGCCTGATTGTGTTCTCCTTCTTCAGTTCAATCTATGCTGCTTGTTCGATAGTGATGGACAGCGTTGCTCTCTCCTGTTCAATATATAGCGATGGACAACGTTATTGTCTCCCATTCGATGGTTCGACGGCATTACTTCTCCTGTTTGACAGTTCTACGGCGTTGCTCTCTCCCGTTCGACAATTCGATGCCATTCAACATTCTGTGGGGTTGCTCTCCAGTTCAACAGTGTTGCTATCTCCTTCAATAATGGTGCTTTAGGGAGTCTTTCAATTTTGTTTTTTTATCTATTATTTTTATTAAAATCAAGGGGATCTAGAGGAAAATGTTAACAGCAGTGTTAGTGTGTGTGGTGAGTTGTATTGATGATATGAAACAAATTACACACGTTGAATTTTATAACAAAGATATAAGAATTAGTACGTAAGTTTTTTTCATTATAGAATTTTTTGTTAAAATTCAAAAATTCTCAAAAGTCTTACCCAAGCACACAAAACTCAAACTTTTTCATAGATTATCTTAGGATATGAAAGGGCATCATTGTGTGAGTAGGAAGGAGCTAGAAATTAATCGGATGCAATTATAAAATTGTGGGTGTTTATTAAAATTTTGAGACTATTTGTGGGTGTTTGTTAAAATTTTAAGAGTCTCAATGGTCTTGTCCAATTACTAAACTCAAACTTGTGATAGAAAATATTTTAAATATGAGAGGACCTAAATTAATTGTATGAGAAGGAAGGGGCTAGAAATTACCTGGATGCAACTATAAAATTGTGGGCGTTTCTTAAAATTCAAAAGGTCTCAAAATTCTTACCCAAACACAAAATTTAGATTTGTGACAAAATATATTTCGATAAGAGACGACCTAAATTAATTGTGGGAGAAAAATATAAAAAGGACCAAAAATGGGGGGCGTTTGTTAAAATCCAAAACGCAAAACGGTCAAATTAATCCCATATATAGCCAAAGAAAAGTAAGAAAAATAAAAATATAAAAAATATAAAGAGAGAGAGAGAGAGAGAGAGAGAGAGAGAGAGAGAGAGGAAAATGGTGGGTAAAGGTGGAGGTGATATGCTTGACCCTGCACAATGAATCATCATCATATAGACATATACCCATATATATATATATATATATAAAGATAGTAAGATACATTTGAGTTGGTTGAACCAAGACATTGTGCTCATCTCCGACAGCGACCCCTTTGGCATTTTACATTTACAATAAAATCTCTAACGTTCCCTGTCCCTTTCTCTTCTCCCATAAAATCTCTCTCTTCTTCCAATTCTCTATTTGCTCCCTCAAAACTCTACTTCTTCCTCTTCAGGCAGAACCAGGACGGACACTCTTATCTCTGGCGGGGGGATATCTGATTCCAAGGTCCAAACAGGCCCGTACATACAATTCCATGAAGCTCAATGTGGTTTTGCTGGAAGGTACGCTCGATCGAGGATAAGATCACAAGGTTGTGATGAATTAGAGAGACATATAGATCGATACGCGCATGTCAAGGTTCTCAGCAGTGATGGTTTTGGCAGCTGTGGCTGTGTGTCTGGTGCTGCTGCCTCTGGTGCTGCCTCCACTTCCTCCTCCTCCTTTCCTCCTTCTCTTTCTTCCTCTTCTCCTTCTCTTCCTTCTCTTTCTCTTAGTCTTCTCGCCCTCTACACTCCCAGACCCAGACTGAGACAAGGCCGTCCTTTCTGCTTGATCTGAATCCGATCCCTTCAGTTTCTAAGGCCCGAATCTGAGTTTCCATTTGTTTTTTAATTTCTTTTTCGAAGTTTTGTAGATCGGTCGTTGTACATTTAAATTAACACATAAGATGGAGAGGTATTTTGTTGATGCTGTGGTTGTTTTCCATTCCATTAACGTTTTGTTATTGAATTATCAAATTTTATAGTTATACGCAAATGCGTTGCGAGATCTCTTTTATATATATATATATATATATATATATATATATGTAAATTACTAAAATTACACTATGCGAAGTATTGGTTCCCAGACTATTTGACTTCGTTTTAATTGCCCGATTGCGGAGAAGCAAATTCAGTTTGGGAATTTCTTTTATGTCTTCAGTTTTTTTTTTAAATATATATAGAAACTTGCACCCTCCTTTCTCTTGTCAAAAAGGGAAAAAGCCACAGTTTTCAAAAGTACAAGTTCTGTTGAAGAAAGGGTGCAGTACTATTTAATTTGAACAAAAGTATTCACCATGTTTATGAATATTTCAACAACAACCGAACATAGTCCACTTGAAATATCCACAAACATGGCTCAATAATGAAAAAAGGCATAGCCCACAATAATAACATTCACAACCACATGATCACAAACCTCCCGACTATTATATCCTACGCAATTAGAGAGTAATGTCTAGAGTTACGTACAAGCAAAGTAGCAATTACATCAAAATAAGCCTCGGACAAGAAAAGGGGCGCGAGGGTTGATCCACAGAGTGTACTACACAGAAGGCGGGACCTCTTCCTTTATTTGATGATCTGAAAAGGGAAGAAATGAGGTAAGTATAACAACTTAGTGAGACCTACTCTACTAATGAAATCCACAGAGTGTACTACACAGAAGGCGGGACCTCTTCCTTTATTTGATGATCTGAAAAGGGAAGAAATGAGGTAAGTATAACAACTTAGTGAGACCTACTCTACTAATGAACCAAAATCCAAGGCATTAAATGTATACATGTAAGGGAGTACCCAAGTCATATACCTGAGAATTACAAATCGCACAACTACGAGAGCAAGCTAACTCAGACATTTTTTGAGTTTCATCCACCTTGTTCTGTTCGTTGCCTAGCGACCCTCACCACACCTTCTCTTATTATTCCATATATATATATATATATATATATATATATATATAAACTCCTTTATCGCTCCAAAACAAGTAAGTATATATATATATATATATATATATATACATGTATAGCCTTTCTTATTGTTTCACGCGAATGAGACTCAAACTAATGCCTTCCTCCAACAAGGTCAATCACAAACACAATCATTCAATAATAGATTTCCATGCTATTCTCAATCCTGCAATCAACTAGTTCTAGCATCACATCCAATCAAGTCATCATGGCTTACCGCTTACACTTTGAATCCATAGCCACCAAATTTATCCCATATATATACGAGCGTCAAAAACAAAGGGAAGGCATTACATGCAAAGCATATATATTCCTTGTACTCTACTCGTCCATTTATATATTTACAATATACATACACATAATAAGTGACAAATTATCAAGAAATTTCAAGTAGTTAACCAAGGAAGGTGGTAACACATAGAGTAAGTATCACTCACCTTAGTCCCGAATTAAATGATTTCTCGACTTTTTTGGGCTGTGATTCAATGGATAGATATTTTTCAAGGACTCTAAGAAGGCATAATATATATGGAAAAGAGATGAGAAAGAGAAAATTTGGAGAAGTTACAACACTTGACGCCTTGGGTGCCACCCCTTGTGTGGCCCCTTGGCCACTATGGAGCTTAGGGTGCCAACACCAACGAGAACATAGCTCTTTAGTTGGCGTCAGCCTCTAGAATTAGGCTTTATGCATGACTTTCTTCTTCTTCCACTCCAAATCCTCATCCATTCACCAAACTCAATAAATGCATTAACAAGGTATCATAAATACTTTCAAGAACCATAGAAATCATTATAAACACCATTTAACATAAAAATCAAGCCATAATCCTCAATTGATCATAAAAAATCAAAATCCCCAATTTTGTAATAATTTTTCAGCCACCAAGACTCAATTTTAACATAACCTAGTGTTGGATGATTATTTTTTCTAAAAATAAAAATGCAGATATTTGATAGCAAAAGTGATCTGCTTGGTTGACAAGAAATCATCCTCAATAGTACAACAAAAGTGCCGATCGTTTAAGTATCAAAAAGTGATCAAGCATAAAATTCAACAAAGGGTAGTAGTTCGATAGAGACGAATTTGATAGAAGGAAGCAAGAAGAATGGACGTCAAACTTATAGTAGTTCAGCATTCATCTATCAAAGTCTTGTCGGAAGCACCTCATTCGACAGAAAAATTCAGACATAATTGACAGACAAGTCAAGTCTAAAGTTGTCAAAGAAGAGGGCATGTCAAGGTAACTTGGTTGTTGAACGTTGAAGGCAAGAGAAGACGTCGGAAGGAAGTCGTCGAAGACCATTACACCAATTCAAGATAGTTATGTCGAAACATGTAAACTGTCACTTACGTGGCTTAGGATAATGGTTTATGTGGATTAGGGTAATGGTCAATACAATGCAAACCATCACATACGTGGCAATTAAATAGATAGGTAGTTACTTCGATTATTTGCCTATAAATATCAAGTTAATTGTTATAAAAGGGGTTGACAACTCTTCATTAAAAATCCTAGCATCTTATATGAGTAGATTAAAAAATCAACATCAAAGTATGTTTTTCACCTTACATTTCAGTCAAATTTAATTCAAGTCTTTTATCATTCCAGTCTTTTACTCGCTTTCATTAATCTTCTAGCAATTTATTTGCTTTCATTTATCATTCTAGTCCTTTATCGCTTTAAATTAACTTCATGCAATTTAAATGCTTTTGTTTACTTTGTGCATTAATCACTTTTTTTTAAACTTTCTGTACTTTAACTTTTAGCAATCTATTTTTAGTAATTTGTTTTTTGCCATTTACCTTCTGTAGTTACCTTTTTGTGCACTTTACATTCTGTAACTTACATTTATGCAAATTTACTATTTTTATTTAACTTCTGCAAAAAGCTTATTTCAGGTCTCAAGCTCTTTCATACAAAACTTGTCAAATTATTAGCACTCAACACGTTTGTTCTTTTAAACGAGATTATTATTCTTGATAGAATTAAGTATTTGTTGTCGGATTTGGCCTTTGACCAACGATCTCTGTTAACGAATTGATACATAGGAAATTTGTTGTCAGATTCTGGTTAGACCAAAAATCACTGTAAACAAATTGGCACGCTTGGTGGGACGAGTTCAGAATAACTTGTTACATGTATACGTTTGAGAAGTGATAAATTCATACCTTGTTCTTCTTATACTCACAATTCTGAAATTATGAGTAACACAAACAGTGCTAATCAAGTGACAGGTTCATTAATTGCATCTTCCGTAACTGTGGCAAACATGCCAGCAGTTACCACAACTGCTAATCCTATAGACGTTGTGCCAAACGTATCCCTTTCAAGAAACCCTATATTGGATCAAGTGTCTAGATTAACACCAGTGTCATCAAGTCCAGTAGGCAGTCAAACAACAAGGTTGTGCCTCAATATAGATTACCTTAAGGGTATATTCCTCCTGTGATAACTCAACTTGGGATTGGAAGTCAATTAGCTAATCTCACATGTCAAATGACTCAAGGCCAAACAATAAGTTCTGCATTGGCAAATATGGCAGAAACCAGTACTCCCATAGTGTTCTGACAAGAAAGACTGAATTTGGGACTTGTATTCCTAAATATGTCGAGAGATATGCCAAATACTGTTGCCACATCCACTGTAAGTTCATTGGCTGACATTCGACAGTAAATGGACGAAAGTAATCACAACATGGTAAATATGTTCACACAACAAATGAGTGTCGTACTAAAGTCCTTAATGAAAAATACCAATAATGCATGTAATATGGTAGCACTATAAATGGGTAGACTAACTCAGGCCTTGGGGATTATTGTGCCTGAAAATGTTCAACCAAAACAAGTGATTATGGCCCAAGATCAGGGCCAAAATCAACCAAATAAATTAATATAAGGGCAAGACCAACCTCAACCATAGTTGAGACATGGTCAAGTACAGATGTTGCATTGGAATGAGCCACAGGTGAACGATGCTGTAAGAGAGTTTCGACAAAACCTCATGGGGAACCAAGTCGAACACAACGTAAACCAAGTCGTCAAACAAGTCTTTAATAGATTTAGTTTCAACGTAGGCTATACTAATCAGCCTTATTTCACGTCAGCATTTCTTAATTGGGTTCAACAGGTAGAATTGTCTAGAGGGATGGTTAAGGTTCCTAAACTATCCAAGTTCGTTAGGGAAAGTGGTAAATCTACCTTCAAACACATTGTATGGTACACCATCAAAATGGGAGATCTAGCGACAGATGAAGGACTTAAAATGAGATTCTTTCCTAGTTCCCTCACGAAAAAAGCCTTTTTTTGGTTCTCGATACTGAGACAAAACTCTGTTCATTCATAGCCACAAATAGAGAGAAGCTTTTATGAACATTTCTTCATAGAGGACCTGAAAGTTGGTCTAATAGATTTGTTTAATATTAAAAGACTATGCAATGAATCTGTCGAGGATTATTTGGAAAGATTCAAGCAAATAAGAAGTGGATGTTTTACTCAGATTCCCGAAGCTAAAATTGTCGAGATGGCTATCGGGGGTCTAGATTATTACATTAAGAAAAAGCTTGTCAATCAACATCTAGTTGATCTTGCCCAACTGGGGGGCAAAGTTCAATAGATAGAACAGTTGAAAGCTGAAAAGATACAAAAACAAAAGAAATTCCCCAAGAGAGACAAAGTAAATTGTGTTGGAATAGAAGAATCCGACGAAGAGGATGATAACTTAGATTATGATGTAAATCTTGCCAAATTAAAGAATGGACCTCTTTATGTTTGTTAGGCTATAAAGCCTATAAGGGCCAAAGAAAAGATGATCTATTTCAATAGAAAAATATACACATTCGACATAACAAAAGCCGAACAAATTTTTGATATTTTGTTAAAAGAAAAACAAATAAAATTGTTGAATAATCATAGGCTATTAAAGCATGATGAAATTAAAGACCAAAAATATTATAAATTTCATAATGTATTCAGTCATGTGGCTAACGAATGTGTACATTTCAGAACTTGATTAAAAAAGCCTTAATAGAAGGAAGATTGAAATTTGTTGATAATAAGGCAAACATGAAGGTTGACACCGATCCTTTTTCAGAGAAATGTCACTGAAATCAATAGCTAAATCCCCTGAATATTGGCATGGTTTATGTGAAAGGAAAAAGGAAGATGTATGCCAAAGTAGACCCAAACAAGTGTAAGAATGATGACCCTGACCCTATGCCAGATACCTTCGACATATATCAAAAGCCTTGGAAAACGTATGAAGAGTTTATGTTTAGAAAGAGAGAAAAAGTAACAATTAAGATGTGTCCACTTATATGACCTGGAGGCCATAGAAGCATGTCAAAAGGCGATGGCCTATTCTAAAGATGAAAAGAAAGAAAGACCTTCCCATAATCAGTTAAAACTATCCTACATACAAAAAACTCAGCCACAACAGATGGCTGGGTCGAATCTTAGTGGCCAATGGGCTAGAAACTCGAAGGAGTCAGTCGGGAGTAGTGATCCAAGTTCCTAAGACCACATTGACATGTCAGAACAAGAGTGCTGCTTGCAAATGTAAAGGTTAGCTAGTTGATTAAGAACTCTACAATGGCAAACAAAGATTATGCCAAGAGGAGTAGATTCTAGAAAGATCAGCCTTTCTGGAACGAAGATTATTGACATGGCAAGGTAGTGCCATTCAGTCAAAGAAATCCTAAAACGTGTGGTCAACTGTTGTCGAAGACCCAGAAACAGAGGTTGTAGAGGTATAGACAAGCATAAAAAAGAAGATTCTTGGTAGATGCACTCCTAATCAGAGAATAACCATCAGGGTTGAGGAAAAAATGTTTGGTAGTCAAAACCAAACCAACAATCCAAAATACTGAAGCAATCCAACAAGAAACTTCCAATCCATGAGAGGAGAATGCACAACTTCAGTTGAATCTTTTAAGTGCATGGCTTCAGGAGGAGATTTTTGAGGCACGAAAATTGATGCAATCGATGCCTTTGAAATTAGAACTTGACAAAAGTATACGTCTATCCCTCTCTAAGAAAAACTGGCCTGTCGGGTTGGTGGAAATTGAGAAAGCCACTAAAAGGAGACAAGTGGTTGTTGTGGAAGTAAAGGATTACGAAGATTGATCTCATAAAGAGATCAAAGCAATCTTGGAGGATCTTATGACTAATGTCAAAAAAAGGAAGAAATCTTACCAAAGTTAAGCAAGGGGGCAACTCGTTGAGTTCAAGCCCGTATGCTATACATCGAATATGGATTTGTCGGTTGACGAGATTATTAAAGCCCTTAATGATCCTAAAAACCCTTTGGGTCTCAACGATGAAGAAGAATTTGATTTAGACTTTGATATGGATAAAGATCTGGATGACACAATCATGGCCATGGGAAATACTTTGTCGGAAGCAAGATCTAATAATTGTCCAGTGGATAAGGATTATTTTAAACTTTGGCCATTTATAGATGAACTTGGCCTATTCATGGATGAAGATGATTAAGACCCAATTAAAGGAAAATTCAGGGACACTGAAGAAGATGTCGAAAGAAAAGAAGAAGTAGACAAATATCCTATCAATTTGAGTCTTAACCTCATTTATGTGATTCCACCAGAATATGAAGCCCATTATGAAATTTATGTAGGTGAGAATGAGGAAGATTCAGAAGACATTTCAGAGGATTAGTTGTTCGTAGATGACATATTTTCAAATTTTGACAGTCTAGAGGATGACTGGGATGACGAACTCTATAATTTGGCTAAATTTGAAAAACCAACTGACGTACAAAAGGAACACCTATGGCCCTTTCATATTAAGGCCTTCTTGGAAGGAAAGCCTACTAACAGAGTTCTAGTATAGGGTGGAGCTTCTGTCAATCTAATACCAAGAGCTACATTCAAGAGGTTAGGGAAGAATGAGTCTGATTTAATTTAGACAAATATGGTTGTCACCGATTTTAGTGGCAAGTCTTCCCCATGCGTCGGAGTAGTGATGTTGAATATCCGCGTTGGATCAGTCGAAAGGGCAATCCTTTTTGTGGTAATTCCCTCAAAATCTAGTTATAACATATTGTTGGGTAGAGATTGGATCCATGCCATTGAAGCAATTCCCTTGACTGTGCATCAGAAGTTGATCCTTTGGAATAACGAAGGACAAGTAGAGGTGGCTGAAGCAGATGATAGTCCGTATTATTTGCAGCAACTCCATATCGACTTCAAAATTTATGCCTCAAATGTCAGACCAGTAGCCACAAAAGATGGAACGATCAACAAGGAGGCTTACTTAATGTTAAGCGATTTGGCAAGCGCACTAGTCGCACAAGTAATACAGTGATAAAATGAGTAAGAAATATCGTCTCACGAGGACTAATGTACTAAGTACTATAGAAATTTAAATGCAATAGTCAGACAATTCAATTTGGATTAAAGGTAGCTCTAACTTGAAAATTAAAAGGTAGCATTCAAAAGATAAAATATTTTTATATTTTTCCCAATTACAGAGGATACAAGCACAAATTCAGATGAAATTAACTTAATTAAAAGACATATGGCTACTAATCCCCTTCTCCTATCCTAAAAGTTGGAACTCTCCCTAACATCTGCAATTTAATTCAATTATATACTTTAATCTTATGTTTTTTATTGGCTTAAAGTGATTCTCTCAAACTTAAGTTAAGCTACTCAACTCTAACATAATCCCCTATGTGAGTTTAAGCAAGATAAATGATAACCTAAATTGATTAAGTGAGGTTAATTAATATCCCTATCAATTAACAAGCAAAACCCCTAAGTTCTACCACTCGCCCTAATCATTCAGTGTTCTACCAACATCTCTCTTGCCAAAGTTCGATGAAAGTAATAAACAAATCATAAAGTGGCCAATTTTACGACAAGTACTGTAAATATGAATGAAAGGAATATATTTATTGAATTGAAATCAAAAAGTCAGAGAAAAAATAACTCCTAATCAGAGATTAGGTTCATATTAACCCTAGAATGAGAAAATCAGTTATTCATAGCCCTAAAACTACATAAAATAGTAAAAGATTGATCAAACTCCATGAATTGGAGGTTGGATTGACAAAAATCGAGCCCAGAGAGCTTCGGAATAGGATTCCTCCTTTTTCCCCTACAAAATTGGCATCCTCTAGCCTTCCCCCAACTCAGAATGCCCTGAAAAACTTGTCCTGGCGCTATTTAAACTAGTACAGAATGCGAACCACTGTTATAGTGGTGCTCACCACTATAGTGGTAGAAGATAGAAAAATTGGCTTAAAAACACTTTAGTGCAGTATCCACCGCTATAACGGTGAATTCCCATCGCTATAGCTGTGGTTGAAAAAGGAATCAACTCAAAAATCTTCACTTCCAACGGCCACCACTACAGTTGTGGGAGACAACAAGCCACTTCTTTTTCTGGTACGATCTATTTTCTTACACAAGCTTCACACCAACCCAACCTACAACAAAAATAACGAAACACCAAATATTAGATGCAAAGAGTCATGAAATCACTCAATTTATTAAAAGCTCAAAGAAAACTTAAACTAATCTAAAAATACTCAAAAAAAACTTAAACTAATCTAAAATACCCAAAACATGAGTGAAGAATCAAAAGCCAGCAAGAAAAAAAATCAAAAGAGAGGATATTTAGTACCAAAATTGTACTAAATTGAGAACTCAAAACTCCCCCAAACTTGAACCTTTGTTTGCCCTCAAGCAAATTAACTCTCACACAGATAATGGCGTAAAACAAAAATCAAATACATATGTTTATAATCATGCTCAGAAAATGATTAAACTAAGCAAGGGGAAATAATGGAATATGTAGAGAAAAAATAAAACCATTTATTAAAATTAGATCCCGAAAATGCTTTTACTAGAGAATAGTCATACTTGTAACAATAATCTAGAGATTTAAATAAAACTCAAAATAAACTTTTTGAAACTTTAGAGACCTCTTAAAGCAAAATATCATCACTTTAATTAATCTTTTTTTTAATATTTTTACACTCTCAAGGGTTTTTAATCCAAATTCCAATGATCTAATAAGCAAATCACATAACAGGAGGTGTAACCAGGAAGAGGCAGAGTCCATGCATCCAATCTACACAGCTCTTCCTCCCTATTCACACCAAAGGTGAAAATTACGGAGTGAGAGAAATGTCGTGCGCCTAATCCACACAACACTTCCTTATCCTTTCATTCTCTCAACCTAACGGAAAATAAAGTTAATTGGATGAAAAATTGTTCGTGTGCCTAATCCACACAATACTGTCTCAACATAAACCATACCTTCAAGCTAGCTAATTATTCTTATTCGTAAAAATGGAACACCAATCTTTCTCTCTTTTTTTTATAATTGATTTTTGGAATTTAAAATGTACACCCCTTACTGAGCTTACTTTTGATTTTATGAAAGCTTAACTCAAGCTAAAGTAATTGTTCTAAGAATTTCAAAACTTCAAAAAGCTTAAAATGAATTTTGAATGAATCTCCTATTATTCTTAAAAGTAAGGCTAATTCTTTATTAAAAGCAATCCCAAAATTATAATTTTAACAAATATTTCAAAAATTTCCATAAAAATATGCAACCATTTCCCTTACAAAGCTCTTAAACAAGAATTTTGAAAATCTGCCATATTTGAAAATCGCTTTACACACAAAACACACTAACAAACAAAAATAGACAGACACAAGACAACAAGTAACACAATCACAAACAAATACCAAACTTCTCTCTCCCAAACTTGAAGTTGACAGTGTCTTCATTGTCCCATATCAGTACAATGGAGAAAAAGAAGCATACCAATAACACAATAACAAGAACAAGAAATACCACAGATAAAAGAAGAAATTAAAGCAAAAACAAAAAAATAAAAACTAAGAAAGCAATAAAACTTAGGTTGTCTCCCAAGAGCACTAAGTTTATAGTCTTTAGCCAAACTTTACCAAGGCGCCTATGCTCAAAGTGGTTCTTGCAATTTTTGTTGCTTCTTGAATGCCTTCAACTGAGTTAAAACATTGTTTGCAATGCCAGGAGGTTTGAATTTATGGGGATTGTCATGAAACTTGGCATAAACCTCTGAAATTTCAAAAATTCCCATTTTTCTTTTTCCTACATCTTCAACGTCCTCCAAACAACCTTTACGTATCTCATTATGAAAACACCCATGAGATTCCTCATCAATCATCCTCAAGAAGTAGCATTCCTCTAGGTTATCAGGAGCTTTCATTACCTTATTCATGTTAAAGGTGACCTCTTGATCGTTGACTCTTATGGTTAACTCACCTTTATAAACATCTATCAAAGTTCTTTCGGTAGCCAGAAAAGGCCTTCCCAAAATGATTGGGATCTCTTTGTCTTCTTCATAATCCATGATAATAAAATCCGCCAGAAAAATCAATTTGTCCACCTTGACAAGTACATCCTTAATGATTCCATTTGGATAGCACATCAAACAATCAGCTAGCTGAAGTGTCACTGTAGTAGGTTGAGCATTTCCCAAACCCATTTTCTTGAAGATAGAGAATGGCATCAAATTTACACTTGCTCCCAGATCACACAATGTTTTTCGACAAAATTTTTCCTAATGTTGCATGGGATCACAAAGCTACCTGGGTCTTTTATTTTGCTAGGAAACTTCTTTTGGAGGATGACGCTATACTCTTGAGTCATAGCAATAGTCTCAAACTTACACAAGTGCCTCTTTCTTGATAGAGCATCCCTCATAGACTTTTCATAACTAGGCATCTGTTCCAATAACTCCACGAATGAGATGTTGATATGAAGTTGCTTCAAGTTCTCCAAGAATTTTCTATACTTCCAGTCTAGATTGAGCTTTTTCTGCCTTTGATGATAAGGTAGTGG
Organism: Biancaea sappan; assembly: GCA_037074585.1. Classification (NCBI taxonomy): domain Eukaryota; kingdom Viridiplantae; phylum Streptophyta; class Magnoliopsida; order Fabales; family Fabaceae; genus Biancaea; species Biancaea sappan. The sequence goes on from CM073492.1 coordinate 36,418,632, forward strand.
TGGAATAAAATTTTCAGCTCTCATGTTTCTTACTCTATTCACACCCTTAGCTTTAGCATCCGAAACCTCTATCTTTTCAGTTGGCTTTTCTTGAGGCTTGGCAATTTCTTTATTCTCTTATGCACTGATCACCCTTTTCTTCTTATCATGTGATTTGACCACATCAGGGAGCTCCTAACCACTCTTTAAGGTAATGGCATTACAATACTCTTTTCCCTCCTTTCTTGGGTTATTTTCAATATCATTGGGGAGATTACCTTGTAGCCTATTGTTTAGAGCAAGTGCCAGTTGACGTATCTGAGTTTCTAAGTTCTTAATTGCCACATTCTGAGTCTGAAACATAGACTTACTTCTTTTTATGAATTTCATAAAATCTCCTCCATTGAAGCTTTCTTCTCCACTTGAGGTGGTGGAGCTCTATTGTGAAGATGGTAATTACTTTGATTACTAATTCCAAGAAGTTGAAAAGGTCTACTAGAAGATGAGGAAGTCGTAGGGTTTAGACAATGATTGCTGCTCCATGAAAAATTTGGATGATTCCTTTAAGCATTACCCATGTAAATTAGTTACTCAATTACATTCGATTCATCACAACACCCATTCATATGGGCACCACCACAAAAGTCACAACTAGCCTTTGGAGTGACTACTGTATTTACTCTTACAGTTCCTTGTTGCCTGGAGCACAACATCTCGACTTTCTCATTTTGAACCAACAGAGCGTTAAGGGTATCTAGTTCCATAACTCCCCTCTTTGAAACATTTTTGGCTTGGCTCGAAGCTATTTGACTTGCTCCCATAGTCTCTATAATCTCTTGAGCTTGTCTAATCAGTTTAGCCATTAAAGCACTTCCAGTTGCAGTGTCCAATTTATCCCTTATTTCATAAGTTAGCCTACTGTGAAAGATGGTGAGTTGTTGCCACTCTGGAATGCCATGATTTGGGCACTTATTCAACAATTCTCTAAACCATTCCCAGGCTTCAGATAAGCTATCTCTTTCATGTTGATAAAATACATTAATTTCATTCCTCAACTTAAGTGACCTTGAAGGAGGAAAGAATTTGTCCAAGAACTTCCTCTGGAGTTGATCCCATGTGGTGATGCTCCCTTTTGGTTGAGAAGTCAACCAGCTCTTTATAGTATCCTTCAATGAGAAGGTGAATAACTGAAGATGAAGAGCATCATCACTAACCCCATTCATCTTAACCATGTCACAGATATCCAAGAAGTTTGTGATGTAGTTTTTAGGTCCTCCATCGGGCACCCCCAAACTGGTTTTGTTGGACTAAATTCATCAAAACCACCCTTATTTCAAAATTATTAGTGCCCAGTGGAGGTTTCACTATACTAGATGCGTGTCCAGCCTCAGTAGCTAAAGCATAGTCCTACACAGGTTTATTGTCATCATGTTGCTCATTTCTAGCATCATTGCCCTTATTATTTCCAGTATATTCTGCCATATCTTCTTCTTCTTGAGAAGCTGGTCTTTCTTGAATTTTCTTGCTCTTGCTCTTTTTTTTTCTAGCTCTCCTTGCGAGTTTCTCGATCTCAGGTTCGTATAGGAGTTTAGAAGAATCAAGAGTACCTCACACACATAACAGAAATATCAAATTAGAAGTGACAAAAAGAAATCAGAAAAATAACTTTAAAAGTAAAAATTACTACTAAAATAGAAACAACTAAAATAAGGAACTAAAACAAAATAAAAGAAATCAAAACAAATGCCTAATCTAGCACTTTTAAACTCTTTAGAATATTAGCTAAAATCGTTAGTCCTGGCAACGACGCCAAAAACTTGTTAAGTGATTTGGTAAGCGCACTAGTCGTACAAGTAATATAGTGATAAAATGAGTAAGAGATATCATCCCACGAAGACTAACATGCTAAGTACTCTAGAAATTTAAATGCAATAGTCAGACAATTCAATTTGGATTAAAGGTAGCTCTGACTTGAAAATTAAAAGGTAGCATTCAAAAGATAACATATTTTTATATTTTTCACAATTACAAAGGATGCAAGCACAAATTCAAATGAAATTAACTTAATTAAAAGACCTAGGGCTACTAATCCCCTTCTCCCATCCTAAGAGTTGCGAATTCTCTCTAACATCTATGATTCAATTCAATTATATACTTTAATCTTAAGTTTTCTATTAGCTTAAAGTGATTCTCCCGAGCCTAAGTTAAGCTACTCAAGTCTCACATAATCCTTTATGTGAGTTTAAGTCGGATAAATGATAACCTAAATTGATTAAGCGAGGTTAATTAATATCCCTATCAATTAACAAGAAAAACCCTAAGTTCTACCACTCGCCCTAATCACTCAATGTTCTACCAACATCTTTCTCACCAAAGTTCGATGAAAGCAATAAACAAATCATAAAGTGGCCAATTTTACGACAAGTACAGTAAATATGAATGAAAGGAATATATTTATTGAATTGAAATCAAAAAGTTAGAGAGAAAACAACTCCTAATCAGAGATTAGGTTCATAGCAACTTTAGAATGAGAAAATCAGCTACTCATAGCCCTAAAATTATAGAAAACAGTAAAAGATTGATCAAACTCCATGAATATGAGGTTAGGTTAATGGAAATTAGGCCCGGAGAGCTTCGGAATGGGATTCATCCTCTTCCCCCTATAAAATCGGCGTCCTCTAGCCTTTCCCCAACTCAGAATGCCCTAAAAAACCTGTTCTGGCGCTATTTAAACCAGTGCAGAACGTGAACCACCGCTATAGTTGTGGAAGATAGAAAAATTGGCTTAAAAACACTTTGTTGCAGTATCCACCGCTATAGCGGTGGTTGGCAGAGGATTCAGCTCAAAAATCTTCACTTCTAATAGCCTCCACTATAGCTGTGGAAGACAACAAACCATTTTTTTTTGGTACGGTCAATTTTCTTGTAGAACCTTCTCACCAACCCAACCTATAACAAAATCAATGAAACACCAAATATTAGATGCAAAGAGTCATGAAATCACTCAATTTGTTAAAAGCTCAAAGAATAATCTAAAAATACTCAAAACATGAGTGAAGAATCAAAAGCCAATAAGAAAGAGATCAAAAGAGAGGATATTTAGTGTCAAAATATTACTAAATTGAGAACTCAACACTTAATGGATCAATTTGGAGTCAAACTAATGGATAAGTCAACAAAAATCGGCCAAGAACTAGCCATGAGTCTTAAGACTGAAATGGATAGATTATCAGCCTACCTGGCCAACAAAGCAGGCAATGCAACGGAATGTATATTGTTGGACTGCATTTTTTAGGATTTGAGAAAGGGCTTGATGAAAAGATGAATATCGAAGCAGAAGATCCTTTAGAAGAGGTGAACTTGGGCATCGAAGAGAATAATAGACCAATTTTTATAAGTGCATTTCTACCAAAGGAATTCAAAGAAGAGCTTGTCATGTTAATCACGGAATACAGAGATTGCTTCGCCTGGGATTACAATGAGATGCTTGGTTTAAGTAGAAACCTTGTCAAACATAGACTACCACTCAAGGAAAGATACAGACATGTCAAATAGGCAAATAAGAGATTCACCCTTGAAGTGGTATTAAAAAACAAAGATGAGGTCGAACGTCTACTTACAGCTAAGTTTATCAAAACTACCAGGTACGTCAAATGGCTCTCTAATGTAGCTTTAGTTATTAAGAAAAATGGCAAGTTAAGGGTATGCATTAATTTTAGGAATTTAAATTTGACTACTTCTAAAGATGAATATCCTATGCCTATAGTGGGCATGTTAGTAGATGTCGCGTCTGGGCATAAAATCTTAAGTTGTATGGATGGTTATGGTTATAATCAGAATTTCATAGCCAAGGAGGACATGTCAAAAATTGCTTTCAGATGCCAGGAGCCATTGGGACATATAGTGTATTGTCATGCCTTTCGGTTTAAAGAATATAGGGGCCACTATCAAAGAGCGATGAACACCATCTTCCACGATGTCATAGAGAAGTTTGTAGAGGTTTACATCGACTATGTCATTGTCAAGTCAGAAGATAAGTAAAACCACTTAGCATATTTGAGGCAGGCTTTTGAAAAAATGCAAAAGAACAACCTTAAAATGATCCAGAGAAACGTGCTTTTGGAGTGTCGGCTACTAAATTTCTAGGATTCTTAGTCCATAAAAAAGGCATTGAAATGAATAAGAATAAGACTAAGGCAGTTTTGGAAGCCACTGCACCGACAAATAAGAAGGAATTTCAATCTTTCTTGGGGAAAGTAAACTTCTTAAGGAGATTCATATCTAACTTGTCGGGTATGACCAAAGTCTTTTCCTTTTGGTTTTGGTCAAGCTGAAAGCTGAACAAGAGTTCATCTGGGAGCCTTGTCACTAAGAGGCTTTCGATCAAATCAGGCATTGTCTGACGAACCCTTCAGTTATGATGTCACAAGTACCACGACAACCATTGAAGTTATATATTTCAGCTTTTGAAAAGACTATAGGATGTTTACTAGCTCAAAATGATGAAAATAGTGTCGAAAGAGTCATTTGCTACCTTAGTCGAGTCTTAAATGATGCAGAGACAAGATATAGTGCAATTGAAAAATTGTGTTTGTCATTGTATTTTTCTTGTACCAAGCTGAAATATTATATAATGCTTTGTAATGTATTTATCATGTCAAAAACAAATATAATGAAATTTATGTTATCCAAATTTGTTCTTAATAGATGCATCGGTAAATGGATTGTCGCACTATCAAAATTTTCCTTACAATATGTTCCAGCAAAAGCCATCAAAGGCCAAGCATTGGCTGACTTTTTAGTTGACTATCCTGGCCTAGACATAGATAATGACATAAATTTTGTCAGCTTGAGACCACGGCGTCTTTATTTCGACGGATCAAGGCACAAAAAAAGAAAGTGGCATCGGGATTTTAATAATTTCCCCAAAGGGAACTCTAACCAAACTTATGTTTCAACTAAAGTACTCTTGTTTCTAACAATGAGGCTGAATATAAAGCTTTAATTATCAGGTTAGAGATTCTTTGTCAAATGAAAGCACAAAGGGAGCATATACTTAGAGATTCTTAGTTACTAGTCAAACAACTTACTTAGGAATATGCATGTGTTAATCAAAATTTGATTAAGTATTGTGTCATGGCAAGTAATTTAATGAAAAAGTTTGATGAAGTAATTGTCCAACACATTCCTAGAAAATCAAATAAAGAAACCAATGACTTAGCTCATATAGTTTATGGATATAAAATTTTTCAAAAAGTTCTGTCGGATCTAATAGAACTTAGAGACCTTCTATATCCTTTGGAGGAGAGAGATGTGCTACAAAATGACGTTTATGCAAATAATGATTGGAGAAAAGCAATCATTGATTATTTAGAGAATCCAAGTTCTAACATAGAATGAAAACTTAAATACAGATCATTAAATTTTGTACTATCAGGTAGACAATTATATAGGAAGACTGTTGACGGATAGTTGGAAGAGTGCTTGAGTGAGTCGGAAGTATAATTGCCTTATCAGAAGTCCATGAAGGCATTTGTAGAGCTCATCAAGTAGGTGAAAAATGAAATGGATCCTTTGATAATGAAGATTTTACTGGCTGACACTAGTTAAATATTGTATAATGTTTGCCAAGTTTTGTGAAGAATATCAAAGACATGGCTATATACAAAATATTTCAACTAGTGAGTTACATTCGATCATTAAACCTTGGTCGTTTAGAGGATGAGCTTTGGACTTCATTGGTCAAATACACCTTCCTTCGTCGAAAGGGCATAAATATATTCTAGTTGGGGTTGACTATTTTATCAAGTGGCTTGAAGCAATCACGTTAAAAGATGTCACCTAACAAGATGTGATCAATTTTATTGAAATCACATCATATGCAGGTTTGGGATACCTTAAACTCTGACAACTGATCAAGGTACCATTTTCACTGGATGGAAAGTTGTCGAATATGCTAATTCTAGGAAGATAAAATTAATTATATCAACACCTTATTATGCGTAGGCAAATGGCCAAGTAGAGGCCATCAACGAAATACTTATAAGCCTGATAAAAAAAACATGTTGGTTGGCAGCCTAGAAATTGGCACAATACCCTTGATCAGGTTCTATGGGCATACAGAAACTTGCCAAGAGAATCGACAAGCACATCGCCATATAAATTAGTTTGTGGTCATAATGCCATTTTGCCTGTCAAGATTTATCTCCAATCAATTCACATTAAAAAACAAGATGAATTACCAGTTGAAAGTTATTGAGATTCAATATTTGACAAATTAAACGAGTTGACTGATGAGAGATTAATTGCTTTAGAAAGTTTAATTTGACAAAAAGAGTGAATTGCTAAATTTTATGACCGTCGGGTTAAATAGAAGTATTTTAACTTAGGCGATTTAGTATAGAAGGTAATTTTTCTTATTGAGAAACATTGTCGAGAATACTGCAAGTGGTCGCCAAAATGGGAAGGATCATTTAAGATTACACAAGTATTTTCTAGTAATGCAAACGTTGTCGACAAGATTAACAATGGATTGAAGGTGAAATCAATCAATGGCAAATACTTAAAGCTATATAGGCCGACAATGTGTGAAGTAAGAATTGAATGAATGTTTATTGCATTGACATTTGTACACTATATTTTCGAATGCTAAAAATATATGGATAAATAAAATTTTTCGGATTAAAAGGATCAACAATACAAATCTAAAAAATCTGTCAGATGAGCCTAACCGATATAACTACATTTGGTGAAGACACTCCTAGACAAAAGCTAATGTCTCTTTATCGGCGTAGGCCGACAAATATCCGGTCTTCAAAGACTTTATCTTTTCGGCAAAAGCTTGGGCATTGACCGTAACAGCTGTGGCACTTTCTATTATTTTTTCTTGTTTTACCACACATTCAGTTAGAGCATGGTTAAGTTTATCTTTTAACATTTTAGCTGATGCCAATTCTTCTTTGGTTTTTCTGATTTTCTCTTCTAACACAACAAGGTATTCTTTAAACCGGCCAATAATATCAGTAGCAATTAGGCAGCTTTCCTTCATTTTGGCGATCATTTCGTCTTGTCGATATATTTTAGCCTTCAGATCCTTTAATTGACCAATAATAATTTTTTTTTCTGACATCTCCTTGTTATAAGTAGAGATGACTTGATTGAAGTTTGGAGCTTTGTAGGACAAATTGTTAATAAAATCCTTGAAGGTTGAGTAAAGGGTTCGATAGGAGATGGAAAGCTGTGATTTGACTGGTTCAAGTTCATTCAGGATGACTTAAATTCTGCTTCTTAATGATTCGTTAGAAGCAATAGCCTTGAAGGAGTAATCTAGGAAAGTTTTCAACTCTTTTATAAGTTCTTCAACCTTCAGATTTGTTGAAGATTTCTTTGGAACTAGAGAAGAAATCGACGAAGTCAGACCACCCGATAGGAGATTGATCAATGCATCTATATCTAGACCACTAGTAATTAGACTAGTAGAAGGTCCCACTTGGTCCGTCAGGTGAACTAAACTGGAGACAAGAGACATAGGAGAGACGTCAGCCATCAAAGCCTCCATGTCAACACTGCCACAAATCACGAGAGGTAGATTACCTTGTGAGGGCAAGTTGACAGTAGTGTGGCTTTGTTCGGATTGTTGAGAACTAGAAGATATTGCCTGGCCATGTTCTTCAAGCGATGCGGATCGTTGAGGTGGAGAATGTACAATTGCCGATTCCTCGATAAGAAAAGGTTTAACAGCTTCAATGGTTAGCTCTCCTTGATGGGTTTCGGTTGGCAGCAACGTTGTCAGAGCCTCAGTCTGAACAACAGCTTGTGTAGTCTCGATTTGAGGGATTTCGACAGACGTTTCTATGATAAAAGCTCGCCCTGAAGAGGTCTAATGAACTCTTCAACAATTGGACTTAAGACCTCTAAACCTAGATCCTGGAACAAAATTTTGTTAGTCTCAAGACAGAAAGCATATCCAATGTAAAACAGATCTTTTGTTAAAAGGATCATACTCTCATATGGGTCCATAGGTCTAGTTCGTCGGATACAGCCAGTGAAGTTGAGTGTTCAAGAGTAGGTTCTTTGTCCTACCAAAAGAAATGAAATGAGAATATTTCATTCTGACAAATCATAATACTTGACAGATGAAATATACTTGGGACTCGACAGCTGGGTCAGATACTACTAGGCCTTTACATGCTTTGGACTTCTTAGCAGCATGTTCAACGTTAGAAAAGATTTATTTTCTTTTTGCTAGAGCCTTTTCTTTTTTAGGCTTAGTAGTTGTTTTGGATGTGTCGAGTTAAGGAGAAATACCATCCGGACGGTCGCTCATTCTAGTCATTGATTGGTCACTCGCCTTGACCAATCTTCTTCTCCTCTGCTGAAGAGGTTCACAATCTCTTTCCTCTTCTTATGATTCGATGATGACCACCTGCTCCACTGGCCGCTTACAAGCCAAAGGCTCCTTTAGGGGAAGCACTGCAAGCAAAATTATGAGTGACAGTGGTCGAAAATGATTATTGCCTTTGGACAAAAAAGATTGTATACCTTGGGGAAACTCACTGGCAATCATCATGACATTGGATCATTCAGAAGGGAGTGCAAATTAACGAGCGACATCATTTTTTGTTCAAAAAAGATTCGTGACAAACCTATGTCTTTCGACAAATTTGAAGTTACCTATTCTCGTCGATTTTCCAGGAAATACATCAGCCAAACTAAAACGAGCATAAGGCAAGGGCACTGGGTCTGGAAAAGGAACTTTCTTAATAAATTCTAATGGGGTTTTGACATCTAAAAACTCTAAATATTTAAACCCGTGTCGAGCCCTATGCTCTTGTTTTCGTTTGGCTATTATTTCCTCAACATTCTGAACAATCCAATGGTCATAGTGAGGGTTCCACTCTATCTTGTAATATTTCTCAAAGGCTCAAATTTCCTTTAAATGCTCACCATTGATTTTCATCATCAGATTGCGTTCCTATACAAGAGAATCCATGAGGACGTCAAAACAAGTTTTAATGCTTTGGTGGTAAAACTAGTGGTATTTTAACCACTAGTCCACAAAGCAGCTTGATACTCATTCTTAAACTTCATAAGGGACAAACACAAGGCTTTGTCAATGCCTATCATTTCCCCTATCAGCTCCTTAACATATACTTCTTTAGAGATGTGGGCATTGACAAAATGGTTCTTTGGTGCTGATGAGTAAGGGACAGGAATGGATTGGTAGAAGCCTATCTATTGAGCGACTGTGTTGGGCAAAGGGACGTAAAAACTTGCGTCATCCGTGTCAAGAGCACCTCCAAAAATGATATGTCAACAAAGGAAATTCAACCAGATCAAGAATTTGTCGAAAGTTATTAGACAAGTGAACCACCTAGAGCCTCTTTGATGACTAGCAAATGGAGCAAAGTTTATTATCATCGAGTCCAAAATAATAGAGTGGAAAATAGAAAAAATTCTTCTTCTCGTCCTTGGTAAAGGAGTCACATGACATGTAGCAAAGCCTCGGTCCATATGAACCTGACATGTAACTAGCCAACTCGTCGGATGGAGGCTTGATGGACAATCACCTCTCCAAAACTGCATTCAACCACAACTGCAGTAGCCAGATAGGGCCTCCAACATTTTCTTTCTTCATTTGAGCCCTAATGTTATCAACCATTTAACTTTTACTTGGAAAAGATTGGCAAGGAGCCATTGGTTCAGGGCCACACAAGCGCCTTCATGAATGAGATTGGCTAGGGGCTGAAGGGATTTGGCTACCATTACAAACTTCGAGCCAAATGCATAAGCTGACAGTTAGAGCAAAAGGAAAGTAGCATGCTTGTCATCTGACATGTCGTTAGAATCCTTGTGGTGAAGGCTAACAAAGGAATAAAGAGGTGTGCTAAGAAGAATAGACCTTTATAACTTGACGAGGTCAAATGTATGGATGGATAACCCTTTCATCTGGTCGAAGGCCCGTGATAGTCGATACATCGAAGACTGTCAGGCAACACCGAATGGAGATTCACTGGGAAGGTTTCTAGAGACAGCGCAGGTCCCAGAAAAGCAGATAGAGGAATAAAAGAAGAATCAGAGACAGGGATAATTACATTTGATTTCTACCACATCTCCAAAGGATCTACAATTGGGTTATGGATTGTGCTTTTGTTCTTGGCAATGGCAAATTGCTTGATAGAAGAAGAAGCTCTGACGTTGGAAGAAGAGACCATTGTTAAGAATAGCTTGAGGAAGAAGGTTTTTGAAAATGCTAAAAAGAGGAACAGTGTGGAAAAAATGCAAATAGCGCAAATAGCAGAGTAAGCGGCCTGATGACTAGGGTTTAGGATTTTAAAGGCTTGAAGGACACGAAACGTGAAGAGGGCAGTAACGGTTCACGTGCCGAGATAAGGCTATCATATTAGGGATAACCATGATATTGAGCCAAATCCTTAGAAATTCGATGTTAGTTACCAGACCATTTAAAATTTAATTCTTTCTATTGCCGTCGAGAACATAATTTTAGGGGGCATCTGTTGGACGATTATTTTTTCTAAAAATAAAAATGTAAATATTTGATAGCAAAAGTGAGTTGCTTGGTTGACAAGAAATCGTCCTTAGTAGTACAACAAAAGTGTCGATCATTTGAGTGTTAAAAAGTGATCTAGCATAGAATTCAACAAAGGGTAGTAGTTTGATAGAGACGAATTCGACAGAAGGAATCAGGAAGAACGGACATCAGGTTTATAGTAGTTCGGCATTCGTCTATCAAAGTGTTGTTAGAAGCACATCATTCGACAGGCAAATTCAGATATGATCGATAAACAAGTTAAGTCAAAGTTGTCAAAGAAGAGGGCATGTCAAGGTAACTTGGTTGTCGAATGTTGAAGGCAAAAGAAGACGTCAGATGGAAGTCGTTGAAGACCATTACACTAATTCAAGATAGTTATTTCGAAACATGTAAACTGTCACTTACGTGGCTTAGGATAATGGTTTACGTGGGCTAGGGTAATGGTCAATGCAATGCAAACCGTCACATACATGGCAATTAAATAGATATGCATTTACTTCGGTCATTTGCCTATAAATATCAAGTTAATTATTGTAATAGGGGTTGACAACTCTTCATTAAAAATCCCAACATCTCACACGAGTAGATTAAAAGACCAAATCAAAATATGATTTCCACCTTACATTTCAATCAAATTTAATTCAAGTCTTTTATCATTTCAGTCCTTTACTCACTTTCATTTATCTTCCAGCAATTTATTCGCTTTCATTTATCATTCTAGTCCTTTATCGCTTTCATTTAACTTCATGCAATTTAAATGCTTTTGTTTACTTTGTGCAATTTAATCGCTTTCTTTTAAACTTTATGCACTTTAACTTTCAGCAATCTATTTTCAGCAATTTACTTTTTACCATTTACCTTATGCAGTTACCTTTTATGCAATTTATGTTCTGCAACTTATATTTCTGCAAATTTACTGTTTTTATTTAACTTCTGCAAAAAGCTTATTTCAGGCCTCAATCTCTTTCATACAAAACTTGTCAAATCATTAGCACTCGACATATTTGTTTTTTTAAACGAGATTACTATATAACTTTGAAAACACAATCGTTCTCGATAGAATCAAGTATTTGTTATCAGATTTGGCCTTCGACCAACAATCTCCGTTAACAAATTGACACACAAGAAATTTGTTGTCAGATTCTGGTTAGACCAAAAATCACCATAAACACCTAGGCTAAACCCATCTTAGGAAAATTTAAGAGATCTTTCCCAACCCATTCCATAAGCAAAATTTCAAGAATTCCACACTTCCTAACCCTAGGAATGGAGAGATGCAAAATTCACAAGAAAATGTAAGACAAGGGATGGTTCCTACCTCAAATGATGTTTCAAATATAGAGGAGATTCGGCAAAAGCAAGGGGGTTGCTAGAAAGCTGAAGGGATTAGAGTTGGGAAGGTTGGGTGATGGAAGGAAGGGAGGAGGAGGTGTCGGAGTGTGGTGTGAAATCAGTAGCAGAGCCACGTTATGTTTGTGCACCCCCTGAATTTTTGGTTAAAATTAAAAATATAATATTTTGTAAATTTATATTTTGACATTAAATTTTAATTTTTCTTTCATTTTGACCCCTTAATTTTTGGCTAAAATTACAATTTTATGTATAATATTTTGAAAATTTAAATTTTGCCCTAAATTTAAACTTCTTTTTCACTTTTGCCCTTGACTTTTTGGCTAAAATTATAGTTTTAAGTGCAATATTTTGAAAATTTATATTTTGGCCCTTACAATATTTTGAAAATAAAATTTTGCTCTCCCTAACCCAAGGTTCTGATATGCCCCTGTGTGAAATGTTCTAAGTGTGGGAAGAGGAGTCTTATATAGAGAGGAGGGACTAAAGTGAAATTTTTTCACCTTATATGGTCATGCATCACATACTCACAAAGTTACCAAAAATCATCATAAACCATCGTAACACACACAAGAATGCAATTTTCACAATTAACCACCAACTTTTCATTTCTTTTAGTTTGGTCCCTCTTGACATACTTAACACAAGTCACACGTGAAAATACATTGCCCACACATAAAATTTACAGGTATATTACACTAAGAATGATTTAATTCAATACTCTGAGGACCTACATTAATTTAATTTTCAGCTTCAACTTAACTAATTCTGATATACAATATGCATGATCAAAGTGATCATGAATATATCACTAACCAGGGGGATTATATATCGTCTTGCTATAATGTGAGAGGTGTTACAACGGGATCAATTCAATCAACTGGATCAAATTAAACTAGATGAGTGTGGTTTTGAAGACTCCTATAATGTGAGGAGTACATTATATTTGTTTAAGAATAAGTTCATAAAAAATTATAAATATTTGTTACGATCAAATTACAAATTTTGGTTATTGAATAAGAATAAAGCGATTGCCACGTCTCAGATTCAATTTTGTGGTGTTCATTTGTAATTGTGGGGTCAACAACTAGACTCTATATCACCATTAATAATTCAAAAACTTGATGACATACAGAGATAAATAAAATCAAAGTAAATCACGAATCATAATTTATTAGAGGCTTGACTGAAAAGTGGGTCCCTCCATAAGTGGGTCCCTCCATAAGTGGGGCCCTAGGGGCCAAATTACAATTTAACTAAGGTTGTAACCAAATTTTGTAATTTACTCCAAAGTCATAAAATAACAAAATTTGTGGGTCCCACAAGAGGAAATTTTCTGCAAATGTTAAGCACCTCCTTTGAAACTGAAGGGGCTGCGCATGAAAATTTGCAGAGGGGTTAGGTGCAACGTGCAGGCTGTGCATATGTTTTGAAGGGGGTTGGTGGAGGAATGACTCTATAAATAGAGTCATTCCCTCCCTTCATAAAATCATCTCAGAAGAGAAGCCTCATTTTTAGAGAAAAAGTGAGAAGAAAAAATAGAGAGAGTGCCTCAGAAAGTTTCTGAGAAGAAAAATAGTGAGTCCAATTTGTGAGGGTTATTGTTCACAAATTGAAGAAATACTATTGTAGTATTTTTCTATGAGTGAGAGGTCCACCTAAGGGTGAAGTTTGTATTCCCATTATTACTATAGTGGAAGATTTAAGCGGCGTACGTGTAATACCCATAAAAAAAAATAATAAATAAAATATAAATGCGTGTTTACAAATCACTATTACTATTTCAGTATATAATACTATTTACGTATATGGTACTGTTCATCTGTACAATCAAAATGTCAAGTACTAGATGTGGTTTGATCATAAGAGAAAATTAGAAAGAAATTTGTAGGAGAAAATGACATTTTATATGAGAGAATTCCCTAAGGGACTAAATTAAAAGAAAACTAAATTAGCAAATTGATTATACTAGTAGATGAGACTAGTAAGTGAGACTAGTAGATGAGACTAGTATGTGAAACTAGTAGATGAGACTAGTAAGTGAAATTGGCAGATGAGACTAGTATGTGAAACTAGTAGATGAGACTAGTAAGTGAAATTGGTAGATGAGACTAACTAGTAGATGAGACTAGTAAGTGAAATTGGTAGGTGAGACGGGGTAGATGGAATAGTACCCTTAAATTTTCCTATAAATAGACCCTTCCATTTCACTTTCAAAATCACACCTTCAACTTCTCTTCTTCTCTCCTTAAGATTTCTTGGTCCGACGCTAGACCTCTGAGATTTTGGGCCTTTCCTTTTCAGCTTAGGTAATGATACTATACCCTTTCTATGTCTTTCAAATTCTAGAAGTTATTTTCTTAAGTATGCTCTGTGGTTGCGGCTTTGGCCGATCTTCCACATCAGAAAAACTGTCCTTAGCTGTTATTTTGATTCTCTGATTACCGAAATAGAATGTAAACTGTGAAGAATACATGTCTAGGAAAGTTCTGGCTAAGGAAAGACCTGGTTTTTAAGTGTGTCCAGTGTGACCCTCCACTCTTTCCTGGGAACTTACCTGGTGTACTCTTTTACAGATTGTATTCTCTATTTCTGGTATGAATAGTACCCCCATACGTATAAATAGTAACTGTATGAATAGTAACTGTACGTATGAACAGTATCCGTACGAAAACAATCTTAACGTACTTTCTCTAATCTTTCATGAAAATCTCCGTAGCAGAACACTGGAATTCACCTGTGTACTCTTGTCCATAACGACTTAAAGAAGTGATACTCGTACGGAATCCAGGTGAGTGAAACGACCCCGTTTTAATAGAGTTTTAGCATTACTGGTGATAAAAAGTATGTCGTAGAACACTCCCAAGATTCATAGGGGAAATTGGTTTCAAAATGACGAATCTAGTGAGATAATTAATTCAGAAGTATGGATAAGACGAAGCAAATATCTTCTGATGATGTGGAGTTTGAATCCTTTAAAAAAAAAATCGTTTATTTGTTATCTTGATTTGTGGTTTAATATAGTTATATATCATACCTGTTATATAAATGAATATTACATCGTACTTCTGATTATGATATGAAATGTTGTATTATTGATTGTGATTGAGCGGGACAGTACCCCATCTCACGGCAAGGCGGAAAACCCGGTTGAAAGGGTGTCTTGACCAATGAGTGTGGAGACAACGATTCCCTCGGTAGGGATATAGCCCGGATTGGTGATAAATCCGTGAGGCGCCCTAGCTATGAGGATGGGGTTGTGCGTCATGGCGGAAATATACAAAATTGGTGAGCCGGCCTGTGTGCGCTCTCCGAAATATGTTGCCATTGATGAGTACTAGTAACGTTTGTTGAATTGGATGAATTTTTATCTTCTTGTATATAATTGCTAACTATGTCTATTGGTTGAGTTTGAGCCTTCGGATGTACTTGCATGACTGGCGATGTATTTGAATTTTATTAACGCGAGGCCGATTCGCTCATTGAGTTTAAAAACTCACACTCTTTGTGAAATTTTTTTTTCAGATCAAGCTACCGGCGAAGAATATCCACTAGAGGAATAAATCACCTTGGACCTTCCCGCTGTCGGGTAGGCCCCTCTTTTGTCATAGATCATGGTGCTCTGTAATCGTCTAGGACATCTAGGTCAGGGGTTTGGAATTTGGCTTGTATTTCAGTATGATAATGTATTTTGTATTGAGAATCGATTATTTTTAATTAAGAAAAATTTGATATATTTTCTTCGTATTTATTAAGGAATGGTATTTTGAGAATATAGAGATAATGACTAATAAATTAACTCATGGGTAAGAATATGTCGAAAGGCTTACAGTGATGGGATATTCATCATTGTGCCGGTCATGTGCCCAGAAAACGGGTCGTGACAGTACGGGTCCCGTGGTTTTTTACCTAATTTAGGTTTTCCACGCTAAAATTTTTGGTGTTATTTTATCTACTGTATTTTGGGAATTATCCTGGGTCTGTAGAATTATTTTGATTCTGCGCATACCGTCGTTTTTCCCAACATTGACCACCATTTTGGTCCTTAATTAATAATTTATTTATTATTTCAATGTGACTTTTAATTTTTTTTATTTTTAAATTTTCAATTTGTGTCATTCATTATCCCTTTCTGTTGATTATATTCATCAACGATAACTTTGAAATACTAAAACAAAAAAAAATATCAACTTGAATTGCTTAATAGAGTCAAAGCATGGAAATGAATTGAACATAAAAATGAATTGATCAAATTAAAACAATTTTCTTGACTTGTTAAGCATAAAAAGTAAAACCCTATCAAAATAAGAATCTTTAGAAATTAAACTAATATTGTTTTTGAAATTCAATATACTTGAATAGAGGTCTAACAATTAATAAGTTAATCTTTTGAGATAATGTTGACTTTTCAATCAAACACAAAACTCAAACTTGTGACAAAACATCTTTGGATATGAAAGGGTAATGCAATTGTGTGAGAAGGAAGGGGTTAAACGTTAACTAGATGTAATTTATTTAAGGAGAAAATTTACGTACAATTTTTTATATATCTTTAGTCTTTAATGTTAAGTTTTTTTATTAAAGTTTTAACAGAAGTAACTTTTTACCCATCTCACCACACACGTGAACAGCGTTTATTAGCGTTATCCTCTTCCCTCTTTCACATTCTATTCGGCAGATTGTGTTCTCCTTCTTCAGTTCAATCTATGCTGCTTGGTTTGACGCCGTTGCTCTCTTGTTCGATAGTGATGGACAGCGTTGCTCTCTCCCATTCGATGGTTCGACGGTATTACTTTCTCCTGTTTGACAGTTCTATGGCTTTGCTCTCTCCCGTTTCGACAATTCGATGCCATTGCCTTCAGCTGTTCAACATTCTGAGGGGTTGCTCTCCAGTTCAACACAACAGTGTTGCTACCTCCTTCAATATATGGTGCTTAAGAACGACTTTCAATTCTTTCAATTGTGTCTTTTTATCCATTATTTTTTATTAAAATCAAGGGGATCTAGAGCGAAAATGTTAACAGCAGTGCTAGTGTGTGTGGTGAGTTGTATTGATGATATGAAACAAATTACACGTTGAATTTTAGTAAGAGGATTTTATGACAAAGATATAAGAATCTGTATGTAAGTTTCTCCATTGTAGATTTTTGACAAATATACTTTACATTCCTAACGTTTACCCCTATTTTTATTTATGTTTTTCAACTTTTTTTATATTAGATATGTCTTACACGTTTCAAATGTTTACATATATGTCCTTTTTTGTGACACCATCAATTGCGTTAACAGAATTGTTGACGTGACATATGAAATGGGTAAAAGCATTGTCACATGTTTGTCACATGACCACATGCTAAAACATTAACTTTTTTATTTTTCTATCAAGAAATTTTTTATTTATTCACTTAGGTTCTTAGTCAAAATTTTTTATTTGTCTTTTTCATGATTTAAAATCATATTTAGCTTCATCTAGGTCCAAAGATTGTGAATATATTTTGTTCTATAATTAAATCAACCCCTATAAACATTTTAATTTATTCAATCCCTATCATGCATGTATCACTTCCAACTCTCGGTTTTGATTTTTAAACCAATCCAGAAATGCATCCTAGATGTTTTTAGGATATTTTTGGTCATTCCCCTTCTAAAGCAAGGCAAACAATGAATTAAAAATTGAGTTTTTGAATTCTTCAAGCTTACACGACTATTCATGTCGTTCTTGCTCTATTCTTTATTTATTTATTTTTTTTTCTGATTTTTCATCTACTGAGCTTCATGATTTTGTTTCGAACTTAGATTAAGATATATTGGATTAACCCCTAACCAAAACTTAGATTAAGATAGCTTGATTTTTTAAGTGGAAAAATTTGCTCTGTTTTACTACACCTAAAACAAAGTAAAAACCGAGAGAATGAGGCAGATATCCAAAACAATAGGCTACTTTGAGTCATCTAAGTGCAGTCCAAAGTGATCATAAATTAGTGGCATTCTGAGGTTTCGAGACATCCATTTACAACAGCAAAAAGAGGAACAACAAAGTGCAGAAATTTTTAGCAAGGAGTCTTAGGTAAGCTTAGAACTTCTCCTTTTTTGATTGCATGTAATTAGAGATAATTTATATGTCATAATCCAAGTAAATCAGAGCTTTAAGGTTAAAGGACCAAAACCCATAGAAAACATGATTACAACAGAAAAAATAGAAGCAAGACATGATGAATATCATGATAGCTTGAGTTTTTCCAAAACTTCAATTTAATTCATGTTTTGTCTTGCTTTAGGTTGCAAATGATCAAATATGTCCTAAAAACATCTAAGATGAAATTCTGGACAGGTTTGGAAATCAAAATCATGAGAAAAATACGTAACATGCATGATAGGGACTAAACTGAATAAATTAAAAAATTTACAGGTGTTAATTTAATTATAAAAAAATTTATTCATAATCTTTGGACATAGATGAAGCTAAATATGATCTTAAATCATGAAAAAGACAAAAGAAAAATTTTGAGCAAGGACCTAAGTAAATAAATAAAAAAGTTCTTGATAGAAAAATAAAAAGTTCATATTTTAGCATGTGACCATGTGGCAAACACGTGGCATATGATGTGGCAATGCTTTTAGTCACGTCATATGATACATTAGCAATTCCATTAACCTAGTTGACGGTGTTATAAAAAAGGGCATATTTATAAAAATTTGAAACATGTAGGACATATCTGTAAAAAAAAATGGTTGAAGGACATAAATAAAAATATGAGTAAATGTTAGGGACATAAAGTATACTTTTGCCTAGATTTGTTTTGGTTAAAATTCAAAAAATTCTCCAAAGTCTTACCCAAGCACACAAAACTCAAACTTGTGATAGAATATCTTAGGATATGAAAGGGCCTCATTGTGTGAGTAGGAAGGAGCTGGAAATTAATCGGATATGCAATTATAAAATTGTGGGTGTTAAAATTTTAAAAGTCTCAAATTGGTCTTGTCTAATTACAAAACTCAAACCTGTGATAGTATGAGAAGGAAGGGGCTAGAGATTACCTGGACGCAACTATAAAATTGTGGCCTAGGGGGTTTCTTAAAATTCAAAAGGTCTCAAAATTCTTACCCAAACACAAAATTTAGATTTGTGACAAAACATCCTTGGATAAGAGAAGACCTAAATGAATTATGGGAAAAAAAACAAGGGGGGGGGGGGGGGGACCAAAAATGGAGGCGTTTGTTAAAATCCTATATGCAAAACGGTCAAATTAATCCCACATAAGTACCTTAACCAAGATTTCAGCCAAAGCGAAGTAAGAAAAGTAAGAAAAATATAAAAAGAGAGAGAAAAATGGTGGGTAAAGGTGGAGGTGATATGCATGACCCTGGACAATGAATCATCATCATATAGACATATATATATATATATATATTTATATAACTAATACTACATTTTGTAGAAAGATATTAGTAAGATACATTTGAGTTGGTTGAACCAAGACATTGTGCTTATCTCCGACAGCGACCCCTAATTTGGCATTTTACTCTACATCTCTAATAACGCTCCCTGTCCCTTTCTCTTCTCCAATAAAGTCTCTCTCTTCTTCCAATTCCCCATTTGCTCCCTCAAAACTCTACTTCTTCCTCTTCAGGCAGGACGGAGACGGACACTCTATCTCTGGTTGGGGATATCTGATTCCAAGGTCCCAACAGACCCATACATACAATTCCATGAAGCTCAATGTCGTTTTGCTGCAAGGTACGTACGCTCGATCGAGGATAAGGTTGTGATGAATGAGAGAGACGTATAGATCCATACGCGCATGTCAAGGTTCTCAACAGTGATGGTTTTGGCTGCTGTGGCTGTGTGTCTTGTGGTGCTGCCGCTGGTGCTGCCATCTCTTCCTCCTCCTCCTTTCCTCCTTCTCTTTCTTCCTCTCCTCCTCCTCTTCCTTCTCTTTCTCTTGCTCTTCTCGCCCTCTACACTCCCAAACCCAGACATGGCCGTCCTTTCTGCTTGATCTGAATCCCTTCTCAGATTCTGCGTGTCGTTAAAAAATAAAAAATAAAAAAACATGCACTTGGCTGGAATCTGAGGTTTTTTTTTTTTTTGGTTTGAAGTTTTGTAGATCAGTCACTGTACATTAATTACTACATAAAATAATGGAGAAGTATTTTGTTTATTCTGCGGTTGTTTTTTACCATATTGTTTTGCTATTTCAAATCGACTATCCAACAAAAACGACTGGTAATTAAAAAGAAAGAATTTGATACTTTACTCGAATGCGTTGGATTCATCGACATTACAGATCTTTTTCATTTATAACAAAAGGGGAAAAAAAAACAGTGAGGGATACTAGACAATATGTCTTCGTTTTATCGCCCGATCTATACCTTACGTTTAGATGACAATTGTTGTTCGTATGCTTGCAGCTAGAGAAACAATAAGATAGCATTAGAAGAAGAATAATGATAGGGAATTTAGCACCGTATGGCTTTGTAAAAGCGTGATAGCCAGGGCTGCTAGATTTGGCGAAGAAATTGTTTAAAACTGCCTCATAATATATAATTAATAATTCGGTGCCAGGGCTGCTAGATTTGGCGAAGAAATTGTTTAAAACTGCCTCATAATATATAATTAATAATTCACACCGAAGCTTTTCAGTTAGATCATCATGTGACCCTTTCTCTAATATCGATTTGAACAGACTGCTTTTATGCTTCTATAGCTCTATGAAGTCATTAGAATATATATAAACTGGATTTGTGTGTACGCAGAATAAAATAATGGTCTGGAGAATCTAAAAACTGTGAATGTGTGTGTAGATATGTATGTAGTACATACACACACATGTTCATATGCTTGCAGCTAGAGAAACAATAAGATCACATAGGAAGAATAATAATGATAAGGGAATTTAGCAACGTACCGTGATAGACAGGGCTGCTAAATTTGACGAAGAAATTGTTTATCGACAAAACGGCCTCATAATATATAATTAATAATTCACACCGAAGCTTTTCGGTTAGATCATCATGCGACACTTTCTGTAATATCGATTTAAACACACTGCTTTTCTCCTTTTATAGCTGTATAAAGTCATTAGAATTAATATATATATATATATATGTTATATGCTCAGCCAGCTAGAGAATTTAGTTTTTTTTAGCTACAATTGTGATTTTTAAAATAACAACAGTTATAATCGTAATTAAAAATTATAAAATTATTGCTAAAAAGAGCTAAACTCTTTAGCTAGCTGCAGCAAATCCGAATCCGTAGATATACACACACACATAGGAATGTTGAAAGGAAAATGTTTTTATATATCTTTTTTTGCAAAGAAAATTGGAAGAGAATGAAAGAAAAGGTAGAAAAGAGAGATCTTATTATTTCTCAAATTCTTGTCAAAATGGGAGACTCTTATCCTATTTATAGGAAAATGAGAAAGTTTTAGTCCTACATTAAATTCATCTTTCCAATTACAACCTATACATTAATAAAGAAAAATCTAGATACTTAGACTTATTCTAGATGTTGTAAATAATTCTTTATATTTTTTAGACAATAAACTTTAGATATAATGGGCTTAAAATTTTGAACAATGGCTCATTACAAAACTTACAAAATATTGGACTATAAATCAAGTTTAACTTTCAACAAGAAATATAGGAAATTAATAAAATGACTTTGAGGCATGACATATATTATTTTTAAAGAGTTTATGTATGTGTATTTGAGAAATCACAGCCAAACACTTATATGGATACAACAAAGTCCTTTTGTAACTTTTTGTTTAAATATTTTCTGACCAAGTTACCATCTGTAAAATTTTAATAAGATATATATAGATGTCTAAACAGTTATTTCTATTCAATTTTTAACAAATATGTCTGTTCAAAGGATAACTTGAATGGAAAACATTCAAATATTTAACAATTACATTGAGACATCTAATAATTTCATCAAATATTTAACAATTACATTGAAACATTCAAATATTTAACAATTTTTTTTTGTGGTAGTGAGTATTAACCCTTAGATTGAAGTTGCCTTTTGTAATTTCGGTGATTTTCCTATTAGTATAAATTTTCTAGTTGTGTGCTTGAGAAAAGGATGAAGGGCTAGATTTTAGGAGTCTGTAAATATCTATTATGTGTTTTTTCCTCTCATTGATTTATTTTTTGTGCTCCTTGGTCACACAAGTCGATATTTCTACGCAACCTTTCAATTTAAGTGTTTTAAGAATTTTCAAATAGAATCATTTTTTATATAAGAAATTATTTTAGCTTCCTTGTATTATAAATTTAAAGTTTTCTTTTACAACAACAACAACATAGCCTTAATAAAGTTTTCTTTTAAAAATGGAAAAAAATAATTTTGACTATTTCTTGAAATAAGTATCCAAAATAAGGAAATCATAATATTATAAAAAAGTTATTGTTCTTGGATAATTCTTTGCACTAACAAGGCTAATGATGTATAATATCTCAAAACCATAGCTTTTGGAAGAATTTGGGAGCAATCATTTTTCAGAAATAAAGCACAAATAGAATAGCAAGATCTTCTATACTTGCATGATATATAAACATTACACAGCAATTCAACGAGGATAATTATATGGAAAATGAAAGTCCCTTTAGCACATGGATACAATTAAAGATAGCAAAAAACAAGACGATGATGATTTTCTTAAGATATGACAAAACGAGATTATTGACATGATTGCTATAATAGTTAGGCTTTAATAAGGCCATTTAATAATATATACATGCACACTAACTAAACACAGTTTTATATAAGTGGACATATTTTTTTTTTTTTGTTTTTTGGTTAGAACTTCAGTATCTAAATATTTAAATTCCAACTAATATGTTTCAAGTCGTATTGAATTACAAAAGTATAAAATTCTTTTGGTACTATTTTTTGTTTAAATTTTAAAAACTTAAGTTCAAAATTTTACTTAAAAGAATAAATTTTAAATTACTTAAATATTGTTTCTCCTTCTTATGCAAGCATTTGAGTTTCGACCTAAGAAAGTCCAACTTCTGTGATTACGAAATGAGACCAGAAAGAGAAGTTTCTCCATTTGGAATGATTGCGGGTTTTATTATTATTATTATTATTATTATTATTATTATTATTATTATTATTATTATTATTATTATTATTATTATTATTATTATTTAATCTTTTCTGTCTTTTGTTCCTTTTAAGGACGGAAGACGCATGTTCTACACTTGACGGCACAAACAACTTTTAACGGTTGGATTTACAGAATGCTCACAACACTGTCATGAGTTATATATATGACCAAATCAATGAAATTATTTGACACTTGTTTTCCATTTGGCAAATCTTTTTTGACCCCTATCATTTATTTAGAGTCAGTGTCACAAATTATGCATAGAGTTTAGACAGTGATTAATTAACTTGGAATTTCAATGCATGCTTTATTCTATGGTTTAGTTAATTTCTTTTATTAATTACGTACAATACTCTATAGAGGACCAATAGATTTTTTATTAACTCATCTGAATCTTTAGTTTTTATCATCAATGGTTTAAATTTTAGAATATTATTTTTATCTTTTAAAAAATAATCATAAAATTTAAACTGTTGATTATGAAAATCAATGACTTAGAGAATCTATATTCTCCTATGAAGGCATGTGAAGGAAGAAAATTAATTGGCCTTTATGCCTTGTACATATAGAAGAAAACCTAGTCCAAATAATGATTACTTCAAATGATTTGACATTTATTTTTTTAAGCAAGATTTTGTGTTCAATTTTTGTTAATAGAAAAAATTAATACTAAAAAAACTGTACATCTTTATTATCTAATCCAATCCGAAATAGATTAATCTAAATCTAGTAAGTTCTTGTATTATGATGTCTAACACCACAAAAAAAAAAGAGTTAATTGCATGTTATAAGGATATATATCAACAACAACGCAGAAATAAATAGTAGTTCTGAATTTAATTGATTAGTAACTAGTCATTAGTATTTAAAATTTGTATTAAGAACTAAATATGATTGGATTAAATGCAAGTTAAAGCGCAGTTAGGCTACGTTGCATAAATGAGTTTGAATCATATTGGCAACCCTTAGCTATAGGTCAAGGCACACATCTATTTCTTTAACACACAAAAGCATATATACCTAAGCCCCACTTTTTAATCATGGCATAACCCTTCACCTAGATTTCTATCATACCCCACACATATATATTAAGCAAAAATCTTTTTACATTGGTACATAGTATCAAGCATTAGCAACTAGGTTCGTGTATCTGACATATTCCCCAGCAAGTTGTG
Source organism: Biancaea sappan (assembly GCA_037074585.1). Classification (NCBI taxonomy): domain Eukaryota; kingdom Viridiplantae; phylum Streptophyta; class Magnoliopsida; order Fabales; family Fabaceae; genus Biancaea; species Biancaea sappan. Next base: position 36,442,814 of record CM073492.1, read on the forward strand.
TTAGTTTAGTTAACCCTGGTTTGTTTGAAGGTTTTTCTAAACTAAAAATCAACTAAACCTAACTTTCATTTGCAAAAGTAGCAGCCATGCATCATTATAATTGAGGAGATCCCTAAAACTATAGATTACGAGATAGACCTGAAATGAAACGAACGTGCTTCTGATTATTCCCTCGTCGTCGTACTCATTAGATATATATTGCCTTTGCTAATTCATTGGATAAATCCTATCCCTTAAAGGAAGCTTCCAACTCACCTAATATCAATATATTATTGTAAGGCAGTTTTACCTCCAACAATTAATGCAGTTGATTAGGACTGTCGTCTTACACAATCTTTCTATGCCTGGTTTTCACTATATTCAATTTATTTTTTTGGTTCAAGCTGGATTACTATATGGTAAGTTCTGTATTATTTATCAGTTTGTTTAGGAGTTCTGTTATACTAGCCTGTTTAGTATGGGCCGGTTTTTCTGTTTTCCTTGTTGGGCCGTTAGGAGTTTTATTTCTAAAGGCCCGTGTATTTATAGCCACCCTTGGTCTGGTCTTTGTACTAGAAACATTTTCAGTTTCAATATTATTCAGACCGCGTATAACTCGGCTTGTAGCCAGTGGCGGAGCCACTCACAATTCAGGGGTGCAGCTGCACCCCCTGAAATTTAGAAAAGTTCATGTAAAAATTTTTTTTTTTCAATTTGCCCCCCCTCTTTGTTTTCTTTTGAACCCCTTAATATTTTTTTGAACCCATTCAGTGACTCAGTCCCTCTCTGCTGCTCACAGTCACAAAACTCTTACTTCTCAGAGTCACAAAATTTTTTTCTTGATAATGGTTAATTTCTCATTCCATTGTTAGGGACCTCTTTGTAAAAGTTTGAAATTTACATTTTTTGTACATAGGTCTAATTCTATTAAATTGGTTAATTGATTATGTAATTAGGGTTATGAGTAACATATTTGTAAAGTCAATTTTATGAAATTTTTTCTTGATGATGGTTAATTTATCATTCCATTGTTAGGGACCTCTTTGTAAAAGTTTGAAATTTGAGATTTTTGTATATATGTCTAATTCTATCAAACTGATTAATTGATTGTATAATTAGGATCATGAGTAATATATTTGTGCAGTCAATTTCATGAAATTTTTTCTTGATAATAGTTAATTTATCATTCCATTATTAGGGACTTCTTTGTAAAAGCTTGAAATTTATGATTTTTGTACATAGGTCTAATTCTATCAAATTAGTTGATTGATTATACAATTATGATCATGAGTAATATATTTGTGAAGTCAATTTCATGAAATTTTTTTTTACGATGGTGAATTTATCATTACAGTATTAGGAACCTCTTTGTAAAAGTTTAAAATTTGTGGTTTTTGTATATAGGTCTAATTCAATCAAATTAGTTGATTGATTATGCAATTAGGATTTAGAAGAAAAACAATTTTTTTGTAATAGAAATATTTTTTAAGAGGAAATTACCATCAAATAAATAATAAATTAAAATTAATTTAAAAGAGTTATTATCAGATTCAGAAAAGCAAATGAAAATTTTGCCCCCCCTGACTAAGGGGTCCTGGATACGCCACTGCTTGTAGCTTCCTTAGTTTCTTTGGGCCGAGTACCACCTGGTTGTCACTTTCTTCATGGTACCCAGCATGGGAATAAATGAAAATTACTGCTGAAAGTTTCGGATTGAATTCTATTGAATAGATTATAAACTGCTTTAGCGAGTCTTTTCGACTAAATAGTGTGTCGTAAGAAGATACACTTGTTCATGTCTGTCACTCATACCAAAACTTTCTTATTATGCAACGAAAATTCAGTCAAAAATATTTATTTATTACACTACCAGTTGATCTTTAGTCAGTAACATACATATCATTTTAAAATATTACTTTTATTTTTTAAATGGATTTCTTAGAAAAAAAAGTCAATGTTATGAATACTTAAAAGAAAATAATAATAATAATATGCAACCAAAGTTGATCTCTTGAGCACATTATGTGCTCGAGGAAATAATGTGTTTGAGAGTGTTTGGTAGAAATTGTAATTTTTTTATTTTTAAGAAATTATTATATTGTATTGTATTTTTTTAAAAATAGAGAGGATTTGTCTAATTTGATTTATGTAATGTTTTTTAAAATTAGAAAGGATTTATGTAATATTTTTAAATTGATATATTTATTATTTATTATTCTGTTTCAACATACTAATATTAATATTAGAAGAATATGAATACATAAAATAAAAAAAATTACCCACATACATGTGTGGCTATATATGTATATATATATATATATTACAGATATGTTGCTCCAGAAGATATGTGTGTGTATATATATATATATATTATAAAATATAAAATATATTATATATTATTTTTTAATATATATATATATATATATATATATATATATATATATATATATATAATTTTGTCTAATAAATATTTTGCCAAATTTTTTCTTTTTAAAATAATTTAAAAAAAAATTTAAAATTATTTTTAGTAATTTAAAATATAACTAATTTTATTTTTTGATACTTTTAATTTTTTAAATTAAATAGATTTTACACAACAAAATGTATCATTCTTATTTATGTAGTATTTTAAAATTGATATGGTTATTATTTATTATTTTGTTTCAACATATTAATATTATTATTAGAAGAATATAAATACATAGCATTAAAAAAAATTATAACCACCTGTATGGTTTGATACGGCACCTATCGAGCAACATATCAAGCCACATGTGTGGCTTAAGTCTATATATATATATATATATATATATATATATATATATATATATATATATATATATATATATATATATATATATATATATATATATATATATATTATTTTAAAATATAATCACTACAAAAAAAGAAGGCACTTCCTGGCAGCCATTTCTCGGCGGTCTTGTTCACTGCCAGGAAATGAAAACATATACCGGCAGTTTTTGTGTAAGTGGTGGTGGGTATATTAACCTCTGGTAAGTATAATGTGAAACCCTTTTTACTAATTCTTGATTTGGCGCCGGCATTGAAAGTGAAAATAGTCTCCCTCCATTATCTTTTTTTGGTCTCCCACCACCATTTAAACAATTGAGATTGTGAAAGGAGTACACAGAGGAACACGCGAGATAGTGAACACAAAAATTGAGATTTAATTTGTGCAAAGATAGTGTCAGAGAGAGCATAGTTTGACGGCAACAAGAGAGAGAGACAAAGGAAGAAAGAGGCCAATTGACAGACTAAGACACACCAAGAGAGGAGACAGAGACAATGACGAGGAACAGAACACCAAGAGCTGCTAAGGCAGAGAAACGAGAATTAGGAGAATCACAGAGTACACGCGATGCCGTTCGAAGGTATCCCCCCTTCTTATTTTCCTTCGTTCTACATTCTTCTGAAATTCATGGCCATCTCTAAAATTTGCTCTCTTTGTGTCACTTTGGTGCTGAGATTCATGGTCGTGTCTGAAATTTTCTTTGGTTCTGAACCATTTCTCTAAACCTATTTGAAATCGGGTGCTTGTGTTGCGTGTGTCAACATTTCAGCAGTGAAGCAATTAAATCCATTGTAAAAGAACGGAAGGAGCAAACTAAGGAGGAAGTTCGAGGTGGAATTCATTTGCCATTGAGGGAACACTTAGTTTCCTTTCCTTTGTTTTGATTTTTCTATAAAATGACGTGGTGTTTGGGGTTTAGGGTTCCTTTTTTTTTGGTTCTGAATTGCTATAAATGAGAAAAGAGATGGTTTTAGTTCTAGTGTTTAGGGTTCCTTTTTTTTTTTTTTTGTTTTTTGTTACATTCTTATGGAACTTTATCTTCTTCCATTTTAACATCATTTGGCCGTGACCCATAGGAGAAGAAAGGGAAGAACATGTCGAGAAGAAAAGAGAAAGAGGAAGAAATTGATGGGAAAGGGGGAAAATACCTAAGGTAAGCATCTTGTAGCCTTTAATCATCCTCTATAGTTCCATTTTCTACACTTAGAAGCTTACTCCTACTCCTTTCCATGGTAGAAATTTAGAGAGAAAAAGTTGTAGAAAGAAAGCTTGGAAAAAGGGAGAAAACCACTAAATACACAAGGTAGCTAGTTTTATTTCATATAAGCATGAGTTATTATTTTTCTAAAATATTTCATATTTTTGATTTATTATCTCCATGATTGGTTTATCTATGACTATGTTGCTATATAGCTATGGTTATTTGTGTGGCCATATTATATTTTGGCATGGATAAAACTTGAGACTTTTTCTCTAGGAAATTTGTATTTAAGAACTTGGAAGTTGTCTTCATATACAGTGATATTTAGCTTGGGTCATTCCCTATATAATGCAAATCTTGTTGTGTGGCCATCAATTATATTAAATCTCTTTGCAAAATTGAGATTGTCTTGGGAGAACATGTCAAATTAAGATTTGAAATTCCTTACTAATCTATGAGTGTCAAATTAGCAGCAAGCCTTCAAATATATGGCAGTCCCACATTCCTTTCTGTCCTGAGTTGCATTTGAATCTTAAAAAGCTTGAATTCTGAAAATGAAACTGGATAATTAATGATGATTCATAGGCATTGGTGGGCTGGGCATATGATTTATATGTGCTTCCCTATGTTGAGAAATATTGTTTGATTTTTATTTCTGTGCGGTGTATAAAACATGAAGATATTTGTAATAAGTTAGGTATATTTAGAGGTTAGATGTTAATCAGACCAAGTGATTTATATATGCTTCCCTATCTTGAGAAAAGTTTGATTTGTATTTCTGTTGGGTGTATAAAACAGCAAATAAAAGGAGCCTACAACGCATTGTTTGGATAAGAGGAGCTTTGATTCTTTGACCAAAAAGGTTAGACCTCCTTCAAAGAAACAATTAGAGATTATAATGTTATTATTAGCATGATTCTTATTGTTATTCTGAAGTTTAATTTTTCTTTATTTTTGGTCAACAGTTTTGTGTGTGCTGAAGTGTTGACCATGGACTATTTTATTTGTTCTATATTTGTTTATTTACTTCTGAAATATGATTGCAATGGAATGGATTCATTGAATATAGATAGTGATATGTTTATTTCTTAATAGGAGAGAAATAAGAAGAAAGGCGTATGAAGCTTACACTCTCACTTTTTAGTATTTCTCTCTTAATGTTCTATATCAGTTTCTTTGAAAAATTTAGGGAATCCGAATTCCAAGAAAAGTAACTCATGATGAGAATATGCAAGTTGTCTAATTTTTCTAATTCATGGAGCTTGTATATTACTAATTAATATTATCAATTTTACATGGCTATGACTTTGTAGCTAGTGGGCAGAGTATGATTATTTGTTGGGCAGAGTATGAATTTTTCACCAATTCGTATATACTTTTCAAAAGATTGAATTTACAGAACTTGAGCCTATCTTTCTTGGTCTGTTTTGTTTACTTAGCTGATTGTGTTTGTTAATAGGATTTCATGAATATATTTCTATTATAATGCATATTAAAAACATAAACAAGAAAGGAATGAACATGGATCAAAATAAGTTGATACACAATTCAAGAAACATATAAAAAAAAAAGCACTGATTATAGGACACCCACACACTCTCATCAAGGCACAAACTACTTATGATGACACAATAACAATTAATTATAACAACATATAAGTTATGAATAAATTTCTTAGAGGCTCAACTTAATTTGTTTTAATTTAACTCACTCATTTTTTAATTAAATTCCTTAGGCTTGAGAATGGACAAATCCTAGATCACCAAACTGCGAAACAAACCTAAATATGCAACTGGGCTAAAAGAATTCTTAAATTTTGCGTTTTCTCATTCATCTAGCAATGGGAGGATAAAATGTCCATGTGCCCATTGTGGGTTTAGGAAAATGGTTACTCAAGATGTAATATACGACTAGTTGATGTGTAGCCAATTTTCATATGGATATACTTTTTGGATGTTTCATGGGAAAAGTAGGATGAGAGAAAACCAAGATGTCTCAAGTGCAGGACATGATGCTTTAAGTAGCCATAAATCATTTATCTAGTCAGGATTTAATGCATGATATGTTACATGATGCTTTCAGGATCAATAGGCATTGTGGATAGAAACTCCTAATGTGTTGCCTAAATCAGTAAAAGAAGTAAAGAAGGCAGTGCCTGAAAGGAATCAAAGGGAAAGTAGAGACCATAATGAATTTACGAATTTAATTAGGGACTCTAATGAAAAATGATATGAAGGGTGTACCAAATATTCGAAATTGTCTTTTTTAATTAAGCTTTATCACATAAAGTGCTCTTATCGAATGACTGATAAAACAATGACTATGATATTAGAGTTACTTTAAGATGCTTTTGAGCATGTAAAGCTTCCAAATTCATTTTGTGAAGCCAAGAAAATAATCAACAAATTAGGACTTAATTATGACAAGATTGATGTGTGTCCAAAGGATTGTATGTTGTATTGGAAAGATGATGAAAGCATGTAAACATGCAAAGTCTGTAACACATCTAGATGGAAGGATAAATGAAATGCTAGTATGTCATTGAGTGGTGGGAAGAAAAAAAAACAACTTGTTATAGTTTTACATTATTTTCCTTTGAGGCCATGACTACAAAGGCTTTTTATGTCTTCTAAGACTGCAAATGACATGAAATGAAATGTTGTAGATAATAATAATGATGGTTTCATGAGGCATCCCAAGGATTCTAAAGTATGGAAAGCATTTGATACAATGTTTCTAAACTTTGCGTCAGAGCCATGCAATGTGCAGCTTGGTCTAGCCAATGATGGATTTGATCCATTTGGTACAATGAGTACTAACTATAGTATATGGCCAGTTGTGCTCATGCCATGCAACTTGCCTCTATGGATGTGTATGAAGCAATCATCGTTCATTCTTTCAATGATCCTTCCTGGCCCACGAATGCTAGGAAATGATATAAATGTTTACCTCAACCATTGATTCATGAATTGAAAGAGTTGTGGAGTGAAAGGGTGGAAACATATGATTTATCAATTAATCAAGTGTTCACGATGTGTGTAGTTCTTATGTGGATAATTAGTGACTTTTTTAGACTTGGCACCCTATTTGGTTGGAACACATATACTAAGTTAGCTTGTCCAAGTTTTAACTTTGATGCTAAATGTTGTCGTCTTCCTCATAGTAAAAAATGGTGTTTTATGGGTCATCGTCTTTTCTTGCAGTAGAACAAGGTTTAGGTTAAACCGTGTTCGATTTGATGGCAATACTGAGTTGAGAAATCCACAAGTTTTATTGTCAGGCTCAAAGATATTGACACAAACTAAAAATATTGATGTCACATTTAGTAAAAGTCAAGATGAGGATGGTAGGGGAAAATATTGTATAGCACGAATTGTGACAGAAATGACTCTAAAAAATGGAGGAAGAGGAGTATATTTCTCCAACTTCCATACTAGGAGTTTAATTTGTTACGTCACAATCTTAATGTGATGCACGTTAAGAAAAATGTATGTGACAATTTGTTATACACAATGCTCAATGAACCTAATAAGATAAAGGATCATTTAAATGGTCGCAGAGATTTACTTCATCTAGAAATCAAACCAAATCTTTGGCCAAATGATAATGGGAAGTTTTGCCTGGCTCTCTCCACAATGACTAATAAGAACAAAGATCAATTTCTTAAGACATTAAAGAATGTCACAGTGCACGATGGTTATTCTAGTAACATTTCTAGATGCATTGATTTGAAGCACCGTAAAATTTCTAAATTGAAAAGTCATGACTCTCACATTCTTATGGAACAATTGTTACCATTAGCAATGAGGAATGTGTTGCCTAACCAAATTTTTGCAGTTTTACTTGATTTATGTTCATTCTTTAAGAACTTCTGCGGGAAAGTATTGATTAAAAGTGAACTTGAAAAGCTTCAGAATCGAATTATGTTGACCTTTTGTCACTTAAAAATGTTATTTCCTTCATCATTCTTTACGGTGAAGGTTTACTTGATCATCCATTTGGTAGTGTCACATCCTCAACAGTGAGTCTGATTCACGTTATCTCTAAGTTAAAAACATCGTCAAAGTCTTAACTTCCGTACAATGAAACCACACATAATATTCATATTTACACATAGTCCGTCTAAAAAAAAAAATCCTAGGAGGCTTATGTGACCACAGAGCTACTTCTAGAGCTTACAAGATAATAGAATACAAAAGAACCAACCGAAAATACAAGAGGGTTGGTTTAAGATAAACTCGCTATTCCCCTGAATAATTCCCAACGTTAGCCACAGATTCTGAAATGTTGTAAAATAATAGGATGAGTAATGAAATACTCAGTAAATGGATAACATTATCAATCAAAAGTAAATTTAGCAATTAGTATCATAAAGATATCATTGAATTAAACTCACATCAGTTACCAATGATATATACAGTATAAATTATTCAGTGTCAACACAAATCCCGTACCAACTAGGTCGTCTACGGTACCAGTGGATCGTTGCCTGCGGCCCCCTGGCTGCATCCACCATTATCTCTCCATGAAAGATATATCTCCACCCTTATAACTCCTGTAATTTCTCCCGTGGGGTGCACCTCCATGAAAATATTATAACAATGTCATACCATAATGCAAGTATTCACACAACTTCAACATCATAACGACAATATCAACATTAACTTTACATATTTTATAAGAATTAACATTTAATCAAACAAGAGGTTTGAAATCCATAATACCTTTAAATACAAGGAATACAAGTCCTTAATAATAAATACACAACATACTGTTTAAGTCTACATTCTCAATTTTCTTTATGATAGTTGATGACAATACTTTTGAAGAAATATAGATGAGATAAGGTTATCACACTCATCTCGAAAGTGGCCCTAACTACCTTTTTTTTTGCAGCTAAATTATAAGAGGTGTTAGGAAATAACTCTCAAACATTTCCTAAAATGCAAATAAGATGAAAAATAAAGAATACATTAAAATTTTCAAGTGAAACTTGTACTATTAGAAACTAGACTCAAAGAGCTTTCTAACAGTATCTTAATCTGGAACGCAGCTACAGTAACGTTGACCGAGTCAATGCTACAGTAACCGAGAAAATCTGAAAAAATGATCTCGGTGAACAGTATTTTTTGGAAAATTTCCAGAATGAACAGTGATGTTTTTCGTGTTCTTCATCCAAAAATCCTAAAATCATATCTAAAACATTTCTTTTGATTTCTTCCATGAGTTTTGTTTCTCAATGTCTAATGAGTATTTTAACACCAAAATCCCCAATTTTTACCAACAATCCAAGCTCAAATCTCAAATTTTCATCAAGAACACTAAATTTTTTCAAATATCCAAATTCTACGAATTTCTCCTAGTTTTCTCCAAATTTCTTGTTCTAATAACATCATAAACCACTTAAGAATGTTTTAGATTAACATCCACACTTAAATTCATCCATTAAAACTCAAAATCTTAATTTTCTTCCATAGGTCTGAAAATGGAGAAAAAGAGAAATAGAGCAGATAAAACTTATCTCTTTGCCTCTAGAACTCTTAAGAATCGGAAGTATGGTTAGAAAATATCAGATCACTGGAAGAACTTAAAGAAATGATTGGAGGTGATGGAAATGATAAACGAAGAAGAAATGGTGGATGGAGTCTCGGGAGAAAGAAGGAGAAGAGAAACTAATAATTGTACGTGTAGGCTCCACCAATTTCTTTTTCGATAAAATTGCGCATAGCCACCTTAGCTTTTAAGATTTGTTCACTTAGGTCCTTGAGAATTTATAAAAATTTCCTAAATTAAAAATTGAAATTTCTATTCCCAAATTTTCTTTACTAATTCAAAAAAAGAAAACATATTTCACATAATTAAATTTTTCACTAAATTTCATAATAGATTTTTAATATTCATACAAATTATTGGAGCATTACATTCTTTCCCCCTTAAGAAATTTGGTCCCCAAATTTCATTACCTCGTGTTATAAAGAGGTGTGGGTACGTAGATTTCATCTTTTCTTCCAATTCTCATGTCGCTTTCTCTTCGGTATGATTCCACCATAAAACTTTCACAGATGGTATTTCTTTAGATCTCAACTTTTTTATTTGTCTATCTAAGACTGCTACTGGAATCTTTTCATAAGATAAATCTTCTTTTAATTGGACTTCGTGTGTTTGAAGAACATGGGAAGGATCATAAAGATATTTTCTTAACATAGAGACATGAAACACCGGGTGGACTCCTTCCAAATCTGGGGGTAACGCTAACTTGTAAGCCACATTGCCAATTTTCTCCAATATTTCAAAAGGTCCAACATACCTTGGACTAAGTTTTCCTTTTAGCCCAAACCTTAAACTACCCTTCATGGGAGATACCTTTAAAAAGACCATATCATCTACTGCAAACTGAAGGTCTCGTCTCTGATGGTCAGCATATGCTTTTTGCCTACTATGAGCTGCAAGGAGTCTTTCTCGAATAAGTTTTACTTTTTCCAATGCATCTTGCACTAAATCAGGCCCAATTAATTTATTTTCTCCTGCTTCAAACCAGTCAATAAGGGATTTACATCGTCTTCCATAAAGTGCTTCAAAGGGTTCCATTTTAATACTTGCTTGATAACTATTATTATATGCAAATTCAATTAGAGGTAAATGTGCATCCCAACTACCTCTGAAATCTATCACACAAGACCTTAACATGTCTTTCAAAATTTGTATAACACGTTCAGACTGACCATCCGTCTGAGGATGAAAGGCTGTACTTAAATTTACCTGCGTGCCTAAGGCTTCTTGAAAAGTCTTCCAAAAACGAGATGTAAACTGTGTGCCTCTATCAGAAATAATGGAGATAAGCATTTCATGCAATTTAACTATTTCATCAATATACAACTGAGCATACTTATCAGCACCAAATGTTGTCTTTACTGGTAGAAAATGTGCCACTTTTGTTAAACGATCTACTATTATCCACACAGAATCATATTCTTCCTGAGAACGAGATAGCCCTACTACAAAATCCATTGTAATGCTTTCCCATTTCCACTCTGGAATATCTATTTGCTGAAGTAATCTAGGAGTTCTACGATGTTCTGCCTTGACTTGTTGACAAGTTAAGCAATGAGAAATATAATCAACAATGTCCCTTTTCATTCAGTCCCACCAATACAATGACTTCAAATCTTGATACATCTTATTAATACCAAGATGTACAGTATAAGCTGTTCGATGTGCTTCTTCTATGATTCGTTTCCATAAAGATTCTACATTTGGCACACATAATTGACCTTCAAATCTAATTATTCCATGTTGATCAAGAGAAAACCCCTTATCTTCGTCCTCATTTACTTCATTCTTTAACTCTCTAAACATTGGATCTTCCTTCTGGGACAACTTCACATCTTCAATTAAAGATGATCGGGCTGGTATATATGCCAAGAATGCGCTTGACTCCAAAATTTCATACCACACTCCACTAGCTTCTAGCTCGTGTAACTCACGAATCAATGGCCTTCTACATAAGGTAATATGCGCTAAACTCCCCATAGACTTGCGACTAAGAGCATCTGCAACAATATTAGCCTTTCCAGGATGATAAAGAATTGTACAATCATAATCCTTGAGAAGTTCTATCCATCTTCTTTACCTTAAATTTAAATCCCTCTGTTGAAAAATATATTTCAAACTCTTATGATTCGTGTACACTTCGCAAGTTTCCCCATATAGATAATGGCGCCAGATTTTTAAAGCAAATACTACGGCCGCCATTTCCAAATTATGAGTAGGATAATTCTGTTCATGTCTTTTAAGCTGTCGGGATGCATAAGCTATTACCTTACCATGCTGCATTAAAATACATCTTAATCCAATTCGAGAAGCATCACAATATACAGCAAAACTGCCTGAATCCGAATGTAAAGCAAGTACGGGGGTGGATGTTAAGCATTCCTTAAGCTTGATGAAACTCTTTTCACAAGCCTCAGTCCAATCAAATCGAACATTTTTTTGAGTTAATCTTGTAAGAGGGGCAGCTATTCTTGAAAAATTCTTTACAAAGCAGCAATAGTTTCCAGCTAATCCTAAGAAACTTCGAATTTTTGTCACCGTCGTAGGTCGAGGCCACTTTTGTACTGCTTCAATTTTGCTGGGATCAACATGTATCCCTTCCCTTGAGACTATATGTCCTAAGAAAGCTACTTGGTCTAGCCAAAATTCGCACTTTGAAAATTTCGCATAAAGCTGGTGCTTCCTTAAAGTTTGTAATACCATTTTTAAATGTTGTTCATGTTCTTCAAGATTTTTTGAATATACCAGAATTCATCAATAAAAACAATGACAAATTTATCCAGAAACGGTTTAAAAACTCGATTCATAAGATCCATAAAGGCTGCTGGTGCATTTGTTAACCCAAATGACATCACCAAGAATTCATAATGTCCATAACGGGTACGAAAGGCTGTCTTAGGTACATCTTCAGTTTTAATTTTTAATTGATGATATCCAGACCTCAAATCAATGTTAGAAAAGCATTGAGCTCCCTGCAACTAGTCGAACAAATCATCAATCCTGGGGAGGGGATATTTATTTCGTATTGTCACCTTGTTTAATTGCCGATAATCAATGCATAGTCTTAAAGATCCATCCTTCTTCCTTACAAATAATACTGGTGCACCCCAAGGTGAAGAACTGGGCCGAATAAAACCTTTATCTAAAAGGTCCTGTAATTGCTCCTTAAGTTCTCTAAGTTCTGCAGCGGCCATACGGTAGGGAGGTATGAAAATAGGCTGAGTGCCTGAGATTACCTCAATAATAAATTCTATCTCACGATCAGGAGGTAATCCTGGTAATTCTTTAGGAAAAACATCTGAATACTCTCTCATAACCGATACATGATCAAGATTCACCCTGTCTTCTTCAATGTTCCTAACAAAGGCCAAGAAACCTGGACATCCTTTCCTTAACATACGCTTAGCACGGATCATAGAGACAATGTTATTAGGTATATCATTCCTATCCCCTTGAAAAGAGAAGGTATGCTCACCTGGAATACTGAACTTTACCACTTTATTATAGCAGTCAAGAGTAACATGATAAGAAGCCAACCAGTCCATTCCAAGAATAACATCAAAGTCTGTCATATATAATAGCATTAAATTTGCCTCGGTGTTTTTGCTACCCATTAAAACATGGCAACCATAATAACCTGAATCTACCACTAAAGTCTCACCCATAGGAGTAACAACAAGAAAAGGTCTATCAATTTTAACAGGATCTTGAATAAACTGATTTGTAAAAATTGGAGATACATATGAATGGGTAGATCCCGGATCAAACAATACACGAGCTTCGAATGAACATATTGAAAAAATACCTGTTACAACTGCATTCGAAGCCTGTGCATTCTGGCGTGTGAGAGCGTACACTTTGGCTTGGTCGCGTCCAACTGCAGGTTGATTTCGTCCTCCTTGTCCTCTACCCCCTCCTCTCCCTAAGCCACTTCGTCCGACAGAAGAGGAAGAAGCTCTGTTAACTGATGCTGCCATCTGTTGTACTTGAGGTATATATGTAGATCCTTGCCTTGAGACCTCTACTTGTTGAGGACAATCTCTTCTTATATGACCCACCTGTCCGCAACGAAAACAAATTGGGCCTGTCCCATAACACACACCAGTATGAAATCGCCCACACTCTGAACATTTAGGCTTGTCTCGTTCCTGTTGAGATAACACCTGACCGACTGATGAAGAACCTCCCTTATGGTCTGGTCGAGGCCTAGAGATACTGCCTGAAGATGTTACTGGGTGGAACGATACCATAGAAGTAGATTGACCTCTACCTTGAGACCTGACAGTCCCTGATAATCCACCATGCCCTGAGGACCTTCTCTCGTTTTCTCGTTTCCTCTTCCTCTTGAAATCTTCACTTTCATCATTTTCATTCATTTCAGTTGTTCTGGCTGCATCTACCGCAGCCACATAAGAAGGATATAGGTCCATCTGCATACTTACGAACTGACGCAACCGAAGGCGAAGACCAAGAACAAATCGACGAATCTTCTCTTGTTCGTCTGGGATCATATGGGGTGCATACCTAGAAAGTCGTGTAAACTTTATATCATATTTATCAACTGTCATTGAACCCTGTTTAAAGAATTCAAATTCTCTAGCCTTTGCAGTTCTTACACTCCTTGGCATGAATTTTTCAACAAAAACTTGACAAAACTCATCATAACTAACTGAAAGAGCGTCTGGAGTTTGATTGTTGTACCAAGTAACCCACCATTCATGAGACATTCCTTGAAACTGATAAGTAGCATAATCCACCTAGAATCGAGGATCACATTTCAAGGCTTTACATGCTTTTTCTATTCCGTCAAGGAATCGTTGTGTATCCTCGTTTGGGTCTTCTCCAGTGAAAACAGGGGGTTTAAGCTTTAAAAAATCTGTCAACGATACATCCCGTATCACTTCGACTTTATCAGGAAGAGATGGGGGAATTACTGAACGTGCTGGATGAACTACAGTAGGAGTAGGAGCAACAGGAGTATTTGCAGCAACCACCTGTCTCTCTAGCAATGTAGTCAGATTAACCAAACTTCCTTGTAATGCGGTCTGACCCTCTAGCAACGCAGTCAAACAAGTTAATAAAGTAGTTGGATCAATTTGTGGTTGTGCCCCATGTCCTCGAGGCAAGCCTCGTTCATCCTGTCCTTGCTCACTCTCACCATGTTCCTCCTGTTCTCGTTCATGAGTAGGATGGGCAGGTCGCGACGAGGCACCTTCAGAGCCTGTACGCTCTACTGCCTCTCGAAATCCTCCGGGTTGCATCGTGACCTATCAACAATACCACATAATTTAGTCCCGGAAAGATCAATATTAACCACAAGAAAAGGAATGTAAAAAGAAAAAAATAAACAACACCTACAGGACCTTTAACAGACCTTCGCCTCTATAGTCATGCCGTGGTTCATAACGATAAAGGGAAGCCCAATCAATGTTACCTTACTCTGTGATCCATAAGAGACCTAAGAACTGGCTCTGATACTATTTTGTCACATCCTCAACAGTGAGTCCGATTCACGTTATCTATAAGTTAAAAACATCGTCAAAGTCTTAACTTCCGTACAATGAAATCATATATAATATTCATTTTTACACATAGTCCGTCCAAAAAAAAATCCTAAGAGGCTTATGTGACTACAGAGCTACTTCTAGAGCTTACAAGATAATAGAATACAAAAGAACCAACCGAAAATACAAGAGGGTTGGTTTAAGATAAACTCGCTATTCCCCTGGATAATCCCCAGCGTCAGCCACAGATTCTGAAATATTGTAAAATAATAGGATGAGTAATGAAATACTCAGTGAATGGATAACATTATCAATCAAAAGTAAATTTAGCAATTATATCATAAAGATATCATTGAATTAAACTCACATCAATTACCAATGATATACACAGTATAAATTATTCAGTGCCAACACAAATTCCGTACTAACCGGGTCGTCCACGGTATTAGTGGATCGTTGCCCGCGGTCCCTTGGCTGCATCCACCCTTATCTCTCCATGAAAGATATATCTCCACCCTTATAACTCCTGTAACTTCTCCCGTAGGGTGCATCTCCACGAAAATATTATAACAATGTCATACCATAATGCAAGTATTCACACAACTTCAACATCATAACGACAATATCAACATTAACTTTACATATTTTATAAGAATTAACATTTAATCAAACAAGAGGTTTGAAATCCATAATACCTTTAAATACAAGGAATACAAGTCTTTAATAATGAATACACAACATACTGTTTAAGTCCACCTTCTCAATTTTCTTTATGATACTTGATGACAATACTTTTGAAGAAATATAGATGAGATAAGGTTATCACACTCACCTCGAAAGTGGCCCTAACTACCTTTTCTTTTGCAGCTAAATTATGAGAGGTGTTAGGAAATAACTCTCAAAGATTTCCTAAAATGCAAATAAGATGAAAAATAAAGAATACATTAGAATTTTCAAGTGAAACTTGTACTATTAGAAACTAGACTCAAAGAGCTTTCTAACAGTATATTAATCCGAAACGCAGCTACAGTAACGTTGACCGAGTCAATGCTACAGTAACCGAGAAAATCTGAAAAAATTTTCTCGGTGAACAGTATTTTCTGGAAAATTTTCAGAATGAACATTGATGTTCTTCGTGTTCTTCATCCAAAAATCCTAAAATCATATCTAAAACAACATTTCTTTTGATTTCTTCTATGAGTTTTGTTTTTCAATGTCTAATGAGTATTTTAACACCAAAACCCCCAATTTTTACCAACAATCCAAGCTCAAATCTCAAATTTTCATCAAAAACACTAACTTTTTTCAAATATCCAAATTCTACGAATTTCTCCTAGTTTTTTCCAAATTTCTTGTTCTAATAACATCATAAACCACCTAAGAATGTTTTAGATTAACATCCACACTTAAATTCATCCATTAAAACTCAAAATCTTAATTTTCTTCCATAGGTCTGAAAATGAAGAAAAAGAGAAATAGAGCAGATAAAACTTATCTCTTTGCCTCTAGAACTTCTAAGAATCGGAAGTATGGTTAAAAAATATCAGATCACCGGAAGAACTTAAAAAAATGATTGGAGGAGATGGAAATGATAAACGAAGAAGAAATGGTGGATGGAGTCTCGGGAGCAAGAAGGAGAAGAGAAATTAATAATTGTACGTATGGGCCATACCAATTTCTTTTTCGATAAAATTGCGCATAGCCACCTTAGCTTTTAAGATTTGTTCACTTAGGTTCTTGAGAATTTATAAAAATTTCCTAAATTAAAAATTGAAATTTCTATTCGCAAATTTTCTTTACTAATTCAAAGAAAGAAAACATATTTCACGTAATTAAATTTTTCACTAAATTTCATAATAGATTTTAAATATTCATACAAATTATTGGAGCATTACAGGTAGACGAAGCAAAATGTGGTGAGCCCATTCATTATTGATAGATGTATCTTGTAGAACGATAAATAATTTAACAATATAAGTTAAATGATGTTATCATTTAATTATTACTTAGTGTGATTGATGTTTCCTCCACAGGTATTTAAGACATATGAAATCCTATGTACATAATAAAGCCCACTAGAGAGATTTATAGCTAAAGAGTGTTTGACCTTTTCATCAAGATACTTACATGAGATTGAGACAAGATTTAATAAAATTTCACATGTTGACGATGAACCCAATGATGTTGACACCATACAAGGGGAAACTCTATTTTCGCAAATAGGAAAACCAGTGGGACATGTTGATTATTTCAATCTGAGCACTAAAGAGTAACATCGAGCATATCGACATGTTTTATTTAACTATGATCATCTTACTCTATTTTTTAAGTATTGGATACCATTTTTTTTTCAAGATTTTGTTCAACATCATAATGTCTTAATTAAAATTCTCTTGAAGGGAATTCAAAGAACTGGTTAGGAGAAGACTAAGACATCGAATGCGTTCTGTATCAGCAATTCAAAAAATAGTTCATAGGGAATTTGTTTCTTGGTTTCAAACACGGGTGGGTAACATCAATAATTAGCTTTTCGCACTATATAGATTACATGTCTAATGCCATTGGTTTTTCCTTCCTAGATTATCAATGTCAAGAGTGAAGTTCATTCAGAGGATATCATGTCTTGCACGAGGGCACATAGACAAGCTAGAAAGTTTAGTACATATAATTTTAATTGTTTCAAGTTTCGTACGATGGAACGAGAACACGACATGAAGACTCAGAATAATGGAGTTTTCAGCACTTATGAAACCAATAGTTATGCTAGCATTAATGATAATCGTCCAAACTTTGGAAGTGTTCCATATTATGGAAAATTAGAAGATATAATAGAGCTGAATTATTATGGCCAATTTAAAATTATCATGTTCAAGTGTAGATGAGCTAATACAACAATATCATTTGGATTGAAAAAGGATACCCTTAGATTTGATATGGTTAATTTTTCTCAATTGATACATACCGAAGAAGTTAAGGATGATGAACTATATATTCGAGATTCAGATGTTCAAATGGTGTATTATGTTGAAGATGTCATTGACAAAAATTGGTGTCACGGCCCGTTTTCTAGGCACATGACCGGCATAATAATGAATATCCCATCACTGTAAGCCTTTCAACAAATTCTACCCATTAGTTAAATTATTAGTCATTATCTCTATATTCTCAAAATAACCATTCCTTAATAAATACGAAGAAAATATATCAAATTTTCTTAATTAAAAATAATAGATTTTTAATACAAAATACATTATCAAACTGAAATACAAGCCAAATACGAAACCCCTGACCTAGATGTCCTAGACGATTACAAAGCACCATAATCTATAACAAAAGAGGGGCCTACCCGACAGTGGGAAGGTCCAAGATGATTTACTCTTCTAGTGGATATTCTTCGCCAGCAACTTGATCTGAATAAAAAATATTTCACAGAGTGTGAGCTTTTAAACTCAATGAGCGAATCGGCCTCGCGTTTATAAAATTCAAATACATCGCCAGTCATGCAAGTATATCCGAAGGCTCAAACTCAACCAATAGATACATACAAGAAGATAAAAATCAATCCAATTCAACAAACGTTACTAGTACTCATCAATGGCAATATATCCCAGAGAGCGCACATAGGCCAGCTCACCAATTCTGTATATTTTTGCCATGACGCACAACCTCATCCTCTTAGATAGGGCGCCTCACGGATCTATTATCAATCCGGGCTATATCCCTACTGAGGGAATCGTTGTCTTCACACTCGTTGGTCAAGACACCCTTTGAATTGGGTTTTCCGCCTTGCCTTGAGAGGGAGTACTGTCCCGCTCAATCACAATCAATAGCACAGTATTTCATATCATAATCAGAAGTACAATATAATATTCATCCATATAACAGGTATAATATGTAACTATATTATAGGTTTATAAACCATAAATCAAGATGACAATTAAACTGTATTGAAAAGATTCAAATTTCACATCATCATGAAATACTTGTTTACAAAGCAAGGTGTCTTTAGTGGGTCTTCCCCTATTGTCCTGACTGCAGCACGACCATAGGATGAAGATCTACCAAAAAACCCTATAGAATTTGAAATCCTTTTCTTCCGTGTCTTTCCCTGAAACATAATAGTGACGATACATATTATTTTTAATTGTAGAATAAATTTAGATGAAACCAGGAAAATCAAATGCTTCAGGAATCCGCACAAGATCTGGCAGGGCCTTGATCCCTCCAGTTACTCAGTCAGTAGGTGGAAGGATAGAGATGCCTAACCGTGCAAAAGGTAACCATGCACAAAATAGAGAGATACCTACTGTAAACCCTGGAAGAAGTGGTGGAGTACCATCACAAATTGACGCAACTGTAGTAATGGAAGCATTAGCTACAATGCAGAATGAGGTAAATGGGCTGAAGGAACTTCTGATGGGACAGTCATCTGAAGATGGCTCACAGGCATCAATACACGCTACAAGAGTCCAAGAGACAGACCAGATGCCACCCCCACCCCCACATCAAGATTGGGTAAGGACAGAGGTTAAAATCTCATAATTTATGAAGCTGAATCCGTCAACCTTTGCAGGAGACGTTAATGAAGACCTACAACATTTTCTTGATGACTGTGAGAAAATCCTTGACACGTTAGAATGCCCTGAACCTTGAAAAGTGACCCTTGTTACCTTTCAATTAAGAGGTAAGGCGGACCGCTGGTGGCGAACATGGAAGAAGGGCATGGCCAGAAATGCCCCACCCCTTAAATGGAAGGACTTTAAAAGAATTTTTCGAGAACAATTTATTCCGGAGAGTATACGAGAAGCAAAAATGAACGAGTTTGAGACACTCCGACAAGGAACACGAACCGTCGATGAATACAATAATCTGTTTGTAGAGTTATCTGAATATGCTACTCACATGGTCCTAACTAAGAAAGAAAGGATTCGACGGTTTATTAAAGGCTTTCGAGAGTCCCTATTTGACAGGGTGAGATCAAAGATACGAGACTATTCATCCAACACAGAAGCCGTCGACATCGCCCGTATAATGGAAGAAAGAGATATGCGTAGCGAAAAATGGAATAACAAAAGAAAAAGGAAACAAGATGAGAAATCACGCTACCACGGAGGGAGTTCTACACCCACTAAAACCATTGGACATGTAGCCTGTACTGCTAGTGCACCACAGCATCAATAAAGTGGTACAGGGGGTCAACAAAGGCCCTGGTGCTCTAAATGTGAAAGAAACCACTTCGGAGCTTGTTTCACCAATAACAACACTAAGGTTTGTTATCAATGTGGTCAACAGGGCCACATCAAAAGAGATTGCCACCAACTCCACATGAGATCTGGCCAAGGATTGGTACGCCCTAATCAATCAAAGGCCACTGTTGCCAACAAAGCCCCTGTAACTATAGGAGGCAATGAAATCAGAAGAGGTGCTGGAAGAGGACAAGGTGGTCGAGGTCAAGCTTCAGCAGGCCGAGGGACCGCTCGAGTATTCGCTTTAACCCGTCAAGATGCTCAGGCGTCTAATACGGTAGTAGTAGGTACCCTTCTCATTGAATCAAATTTTACACATGTTTTGTTTGACTCTGGCTCTACGCATTCCTATGTGTCACCATTCTTTGCTAAGAACTTTAAACAAAAAGTTGTTAGATTAGAATATCTGTTCTTAGTAACTACGCCTACTGGAGGCACCCTACTAATATAACGAGGCTACAGGGCTTGCAAGCTAAGAGTCAGAGAAATAAATAGAACAGTAGACCTAATGCTGTTAGATATGACAGACTTCGATGTCATCTTAGACATGGATTGGTTGGCATCTTGTCATGCCACCCTGGATTGCTATAATAAGATAGTTAAGTTTAATATTCCGGGAGAGCCCTCCTTCTTATTTTATGGTGAATGGAGTGAGATTTCTAGAAATCTTATATCATTAATGTGTGCCCAACGTTTATTGCGAAAGGGCTATCACAGATACTTGGCATTTGTTAAAGGCATTTGTTAAAGATATTAAGAAAGAAGAACTAAAAGTAGAGAACGTTCTAGTAGTCCAGGAGTTTGTAGACGTCTTCCCAGATGATCTACCAGATGTACCCCCAGATCGAGAGATTGAGTTCCATATAGAGTTAGCTCCAGATACTTGTCCAATCTCCATACCCCCTTATAGAATGGCACCAACAGAATTAAAAGAGTTAAAGACTCAGTTACACTACCTGCTAGACAAAGGCTTTATAAGGCCAAGTTATTCACCTTGGGGAGCTCTTGTTCTGTTCGTGAAAAAGAAGGACGGATTGATGAGACTATGCATAGATTACAAGCAACTGAATAAGGTAATTATCAAAAAGAAATACCCGTTGCCTCGCATCGACGACCTCTTCGATCAACTTCAAGGAGCCAAGTGTTTTTCAAAGATTGACTTGAGGTCTGGTTATCACCAACTCAAGATCAAGGAGGAGGATGTGCCTAAAACAGCCTTCCGTACCAGATATGGGCACTACGAGTTCTTGGTAATATCATTTGGACTAACAAATGCACCAGCTGATTTCATGGATTTAATGAATAGGATTTTTAAATCCTTCTTAGACATTTGTTATTGTCTTTATAGACGACATTCTGGTGTACTCAAAGACTTCAGAAGAGCATGAACAACACCTTCGTATTGTGTTGCAGATATTGAGGGATCATCAATTGTACGCTAAATTCTCTAAATGCGAGTTTTGGATTGACCGCGTGACTTTCTTGGGACATGTGATCTCCAAGGATGGCATCCAAGCAGACCCAAGCAAAGTGGAAGCAGTCAAAATGTGGCCTAGATCTACCTCTGTCACGGAGATTCATAGCTTCTTGGGATTGGCAAGATATTATCATCGTTTCATCCAAAATTTTTCCCAATTAGCCGCCCCTCTCACACGACTGACTAGGAAAGGAGTATAGTACCAATGGGATGATGCTTATGAAGAAAGCTTCTAAGAACTTAAGAAAAGGTTAATCTCCGCACTTGTATTGGTTTTACCCTCAGGACCTGGAGGCTTTACAGTATACTGTGATGCATCAAGAGTAGGGTTGGGATGCGTTCTCATGCAGCATGGCCAAGTAATGGCATATGTATCGAGACAACTTAAGAAACATGAACAAAACTACCTCACTCATGATCTGGAGATGACAGCAGTAATTTTCACTCTAAAGATATGGCGACACTATCTATATGGAGAAACCTGTGAAATCTACACTGACCATAAAAGTCTAAAATATATTTTCGATCAAAAGGACCTAAACTTGAGGCAAAGGAGATGGGTAGAATTACTAAAAGATTATGATTGCAATATTCTTTACCACCCAGGCAAAGCGAACATGGTGACATATGCTTTGAGTCGAAAATCTATGGGTAGTCTAGCTCATATAGCAGTGACAAGAAGACCATTGATCCAAAAACTACAAGAGCTGAGAGCAAAAGGTGCTACTCTCGAGGTTACAAGGACATGATCATTCTTAGCTCATATCAGGGCTAGATCTTCCCTTGTAGACTAGATACAGATATCCCAAATGGAGGATCCTGAGCTTGTCCAAATTATGGAAAAGGTGAAGATTGGTGAAATGAATAATTTTACACTCGACGATACAAGAGCCTTGCGTTTAAACAATGATTGTGCGTACCAGATGTTGGAACTCTTAAACGAGACATCATGAAAGAAGGCCATAGTGCTGCATATGCTAAACATCTAGGAGCCACCAAAATGTATCATGATTTGAAACAGATCTACTGGTGGAAAGGGATGAAACAAGACACAGCAGAGTTTGTATCTCGTTGTTTAACCTGTCAATAAGTTAAGGCTGAGCATCTAAAGCCAGGAGGCTCGTTACAGCAATTAAAGATTCCTGAATGGAAATGAGAACGAGTGACGATAGACTTTGTTGTTGGTCTACCTTGCTCCACGGGAGGTTATGACTCAGTTTGGGTCATTGTTGACCGACTAACCAAATCAGTACACTTTATTCCAGTCAAAACCACTTATGGTGTGGTGACGTTGGCACAATTATATATTAAGAAAATAGTGAAGCTACATGGAGTACCTATATCTATCATTTCTGATAGAGGTCCTCAATTTACCTCTCGTTTCTGGAGGAGTTTTCAAGAGGTATTAGGTACTCGAGTGGACCTTAGTACCACTTTTCATCCACAGACAGACGGACAGTCAGAGTAGACGATTCAGACTCTAAAGGACATGTTACGAGCTTGTGTTCTAAATTTCTGTGGTAGTTGGGAGAAGCATTTGTATCTCGTAGAGTTCGCATATAACAACAGCTACCAGGCCATTATTGGGATGACACCATATTAGGCCTTGTATGGGAGACGTTGCAGATCTCCAGTCAGTTGGTTTGAGGTAGGTGAAGTGAAAGCATTAGGACCCGACTTGGCCCAGGATGCCCTAACCAAGGTTAAGACAATACAAGATAGGATGCAAGCAGCTCAAAGTAGACAAAAGGCATACGCTGACCATAGACGACGTGATTTGGAGTTCTCAGTCGGCAATATGGTATTCTTAAAGGTCTCTCCAATAAAAGGTGTGTTGAGATTTGGAAGGAAAGAAAAGTTGAGTCCTAGGTATATCGGGCCTTATGAGATTTTAGAACGAGTGGGAAAAGTGGCTTATCGGCTCGCCCTACCTATGGAACTGGAAGGGATTCACCTTGTTTTTCACGTATCCATGTTGAGGAAGTACCTTCCTGACCCTTCTCACAATGATTCTATCCTAGTAGATGAAAACTTCTCACAACAGTTACTAAGAACGGATATTCTAATCTAACAACTTTTTGTTTAAAGTTCTTAGCAAAGAATGGTGACACATAGGAATGCGTAGAGCCAGAGTCAAACAAAACATGTGCAAAATTTGATTCAATCATAAGGGTACCTGCTACTACCGTATTAGACGCCTGAGCATCTTGACGGGTTAAAGCGAATACTCGAGCGGTCTCTCGGCCTGCTGAAGCTTGACCTCGACCACCTTGTCCTCTTCCATCACCTCTTCTGATTCCATTGCCTCATATAGTGTTGGCAACAATGGCCTCTAATTGATTAAGGCGTACTGATCCTTGGCCAGATCTCGTGTGGAGTTGGTGGCAATCTCTTTTGATGTGGCCCTGTTGACCACATTGGTAACAAACCTTAGTGTTGTTATTGGTGAAACAAGCTCCGAAGTGGTTTCTTTCACATTTATAGCACCAGGGCCTTTGTTGACCCCCTGTACCACTTTGTTGATGCTGTGGTGCACTAGCAGTAGAGGCTACATGTCTAATGGTTTTAGTGGGTGCAGAACTCCCTCCGTGGTAGCGTGATTTCTCATCTTGTTTCTTTTTCTTTTGTTATTCAATTTTTCGCTACGCATATCTCTTTCTTCCATCATATGGGCGATGTCGATGGCTTCTGCGTAGGATGAATAGTCTCGTATCTTTGATCCCACCATGTCAAATAGGGACTCTCGAAAGCCTTTAATAAACCGTCGGATCCTTTCTTTCTCAGTTAGGATCATGTGAGTAGCATATTCACATAACTCTACAAACAGATTATCGTATTCATCGACGGTTCATGCTCCTTGCCGGAGTGTCTCAAACTCATTCATCTTTGCTTCTCGTATACTCTCCAGAATAAATTATTCTCGAAAAATTCTTTTAAAGTCCTTCCATTTAAGGGGTGACGCATTTCTTGCCATGTCCTTCTTTCATGTTCGCCACTAGGGGTCCGCCTTACCTCTTAATTGAAAGGTAACAAGTGTCATTTTTCGAGGTTTAGGGCATTCTAACGTGTCAAGGATTTTCTCACAGTTATCAAGAAAATGTTGTGGGTCTTCATTAACATCTCCTGCAAAGGTTGGCAGATTCAGCTTCATAAATTCTGAGATTTTAACCTCTGTCCCTACCCAATCTTGAGGTGGGGGTGCGGGTGGCATCTGGTCTGTCTCTTGGACTCTTGTAGCGTGTACTGATGCCTGTGAGCCATCTTCAGATGACTGTCCCATCAGAAGTTCCTTCAGCCCATTTACCTCATTCTGCATTGCAGTTAATGCTTCCATTACTACAGTTGCGTCAATTTGTGATGGTACTCCACCATTTCTTCTAGGGTTTACAGTAGGTATATCTCTATTTTGTCCATGGTTACCTTCTGCACGGTTAGGCGTCTCTATCCTTCCACTACTGACTGAGTAACTGGAGGGACCAGGGCCCTGCCAGATCTTGTGCGGATTCCTGAAGCATTTGATTTTCTTGGTTCCATCTAAACTTATTCTACAATTAAAAATAATATGTATCGTCACTATTATGTTTCAGGGAAAGACACGAAAGAAAAGGATTTCAAATTCTATAGGGCTTTTTGGTGGATCTTCATCCTATGGTTGTGCTGCAGTCACGACAATAGGGGAAGGCCCACTAAAGACATATTGCTCTGTAATCACTAGGAGACCTAACAACCAAGCTCTGATACCAACTTTGTCACGGCCCGTTTTCTGGGCACATGACCGGCACAATAATGAATATCCCATCACTATAAGCCTTTCAACAAATTCTACCCATGAGTTAAATTATTAGTCATTATCTTTATATTCTCAAAATAACCATTCCTTAATAAATACAAAGAAAATATATCAAATTTTCTTATTTAAAAATAATAGATTCTTAATACAAAATACATTTTCAAACTGAAATACAAGCCAAATACGAAACTCCTGACCTAGATGTCCTAGACGATTACAGAGCACCATAATTTATAACAAAAGAGGGGCCTACCCGACAGTGGGAAGGTCCAAGGTGATTTACTCCTCTAGTGTATATTCTTCGCCGGCAACTTGATCTGAATAAAAAAATTTCACAAAGAGTGTGAGTTTTTAAACTCAATGAGCGAATTGGCCTCGCGTTAATAAAATTCAAATACATCGCCAATCATGCAAGTATATCCGAAGACTCAAATTCAACCAATAGACATAGTTAGAAATTACATACAAGAACATAAAAATCCATCTAATTCAACAAACGTTACTAGTACTCATCAATGGCAATATATCTCGGAGAGCGCACATAGGCCATCTCACCAATTCTGTATATTTTTGCCATGACGCACAACCTCATCCTCTTAGCTAGGGTGGCTCACGGATCTATTATCAATCCTGGCTATATCCCTACTAAGGGAATCGTTGTCTCTACACTCGTTGGTCAAGGCACCCTTTGAACCGAGTTTTCCGCCTTGCCTTAAGAGTGAGTACTGTCCCGCTCAATCACAATCAATAGCACAGTATTTCATATCATATCAGAAGTACAATATATTATTCATCCATATAACAGGTATAATATGTAACTATATTATAGGTTTATAAATCATAAATCAAGATGACAATTAAACTGTATTGAAAAGATTCAAACTTCACATCATCATGAAATACTTGTTTCATCTTATCCATACTTTTGGATTAATTATTTCTTTAGATTTGTCATTCTGAATCCAATTTACCCCTATGAATCTTGGGAGTGTCCTACGAGATACTTTTTATCACCAGTAATGCTAAAACTCTATTAAAACGGGGTCGTTCCACTCATTTGGATTCCGTACGAATATCGCTTCTTTAAGTCGTTACGGACAAGAGTATTTAGGTGAATTTCAGTGTTCTGCTACGGAGATTTTCATGAAAGATTATAGAAAATACGTTAGGATTGTTTTCATATAGATACTGTTCATATATATGGTTACTATTCATATGTATGATCACTATTCATACGTATAGTTACTATTCATATGTACGGATATTATTTATAACAGAAATAGAGAATACAATCTGTAAAAGAGTACACCAGGTAAATTACCAGGAAAGAGTGGAGGGTCGCAATGGACATATTTAAAAGTCAGGTCTTTCTTTAGCTAGAACTTTTCTAGACATGTATTGTTCACAGTTTATATTCTATTTTGATAATCAGGGATTCTAAATAATATATAGGCAGCTAAGGACAGTTTTTCTGATGTGGAAGATTAACCAAAGCCGCAACCATAAAGCATACTTAAGAAAATAACTTTTAAAATTTGTAAGACATAGAAAGGGCATAGTATCCTTATCTAAGCTGAAAAGGAAAGGCCCAAAATCTCAGAGGTCTAGCGTCGGATCAAGAAATCTTAAAGAGAGAGGAAAAGAAGTTGAAGGTGTGATTTTAAAAGTGAAATGGAAGGGTCTATTTATAGAAAAATTTAAGGGTACTATTTCATCTACCCCGTTTCACCTACCAATTTCACCTACCTCGTCTCACCTACCAATTTCACTTACTAGTCTCATTTACTAGTATACTCAATTTGCTAATTTAGTTTCCTTTCAATTTAGTCCCTTAGGGAATTCTCTTATATAAAATGTCACTTTTCTCCTAGTTTCTTTCTAGTTTTCTCTTATAATTAAACCATATTTAGTATTTGATATTTCGATAGTATATGTGAACAATACCGTATCTACAAATAGTATTATATAGGTGAATATTTCCGTATACTAGAATAGTAATCATAGTTGGCAAAATATATTTATATTTTATTTTATTTTTTTCACGAGTATTACAATTAGTGTGCTCTTGTGTATTTGAAACCAAAAAACTTATTTGAAATGGAAGAGTTGAAGAAGATATTATCCTTGACAATATGCCTTATTATCCTATGTATACTAAAAGACTTGACATTGACGTTGCTTTTTCCAAATGATACTAAAAGTATTCCATTAGCTAGGGATGACGATGATGATGAACCTAGCACTACAACTGATATAGAAAATATAGATGGTAATGTTGATGGACATATGATGACTTAGTTATATTTTTTGTATTAATCTCTATGTATTGATCGTGTTGCAAACATTTGAATTATTTGTATTAATCTCTTTGATGGCTTAGTGATATTATGATAGTTTTAAATATATGATTTGATTTTTTACTTTACTATTGTGGTAAAATCTTTGTCTTTCCATATATCAATTATTATCTCTAATGGCTTAACGATGTTAACATGTAGTAGCTATGCTAAGGACTAAAAGATATAGGTATTCAGTGAATGACCATTCATCTGCACTGAAATCTACATCAAGAGGTGCATAAATACTTCTTCCATGGAAGTATTGATTATGAGTAACTTTAAAATAACTTGTATTTAAATTACTATTGAAATCTTTTTTTTTTAGTTCACTTTATAATCTAAAATATTTGTATTAATTTTTTAATTTAATAGTTTATACATAAATTAATCTTGCTTATCAATAAATTTTTATATAATGATTGTATTGACTATTTAAATTCAAAAACTCTAATTTTTATTTTCAACTTATTAAATATATACATAAAACCCTTATAACTATAAGATTCTAAATTGAGAGCCATTAATCTTATAAGATCCTAAAATTTTAAACTCATTCAAATACTCATACTCTATAACCTTCAACTTTAGTAATTCAAAATTACTAATTAGTCATCACCATTATTTCTATGAAATTATTAGGATGGTGGTGGATTAATAAAACAAATTAAAAAATATACCTTATTATGTGAAATCTTTCACTTTAAAAATATTAATATTATTAAAAATAAAACTAATTATATTTTAAATTAATTTAAATAATTTAAAACTATTTTTAAATATAATTAGTTATATTTAAATATACTCAATATATATATATAAACAAATAAATACAATTTAACAAATAAATATAATTTTTCTTAAAAATAAATAATATTTATGAGTTAATAATAACATATATATACATAAAATAGATATATATATATATATATATATATAGTTCAAAATTATTTTTAGGTAATTGGAAATATAACTAGTTTTAATTTTTCATAATTTTAATTTTAATGTGAAAGATTTCAAATAAAATGTCTGTCTCTGTTAACTCATTTTGATTATCTTTTAATTAGTACACTATCGCTCTAACTATTTTATTTGAAATATTGATACTGAGTAACTTTAAAATAACTTGTATTTAGATTATTATTGAGATTTTTTTTAATTCACTTTATAATCTAAAATATTTGTAAAAACTTTTTAATTTAATAATTTATACATAAATTAATTTTACATATTTTTAAGTTAGAGAGAATTTGTCTAATATTTTTAAATTGATATGATTATTATTTATTATTAAATTAGATAAATATGAAGACGTAAAAAAAATAAAAGCCTAGCAGTGAAATATAAATATATGTATTTATCATATATATAAATTATATATATATATATATATATATATATATATATATATATATATATATATATATATATATAAAACACATGTACATGTATATATATATATATATATAACATAATATATTATATATATTATAATATGTGTGCATCTATATCATATATATTATATATTATCTTATAATATGTGTGTGTATATATCATATATATATATATATATATACACAGTCTGCTCGACACATTGTATGTATATATATAGTATATTTAAATATAACTAATAATATTTATAAAAAGATTAAAAAGTTAAAAATTATATTATTTATTTCTTACAAAATATTTTATTTATTTGTTTATATATATATATATATATATATATATATATATAAGTATATTTAAATTTAACTAATTATCAAAAATTAAATAATTAATTTTTTTTAATTTAAATAATAATTACATTTGTTATTTAATAATTTATTGATATGTAATATTAATTAATATATAAGATAGTAAATTAAAAAATTGAGACAAATATTTTAAATTATAAAATGAATTTAAAAAAAAATCTCAGTTTTTAGTTCAAATTTACTTAATATCAATTCTTCCATGAATATATTATTTTAAAATATTTTTATAAATATGTTATAAAAAATAATTGAGATAGATATATATTTTATTATACAAAATT
The DNA here is from genome assembly GCA_037074585.1 of Biancaea sappan. Classification (NCBI taxonomy): domain Eukaryota; kingdom Viridiplantae; phylum Streptophyta; class Magnoliopsida; order Fabales; family Fabaceae; genus Biancaea; species Biancaea sappan. Next base: position 36,472,750 of record CM073492.1, read on the forward strand.
AAAAAAAATTATTAATTTATAACGATAATTTTTTGTATTAATCTAAATGATTGATCTATGATATATATATTTATATTTTTTTATAATATATATATATATATATATATATATATATATATATACTTTTGGTGACTCGACAATAAGCTTGTCGAACCACTTTTTTTTATGGGATAAATTCACAAGATTCTAAAAGAATTTTAAAAATATTTTTGAAGAATTTTCAATATTTATTCATGTGATTTTAAATGTTTATTTCCGCTCAAGTATCTCTATTTAACAGTTATTTTCTTTCTTTTTCATATATTTTCCCTTCTACCTTCTTCTACTTATCCTCTCACTTTTATGTGTTTTTATTTAAAAAAATTGGACCGAACGAGAATCAAAGAACCGACCATTCGTTCGGTTTGGAATATGCAAAAAATCGAAGAGGAAATGAACCGGTACAAAATTGGTAAGATCGACAAAAAACCAATAAAACTGGCCAATTTTGAGGGTCGCCGATTCGAATTTAAAAAAACACGTAAAAGGTAGAAGAAGAAGAAGAAGAAAGTTACAGATCTCGTTTCGGGTTTCGCCTTCGTCTTCGCCTTCTGCAAGCTAGCTAACCCACCGTCCCACCGCCTTGGCCTTCGCCATCTGGGAGCTTTTACCGTTCGGGTTTCTTTCTGAGAAACGCATAGTCATATATTGGTGAGTAAAGTTAGAAGGAAGGAGGAGAGCAATAGGTGATAGGATAATAGAGTTGAATAATGGGAACGATGTGGATCAGGATTTGTTACTGATCATTTGGCTGCTTTTCACTTTTAGCAACGATTTTTACCGTTGTTAAAAGTTATGGCAAAAGTTTTTTTTGTTGTCAAAACTTTTAGCAACGGTAAAAATTGTTGCTGAAAGTGAAAAGCAGCATCAACAGCGATTTTGGTCAACAGCAAATCCGGATCCGAAGGATGTAATGCATACACACAAGCGTGAATGACTTTTTAGGGCATGGCTTCCAAAGCATAATAATATAATATAGGTAGCTAGTATAGGTATGATGACTTGACTTGATATCTGTCCAATGCACATAGATTGGTGAGTTGAGATTACGATCTGAATGGGTTTGAAGCGATTTTATTTTTTATTAGATAGCTTTTTTATTTTAATTTTTTTATTGAAATTGTTGTTTTGTTAAAAAAAATTTGTGTAATTAAATATTAAATATTATTTTTAATTAAGTTCAAAAATTTTATACTTATCATATGTAATTATGTATATTATTTTAATATTTTTAATTATATATTTTATTTTTAAATATTTTTAAAGTACTACCGATTCGAGTAATGAACCTTGAATCGATATTCTAACTGGTCCAATTTTTTGAACCTTGGTTTTTACTAGAACTTCTATGGTCACAATAATCTTCTTCTATTCCTCTTTTCTCTACTCTCTTTTATTCTCTTCTGTATTTCCTTCTTCCTTTTCTTTATTTTTTAACATTTGCTTCATTTTTTATGTCTAATATTGGAGGAGAACGTTGGATTTTTTTAATTTCTTTCTCAAGGTTGGATATTTTTTCTATACAGGTAATAACTCAACCAATTCAATTATTGCCTTCGATATATTCTTCTTCCTTTTCTTGGTTTTTTAACATTTGTTTTGTAATATGTTCATTTTTATCTCATCAAAGAAGCATGTATGATTGTTCTAATTTCTCCCTCAAGGTGGACGTTGGATCATTACTGTTGTATATTTTTTGAAGAAATACAAGATGACGAAAGGAGGAAGATGGTAAAAGTAATTCAAGAGAGAGATTATTAGAGAAATTAAAAAGAAGATTATTGCAAAATTACTTAAAAATTATTGAGTCAATTTCTTTTATTATTTATAATTTAAGATAAAATAGAAGATCACTGTAAAATAAAAAAATTTAATTGGTGAGAGATTGTAAATTTATCACTATCTATAACATCATATTTGTCTTTCTTTTAATTGTTAGTATTAAAACAAACAATCTATCAGCATACTGATTATTTAAAAACAAATAATCTATTAATATAATCTACAGTGTAAACTAATATAGGTTATTTAAAAACAAATAAGCTAATATATTGGTTATTTAAATCTATTAATATAAAAAATTAAGGTCAGAACAAAATTAAAAAAAAAAGGGACATGAGGAATGTCGAGTAACTTTTTCAATCTAGCAATATATATGTGGCATGATAATCTCCGACTGAGAATTAGTCGAAACATTGCAGTAGGATAAATTTATTAGTAGGAAATCAGTCGCAAATGAATTAGTAACTATTGATTTACTAACTGAAAATATTCCATAGGAAATCAGTCAAAAAATCCATTTTCCTATTGAAATCCTCTAGTTTCTGAATGTTTTTGTTGTAGAGAGCGGGGTTAGGGATTGATCTACGAGTTTTCATTCTCTGCGTTTTTCAATCTCTACGACTTTCATTCTCTATGATTCTTCAAAACAATGGATGGTTAAGGCAGGGCAGTGGTGTTGACGAGAAACTAGAAATCCAGTTATGAGCTTTGATAATCTGATGATGCTTCAGAACTCTGACAACCCTTGGATGGTGCTTGTGACCTTACTATTTACGGAGAACAACTTTTCTGGTATGAAATCATTCCATTCGACAAACCCTTGCAACCAAGAACAAATTAGGGTTCATCGTAGAAACCCTATTTGAGCTAGCGATAGAGATTGAACGAAACCCATGGAAGAGGATAGACGAAATGGTCCCCTCTTGGATAATAAATTCCATATCCAAGGAGATTGTCGAGACCTTCGTTTACTCAACATCGGTGAGGGACATCTGGCTCGAGCTCGAAGAACAACAAGGCGAGAATAATGGTCCAAGGATACACCAACTCTTGCGATAGATAATGTCCATCGAGCAAGGTAATCTTTCTGTCTCTACTTATTACAGAAAGATCAAGAAAATCTGGGAGGAATTGAATGTCCTCCAACCGGTGCCACAATGTACATGTAGAGGAAAAATTGCTCCTGTAATGTTCAAAGTAATTTGCTCAGTATTCTGGCTCAGCGTAAATTGATCCAATTTATCATGGCTCTAAGTGAAATGTATGATAGTGTTAGGAGCCATATTATTGTTTGAGATCCCCTTCCATATGTTAATAAGGATTTTTCAATGATTTTAAGAGTTGAAAAGTAGAAAAAACAAATATAGACTAATTACTTTGAAAATTTAGAAAATAGCACAATGACTGTAAAAGTTGCTCAGAGGGATTATGGCCGTGGTAATAAGAAAAGGGATTTAGGCAAGAAATATGATAGACAGTGTGATTTTTGTGAGGGGATAGGACACACTAGAGATAATTACTTTAAAATACATGGATTCCCCGACTGGTATAAAAAATTGAAAAAAGAAAGAAATGATGCCTCAAAAATAAAAATCAATATGGCAAATAATTCCCTGGAGGAGGAGCTACTGCAAGAAAAGAAAGGGGGCACAAAGTTGTCTTCAGACTTATCTGAATTGGTACATAGAGAAGTCAACATGATTTTGAAGGGGGAGCAATCAAAAAGGGTAAATTTTGCACACATCACTGATTTCCCAGGTAACTTCTATATTAGTACTGATTCTAGCATGCTTAATGATTGTTGGGTGGTTCACGCCACTACGATGCCGAATCGCTCAGAATTGAATTCGTGGCAATTTGCAATATAGTGATCCCTAAGTCGTATTCACTCAAGGAGCCTCACTTCTAAACACTAATTAATAGTTCTAAACACCCAAACACTAATGAAAAGTACATAAACGGGGGGGTTTGTTGGCAGTACTAATAAAAATAGAATAGAACAGCAACCAAATAACTACAACAGCAGCAGCAGCGAATTTATAAGGTGTTGACAGTAAAGAGATTATGTAATCAGCCACTAGGATTCATGAGAGTGCAACTATCATTATCTAACTCATTGATTTAGTTTTGTTCTCATTCCATCGTTTGGTTCTTTATGAAAAATGGTTCTAGAATAACATCTAGAATTTTAATGCTACTAATTACAGTCAAGAACATCTCTCTACTATAATCAGATGCATTTAGTGGAAAATCTCAACCAAACCAAGTTAAATATATCATCTAACTAGTTATTTCGCCTCCCTCACTTTCCTAATCAGTCAAGCAAGGTTATATCTTATATATATAAGTCAGTTTATGTTACTTCTCAAGCTCTAATTAGAATTTGACAGCAACATAAACATAACAGCAAAACAGAAATGAAATGAGATGAAAATGGAGAATAAAACACTTAACTTGCATTCTTAGTTCAAGCTACAACATCCCAGTGGTCCAGTGACTGATTACAATGAAGACTTAGCCCTCCATGAGAGCAAAACAGCCAATGACAGAAGAGAAAGCAGAGAGGGAAAAAGAGCTACGAAAATTGCTAAGTTGCTGAAAATAAAAGTGTCCTCTGATTTTTAAAACTGATACCCTCCATGCCTTGGAATATTCTACCCTAGATGCCTCCTTGGATGCCTCCTTGGATGCTGTGGGCAGCAAGACAAGTTACTCCATTCTTTTGCTGTTTCTGTCTACCATTAATTGCTGCAGAAGGCCCATGCTGTCATTCCCCTTTGCTGTAAAGTGGAGAACAATGGGGACCATAAATCCAGTCAGCCCTAGTCAACCATTCAATGCCCAGTCAGCATGTCCAGGTGGCCTCCAAGTAAGCAAAAAGTCTATGCCAGCAATTTTTCTCTCAAATAATTAGATCTGAAATTAAGCACATGAATTAATTGGGATAAAATTATGAATTTGAATCATATTAATTCTATAATTAATTTACACCCAATAAATTCAAAATATAATAAAATAGGAGAGTTGGCAATATTGAAATAGCAATACGACTAAGATAGGAACTAAAAAGTATATAAAAATGCTTGATATCATTGGGTCATTGACATTGGGGCTACTTGTCATATATGTGTTGTTTATGAATTTTTTAAGGATTTTAAAGATTTGAAAGAAACTATCAATATTTACATGCCAAATGGAAACATTAGAACATCAAACAAATCTAGTAAAATTTTCTTGAATAAATTTTTGGTTTTGGAGATTATTTTATATATGCTATCTTTCAAGTTCAATTTGTTATCTGTAGGCAAAGTGTTACAAAAGGGTGATTTGGGGTGTAATTTTTATGGAAATTTTTGTAATTTTCAAGACCTAAGGATAATAAAATGATTGCCATGGGGAGGTTGAAAGGAAATTTATATGTTCTCGACCCCAAGTCTTTCAACTAGGATGGAAACTCCTATACTACCATTTTTTTTAATTCTTTTGATAGTTCTTTTTTCTGTTAATAATATTGTTGATACTGTTACATGGCACTCCCATTTAGGACTCTCTAACATTGTTTCTAAGCATATAGATCCTTTAAGAGATGAGACTTTGGGTGGTATATTGTGTGTTTTTTGTCCTATAGAAAGACAAACTAGATTGCCTTTTTATGATAGCAATAGTGTTTCATATGATTGTTTTGATCTCTTACATGCTGATGCATGAAGACCTTGTAGAAAGCCCAGTTTGTCTTGTGCATCTTATTTCCTCACTTTGGTTGATGATTACAGTAGGTCTACTTGGACTTTTTTTTTTAATGAAAACCAAATCTCAGACTATTGTCATTCTTAGGAATTTCTTTATTATGATTCAAAATCAATTTAAAAAGACTGTGAAAACTCTCATAATTGATAATGGGAGAGGGAGTTCCTATGTAATGATTGTTCAAAGTTAGAAACTGATTTTGGTATTGTTCATCAAACCACCTGTGAATATTCTCCTCAACAAAATTAGAGGGTTGAGAGAAAACATAGGACCATAGTATAGACTGCTAGATCTTTGCCGTTTAATGCCAATCTTTCTGTTGATTTTTGGGGAGAGGTCATTTTGCATGCTACTTATTTGATTAATAGATGCCTAGTATTGTGATCAATTGGAAAACCCCTTATGAATTGTTATTTAAAAAATTTGAGGGTTTTGGATGTTTGTGTTATTCCACTGTTGTTGGTCCTATGAAAGATAAATTTACTGCTAAAACCATTAAATGAGTTTTTTTAGGTTATACTCCTAGAAAAATGGGATATAAACTATATGATTGTGAAAATGATAGAATTATTGTTTCTAGGGACGTTGTTTTTAATGAGCAAGTATTTATGTCTATATTTTTATATACTTTTTAGCCCCATTAACTTAGTCTCTTTGTCACTTTAATCCCACAAATTCTCCAATTTTGTTATGTTTGGAATTATTTGGGTTTAAGTTAATTATTGATCAAATATGAATTAAATTCTAATTTTTGTACCATGAATGATCATTCCCAAATTAATTCCATTCTTATCTTACAGATTAAATCATTTGGAAAGCAAAATGCTAACATGGCGCCATGCTGATGTGGAAGTTGACTGAGTATGCTCTTTTATTGTCATGTTGATGTAAATGTTCCACACTTCTGATTTTGGCATGCATAAAGTGCTGCTACACTATTTTGATTTACTTCCCAAAGCTTGCACATAAATGGCAAAATCCACAGGTCAAAATTTACACATGTAAAAGCTAGCCTTGCATTATCTTTTCCATGCAAAACATCCTTAATTGGTGTTGCCTTCTTCCTACATCAAAACTGTAACTTCAGAACCTGAAAGAGACCCAAGATGAAGTGTAAATTCATCCTTCAAGGAGCTACATCAGATAAAAATGGTTCAAACCTCATTTTTGAAGTGGAACACCTTCTTCTTCCTCTCTTCTTCTACACAGTCTTGGTTTTTTTTTCTGGTTTTCTTTCTTTTCTACATATTTTCATTTTAATCCTTATAGAGGGCTAAAACATCTCTTGTAACCAATTAATGGAGAAACTAGAAGATGTAATATGAATTCCTTGGTCAGATAAGTATTTCTAATTTAATCTATTTCATTTTAGTCTTTGGTTTGCCTCTTGTTCTTATCCCGATATTAATTTCTGGTTAGAAAGAAAGTATGAGCTTGATTACTGATTTAATGGTCTTATTAGAGGATAAATCTTGCTAGACTTGTATATCTGCGGTTGCTATGCATGTTTTAGAGCTACGGTTACTATTTCAGTATACGGTTACTATTCACCTATATAATACTATTTACGTATATGGTACTGTTCATTTATACAATCAAAATGTCAAGTACTAGATATAGTTTGGTCATAAGAGAAAACTAGAAAGAAGTTTGTAGGAGAAAATGACGTTTTATATGTAAAAATACCCTCAGGGACTAAAATGAAAGGACTGAATTGAAAAGAAACTTAAAGGTTTAAGGTGAAAGGATAGTTTTCCTTTTAAGTTTCCAATAGTAACCAATAATTGAAGTCGCTATCGTCTTTTTGCGTTTTGCACAGTAAGTTAAATTAAATTATTAAAGTGCACAATAAATTGAATTATTAGAAATGTTATTTTCATGAATAGTAAATTAAATATTTTATTAGCTTATAGTATCAAATAGTACCCTTGACTTTTCCTATAAATAGGCCATTGCATTTCATTTCTAAACTTACACCTTCAACTTCTCTTGTTCTCTCCTTAAGTTTCTCTTGCTCTGACACTAGATCTCTGAGATTTTGGGCCTTTCCTTTTCAGCTTAGGTATGGATACTATGCCCTTCCTATGTCTTTTAAATTTTAGAAGTTATTTTCTTAAGTATGCTCTGTGGTTGCAGTTTTGGCTGAACTTCCACATCAGAAAAAATGTCCTTAGCTGCCTATATATTATTTTGATTCTTTGATTACCGAAATAGAATGTAAACTGTAAAGAATACATGTCTAGAAAAGTTCTGGCTAAGGAAAGACCTGGTTTTTAAGTGTGTTCTTTGTGACCCTCCATTCTTTCCTAAGAACTTACCTGGTGTACTCTTTTACAGATTGTATTCTCTATTTCTGGTATGAATAGTATCCATATGTATGAATAGTAACCATACATATAAATAGTAACTGTATGTATGAATAGTGATCATACATATGAATAGTACCATATGTATGAACAATATCTATACGAAAACAATCCTAACTTGTTTTCTCTAATCTTTCATGAAAATCTCCATAGCAGAACACTGAAATTCACCATAGTACTCTTGTCTGTAACGACTTAGAGAAGTGATACTCGTACAGAATCCAAGTGAGTGGAACGACCCTATTTTAATAAGATTTTAGCATTACTTGTAATAAAAAGTATGTCGTAGGACACTCCCAAGATTCATAGGGGTAAACTGGATTCATAGTAGTAAATTTGGGGAAATAATTAATCCAGAAGTATGGATAAGATGAAACAAGTATTTCCTGATGATGTGAAGTTTGAATCTTTTCAAAAACAGTTTAATTGTTATCTTGATTTGTGATCTATAAATATATAATATAGTTATTATACCTGATATATGAATGAATATCACACTGTACTTCTAATTATGATATGAAATATTATACTATTGATTGTGATTGAGCGGGATAGTACCCCCTCTCACGGTAAGGCAAAAAACCCGGTTTAAATGATGTCTTGACAAATAAGTGTGGAGACAACGATTCCCTCAGTAGGGATATAGCCCGGATTGGTAAGAGATCCGTGAGACACCCTAGCTAAGAGGATGAGGTTGTGCGTCATGACGGAAATATACAAAATTGGTGAGCCGGACTATGTGCGCTCTCTGGGATATATTGCCATTAATGAGTACTAGTAATGTTTGTTGAATTGGATAGATTTTTATCTTCTAATATGTAATTTCTAACTATATCTATTGGTTGAGTTTGAGCCTTTAGGTATACTTACATGATTGGTGATGTATTTGAATTTTATTAACGCGAGGCCGATTCGCTCACTGAGTTTAAAAGCTCACACTCTCTGTAAAATCTTTTTTGTTCATATCAGGTTACAGGCGAAGAATATTCGCTAGAGGAGTAGATCACTTTGGACATTTTCGCTGTCGGGTAGACCCCTCTTTTGTTATAAATTATGTTGCTCTGTAATCGTCTAGGACATCTAGGTCAAGGTTTAGTATTTGACTTGTATTTCAGTATAATAATGTATTTTATATTAAGGATCTATTACTATATGCAAATTATCTCTATGAATTTCAAATAAAAAATTTTGATATATTTTCTTCAGTAATGGTTAATTTGATAATATAGAGATAATGACTAATAATTTAACTCGTGGATAGAATTTATCGAAAGGCTTACAGTAATGGGATATTCATCATTGTGCCGGTCATGTGCCTAGAAAACAGGTTGTGACAGTTTACATTAGGTTGTTATTAGCAGAGGTCTTCCTAACCATAATTTTAATGTAATCTAGTTTTAGGACATTTTCTGGAAATATTAGTTGACAATCGAAATAATAGAAAGAATTGGAATTAATTTAGAGAAGAGAATGAGGATGATTACACTTCTAAGGAAATTAGAGATTGGTTGCATGTTCTATCATATTGTTATTGAATCTGTTATGTTTTATTGCAAAACTGTTCTGTTATAGGATTTAGTGTTATGTTTTATGTGCTTTAATTATATATCAACCCCCTGATGGTAATTATTAGGTAGTAATTAGTGTTTGAGTGTCAAGAACAATTAATTAGTGATTAGAAGCAAGGTTATACGACCTTGGACAACCATTATATTGCAAAGTGCCACAGAATCTAATTCTGGATAATTCAACAACAATAGTGGCGTGAACCAGAGTATTCCTTTTTAGGTGTAAGAATCGTGATGCCAGTAAGGAGAATATTGTGATTGTACCTCTCCCTATTATCCTTATTTCTCAAGATGATGAGAGTGCCCCTGATGTTGAAAAAGAAACACATTCTAATGTTGATCTTGCCAAATCCACTAGCCTTGAACATAGTCAGGAAATTCACACTAGACCTAGCACCAGAGAAAAGAGAAGCCTTCCTGGATGAATGACTTTATTTGTAAAGTCAAATTTACTACTCATAAAGGGAACTTAGGACAGTACATATGTAGCATTTACACTCCTCACACTTATCCTTTTATTTCTCCTACTTATTTTTCCCTAGTCATTTAAACTTTGCTGTAAATGTTTCTGACTTAAAAGAACATAATACCTTTTTAAAAGCTAGGAATAGTCCAGAATGGATAAAAGCAATTGAGGAAGAAATTAGAGCTCTTAAATTAAACAAAACTTGGGACATATATGATTTTCCTAAGGGAAAGAAACCCATAAGTTGTAAATGGGTTTACAAAATTAAAGTAAAACCTTATGGGACTATTGATAGATTCAAGGCTAGGCTTGTGGTTAAGGGGTATAACCATATAGAAAGGGTAGATTTTCATGATAGCTTTGCTCCCGTTCCAAAGTTGTTATAGTAAGGATTGTTTTTTTGTTGTAGCCATAGCATGGCCTCTATTTCACTTAGATATCAATAATGCCTTTTTGGATGAGGACCTTGATGAAGAAGTGTATATGTTGCTTCCAAAGGTTTACAATAAGTGCAAACACAGTCAAGTTCGTAAGTTAAAAGAGTCCTTACACAGCCTTAGGCAAGCATTCAGGTAATGGAATATTCAATTTACTAATTATCTTGTTAATTATGGTTTTGTTAAATGCATTCATGATAACTGTTTATTTATTTTGACAAAGAATGATTGCTTTTAATTTTGTTGGTATATTTTGATGATGTTCTCATTATTGGAAATTCCAAGAGTGAAATCAGTAAGGTGAAAGAATTTTTTCATAAAAGGTTCACCATTAAAGACTTGGGGCATGCTAAGTATTTCTTGGGATTAGAAATAACTAGGTCTAATGATGGTATTTTTGTCAATCAAAGGAAATACGCCTTGGATCTCCTTTAAGATGCAGGCATGATGGGTTGCAAGACCTCCTTTACTCCTTTTCCCAAGAATTGTAAGTTGAATGGTGAAGATGGGGAACTCTTGGAAGATCCTCAAATTTATAGACGTCTTATTGGACGACTGTTGTATCTTGGTTTCACTAGATCAGATTTGTCTTATATTACACAGCAATTAAGTCATTTCATTCAGGATCCTAGGAGTAGTCATCTACAAGCAACCTTATATGTGTTGCGTTACATTAAGAACACTCCTTCATTGGTGATTTTTTTCCTGTAACTAATTCTGTTAAAATTGAGGCTTATTGTGATGCAGCTTAAGGTTCTGGCACGGACACCTAAAGATCGTTAACTGGTTATTATGTGTTTGTTGGGCGATCATTTTTGAATAAAAATATAAATATTTGATAGCAAAAGTAAATTGCTTGGATGACAAGTAATCGTCCTCAGTGGTACAACAAAATAGTGCGTCTAAGTGTCAAAATAAGTGATTTGGCTCAGAAACTCGACAAAGGTCAGCTATTTGACAGAAACTAATTCGACAGAAGAAAGCAAGAAGGATGGACATCTTCACGAAAACATCTATATATGATTGTCAAAGTGAAGTTGTTGGAAGTATGCCATTTGACAAATAAATTCAAACATGGTCGACGAACAGGTCGACCATAGTTATCGAAAGATGAGGGTATGTTAATTAAACATAGCTTGGCTGTCAAATGTTGAAGGCAAGCAACATTTTTGAATTGAAGTAGTCAAAGATAGTTACTCTACCATCAGATGGGTAAGGCAGTTATGTCGAACTATGTAAATTGTTACTTAACATGGGATTAGGTAGTTATGCCAATACAATGTAAATGTAAATTGTCACATACGTGGCATAAGCAATTACTTTAGTCATTTTCCTATAAATACTAGGGTAATTGTTGTAAAAGAGGTTGACAACTCTTGACTAAAAATCCTAACATCTCACACGAGCATATTAAAGGATCAACATCAAAGTATGTTTTCCACCTTACATTCCAGTTAAATTTAATTCGAAGTATTTAATCATTCTAGTCATTTATCCCTTTCATTTATCTTCCAACAATTTAATCACTTTCGTTTAATTACTTTCATTTACATTATGTACTTTAACTTTCTGCTCTTTACTTTCTGCAGTTTATTTTTCTATACTTTACAATCTGCCATTTACTTTCCGCCGTTTACTTTCTGCAGTTACCTTTTTTATGTACTTTACGTTCTGAAACTTACTTTCCTGCAAATTTAATGTTTTTATTTAACTTTTGCAAAAAGATTATTTTCAATCGTCACGCTCTTTCATGCAATATTTGTCAAACCACTTGCATTCGACACATTTGTCTTTTAAATGAGATTACCGCATAACTTTGAACACACATTTGTTCTCGATAGAATCAAGTATTTGTTGTCGAATTTAGCCTTTGACCAACAATCTCCGTTAACAAATTAACACATAGGAAATTTGTTGTTGGATTCTGGTTAGACCAAAAATCACTGTAAACAAATTGGCATGCTTGGTGGGAGAGGTCAGAGTAACTCATTGAATGTATGCGTTTAAGAAGTGGTAAACAAATACCCACTCAAAACTCCGAAATCATGAGTAATGCCAATAGTTACAACAACTGCTAATCCTATAGACATTGTACCAAATATGTCCCTTTCAAGAAACCCTGTATTGGAACAAGTGTCTGGATCGACACCAGTGTCACCAAATCTAGAAGGCAATCAAATGACAAGGTTTGCACTTCAATATGGATTACCTCAAGGGTCTGTCCCTCCTGTGATGACCCAATTTGGGAATAGAAATTAGTTGACCAATCCCACGTGTCAGATGACTCAAGATTAAGCAATAAGTTCTACATTGGCAAATATGATAGAAATCCCACTATGTTTTGACAGGAAAGACTTAATTTGGGACTTGTTTTCCCAAATATGTTGAGAAATATGCCAAATAATGTCGCCATATCTACTATAAGTTCATTAGCTAACATTCGACAGCAAATGGACGAAAATAATCATGATTTGGTGAGTATGCTTGCACAACAAATGGGTGTCGTATTGAAACCCTCGATGGAAATATAAATAATGCATGTAATACGTTAGCATTACAAATGGGTAGACTGACTTAGGCCTTGGGGATTGTTGTGCCTGAAAATGTTCAACTAGAACAGGTGATTATGGCCTAAGATTAAGGCCAAAATCAACAAAATAACTTAGTACAAGGGCAAGACCAACCTCAACCTCAGTTGAGACAGAGTCAAGTACAAATATTGCGTCGGAATAAGCCACAGATAAATAATGTCGTAAGAGAGTTCAGACAAAACCTCATGGGGAAGCAAGTCGAACACAACGTGAACCAAGTTGTTGAACAAGTCCTCAATAGATTTGGTTTCAACGTAGGTTATACTAATCAGCCTTATTTTGCCTCAATGTTCTGTGATTGGGTTCAGCAGGCAGAATTGCCTAGAGAAATAGTTAAGGTTCCTAAATTATCCAAGTTTGGTAGGGAAAGTGGTGAATTGACTGTCGAACATATCGCATGGTACACCATTGAAATAGGAGACATAGCAATAGATAAAGGACTTAAAATGAGATTCTTTCCATTCTCTTATGAAAAATACCTTTTCTTGGTTCTCGACACTAAGACCAAATTTTATTCATTCGTGGGCGCAAATAGAGAGAAGCTTCCATAACCAATTCTTCAGAAGGGATCTGAAAATTGGTCTAACATATCTGTTTAATATTAAAAGATTATACAAAGAATCTGTCGAGGATTATCTGGCAAGATTCAGGAAAATATGGAGTAGATCTTTCACTCCAATTCCAGAAACTGAGATTGTCAAGATGGCTATCGGGGGCCTAGATTATTATATCATAAAAAACTTGTTAATCAACATTTGGTTGACCTTGCCCAATCAGGGGGCAAAGTTCGATAGATAGAATAGTTGAAAGCTGAAAAGATGCAAAAGCAAAAGAAATTCCTCAAGAGAGAAAAAGTAAATTATGTCAGAATGGAAGAGTCCGACGAGGAGGATAATAATGCTAATTATGATATAAATCTTACCGAATTAAAGAATGAACCTCCTCATGTTTGTTAGGCTATAAAGCCTATGAAGGCTAAAGAAAAGATGAGCTATGTTAATAGAAAAATATACACATTCGACATAATAAAAGTCGAATAAATTTTTGACATTTTGTTAAAAGAAAACAAATAAAATTTTCAGATAATCATAGGCTGTTAAAACCTGATGAAATTAAAGACTGAAAATATTATAAATTTCATAATGTATTTAGTCATGTGACTAAGGAATGTGTACATTTCAGGGACTTGATTCAAAAAGCCTTGATAGAAGGAAGATTGAAATTCACTAATAAAAAAGTAGACATAAAGGTTGACACTGATCCCTTCCAAACAAACGTTGCAACTATTGATAGCCAAGTTCCTTTGAACATTGGCATGGTTGATGTGAAAAGAAAAGGAAAGAAACATGTCGAAGTGGATTTTATTGAAACGAACACCAACCCTATAGCAGACCCATACGACACATACCAAAAGTCTTGGTAGACATATGAAGAATTCATGACAAGAAAGAAATATTCAATAGCAATCCAAATGTGTCCAAGATGTGTTCACTTGTATGATTCGGAAGCTATAGAAGCATGTCAAAAAACAAAGGCTGATACCCAAATACTTGAGAATTGGGGGAAAGAATGACTTCGTAAGAGCAATTCTTAACAGAAACTATCCTACACACAGAGGTCTTAGTCACAACATTTGAGTGGGCCAAACTCCAATGAATGGTGGGTTGAAAAGCCAAGGGAATCAGTTGGGAGCAATTTAAGTTCCCAAAACCATATCCAACACATCAGAACAAGAGTGCCACCTGCAAATGTAAAGGTTGGCCAATGGGTTAAGAACTCCACAATGGCAAACAAGGATAATGCCAAAAGGAGTGGATTTCAAAGGGCGCATCCTTTCTGGGATAAAGACTATCGACATGGCAGAGCAGTGCCATTTGGTCAAAGAAATTTGAAAGCATCTCATCGATTATTGTTGAAGACCCAGAAACAAAGGTTACAGAGGTATAGACAAGCCTAGGAAAGGAGAGCCTTAGCAGACACAATTCTAATCAAAGAAGAGCCATTAAGATCAAGGAAAAAGTGTTTGGTAGTCGAAACCAAACTAACAGCTTAAAATACTGGAGGAATCTAATAAGATACTTCCAAACCACAAGAGAAAGTATACAGCCACAACCAAATCTTTTAAGCGCATGGCTTCAAGAAGAAATCTCAAAGGCTTACGAAATGATGCAACTAGCACCATTGACAATAGAGCTTGACACAAGTATCCTTCAGAAGCTAAGTTGAAAGAATACCAAAAGAAGTTGGCCAATCGAGTTAGTAGAAACTGAGAAGGCCAACAGAGATAAAGGCAAACATGTGGCCATGGTAGAAGTCAAAGGAAAACATTACGAAGATTGGACTAACAAAGAAATAAAAGTAATCTTGGAAGATCCCACAACTGATGTCGAACAGAAAAGAGAGACTTTAGCCAAGGTTAAACAAGGGGTAACTCGTCGAATTTAAACCAGAATGTTACATGCCAATGAGATCATAGACACCTTTAATGATCCTAAGGATCCTTTAAGTCTCAACGACGAAGAAGAATTTGACCTAGACTTAGACATGGATAAGAATTTAGATGACTTGATTATGGCCATGGGGATAACTTTGTTGAAAGCAAGATCTGATGATGGTCCAGTAAATAGATACTACCTTAAACTTGGACCATTTATGGATGAAGGTGACTGGGACCCAGTTAAAGGAAAATTCAGAGACATTGAAAAAGACAACATCGAAAGAAAAGATGTAGACAAGCATCCTATCAATATGAGTCTTAATCTCATTTCTGTGATACCACCAGAATATGAAGCTCATTATGAGATTTATGTGGGAAAGAATGAGAAAAATTTAGAAGAGTTGTCGGAGGATTGGTTGTTTTTAGAAGATAACATAATTTCAAGTTTCGACAGTTTAGAGGATGACTAGGATGATGGACTTGACAATTTAACCAAGTTTAAAAAATCAACTGACTTGAAAAAGGAAAATCTATGGCCTTTGTATATCAAGGCCTCATTGGAAAGGAAGCCTACTAACAGGGTTCTAGTAGATGGTAGAGCTACCATCAATCTAATACTAAAAGGTTATGGAAGAATGAGTCTGACCTAATTCAGACAAATATGATTGTCACTGATTTTAATGGCAAATCTTCCCCATCCAATAGGGTAGTGATACAGAATATCAGTGTTGAATCAGTCGAAAGAGTAACTCTATTTGTAGTAATTCCCTCAAAGTCTAGTTATAACATAGTAATGGGTAGAGATTACATCCATGCCGTCGAAGCAATCCCTTCGACTGTGCATCAGAAATTGATCCTATGGAATAGCAAAGGACAAATGGAGGTGGTAGAAGCAAATGATAGTCTATGTTACTTGTAGTAACTCTACGTCGACTTCAGAATTTTGCCTCAAACATCAAACTAAAAGATGGAACGATCAATAAAGAGGCTTTGGAAGTTTGCTTACTAGATCAATTTGGTGTCAACCTAATGGATAAGGGGGACAAAAATCAGCCAAATATTAGCCATGAGTCTTAAGACTCAAATGGACAGATTGTCGGCCTACCTGGCCGAAAAAATAGTCAATATGATGGAAGGTATGTTGTTAGACTGCATTGTAGATGATGGCCCTTTGGAATTCTAGAAAGGGCTCAATAAAAAGATTAATATTGAAGCTGAGGATCCTTTGGAATAGGTAAACTTGGGTACTAAAGAGAATAAAAGATCCATTTTTGTAAGTGCATTTCTACCAAAGGAATTCAAAGAAGAACTTATCATGTTAATTACAGAATACAGAGATTGCTTCACCTGAAATTACAACGAAATGCCTGCTTTAAGTAGAGACCTTGTCGAACATAGATTACCACTCAAGGAAGGATGTAGACCTGTCAATCAGGCAAATAGAAGATTTACTCCTAAAGTAGTGCTGAAAATCAAAAAAGAGGTCGAAAGGCTACTCAAAGTTAAGTTCATTAAATACGTCAAATGGCTCTCTAATGTGATTCCAGTTATTAGGAAAAATGGCAAGTTGAGAGTATACATAGATTTTAGAAATCTGAATCTGGCTACTCCAAAGGATGAATATCCAACGCCCATAATGAATATGTTAGTAGATGCCCCATCTGGGCACGAGATTTTAAGTTGTATGGATGGTCATGCAAGTTATAATCAGATTTTTATAGTCGAGAAGGACGTGTCAAAAATCACTTTCAGATGTCCAAGAGCTATTAGGACATATAAGTGGGTTGTCATGCCTTTTGGTTTGAAGAATGCAATGGCCACCTATCAAAGAGCGATGAACACCATCTTCCATGATATTATAGAGAAGTTTATGGAGGTTTACATTGACGATGTCATTGTCAAGTCGAAAGATAAGCAAAATCACTTGGAACATTTGAGACTGGCTTTTGAAAGAATGTGGAAGCACAACCTTAAAATGAATTCAGAGAAATGTGCTTTAGAGTGTCAGCTACCAAATTTCTAGGAATCTTAATCCATAAAAAAGGAATTAAAGTGGACAAGAATAAGACTAGAGCAATTTTGGACTCTGTTGCACTGACAAAAAAGAAGGAATTATAATCTTTCTTGGGGAAAGTGAACTTCTTAAGAAGATTCATATCTAATTTGTCGGGTAAGACCAGAGTCTTTTTACCTTTGGTCAAGTTGAAAGCTGAGCAAGAGTTTGTCTAGGAGCCCTATCATCAAGAGGCTTTTGATCAAATCAAGCAATATCTGATGAATCCTCTAATTATGATGTCACCAATACTGCGTCAGCCACTAAAGTTATATATATTTCAACTTCTAAGGAAACGATAGGTTGTTTATTGGCTCAAGATGATGAGAGTAATGTCGAAAGAGCCATTTACTACCTCAGTCGAGTTCTAAACTGTAATATCCCAAGAATTTGCATAAATATTTAAAATCTATTTGAAGTTTATTGAAAAATTTAATTATATGAAAAATGATCTTTTGAATTAGTGAAGGAAATTTGGAAATAGAAATTTCAAAATTTTAATTTGGGAAATTTTTTACAAATTCTCAAGGGCTAAAGTGAAAAGAAAAGAAAATATGGAGTACTTTTGAGAAATGACCTAGTAGGAACCCGAGAAGAAGAGTAGAGCTTATGGGAATGAATTATGAGTCCGGTACCAAAAGGATGATGGATTCGAGGTTAAAGTGGAGTTTGAGACTTTGAGAAGGACAAAAGTGAAATAAGAAAATTTGTAGGGCACTTAAGATTTAGAAACACCCGAGGTGAGATTTTATGAATTTGCTTTTACTAGTCTTGACTGAGGGTCAACTGGAGAGCAAGTGATAATTTTACCCCGGGCGAGTATATAGGTGGTCTCACCTATTTTTCCTCATTTTCTCTTTTCCTCTCTCTCTCTTCACCTTCTCTCCTCTCTTTCTCTCTTTCTTCTCTCTACTTTCTCTCTCTATACTCCAACTCCACAATCGGGCTTTGGAGGGTGGATCTCAGGCTACGGGACGAGCCTCTAGAAGCCAAGCAACGTAGGGAAAGCAAGGAATCGAGGTAGAAATTTCTATTGCTTTTCCCTATTTTCTAGTTTTAAGGAAGTTTAGGGTAAAAATCGAGATTCTGGCTTCGTTTCTCAATTAAAATTGGTAATTTTGGTATCTAAATGCTTTTTAGACATTAAGGGTGAGATCCCATGGAAGAAATCATAGAAAACGGTGGAGATGTGGCCAGATCTTAGCCAAATCAGAGAGGAATCGCGAAAGGTCGCGATCGTGGCGCCTAGACGCCAAGGTTCAGAAGGTTTTGGGAAGGAAGAAGGGCTTGGCGCCCAGGCGCCAGGAGTGGCGCCTAGGCGCTAGGCTTGGGTTGGCGCCCAGGCGCCATATGTACCAGAAAACCTTAGCTTATTTTCAATCGGTCATAACTTCTTCATCCGGACTCCGTTTTGGGTAAACTTTATATCGTTGGAAAGCTCTTTGAGTCTAGTTTCCAATAGTATAAGTTTCATTTAGATATTCATTACCAGTTAGGAGTTATGACTTGAGATGTGAGTAAAGATCGGAAGTAGTGGTAGGAAATTTCTCTATTTTGTAACCCTAATGGTTTTTACTTGGTTACAATTACAATAGGGATGGTTGAGGCATAAGGTGGGAGCGCCGAGAGCGTGGAATCCAGGTGAGTAGGCAACCTTGCAAAATTAATTTACTAAATTAGTCAAAGCACAATATAAATCTCATTTGCATTATTTGTGAAATTGAGAAGATTACCAGTGTATGTTCAAGTTGAGAAAAATTACAATATCATTGGGAATTATTTTATTACCTTTGTGAATTGATTTCTCTAGTTTAATAACTAGATGTGGTAGTTCCTTGAATAAATTGAAACATTTTGTAAGTGAATAACTTTACTAAACTAATTTGATATTATTAGACAAAGTACAATATAAGTCTCATTTATAATATTATTGAAATGTTAAACAATCAATCTTTTAATTGATAATATATGATGATTGCTATGATTGATGATAGAAATTCAAAGGAATAAAAGTATGTGTAAATTAATTTATTTCATAGTAATTGTATTGTGATAAATTCTCACTATTTTATTGATGAGCAAAAGATCTACGGGATCTAATACACGAATTTGAAAGGGTTAGAGTCTCATACTACTCGGTGTATAACTATGAAAACCTATGTACGAGTTTGAAAGGGTTAGAGTCTCATACTACTCGGTATATAATTGTGAAAATCTATGCACGAGTTTGAAAGGGTTAGAGTCTCATACTACTCGGTGTATAACTGTGAAAATCTATACACGAGTTTGAAAGGGTTAGAGTCTCATACTACTCGGTGTATAACTGTGAAAATCTATGCACGAGTTTGAAAGGGTTAGAGTCCCATACTACTCAGTGTATAACTGTGAAAACCTATGCACAAAGAGTTTGAGGGTTAAATTCCCAAGTCACTCGGTGCAAGTATTTATGGCACATAATACAAAGTGATTGAGGGATTGATCACCCAAGAAATCATACGCAAATTCAGACAAATGTAATACTATAATTATTTAAAATAAATGATAGATTGATTGTACTAGTAAATGTGGTATTTGTGTTTGTGATATATTCATATACAGTTGTTTACTCACTGAGTTTTGATTAACTCACACTCTCTATGATTATCTTTTCAAATACAGTGGTTGAGGAGGAGAATTTATAGCCTTTAAGGATATACTCCACTATTGTCTGGTAAACAAATAAATATAGATTTGGTAAGGATTAGGAAATGCTCTGTAATCTAGTAGGTCACCAAGGCTTGGGAGGTTGTATAATACTGTATAGTGTATGAATATTGAACATTTTCCGATTATGTATACAAAATATTTTCTTGAAACATTTATGATTCACATAATTATGGATATTAAGAATATTCATAGAGATTAATGGGTACCACGAAGGTACACCTTAGGTATTTTATGTTTATCTCACATGTAAATTTTGGAATGTGACATAAACGATTCAAATACAAGATAAAGTGCAATTAAAAAGTTATGCTTGTCATTGTATTTTTCTTGTACCAAGTTAAAATATTATATGATGCCTTGTAATGTATTTGTCGTTTCAAAGATAGACATAATAACATTTATGTTATCCAAACCTATTCTTAATGGACGAATCAGCAAATAGACTATTACATTATTAGAATTTTCTTTATAATATGTTCTAGTAAAAGCTGTCAAAGGCCAAGCTTTGGCCGACTTCCTAGTCAACCATCTTGGTCTAGACATAGATAACAACATAAATTTTGTCGGACTAAAACCTTGGCGTCTTTACTTTGATGGATCAAGGCACAAAAAAGACTTTCATACGGGCAATGATTGGAGAAAAGCAATCATTGATTACTTAGAAAATCCAAGTTCTAATGCAGAATGAAAACTTAAATATAGAGCATTAAATTTTGTAATGTCGGGTGGATAATTGTATAGAAAGACTGTCGACGGGCAGTTAGAAGAATGCTTGAATGAGTCAGAGGCATACTTGCCTTATCGAAAGTTTATGAAGGTATTTGTAGAGCTCACCAAGCAAGAGAGACAATGGAATGGGTCCTTCGACGACGAAGATTTTATTGGCCAACATTAGTTAAATATTGTATAATGTTTGCCAAATCTTGTGAAGAGTGTCAAAGACATTGCCATATACCAAACATTCTAGCTAGTGAGTTACATTTAATTGCTAAACCATGGCCATTTAGAGGATGGGCTTTGGACTTAATAGGCCAAATACATCCTCCTTCGTTGAAAAGACATAAATATATTTTAGTTGCAGTTGATTATTTCACCAATTAGGTTGAAGCAATCGTGCTAAAGGATGTCACCCAACAAGATGTGATCAATTTGATTGAAAATCACATCATATACCGGTTTGGGATACCTCAAACTATGACAACCGATCAATGTACTTTTTTCACTGGACGGAAAGTTGTAGAATATGCTGATTCTAAGAAAATAAAGTTAATTATGTCAACACCATACTATGCACAAGCAAATGGTCATGTAGAAGCCATCAACAAAATACTTATAAGCCTGATTAAAAAGCATATTGGTCGATAGCCTAAAAATTGGCATAATACCCTTGGTAAGATTTTATGGGCACACAAGAATTTGCCAAGAGAATCAATAAGCATATCACCATATAAATTGGTTTATGGTTATGATGTCATTTTGCCTTTCGAGATTAATCTCCAATCAATTTGTATTAAAAAACAAGATGAATTACCAATCAAAAGTTATTGGGATTCAATGTTTGACGAATTAAATGAGTTGACTGATGAGAGATTAATTGCTTTAGAAAGTTTAATTCGACAAAAAGATTAAATTGTTAAATTTTATGACCGTCGAGTTAAATACAAGTCTTTTAACTTTGGCAATTTAGTTAATTTTGTCTATTAAGAAACGTTGTCGAGAATATGACAAGTGGTTGCCAAAATGAGAAGGACCATTTATGATTATGAAAGTATTTTCTAGTAGTATCTATGCCCTCGATGAAGTTAACTCTGGATTAAAAGTAAAATCAATCAATGGCAAATACCTAAAGCCATACAGGCCAACAATGTGTGAAGTAAAGATTGAATAAAGAATTTTTATTACATTTGAAATTTGTACAATTCATTGTCAAAGGTTATAAGTAAATAAATAAAATAAAATAAAATTTGTTGGATTAAAAGGACCGATAATACAAATCAATTTGTCGGATGAGCCTAACCGACATAACTACATCTGACGTAAATGCTCCCAAACAGAGGCCAATGTCTCCTTGTCCATGCTGGCTGACAAATATCCAGCCTTCAAAGACTTCATCTTTTCGACAACAACTTGGGCATGACCACGATGGCTGTGGCACTTTCTATTATTTGTTCCCGTCTTGCCACACGGTCTGTTAAAGTACTAGTGAGTTTGTCTCTTAATACTTCAGCTAATGCCAATTCTTCTTTGGTTTTTCTTATTTTTTTCATCTAACACGACGAGGTATTCTCTAAATCGGTCAATATTGCCATTAGCAATTACACATCTTTCCTTTAGTTTGGCGATCATTTTATCCTGTCGATCTCTCTTAGCCTTCAAATCTCGTAATTGGTCTAGAATGACTTTTTTTTTCTGACATCTCCTTGTGGTAAGTAGAGATGACCTGATTAAAGGTAGGAGCTTTGTCAAATAAATCAATGATAAAATCCTTGAAGGACGAGTAAAGGTTTCAACAAGAGATGAGAAGTTGTGATCTGACCAGGTCGAGTTCATTCAAGATGACTTGAATTTTGCTTAGAAGCAATTGTCCAGGAAATTTTTCAACTCTTTTATTAGCTCTTCAACCTTGGAATCTATTGAAAATTCCTCTGGAACCAGAGAAGAAACTGATGAAGTCGGACCACCTAATGAGATTTTGATCAGTGCATCTATGTCTAAATCACTAGTACTTGGACAAGTAGAGGGTCCCACTTGGTCTGTTAGGTGAATTGGACTGGAGATGGGAGAAGCATCTGCCATTAAAGCCTCCATATCGATATTTCCCCTGAGCACGAGAGGTAGATCACCCTGTAAAGTCAAGTCGACAGTAGTGTGGCTTTGTTCGGATTGTGGAGAGCCAGAAGACACCAGCTCCTATCTATGTTCCACAGACAATAAAGATTGTTGAGATAGAGAATGTACAGCTACTAATTTCCTAACAAGAAAGCTTCAGTCGCTTCAATAGTTAGCTCTCCTTAATGGATTTTGATTGGTAGCGACGTTGTCAGAGCCTCAATCTGAGGAACAACTTGTGGAACCTCAATCTGAGGAACTTTAATAGATGCTTCTATGATAAGAGCCTCGGCCTGAAGAACTCCGATAGACTCTTCAGCAATCGGGCTTAAAACTTCCTGACCCAAATCCTAAAACAAAATTCATATAGTCTCAAGATAAAATACATGTCCAATGTAAAAATAAAAAAAATTGTCAAAGGATCATACTCTTGGATAGGTATGCAAGTTTGGTTTGTTGGATATAGCAGGTGATGTCAAGTGCTCAAAAGTAGGCTTTGTCCCGCCAAAGAAACAAAATAAGTGTATTTCACTTCCATAAATCATAATATTTGACAAATGAAATATACCTGAGACTCAACGGCTGGGTAGAAACTACTAGGCCTTTACGTGCTTTGGACTTCTTAGCAGCACGCTAGATGTCAGAAAAGATTTTTTCTTTTTGCTAAAGCCTTTTTCTTTTTCAGTCCTATTAGTTGTTTTGGATGTGTCAAGTTGAGGAGACGTGATAGCCAAATGGTCACTCGTTCCAGTTGTTTATTGATCACTCGCTTTGACCAATCTCCTCCTCCTCTGCTAAAGAGGTTGACAATCTTTTTCCTCTTCTTCTGATTCGATGATGACCAGCTACTCCACTGGCTACTTATAAGCCAATGGTCCTTTAGGGGGAGCGTTACAAACAAAATTACAAGTATGAGTGGTTGGAAATATTGTTGCCTTTGGACAAAAAAGGTCGTATACCTTGGGGAAACTTATAACACCCTAGATTTTTTTTCTAAGTAACTAAAGAGGATATATTTTTTGGAGTGAAAATATTTCACGAATTACAGAGTCTCAACTATAGGAATGAAAGGCCCTAAAGTTTAGTGAGGGCTAAATTATGGCTTGGACCGAGTAAGATTTACACTGGAAAGGAAAACTCAAGTTGTCAGTGTGAGAAGGATACTTAAGGACTAAGTTGAAAGGAAAGAAATTATGGTTTACTCTTGAGAAAAAGACCGGGTGAGAAGCCATGAGGAAAGATGGATCTTATGATGATAACTTGAGGTTAAGATGGTTTCTGATACACCGAGAGGGACTAAAGTGGATAATTAAACATTTTAGTATTTTAATGAAATGGGATGTGACGATGTGTATGTTAAGGAAGTGTTATTGGGTGCCTCGTTGATGATCAAATTATCTCTGTTACCTTTCGAGGTACTAGTTGAAATTTTATTAGAAGGAAGATGAGTGGGCCCCACACACTAACTTAATATACCCATCCTCCATCTTCCATTCATTTTTCACTCCTCCCTCATGGTTTACCCTTTGTGCCCGACACTTTGAGCCTTCTTCCTCCCATCTTTACCATTATGATCTCCACCAAGCTTCCAGCCCTCCTTCACCAATGAGAAGACGGGTCCCAGGCAAGCCACCATATAGGAAAAGCTTAGAGATTCAGGTGAGTTTGCTTCCTTCTTCCCTCCTTCTTGGCATTTTTGGAATTATGGGTAATGAGGTAAGATTTAGGTTTGTTACTGAAGATTTAAGGTTGGCTAATGTTTTGAAAGCCTCTATGATGTTTGATGATGGAATTGGATCCACAATTGCATGATTATAGCTTGGTTAAGGATGAATTTCATGAATAAGATGAGTTAGGAAGGGAGATAGGGTTCTAAGTGAGAAATTTAGGGTTCAAGCTCAAAACTATGAAATGTACTTCGGGTTTTAGTGCTATGATAATCCTAGAACACTAAGATGAAAACCCCACAAAAGAAATCTTGAAATATGGTGAAGGATCATTGATTTTGGACTGGAAATGGCAGGAACTCGAAGCTAAATTCAAAAATCTGGTACTGGGCACCCAGGGCGCCAGCCGTGGCGACCCAGGGCTCCAGCCATGGCGCCCCAAGCACCCTCTGACTGAGAGTCTGGGTGTTGGTGCCCTAGGCACCAAAGGGGGTGCCTCAAGAGCCAACATAGCGCCTTGGTCTGGGCAGTCAGGAAGCCTTGGATCTTGTGTATTGAGGTGCTACTTTTATGTTCTGTAGGTTGATTTTGAATTTAGTTTGGCCAGGGAAGATTTCTCAAAGATTGAAGTACTATAAATTCCAGGTGAGGGAGCCTTATTTTTTGTATTTTATTTTCCTTAGAACTTTGTATCTGGGGTAAAGGTAAATTATATTTTGTGAGAAATGTAATAATGGATCCTATGCTAGAATTTTTTTTTCCTTCTCATAAATGAGGTAACACATATTTATTTGAAAATGAAAATTTCAAGAAGTCTTGAAATTTTTCATGAGTAAGTAAATTCTCCATTTGATGAATATGATTATGGTATCATAGAGTGTAAAGAATAAATGTATGATTACACGGATAAACTTATGAGAATATGTCATTGTATAAGCATATGTATAAAGGCCAAGTTATGATAGTGTGTACAAGGTATCCTAATTAAATGGCCACACATAAAATGAAAGGGGAAAACAAGTATGATTTTGATGGGTAATTGCTATATATGTAAATAAGAATAAGAAACATTGCGTTGTGCATGAGTAATGATATTGACTTTGTATGATGAATATGAATGGTATGCCATATCATGCAGAAGGCTAAACATGTGCTTACCTAGATAGGCATATGTGAGTGTATACAAGGTTATGTATAAGCATAAGTATGTGTTCCTATACATATATGATTTATATAAGTTAAAATTGATGACATGATTGTGTCTAGCTCAGTTGATAAGACCTAGGTTTCATGAAAATATATAAAGACTAGAAGTTATCATTGTGGATGATTCTTGGGGTGTTCCAGGCTCGGTGGCACATGGTCTATGAGACCTATGAGTCAGTAGAATGATATTCTCACTCATGAGGCCCGATGGTTCATGAGACCTATGGACTCCTCTTTATGTGTTAGCCTCAGAAGAACCATGAGACCCAGTGGCACGTGGTCTATGAGACTTATAGAGGTTGGCGAAACAGGATTCATGCCTACGAGGCCCAGTGGCACGTGGTCCATGAAGTCTATGATGATTCATGGCTAGCCTAGTTTGGCGCGTAATGGTGTATGATGTAATCTTATCAAATTATGTGAGGAACTTGGTTAATGATGGTTGGATGATTTTTGAAAATATATTGATGAGCATATGGTTAGTTGTATTATGAAATATAAATCATATGAGAAATTTTATTTCTTAAATGTTTGGCCTGGTGTTAGTCAGATGGACATAAAAACTTGCATCTTCCGTATTAGGAGTACCTCCAAAAATGATTTGTGAAAATTTGACTAGGTCAAAACTCCTTCTTTATCAGAAGTTATTGGATAGGTGAACCACCTGGGACCTCTTTGACGACTAGTAAAGAGAGCAAAGTTTATCTTCATCGAATCCTGGGCAATGGAGTGAAACATCTTGAAGAAGTGAAAAAAAAAATCCTCCTTCTTGTCCTTGGTGAGGGAGTCACATGTCAAATAACAGAGCCTCGATCTGTATAAACATGATATGTAACTAGCCAACTCATCGGATGGAGGCTTGATAGATAGTCGTTGCTTCAAAACTACAATCAACCATAGCTGTAGTAGCTAGATAGGGCCTCCGACATTTTTTTTTGTTTGAGCCCTGATATTGTCAACCATCCGACTCATACTTTAGAAGAGATTGGCAAGGAGCCATTGGTTCAGGGCAAGTTGGGCGCCTTCATATATAAGGTTGGCCAAGGGCTGAAGGGATTTGGCTACAATTACAAACTTCGAGCCAAACGCATAAGCTAACAACCAAAATAAAAGGAAGGCAACATGTTCTTCATCCAACACATCGTTTGAATCTTTGAGGTGGAGGCTAACAAAAAAAGAGAAGGAGGTGTGTTTGGAAGAATAAACCTCTGTAACTTGACGAGGTCAAAGTTACGGATGGATGACCCTCTCATCAGGCTATACGAAAAATGAAAGTTGTTAGTGGTCTTGTTCTAGAAAAAGACCAAAGCCCCTACCATGTCAAGGTCGATTTTGATGGTATGTCAGGAGAGTTGGATGAAGTTAAAAACACCCATCTTCTTCCACAACTCGAATTTCTATGCTTGCACTCTATCAAGCTAGGCGTGATATCCGTTAACTCAGGAAGGCAGAGTCTGGAATATCCTCTTGGACTTCTGAAAATAGTATATGGGTATTGTTGAACCTGAGGCAAGAATAGCTTCATCAAGAGTCTTATAGGGGAACACTAGATGGAGGTTCACCAAAAAGGTTTCTAGGGATAGTACAGGTCCAAAAAAGCAGATAAAGGAGTAGAAGAAGAATCGAGAATAGGAAGAATTACCTTTGATTTCTGCCACAGCTCTGAATGGTCCATGATTAGATTACAGATTACATTCTTGTTTTTCACAATGGCAGACTGTTTGGCAGAAAGAGAAGCTCCAGCATCAGTAGAATAGGCCATTGTTGAGAGTAACTTGGGTTTGAAGGTTTTTCGGAAGCTTTGGAAGAAGGAACAACATGAAGAGAATATGGTTAACACAAATAGTAGAGTAAGTGGCTTGACGACTAGGGTTCAGGGTTTTAAAGGACTTGAGGAACACGAAACATTACAAAAGCAATGACGGCTTATGTGCCGAGGTACTAGTTGTCATACTAGAGATAATCATGATCCTGAGCTAAATCCCTAAAAATTTGATGTCAGTTACGAGACCATTTAAAATTTTATTCTCTCCGTATTCGTTGAGAACAAAATTTTGGGGGGCATCTGCTGGGTGATTATTTTTGAATAAAAATATAAATATTTGATAGCAAAAGTAATTTTCTTGGCTGACAAGTAATCATCCTTAGTGGTATAACAAAATAGTGTCGATTGCCTAAGTGTCAAAAGAAGTGATTTGGCTCATAAACTCAACAATGGTCAGCTGTTCAACAGAGACGAATTCGACAGAAGGGAGCAAGAAGGATGGATGTCTTCATGAAAATATCTATATACGTCTATCAAAGTGAAGTTGTTGGAAGCACATCATTCGACAAGTAAATTCAAACATGGTCAACGAACAAGTCGACCATAGTTGTCGAAAGATGAGGGTATGTCAATTGAACATAGCTTGGTTGTCGAACATTGAAGGCAAGCAAAATTGTCAGATTGAAGCCGTCAAAGACAGTTACTCTACCATCAGATGGCTAAGGCAGTTGTGTCAGACTATGTAATGTTACTTAACGTGGGATTAGGCAGTTATGCCGACGCAATGTGAATGTAAACCATCACATACGTGGCATAAGCAGTTACTTTAGTCATTTCTCTATAAATACTAAGGTAATTGTTGTAAAAGGGGTTGGCAACTTTTGATTAAAAATCTTAACATCTCACAAGAGCAAATTAAAGGATCAACATCAAAGTATATTTTTCACCTTACATTCCAGTCAAATTTAATTCAAAGTCTTTTATCATTTCAGTCCTTTATCACTTTCATTTATCTTCTAGCAATTTAATCGCTTTCATTTACATTCTGCACTTTAACTTTCTATTCTTTACTTTTTGCAATTTACTTTTTTGTGCTTTACATTCTGCCATTTACTTTCCGCTTTACCTTCTGCAGTTACTTTTTTTATGCACTTTACATTCTGTAACTTACTTTCCTGAAATTTTACCGTTTTTATTTAACTTTTGCAAAAAGCTTATTTTCAGGCCTCACGCTCTTTCATGTAATGCTTGTCAAACCATTTGCATTTGACACATTTGTCTTTTAAATGAGATTATCATATAACTTTGAAAACACATTCGCTCTCGATATAATGAAGTATTTGTTGTCGGATTTAACCTTTGACCAATAATCTCTGTTAACAAATTGACACATAGGAAATTTATTGTCAAATTCTTATTAGACCAAAAATCACTATAAATAGTGTTGCTTGGGTCAGCTCTTATATCGTGGAAGATAAAGAAACAACCTACAATCTCCAAATCATCCACCAAGGTAGAGTATCGAGCAATGGCAACTACTATATGAGTTGCAATAGGTTACTTTCATTTTGCAAGAGTTAGGCATTCTTAGTTCAACAACCATTCCTCTCTTCTGTGATAATGAAGCAACTCTGCATATTGCTGCTAATCCTATTTTTCACAAGCAAACGAAGTACTTGGACATTGATTGTCATGTGGTTCGTAATCAATACAAGCAAGGATTTATCACTCTTCATATGTTCCCTTGACTAACCAAATAGCAGATTGTTTCACAAAGGGGCTTAGTACTCCTATTTTTCATAGGTTAGTCTCCAAGTTGGGCCTGTTGGATTGTTACCATACCTCAACTTGAGGGGGTTGATAAGTTTTGTATTATTTATCAGTTATACCAGCCCGATTAGTGTGGGCTGATTTTTTTGTTTTCCTTCTTGGGTCGTTGAGTTTTATTTATGAAGGCTCGTGCATTTATAGCCAGCCTTGGTCTAGTCTTTGTATTAGAAACATTTTTAGTTTCAATATTATTTAGATCGGGTATAACCTAGCATGTAGCTTCCTTGGTTTCTTTGGGCGGGTACCGCCCGATTCTGACTTTGTTCACTATAGGGTTATGTGCCTTTAATAACTTTAAAAATTTGATAATATTTAATACACTAATTGTATTTTTTTCATAATTTATTAATTAATGAGGCATCTCATGTATCGCACGGCTCCAAATGCTAGATATCTCTCTATATATTAAAGGATTCAATGAACAAGAAGCGTACATTTATAAGTAACGGAGCCCTATATATAGATTTCGACTTTCTATCTTGTACGTATATATAGTCACATAGCTTAGACCAATCAATGTGAATTAAATCCAGTCACTTTTCAATTGATAAATCAAACAATCTAGTTTTTTATTTCATAGGTATTAATTTTTTGCTGGAGGCAATCTGGCTCGAGATAGTGTCAAATATTAAATATGGATATTTCTTTTAATGAGATTTTAAACTTGAGACTACATTATGAGAGATTAACCCATTCTGCAAGACCCAATACCCGTTGGTAACCAATCTAGTCTTTCACTATAGAATAAATTACTAACTTATTCATTAAAAGATTAAGATTGTCTTAATTTAGTTTTTTAAAAAATTGAGTGTCTCAATTTAATTTTTATAAGATCACATTTGTTACAATTAAGTCTTTTTTGTTGCTAAACTTCAATATCTAATATCATCATAAGTTGTTTTGATTAATAGAGGGATAAAATTAAAACAAATGTAATTTTTCAAAGACTAAATTAAAACATTTAATCTTTCAAAAACTAAATTAAGAGAAACCTAGAGCTATTTTTCAACTTTCATGTCTGTATATATAGAATGGAATTTCAATTGGCTATATATGTTAGTAATTAATTAATTATATAAGTCCATAATTTTTTTATTTAATTATTTAAGCATTAGTTGAGAAGACAATTATTTTCCTTTCCAGGCCATTTCAGTTTTAAGGCTCAGTTCCAATTTAATGACCCTGTCAAATTTTTCAATAATCCTTTTGTTGAATTATATTTTTGAAATTACAATAAATTACTAATTTAATTTTTAAAAGATTATAATTGTTTTAATTTGATCTTTAAAAGACAACACATCTTAATTGGAACAAACAAAATCTTTTTAAGACTAAAATGTCAATATTTGATTTTTTACAGACCAATAATTGAGACAATTGTAATATTTAGAGGACCAAATTAATAGTTTACTCTTGAAATTTTTATACAAATAACAGGAGCAGATAATTATGGAATATCCAGTTCATGGAGCCTAGCCAATAAAACAAAAAATGAAGTAATTAAAGTCTTTTTGCAACAAGTCGCTAGTCGTAGTCTATTACTAAAAGAGCATGAATAATTTAACAAATAATTATAGGTTCAAATCCTTGTTTTATCATATAGAAAAATCTTGCTTAATATTCTTAAAAATTTTAGCAGGTGCCAGCCCAAATAAATTTCTCCTGAAAAAAAAAAAAAGAGATAACCACAAAATTGCTGTTTATTTTTCTTTTTAAACCAAGCGAATGGAGTGACATGCTACGCACTGTAGTTACTAATAAAGAGTTAAAATTAATATATATATATATATATATATATATATATATATATATATATAGAAAACTAATAGAACTTTAACATTGTGGTTTTTCTTCTTAAACAGTAAAAACTAAAGAGTAAAAATTAATATTAATTTGTCAAAATAATGCAAAAAATTATTTATTTATTTTTTTTGTTCTGTTAGATTTATTTTTTTATTATTTTGAACTACCTTTAATGAAATACAAAAGTATTATTCATGTTCCTAAATTTTGATTTATATTTCAATTATAACTCAAAAGTACAAAATTTTATTTTGTGTCAATTATATTTCATATATTTTCAGTTAGTTTCGATTATATCTCTGAAACTAATTTCATTTAAATATTTAATTGTAAACATTGACATAGTATTCTATCTTACATGCATCAACATCAAATCTTTTGTTGTTTTTCTTTTTTTTTTAGTATACCACGTCAAATATAAATTTAAAATGACCAAAATCATCATTTTTGAATATGCTACATCAAACATAAAGGATATTTTCAAACAAAATTGGGATATGGCTAACCGCACGAACCCAATATATATTAATATAGTACATACATACATATATATATATATATATATATAAAAGGTCTCAATTGTGGGTTTGATGGGAGTCATATCTAAAACTTCTGAGAATGCCTTTGCTTCTACTTTTGTGTTTCTAATTATTTTCTTTGTTGGGACACTGAAAAGTTGCATTTGAAAACTTTGGCTTATTCCTCATTTTTCTTAAACAAATACTAGTTGTTGACTTAAAGTATTATTTAGAATTCTCTGATTCATTGAACACGGCGGGAAAATTAACCTTCATCCTTCACTAGGCATATCTTTTACTTTTGGGTAACATCATATTACTGTTTTTATTAATTGTTTGTGAGTTGCTATCATTCCAGTCATCGTCACTTATAATGTTGGAATTGAGGAGAAAAATCCATCCATGTTATTTTGCAAGATTTATGAGAAATTTATATTGTCAAAAATTAACCAGTTAAATTATTTATCGTCAATATATAATGTGTTAGAATTAATTGTCCTTTTTTTTTTTTTGCTTTTCTTCAAAGGAAATGAAGAGAAAGAAAGACTAGGAGAGAATGCTTGTAAAGGAAATAAAAACTTTGGAGGAAGCAATATATAGCGAAAGTTAGTAAAAAATAAAAGATGCATGTAATTTGGTGGAACTTTTAAGAAAAATAAAATATAAAGGGTAAGTTTTTTAGGAGTTCAACTCTTTAGAGTTTCAATTGCTCACCGTTAGATCTCCATCTAAGTATATGGATATCTGTGTATAAGACTTTGAAAATGGTTCTCATATACGAATTTATATATACTTAAATAGGGATCTAAATATTAAGAGGTCAGCCTCTTAATAGTTTTATCAAAACACAAAACTCAAACTTATGTCAGAAAATCTAAGGATATAAAATGGCCTAACTAAACTGTAAGAGGAGGAAGGGTGAAGATATTAATCAGATGCAATTGTGAAATTTGGCCATTTGTTAAAATTCAAAAAGTCTCAAGAGTCTTACCCAAACACAATCAAATTGGTGACCGAAATCTCTGAACATGAAAGGGCCTAAATTAATTGTGTCTCGACTCTCGAGTTTTACCGATACAAAATTCAATGTGACAGAAAGTCTTCGAATGTATAAAAGGGCCTAAATTAAAAGAAAGGGACTAGAAATTTACCAGTGCAACTATGGAATTGTGGGTGTTTGTATAAAATCCAAAAAGGACAAGGGTGAAATATATATATATATATATATATATAAATTTAATCAAGATTATTCCAGGCTTTCAGCCAAAGCAAAGTAAGAGAAAGAGAGAGAGAGAGAGAAGTGGTGGGTAAAGGTGTAGGTCATAGCATGCATGACCCTGCACAATGAACCGTTATCATAAACCCATACAACTATTAGTACATTTTGTTGAAAGATGGTAATAACTAACAAGATAAATTGGAGTTGGCTGAATCAAGACATTGTTCTCATCTACGACAGCGACCCCTTTGGCATTTTATTATACAACCTGTCCTCTACATCCCTTGTCCCTTTGTATTCTCCAATAAAATCCCAATCCCCCCTCCCTCTCTTCTTCCAATTCCTCATTTAATTTCTCTCTCAACTCATACATATCTGATATCTCTGTCGGGTGATATAATATTAATTCCGGAGTCCAAACAGACCATCATTAAGTCCATGAAATTCAATGTCGTTTTGTTAGAAGGTGAGGCCATGCGACGATAAGATCACAAGGTTGTGATGAATTAGAGAGACATATAGATCGATACGCGCATGTCAAGGTTCTCATCAGTGATGGTTTTGGCAGCTGTAGCTGTGTGTCTGGTGCTGCTGCCTCTGGTGCTGCCTCCACTTCCTCCTCCTCCTTTCCTCCTTCTCTTTCTTCCTCTTCTCCTTCTCTTTCTCTTGGTCTTCTCGCCCTCTACACTCCCAAACCCAAACATGGCCTTCCTTTCTGCTTGATCTGAATCCCTTCAGTTTCTAAAGCCCGAATCTAAGTTTCCATTTTTTTTTTTATTTTTTTTTCAAAGTTTTGTAGATCAGTCGCTGCACAATTAAATTAATACATAAGATGGAGAGGTATTTTGTTGATGCTGCGGTTGTTTTCCATTCCATTAACGTTTTGTTATTGAATTATTGAATTTGATAGTTATACGCAAATACGTTGAATTCATCAACAATGCGACATCTTATATATATATATATATATATATATATATATATATATATATATATATATATATATATATAATTCTGCGCTCTTCGCGTAATCATTTAATATCTTAGAATATATTTTTAAATTTGGTTAAAATTAAGTTAATAAAATTAATTTAATAATAATTTTTTAATTGTAATTCAATAATTTTCATTTGTTCTTATTACACATTTTTTCAAATATCATTAGTATAAAAGAAATTATTTTAATTCTTCTATTTTGAATTAAATTAAATGTAACTAATGTCTCCTATTAGTTAAGTGACAAGTACAATACAATACAGTATAACTGGTATCTCTCAAAAGTTAAA
This sequence comes from Biancaea sappan, assembly GCA_037074585.1. NCBI lineage: Eukaryota > Viridiplantae > Streptophyta > Magnoliopsida > Fabales > Fabaceae > Biancaea > Biancaea sappan. Next base: position 36,507,065 of record CM073492.1, read on the forward strand.
TAATCAAAGATATTAAGCTCATAATATTTTTCTCACAATATATAAAGATGCTCACATATACAAAGAGTAATTGTTTCTCTTGGTTCTTGATATCTGCAGTTTCAGCTTCATGGACTTTATAAGCACAATGTACCGGTTGTTGTAAGCAATTAATTGTTGATCAATATCTTCAAATTTGTAATTAACTGATTCTAATTATTTTCTTATTTGCTTGATCTGCTAACCAATGTCTTAATCTTTCTTTGAATCTTTTTGAGTTTTGCTTCTTAATCTCTTAAATCACGAGATACTAATTTGAATTTCATAAATCTTCTTCTAGGCATTGTCGCTTTGATTTGAGTGAGATTGCATTTTACTTTGAATGATTTAAAAGACTTCTTCTATATTAGTGTCAATCAATAACTTCTCTTTATTTGATTTATCTTTTTCAAATTTGATCATGTTTAATTGAGATACTTGTCAAATAAAATGTGAGTCATATAATAAATCAAGGAATATTATACTAATTAAGATATGATGAAGTTTCCTTACATATATAAGAGATATGATTGAATTTTTTTCAAAATAGGAAACTTTTTTTTTTTGGTGAAAAGGAAGATATGTTAAAAACAAAAGTCAAAATATGAAACATTTCTTATTAAGCTCTTTAAAACTCAATCAATTTGCCTTTGGTCAAACGTATGATGATAATCATGGGAATTTCCTAAATCGATTTTTCAATAAATATTAATGCTTTAAAAACATCCTTCTTTTATTATCATCAAAGTAAATCATCAACCTGGGCCAACAAAGAAAGAACCCCCTTTTGATGATGATGACAAAACCTAAAAAAATTTGAAAAAAATGCACTTTACCTCTATAAACTTTCATCAATTTACAGAAAACCTCTATCAACTTTAAAATTGAACAAAGAATTCTCATGAACTTTCTTTTATATGCAAAAAATACTTATATGCAAACTAACAGTCAACACTGACTAGGATCTCAAAATGTCACTTCAACTTATTTTTTATAGTCAGCATGCTGATGTGATTAAAGGATGTCATATCATCATCACTGTCCATCTGATTCCCTTTTCTCCCTTTTTCCTTCATCACTGTCTATCTTACCACCAATCTCAGTCCGTCTCTATCTTGCCACAGTCCGTCTCTCTTTATCGTCAATCTCTCTTTCTATACCGTCGCTCTCGCTCTCTCTCTCTCTCTCTCTCTCTCTCTCTACACCGTCATTTTCCTCCCTCTATTCTTGGTCACCACATTCTATTCCTCTGATTCCTTTTTTCTAAGGAAACAAACTTCTGGATTCATGAATGATTTTTGTGAGACTGATTCCGATGCCCACATTTCTCCAATCAAACATTAGGGATGCATTGCTCCTCCTTTCTCTCTCCCTGTATTTTTGATTATACGCCCTTCTTCTTATTTACTTGTTTAAAGTATTCCCACTTTCTAGGTCTCAATAGCTAAGATTTTCTTGATCACAACACAACTTAATTGTAATTTTTTCAAGAAATTAATAAAATTACACTCGCATCTTAATTGATGAAATGCATAGTAGAGAGAACTACATTTTGAAGGATTTGATTTTTAACAAATCACATATATAGAGTCATATGAGTTTTCAAGCTATGAAGGTTAATTGCTTACATCTCTTAATTCTGGGTCAACCTTTGTCCCCCTTCACTTCCTAACAGGTACTTCCCTTTGGTCATTTCAGACTCTATGTTTCTTGAAGACTATTGAACTACGATATAGAGAGAGAGACCGATGACGGTGCAGAGAAAGAGACCAACAACGGTAGAGAGAGACCAACAATGTAGAGAGAGACAGATGATGGAGAGAGACAGACTCCAGTGAAAGAGAGACGAACCGAGAGCAGTGGTCAGATGGATAGTGAAGAAGGAAAAGGGAGAAAAGGGAATTAGACAGACAGTGACGATGATGTGGCATCCCTTAATCCACATCAGCATGCTGAGTGTAAAAAATAAGCTGATGTGGCATTTTGAAATCCTAGTCAGCATTGACTGTTAATTTGAGTAATGGTCAACTGGATGGCATGGTTTTTTGCATATAAAGGAAAGTTTATGGGTTTTCTTTGTTCAGTTTTAAAGTTGATGGGAATTCTCTGCACATTGATGAAAGTTTATGAGAGTAATCATTAAACGTTTAAAAAACACTAACTTCCCCTTAATATTGTTTAACAGGATTTCGAAAACAGTTTGACAGCAATATGATACAACAGAAAAAGCATTTGCAGTTAATTATATTGAAATATAGTTGACTGAAAATGAGAAAATATAGGTGACTAGACCTTATATCAAAGTAAAAACATTTCCAGTTAATATCATATCAAAGCAATCAGAATAAATCATCAGAACAAGTTATAACAGTATAACGAAAATGATCAGAGCATCTTAGATCAAGCATGTTAGATTAGAGTATAAAAGATCAAAGCAAAGATGAGTTTTTATATTTAGAAATATGTGTTATGAATTTTTTAATATAAATATATAATATTAGAAATAAAGATTAACTCTTATTATAAATTTATATTTATAATTTTTAATTATGTATATTATTTTTTAATATTTTTAAGTAGACCAGTTCAACTATAGTTCAACCATAGTTCGACCATTGACTTTTGAACTAATGCTTCAACCGATTCAATGATTGGTCCAATTTTCAGAACCTTGTTAAAAATTAACTAGATGCAATTATTTAGGGCCTTTTTGTTTTCAAAAAAAGTTTTGTCTAATTGATTTTAAAAACAAGTTTTAAGAACAAAAAAAAAATATGTTTGAATAATTGTTTTTAAAATGTGTTTGGAAACAAAAAAAAAAGTAGAAGAATTTGTTTGAAAATTTTGTTTTAAAAACAAATTTGAAAAGACACAAATAAAAATAATTGGAGAGAGAGAAGAGAGAGGAGAGGAGAGGAGAGTGAGGGAGAGAGAAGAGAGAAAGAAGAGAGAGAAGGTCATTTATATCACAAAATTACAAAATTGCTATAAATAAAAACAGAAAGCAGTAGTTTAAAACATCTTCAAGTTGTCGTATTTAATTTTATTGTTTTTAAAACTATTATTTTATTTTTTAAAAAAAACTGCTTTTGGAATTGAAAATCAAACATGCCTGCTTTTGGCAAAAAGGTCAAATTAATGTCCCGTACATATATATATATATATATATATATAAAGATTAAAGTGGGAGTGGTGGGCAAAGGTGCAGGTCATATACATGACCCTCCACAATGAATCATCATCATATACCCAAGCCCAAGATACATTGAAGTTGGTTGAACCAAGACATTGTTTGTGCTCATCTCCAACAGTGACCCCTTTGGTCTTTTACCCTACGTCTCTCTCCCTTTCTCTTCTCCGATAAAATCCGTCTCTTCTTCCAATTAATTCCCTATTCCTCTCTCAACTCTTACTTCTTCTTCCTCTTCATGCGTCCCATAAATCAGGACGATGACTCTATATCTGGCCGGGGATATATAATTCCGAGGTCCAAACACACCCATACATACAATTCCATGAAGCTCAATGTCGTTTTGCTGGAAGGTGCAATCGAGGACAATGTTGTGATGAATGAGAGAGATATATAGATCCATATATGCGCGCATGCTAAGGTACTCAGTCATGATTTTGGCTTTTGTGGCTCTGTCTCTTGTGCTGCTTCCTCTGGTCTTGCCTCCACTTCCTCCTCCTCCTTCCCTTCTTCTCTTTCTTCCTCTTCTCATCCTCTTCCTTTTCTTTCTCTTCGCCTTTTCGCCTTCCAGACTTCCAAACATGGCTCTCCTTTCTGCTTGATGCGAATCCCTTCTCAGATTCTGCGTCATGTTAAAAAAATAAACATGCACTTGGCTGGAATCAGAGTTTTTTCTTTCCCTTTTTTTTTTAAAGTTTTGTAGATCAATCACTGTACAATTAATATATATTATGGAGATGTATTTTGTTGATTCTCTCTGGTTGTTTTTTTTATCATATTGTTTTGCTATTTCAAATCGATTATCCAACAAAAAGACTGGTAACTAAAAGCAAAGAATTTGATACTTTACTCTATTCATCGACATTACTGATCATTTACATATATAAAAAGAGGGAAAAAGAAAACTAAAAGACACCACGGGATCCTAGTCAATTTGTCAATCTTCGTTTTATAGCCCGATTGTGAAGAAGCAAACTTTATTTGAAAATTTCCTTTGTCTTCAATTTCATAAAAAGAGAAGTGTTGGTTACTAATAATGTTGTTAATTTTGGGTTACTTATCAGTTTATCAGACATTCTTAATTGGTGCTTGGGTTGTAATAAGTATTCTGAGTTATGTTTTTTGTTTTGTTAAGAGTTACGTTTAATTGATTTCGCTGAATTGGACACCGAGATTACGGGCTTTGTCAAAAGCTATCGTACGTTGTCCAAAGGACCTTGTTGAAATTAATTAAAGCCATAATGCTATTGAAAATGAAAACATTATGTTGGGGGCTCAATCAGATCCATAGATTTTATAATTCACCTCTTATTTCTTACGTATTGACTTCTGATGATTACTTCTGAATCTTTTTTCTTTTTTCAACATACGATTTGTCAAAGTTGCTGACAAATATGCAAAAGACAAAAATAGAATTATTTGAAAATGTTATCCTCTTGGCTATCTTTATTCGTTACAATGTACCTTGTTCGTGTCTGTAATATAAAGGCTCATTTCCAAAAGTTAGATATATATGAGATTAGTGTTGATTGATTTTAAGTATATTTATACTTTATTTTTTAAATAAAACTTTGAAATTAAGTCTTGTAACTTTTTTGAAAAAATTAAGATTACTGTTGATCAATAGTCTTATGCTTGTATTTTTATCTTCGCGTTTTAAGCTGAAGAAATTAACCTTCGCTTGAAGGACACAAGTTCAGTTATGCAAAATTAAAAGTCATGAACAATCTTTTATCTTTTTAATTTTTTTAATCTATTGAGAAATAATGATCTATTCTCCATTATTATTATAATCCTGCATTTTTTGGCTAAGAGATTCAAGTTATGTCAAATGTTGAGCAAGGTTAGCTAGCATATTCATTCGTCATGATGTGTATGAATGCAATTTAATTTGATGTGGCAAAATGTTATCATCTGTATCAATATGCATAATGGTGTATAAAGAGTATAAGAAATATTTTAAAAAATAATAATTATATTACATATAACTGTTTAAAATTTAACAGTAATTTTCTTTATTCGCGATTATAAAAGTAGAGTTTTCCAATTCAAGTTATCAATTTTAACCGGATTTTTTCAAGTTAATGATTAAATTAAATTGCATCAGTTAAAACTGGATGAGTGCTGTTTTGAACACTCCTTCAATTTGAGAGTACATTATATTTGTTTAAGATACATTCATAAAAAATAAATATTATAATTTTTGTTACTAACAAAATTTCAACCTTTAGTTCTTGAATAGGAGTAAAGGGTTTGTAATGTCTTAGATTCAATGTTGGGTGTTTATGTGTAATTATGGGATCAACAGTTAGAACATGTATCACCAATAATTCAAAAACTGCATGGCATACAAATGAGATTAATAAAATTAAACTAAACTACGGATCTTAACAAGTTTTATTCATTCCAATATGAGTACATGACTATTAATTAATTATTTAGGGTTTGTTTGGTTTGTGAAAACATTTCTTGTTTTCATTTTCAATCTTCATTTTCTGAAATGTATTTCCTGAAACACTAAAAACATCTTTTTGGTGTTTTCAGATTTAAGCTTATTTTAAAAAATGTTTTCAAGAAAACGTTTTCAGTTAACTCAACCAAACGCATTTTCAAATCCATTTTCTGTTTTCAATAAAAATGAAAACAGAAAATGCTCAAACCAATCAGGCCCTTAATTTTTAGTTTTCAATTTGCTTCCCCATATTCTTTCCTTTCTGTTAATTATATTCAACAAGATAATTTTGACATATACTAAAACAAAATAAACATTATATTTAAACACGAGATAAAGTCAAAGAATCAAAATGAATATAAAATAAATTAAAAATAATTGGATCTGTTAGGTTACTGAAATGCAATTAATCAAGGAGAAGGATAGAGAATAACACACAAAGAAATTACGTGGTTCGGTCAATGCGACCTACGTCCACGGACAGAGAGAATATCTGTATTATTTTCTGACGGAGGCTATACAGAGAGAAATTACATCAACCACACTTACAATGAATTCCCTCACACTCATATATATAGAGACAAATGGGTCATGGGTCGTGGGTCGGGTTACAAACCGGGTCACCCACTAAATTTAAGTCAAACCCAACAATTTCCCTCCTTGACTTGAATTCTCTCAAATCACCAGAACTAAGTACAAATTCATCTCTGTCATTCAAGCCCTGTAGGGCTTCATGGAAGGCGAACATTCACCAAGTCCAAACTATGCTTGAACTTCTCTGAAGGTAGAGCCTTTGTCAACATATCTGCTAGATTATCTGCTGTGGCTATCTTCTCGATGGATAATTTCTTGTCTTCTATCACATCTCGAACAAAATTCAATCTGATATCAATATGCTTAAACCTCTCATGGTAGACTGGATTCTTGGCCAAACTTAATGCACTCTGACTATCACAATAAATGATAGGTCTCTGAATATTTAACCCCAGACTATCAATCAAACCATATAACCACATACCTTCCTTAACTCCTTCTGCCAATTACATGTATTCTGCTTCAGTAGTAGACAAGGCAACTGTAGATTGAAGTGTTGCCTTCCAACTGACAGCACATCCATTCATAGTCAAGACATAGCATGTTAAGGATCTCCTCCTCAAAAGATCTCCAGCATAATCTGAATCTGTATAACCAACCAAGCCACTATCAGATTTATCAACACCATAAACCAAGCAAATATTACTCGTACCTTTCAGATACCGCATAATCCATTTAACTGCACTCCAGTGAGCTCTCCCAGGATTACTCATAAACCTGCTTACCACACTGACTGCATGAGCCAGTTCAGGCCTAGTACACACCATTGCATACATCAAGCTTCCAACAGCATTACAGTAAGGCACTGAACTCATGTACCCTTTTTCCTCAGCTGTAATAGGTATTGTACTAGCATCAAGTTTAAAATGTGCCGCCAACGGAGTACTAACTGGCTTAGAATTATTCATTTGGAAAGACTGCAACAATTTTTCTATGTATTTCTGTTGAGATACATATAGTAAACCTGCACTTCTATCTCTCCAAATCTCCATGCCCAGTATCTTCTTGGCTGCACCCAAATCCTTCATCTCAAACTCACTGCTCAACAAGGCTTTCAAACTATCAATTTCAACCTTGTTCTTTGCAGCAATCAACATATCATCAACATATAGCAACAAATAAATATAAGAATCATCTGCAAGTTTCTTAGAGTAGACACAGTTATCAAACTGATTACGCAGAAAACTATGAGAAGTCATGAATGCATCAAATTTCTTGTACCACTGTCTAGGAGACTGCTTCAAACCATACAAGGACTTTTTCAGCAAACATACATGATCTTTCTTCCCAGAATCAAGAAATCCTTCTGGCTGTGACATATAAATCTGCTCCTCTAAATTTCCATGTAAGAAAGCAGTTTTCACATCCAGTTGTTCCAACTCCAAGTCAAAAACACTTACCATGGACAAAAGGACACGAATGGTTTTATGCTTCACAACCGGGGAGAAAACTTCATGATAATCAATTCCCTCCTTTTGTGAAAAACCCTTGGCCACGAGTCGTGCTTTGAACCTTGCTGGTTCAACTCCAGGAATACCTTCTTTCTTCTTGAAGACCCATTTGCATCCTACCGGTTTCACTCCCTTTGGTAACGGTACAAGATCCCAGGTTTCATTCTTCTCAAGAGATTGCATCTCTTCATTCATTGCAACTAGCCATTCTGATGCTTCTCTACTCTCAACTGCTTCTTTATATGATCTCGGGTCATCAGAATCAATGCTTTCACCTACTGCCAAGGCATAAGCGACTGAATTAATATCAACTATATCAACACAATCTGCATACCTTATAGGTTTTCTGATTTCCCTTCTTTCCCTCCTTGTTGCTATAGGTTGTGATTTTTCTTCTTCCCTGGGCTGTTGTACAAGGTCTGTTATAACCCTTTTTGAAGTTTGAACTTCAATTTCCACCTTCTGGTTGGCACCTTGATCATTATTACCTGCATGACTACCAAGCTCCTCCTTCTAACCAAACATAGCAGACTCATCAAAAGTTACATCTCTGCTAGTAATAAATTTTGGAGTTCTATCCTTTTCAATACACCACAGTCTGTACCCTTTAACTCCAAGTGCATACCCTAGAAATATGCATTTCATTGCCCTAGGCTCTAGTTTACCATCATTCACATGAGCATAAGCAGGACAACCAAATATACGCAGGCCAGAATAATCAGAAGGTTTACCGGACCATACCTCTTAAGGAGTCTTAAAGTCAATTGCAGTAGATGGCGATCTATTCACCAGATAACAAGCAGTGTTAACTGCTTCAGCCCAGAATTGTTTTGACAAGCCAGCGTTTAATCGCATGCATCTCGCACGCTGCAACAATGTTTGATTCATACGTTCTGCAACTCCATTTTGCTGTGGTGTATGACGTACAGTGCGATGCCTCACTATACCTTCTTTCTTGCAAAATTCATCAAATGGAGCGTTACAGAACTCCAACCCATTATCAGTTCTAAGTGTTTTGACCTGTTTTCCAGTCCGTTTCTCAACCATGGTCTTCCACTCCTTGAACTTCCCAAACACTTCATCTTTGGATTTCAGAAAATATACCCAAACCCTTCTAGAGTAGTCATCAATAAAAGTAACAAAGTACTTGCATTTGCCCTGAGATTCAACTGGAGAAGGACCCCATAAGTCTGAGTGAACATATTGCAGAACATCCGTAGAAGTATGCTTCCCAGAACTGAACTTAACTCTGCGTTGTTTACCCATAACACAAACTTCACAGAATTTCAGTTTCTCAGTTTCTGCTCCTTCTAACAATCCTTGTTTACTTAGAATTGATAGCCCTTTCTCACTCATGTGTCCCAATCGGCAATGCCACAACTCTGTACAATCATCATCCTTCCCTAAAGATTTAGATACAGCCACTGTCCCCATCACAGAACTACCAATCAGAAAGTAAATGCCATGCTGCAATTTACCCTTCATTATAACCAAAGCACCTTTGGAAATTCTCAACTGTCCATTCTTTCCAGAGTACTTGTACCCTTGTTTGTCTAGAGTACCAAGAGAAATCAAATTCTTCCGTAGACCAGGAACATACCAAGCATCAAGCGTCCTGACTATTCCATCATACATCTGAATCTGCACAGAACCACTGCCCTTAACACTGAGTTGCTCATCATCACCCAACCTCACAACACCATTCCACTCCTTGAAAGAAGTAAACAGTTCACGTGAGAAAGTCATATGATAAGATGCACCTGTGTCCAAGACCCAAGTATTTGCAGAACCAGAGGTGCTGACTGTGAGAACATCAATGTCTTCTTTTTCGTCAGAACTATCTTGCACCACCGCAGCACTACCACTGGTATTCAGTTCCTTCTCGTCATTTCCCTTCTTCCTCTGTGGACAATTCTTCCTGATGTGCCCCTTCTGTTTACAGTGATAACATCGAGGTCCTCCTTTGTTCCTCGACTTAGACCGTGACTTGCTTCTTTTTCCATCATCCCTTTTAGTGTCTCTGCCTCTGCCAACATACAAACCTGCTTCTGCACCATCCTCATTAGAACTAGAGACTCTTCTCTTCAGCTCTTTACACTGCAAAGCATCTTTGACATCATTAACAGAGATACTATCTCTACCATACAACATAGTGTCAACAAAGTTCTCATATGAATTTGGTAGAGAACACAAAAGAATGATAGCCTGATCTTCATCATCTATCTTAACCCCAACACCCTGTAAATCCAGGATAATTCGGTTAAAATTATCAAGATGATCTTTTACCTGCATATTTTCTGTCATCCGCAGGGTATACAAACGCTGCTTTTGATATAACCGGTTTGTGAGAGACTTTTTCTGGTATTTATCATCCAATTTCTTCCACAAACCTGCTGCAGTTGATTCATCAACTACTTCTCTCAACACCTCATCTGTCAGACTCAATAGTAATGCACTATGAGCCTTTGCCAAAATTTCCTTCTTCTCCTCTTCTTTCAACGTGTTAGGTAAACTACTTTCTCCTTCTAATGCCACTGCACATCCCTGCTGAACCAGAAGTGCCCTCATTTTTACCTTCCACAAAGTGAAATCATTCGATCCATTGAACTTCTCAATATCAAATTTATGAGTCGACATCTTCTCAAATAACAGCAGATAAATTACTAGCAAATTTCGCAATCAGAAATTGAATTTCACAAAACTGTTCAGAACCTTGCAAACTGACCAGAACTTCACTAACAGAAATTCAACACAGCAGTCCAACAAAATTCACAACAGTAAACCAGAAATCCAATCCAGCACAATCTAACACAATCCAGTAAATTCACACAGAAATTCAGAATTCTTTTCTGAATTAAACATAAACTCACCGGAACTGTGTCGAGGAAATAATAATGATCGCAACAGAAAATTTGGTCCAAACAACAACTATGACCAAACAGCAGCTTTGACCAAACAGCAATTTTTGACCAAACAGCAGCTTTAACCAAACAGCAGCTTTGACCAAACAACAGCTTTGACCAAACAGTAACTTTAACCAAACAGTAACTTTGACCAAATAGTACCGTTGACCGTTGACCTTGCTACAGTGCCGAGTCGCTACAGTTCTGAGTCGCTACAGTATCCGAATCGCTACAGTGCCGTTGACCGTTGACTGCTACAGTGCTTCGCCGTAGAAGACGATGAACCAAAAATGAACCGAGGCTTTGATACCACTTGTTAGGTTACTGAAATGTAATTAATCAAGGAGAAGGATAGAGAATAACACACAAAGAAATTACGTGGTTCGGTCAATGCGACCTACGTCCACGGACAGAGAGAATATCTGTATTATTTTCTGACGGAAGCTATACAGAGAGAAATTACATCAACCACACTTACAATGAATTCCCTCACACTCATATATATAGAGACAAATGGGTCATGGGTCATGGGTCATGGGTCGTGGGTCGGATTACAAATCGGGTCACCCACTAAATTTAAGTCAAACCCAACAGGATCAAATTAAACAAAAATTTAAATTGAAAATAATGAATAAGTTATTAAAATTTAAAAAGTAAGAGTAAGTTATTAATTCAAGAACTACAGTTTTCTCAATTTAATCCTTAAAAAATTATATTTGTCTCAATTGATCTTAAATTTATTAAAGTAACTTTTAGCAATAATAAATTTGGTGAATTAATTAAAAAATAATTAAATTTAGACAAATATAATCTTTAATTAATTAAAAATTAAATTAAAATATTTAATCTTTTAAAAACTAAATTTATATCATAATAATTTTTCATGGATTAGTTTAGTAAGTTACTTTTAAAAAGAATAATGATAAGGAGTGGGGCAATATAGGCAGTATGGTAAATAGTAAGAAAAGAAGCTCTTAGGCATCCCGCCACGCCCCAAATGAAAGTATGATGGAGAGGGACACGATTTTTTTGCTTGTTAGATGTGTATTTAGTTCACAAGAGCCGTTGATCAATGTGAGTCTCACACGTATCAGTAAAATTCGTTCGCGCCGATCAAATAATTTTTGTGTGTCAAACACAATACTTAGTGAAAAAATCGCGTACGCAAGAGAAAGAGAGACGCTGAATCTAAAGGCCAAAGCAACACAATCATGGAAGCCATGCCTCTGCCACGTAAGCCACCTACCTTGTCTCTCTCATTTCAGAAAGAGAATGAAACAAAGGGACACACACAACCTCTGCATTCAATAAACAAACCCCACATGTTTCCATAACTTGCACTCTACATCTACCAAAACGCCAATCAATGTTAGTCGTCTCCGTACTTCAAATGCTCTCTTTTTGTTGTAGTCGCCACTCAGGTTTTTAATATATATCAACTACCACATTCATCTTCTCTTGAATTAATCTTGGAGGACAAAGTTAGGCCAAGTTATGTCATTCTTAGTATAGTACTAGAGTTAATTTATCTCCTAATTATGATCACTCTGTTGGGTCAACCATTGTTCTCATCTAATTTTACTCTTTAGTCTTGTACTAGCAAGTTGTGTTACATATTATTTGGATAAAGGGAAATAGAAGGGAGGGAAGAAATTTTTTTAATTTGATCTTGTTTGTTTTAATTAGTTGAATAGGAGGGGAAGGAAAATATAAGTAAAAAATTCCTCTCCCCTCTTGTTTTCTTTCCATCCAAAAAATGAAGGGATTTGAAGAGAAAAAAATTGTAACAAAATAAAAGATATAAGTGCTCTCAATAATTTTTTTTAATACCAATATTACCTTCTAGCTTATTTTATTTTACTTCTTAAATAATATATTATTAACATATTTTGACTATATAAAAGTTTTATTATTATTATTATTATTATTATTATTATTATTATTATTATACATAAATAATATATTATATGTATAACTAAATAATAAAATATAATCAAAAAAATCATAATAATAATAAACTGAGTAAATTAATAATGACCAAAATATTATTTGGGTCCCTCACAGATGTCTTTTTTCTCAAGTTAATCATTTACAAATTTTCATTATTAAGTTGGTTCCTTATAGATTGATATATTATCAACTTAGTCCCTCGTAGATTTTCATTCTCAATATACTGATATGTTGTTAATTTAGTCCCTCACATATTTTTATTTTCAATTCGGTCCCTCATATATTTATATGTTATCAATTTAGTCCGTTCATCAAAAGTTGTTACCTTCAAAAGTTTTAACCAGCAAAAAAAGAACTAAATTGATAATATATCAATTTGTTAGGAATAAAATTGAGAATGAAAATAACTGATGGACTAAATTGATAATATATTAATCTATGAGAGATCAAATTAAGAATATAAATTTTTTTGAGGGATTGAATTGATAACATATCAATCTGTAAGGGACCAAATTGAGAATGAAAATCTATGAAGGACCAGATTGAAAAAAAAGGACATATGTGAGGGACCAAAATAGGATTTTAATTAGTTAGTTAAATTTTACTTAATTATTTTTTTTGTTTCTTCTAACAATAAAATTATTTAGCTTCTTTTCTTATTACAGTAAGAATAAAATTAAAATTTTATATGACTTTTAAAACATATTATATATTTGAGATGCTTTTTAAATAAATTAAATTGAAACTAATAAAATGTTATATTATTTCACTATAACAAATGAGCTAACTTATTTGAATATAAGTAATGATAAATTTATCATGTTCTGGTGGTCATACAATTAAAGGGTTATAATAGTCATTTTATTTTATTTTCCCTCCCTCTCCTTGCAAATCAAACAAAAGAATTTTTATTTTCCCTCCACTCAAACTAAACCAAACAAAAAAATTTTATTTCCCCTCCCCTCCTCTCCATTGAACCAAATAATTCATTAAAGTCTCACGTTGGTGAGGACAGTATATTAAATGTTTTTTATATAGACTTGGTCACTTGAATATTTTTCCCATCTTGAGTTAGGCTTAAATGCCAATCACTCATAATCAAAGTTTAAAAAATTGGATCAGTCATTAAACCAATCAAGGTACTAGTTCAACAGTCAATAGTCTAATCATAGTCCAACCGGTAGTACTTAAAATATGTAATATATAATATATAATATTAAAATATTTTAGGCATGTTACATATATATATATATATATATATATATATATATATATATATATATATATATATATATATATATATATATATATATATATATATATATATATATATACCAATTCTACATCTTCTCCTAATAGCTTAAATTTTTTAAAATTTTTTAAAAATATATAATAATATTTAATAAAAATTCAAAACAAATCAAAAATTAAAAAAATGAATTAATTGAACTAATTGAATCGGCCAGTTTTATTGATTCAAGACCAATTCAACCAGTTTTTTATTGGTTCAAATGCTTACTGGTTCAATGATGAAAACCGAATCCATTTTCTTACCAGTTCATCTATTTTCCAATTAAACTCGACCAACTCGGTCCGATTCTTTTCTCATAACACCATTCAAGTCAAAACCAAGAAATTTCTCATATTCTCAACCACCACATTTTTTAAAGTGTAATCTCAAGGGTAGCCTCAAAGGTTCGCATTGACCTTAAAATGTGTATTCCCTATTCAATTCGAGTGTGGTTGAGACTGGAGAGTATTTTTCAAAAAACAAATAACAACATTTTATAATAGAACAATGGGTAAATAAATTTTCTTCTCTAAAGAGACGCCCAAATTATATAGCGCCCTTCTATTTTGAATGCATACATAAACCCCTTTGAAGTCTAAATATGACAAAAAAATCCTTAACGATAATGTCTTTTATAATAAAATAAATTAATAAAAATATGTTTTATTAACTTTTATTGAAATATTATTTGTTTTGTGTTTAGAAATATAAATTTAATTAATTCTAATTAAAATTTAAAAATTGATTATTTTATATTAATCAAATAAATAATTAATTTTTTTATATTATATAAATAATATATAATATTCAGTTATAGATAATTTGATCAAAATAAGTGTAATAGTAATTTATTTATTGTTGCAAGAGTATAGTAAATATTTTTATTTCAAATACATCTTCAAAATAGAAAAACAGAGTGAATTATTGATTTGATCTCTAAAATATAATAATTAACTTAATTTAGTCCTTGAATGGTCAACTGTTTCAATTTAATCTTTAAAAAATTACATTTATCTCAATTTTGTCCCTTTATTTGTCAAAGTTAGCAACAAAAAATTTAAAATTTGATAATAGTAAATTTTTTAATTTAGCAACAAAAAATTGAAACAAAGCCAAATTAGAATGCTGAATCTTTTAAAAAATTAAATTAAGATAATTAATTATATTTTTAAAAAAATAAGGATGACGTAAATATAAATATATATGTGTGTGTGTGTTTGTGTGTGTGTGTTTGTTGTGAGTCAGAAATTAGAAGTGTAGGTAATCAAACAAATAATAGCCTTTTTTGCCCTTTCCTTTGCCCAACTTGTTTACTTTTTATCTACTTGACCTGTAAATGTAGCTATAAATATAAATAAATATAAGGAGCAGGTACCCATATGGCAATCTCCACATCCTAGGTGCATGTATCAATGTCTTAGTCTACTGATAAGTTAAAACCATGAACCTATATAATAATTATGTTCCAAAACAAGACTAGACTATTTTGAGATTTTCTTTTTCTATAATCAAACTTAGCCTAGTACTCCTCAAGAATATATATAGTTGCATGCATAAACTAGTCAGGTTTCAATGTCACTTTCATTTCAATATTATACCAAGTGGCCTCGACAGCAGCTCCTGGCAAAACACCCCATTAATATTCCTTCTGCCATCTTTCTCACTTCTGTTGGCTGGCCAAATGAAAAAGTAAGGTTCATTGAACTTTGTACGTAAATTAACTTGGACTTGCCTCTTTAAAAGTGCTATTTGTCCTTTATGAACGACTAACAATTCATGAATGAATTTTTAAAGACCTAATATTAGGTCTTTTAAAATGATTTTAGTATCCATTGATTTTTTGAAAAAAAAAACACACACACACACACGTACAGTTTCATTTTGGTACACTGGAAAAGTTCGAAATTCTTTGAATTTCTATTTTAACACAAAGTAAAATAATATAGAGTAATATAATATATATATATATATATTATAAAAAATTTGAATAATATGCTGAAGTTGTCTTTAGATGGCTAATATATATATATATATATATATATATATATAGTTTCATTCGAACAATTAATTTATTCTACACTAAAGTGTAGCTTACATTACTTTAAATGACAACTGTTGCTCATATGCTTACAGCTAGAGCAACAATTAGATAACATAAATAATAATGATAGGGAATTTAATCAAACGTACGGCTTTCTAAAAGCGAGATAGCCAGGTCTGCTATATTTGATGAACAAATTGTTTATCGGTAAAACTGTCTGACAGTATATAATTAATAATTCAACCGAAGCTTTTGGATTGGATCATGTAACACTGTCTCAAATATGGATTTGAACAGACTTCTTTTATCTTTCCCTATAGCTGTATGAAGTCATTAATATAATAGATTAAAATAATTTTATTTTAAGGTATTAATTATTGGTAGGTCATTAAATTATTATAATAAAATAAATTTAAATAAATAAATTTAATAAATAAATAAGGTAAATTAATAAATTTAATAAATTAATCACATCACATTAAATGAATTTAAAAAAATTAGAGTATATTGCTATATAATTAGTTTATAATTGATATAATTGTTATATAATCACATTAAATAAATTTTAAAAAATTAGGGTAAATTGCTATATAATTGGTATGTAATTATTATAATTACTATATAATTAATAAATTAGGTAAACTTTTTAATTGAAATATAATATATTGTTATTTGGTAATTAGCATTTATTATATACAAATAATCAAATAATTAATTGTTATATAATTGCTATATAAAAACTTACCTACAAATGTTCATATTATTTATTTATCTTCTTAAATAATTATAATAAAATTTAAATTACCTCTATCAGATCACACTATAATAATGAATTATCACTCATTTTTCTTTTTTCTATATAAGCTCGCTAGACTTCTTTATTGCACCATCATCAATGGTCAATCTCCTATCTTCATGTAGAGGTTTTTAAAAAGTGACCATCACTATTGGCCAATTTTGAAGATTTTTCATTATTCAAAATTAAAATTTTAAAATTCAAAATCAATGTAGATATTTATATTTTTTTTTCGAATATCTCATTCATATTTACATATCTCTTTCTCTCACACAATTTCCTTTCTTTTTTCTCTTTGATTTTGCTTCTTCTTCCCTTACATGGATGAAGGATAACAATGACGATTTATCATTAAAGTTTTAAAGTGATGTTTCTTCCACATCATTTGGTATCATAGCTCAGTTTTCTTTTTATTTATTTTTTCTAATCTATACAATTCACGTACTATTCACATTCACTATTATTATTCATTCTATTGTGATTTCTAATTTTTAGTTTCTCTTTCGTTCTTTGCATTTTTTTTCTACTTTCTTTGTTTATATATTCGTTCTTCGTTGTTATTTTCTGAGTTTTTGGTTCGTCTATATTTCTGTTTTTGGTCTTTTGATTTTTTATTCTTGTCTGTTGTATTTTATTTTTGCATTATTCTGGTTTTCTAATTCCAGTTTTGCTTTGTTATTTCTGTCATTATGTTTTCTTGAGCAAAGTATGTCATGAGAAAAATCAAAGCCTAAAAGAAAAAATAATGCTATTGAGGTATTTACTTGTGTTTGAATAATCTAATTTGACTATTTTTAAATTAAATTTTTTCTTAGTTTTCTCATCTAATAGGATTAATGAATAATCCCTTTTAGGCTTACTGTGAGCAAAAGGTAAGGCCCTCCTTATGAAGAGAAACTTTAGGCAATGTCGAAATTACATGTGTGTGGATTGATTAAATGTTAATTTAGGATTTAAAATATTAAATTTTAAAGTTAAGATGTGATGTATATTTCTCTTGATTATCTTCTTTTTGTTGTTTTAAGATTTTATGGGGATGTAAGTTATGTTTTAAATTTCAATAAACTTATAGTTGTTATCATTGTTGCTAATTCAAATGTATATTTGAAGAAATAAAAGAGGAAATAATCAAAGGAATAGCAGACCTATTAGGTTAATAATTTTTATTTCAACTTATTTTCATCATTAATTAATATATTTATCTAAATTAATTCATGTAATACCTTATTTTTAGTTTTTCTTTTCAGTTGACGTTATTCACATTCTATTTTCAAAGCATTTGTATTTAATGAATCATGGCTAAAATGCACTTTACCCCTCTAAACTTTACTCTATGTGCAAAAAACCCCCCTAAACTTTCAAACTCAACAAAAAACTCCCCTCAACTTTCATTTTGTGCCAAAAACCCCCTACAGTTAGTTGACCGTCAGTTGACCGTTAACTAAATGCTACTTCATTAGTATACTAGACACCTCAAATACTACGTCAGACATTTTTTTTGTAGTTCACTTGCCATGTCAGCACTGTGCAATTGTCACTATCAGCATTTGAAGTGTAAAAACTGTTTGACGTGATATTTGAAGTATCTAATATACTGATGATGTGGCATTAATTAACGGTCAACTGACGGTCAACTAAATGTATGAGGTTTTTGGCACAAAATAAAAGTTGAGGGGAGTTTTTTGTTGAGTTTGAAAGTTTAAGGAGGTTTTTTGCACATAGAGCAAAGTTTATGGGGATAAAGTGCATTTTAGCCATGAATCATCTTATATGTATCTTAATATGGCTTGAATATCTTATTATTTTTGTACATATATATTTTTTAATTAATTTTATTTATTTAATAAATAAAAATTATAACATTTGTGTTAATCCGTATATCGCACAGGTCACAAGTATATATAAATTGTATTCGTGTGCACGCAGAATAAAATAATGATTTGGAGAATCTGGCAACTATGTGTGTGTAGATATGTATATACACACCAAGGTATATATGTCCAGCTAGGGCCAACCCTGGAGCACTTTTCTGGGTGCAGGGGAAATTAATAAACAAATTGGTGATCAATGAATTTGGAGACAAATAACATGTAGCTAGCAACTTGGCATGAACCCCATTTCGTTTTTTAATTATTACTTCTTTTTGGGAATAAATTATACTAATTTCTCTTGAGGTTTGGTCAAGTTAGTTATATTTAACTCCTTTACCATTTTGACATATGTTGCAGAATGCTCTTCAATTTACTTTTTATCAAATTAATTAACTTTCCATACAACATAAGATAGTAATTTTATTTTTAACAAGATAATAAGGCAATTAAATTATTGTTATCGTACTATAAAACCATGATTTTATGTTGAATATGATAATGAAACTGTTAAGTAATTTGCATTTGGAGGAAACAGATTTTGTGCAAAAAATTAATTTTAATAATAAAGATAAATTAAAAGGGAGTCGAGTAATATTTGAAACTAAGAGCTGTTAAGTGTAGTATATCCAAATCTCAAGAGAAATTAGAATAATTTACCTCCTTTTTTTATGTATAAAGCTCTTATAATTAATTACTCAGTATTTTAATATTATGATATATTTAATATTGATGCCGCAATATAAAAACAATATTTGAATAAGACTTATAATAGACATATTAAAAAAAATATCTATATAAATCTTATCAAAGAATAAAAATTGATCTCACAAAATAAACGCCCAAAATTTTGACCTAACGGCCTTTATGGTTTATTTTTGTTAAGTTTTGTGAGAATGTGATAATAACATTACTCTCAACAATTGAAGGGGGAAAACCCCCGTAAATGCTTGCGCAAGAAAATATATACATTATAAAAGATGCAAATTTTTTTAAGAAAATTTCCTCCTCATTACTTAAAACAAATGTTTTTAAAATGGACTAGATCCGTTAATGAAGACGTGAATATAACAAATGGCACTGAGTCAGAGTTCACCAAAAAAATAAATGGCATTGAGTCTTTCAATTCTTTTGATACCATTGGTTGTCGTTGATCATTATATTTCAAATTTAACTAGGTATAAAAAAAAAGTTGAATGAACAATTGACTATCGATCAACTTGACAGTCAACCAAATGGAGAGAGTCTTTTGTAAACATTTGAAAGTTGGAAAGAATTTTTTGTTAGGTTTAAAAGTTCATGAGAGTAAATTGCAAGGACTCCAAAGTTTATGAGTTTTATGCAATTTGCCCAAGTAATTTCTAAAATTGGTCCAAAGTTAAAAAAGATCGAAATGCTCCTTTCTTGCTTTCTTTTTGAGAGAAATCCTGTCATGCTTTGTCGATCATAATCAAGAATAGCAACCTATGGTGAGACAAAAGAAGCCAACTAATTAATAAAGATTAATTGTGGAGCCTTTTATGGAAGTGCATACATGGACTTCAATTTGGAGTAACATTTCTAGGCTTGTCATTGTTATTATTCATTATGGTAAAGTCAAAAGTGACCTATAATTACCTGTGGAAAATATATTTATAGTGGTAATTGAGTTATTTTTTATAAATTAAGAGAGAACATTTTATTTAGCTTTAGGTAAACATGTGCAGTTAAACAGTATTACTACCAGTCACCAGAACGTCATCTACGTAAATCAGAATGATTAAGAGAGTTGAAGGTATTTTGTGAGTAAATAGTTAAGTGTCACCTTTTGTGTTATTGAATCCCCAGCCAAGAAGAATGTCTTTCAACTATTGAAACCAAGCTCTTGGAGCTTGTTTAAGGTCATAAATGGCCTTGTTGAGTTTACACACATGATGAGGATACTGCGAGTCCTCAAAGCCCTTGGGTTGCCACATGTATACTTCTTCTTGTAGAACACCATCTAGGAACGCATTGTTTATATCAAGCTATTTTACTGGCCAATTCAGAGTCATAACAAATGCAAGAACTAACCTAATGGTAGTCATCCTTGCTACAATGCTGAAGATGTCTCCAAAGTTGATCCCAGGGTCTTGCTAAAACCCTTTGGCTACAAGGCGGGATTTGTGTCCATCAATCTCTTCACTAGGTTTGTACTTAGTCCGGAATATCCATTTGCAACAATTCTTTGATTGTTGTTATATGGAACCAAACTCTAGGTTTTGTTGACTGTGAAAGCTTCAAACTCCTTTTCCATGGCCTTTTTCCAGTGAGGAATTTGTAGTGCCTCTATAACATTCCTAGGCTCTACTCCATGGGTCTGTTGCATAGCAACGTTTGAGTATGTATGTTGAACTTGTAGATTTGAATTAGGACATTGTATAGACTATAAGGCAGAAATTGAAAGTTTTAATGGTACTGAGGGATGATACATGGTACCAACATATGGTGTTTTGGGCTTCAGAGTTCCACTACTGCTCCGTGTTACCATGCCATGTTTCTGTCCAGTTTGCAAAGGTGCTAATGAACCATGCATCTTTGACAATAGGTTCAAGCAAATCAATTAAGATTTCAATTTGATTGTCATAAGTGATAAGTATATATACAGTTGTATCTGTTTTCAGCACTAGTGGAGGATACTATTGCTAAAGGGCAGCTTAACTCTCTGTTAGACTTTAGATGTTCATCATTAGAAGACTCAATTGGTGAGTTTGTTCCATTCTCACTTTGGTGCTGCTGATTTTCTTGTTGCAAGTAAGTATTAAAATCTGCAATGGGTAGAATAGGTAAGTAAGATACTGAGAGTTCAATTTTCTTTTTGTTAACAAATCCATGTTGATAGGGAAAATCATCTTCATTGAAGATGACATTGATATTGAGCATTTTTATATATAATTTAGTCTCTATCTCAGTAATTTTTGCGTCTTAAATCTTGTGAATTCTCTAATTATATCATATTTTGATAATTATTGGGTCTAAAATAATTATAGAACTAATATGATTTAATTCCATATTTTTATCAGCTTAATTAATTAGAGACTCATTAATCCTTGTGCTTAATTTACAGATTTAATTATTAGAGAGATAATTTACTGACTTATTGGATGTCGCTTAGGACAATGATATAACACTTTTTATTATGTGGTGCTGACCGAATATTGACTACAGCTAACTAGATCCATGGGCCCCACTGTTTGGTCTCTTTGATAGTAAACAGCAGCAGAAATGTAGAAGACAGTCCAACAAAAAACAAAGAAAGGGACAACACATAAAGTCAAAGAAAAATTACATTTTCATCCCTAGGGTTGTAGCAATGTTAAAGGACTCCATCAGACTCCATTTGGCTCATTGAAGAACATCTTCTTCTATTTTATTTGTAATCTCATAGGTTTCCCCCTTATTTCTTCTCTATTTTTGTGAGTTTTGCCTCCATGGAAGGCTAAACTTTGCTCTGTAATCAATCCATGGAAGGAGCTAGGTTTGTAGCTTGAACCCTCATGTATAGATAAGTTTTCTAATTTAAAAAATTATTTCATTTTCATCCTTGCCAAGCCTCTCTATTTTGTGTTCATTTCTGTTCTAGTATGGATGATTTGAGCATGAATCTATTCTTAATTTGTTATTTGAGGAATGAACATGCTATGTATACATGTATGCGGTTGTTGTGTATGTGTAGTAATTAGGATAGAAATAGCATATCAGTATACGATTGCGAAGCATGATTTAGGTTAGGGCTTAATCAAATTACATGTGGTTAGGTATTAGTAAAAGTTTTCCTAAGTCTGATTTATGTGTAATCTAATTCTTGGAGGTCTCTAGGAAATTTTAGTTTGATAACCTTTCGTAGAGTTGAATTAGAAATTAATTAAGGGTACGATTATGATAATTACAATTCTAGTGAAACCATAGACTGATTGTAACTCTGTTCTGTGTTAGTGTAATTTCGTTTTTGTTCTATGTTTTGTTTCTATTAGGATTAGTTTATGTTTTATGCACTTTAATTCTGTTATCACCCTTTTATGTTAATTAATAAGATAATTAGTGTTAGAACAATTAATTAATTAGGCATTTAAAAGCAAGGCTCCACGAGAGAATACGACCTGGGACAATCACTATACTGCAAGTTGTCACGAATCTAATTCTGGGTGATTCGATAGTCGTAGTGGCACGAACCAGACATGTTGTGAGATGTACAGCCTTCTAGTTGATGATAAGCATTTGTAACCCTTGTGCTGAATGCTACACCCTAGAAACACACATTTTGTTGTGTGAAAGCTGAGCTTATGTTCATTATAAGGTCTAAGGTTGGGGTAGCAGGCACAATCAAAGGGTTTTAGACAGTATAATCAGCAACTTTGGAAAATAGAACATGAAAGGGTGATTTATTTTTCAAAATAATATAGGGCAGTCCATTGATTAAATAAACTACAGTTTGGAAGGCCTTCCACTAGTAATAAAGAGGCATTGAAGCTTGAGCAAGTAATGTCAAACCTACTTCCACTATCCGTCTGTCTTCTTTCAACCCTTCCATTATGCACTAAAATATATGGATACGACTTCCTAAATAGAACTATGGCAAGTTTTTCCATATACTTGGCACACTGGCATGTTGTTACTATTTTTGCCTCTACCATGTCCTATGTTCATCCTTCCTCCCCTTTAATTGTTGTTCTCGGCTCTCCAAATTGATCCGAGCTCATCCTTGTCAAACAACTGGACCATGATAGGGTTATACTCAACATCAAGACTTGCAAGGGTTTAAGTGACAAGATCATTAGTAGAAATAGGTGACCCAGCAAGTAATGGATTGTTTGCAATTGATTTTATCTTGGCCAAATATTCTGCCATTTTTAAATTTCCTTTTCTAGTCCGGTGTAGCTCTGCTTTGAGAAATGTAACTTTGGTGCGTGTATGAACATCGGCTAGATTTTTTATAGAACATCAAAGTTCCTGTGAGGATTTGCACCCAATGACCTGACATGCTATTTCTCTTGTCAAGGTATTGTAGATCCAGCCAAGTAGGATTTGGTCAGTAGTAGACCACTCTTCAAACATAGGATTGGTTTTAATTCCTGCACCTTGAGTGATATATTGTTGTAGGCATGGTTTGGTCTAAAAAATATGACCCTCAAGAAGATGCCCTTTGATTATCGACAAAATGGTGGATTCCCACATAAGGAAGTTGTTTCTGTCTAAATTGATAGAACACAATTGTGAAAGGGTATAGGCCAGAGGTTTGTTCAGGAAGGAAATTGGATATCTGTTAGGCTGAGAATTAGCAGAGTTAATGGAGGTTGAGGAACTCATTGTAACAAGAAAGGTAAAGATGGAATTACGGCTCTGATACCAAGTTAGGAAATAGAGTCAACGTGCAAAAGAATAATGTATTCACTATAGCACATGACCGGCATGGTATATTACACAAATATATATATATATATATACAGTATATGCAAGTTCATTATAAGTCTATAGTCTTAACTATGACAATACGTAACAAATTCATAACATTTAAGGACTAAATTGTTTAAATTTAAACTTTTAATGATTAAATAATAAACCCATGTATCTTTAAACTAAGCTTTTTATATAGTCTAGTGAGTTTAAACCCCTTTCAAGTATATAGTATTCATATTTTTCTTTTTCTTTTTTTTGTTAAAGCATACGACAAATTTGTACCCAAAAAGAGAAAGATACAGTTAACCTATATAAAACGAGAATTAAAAAAAAAAGAAAATCAGTGCAGACAATTCAAGTTGCAGCAAGGTTCACCATGAAGAAAACCATTTGTTCCCAAAACGACAATAGATCAAAAAAATTTCTCAAATGTGAAAGAACGAGAGAGAGAGAGAGAGAGAGAGAGAGAGAGAGAGAGAGAGAGAGAGAGAGAGAGATGTAATGCAATGTGTGTCAAGGAAAAAAGCAGTAGCAAACGAGCAATATGCCATATATCTCCGAACAAAAGTCATTTCAATTTCATTTTTTCTACGATTCATGGAGTATAGGGTTTTGGAATAAAAAAATTCTAAAAGTGATCAAGTTTAAGGAATGCATAAGTAAAATGAATGAATAAACATGTATTGAATTAATATGAGTTCACAAGGAATAAGATAGAACAAAATCTAATCCAAACTGTAGTTCATAACAATCATAGAATAGAAACATAGCCACTCATGGTGGTAAAAGAGCAAAAAATGATTAAAAGAAGAGGAAGAAAGCATGAATCTAAAATGGGGATAAGGGAAAACGGCTTCAATCGTGCTCTAAGGTTAAGTTCCCTTGCTCCTTGTTCACCAACGGCTTCCCAAACTGTCCTCAACTTAGAATACCTAGAAAAGATTCTAAAAATCATATTTAAAGCTTCAAATTTTGTAAATGCTGCTGTAACATCTGGCTGCAATGAGAAAAAGTTCTTGCTTCAGAACAAAAAACTCTCGCTTTAGCAAAAATGTACAAACAACACTTTCTTAACAAAAATGACCAAATTTGCTCTCCATCTCTTCATCCTTCCACATGTTCACACTCAACCCTACAAAAACACACAAAAATAACAATTATTAGCAAAAATCAGAGTCAAACTACTAAAATCTAAAAATTAACAACAAATAATAGTAATATTAAACACTTAAAGGAAATCAGAGTAAATTTTACTAAATAGGCAACAAATAAGCACCAAGGGTGATACAAATTATCATAAAAGAGATCCTAATTTCGTAAAATTAGGATATTAACACTCCCCCAAACTTGAGATTTTCCTTGCCCTCAAGAAAAACAATTCTAAAACAAAGAAAAGAAGACCACATAACTAACTCAAACAGACATGGAAATTCTTTTGTAACAAAGTGAAAAGAGTAAAGTTGAATAATGGAAAACATCATCATGATAGAAAAATGAAATTAGCTTCATAAAATTTCATCAAGATAACATTCTTATAAGAAAGTAACCAAGTGTGAAATAGCAACAGGAAAGTGTAAATAAATGCATATCCCAACAAGCTCATATTTTTTTCATCCCAAAGCATTCTCTAATGACTTAAGTTACAATCTCACCATGAATTTTTATTCTCAAGGGCTTAGCTTTATTTTTGTTCTCAAGAGCTTAGCTTCATTATTATTATTATTTTAAGAGAAACTCTTTTATTTTAAGCGTATCTCTTTATTGAACTTTTTTAGCATATCTCCATATTGAACTTTTTTGGGAGATTGAAATTTCAAATCATTAAAGATTTCCATAAGAATAAAAGAAAGTCTCAACTTGTTGAAAATAGGATTTACAAAAACTTTAATGTTGCAACTTCATCACAAAATTACCTTCTTAATAAAAATATCATCAAGAAGCAAAATTACAAAGTTATTTTAATCTTCCATAAACAATTTGCTTCCCTTTTTTTTCAAGCTTTAGATGTAACTCAATTTGAGATAAAGAACATTTTGCATGCCTGTTTAGGATTACAAGCACTTCCACTTACAAAACTCCCATAACTCAAATGCAACCTAAACATACAAACAACATATAAATAGAACATATCATACTCACACACAAACCATCACTGACTCAACAACAACCGTAATATCTCCCCCAAACCTGTGATACACATTGTCCTTAATGTGATTGAAAATGCCATAATTTTAATAGAATGGTAAAATCAAATATATGTCACACAAGAATGAGAATATAAAATGGTATCACCATACAATAATGTATTATGTATGAACCAAATGAATACAAAATATGAAAAAGTTGCATCAACAAAAGTTCTTACATAACACCCATAGAACATAAACATTCAAAAGAAGAGTACAAAGAAACTAAAGCACTGACTCAACAGAAAAATAAAATAAAACAAGCAAACTAAATAAAGATTGCAATGTCAGATAGCACAGCAACACAATGGAGACTCACATAGAATAGACAAAATCGTGATGGAAAAGGTAGTAGACACTGCGATGAAGAAAAAAAAAGTAAGAGCCTTCTTAAAAAAAAGTGAGGTCACAAGCTTGATTTTGATGGTGATGATGAGATTAGAGCAAGAGGAAAACGGATTTGTGTATCTGATGAAAGGCACGAAGGAAGGAATGAGGCATTAGAGAACAAGAGACATCTAACTAGGGTTCAATTTTTTTTTAAATGACTTAGGGTATAATTGATTTAAACAAAATTCAATTAGGATTGAATCAATTTTAAATAGCCAATCAATTAAGGTTCAAAATTAGAAGGAGTTAAAATTCAATTAGGAGGAAATTTGGTCATTAATTCATATTCAATTAAATTGAAATCAATTTGGAAGCAATTTGAATTTATTTGAAATCAATTTGGAAGGAAATTAAAACCAATTGAAATCAATTTGGAATACATTTGAATTCATTTGAAATCAATTTGGAAGGAAATTAAAATCAATTGAAATGAATTTGGAATAAATTTTAATTCAATTGAAATTAATCAGGAAAGAATCCCAACATTAAACAATAATGAAGACACTTAATTATCCTTCGCTTAAGCAAGGCACCTCATAAAATCTTCTTCCTAGCTCATGTTCCTCGCTAAATGATAAAGTTTTTCACTTAAGCAAGATACTGACACAAAGCAAGCCTCAAACTCGCAGTGAGGAATTTTCTTCTCTTCAACGAGAAACCACAGAATGTAGAATTTTACCCCTAAATGATCAACACACAAAATTCAAAAGTATAAACCCATTTCAACACAATTTCATATCATCAAAATCAATTTAGACCCTATCAAACAACAACAAAAGAAACACTACAATCACTTTAAAACTAATTCTACCAACATCACATCATAAATTGCGAATTAAACACAATAACATCAAACAATTTAAACCACATTCAACTATTCTACTAAAGAAGCATCAAAAGGACATAAAACAAAAAGATAAAAGTGTAAGGTTGAGAAAGCTTGGATTGCCTTCTAAGAACGCTAAGTTTATAGCCTTCAACCAAACTTTACTGATGCTCAAGGTGGATCCTTCCTATGTTGGCCGCTTCCAAAAGAAGCTTTTGATTACAGATTGATCATGTCTACAATGTCATGAGGTTTTAATTTCTAGGTATCCTCACAAAACTTTGCATAAGCCTCTGAAACTCCTGGAACTCCTTCAATTCTTTTCTCTACATCTTTAGCATTCTTCAACCTTGAGGACTTCCTCAGTTCATCATTCCCATTCACTTACACATTAAAACATCCATCTTTCTCATATTAGGGTCTATTTGACTTATACATATTGAAAGTCACTACTTGATCATCAATTCTCATAGTCAACTTACCCTCATATACGTTAATTATCGTCTTTCCTGTTCCCAAGAATGGCCTTTCCAAGATAATAGAAATTTCTTTATCTTCTTTGTAATCCACTACCACAAAGTCTGCTAGGAAGATTAGCTTGTCAAATTTTACCAGAACGTCCTCAACAATCCTAACAAGGTAGCGTAGAGAGTTGTCGGCTAATTGTAACGTGACATTGGTGAGTCTAGCTTCCCCAAGTCCAAGGCACTTAAAAATAGATAATGGCATCATATTCACACTTGCCCTTAAATCACATAAAGCTTGTCCCAAAAAAATTTTTCCAATATCACAATGAATTGTAAATTTTCCTGGGTCTTGCATCTTCAGAGGTGGCTTCTTTTGCGAAATTGCAAAGCACTCTTCAGTTAGTGCCATATTTTCAAACTCCCCAAACGTCTTCTTTCTAGACAGCACATCCTTCATAAATTTAGCATAACTCGACATTTACTCTAATGCTTTAACGAACGAAATGTTGATGTATAGTTTTTCAAAAATATCAAGGATTTTCTTATTTGTGCATCCGGATTCTACTTATGAGATTAGCGGAATAAATTTAGGAGGCACCTCTATTTTCAACCTCTCTTGAGACTTCACTTCAACTTTCTTGCTTGTGCCCCGCAAGTCATCACACAACACTTTTTCTAGTTTTAAAACCTCCTCTTTGTGAACCTTAGAATATGAGATTCCAAATAGTTGCTCGCCACTTAACATAGTTGGGAATGGTGTCAATAAAGAAGTTGTCATGAGGCCTATTATTCAATGCGCTTGCCAACTGACCCATCTGAGTTTCAAGGTTTATTATAGCAGCATTTTGACTCTGTATGACAGCATCACTCTTTGCTATATGTTGTAGAATCAACTCCTCTAGAAATGATTTCTTCTCCATTGGAGGTGGCGGAGCTCTATTTTGCTAAGGATAATGATGTTGTTGTTGCTGGAAACCAGGAGGTTGATATGGCTTTCCAGAAGATGATGAAGTATTGGCCCCTTGTAAATTACTCTAGGAAAAATTAGGGTAATTCCTCCACCCTGGGTTTTAGGTATTGGAGTACAAGTTGTTCTGACTCTTTTGGGCATTACCTATGTAATTCAACTGCTCCACAATGGTTGAATCTTCACAAGACCTATTAACATGGGCACCATCGCAAAAATCACATTTTAATTTAGGAGAAGAAATCACCCCCACTTAGGCCTGACCAAACTGTTTGGAGAAGATAGAATCCACCTTCTTGTTCAATGCCTCATTTTGAGCTAGAATGGCATTTAATATGTCTAACTCCAACACTCATCTTTTGTTTGTATCCCGCTCATAAGTAGAAGTATGATGATTTACTCCCATTATCTCTATCAATTCTTTAGCAGTCTTTGGTGTTTTTGCATTCAAAGATCCTCCAACAGCAATATTAATTTAGTTTCTAGTACTGGGGGTCAAACCATTATGGAAAGTTTGAACTTGAATCCACTCTGGGAGAGAGTGATGCAGGCACCTTCTTAGTATGTAAATCTTTGAACCTTTCCCATGCCTCATACAAGCTCTCTCCACCATTATGGTAGAAGGAATTGATCTCACTCCTCAACTTGGCTGATTTGGATGGAGGGAAGAATTTACCCAAGAATTTCTTCTGCAAATCCTTTCATGTCGTGATACTCCCTTGTGGTTATGTCATCAACCAACTCTTAGCTCTATCCCTCAAGGAGAAGGGAAACAATCGGAGTCGAATAGCGTCTTCCAAGACTCCATTAAATTTAATAGTATCACAGACATCAATGAAGTACGTGATGTGAGCATTGGGATCATCCAGTGTTCTTCCCCCAAACTGATTCTGCTAGACCAAATTAAGCAATGAAGCCTTGATCTCAAAGTTGTTAGCTTGAAATGGGAGCTTCACTATGCTTGAAGTGCACCTGGCAATATTGGGTGATGCATAGTCCCAGATAGTTCTTTGGTCCTCTTGTTGCACATTAGTGTTTCCTCCATTACGATTGGCATTGCCATTACCGTTCTTCAAATTAACTCCTTCCATTGTGTTTTCTTGCGAAATATGAGATAATAGCTCTCTTCCTCTTAATTGTGCTTCTTTTCTTGTTTTCCTTGCTAGTTTCTCAATTTCTGGGGTTGAAAAAGAAGTGAAGAAAGGTTAATGGTACCTCAAATACATAGAAAATAAAAGACTAGTGAGATGAATGTCAAACAAGAAATAAATAAATAAAATAACTAAAATAGCTAAAAAAAGAAAGATGTAATAAGAAAACAAAAGCAGGAAAAAAATCTAATATAGCACATCTCGGTTTCTATGAATATTAGCAAAAGAATTTCAATCCCCGGCAACAGCGCCAAAAACTTGTTATTGAAATAGCAAGTGTACCGGTCGTACAAATAATGAAATGATAAGAAAAGTATCGTTCCCACAGAGATTGAATTGCTAATTACCCAAGAAACTAAAATTTTACTAGTTAGATGATTCAAATCAAATTAAAGAAAATGCTTGATAAAACTAAAGATTAATAAAAACAAAAATGAATAACAAAAACAAAGAACTATCAATCAAAGATAATCAATTAAAAAAACTTAGGATTGCTAATCTCTTTCGTTCTTCCTAGACCCCGTTATCTCTCTCACCTTTGTGATTATACCAATCATACATGTTAATCTAAGACACTAGAATTCTTAGAAGAATTTTCCCAAACCTCAACTAAGACAAAACTTAATATTCCATAATCCTTTATGTGAAATTAAGTTTGATTAGCGAATAAGCCTTAATTCGACTAAACGTGGTTAACGATTATATTCCTATATCGTTAACTAATCAATTCACTTATTCCTAAGGTTCAAGAACTCATCTTATTCTATCAATGGCCTAAGCCTTGTTTCCCTAGCCAAAGTTCCATAAAACAACCAAGCAATCCAAAAAGTGATCATTAAGGAATGCACAAGTAGAATGAATGAATAAACATGTATTGAGTTTATATGAGTTCACAAGGAATAAGAGAGAACATAATCTAATCCAAACTCCAGTTCATAACAATTCTAGAATAAAAATATAGCCACTCATGATTGTAGAAAAGCAAAAATGATTAAAAGAAGAGGAAGAAAGTGCTACGGTGTATAGAAGACGAATTGTAAGGTATATCAACCAACCAATCACCTGACTAGACATTGCATATGTTGTAAGTGTTGTGAGTCAATTCATGGAGAAACCCAAAAAAGAAGTATTAGATGACGCCTAGAAAGAACGTCAATTTAGGCCCACTATCTTTCTTTGTCTGTGTTTGTATTGTGTTCAATTCAGTGAAAACGCACAATGTAACGTCTGCTAGATTTATACTAAACTTGTACAATTTAAGAAAATTATAATATATATTTAATGAAAATCTTGGCTTAAATCACGAGATTTTTTTAAAAATTCTTATAAAATATTTGAATGCATAAAAATAGAGAAATTTTGAAATAGTTTTCAATATAAAATTTATACTGGGCAAAAGATGATTAGTCAACTGATAGATCTTGAATTTGTATTCTTCATAAATTTAGGATGTATCAGTCGACTGATATGTCCTATACTTCAAAATTTTAGGAAGTTGTAGCTTAAAACAAAGTACAATTCTTTTCTTATTATTTATGCATACTCCATAGCACAATAACCATCATTTCTTGCAAATTCTCTTCTAGACATAACTACAACACAAGAGATTTACATACAACTCATCTATTTCTATACACATACAAAATATGCATAAATCTTCAAAAGTTTTCATAGAAAGATGACATAACTTCTTCTTTACTATATAACTACTTAATAACTCTACTAGCTTGTTCTCCTTTTGCTTTCCTTCACTTTTCTACTTCAACTCCTGAGATATATAATCAGTAGCTAGTTTACTTAAAGAAAACATTTCAAGAACCATTTCAGTCATAAAAGCAATTCTCAATAAATAATTCACACTTCCATGAACATAAAAGAACTATCATATAAACATATAACTGTGATATGATCTTTTTCTTTCAATATAGTGCACTATACTTTAACTACTTTTTCAAGAAAAATACTTAATATCCCATGAGGAATTTCTATCATCCCATGAGAAATTTCTAGGGTTCTATTATCCCATAAGAACTTTTACATCCTATGAAGAATCGCTGTCATCCCATAGGAAATTTCTGGGGTTTTGTCATCGCATGAAGACATAAACTTTACTTTTCAAAAGAAAGTTGGTTCTACATACTCATAGAAATCTTTAAGATGTACATGTTTGCTAAATCATACAAAGAGTATGATAAATAACTGAATAACTTGCTTTCTAACTAGCTCATAAAGAGAACTCTACATCCTATGAGGAATTACTACATCCCATAAGGAGTCAAGTTCTACTTTCATGAGAAGACATATTCTCAAATATTCATGGAAGATTTTATCATAAAACTATGTTATATCACATACAAGTATGATAATACATATAAATAACTTACTTTTATAAAAAAAAAAACTAGCTACCTTTGATTCTTCCTATAGCTGAAACTTGTGAGTTCTCTCCAAGTTTCTCTGTAGCTCCTCTTGTTTTCTCAAATTTCAAACCTCGTCTTCTACTATTCTCTTTCTTTTAGTTTGAAAATTGCTATTCTAAAAGTTCTCAAGCACCAAAATCCATCTAAACTAGGAAAATCAAGCTAGGAAGCTTATCTTTGATGATTTTCTTGTTAGAAACCCAACTAAAACTCCCTTCTATGCCTTCTTCTCCTCCTTCATGTTCTCTCTCTCTCTCTCTCTCTCTCTCTCTCTCTCTCTCTCTCTCTCTCTCTCTCTCTCTCTCTCTCTCTCTCTCTTTCTCTCTCTCTCTAATTTTCAGAAAATGCTATTTCTCTCTCTTTTCTTGCTTCTAAAAGGGTCTAAAGAGTCTCTTTAGTGTAAAAATTCCTCTTTTACCCCTACTTTCTTATTTCTGAGCTTCCTTGGCATGTTAGGGGTATTTTAGCCAATTTCTCAACTGATTTTTTAATTAGAACTGACTTATTTTCGCACTCTAGCAGGCGATTAGTCGACTGATTAGTAAGTAGTCAACTGATCTATCTTGATTAGTCAACTGATTGCTTCAAAACCTAAAATTTTAGTCTAACAGAGAATAATCATTCGACTAATCTCTCTTCATTAGTTGACAGATTACAAATATCAGTAATCTAGTTTGATCTCTAATGCTATCAGTCGATTAATTGTTACAATTAGTCAACTGATTCCCTTATAACTTCATTTTTCTTCTACTTTTATCTCATTTATCATAATTTCTCATGTCTTTCCTTGATTACTTACTTTTAGGCATCTAAAGGCATAAATAACTTAATTCTATCATTATTTGAAACTTTGATAAAGAAAATATAGGATATTACACACAAACAACACTTTCTTAACAAAAAGGACCGAATTTGCTCTCCATATCTTCATCCTTTCACATGTTCACACTCAACCCTACAAAAACACACAAAAATAACAATTATTAGTAGAAATACTAAGTCTAAAAATTAATAACAAATAATAGCAATATTAAACACTTAAAAGAAATCAGAGTAAATATTATTGAAAAGGTAACAAATAAGCACCAAAGGAGATATGAATGATCATAAAAGAGATCCTAATTTAGTAAAATTAGGATATTAACGATAATGACTTTTTTTTTCCTTGTTGGGTTAAAGCTACAAATCTAGTTCAATTTGGAATACAAAAGTATAAAACTCTTTGAACACTATTTTTCTCATTTACAAGAAGTCAAGAATTAAACTTGAAATATTGTTAAAGGGACTACTCTACTGTAAAGTTTTGTGTCTTTGGTGATATTTTGGATTATAATGCTTGAAAGACCATTGCATTTGATAAAATAGGCAATGGTTATACAATTATTTGATTTCTAAAGCCACATTTTTTTCCTCAAATCCTTGTTTGCCATAAGCAATTATGTATTATTTTAATATAAAGTTTGTCTAATTTCAATCCAAATTGTTATGTTTGGCTAGGTGTTTGGACTTCCAAAAGTGCTTTTAGTGTAAGAGCATTTGTTTTGTTTGACATTCATATCACTTCTCAAATCACATTTCCTTTCTCATGTTCGGTCATCAGCAATTTTGATTTGCTTTTACTAAAATCAAATTTAAAAATCAAGTTTGTCCAATTTCAGGCCGAAAAAACATGTAGTGGCTGAGAATGTGAGAGATTTACAGTGCATTTTTGGTTTGAAAGGGTGGATCGGAGAGCTTTTAAGTATAGAGATGAACATTGATTTGCCGTTTTGGTAGATAGAGAGTGTAGATATATTGTAGAAACATGTGGGGTTGGTTTATCGAATACAGAGTTGTGTGTGTCTCTTTGTTTTGAAATAAGAGACATAAGGCAGGTTGGGTTATACGGCAAGGCATGGCTCCCTTGAATATGTTGCTTTGGACTTCAATTGGGGTGTGGTGCCTGTATGCTTATGTTTTTAGTACTTACCATGCTTGCTATACCGCACTTGGATCTACTCCTTGTTTTTAAAAACAATCAGCATGTTTGTCTTTTTATAGACCGTTAGATTCAACGGTTCATACAAAAAAAAAACATATTGTTTATCGTTAGAGCAATAGATATGCTTTGTTGCTACACCCCCATCCCAAATGCTAGCACGCATCGCTATAATAATTTTTGGAATTTTAATAATAATTTCACTTTGATTTTTGAAGATACTAATTAATTTTAATAGGATTTTACTTTTTTTTAATAAAGGAATAGAGTTTTACTTTTTATACTTAACAAGTCGGAAAAGAATTAATCTTCTCTATTCTGTCGAGTAGAATGATGTCTTTAATAAAATTAGAAAAATGCTACCTATATGCCCCACTCCTTATCATTACCATTTTAATAACTTATTAAAAAATCAAATACAAAATAAAAAATCAAATTGAAATAATTAATAAATCATTAACGCAGGAACAAAATGGGGGTCAAGCCTTTAATAAATTATGATTCGTATTTTTATTTTGGTTTTATTTATCCCATTTGTATGCCATCATGTTTTTGAATTATTGGTGATATAGATATATTATGAGTACTGTTGACGCCACAATTACACATGAACACCACAAGATAGAATCTGAGACATGACAACCCTTCCATTCTTATTCAAGAACTAAATTTTGAAATTTAGCTATAATGCACTCTTCCAAAATAGGAGTCTTCAAAACCGCACTCATCTAATTTTAACCGATCTAGTTCAATTTTATCCAATTGATTCCGTTGAACACCTCTCCTCCAGTGTATTTCTGGAGGTGAGGCCGTGATATAATACAAACATATATAAAAGGTTTAAGGGAATCAATTGAATCAAATAAAACTATTTGCGCAGTTATATGTAATATTACCTTTTTAAAAAAAATCATACTATTTACACAACATTATGGACAATATATACAAATGATAACATTTTGCCATATCAAATTAAATTGTATTCATACACAAGATGACGAATGAATATATGATAGCTGACCTTTCTCCGATTCGGATCAGGAGCTAACCTTTCTTTGGAAGTTGAAAGTTCTTGAGCTGTTAGATCATCTAATCCAACAGCTCTCATTTTTTGTTTTTTTTTATTGTTTAATTTTTTTATAATTATTAATTGATTCAATGATAGTTGTAAGTATAATAATAAACATAAAATAATAAAATAATTGTAAAATTTTTTTTGTAAAATTTACAAAAGAAAAAAGAAGAAAAAACACTTAAAAAAATAAATATGATTAGATCAAATGATCCAATAATTCTGAAGAGAATAGGAGGCAAGAGCCTTCATCCAAATCCACCTTTCTCGTCATTTGACAAAATGGCTTGAATCTCTTCAGCGCCAAAGCTGATTATGATAATGCAGGGTTATAATAATAATAGTGCAGAATGTCATTATTTTTCAATGGATGAAAACAATTAAAAAGATACAAGACTGTTCATGACTTTCGATTTTACATAACTCGGTCCTTCAACCGAGGGTTTATATCTTCAGCTTATAATTAATGCGAAGATAAAATACAAGTAAACATTAGATTATCCTATGCTACTCTTTATTCTAAAAGAGTAGGACGATATATGATCATCCCCTGGTTAGTGATATACTTATAATCATTTTGATCATGCATGATGTATAGCGCAGAATTAATTGAGTTCAAGCTGATAATTAAATTAATGTTAGTTCTCAGAATCATTCTTAGTTCTCACCACCACTCTCTTTCCTTTTAACTATCTAATCGTACTCTTGGATGTCACTTTGTTTTTATATATGGTTAGAATTTAGAACTTTATCTTTCAAAATTTACTGAATTTCGATCGATTAATATAGTTTTAGTTGCAGTAGACTAAAAAATATAGTTAATTTTCTCTATCCACAATATCTAAACTCAAAATTTTACGTTAAAAAATAAATAAATACCAAATTATTTAAACAAAATATTAGTAAATGTCACTTCTAGAAATAATTAAGTCTTTTGCGATATTACTAACATGAACAAGGGGAAAGTACATTGACCCTGTTTGGGTAAACAGCTTATTTAAGTGCTTATAGAATAAGCGCTTATCATATAAGTGCTTATATATAAGTTATTTTTATAATTAAAGAATTTACGAGGACAAACTTCACATAAGCTATTTTCAGCTTATTTTCATAAACTATTCAGAGTAGCTTATGAAAATAAGCTGAAAACAGCTTATTTTCATGCCATAGGCTATTTTTATAAGCTCTTCTAAACGTGTACATAAGCGCTTATGACATGAAAAAAGTCAGATAAGCTCAAAATAAACTCTTTCAAACGGGCCATTGTAACAAATAAAGGAAGAAGAATCAGAAGTACTCATCATAAGTGAGTCAACACGTAAGAAATAACAGGTGAATTAGAATTTCTCGGATATATATGGATCTGACTGAGCTCCCAACATATTGTTTTCATTTTCAATAGCATTATGGCTTTAAATTCAACGATGTCGTTAGGGAAATAATATACGAGACAAAGTCCACAATCTCGGTGTCCAGATCAGCGAAATCAACTAAACATAATTCAGAAGAATTATTATAATTCAAGCAACCGAAAACAATTATAAGTATCCTGCATTTCTCTTCTCCTATTGTGAAAATTGAAGACATAAAAGAAATTCCCCAACTGAGTTTGCCATCGGGCGATAAAACGAAGACATATTGTCAAGTATCCCTCAGTGTTATTTTTTCCCTTTCGTTATAAATGTAAAAGATCTGTAATGTCGATGAATCCAACGAATTGGAGTAAAGTATCAAATTCTTTCTTTCTAATTACCAGTCGTTTTTGTTGGATAGTCGATTTGAAATATCAAAACAATATGGTAAAAAACAACCGCAGAATAAACAAAATACTCCTCCATTTTATGTATTAATTAATGTACAGTGACTGATCTACAAAACTTCAAACCAAAAAAAAAAAAAAAACCTGATCAGATTCCAGCCAAGTGCTTTTTTTTTTTTAGTTTTAACAAGACGCAGAATCTGAGAAGGGATTCAGATCAAGCAGAAAGGACGGCCATGTCTGGGTTTGGGAGTGTAGAGGGCGAGAACACCAAGAGAAAGAGAAGGAAGAGGAGGAGAGGAGGAAGAAAGAGAAAGAGCAAAGGAGGAGGAGGAAGAGGAGGCAGCACCAGCGGCAGCACCACAAGACAGACAGCCACAACTGCCAAAACCATCACTGCTGAGAACCTTGACATGGGCGTATCGATCTATACGTCTCTCTCATTCATCACAACCTTATCCTCAAGTCGAGCGTACCTTCCAGCAAAAAGACATTGAGCTTCATGGAATTGTAAGTCTGGGTCTGTTGGGACCTTGGAATTAGATATCCCCCGCCAGAGATAGAGTGTCCGTCTCCGTCCTGCCTGAAGAGGAAGAAGTGTAGAGTTTTGAGATTGAGGGAGCGAATGGGGAACTGAAGAGAGAGATTTAATTTATGGGAGAAGAGAAAGGGACAGGTCAGGGAGCGTTAGAGATGTATTGTAGTGTAAATGTAAAATGCCAAAGGGGTCGCTGTCGGAGATGAGCACGATGTCTTGGTTCAACCAACTCAAATGTATCTTACTATCTTTCTACAAAATGTAGTATTAGTTACATATATATGGGTATATGATTCATTGTGCAGGGTCATCCTCCCCACCATTTCTCTCTCTCTCTCTCTCTTTCTATTTTTTAGGTTAAACTATAAATTTAATCCCTATAATTTCACCAAAATTATAAATCAATCCTTATATTTTATTTTGATATAAATTAGTCCTTATAGTTTCTCAATCCCTTAAAATTAGTCCTTGTCGTTAGAAAATATTAGTTTGCCGTTAACTTTTGTTAACGTGACTACTGATGTATGTTTTTCATAGACATGTCACCAAGCCAATAATTAATTTTGTCCAAGTAAGCATGCTCAATCTGTGATTCACAAACTCGATTATATTGGTGTTCTTAGCCATAACGAACTTGACAAACTCGGTGTTCTTTACAGTTACACATTTGCCAAAACCAACGTTGTTGTCCAAATCAGCTTTGGTTCTCCTCCCATCTTCACGCTTTGTGCACACATCAGTTGCCACGTTAGCAAAAATTAATGACATATTAACATTTTTCTATCAACAGTGACCAATTTCAAGAAATTGAGAAATTATAAGGACCAATTTATATCAAAATAAAGTATAGAGACTGATTTACAATTTTAGTGAAACTATAGGGACTAAATTTTTTAATTTAACCTATTTTTAATTATTTTTATTTTTCTTACTTTTCTTACTTTGCTTTGGCTGAAATCTTGATTAAGTTAATTATTTATGTGAAATTAATTTGACCGTTTTGCGTTTTGGACTTTAACAATCGCTCACAATTCCATAATTGCATGCATATGTTTCTAGTCCCCTTCTTTAACTTTACCCCTCTTTATATTCAAAGATTTTCTGTGACATGTTTGAATTTTGTGTCTGGGTAAAACTCGAGACAATTTGGATTTCATCAAATGCCCACAATTCTATAATTGCATTCCGTTAATTTAGGCCTTTCATATTCAAGGATTTTCAGTCCCAAATTTGAGTTCGAGACATTTTTAATTTTAACAGACGGCCACAATTTTATATTTGCATGTAGTTAATTTCTAGCCCCTTCCTTCTCATACATTTAAGTTAAGCCCTTTCATATCCGCAGATTTTTTAACAAAGTTTTAGTTCTTGAGAGGTCGACATTATAATATCCTAATATGATATCTATATATAAGGTCTTATACATATATCTTCATATTCTTAGATGATACCTAACGGTGATGAGTTGAAGCTCTAAAGAATTGAACTCCTCAAAAACTTACCCCTTGTGTTTTATTTTTCTTATATAAGTAATTCCACCTAATTCCATGCATCTTTTATTTTTTACCGCAATGTAACTTTTGCTATGCTTTGCTTATCCCTTAGGAAAGTTAAAGGTTTTGATTAGGGTCATAAATATTGATGCCCAAAATTATATAATAAAGAGAAAATAATCGAGAGAAAAATGATTGATCCAAAATGACTCAAAATTATCTTAATTTGTTTATAAGGAAAATCGCTATATATATAAAATTAGTGTTTGGGGATGTGATATAACAGCTCCTCCATCTAGGCTCTAGCATTGTCATTTATATTTTTTTCCTTTTTTTTGTTTAATTTTAAAATTAATAGAATAGTCCTCACGTATACTTCATTATGCACACCGAAAGTCTAAAAAGGAATATTATGTTAATTATGAGAAATTGTACACTGGAGATTGGATATATAGATCAAACGGAAACCACTTTATTTATGACGGCATTTTATTTTTCTTATATGCTTTCGCGTAAAGTTAAACGGATATTAATTAGTATTTTCTAGTTACCACTGGAGATTTGCATTTTAGTGAAATTAAAAGGCTAATCTCAATAAGTCAATGTTTAAATTTCTATTAAAAGAAGTATTTACATTTGTACTCAATGATATTTCAAATAATATTATCTCTAGTAAAAGATCGTTGTAAAGAAAAAAATAGATATTATTATATGGACACGTTATATTATTTTTTAACAATAATTTAAATAGTTTAACGCCAAATAAATATGTAGGACGAACTAAAACATGCCACAGCATAATGAACTAAAATAGTATTTTTGTCATTTAATTATAAATGATCTTATCTTTTGTGTTTAATGAATTCAAGCTGGACCATCAAATGGTTGTTGGCATGAGTAATTTGGCGCTCTTGTCTCTTAAGCAAGGTTGTAGGATCGGTCCTCTTTTATTTATGATCTTTGAGCACACTTTAACCTTGACCCAGTATGAATGAAATTAGTTGGCCCTACGAGTCTAGATACTTTTGGTTATATCAAAATAAAAAATTCAAAATGGATCAGTCTCTTATATTATTGAATAAAAAAATATCTTTGAAAAAAAAAATGTTAAATAATCTAGATCATGGATGGATTTTTCTCCTCAATTCCAACATCATATATGATAGCAACTCGCAAACAATTAATAAAAACAGTAATATGATGTTTTACCCTAAAATAAAAGTTATCTAATGAAGGATGAAGGTTAATTTTCTCGCCTTGTTCAATGAATCAGGGAATTGTAAACAATACTTTACGTTGACAACTAGTATTTGTTTTAAGAAAAATGTGGAATAAGCCAATGTTTTCAAATTAATGCAACTTTTAAACAATTCCAGTGTCCCAACAAAGAAAATAATTAGAAACACAAAAGTGGAAGCAATTGCAACTACAAGTGTTAGATTAGATATGACTTCCATCAAACCCACAGCTGAGACCTTCCGTGCGGTTAGTCAAATGATAAATGTTTTAAGAAACATATTACTTGTTCAATCGGTGGAGGTGTAGTTGGTTCATAATTCACTGGTTTGTTTGTGGTTAAACTAAGATATAATAATTATAGATAATAATTATATATATATATATATATATATATTAAAAATTATAACAAAATAAATTAATAAATGCTTTCATACTTAATCTTAATAAATTCATATTATTATATATGCGTGTTTAATTGTTTTTCTATTATTTTTTGGTTATCTTATATTTATTTTTATGACAAAAATAATATTATTATAAAAAATAATTAAAAAGAAAAAATATAACATAATAAAAAAGAATAAAAGTTTGTTAAGCCCCACACACTGTGATAAATAATCATATTTTGTAAATAGAAGATTTTTTCTTTCTTTTTTTTTAACAAAAACCGGTTCAATTGGTTTACTGATTTTATTAATTTTTTAATGGTTCACCAATTTTTAACTAATTTTCTGGGGCAACTGGACTAATCCAGTGGCTGGTTCAATCCGTTCCGATTATTAAAACTATGCATATGATCATATCCCAATTCTATTTGAAAATATTCTTGATTTTCAAATTTATTATTCTTACTGTAACAAATAATCATTGTATGACGACCAAGCTTATAGCCTGAGTGATATGGAATTGAGGTATTGCAGAGGCTTGTTTTCAAGCCCCCTTGTCATAAAAGAAAAAAAAAACTGATTGTATAGAGTGAATATTTATTTATTATCTTAAAAGAAATATTAGTTTTTACTGTTTAAGAAGAAAGAACACATTATTTACAAAAATCATATTATTAAAAATACAATATACATACTACTAATCTGTATCTCGAAAAAACCGGAAGAGATAAAAGAAGGGCAAAGTTTGGTGGAGTGCCACATTAACTTGTCTGGAGTGCGGAGACACTAATTTCTTTGTTTTGTGCAATTAACTCGTAAATACAAAATTAAAGATATGACTTAATTAGTAATTTACTCTATCAGTATAAATTATTGCTTTGATTTTTAAAAGATTATAATCGTCTTATTTTGATTGTTGTTGAAATATTAAATGTCTCAATTTAATCTTAAAAATATTATATTTGTCTTAATTTCACCTCTTTTTATATTTATCAAAATAACTTTTGACAATAAAAGAATTGAAATTTGACAACAATAAATTTTTAGAGACTAAATTAAAGATTAAACTAGTGTTATGGCCCGTGCCATGGTTAAATTATAACTCTAGAAATTTTCATAATTTATAAAAATAATAATAATTACAATTGATTTATATCAAACTTATGAATTATGACATATACTTTTTAAACATAAATAACTAAATATTTTTAATTGATTTATCAGTTCTATAATCAAATTTATTTTATTTATTCCAACTTTGATTTGAATTGGTTTATTTATTTAATAGAATAAATTTAAATGAATAAAACAAGTAAATTAATTAATTTGTTAATTTGAGAATTATTTGTTATTTGTTATAAATTATTTGTTGTATAGATCAGTTATTTGATTGAATATTGATTTCATCTTTATTTTTGAATGCATCTTTTTTTGTTTCAATCGAATCCATAGAAGAAAAACATTGAAGGTTGCTGCTACATTTGCACTTGATTTCTAGACCTAAAATTTCCTATTTTAATAATTTGATTTTTATCTATTTCTTCGGATAATAATTTAAAGATTCATATCTCAAATTTTGATTTCTATTAAATTAAGAACTATTTTCGAAAGAAATCAAAATAAAGTCAAATAAAGTAAATTTTGTAATTCACATATCAATTTCATAATCAAATTTATTTTACCTACTAAAAAATTCTCTAAGACACTACAGTGGTCAAATAATAAAAGTAATTTTTTTAATTTCAATTCAAATCATTTAAATCAAATAATTAATATTATGTGATGTCATTAATTTATCAAATTTATTAATTTACCTAATTTATTTATTCATTCAAATCAATTCAAATTAAATAAAATAACAACATTTACTAATTATTAATTTTATTTATTAATAATTGTGATAATATATTCTAATAAAAATATATTCTGCTATTCACTTTAACAATAACCCACATAATATATTAAATATATTGGGATCCACATAATATATTCTAATAATAATACTATAATTTATAAATTTATGAAACTTATGAAACTTATGAGACTTATGAATTATGAAATATACTTTTAAAATGTAAATATTCTAATATAAATTTTGGATTATTTATACAAATATAAATTATAAATTTTAATAAAAATTTATGATAATAAATGATCACACATTATATTATGATATAGAATAAGTCATCAAATGAAATAAAATAATAAGATGTATGTGTAATCAATAAAAAGTTTTTAATTTAAAATTTAAACAAAATAATAATTAAATTTAAAATGTTCATATGGAATGCAGGATAATCAATTGTAAAAAAATTTTGTACATATGATCAATAATTAATTCAAATATGTTTTGATACTCGTGTATGTATATTTTAACAATTTATTATCTATATATTTTAATTCAAATCAAATAATAAAAGTAATTATTTTTTAATTTCAATTCAAATCAAATAATTTATTTAATGTG
The DNA here is from genome assembly GCA_037074585.1 of Biancaea sappan. Classification (NCBI taxonomy): domain Eukaryota; kingdom Viridiplantae; phylum Streptophyta; class Magnoliopsida; order Fabales; family Fabaceae; genus Biancaea; species Biancaea sappan. Next base: position 36,550,373 of record CM073492.1, read on the forward strand.
ATGTCATTAATTATCCTACAATGGTCAAATAATTATTTTTTAATTTCAATTCAAATCTTTTCAATCAATTCAAATCAACTAATTAATCTTATGTGATGTTATTAATTTAGCAAATTTATCAAATTTATTAATTTACCTAATTTATTCATTCAAATCAAATAAAATAATGAAATTCACTAATTATTAATTACACTAATTAATAATTATGATAATAAATTTTGATAAAAATATATTCTGCTATTTACTTTAACAATAACTTACATAATATATTAAATACATTGGAATCCACATAATATATTCTTATAATAATACTATAATTTATAAATTTGTGAAACTTATGAAACTTATGAGACTTATGAGTCATGACATATATTTTTTAAAACGTAAATATTCTAATATAAATTTTGATTATTTATATAAATATAAATTATAAATTTTAATAAAAAATTTATGATAATAAATAGCCACATTATATTATGAAAAAAGATCATACATTTAACATGAGATGAATGTTCTTTGCATGTTATCCCAGTACTTTTTGAACTCCTACCAAGTCTGAACCTTTTCGAACAAAAGAAAAAACAATCATGTTAATTTTGTTGAAAACTCCCCATTTCAAGATATCTTCCTTGTCTTTTTTTGTCAGTGTAGGGAGATCCACTATTACTCTAAGAAGATTAACATTCTTTCTCTCATCAAGAACTATAAAGTTCTCATAGAGAAATCAAACCAAACCTAATTTTTTATCATATGATAAGACCGTAAATGAGATAATTTCATATGAGCACAATATTGCACTACTAGGCTTCACATCCTCAGCCAACTTTTTGTAGCTCATACAGATTGTATTCTCATCTCCTTTTATGTTATAAGCAGTTGATATGGTTATTTCATAACCTTGTTTCAATCTAATAGGATTATCATCCTTCAGAAATCCAGTTCGAATTTCAGGAGCCCTACAACATTAAAGGCAAAATGAAAAATAAAGAACGCTATAAAATTTGATTGACTCCAAGATGTGAAGTGGATTCAAATAAAAGAACTATATTAAATCAAAGAACAAACAAATTAAAAGGGAGAAAAAAACACTGGATCCGAAGAGTTTACCTTTCCCCTGTAATCACCATCTTCTTAGACTCTCTACTTATCCATTAGGTCCCTTCTTCAGCATACTCGTGAGAAATAAATTGCATGATTGCTCTTGATTTTGTGTATTAAAATGATTTTGATAAATAATTTTACAAATACTAATTTAACAATCTCTCAATGTGTTAGTTGAAGATGTATACTTAATATTTATCAAATAGCTTTAGATCTCCGTGTTCAAAGGCTAGAACTTGACCGAATACTTGCATCAAAAGAAGCAAAAGTCAGTTGAACTGAAACTCAGAGACAAGCAATTCATGAATTGCTCTAACACTTACATTAAGATAAATAAAATATTTCTAATTTTGTGTTCGCCCTCTTTCATGTTAATGGGAACAAACTCGAATTCAAACTGTTTCTCGAAAAGGCAAGTAGTAACTTACATGGTGGCCATCGAGAAGGTACTTTTGTGAACTTTTATGGCTACCATGACTAAGAAGATTATAACATGTTTGAGTGAAAATAGAATAGGGACAGAGACGAGCTACTTTTCCGTAGTCGGTGGTGGGAAATCCACTCTAAAATTTATACGAGAGCCATCCGATCATTCCTCTATTGTTGCTTCTTAGTTCAACACATGGCATTCAACATTTGGTCATTCTTGAAGTTTGAAATGCATTGTATTAACTTGAGATCGAGCTTCAGATTGACACATAGGCAACTGATATAAACTCTCCAAATACAGAATTCTTCTAGCTTTAGATCGAGCTCCAAATATTCAAATTTTACGATATTTATAGTTTTAAAATGGATGGTTTGAATTCATTTAAATGTAAATTTTTTAAATTTATTTGATTGCAATTATAGAATCAATCATACAAATTTGCATTTAATATATCGCAATTATTTAATTATTTAATTATTAATTATTAATTAAATTTACAACAATTCATAGTTTTAAAAGTGATAATTTGAATTCATTTGAATGTAAATTTTTCAAATCCATTTGAATGCATTATAGAATCAATCACACCAATTTGCATTTGATATATTGTAATCTTCACATAATTTAAAAAAGAGCCTCACAGTATATCTCAAAATGGTTGCTTAGAATGAATTTAATGTAGTGTCATTAATAGGAATGAATTTATTCATTTAATTTTTATTTTAATTTATTAATTTTATTATATGTTATTTAATGACATCTATGTAATTAATACCTTACAGTGAAATTAATTTAGTTTATTATATAGATTAAAACGTTTTATCTTTTAAAGACTAAATTAAAATTATTATAATTTTTTGGAGACTAAATCAGTATATATATATATATATATCAGACTCGATTGTTTAATTAATTTATCGATTGAAAAGTGATTGGATTTAAGTCACCCGACTGGTCTAAGCTATGTAGCTATCCATACGTACCAGACAAAAAGTCGAAAGCTATATGTGGAGTACTACTGTTACTTATATATGTACATTTCTCGTTCATTGAATCCTTCAATATATATACACACATAATATATAGGCGAGTTGGAAGCCTCCCTTAAAGAGATATGATCTATCCAATGAATTAGCAAGGCAATACGTAATGATCATGATGAGGAATCATCAGAAGCATGCACGTTTCATTTAATGTCTATCTCGTAATCTATAAGTTTAGGTATCTCCTCAATTATAATTAATGATGGCTGCCACTTTAATTTGCAAGTGAAAGGTAGGTTTACTTCATTTTTAATTAGTTTATTTGGTGAATATGTGGCAATTTGTCTTACGACAGAGGTTTAGATAAAAGTTCGAGCCATAGTCAAATTGTATCTTTTAACCATTTGATCTACTGTTGATTAAAAAACATAGAGTTTCTGCTATGACTAAATGTTATATATATATATATATATATACACTTTTGGCTTAGAAGTAAGTTATTAGTCTTACCAATTGTTAATTATCAGAGTCAAGATTATAGATTAGATTTTTAGCAAGACAATTGTTGAAGGGGAGATTATTAATTAAGATATAGCAACAATTGTTGTGTAACAAGAGCTGAAGTGAGGGACTAAGTTATAGTCAAGGTACTGTACCTTATTATCTGCTTTGCTACATATTAAGGGAACAAAATTGTGGCTTGACATTAAAACTTTTAGCATGTAGTAAGTGCTTGTTTCTAACTGTATAGATAGGAGCTCTCACAGAAGAATAAAACTAGCTAGGTGAAATTAACAATTATTATAATTATATGAAGGTCAAGCGATTGAAAGAACTGAATGGGAAGCTTGAAAAGTCGAAAAATGAAAGCTGAGAGCCTGAGAGCGACCAATGCAAATTTCGAATATCACTGATCAATGATGCAAAGGCCATGTACCTAATCATATAATTCCGGATCTCATGCATTGTACAAGAAAACATCAATTATGGTCAGGTTAGGTATATCCATACGATACCGTTTTGAGCGAAACATGCAAATCATAAAATTTGACGTTTCAGATTTTTAACAGGAATTGTCAAATATGGTGTTCGGGTGGGGTTTTTCCAGAGTTAGCTCTCGCTTCTCGTGACTACGGATATAAACAAATTGAGTCGAGTTGAGTGATAGAATTCTCAAGTTTGACTTGTGTAATAAATGAGCTATTCAAACTCAGCTGATAAAGTTAAATAAGTTCAAAAACTAGTTTAAACTCGATTTATTTTGTTCAATGGAAAGTCAGACTTAATTTGTATAAACTCGCTTAAGATTATTCACAAATAAATTATATGAATTTAACGAGTCAAAACTGTGTTTTTAAGATACTTAAGATATTTATAATATTTATTATTGGAGGCACTAATTAGTTTGAAAGCGGCTTGAGCTAAGGGTGGCAAATATGACCCAAACCCATTTATTCAAACCAACTCAATCACCTTTTTGGATTTTGCCCAATCATATTTGACTTGGGTCAAAATTTAATCCACATTTTTTAGGTTTATATGAATATCCATTTTACTCATTTAACTCATCAAATCTTCCTCCCTCCCTCCTACATAACACCATCACTTAGCCTATAGACAAAGATATAAAATACAATGATAAATGATCAAATTGAAAATTTTTAAAATTACAAATATTTAATTATAGACATTTGAACTATATAAATTAAATTAAAAATTAAGAGAAACTTTTAAGATTAACAAAATAATATAATCAAGACTTCATTTTGATTAAAATCAAGAAAATTTTGGTTTAACTATCATTTGTTTAGAACACACTTACGATTAACGATGTACAAGACTTATTGAATCCTCCAAACGGCCAACATATATTAAACTTTGTAAGAGAGGTTTGAATATAATTAAATTCCTTCTTTTCCTTAAAAGATAAGTTGACGATTAAAATTCTAAAAAGATATATCTCTTACCTCAATTTGATTATTTAAAGCAAGTCATTTAAATTAGTCTATAAAATATTACTCCCCAATCAATTTTCATCTTTCAATTTAAAGCCTCTCAATTTATGATTCAATTAAAATAGTTTTTGAAAGTAAAAATATGATCTTATATGATTGTCATTTAATAATTAAATATCTTCAACTAAAAGCAATATCATTGTGGTCTAAAAAATTCACAAATATTTTTAAAAGAATCATTTAAAAATATTTGAAAGATTAAATTGAAATGTTTTGTTTTAAAGGCTAAAATAAAAGTAAAATAATTTTTCAATGATTAAAATAAAAAATCTTATTAAAATCAAAATTAGAGAAGAGTCATGGTGTTTTCGGCCAACGGTACTTACCAATGAGTAATTTTTAAGTTAATCTGTATGCGTCAACGGGCCAATAAATTTATAATTGTTATTTGGATATTCAAAGAATTTATATAACGGGGCACTAAGGTGCATTTAATGAGTTATAAATCTAATTTATGCATATTTTAAATTATGAAATATTTTTATTTTTATTTTATTAAGTGATTAATAGCTCTAAATACATCTTATTCAATTACATCTCATAAAAAATCTGAAATTTTCAGACATTAATTTCTCTATATACAGCTTATACTAAGATGTATTTGATACACAAATACATTGAAAAAGAAAACTATATGTATATTCAATAAACGAACTTCAGATTAATGTTTTTTAAACCGTTCCAGTCATTGACCCGGCCTGGCCTCTATATCACCAGGTTATTGGTTCAATCGCTGAGTCATTGGGTTAATTGCTGATCCAAGTAAATAGAATAAAAAAATTAAAATATATATACTTATATATCTTTACAAATAAATTTAAAAAATAAAATAAATAATATATATACAAATTTCATACTTTAAAGTGATAAATATCTATGACAATTCAAACATAAAGACATAGATAATATCAAGGTTCAGAAAATTATACTAGTCATTGAATTAGTAAATATACTAATTTAAGGATCAATGGTCAGATCGCGGTTAAACGGGTGATAGTTTAAAATATTAAATATATATATATATATATAATTGCATATATTTTTTTTTATATATTATATATTTATATTAAATATAAAAACTAAAAAATCATTTTTCTAACTTAAAATTGTGACTTGTGGCTTTGTGATAATGGTATAGACATCTTTCAAAAAAAAAGTATGGTACAAACGTAGCACAGCTTTTCATCTCTCCACGCCTCCATCATTATTCATTAGTCTCCGTTCTCCAAGTATCTCCTTTCTGACTCTCTCTCTCTTTCTAATTTTCAAATTCCACCCACCGTTCCTCTTCTCTCTTCACTGCCTCTGTCTTCTTTCTTTACTGCCTTCACTAAGTCTCATTGTCATTCATTGCCTTTGTTGAGTCTCACCATCATTATTCGATCTGTAATCTCCATCGCTGCCTTCGTTGAGTCTCACCGCTATTCAATGTTTTCGATCTGCAATCTGCCTCATTGGGAGTCTCTACTAGAGTCTTCGCCACCTCCTCCGCCTCACCGGAGTCTTCGCCACCTCCTCCGTCTCACCGGAGTCTTCGCCTTATTCTCCTCCTTCTCCTTCATCTCCGGCGAATATCGTTGCTGTCTTTGCTACCTCCTTCTTCTTCTTCGACAACCTCAATCGGCATCCTATTTTTTCTTTTTCCTTTTTCAACCAATCAACCTGAGTTGCCCAAGTCACTGAAGACTTGACTAGGTCGTGACCGGGTTGATGACAGATCAGTCTGATAGCTTAATCTGAATCGGTCCAATCTATGGGTCACCGAGTTTCAGATTGACCCGTTAATCTAGTTCGAGTCCCAAAACACTACTTTATGGTCAAGTTATATCCCAAAAAAATGTAATTAAACTATGGGACTATTTGATACAAGAAATCCTATATACGTTCTTGGGTATATGATTTCTATGGAAACATTCATGGGAATATCATTAAAGAGGAATGGGACATTTCCATATTTGACAAGTTTTTGAAATTATCTATATTAATTTCCAACATATAAAAATATTGTTGTTAAATTGGGTTGACTTATAATAAATTAACTGGGTTGACTTATAATAAATTAACAAAAGAGCATTATTGATAACATATATATTTTTGAGGGACTAAATTGAAAAAACTCACATATAAATGAACAAATTGAAAATATAATTTTATCAATGACTAAATTGAGAAATATTTTATATGCGAGGGACTAAATTGAAAACATCCATATGTAAAGGACCAAATAATTTTATGAGTGATTTCAAATGTGAGGGACCAAATTAATATTCATATGTGAAGGACCGAATTAAAAATTTAATTTCATGAGCTACTAAATTGAGAAATATTTCATGTGAGGGACCAAATTGAAAAGTATCCACATGTGAAGAACCAAATTGGAAAGATAATGTTATGAGTGACTAAATTGATAAATATTTTATATATGAGGGACCAAATTGAACAATAATTTTAGAAAGGACCAAAGTGAACAATATTTTATTTATGAGGGACCAAAATAAGATTTTAATTTTTGATAATTAGAAATAAAAAATCTAGATAAAATAATAATTTTATATCAGAAAAATATTTTCATTATATAAGAATTTATCATTTTCACCTCTCCTATCAAAAAGATAAAAACGGATTTTGAGGGACTTTTTATTTCCAAAAATATTACATTTTGGAGAGTTATTTTTTAAATCTATGTACCAAATATGAAAATATAACATTCTTATAAAATATTTCCATAAATAATTTAAAATTCCCAACGTACCAAACCCTACAATTTTTTAAAAAAAAAAAAGTAGTAGTAGTAGTAGCTTCGTGAGCCTTCTCTTGCGAAAATTTCATCAAAAAGAAGTTGAGACCAAGGCCCATTAGACCTCATTTGAAATTTCTCATGGTAATTTCGGCCCATTAGATCGTTGTGAAATGTGTCAGTGTGATAGATCATCTGTGAGGCCCAAAACAGTAGAACTTTGGATGTGCCTACGGTGTAGCCCGTGTCCGCCTCGGGGACCTCGGGGGAGCTAACGGGTCATTTTGGCGGGAATCCGACGCGGCATCGAGCCACGCGATAAGCAGCTCAGATTTCCCGCGCAAATCCTTAGCCTTAAGTGAGCGTGAGAGAGGGCAGTGATATTGATAGAAGTGCGGCGGAGAGACAAGCTCGAAGTCTTTTGCTTCTCAGAGGCGCAATTGAGTGTTGCGACGACGAGAGCAGGGCGTTAGCACATCGACATCATCACTGGAGGTGGACTCTTTCACTCCCTTTCATCTTTCGGACCTCCTCTGCTACTTTCTTGACCTTAATCCTCTATCAGAGGCTCTGATTTTTTTTTCCCCCCTATCATCCTTCTCAATGCAACATAACCCGATTTGGAACTGACTTCACGATTACTATCTGTCTTGTGATTTGTTAGATTTGATTTAGATTTGCTTCGGCCAGGATCTTTCTTTGTATTCTTATGGATTACTGTGATGTTCAGTCAGTCTTTTCTCTCGATCTATGTAGCATGAGTAATTCAGGTACAATGATTCCAGGCATATGATCTGGCTGAGACTGTCATATAATTTGTTTCTCTGAATTTCGTGTTTTATTGGTATCTTTCTAGTGATGTCTACCATTTGTGGCTAGGAACTGACTCTTTTAGAGCATGCTGAAATCTTGACTGTCAGGATAACTTTTTACCTGAGATGAAAAAACGCATCACAGAACCTAAATCACTCCTTCCTTTGTTGTTCTTGCTGAATCTGTTGAAAGCATCTTTGTCCGATTGTAAATGTGCTTTAATAAAAAAGAAGGAAAAGAAAAGAAAAATCAATAAGAAGCCTTTCTGTAGCATTTTGAATCGTAATACGCATAAGATCATTTTGTAATAGAGATTGATTAGCATAAGTTTTAATGGCCTTGTTAATTGCGTTTGCCATCATCTTATTATGACGATTTTTTTTTTGGCTTTATGTCTTTCCTAATTAACATTTTTTATAAGTTAATCGAAGCGTCATTTCTAGATGCTCAATCTTGATTTCTGCATTCTGTATAAACCCCAGATCTGTGTTCTGGAAATTCCAGTTCTCAAAAGATGAGCTCGTCAGAGTCTAAGTCTTTACCCTTTAGATCTAAGGAGCCTCATCTGCAGCCCTCAGCCCCCAAATCCCAATCAGAAGACCCCATTTCGTTGAGCTCCAAAACCCCAGAGAAGGCACCACAGCTCTCACACCGTTTACGAAACCGTGGCGTCGCGCTCTCCATCAAAGAAGTCCGGAAGGTTACTGAAAGCCTTCAGGAGCAGAATCGCGAGCACCAAAATCATGACCGGACTGTGCAGATCAAATCCACCAGAAGGAAGATTGATGCGTTGTTCGCTGAAACCGCACCCCCTAAATCCAAATCTGCTGTTGACGAGCCCGTCAAGCTGCCGGAAAAGTACCTATATATTTCTTTTTGTTGGTGTTAAACAATAAATCTGGATTGTTTTTTTGGACTGTTTGTTTTTGTCACACTCTAACTTTTAGGGGTTTGAGTGCAGGTATCAAATTCTGGGTGAGTTCTTTGATAGCTTGGATAGCTCGATTAGATTGTTGCAACTGAAAGGTTCGGCTACAACTTTCAGGAATATCTGCCCTAAGATTGAATGCTTAACTGATAGGTATGTGTTTGTTATTGATGCTTGCTAAAATTTTGTTCGAGTGTAAATATTACATTTTAGTTTCAATTGTTTATTAGAAGAATGAGATCTGCTTTCTAGCAAGGCATTGTTAGCTCATGTATCCTATTTCTACCGTAACATTTCTAGGAGGTTTACACATGGTCATCTAGCCCAGTTGAAATATATCTTACCTGAGGCAGTTGTTGTAAAGAAGGTACTCAGGTTTGATGAACGGACAAGTTGTATGAAGCCAGACCTCCATGTTACTTTAAATCCAGTTACAATGGAATCTGATTCAAAATTGCTCTGTGAAGGCGGGAATGTGTCTGTGAGGAAGTTATTTTGGACACGGCTAAGAGATTTTTATAAATCACATCCTAAGGTACACAAGAATTCCAATTACCATATGGATTGATGCTTTATTATGAGGAATTATTTACTTCTATTCGCTTTGCTGATGACTTAAGCCCAATTCTCTGCTACTTTATTTTTTATGTTAAAGTTACTTCTCATATAGAATACGTTTCAGGCATTCACCATGTTACTTACATTTAGCTAGGTATCATGATCGAAGCACTAGTCTTTTCTATAAGTTCTTGAATATTAGTTACATATATCAAGAGATGGATTAGCAAATTGGTCCACTGGCGTGAATATACATGATTCTTGGTGGTCAATTGTTAACAATGAGATATTGTTGCCGTCAGACATAGCAATTGTAGATATGCAATCTCTTTTTCATAGTTGCCATATAAGGTGCTAATGCTATAACATTCACTATTGGAAAGATCATTTGTATTGACACTTGGTTGGATTGTGACCGGGGCAGCATAAATTCTCTTCACAGCTAGGAAATTCAAAATTCATATAATGATAAGCTTTAAAACAATTCTAGTTTACTTTTGATTGTTAGTGTTACTGGTGCAATCTCAACAATGCCTTTTCATCAAATATGCCAATGGACCTAAAAGATGCTTCTACCTTCAGGGTGATGAAATCCCAGAAGAAATCCTGCCCGAGCCATTCAATCACACTATGCAAAACCATCTTTTGGAAACATTGAGAAATCCCTCCGCATCATTTGCTACAAAGATATCATATGATACAATTGCATCTCAGCATCCAGCTGCAGCAACTGCAAGCATGCAGGATAATACCATCGCAGAAAATTCAGAGCTTGGTGAGGAAGATAACTTGTCAGTACCTGAAACAAAGTCAACTGAAGCACATAATCAGCAGCCCTCAGTGGCCACTCATGTGTCTCAATCTTTTAAAAGGCGCTTTTCTCAGAAATCTATGAGAAATGACGCAGATGGTGCCCACCAAAAGTTACCATCAGATTCATTCCATCCTCAAGTTATTCAAGTTTCAGAGTCAAGCCTGAAGAAAAATTCAGCAAGTATAGATATTATATCTCATCCTAATATTTGTCCTATAACATGTGCTTCTCCAGCTCATCTCAAAACATCTGGTGCGACACTTGCCACTCCGAAGAAATGCAGTGAGTATGCGGAGAAGGAAGATGGGTCTTTTAGAGACATTGCTGCCACGTCTACTCCAGCTAAACTTGTTTCTACTCCATCTAGGCTGATGAGTGTTACACCTTCATTGCGTCCACCTAGGAGATGTTGCATGAGCCCCAACGACAGCTCCTCCAGCTCACCAAACAAGTTGGTTAGGCACCCACCACGATCGAGGTCATTGAAATTTGACACTCCAGTGAAAAATCAAGAAATAGACAATGAAGCTGATGATGCTGGTGGCCTATCAATTAATGATGACATTTTTGATATTCTACCAGAGAATCTCCTTCAATCGGTATGCTCTAAAACTCATTTATAATGCCACATGCCAAAAATTTACTCGTCCTACCATTTTAAATATTCCCATGTAAGTTAATTATCATAAGTCCTAATAAAGGAGGTTCATGCTATGCTAGATATGGTTCAAAAGCAGCCATAATAGCCGTTCTACATTGGATGTGCTTCACTGGGAAAAGACCACTTCTATCTTCTATTGTTACATGTTAAAACAACTTTCTTCAAGATACAAATTGCAACAATTGCTATTTCAAAAAACGTCAAGAGGTTAACAAATGAAATAGGGATTTCTTTCCTTATTAGTTCTTGTTCTGATGATGAATGCTAAGATTCTTGTGGCTTGGTTACTCTCAACTGTGGTATTGTGCAATATTATCTTCTGTCTATTGAATAATGTAGCCTAATAGTGGCATATCATGTCTATGCCCCCATATGAAGTCAAGTGAACCATACCTGTATATACTCACTTTCATATAATGCATGATTCGGACTAAGTGTAATTAAGCTTTCACTTGCAGATTAGAATAAAGGAGGGAATAGCAATGGAGGAAAGAAATCCAGCTATCTCACAAGCAAAGAGACGGCAGAAAATGATAGCCAGCCTCCCTAAGCTATTTAACATGATTCATCTCTTGATTCATTCAATTAACCGATCTGTTATCACAAAAGAGGAGCTTCTAAGCAAGATAATCTCAAGCCATTGTGATATAGTTGACAGAAGTAAGACACAATTGATGTAATTAAAGATAAGTCATTCAGTCATTATCATTGTGCTAATTTTTTCTGGTCATTCTCAGGAGAAGTTGAAGAGCAGATGAATTTGTTGCTAGAACTAGTTCCAGAATGGATTTCTGAGAAGTTGGCATCTAGCGGGGACTTGCTATTCCGGTGAGTTTCGATGGAATTTTGACTTGTGCATTGATTGCACATGTTCTCTATTTGATAGTGAATTTTCACTTTCCTTGTTATTAATGTCATTATGTGTCCTTTTGGCAGTATAAATAAAATGTTGAATCCTGAGACCGTGCGATCGCAGCTTGAAGAAGCAAAGTGAGGTAGAACAATGTTTAGAAGTATCATTGTATGTTTATTAAGACTAATTGTCCTTTTGCTCTGGGTCTTGTAGATATTTTATTTTCTTTTTGGTGTATTTATGAGAGCTAATGTTCAAAGCAGACTAACTCATGGATTTGGGTATTTTTATATCATAAAATAGATCAATGGGAACATTCCCTTTTTATTTACTTTTTGGTCCATTAGCAATATATTTAGTGAGTATTGCTATCGTTGCAAGAAGCTCTGAGAAATGAATTTCATTGAAACTTCTTCCTTTGCACATACAGCTAAGATATGTGGACAAGCCCTCCCAAAGAAAAACTATAAGACCTTGTTAAAACAGACAGAGAGCAAGCATAAACTCTTGCAATAACTTAAAGAAAGGACCACATTTCTTAATACTTCACACAAATACTGGAATTTTAGAGGGGGTCTGCAATTAATCGTGGTTCTCTGGAATTTTATGTTTGATTCGAGCTTGAATCCTGTTTTTTGTGTTTGATTCCTGTTTTGTTATTTATAAAAATTTGTAATGTAGGGTACGAACAAAGTTTCCGCCGTTTGTAATGTAATTGATACTTGTGAATTGTAAGATTTCAGATGTCACGAGATATTACTTGTTTCTGCTGTTTAGGAATTTTCTTCCGTGTTTCTTCACTTGGTGTTGTCTATGGTTAGTTTGAGTATAATGTGTTTGTATTGCTCTCTGCTTCTTCTCTGTTCTTTTTTTAAAAAATAGCGATTTTCTTTTATTTCTAAGATTCTTATATATATATATATAGATCTGGTTAGTTCCATATCTTATTATATAAATACTAGAGTATAATTTTTGAAAACTGAATTGTATATTTTTAAAATTACAATATTAAGTAATTGAGATATGTATATTTAAGGTAAAAATTGACGACATTGAATTCCTATTTGCGTCAGAATAAAGAGGATGCTTAAACCATACTAATCTAATATCTTCTAATTACACTTGATGTTCCTTTGGTTTAAAATATACTACTGTATAATTTTGTTGCATTTGAACAATTTTGTTTAATGCCTGTTTGAATACTGTTTGTTTGTTATTATACTTAATGTTTCATATTGATTCTTACCAAAGAAAAGTTTCATATTGATTAATCAGATTGATTTACATCCATTGGTTTTTGAAACTTTCTATTTAGTTATGATGTTGGATGGGAGTTTGATTTGTTGTTGCTTCTTACAATAGTATAGTCTTATTGCTAGCCGAAATATTGCTTGTTCTATTCATATTTGCTAATATTGCTAGCCGAAATTGATGTGTAATATTGCTGGGCCAGGACTTCGATTGACTTCAGTAGGTCCAGGATTTGGTCTGATCTGTTGATTTTAACTTATCTACCCATATTTAGTAATGTGTCGAATGGTGCACCTATGAAGCTTTTCTGGCAGAATGGTACTTTGTATATCTTTATTTGTTTACCTTTTTAGACTTTGTGGGTTTTGTTGATCAAAAACCCTCCTAAAGATGGGAAGATTTTAAGTTAAAACTTGAAAGTAATATGGAAACATGATAGGATTTGGCTCACAGAAGTATGAAATAAACTCCAAAATATTGTTATGTTCAACTAAAAGACACTGGAACAGCAATACAAACACTCACCAACACTCTAATTCAGTAAACACTATACACAACCTAGCACAGTAATGCACAAAAAAAAAAAAAGAACACCAGAAAGAACATCACTACGCCTGCATCGCTGTCAGCATTCGAGAGGCCAACACTCCCTAATACTCAGTCAATCCATACATTCTCTCTCTTACACAACCCTTTAAGAATTTTTCTAACAACGGATACCAACTCAGTACTGAGTTAAAGCATCTTCAATGGTACAATTTAAATTAGTTGCTTATTGTAGGTCTTACAATATCACATTATCATTTTTTGTTTTAAGTAATTCTCTATTACTGTAAGTATCTGTCAACTTTAATGATACAATTTTAAAAAAACTCACAAATTGGATCTTTAAGTTACTTCACATTTTTATACTCTCTACTACATTTGTTGTAAAAATTGATTCTTAATATAAGAATGATTCTTACATATGGCAGCTACGCTAGTATATTCCAATAGTAAAATTCACTAAGAACATATTTTTATTTTTAAAAATTTTTTAAGAAAGCCCTCTCTCCACTTTATTATGCTCTTTTGTTTCGCCTCTTATATTGCTTAATAATCATGAGCCTAACAAACACACTCATGTCATCAGACAAAAGTGACAAGCTTTAAAAACTTCATACGAAACTGCTCTAAGTTTGAGTAAGTCTTTCCTTGTAAGAAGTAAAATTAAATTACATATGCTAATGTTTAATATTAATTATATTTCAGAGATTAATTATGTGAAGATTTGTCTAGAAGGAGAAGGTTAGGTAATTGCCCAGAATGCCACATGTGATCATCTTAGGATTAATATTTCTGCAATTTAACATCAAAATTCAATTCTTTTTTCAAGATACCTCAACGATGGAACACCCGAATCATGCATGCCCACAAGTTAATGTTATTCTCATTGTCTGCCACATTTCCTTTTCTTGTTGCAGAATCCATTTTAGCCCTGAAACATGCTTCTTTGCCTTCCATTAGAAATGTCGATTTCTAATTTATATATATATATATATAATAGTAATGATGAAGTGAATTCAGCCTTTACGCGACTTTATGAAGATAATTATTATGGAATAGATCTCAATAATATTAGTCAATATGAATAATTTTAAGGTAAAGAATAATGTGTTCATTTGGCAAAAAGAATCTTTTCTACAAACTTCAAAAGTCAAGATAAAGCATGCTTCAAAGACAAAGACTTTTATATCTTAACATGTTGGCTACATGCACAAGGTTCCAAATCTTTTTTTAAAGATAAATCAAGGACAACATCTCTTCAAAAATAGCTCAATAATGCAATAGCGGATTTCAAAAAGGCTAAATCCGTAAATTTTAAAATCTCTCAAGTCCGAGTTCACAAGTCTATAAATTTACAGAAGTTCAACACAAATGATATCGAAAAATTCTCTACTTTTTAATCCCTCTAAATTTTCCTTGTACACATTTCTTACTTTTTACTTTTAATGATCGTGAGCTGTTTGATTCAAAACCTTTGTAAGTAAAATCTTGTAAGTATAAATATTATCAATATTATCAAGTTATTATTTCAATTTCCCTTTTGCTGAATTTTTAATTACTCTTTCAAATTTAATTTCATGTTTCAAATGCTTTCTTTTAAATTTAATATTATATTTTATTAAATATTTAGCAATCTGTACAAACTGGTGTATATACATATTATATATATATAAAAGACCCTCCCAACTTTCGGGAAGGACACCAAGTGAGTAGAGCATGAAGACATTGCCTTGTGAAGTGATCAGAAAGGCAACTAAGCCAAGACAAGTTATCTCAAAGTAACATGAAAATTGAGGCAACTTTTGTAGCCGTTATGTTGTGAGGGTTCAAATTTCTGACGTTGTCCTGGTGATCATCATTTCATAGCATGCTATAACTTTAGAAGTAATCTTACTACAAAAAAAAATACAAAATTTGAGAAGAAATTTTTTTTTCATAATTTTATTGTAATTTCATATCAAATTTTATCTCTAATTTTTTTAAAAAAAATAAGTTAAAATTTGAGATGAATTTAGAGATAAAAAAATTTTTATCCCAAATTTCGTCTCTAATTTTTTAAAATAAAATAAGAGTAAATTACCATTTTGATCTATGAAAGATTGGTTCAATACCAATTTGATCCACGAAAGATTATTTGTTTCAATTTGATCTCTGAAAAATCAATCCCTAATCAATTTGGTCCCACCGTCAATATAATTAACAACCCACTAATGATTTTTGTTGAGATGGACTATAACAGCGTACAACTATTAAGAATCATGTGGCATGCCACCTAAATGTTGACATGGCCTATAATTTTTTTTAAAAAAAATATTATAATACTTGCATCTAGCACTGTTAAACGAGCTGATCTAGTTTGTTTAGCCTAGCTCATCACAGGCTGTCTAAACGGACTTAGCTCGACTCGTTTAATAAAGAGGCTACTTTTCAATGCCCAAACCTGCCCGTCATGGATTCAAAGCCTAAACAGGTTGGCCCACAGACTACCCTTTTTTTATATTTAAATAATATAATATTAAAAAAAAATAATTAAAAAATTCAATAATTTTTTAGTAAAATACAATTTATATTTTATACATGTAAAACATTATTTCTTTAATATTTTTAAATAACCAATAACTTTAATTTTTTATATTTTTTAAATTAACTATATTATATTTAAATTTAAAAATTCTATATTTATTTTTAAAAAATTACAAAAGTTTTCATATTCAAAATTTATTATATTTATTTAATATAATGTTATAAAATATAAAAATGTGATAAAGTGCAGTTATTTATACTAAATGATATAATTTTTATTAAAAATAAATAAAAAAATAAACATGTCGATGTGTTTAATAGGTCTAATTTTTTTCAACACAAATCTATCCATTCACAGGCTAACCTACAAGTCATTTTGACACTAAGATATGTGTCATCCTCTTCATCGTACAGACACCTAAACAGTAAACACATGTTCCACTCCCTGATACACACGCCTAAATGGCCTTCGATGGAAGAGACGGATCTGCAGATGCTGTGATTCACACAAAAGGGAAGCTAATTACTAATTAGTTGTTTGTCGCAGGGAAAGAAAATATGATATGATCAGAGAAGATAGAAGATTCAAGTGCCAGCATTGCCAGCAAACTTTGCAATCCTCATACACACCCTTACTATATGTCCTTAGAGAGAGAGAGCATCATACAATATTGAACCCTTCTGGTATTCCATCAAGAGAGCTTCAGCAGCACCTATCGTTGTCTTGGCCTCATATTCAGCATATGCTAATTCTAGATAGCATAATACCCAAGTATATATATATATATATATGACGAACATACTGGTTGATGAATTCATCTTCATATACAGAATGCTGCTTTCATACATTTCATAGTTGAAAACTTACCATTACTTAATGGCTTCTATATGATCAAATTCTCCTGAATACTTTTAGTACTCTATCAAGAGATTATAGTATTAGCAGATGGTAATCCATTTCATCTAAAGTTTCATAAGAGTCAGTAAATACTCAAGCCAAGACATAAGTTTCCCAGTACTGAAACTGTAATGTGTGCTTGCTTTTAAAGTGGAATTTATACGGAATCTTTTCGTCTTAAATTTTGTCACAATTTTTTTATTTTCTTGTATGTATGAATATGTTACCTCATGAAAGGTTAAATTTTCTCATTATTAAATTATGTCAAGATTTATATGTATAATAATAATAATAATAATAATAATTACTTTACACAAATTTTAAAATAATTTAATAATATAAAAGGCTTGACCTATAAAAATTGAGCTCTCTACAAATTTACCCCAACCTTCTTAAAACTCATGCCCCGACCTGGTGTAATGTAATCGATTCTTCATAAAAATATGAAGCCCATATTTTATCCTCCCAGCTTGCAAATTAGGCCATTAAAATTATTTGATGGGAAATTTACAGCCAACTTTCCAAATATGGTGTTAGATATATTTCAAATTTATGTATTATTATTTAAAAAATAGATTATATACAAAGTTCCAGATACATCCAATAAACCCAAACTCGAGAACTGGAGCTCTCTAACTAAGCTGAATGCCCATATTGGATTAGAAAATACCTTCCTTCCTTCTTCTCATATATTGACAAAAGCTTCACTGTCAGAATCTCATCGGACTCTCATCTACTAAAATTTTCCACCTACACAATCACCACTATCCAACTTGATTATTAGTATACCAATGAATTCATATTCAGTCCTTGATTCCCATTTTCCATTTTAATCTGAGACCATGTTTGGTATGCTGTTTTGTAATGGATGGAGAAAGGATATGCACCAATATGAGAGAGAGAAGAGAGAGAGAGAGAGAGAGAAATGCACTGTGTTTCTCCTTCTATTTGCCTTCTCCGGTTCGCTAGCGACTCTGCCTCCGGTGCCTTGATAGGTTTTGATACTCACTGTGCAATCACTAGGATTTGCTCATCTGCCTCAGTCAAAGCAGATTATCCCCAACTCCTTTTTGAGTTGTTACTCCTACTTGCTTTCTCCATAATATTGCAATGTTTGGCTTACCCTTTTGGATTTTGATATTTTATGTATTTGCTCTCACTTGAAAGAATCTTGTGGTTCGAGGGTTGATTTTGGAGATGCTTGGCAACCAAATTAAGGTTTTGAGTCCTTCCAGTATAGATATTTTAAAACACTTTGTCAACTTCTTGACTCGATGTCAATTTTAATTAATGACGAGGAATTTGGGTGTTGCGTAAGAAAAAGAGTAAACGATTTGGGTATTCAAGATTGCATGGCTCCCCTTTAAATTATTAAAAAATTTGCATGAAAATCCAACCCAATCATTAGTATGCATGTGATAACCTGCATATTTTTCTTCTTTTCCTTGACATCGAAAGGTGATAGCACTAATAATAACAGGTACGTTAAACATGTTAGCCTACGAGCTTTGGGCCATTCTGACAATGCTATGGATTACATGTATTATTTGATTAAATCTACCTATCATGCCTCCTAATTTAGTAAAACAATTATTTGTTTGCGATTTTTCATTGTGTAGCACAGCATTTTAGCTTCATTTTCTGTTTGAAATGGTCATTCTTAAATTATATGAAACAGCATATATATCAATGAAGAGATTTGACTAGATATTTGGCATATTACTACAGATTACAGAGGTCTTTTTTTTTTCTTGTACTGATTACAGAGGTCAATAACTCAACTAGTGAGCAATCAGGTAAACAATGCGCAGTTACAGCATATACAATACAACTGTACAAATTCAATATTTATGAACATACCTGATGTTGCGCTCTGGCAGCAGCAAGCTCTTTCTTTAGAGTAAGAACTTCGATACCTTTCGAAGCCAATAGATGCTTCAGTTTCCCAGCAGCCTCCTCGAACTTTCTATTCATTAAATCAGACTCATCGATCGCTTCCTTATATCTCCCACGGAATGCGTCTAGCTTCGCTTGTGTTCCCCGCAGTCTCATTCTAAGCTTGGTCATCTCTTTGTTGCTTCTTACTTCATCCTGTTGTTCATAGTAATAACAATAACAGATCAGTGGTCTTAAAGGGTAACTCAGGTCAACTTTTGAACCTATTTCAAAATATACAAGACATAAAATGTTTTTTATATCTTTCCTATCAAGTTCTCTTCTAAAAATAGAATATGCATAAAAAGTTTTTCATAAAACCAATCATGTAATTCTGAGTTATAAAAAATATGTAATTATTTTTAAAGACTATATACTTGACATGTTTTGATTGAAAAACCATATACTTAATTACATTCTAATTAAAAAACTTTACAGTGAAGTTATAAGGAATTGCATCTAATTTTTTTCCTTTCAAAATTCAAGCATGTGAATTGGATACAGCTGAGTACAGCACTTACCGTATGCATTTTGACTTCCATGCTGGAAATTCTCCTACTCAATTCCTCTACTTGGACTTTTGCCTTCAAGAGTTGAAAACCAAAACACTTCACTCTGTTAGTAAAGAGATCTAGAAAATAAATATCGAAGGAAGATGGCTTCTTAGCTTACCTCATCATAGCAATGTTTTTGTTGAAGTTCCACTTCCATTACATTGTTTCGGTGCTTTTCCAATTCCGTCGTCAACTTGTCCCTTTCTTTTGTCACATCGAGAAGTTGTTCTTTGAGATTCTGTCAAGGAGGCAACATGTTATAAGCAAAGATTCTTTATTGCCAATCTATATATTGATCATTTCTGTTTACAGATCTTTTACAAGTAGTGGGAATGAAGGAGAAACCTGAAACTCATTCAAATGTTCTGGTGTGGTATCCAACTCTCCTAGAGTTGATCGATTATCTCCTTCTTTAAGAATATTTGTTTCCTTCTGAAGTACATCTACCTTCTCGTTGTCGGAATAGTCACGCTCCGAAAGTAGAATGCCAGAAGAGGATTTTGATATCTGAAATGGTTGTGAACAAGATCGAAATAAATGTTGTGTGATAAAACAACAGTAGAAAGTAAAAAAAACAACTTATATTCCTTACTTCTTGCGATTCATTGCTCTCAGCATTAACTGTTTTGTCACGGTTTTGCGATTGATCAATCTCCAAAGAATTTTCCCTGCATATAATAATAAACAAGATAGGAATAATGATTTAATTCATTTGAGACAATTAAAACACGTAGGACATCACTAAATGTAACAAATAGCAAAAAGGAGGCCATAAGTAGTTCTCAAACAACTATAATTGGAAGGTAACAAATAAAAACGACCCAAGTAAAACATGAGCAGTAAAAGCTGAGGTGCCATAAGTAAATTTCAGACGAGAACTATTGAGAAATTGAGTTCAAAATGTAGATACATCTATGAGTTCATTAGTAGGAATCAATGAGCTAATAAACAACTTTCTAAAACTAGATACTATGTCCATCTTTCTGCTACTACCCAGACAAGCATGAAGTCAAAATTGGGCTACACATGCAGGCCATAAGAAAGGCTAACTTGGGGCCCTAGCATGTGAATTCATATTCAGGCAGGACTAAGCACAGGATATGGATTATTTGCAAAAAAATAACTTGAAGCACTCTTACCATGCTCAACAAAGCTAGCAATAAACCAAACATTTGAATATAATAATGCGCAAGATGCCAACTTAGATATAACTAGAACAAATCATGGGGAAAAAGACAATAAAAGAGACAGACAGGACAAGGGGGGGAGAGAGAGAGGAAAATAAAATAACAACAAAAAAAAGAAACCTGAATTTCTCCTTAAGATGTGAATTTTCTTCTGAAGAACTCAATCTTTCCCTGAGGACCCTGCACTGTTCTCTATAGGATTCCAAATCATTCTTTACCTGAAAATTCATGAACAAACTTTATCAGATTAACCAGGTAATGACACGTGAATCACAAACGTAGTTTAAGTATCAAACAATCTGAAAATACACCCCAAGAAAAGTATGCTGGACTTATTCAAAACTAAGGATATAAGTGTCAAGAAACACAGATTAATCAATGAAATCAAAAGATGCAGGACACATATATGAGAAAAAGATAATAAGAAAATATTTAATCATTCACTTCAGAGAAGCAAATCAGAAGCAAATGAGATCTTGGAATTTCTTGTTGCTAAATTACAAAATAAACAAGGGTAGCAGGGATAGCAGAATCTCTTTCACCACCACCCACCCCGCCCTTCCCCCTTCTCTTCTTTTTGGTTTCTTTCATACACAATCATCTAACCACTTGCATCACAAGTCACAATATAGGTTATCCTGTTAAAGATACATTTAAGTTTTGATGCTACAATGACACAAGGCGCTAATTGCTATGGTGATTATATACTATCAAATAAGATATTACTAACAACTGTAAAAAATATTGTTTTGCAGGGCAATTGGGCAAAGAATGCCTCAAGACAAGATAAGTGCTCTTGAATTTGACAAGCCATAATGTTTTGTGCATCAAAAGTAAATAGATAGCTCCACAAATATCATGATCAAAACTTGATCTTTCATGTTAATTATTTGTGCAAGTTTTTACAGGAAAAAAAAATGAAGAACGGTCTTTTAAACCATAAAAAAATAAATAAACAAATAATGGACCACTGGTTAATCTACAGAAGTTAATTCAATCTAAGGAAATATTGTATCTAAAAGGACTCCAATGACATCAAATATAGATAGGCTATTTAAAAAACAAGAAAAAAGGAAAATAAATCAATGCTTCTGAAATAGAAGAACAATGAATCTTACCTCTAATAATTCTTTTGATAAAGACGTAATTTGCACATTGTTTGACCTTGCCTTTTCTTCTATAGCCTGAACTGCAGCTTTCTCCTTTGCAGACCATATTGCCTTTTCTTCCTCCATTTCCAAAAGGGAATCTGTAAGTTGCTGCAAGATTATGGAGACAAAATGAAGCAACTTTACCTTGAGGAAAAGAAAGCTACTTGAAAACTAAATATCACATTTAAATGAGAAAATAATATTTTGCACTACCATTGCCAACTCTTCCTTTTCTTCCATCATCGCTTTGATAGATTTTTCCAAGTTTGCTTGGTGGAAATTGGATTCTTCCAATCTTCCTTGCTGAATGGTAAAGAACAAGATGCCAAAAATGTAATTTTAAATATCGAAATTTGTCAACTATTTCACATGTCATCTAAAAATGAAGAGCTGATGGGGAAACTTAAGCAGAAATATGCGGAAGAACTTACAAGAGCAGAAATCTCTTCCTTCAGATTACATAGTTCAGAGTTTGATATGCTCAGCTTTTCAGTCAAATTTTCAAGTTCTGAAGCCAAACCTTCATTGATAGATATCATATCTTCCTTCTCTTTTAACGCAGCTGAAAGTTCTTCTTCCAAAGAAGCGATTCTTGTCTCTGATTCAAATACAAGAACTTCCATCTTTTTGTACTCCTCCTGACCAGAGACAAGAAGAATTTCTAATAGAATTTTATAATCATCTGAAGTTTACAGAACAGACTATCTATATTGAAATTTTCATTTAGAGTAACTGATAATGACCAATTTTTATCCACTAGCCTGAATGAGGAAAGGCTGCTTTTACACAAGCACGTACACAGGTGGAAACAACAGTAAGAAAAACATGATCAATTGCAGTTAGATTCAATCACCTCTCATCATATATAAAAGCACCTATAAATCGTACTTATTTATGGTAATAATTAGATATTAATTTAAAAGCTCCAGCTTGCTTAAAGAACTAAATGAAGTTTGTGTGAGCATATATCAAGTTCCAATGTCAAAACCTGAAATGTATGTTCAAGAGGAACTGCAAGCCCCTTTGCCTTTTTAGGATCAAAAACCTTTGAACTCCTGTCGATAACTGACTCACGCCTTCTACCAGCAAGTGAATCTCGTTTGTTAATATCACGTTCAAGAAGAGAATTCTGACCAAGCAATCGTTTTATCTCTCGTTCAGTGTATGCTTTTTCACCCTAAAACGATGCACATGTAAGGGAACAGAATGATATATTTACTGCAGCTTAAAAGGAAACCAGAGAAGCCTGGGATATAGCATGAAACCTCAAGTTTAGTTTTCTCTTGTATGGCATTCTTAAGTTTGGACTCAGTTTCTTTCAACTTGGCTTTTGTCTTCTCAAGATCTTTTCTCAAGTTTTCCTTTTCCTTAACCAATGAAGATGATGCTAAACATGAAACATCTTTTTCTAGAGTTTGAATATAAGAAAGCAGTTCTGCATTTTCCAATTCGCGCTGTTCTGAAAGTTCCTGTATTATAGAGCCAAGACAATCTTAAATCCTTGTTGCTATTGCACATTAAAACAAACAAGAGATAGTTCAAATAATTTACTACAAAGGCATCACCATCATAGAATTTTGGGAATTCTGAGCATCTAGTTTTGATTCGTGAAGCTGCTTTTGAAGATCAGCTAATTGGATGACTAGAAATATCTGCAGCGCCAATATTAGTCCAATTGAGACTCTTGAGATTTTCCAGACAGAACAAGAAACCGATCAAAGCTAGAAAACATCACCTTCTCATTCTCTAGTTCTGATACTTTTTGTCTCAAGCAAGAATTCAACTTCTGATAGTTATTCAAAATTAAATTCTGTTCCACTGAACCCTGGGATATTGAGGTTTTTAAATCCTGCATCAAACCTTAAATATTAGGCTAACATTTATGAGAGCATTTATGTATCTAGATGAAACTATTTATAAGTCGTTAGGAAAAACAAAGATTGCAGCTTCAGAGTCAAGACAAATATTGAATAATCGCTCAGCAACTTCATATATATTATAAATATTTTTTTTTGTCATAATAGCACTCACAAGGAACACATCAAAGAGAGCAGAGAAACTTTTAGAAGCCTCATCCACAAGCAAGACAACACTTTGAACTGCTTCTTTTGAGTTTTGTACTTCTGACATTATTTCTTGAATTTCCATTGAAATATTGAACATAAAGTCCGAATTCTCATCCTAAGTGAACCACCAACAATGAGTTAAATAGAATTGAATACAGAATATAAAATAGTAACATAAAATAGTAAACTAAAATAAAATCATGATGACATTATGATTTATGAGTAAGCAAGAATCTAGACGTTCAAGTGAAGCCACAAAAGCATACATCGGTTTCAGTTTTGTTCACAGCTTCACTGGAAGTACACTGCTCATTAGCCACCCGGGCTGCCTCCTGTGCATTAACAAGCTCTTCATAGAGCTAATCAAATAACATAACAGTCACGGATTAGCATGCAAAGTACGAATGTGTCACTAATCAATTGATTAAATATTTGAAGTAAGAATAATAATCGTTGATGAGTAATCAGTAATCCAGTATATTAACTCAAACCATCATCACCTCTTCAAATTTCTCTCGGGCACATATTTTCTGCTTGGTGGCCAGATCAATAATACTATCAAGGTTTTGTTGGCTTGATGCCTTCTCCATTTCCAAAACCTCAATCTTCATATAAAGGACAAATAAATTGAGCAAAATAAAGCTTAAAGTACCATGTGAGTGTGCGTGTCCAAATTCAGCCCAAAGTAGGAATGATTATCAAAATACTAAAAAAGAATAATCAAATTCATTTTTTGAATAAAAGACATTACATGGCAAAACACACACACACAATCACATAAAAATGAAAACAAAATAAACCTGCTCTTGAAGTCTCTTGATAACAAGAATGGCATCTGACTCTCTAAGACTCACATTTTTATCCCCATTAAAGCTAATTCTGTTTATATAATTTGAACAGTCAAGAGATTCTGCAGATTGCAGAGAATTTGCCTTAACTAGCTGGTCTCTCAAGCATTGAATTTGTATTTCACTCATAGTTCTCTGCATTAAGAAAAACATGACAATGCTTATTATCTAGTAGCTGCAAATGTAGTGGAAGAGAACTGTGAATGAAAAATGAAAACCTGAGTTTCAGAATTTAGAAACAAATTGTCATATTCTGCCTGCAACTTTAATAACTCATCATCATCCTGCCAAATTTACAAGACTTTAGTTTACAAGCTAACGATAGTTTTACTCAAGGGAATTATGTCAAGACAAAGGACAAACCATGGACAAGCTTTTCTTCCTTGGTGAAACCTTTTTCCTGCTGGTTACATGCAATAAAGCAAAAGCATCAGGTAGACGATAGTTCTTGTTAGCATCATCATTAAAATCATCTTCTTGCTCTTTGGATTGTTCCACAGGAATGTTTTCATTTACTAGGTCCTCAAATGGAACAAGTGGTCCCATGTCCCGCTTAGGTTTAATGGCTTTTTCTGCAGAGGCCTTAGGCTGGATACCAGAGTATGCCTAAAATGTAGAAAAGAATTGAGTTGAGTACAAATATATAATACAAAATAGATAAGCATCATATATTCTAAAATAAGTCATTCTGCACTATACAAGGTTAACAGAAACACTATTATAGTTCCAACCCACTGAAGAAGTTTATGACTTAATATATAAAAAAGCTACCCATGTTAGAAATTAATAAATATCACAAGCACGAGTTTAAATTTTAGAGAAAGAATGGGGAAGCATAAGCCAAAAATAGCTATAATGTTCCTTAAATCAGGTCGCTCCAGAAATTTGTGAGCAAGACTGAAAGAATATTGAATCAACATGATGTTAAGCACACATTCACACATCCAGTCACAGGAGCAGAATTATGTCATTCAATGAATTATTCAAGCATAAGATCATTCAGAAATCAATTGGACCACAGTCAAGTCACCAATCAACATGTTTGTCATCAAAACATTTCACAAGCAAGAAGATACCCCTTAATAGATCTGTATCACAATCACCCATATCCCTAACTACAGCCTGAGGTTCTAAGCTAACCAGCTGGCCGTTAGATATCTGCCAAATTAATTTGTTGAAATATTAAAATACAAGTGAATCAATAGTGAATAAACAACTAATTGGTGGCATAATTAGTTTCCAATGTCTGCCTATCCAAGGTTTTAATGTACTATCCAAAATGGCCCTTTCATAACCTTTTTTCATGAAACAAGGAGGCTCAAACCTTGGCCCCTAACCCTATAATACCCAACCCCATACCACTTAGCTACAAAAATGATGGGTACAGAATCCGGTGGTACTTTTTATTGATCACAAATCAGCATTTCCTTGGCACTGACTAGTGCTCATAAAGCACATCCTATTTTCTATAGCCATCAACATGAACTTGGATTTGGATATCAAGCATTATATGATTAAAAAATTATATTGATTAACCACCCAGCACTGTATGAGTTAGTGCATTTTGAAGATAAAATCTGGCTGGACACAATAGAAACCATAAAAAAGAAATCAAACACAAACAACAGGTCATAATTCAACATAGGATACGTGAGAGAAACTGATAAGAAGATTTATTGGCAAGAAAATTTGTTACAGCATTTAGATTCTCCCTCAAAAGATTGCCTGGACACCATGTATCCCGCCTCTTTTCCTGTAGAAAATGCAAGAAAACTTGATCAACCAAGGAAGGGGAAAATGGAGGGGAAGAGATAAAGACCAAAAAATTAGAAGAAAGCTAATCAATTTCTAGTAACTAATGCTGGACAAAGAAAAGGCAAATAAATAGACTGATGCAAGCAGCAAAAAATGAAGTCAAGCCTAAAGACCAAAACAGTGAAAACATGTCAATTTTGATGCAGGATGTGCATAAGCGATATTGGTAACAACAACTTCTTATCGTCATTGAAGTTATTTAAGTATTTAAGATTTTTGTTCAAAGCTAGAGGCTTCAGTTTTTCAGATTCCAACTTGTTGAAGGATTGAGACTACAGCCATTCCAGGTCTGATAGCACAATTTCCCAAGGAACTATTAACAAATCACAGCTTTCTCTTTAAATTTTCGATATCATTCACTATACTTTTTTTCTATGTTGAAACCTTAGCATTTTGATCTCTACCCTATTTGTGTGAAGAAACCGAAGTGTAAATCCCAAAGAACTTTACATATGCTACTCACAGCCCTGACTTTATCTTTGACTTCAATTCCGAAATCATGCATAAGCTATTTCAACCTAAATGAGCACCCTATCCATCTCATTTGCAGTCCTTCAATCTCCATGCAAGTCTAGCCCCATCATCAAACATACCAACTCTTCTTTTATCAACCTAAGCCAAGCAAAGTTGACTACTTTTATGGCATTCTATGCTGTCAAATTTGATGAACAATGGAAAAAGGAAAACGGTTAACCTTGTGGGGGAGGGGTGGAGGGGGAGTACACTTTTGTAGAGAACTGCATAACCTTGTTCCATTAAAACATGTAACACTCTCAAGACACAAATTACTTCTATAAATGTCAAGAACACAGTACATTAAATGAGGAATGCAACATGGCAAGCTTCTGATAAGCTCTGTCAAATATGCAAGAAGAATAGAGACAGGTTTTAAGTTCAATGCAAAAAAAATTATTTCCCTAAGCATAAAAGTCAAAATTTAGCAACAATAAAATAGTTTTCCTAGCAAATCCTTACAAATATAAATAAATGAATACTTTTTCAAGCACAGCGGTTTATTTATATGCTCTGTTTGTTGGGTGTACCTAAATATAGCAAGATTACTTTTAACAATGTGGCAGAGGGGGGAAGATCTTTTATTCCATGATGGAAAATATACTTGAAATTTGAAAATGACATGTTCATGAATCAAGAATACCTTTTTAGTATGATCACGAGTCTCATCCCTGTTTGAAAACAAAACCATCGAACTCAAATTTTCAATTTTTTTGGCTTGCTCGTGTACTCTCTTTTCCCATTCAGCTAGAGTTTTCTTGTCCTCTTCTAATTCCAAAGCTATCCTTTCCTTTTCTAGTTCAGTCTAGTAAGAAAAGCATTGTAACTTACAGAACATTTAAAAGTATTTTCTAAAGAATAATCAACAAAGAAATTTTGTTGCACCTGTAATAATGTATTTCGAAGGTTCAAAATCTCTTCTTCCAAATGCTCAGAATGAGAACCCTAATGAAGAGACCAAATAATGTTAAGTGGCTAGAGGAAGAGACCAAATAATGTTACATGGCTAACACTTCCTAAAACTAACTTCAGTCATCCATATATATAGACAACAATTTACACATAAAACTATGCCAACCTGCAATTTGGCACGAAGCTCTTCAATCTCTTTCTTTTGACGCTTCAACAATGCAGCATCTGTCAAAATCTGATGAGAAGAAAGAAAGTGGAATAAGTTTCACAGAAGAAAATATGAACTTCAATGCAAAGTAGTTTAAAATCATACACTAGACAGAAAGCATTATCTGAACAACAAAATATATTAAGGACTTCTTTGCATCTATAATTGATCCTGCCCGCAAGTAAAGATGCAAATTAAAAAAGATAACATGTAAAATGTATTAGAAGGAACCTCATTCACTCGAGCGCAATTTGTGACACGCAATGCTCTGCTTGCAAATTGGAGACTGCTTTTAGTCTCATCTGCATGTATCTACCACATAATAAAGTGTGCTAAATAACTAGATTAAAATATGAATAAAGGAAAATTGTAAAAGTTTAACCCAAATAAAGGAGACATTTGATGCAAAAGACACCAACAATGCATCAGAAATGAAATGAATCTTATAGGACCAATGATAAGTCAATAGACATCAGTCGATATATACAAGAAGCAGCATACTAACAGGCCAAGCCACCCCCCCCCCCCAACTCAGATGTACAAAATGCAGATCAATTTAATTGTTTTCATTCCAAACAACTAGGTGAACAAAACCACATTTCTTTTGATCATTGATTCCATCAAGAACAAACTTATAAATCCCTTCAAAAACTGAGTAAAAGAGGAGGATAGGGAAGAACAGAGAAGAAAATTGAGGAAAAATTGTCACACACAATGGAGAGATGTAACTTGACCACAATTGGTTGAGAAACTATTTTCAGTTCCCAGGGATCTTTGGTCTGCAGACGTACTTTTATATCAGTTAAATACGACATCTACCAGTTCGTCATTTTATATTATCTAAAAATGGCTATATTTTCACGTGGACAAGAAGAGAGTAAACTCAGGGATATTAGATATTATTGTGTGAAACTGTGAATGCAGGGGCATATTACCTGAGCAAGAGTTATGTTACATATCATAGCTGTGTTAGCATTTCCTCCTAGAGCAGGTTGCAAAATTCGTGTCAGCTTGCTATCTCGATAAGGAACATGACCCCTGTAGCAAACATTAGATTTTCTTTTTTCAACAATGAAAGATGAAAAGCCTGATAATAATTTAAACTTACCCTTGACTCTCAGCACCTTCACTCAATTTTTTAATCACAGTTCCCAAAGTCATTAAGCTTTTGTTTATATGGGAACCCTCTTTGAGACGGACACCTTCTGCTCCAGTTTTTGCAGCACGTTCTGAACCAGCAAGATCCACTAAATTCTACAAATAAAGAAAATAATCATTACAAATATGAAATATTGTACAAGATTTATTTTTAAAAGGGAGAGAAGATAGATAAACAGACATACAAACACACACACAAAGCAAAAGCAAGAAAGAAAATGATAGTTTAAGTAGTGACATACCAACACTGATACACGGACAGCATCACAAGAACTGCCATCTTCTTCATCTTCACTTCTATCCCGACTCTCAATTATCTGTTTGACCAAACATATGACAGTGAAGGAACAAGCATAAGCATTTATATCATAAAAGAAAAGGTAAGACTAGAAAGAATAGTATGCTTACCATGCGAAAGATGGTATGGGACCTACTACTGTATAAATTCATATTTGTCTCTCCAATATGTCTATGTGCTGTATAATAAGGAAAGATCATCAGGAGAATATCCGTTAGCTGATACACACAAAGACACACACACAGTTTTACTCTTAAGACACTGATATGCAGGTGTAAATCTGTTAGAGAAACTGATAAATTGACAATCTGTAAGGTATGTACAAAATCCAAGGACACCAAATTAGAGTCACCGAGTAAGAAACTCCAAAAAAAGAAAAAAAGAACAAAACTTACTGAGATTTATATTCATTTCAATTTTCAGCATGGCTATATACATGTCTTGATATTTGAGCCACATAATATACGACAAGTGAGAGGAAAAGTATAACATATAGGAAAAGTGCAAAAATTAAATTACATTCTCCAAATTCCATTAAGTCGAGGACTTGCTCAGGAGAGGCGACAATTTCTTCACGCAACCCAGCAACATATATTCCCCGCTGTGAGTTCAGACCAAAGAAAAATTATATAATATCATGGAATACAGACCTAATATCATATTCTGTTAGCAGAATGGAGGAAAAAGAACCTCCAAATTCTCATGAATCTGCAATTTTCGATGTTCTGGAGCCAATAAATCATTTATCTCCTCATTATATATTTCCATGTAGGACATTCGAAGAAGGAATTCCCGATGGACATCCTAAAAAACATGAAAGGATATTATGTCTCATGAATAGAACAGCTCATTGATAGGAACAAAATTATTGCAGGTTTGCAACCAGTTGTTACAAATATAGGCACAATTAAAGAGTGCCAAGAAGTTACAATTACATTGGAGTGCCTAGAAAACACTGCTTGATTGAAATCCCCAATTGAAGTAAATCACTTAACAGCATGCTATATTTCGACAATGTTGGCATTACAGCATTTAAGTCCCACATATTTCACATCTAGCATATTAATTAATGATATAAAATACCATGTGCTAAAGTTTGACAAGTAAGCCGAATACAATATGCTCAACTTACCTGACCATC
The DNA here is from genome assembly GCA_037074585.1 of Biancaea sappan. NCBI lineage: Eukaryota > Viridiplantae > Streptophyta > Magnoliopsida > Fabales > Fabaceae > Biancaea > Biancaea sappan. The sequence goes on from CM073492.1 coordinate 36,581,270, forward strand.
ACCACCATCATTGTTGGACTGCAGTAGCGACACTAGATCTGGAAAATATTGGATTAAGAATAAACGGCTAATACCGCTTACCTGTTGAATGGTCGCAAACAAGTCACACACAGCAAGAGGAATGACTCCAGGTTCTGTCCGTGAGCCCCTCATTGTATAGGTTTTCCCACTATTAGTTTGCCCATAAGCGAATACCGTTCCTTCAATTCACAAAGTTAATAAATTCAAGCACCCAAAATAAGAGAAATATGTTGCACAATTTATGAAAAATGCCAACACTAGCGAGAAGCAACCGTAAATCATCTTATAATTCATTGGCTCCATAGTGTAATTTGATAACCATAAAGATTTATAGAACAAACAAGCCAAGCATGCCACATAATAATAATGCATAAACCAACTTTTTTTCTATAAAATGAGTACCATTGAAACCGCAAACAGCAGCAGCAACTATGTCCTTGGTGCGAGCTTGATATACTTGCATAGTATTACAATCTTCGCCAAAAATTTGATCTTCAAAACAGAATAACTAAAAATAAAGAAACACAAAAGTGGATGAAACAAAGGTAGATAAAAGGGGAGAAGGAAGAGAGAAATACCAAATTCAAACTTTAAGGAGTGGTTGGGAATGAAGATAGAGTTGCCAGAGATCCTCCAAGGGCTGGTTTTAGCGTCCTCTGACGAAAGGGGCCTTGCTCGGACAGCAACATGTATTCTCTCCATAGAAGTAGTGAGATCTGAGGAAGTGCGTTGACAAAAACTCCTGATCCAGGGATTTCAGCAGATATTTAAACACAATTTACTAAATACTTACTATGTTCTTTTACTGCATAAACCCATAATACTATTATTCCAATATATGTCAAGTTTACAACACCTTCCCCTTATGTCACCATATAGTCTGTAAATTGTAAATTAACTCAATTAAAATTTAGACATTGTAACCCTATTTGATCTCTTCAAATACCACCAATTTCGCGATCTTCTTAGCCAGAAAATAGAGCAACAGAGTATTTAAATGCTTAGTCCCTTCATGGTATGTTTTTTAAGTTTACAAGATCTTATCATCATGTGAAATTCTATAAATAATAGGAAAGAAAGGGGGAAAGGGAGAATGAGAGGAGAAACAGAGAGTGGGCAATAATCCTTGACATGAATTTCTAGTACAGTTCCATAAAATGCTTTAGAAACCATAATACAAACATTAAGTTGTAACCATCCTTAACTAAATGCAAAGAAAGAAAGAACTAGAAAAAGACAATAAAAGTATTACATTAAACAGAAAATTAAAACTCACTGACTAGATAAACAAAATAGTAATACAGAGTAATTAATATGCTAAAGTTTATAAATTAAACTAAAGCCCCGAGTCATTTATCAGTCTCTGGCGGCAAGCAAGAGGGAATATCGCAAAAAATTGGAGCCGCATTCTTATCAGAAGTATCTCTAATGATATCCCTCTTCGCATCTTTGGAAGAGGGTTTGCCATTAAAAGCTCTTGAAGCTCCCAACAGAATCACTCAGCAAAATCAAAACCTACTGCTGAAATTAGCAGAACATTAAAAAAATAAAAAATAAAGGAGAAACAATAAAACCTTCAAAGTCAAGCCGGAGCGCCGCCGCAGGAGTAAGGCAGTAAAGGCGAATGGCCGAATTCAGTTTAAAGTTCAGCCTCGCGTCAAAGGTTCCGAGCGCTTCTTGGGTTCGCCGAATTGTGTGTACTGCTCAATTTTATTTTTCCCGCCTTGATGTGTGAAATTACGAGGATGACCTTGCAGCTGACACATACATAAAGAAGTGGCCGTTGAGTATTAATTAAAATATTAAAATAGATTATATTAATTAAATTATAATCAAATTATATTAATGAAATATAGAAATATAAATATTAAATATATTAATTTATATAATTAATATATGATAAAATATAATTAATAAATAATATATAATTAATAAATTGGAGAATCAGTGCAAAACTTCAAAATTAAGGTTTTTCTTCAAATTAAAAGTTTTGCCTCAACTAAATAATATCCTATTCAAAGTTTAAAACTAAAGTTTTGTGAAATTGATTATAGCAAAATCTTTGTTTGTCATAAAACAACTCTAATTTACTTCTACTTAAACTTTAATTTACCCAAAATTTAAGTCATCCTAACTATTTTTTAAACAAGCACTTAATCACATTGCATCATAAATCTTTTATCATGGAAGGGCCAAAAATTTGTCTCCTTAATTATCAAGTTATTCAAAGTAAGTATTTAAATTACACTTCTTAACACTTTAAAACAAAAAGAATCTAGAAGAATTTAAACAAAATCAAATACAAGCTTAAAGTGTTTCTTATTAATACGTTTTGAAACAAAAACCTTTGACTTCTTATATAGGATTAGCATCCACTTTCCCTTTGTATTTTAAGCAATGTGAGACATTCAATCACACTCAACAAATTTTCACCTTGATTGAAAATAAACACATCTTCAGCTTCATTGTTTGCACCAATAATCATGGCTCTTAATCTAAAAAACTATCATACTCTGCCATAAAAGTGTATTTTCATTTAAAATTAGTTACTTTTAAAAATTTCACCTCTGCACATGCTGAAAATATTTGCTGAAAATTTTATGATGCAGCTTCTATGTTGGCTTTCCTTAAAAGTTATTCAACATACACTCATCATACACTTTGCATCAATGCCAACCAATTCCTATATGCAATTATGTATCAATTGGCAACAACTCATCCTCTTCCATGGCAACATAGATATACCATAAGGATATACTTCTCAATTTTCAAATATTATCATCTCCTATAGTGAGAGGCATAGAGCAAGCATGTGACCCACAGTCTTTTGCCGAACTTACTCCATTTAGTCAAAATTTCCTTTTAAGTCCTCTACCACCTTCATTGGCCACCGCCACTTCTACACCTTCCTTAACAAAATATCATTGTGTAACACTGATTGTGTTAACACATCCTTAAGTTATACTTGCCATAAGTCAAAATCAATCTTTCCATCAAATTTCTCTTAAAACTGTATATTGTAATAGTAAACGCATGTTGTAATTAGTACACTAAATTCACAAGAAAGAGAAGTGATGTCATAATGAACATGCTTAAATATCAAGTATTTTCTAACCAAACATTTTCTATACATGTACTTGCACACTAACACACTTCTTTTTAGTAACTAAGTAGCCAAAGATAATTCTCAAATAACAAATAACGATTCTTTTTTATGTAAAAATTAGATAAAGTTGTAACCACATAGTATACTATGAATTTAATATCCCATCAACTAGAAAAAAAAAAAAGTTCCCCCTTGAGAACTTGTTGCCATATATAAAATCAAGAAATAAAATGGAAAATAACTACAACCACGGCAATACAAAAATTAATGTAGAAACTCTAGAATCGGTGAAAAAACTATGACTATTGTCAAAAACCAACCAAAGAAATATTATGTAAATATTTTTACATAGACTTTTCACTCAAACCCCCACTGTCCCAATACACCCACAATTTATAAATCATGTATTTAACTTACACATCTAACACTTAAACAAGAGAATATAGGAGGAATTTAAACAAAGTTAGTTATAAGCTTAAAGTGTTTTTGATTAGTACAATTTCAAACAAAGACCTTGAACTTTTTATACAAGTTTAACACTAATTTTTCCTTTGAATTTTAAACAATGTAAGACTTCTTATTTTCAATCAAATTCAACGACATTCACATCTAGAAAATTGTGTGCGCTTCAAATGTCAATGAGAATGTGTATAGGTTTATTGCCAAGCAGCCTTTTGTTGAGTATTCTAATGTGCCATTTAAGGAATTTAGAGAAATTTGTGGCCCTTACTCTTTCTCTTCAATTTGTGTATCTTGCTCTACATGTCCTTCGCCATTTCCACTTGTTGCTCTTCTACTTCTTTTAAATATATTTGCATTTTCTTATTTTCTGGGTGTAAATTTCTGATGGCAAAAATAGGGCAAATTTGTATTCGGTGTGTTATTCTACCTCTACTGGGATAAACTTTTTTTGAAATGGCCTTGCTGCTTTACCTAATATTCCTTCCTAATTACTTCCTCGAATATTACTACTACTTGCCTATGTGTGTGAGATATTGTCTTTCATCCCTTCTATTTTCTTGCAGCTGTTGCCATTTACATTAGGGGTGTACAAAGGTTCGATTTGATTTGGTTTTAAGCATGAACCAAACTGAACCGAATCAAATAGGTTCGAAAAATAACTTATTCCACACAAATGATAATTTTTTTACCTAAATATCTCAAATTCTCAATTGAGCTCTATCTTATTTAATTAATTATTTATTAAAAATTTTAATTAGTTAATTTTAAGAATCTGGTCATAATTTAAATTTTTTTTATGATAAGAATATGCTCGGTTTATTTTAATTTATTGACAAAATTTTATTTTTAAATATTTTATTATGATATAAATTTAATTTAATAAAAAGATCACACAGAATGATAGCAATTAAACTTTTTTTTAATGGACGCATACAATTTAATTGAATCCTGATAATATTTTATTATCTTTTGTACACTGTAAACAATTGGACTAATATTATTTGTTTAAAGAGTGTTTATTTAACATTAGAATAATTTATTTACATATGAACGCTAGCATCTTGAGCAGTCTTTTAATCTAACGGTTGAAAGAGGTTGAGCTTTTGGTAGCATTCCTTTATTAATTGTGGCTTTCATTAATGTAGTAGTATTTTGGTTCCAACAAAGAAAAAAGCAATTGAATTTGCGAATCAAAGAGTTATATAAAGCAGAAGAGAATTACGTTTAACGCAAATACACACAAGCAAACCAACCGATCAAACGCCATCTCACAAATCACACTCATCAGAATCAAATTAATAATATTCAGACATGCACGATTTAGTTGGGATACATTTCTTTGCTTAGTTTATTGATATAAAAATAAATTATATATATTTTATTTATAAATATAAATAAATAAATTTAAAAATAAATAAATAGATATATAAACATTTATACTTATATATAATAAATCATTTTAATTACAAATAAATAAATATATAAACATATATATTTATATATCACAAAATAAAACTATAAAAAAAGGCCCACAAACCTCGTAGGTGACTTGTTTTTAGATTATATATAAATCAATGAATCTAAATCCACCTATAAACGAATGGGTCTGAGTTGGCAGGTAAATCACGGACCCAATTGACATTATTATTATTACCCCTTGTAACCTAACCGCTGTGACTCTTTTCTAATGCCTGGTGTCACCTAAAAGCTTGGTCGTCCATCACCGAGCTCACTATAATTTCTTTATTCTCTTATGGATTTTCATATAACAAGAAGAATCTCCTGCAATTAATCATCCACGCCACTATGTCCTCCTTGGCAAAATTTGGGAAATTCAATTTTAGTGAATCACGTGGGCACTTGATACTCACCCCTATTTTCGTTATTCATTCACTGTGAAGCACTACTCTGAACGTTGCTCTATCACCGCTCTCACACTCCTCTAATTGACATACTACAATCAAGGCTCAAGTCGCATCTGCAATGGCCAAGGACCACCATTGGTAAGACTTCAGGGATAGAGAGAGAGAGAGAAAAAAAAAAAGGTAGAGAAACGAGAGAAAGTAAGACGATCATATTAACTCTTCAAGACAAGGTACAATCCTCTTCTCAATTATAATGACCGTGCTGGCGAACAACACGACGAGCTACTAACTAAACTAACGAGGGAAGCTCGTAATAGAACTAAAACACTAATCATTATTTAGTGCGTTTCATAATTCTCTCCATGTGAAAACCAGTTAAGCCCAAAAATGGGTTAGGAGAAACGTTCAAACCTATAGTTTGCCACCAAATCCCTGGAAATATCATGATTCTGTTACCATATAATCCTCGAATTGCATACTGGCACCCCTAGGCATGGTCCAATTGTTGGGATGGTCAGGGATGACAAAATGGGCTTTGCAATCTCTTCAATTGAGATTGTCATTGTCATCTTGTTACACCACAAAATTTATATGCACTTAATATGCTTGTTTTTGTTAAAAAGGAAAGCGTCTTTTTATTATTGTCTTTTCGTTATTTGATATGGCTTACTGTAGCGGATGAAAATAGAATCGGACATTCCCTTTTCCTTCAAAATCAGGTTTTTGACATCCATCGCTTTTCGGATGGAAAACCGGTCATCTATATGGAAAGCAAAGTAAAATTACTTATTTGCCCATGCTCTGTTCATTGAAATGTTCGTTGGAGCTTCCAAACTACTTGTTTGGCACTAGTCCTTCATCTGCAAACTACTGGAGTTTCCTCGCCCGTCCTCAGTGTCTCCTTCGTGTACGCTAGTTATTGTCTTCTTGGCTCTTGGGTACTGCAGCAGCCGATCGACCAGCGGCTGTTAGGTGCTTGGCAGCCAGTCAACTAACGCTTGCCAGGTGCTTGGTAGCCAATCAACCGGCGTTTGACAAACAGTTGACTAGCTGCTGCAGGGCTCTTGGGTTCATTGTTGTCACGTCCCAAAATCTGAGCACGTGACCGGTACGGAAAGTGAATTTCATTTCACCTCTGTAAGCCTATCTTTCTCTTAAGCATCATACCATTCTTTTTCATGCAACCAAACCGAGTTCTCTATACATACTACAGTCATTCACATTACATCACTGAATGAACCTATCCGATTACAGAGATTTCTAGATTTATACAACTTAGAATAAGACTTAACTATTATACCTTTATCCTGAACAAATGAAAAGGTAATCATGGACTAAGGATCCATAATTCCTTGTACAGATATTTACCTTCAGCTGTCAACTTTGAAAAAAAATGTTAATAAGAGGGGTATGAGCAAACCACGTGCCCAATGAGCAGACAACACAACACTATGACAAAAAAATATCATGCATCATAATGATAACATGCAGCAATCATACGTAATCGATCATAATATAATATAATATAATTCATAATACTTTACAACAATATCCAAGTAAATCAAATACATTTCAACATAATCCACAACAGCAAACAGTGAAATCAATTTCACACATTTCCCGTACCAACCGGGTCGTCCAGGGTACCTCTGGATCGTTGCCCGTGGCCCCCGCCGCATCCACCCTTATCGTTCCATGTATATTCTCCACCCTTATAGCTTCACGTAGATTTCTCCATGGGGTGCACCACCATGCCTTTCCTTTCTAGTCAAACACAATCACAATCACATCTAAGAGCATCCTCAATCATAATCATAAGCTACATACACAACTCAGTCATTTACAATTCAAGTCACAACATAACCCATAATATAGATCAATTATTCAACAATAACATACTTCAACTATCCGCATATGGATGAACTCAATAATCAGAGTATGACACATTTCAACTCAGTTCACATGCCATTCACAATCCATCATATAACCTCCATTCATGAGAAAATAGGAATCACCAGGCAAGTTCCACAATTGTTTATGTCTCATCGTCCCATTCAAGCACAATATAATTTAAACATATAAATATATATATTTGAGTTATCATCCTCTTCAAAATTGGATATATAACATATTTTCACTATAATGCATAAAGTCCATAACAAAGATATTTAATCATAGCAAGTATTAACCCACTCACCTGGATTTCACGCTCTCGCCACTCCCACCTTGCACTTTGACCATTCCTATTGTAACCAGATAAAAACCATCAGGGTTACGAAATAGAGAAATTTCCTACCATTATTCACAACCTTCACTTACTTCTCAAATCATAACTCCTAACTGGTAATGAATATCCAGATGAAACTTATATCATTGGAAACTAGACTCAAAGAGCTTTTCAATGATATTAAAAAAAAAACTGATGCTACAGTAACGGTCAATGGTCAACACAACTACAGTAACGTTGACCGAGTCAATGCTACAGTAGCCAAGAAAATCTGGAAAAATTTTCCCGATGAACAGTATTTTCTAGGAAAAATTTTCGGATGTTCTTCGTGTTCTTCATCCAAAAATCCTAAAATCACATCTAAAACAATATTTCTTTTAGTTTCTTCCATGGGTTTTCATCCTTAATGTCTAAGAAGTGTTTTAACACTAAAACCTCCAATTTTTAGTAACAATCCAAGCTCAAATCTCAAATTTTCATCAAGAACACTAACTTTTTTCAAATATCCAAATTCTATGAATTTCTCCTAGTTTTCTCTAAATTTCTTGTTCTAATAACATCATAAACCACCTAGGAATGTTTTAAATTAACATCCACACTTAAATTCATCCATTAAAATATTCTACAAAAATTTTGTAAAATGATAACCAATGATTTGTTCTTGTAATAAGAGGAAGAAGAAGAAGAACATCAACTTATCAATCATCCTAACTTTCATAGCTTCCTTCCCCATGCAAAAATTGCATAAATGGTTGATGAAAAAATTCGACGCATAACCGAGAGAGAGAAAGTGAGGAAGCTACGGGAGAATGAGAGAAAGAAAAGAATAAGAGATGAGTGTATACGCGTGGGCCCCACCGATTTCTTTTTCGATAAAATCGCTCATAGCCACCTTAGCTTATAAGATTTGTTCACTTTAATCCCTCTCGATGTCTCAAATACCACTTTAACCTCGAATCTATTATCTTTTCGGTACCGGACTCATAATTCATTCTCATAAGCTTTATTCTTCCTCTCAAGTTCCTATTTGGTCATTTTTGAAAAGTAATCCATATTTTCTTTTTTTTTTTCACTTTAGTCCTTGAGAATTTGTAAAAATTTCTTAAATTAAAAATTAAAATTTCTATTCCCAGATTTTCTTCACTAATTCAAAAAATACATTTTTCACGTAATTAAATTTTTCACTAAACTTCAAAATAGACTTTAAATATTCATATAAATTCTTAGGATATTACAATTGTCAAAGCTACCAACACTATCGTTTGAATTCGTCTTTTCTTCAAAACTGATGGAGATAGTCGTCAAACAATGAAGACAGTCGTCAAACGTGAAATGAAGAAAGACAAATTCATTAATGGGTCTGTTATTTTTTTTTGTTGGGTTAAGTAATGAATTTTTAGTTAAGAGTAAAATAGTAAATTACTTTCATATTTATTTTCTATTATCTTTAAAAAAATATAATAATCTTATTTTCTTTCATTCTTTTCCAATGTACACCAAATAAATATCTTTTTTTTTTCTTTCTCATTTTTTCATTCTCTTTTCCTTTCCATTTTCCTATATCCTTTTTATTTTTACTCTTTCCTGAATACCAAACATTCATGTTATTCTTTTTTTTTTAAAAAAAAAGATGGTAAAGACCAATTTATAGAAGAGAATAGACAATAGCCAGATTCCTTCTGCTTAAATTTCTCGTTTTACAAGCCAAGCTTTCATTGGTTCAAAATGATTACCATCGAAAGCCACACGTCGCGCACCGTTAAGCGTAATTCTGGCAATTTACCTTCAAGGCTTATACGCATATTGGCATTTCGCAGTCAACATAACTGCATTTAGCTGCAATCATCAGAATATTTCACTCTTTCTCTCTTCGGAATTCAAAATAAACTTTTGTAAAGATGAAAATATCTCCCTACATTTTCCATTTGTGGCTCTTGCGAGTTACCGGCACACGTCTCAATACAATACAATGGAAATGTGAGCAGAAATATCCACCCTTATAGGTGCAAAAGACCCTATATATACATATATACACACACACACACACACACAAAAACACAGACATATATATAATATAGTCATAAGCATTCAACTTATTGCTTGAAATAGCCTTTCAAACTTGGATCCCAATCCTCTCTGCCACCTGTGTCAGTAAATGTTTTGAGTCATTTAAGTATTTACAGGCTTCATTAAAACTGAAAAAGCAATAATCTGAAATTTAATGTTAAAAAATCATGAACAGGCTATTATAAATAATTTCAACTCCCAGAGAATTTGTCGTGCTGATGATGAAAATAGTGGAATACTCATCCATACAAGCTATTGTTTTCAATTTTGTTTATTTGTCTTTTATTATGATGATGAAAACAATGGAATTCTTATCCATACAAGCTATTGTTTTCACTTTTGTTTCTTTGTCTTTTATGAACAAGTGCTTATTTTAGAAGAGCCCGAATAGGACATAGGAGAATACCTCCCTAAAAGAGTGAACATCACTTCCCCAAAGCCAGGCGTCACAGCCTGCATCTCTAGCACCCCATATGTCATTTCTACGATCATCACCAATATGAACAGCATCCTCAGGATTTACACCCAATAGCTCGCATGCTTTAAGAAATATGGTTGGATTTGGCTTCTCTGCTGCAACCTTTAAAAAAAGAAAAAGAAATCACCCATCCAAATTACAAAGAAATCATAAGTACGTGGTGTAAAGAAGTAAAGGCAAGGAAAGAGAGAGAGAGAGAGAGAGAGAGAGAGAGGGGGGGGGGGGAAGCCCTCAGTATCAATATCCTTGGATGTTCTTTATAGCAATCTTGCTTTGTTTGATCACAGAAGTGGAGGGTTGAATTTCTTTGATGTGCTAAAGAACCGCTTCACCTCACCTTCACGGGGGAAGAGGTTCCTTTCTTATCTTTGGGAGTACGAGAGTGATGTCACTTGACGAGAGATTTAGAAAAATCAAAAATTGAAAAGCTTGAAGGTGTGCAAAGTCTTGACTTGTGATTTCTGCAGTTTCCCCACTTTCAAAAAGTGCTCTCATTATTCATTTGTAGGGGAGAACCCCTCTATTTAAATAGAGTTGGGTGGGTCCCACCTTCATGACTTTGTTTAATTTTCTCTTCAATCAAATTAAGAGATAAATGTGCATGTCTCCATTTTATTTGACAAGATGATGAGGAGGACATGTCAACTTTTGATTAGCAAGATAATCACCATTTAGGGTATGAAGCGGAAAGGCAGGGAAGTGAAATTTTAATTTTCACATTTTCTTTAATTTAAATTTAAATAAACATCTTTTTCTCCCTTTCTCAATAGTTTTCCTCAATTCAAACATATTCTAAATCCGCCAATAAGTTCTCAGTTTTTTTCCCTCTTCCCTTGCCCCTTAGATCTGCCTACAGTTTCTAGTTCTCTTAGCTTGTAGACAAATTTTCTGAGAGAAGATTGAACAAGGAATGAGAGAATTGAGATTTTCAGGCCAGGTCTCATTAGGTTTAATCTGAGAGTATCACACCATGCCCCATGCAGAGAAGTGTGACAAGGTGGCAGAGGCAAGCACCTGACTGAAAGGACCTCACTTGAAGTATCAGAAAGCAATATGTAAGACAAAGACTGATAAAGAGTCATTGCTACCATTTCCTTTCTAAAAAGGTTTAAGATACTCCTGATCCTGATTGTGAATGAGTGTCAATAAAGTTGGAAGCATCCAAAGGATAAAGAAGGGGGTGGGTGAACCTGATTCAAACACAAACTAATAAATTAAAAAGGAAAAAGAACTTTGGTTACCTCAGCTGATACTGCTACTGCATCAAACCAGTTATCACAGTTTAATGCCCGCAGAAGAGGTCTTAATCGAGTGTCAAAATTTGACACAACAGCCAGCTTCACACCTGCTTCTCTAATTGCCTTGAACACTTTCTCTGCATCAGGATCACAGAGGTGCCACGCCTATGGATGATAGAGCAATAAAACATCAAAAATCTGCCCACTGAAACATTCGTATATATTCATACTAAATATCAGTAATTACAAAAGACCTGACCTTATCCGTCATATAGTAGTTATAAAGTTCTTCAAAGTACTGAGAATCTGAACAGCCAGTGGAATAACTAACAATGTATTGCCAGAAGGGCCTGCCATCATTAACGTATCTGCAATTCAGAAAGAATAAGTCTCAAACATGCGGAAGACAACAAAGATTTATATTCTCTAGGCTTCAATAGTTACTTACATTTCCAATTGCAATTAATACAAGAAGCAATCAGAAAAGACAAAACTTTTACTCTAAATTCCCCTCCCATTTAGAAATCACACTTTCACAAACAAAAGCCTCCTGGTGACACATAGAAAAAAGTGAATTCAACACTATATGCTTGAGACCACCAAGTGTTCAGACATTGTTGGTGAAACAAAGTTCTTTAGATGGATGATATTGACCAGTAAGACATGATTAAGTATTATATAAGAGGGAGGAGGCCACTCAGAATTGAGAAATAAACAACAAAAGTGAAATTTAATATTTACCCAAAGGCCACTAGATACTGTGCTGGAATTTTTAAGGAAGAAATTGCGCAGGTTACATACATGGAAAAAGTAACTAAAGGATAATAAGCGTTGCTTATAGAGGTTGCAACCCAGATGGTGTTTATTGCATTCCACCTCTTGGATGAGAAGTCTTGGTTATTGCTGTTCCCAGAAAACTGAGTTTGCTTATACAAGCACTTTTGCCAGGATAGGTTTACCATTACAATCTTCCTTTCCAATATGATGTGTAATATAATTATAAAGAATAATTTAAATGCTTAGGTTGTTGTCCTTTTGAATAGGCAACTGAGAAAGATCATGCAGTAGGAGACATGCATCGTTAGTTCCAGGATTGTTCTAAGAACCGTGGATGCAGACACGAACGTGGGTACAAAAACACAACAAATTGTATAGGATTTAGTACTTTTTGAAGTGTTGAGTCATGTTCAACGCAATCATCTAACACACGTCAAACAAGGTAAATCCTGTTTCAAATTACCCTGCTTCATAACACACAAGCATTAATGCTACATTGCCAACAAAAGAATTGCTCTTGTTATGAGGCAAAATTTATTAATATTTATATGGTACCTTATTATTAATGACTGGTTCCCAGGCTACAGTAACTAGACTTACTAATTATGACAGCAGCAACTACTGGATTTGAAGATATTAGCCCCTAAATTACATAATGGACCACGGGAGAAACAGAAAATCATGGTACTAAACTTCGCCTCATCACTGGGTACATTGATTATTATATTTATCACATTTATCGCAAAGATAATATCAAATTAAATAAAAGTTTTCACTGATGATTTGAACTCAAAGAACAACAAATTGAAAATTGATATGAGAGGAAACTCATTATAGAGAAAATAACAAAGGGAAGAATAAGATATGATATAATAAGCAAGCCATGAACAACAAAGAACTTTTCACATTAGCACTTTAAACGTACTTGTCAGTTTTTTTATGAGCGTTCAGAGCACCTTTTATATTGAAAAGATCTAAAATCGGGAAATCCAGGAGTGTGGAAGTCATTCAATATACCTAAGGAAGAAAGGGAACAGATACTAGGCACTAGGCAGAGAAAAGTTATGGGCCAAAGAGATCTCAACAAATCCGTCAGTCATAACCGGTAGCAATTACCGAATTTCAGGCAGTATTACTTTATATGAGCATAATATACGTTATAAACAACAAACCAAAATAAGATTATCAGCTTTGTAAATTGAAGCTGAAAATGATACGCACCTGAGCCGAGATTTACCCCAAGGCTGACCATAAGCTCTTCTGTATCTGTGTAAAATTTCATCCTCTGAGTATTGCACTCCATACTTCTCCCCAATCTTTCTATATATCTGCAATACAATAGCCAGATAAATTCAATTGCAATCAGAATTCAGAACAAAAGCACATCAACGGTAAAGGAAGAAGAAAGCGATGTTGGCATTAAATTAGCAGAATAAATACATAAATTCGAATTACATAGGAACACAAGAGCCCGACGGCCATGCATTCACCCAGGAACCAAGAACTGTGCGCATTGCATCTCCCTGTCAGGGCTCAGCTATTGAGAATGAAAGAGAACCAACCTCGGCCATGGGTTGAGAGGGCAGGACAAGTGTACCCACTGCATCAACAAGCACGGCCTTGTGAGTGATCTCACCGTACAGAGACCTCCTGTAATCCTCATAATCCTTCACTCCCAACCTCTCCGACCCCATGTATCGCGAACCCGTCATCTCTGATTCCTCAGCAGCCAAAGCGGCAGAAGAGTAGGAGCCAGAGAATTTGTGAAGCGCTCCCAATTGGTCCGAGCAGCGAGACCCTGATCCCGAATTCGGCGTTCTAGCAGCGAGAGAAGTGAGAACTCTAGCGAGATTCGTTCGAGCAGCCATTAGAGCCATGGCTCCGTCACATTTGAGACACGAACGCTGTGTTTTTGGTCATGAATTTTCAAGCGAAGAACTCAGGTTACGGTGGGAGCTCCGGGCATGGTACGCACTAGTGGCAACCAGAGAACGACGCGAAATAGGAAAGACTTTGGTTCTGCGAGTCTTTTTGAAATGCTCGGGGACATGGATAGTATTTACGAATTTTATAAGGGTGGCCCGGGGAAACAGGTCAAAAAGCATGAATTGCAAAATTGTTCATTAGATTGAAAACAGCTGGGTAAATAAGTTGGGAGAGGAATTGATTTTAAGCAAATTTAAATTTATATGAATATGATTTATATTTAAAAATTATTATCTAAAAATAATTTGTAAAAAAATTTTATTTAAATATTGATTATTAAAAAAATTTTTACATGAAAGTAAAAATATTTTTGAATATATAATTAACAAAAGTAATATAAATTTTATATTATTTTGTTTTATGTATTTTTATTTAATTTTAATTATATTTAAATGTAATAAAATAAATTATATTAATATTTTAATAAAAAATTTTAATTATTCATATTACTATTTGATTTCAACTTCAATTCAATGCAAGATGAGAGACAGATTGTTGTTGGGAATGACATGGTGATGAAAGGTGTCTCCTTCTCTCGTAACTTTATGATGACCATTGTATGTCCAAATAATGCAAAAATTGATTGAGAGGAGCTAGTAACGCTAACACGATTTGTCTGGAATTAATGCATTAAAATATTGCTCTTATTTAATTATTTTATAATTTTTTTTTACCAAATTAAAAGTGTTTAACATAAAAATTTATTTAAATATTTTATAATTTTTTATGAAACGTTATTTTTAGTAATTTATAACTGATAGCTCTCATATTTTTTTATTATTATTATTTTATTAAAATTTTAACATTATTCTATTCACAACTTAAAACACAATTTTTTTTTCAAGTTTTTTTTCACACATCCTAACATAATATTGTTAATTTATTATGGGACTTTAAATGATATGTTTATTTTATATTATTTTAGAATTATATAATAAAATATAATTATTAACAAAAAAATGATAAGTATAACACTATTTTAGGATAAAATAATAAAATGATATTATTTTAGGATCTTAAATATTTATTTTAATTATTATACTATTTTCACTATTTATTTTAATTTTTAATTAAAAAATTTATCTTTAAACAAAAAATTATAATTGTCACGACCCGTTTTCTGGGCACATGACCGGCACAATGATGAATCTCTCATCACTGTAAGCCTTCCGATAAATATATCAAATTTTCTTATCTGAAAATCATAGAGATGATTTGCATGTAATCATAGATTATCGATTTAAAATACATTATTATACTGACATACAAGCCAAATGTCGAACCCCTGAACTAGATGTCCTAGACGATTACAGAGCAACATAATCTATAACAGAAGAGAGGTCTACCCGACAACGGGAAGGTCCAAAGTGATCTACTCCTCTAGCAGATATTCTTCGATGGCAACCTGATCTGAACAAAAAGGTTGTACAAACAATGTGAGCTTTTAAACTCAGTGAGCGAATCGGCCTCGCATTAATAAAATTCAAATACATTACCAGTCATGCAAGCATATCCAAAGGCTCATACTCAACCAATAGACAGAAGATAAAAATTTATCCAATTCAACAAACGTTACTAGTACTCGTCAATGGCAATATATCCCGGAGAGCGCACACAGGCCGGCTCACCAATTATGTATATTTCCGCCATGACGCACAACATCATCCTCTTTCATACAAGATAAAAATTCATCCAATTCAACAAACGTTACTAGTACTCGTCAATGGCAATATATCCCGGAGAGCGCACACAGGCCGGCTCACCAATTATGTATATTTCCGCCATGACGCACAACCTCATCCTCTTAGCTAGGGCGCCTCACGGATTTATCACCAATCCGGGCTATATCCCTACTGAGGGAATCGTTGTCTCCACACTCATTGGTCAAGACACCCTGTCAACCGGGTTTTCCGCCTTGCCGTGAGAGGGGGTACTGTCCCGCTCAATCACAATCAATAGCATTTCATATCATAATCAGAAGCTCAATATAATATTCATCCATATAACAGGTATAATATATAACTATATTATGGATTTATAAACCACATATCAAGATAACAATTAATCCATTTTTAAAAACATTCAAACTTCACATCATCATAAGATACTTATTTCATTTTATCCATACTTATAGATTAATTATCTCATTTAGATTCGTCATTCTGAATCCAATTTCCCCCTATGAATCTTGGGAGTGTCCTACGACATACTTTTTATCACCAGTAATGCTAAAACTCTATTAAAACAGGGTCGTTTCACTCACCTGGATTCCGTACGAATATCGCTTCTCTAAGTTGTTACAGATAAGAGTACACAGATGAATTTCAGTATTCCGCTACGGAAATTTTCATGAAAGATTAGAGAAAACAAGTTAGGATTGTTTTCATACAGATACTGTTCATACATACGGTACTATTCATATATACGGTCACTATTCATATATACGGTCACTATTCATACGTACGGATATTATTTATACATACGGATAATATTCGTACATACGATCACTATTCATACGTATGAATACTATTTTTTATGTATGGATACTATTCATATGTACGGTTACTATTCATACGGTTACTATTCATACGTACGTGTACTATTCATACCAGAAATAGAGAATACAATCTGTAAAAGAGTACACCAGGTAAGTTCCCAGGAAAGAGTGGAGGGTCACACTGGACACACTTAAAAACCAGGTCTTTCCTTAGCCAGAACTTTCCTAGACATGTATTCTTCACAGTTTATATTCTATTTCGGTAATCAGAGAATCAAAATAACAGCTAACGACAATTTTTCTGATGTAGAAGATCGGCCAAAGCCGCAACCACAGAGCATACTTAAAAAAATAACTTCTAGAATTTGAAAGACATAGAAAGGGTATAGTATCATTACCTAAGCTGAAAAGAAAAGGCCCAAAATCTCAGAGGTCTAGCGTCGGACCAAGAAATCTTAAGGAGAGAAGAAGAGAAGTTGAAGGTGTGATTTTGAAAGTGAAATGGAAGGGTCTATTTATAGGAAAATTTAAGGGTACTATTCCATCTACCCCGTCTCACCTACCAATTTCACTTACTAGTCTCATCTACTAGTTAGTCTCATCTACCAATTTCACTTACTAGTCTCATCTACTAGTTTCACATACTAGTCTCATCTACCAATTTCACTTACTAGTCTCATCTACTAGTTTCACATACTAGTCTCATCTACCAATTTCACTTACTAGTCTCATCTACTAGTTTCACATACTAGTCTCATCTACCAATTTCACTTACTAGTCTCATCTACTAGTTTCACATACTAGTCTCATCTACTAGTCTCACTTACTAGTCTCATCTACTAGTATAATCAATTTGCTAATTTAGTTTCCTTTTAATTTAGTCCCTCAGGGAATTCTCTCATATAAAATGTCATTTTCTCCTACAAATTTCTTTCTAATTTTCTCTTATGATCAAACCACATCTAGTACTTGACATTTTGATTGTACAGATGAACAGTACCATATACGTAAATAGTATTATACAGGTGAATAGTACCGTATACTGAAATAGTAACAGTAGTTTGAAAACAAATATTTATATTTTATTTTTCTTGGGTATTACATTATCACCCCCTTAAGAGAATTCGGTCCCCCGAATTCAAAACTCATTTCAAGACTGAAATAAGTGTGATTACTTCGTCTATATCTCATTCTTTGTATCTCTTTCTTTCCAAACCTCTTCACATCCCTGGTAAGATTTACAAGAACACTATAGCATCAACTGTGAACTCTAGACCGCATTATCAATAATTTTCATAGGACTTTTGCCTTTTCTAAATAGCAAACAATCTCTTCTTCATCAGTTTGATCTTCTCCACAACCTTTTGTACCATAAAGTGTCTCATCCTCATAACCTTTACCAAACTCAAACCACCTAATCAAAAACGAACTCTGTCTATATGTAAAACCTCAAATAGGTGTCATCTCAAAAGTGGCACGTGGTCTTTCCAGTTCACATTGAATATCAGAACACATGTTTCCACACACATAGCTTATAACTTTTACGAATACAAGCACCCTACCCGAAGGCATCATTTTGGCCATAAGCAATACTCTTGCCCGAAGGCGATCCTTCTACCTTAAGGCGATACTCTCAGCTGAAGGCGTTATATAAAATGAAATCATTACATAAATCTCTAAGAAGAACAATTCTAGAAAATGTGTTAAGTAAATAACATATTCCTCACGCATAATTATAAAATAAATATATATAGAAATTCCTCTCAGCTCAATGACTCATATAGAGTCGTATCCCTTCAATGCTTAGGGCAAACCCATAGTTCTCTATATATAGGTTCATAAAATACTTATTCAGCATTCCTCCAAAGCTCAGAAGTGCAATGAAATATCATTTTAGTAACTCTGCTCAGTCAAAAAGATATTACTATACTTATGCTTTAGAATCAAGTATGAAATATAACAAGTCCAATATCTTCTCATTCCTCAAGTTCTTTCAGTAAAATGAATCACTTCAACAAAGAAGATCTAGATACTAACTTAAATTTTATTTCTAGTACATAGATAATTTTAATACGTGAAGCTTACACCAAATGTAGCTTTAGGTACAAACAAAAGAAAAATAAATTAAGGACGAGGAGGCTTTTGAAATGTAAAAGGTGCTCCAGGTCTAGAAGAGGAAGGTGCTTCAGACCTTAAGGAGGAAGCTAATCGTTGCAGCCTAGAAAGGGTTTCTGAAGGAAGCGCCTGAGAAATTTGGTGAAGAGCAGAAGTTACTCCGTTCATACAGTCAATACACCTTGCTTGTTGGTCACGAAAATTTTGAGTTGCAAACATTGAATGTCTATCAACTCGATTAGCCAGTTCCCCGAAACGACGATTTATCAGTTTCTCTTGGTTTTCAAAAAGACGATTTATTAGTCGTTTCTGGTCCTCTGTCTTGTATTCCAGGCTCTCTATCTTACGCTCCAGATTTTCGATCTTACGCTCCAGGAACGCAAGCTTATTTTCTGAGGATGTTGCAGTACTGTCCTCCTCCAACTCTATTACATCCCTCTTTCTTTTCTTAATTTCTGGTGACCTGTCTACAGGTCTCTTCCCTTTGTTGTCTCCGAGACTTAGATTTAAATCAAGCTCTACATTGCCAGTCTCAAAATTCAAGTTGAAAGACTTATTATCAGCCATTGCTCTAAGGATCTCAGAAATAACTTCGAAGGAGAAAGGAATGAAAATTGAGAAATAGGTATGTAATGAAAGAAGTAGGTTTGCTTGGTGCGATGAGTAGAGTAACGGGCATACAAGATTTATAGACAACCCGAAGCCCCTGGAGCTAAAGCCACCACAACCTACACGCCGCTCGCTATAAGGTTTACAGATCACATACGTCGCAATGCCAGCAATTAATGTCGGACATGCAAGTAAATAGTAAATATAATTTAATGCAATTAACATAAGTCAAAGATTTCCTCAAAAAAAAATTTTCGGCTAATCTTGACCTTTCTCAAAGTTCTGACTAACTACGCTCTTCAGTCTGAGATTTTCTCCCTCTAAACTTGTTTTATTCTGTAATCCTATATCACGATGTCCCTCTATGATTAGGTCGCCTCATATTGGCCGTATCTTAGATTCTAATCGGTGTCTTTACTCTAGACTTACACATAATATATGTATATCAATATATATATTTTAAAACAAAGTTAACTGCTTACGGTCACATGCCTTAAGCATTATCATGATGTAAGGAAATCACTGCCTTTCATTTGCCCACGAGAGCATTATATGTAAGTATGTGTAACCATGAAGATATATCATCATCTACACATTTTATTCTATCCAAGTCATTTTGATTTCACATCTCTATGAGTATATGTAGGATCATCACATATTCTCCTTGATCGTAGCCTTCACTCATTATGCATGAATAACATACATAAATGTAATTACAACATGATTCAATCAATTATGTATATTATACTCAACTGAAGGCTTTTAAGAACAACACAATAAAACGGAGAAATGTATTTCAGTTCATCATAAAAGCATCCAAGGCAATCTTTGATGGCTATGTTATCAACTTCTTTGAATTTCGGAAAATGCCAACGGGAGAAATGGGAAAACCGAGTAAAATCGGCCGCAAATCCACCGAATACTGACTTTCGTGGTTTTGGCATTAATGCGACGCGCTATCGGTGTGCACGCCTACCCTAGACTTCTGGCTTCCAGCTTGCAGAAATCCATAGGTTGATCGTGTAGGGGTGCGGTGAAGAGATATCTTCTTTGTCTCTTAGTCCAAATTTTTTCTCTATAAAAACCTTCTCAGCGTTCTCAGTTACCACACCACAAAGAGTAATAATCTCCGAGCCTACAATCCCCCAGTATTCCTCTCGCCTCATACTCTTACAAAAATTTCTAAATTTTTTCAAATCATGGCTTCAAGGAAGTACATTGATCTCACAGTAGAGGCTAAGGAAGAAGAGCTCGACTTAAACTTAAGTCTGGGAAAAGACAAGGGCAAAAGACCTTTTGAGGGGTCTCCAGAGAAGCAGAAGGAGAAGAAAATGAAGAAGATCGAGGAAGCTGAGGAGACTAGCACGGGCCATACCTCGGAGGACAAAATCGCCTGTCTAGAGCAGGAGGTGAAAAATCTGAAAAAGATGATAGGAGACTTGGAGAAGTTAACTAAACGCAATCATGCAGAAATGACTTCAAGAATAGACAGGTTCTTCTATTGGTCTACCCAGTGCTTCTGCAATCAACAACAAAGAAGTGTTGATTGTATGAATGGAATTTACACTACCCTCCGCGACATTGCTCTGTCTCTTGCTCCAAGGAATGGTCGAGGGGTGATGATACAATACAACCCTCCTAATCCAAGACCACCTCGCTTTTAGATTACTCATACATGAGTAAACTTCTTCTTTTTTTGCAATGTAATCCTTCAGTTTTTTTTTTTAATGCAAGTGGTTTCTTTTATTGGCTGGTACCCTAAAATAATATAGCTACACAAAATCAATCATGAATTCAGCTTATAAAATCCACCATATAAAAATTTGATCCGACAGCAACGGAATCAAAACAAATAATAACCTTTCCTTTACTAAGTTCAAAAGTGTGGCCACATCTGTCTAAAACTAAAACTGAGAACATAATTCCTAAGAAGAGATAAGTCTCGGAGGGAAAGGAAATGAAAACATCCTACAGGACCTTCAGTAGAGCCGTCTCTCTATAGTTGTGCCCGGGTTCACAACGATAGAGGAGGTCCTACTAAGGTTACCTTGCTCTGTAATCACTAGGAGACCTAACAACCTTTCCTCTGATACCAACTTTGTCACGACCCGTTTTCTGGGCACATGACCGGCACAATGATGAATCTCTCATCACTGTAAGCCTTCCGATAAATATATCAAATTTTCTTATCTGAAAATCATAGAGATGATTTGCATGTAATCATAGATTATCGATTTAAAATACATTATTATACTGACATACAAGCCAAATGTCGAACCCCTGAACTAGATGTCCTAGACGATTACAGAGCAACATAATCTATAACAGAAGAGAGGTCTACCCGACAACGGGAAGGTCCAAAGTGATCTACTCCTCTAGCAGATATTCTTCGATGGCAACCTGATCTGAACAAAAAGGTTGTACAAACAATGTGAGCTTTTAAACTCAGTGAGCGAATCGGCCTCGCATTAATAAAATTCAAATACATTACCAGTCATGCAAGCATATCCAAAGGCTCATACTCAACCAATAGACAGAAGATAAAAATTTATCCAATTCAACAAACGTTACTAGTACTCGTCAATGGCAATATATCCCGGAGAGCGCACACAGGCCGGCTCACCAATTATGTATATTTCCGCCATGACGCACAACATCATCCTCTTTCATACAAGATAAAAATTCATCCAATTCAACAAACGTTACTAGTACTCGTCAATGGCAATATATCCCGGAGAGCGCACACAGGCCGGCTCACCAATTATGTATATTTCCGCCATGACGCACAACCTCATCCTCTTAGCTAGGGCGCCTCACGGATTTATCACCAATCCGGGCTATATCCCTACTGAGGGAATCGTTGTCTCCACACTCATTGGTCAAGACACCCTGTCAACCGGGTTTTCCGCCTTGCCGTGAGAGGGGGTACTGTCCCGCTCAATCACAATCAATAGCATTTCATATCATAATCAGAAGCTCAATATAATATTCATCCATATAACAGGTATAATATATAACTATATTATGGATTTATAAACCACATATCAAGATAACAATTAATCCATTTTTAAAAACATTCAAACTTCACATCATCATAAGATACTTATTTCATTTTATCCATACTTATAGATTAATTATCTCATTTAGATTCGTCATTCTGAATCCAATTTCCCCCTATGAATCTTGGGAGTGTCCTACGACATACTTTTTATCACCAGTAATGCTAAAACTCTATTAAAACAGGGTCGTTTCACTCACCTGGATTCCGTACGAATATCGCTTCTCTAAGTTGTTACAGATAAGAGTACACAGATGAATTTCAGTATTCCGCTACGGAAATTTTCATGAAAGATTAGAGAAAACAAGTTAGGATTGTTTTCATACAGATACTGTTCATACATACGGTACTATTCATATATACGGTCACTATTCATATATACGGTCACTATTCATACGTACGGATATTATTTATACATACGGATAATATTCGTACATACGATCACTATTCATACGTATGAATACTATTTTTTATGTATGGATACTATTCATATGTACGGTTACTATTCATACGGTTACTATTCATACGTACGTGTACTATTCATACCAGAAATAGAGAATACAATCTGTAAAAGAGTACACCAGGTAAGTTCCCAGGAAAGAGTGGAGGGTCACACTGGACACACTTAAAAACCAGGTCTTTCCTTAGCCAGAACTTTCCTAGACATGTATTCTTCACAGTTTATATTCTATTTCGGTAATCAGAGAATCAAAATAACAGCTAACGACAATTTTTCTGATGTAGAAGATCGGCCAAAGCCGCAACCACAGAGCATACTTAAAAAAATAACTTCTAGAATTTGAAAGACATAGAAAGGGTATAGTATCATTACCTAAGCTGAAAAGAAAAGGCCCAAAATCTCAGAGGTCTAGCGTCGGACCAAGAAATCTTAAGGAGAGAAGAAGAGAAGTTGAAGGTGTGATTTTGAAAGTGAAATGGAAGGGTCTATTTATAGGAAAATTTAAGGGTACTATTCCATCTACCCCGTCTCACCTACCAATTTCACTTACTAGTCTCATCTACTAGTTAGTCTCATCTACCAATTTCACTTACTAGTCTCATCTACTAGTTTCACATACTAGTCTCATCTACCAATTTCACTTACTAGTCTCATCTACTAGTTTCACATACTAGTCTCATCTACCAATTTCACTTACTAGTCTCATCTACTAGTTTCACATACTAGTCTCATCTACTAGTCTCACTTACTAGTCTCATCTACTAGTATAATCAATTTGCTAATTTAGTTTCCTTTTAATTTAGTCCCTCAGGGAATTCTCTCATATAAAATGTCATTTTCTCCTACAAATTTCTTTCTAATTTTCTCTTATGATCAAACCACATCTAGTACTTGACATTTTGATTGTACAGATGAACAGTACCATATACGTAAATAGTATTATACAGGTGAATAGTACCGTATACTGAAATAGTAACAGTAGTTTGAAAACAAATATTTATATTTTATTTTTCTTGGGTATTACAATAATAGTTCAAATTAACTAAAAAATTTAAAATTATAATTACTTAAAAATATATTTTCATCTAAAAATAAAATTTATATAAAATATTATATAAGTATGTCTTTTTATATCATTTTATATTTATCAGTTAATTCAATAATTAATTTTATCAAATACTTATAATTCAATAAATTAGTTTAACAGCTTTCAGCTAAAACTTAATTTTTAAAATTTTAGTTATTTTTACCAAACATAACTTTTTTTATTTATCTAGCAGAGTTTCATGATAAGTGTAATTTTGTCTAGTGTCTTTTAAGAATATTTTCAATTAATAAAATATAATATTAATTTCTTTTGTATTTATTGAATGTAAAATATCAATTTGTTCTTAAATTGACATTTTTAGAAATTAAATCTTTTTCATTCTTAAGTTCAAAATTTCTGACAATACTTTACTATGAAGAGTTTGAGACTTTTAAAATTCAAAGTTTAGCTATTGAATGCGTTTCAAAATTTATACTTTTATAATTATATATAAATTTTGAAATATTTCAATAATTAATTGCTTGAATTTTTCGTAATTTTTTCCTTTTGACAACCACATACATGACTTTCATATGTCAAAATAATCCAGCTTAAGAAAAACACTTCATTGGTTGAACATAAAAATCCGAGTTCCTGGATTTTGAAGTCAGAAACTTAGATAATTTACATATTAAAAAATTTTAAAATTAAAGCTCTAATTTGAGTTCCAAACTCTACTACAAATGATTCGGTGAGATTTATTGAAAAGCATAATCTATTCCAATTAATCTATTGTAAGAAATCAAAACAACGTGAGAATATTGGTTGAGAAAATCTAAGAACGGACATGATTGCTTAAGCCGCAATTTTGAAAAACAAACAAAAATATCTTATTGTCCATTACGGGTCACATACTAGTTAATACATTATTGCATTACAGATAACTAAGACGGTAACAACATATCCATAAGCAAATCCCCCAATCTTATGATTGGCTCTGTAAACTTTTTAAAAAATTAAAAAAAAAAAAGGCTGAAAGTGAACTAATTAACGTTAAAGATAAGAACGATAAAAAATAAGGATGACAGTAATGAAAAGACAATCACATAAAATAGTAAATTATAGCTATTAAAATAACAATAATAATATTCATTATTGTTGTTATTATTATTTAGATATATAAGAATAAAATGGAAATTTTAATTAATTTGTTTTTTAAAATATTTAAAAAATAGGAAAAAATTAAATTAAAGTCATGCACGTGGATATAGCACCATCTCTGGCGGCGTAATAAAGGATGGGGTTGAACTTGAAGATAGAGATGAGACTGGAACAAATAATGAACTCGCGCAAAAGGTTAAGTACTGACTAATGAGTTAAAGACATTAATCTTCTTATATAATGTAAATGGTTAACAATAAACATTGTAATGAAGATCTTAATATTATGAAAGTCTTACTTGTAAGATAGTATAGAATCGCGATATCGTAATTTAATTATATTTAACATTTTTTTTATTTTTTAAATTAAAAGTTAAAAACAATCATTTATTTTTATGAAATTAAGGTTTTATTCAATAATTATTACATTTATATATATATATATATATATATATATATATATATATCTATATATATATATTTTAATAACTTGTTTAATATATAAAATTTATATTTTGATAAATTTTAGATATAATTATATATAATATTTTTTACTTTTAAAATATATAACATATTTTATGAATGTATATTTATATTTAGAAGAATTTGTACTTATCTAAAAATTTTACTTAATTATATAAAATGTTTACATATATATATATATATAATTTATAATATCTTATAATTCTCGATTCGATCTTATCATTCGATCTATTTTATATATTTATCGGTCTTGTATAAGATTTCGATTTTTATTGCCATAATAGTAAATCATTTATATTGAGGATAAAGTACACTGAATTTTGTGAGATTTGTTAAATTATATTTAATGTCTTGTTTTTGTTCAAAAAATATCATCCAATTCCCTTCATATCTCATATGCGATATCCTACCCAAAAATTAAAAAAATTCCTTTCTATCAATACGTTTATTTTTTTTTTGTAGAATTTAAAATTATGATTTCCTTAATAGGACAGTTAAAATAGCTAAGTCAATATTGAACTTTAATTCAATATAAGACTTTTTTTTTCATTTTTTATAATTATAAAACAACTAAGTAATTTTATTTTTAAAATATAGTTTTGAAAATTTTATTTTAGAAACAAAAAAAATTTTGATGTATATGTCAAATATCATAGAATCAAGAATGACATATATATATATATAGAGCACCATATATAACCTAACCAAATTTTAAAGAAGTAAATATAATTGATTACTTTTGTCATTAGCTTAATAGCAAACACAATTTCAAAGGTTCAAGCAACAGTATTCGACATTATTTAATGCAAACTCAAAACAATTTATTGCATAAAATATTAACTTATCTTATTTCTTTTCTTTTTATAGGATATGCTGCGCTGGAACCGTAGTATAATGTTCGGACAAATTATTTAATATTATGTGAACCATGAACTCACATGTCATATATTAAATTGATAAAAACAGACCTTACATCTAAAACATCGGGAAATTTACAACTATATTATTCAAACTTTATAAACAAAGGCTAAAATGTAAATATTTTTTTTTTCAATTTACGGAATTATATAATTTATTTCCATAATTTTAAAAATTGAAACAATCATAAACTCTTAATTATGATCAACAAAATCCCTCCAATGACTTCACTTATTGCATAAATAAGAAAAATGACAAGAAAATCATTTTTCACTCTGTATAAATAAATAATATTAAAGTTTGGACAAAAAAATTAACAAAAGAATTATTGTCACGACCCGTTTTCTGGGCACATGACCGGCACAATGATGAATCTCTCATCACTGTAAGCCTTCCGATAAATATATCAAATTTTCTTATCTGAAAATCATAGAAATGATTTGCATGTAATCATAGATTATCAATTTAAAATACATTATTATACTGACATACAAGCCAAATGTCGAACCCCTGAACTAGATGTCCTATACGATTACAGAGCAACATAATCTATAACAGAAGAGAGGTCTACCCGACAACGGGAAGGTCCAAAGTGATCTACTCCTCTAGCAGATATTCTTCGATGGCAACCTGATTTGAACAAAAAGGTTGTACAAACAATGTGAGCTTTTAAACTCAATGAGCGAATCGGCCTCGCATTAATAAAATTCAAATACATTACCAGTCATGCAAGCATATCCAAAGGCTCATACTCAACCAATAGACAGAAGATAAAAATTTATCCAATTCAACAAACGTTACTAGTACTCGTCAATGGCAATATATCCCGAAGAGCGCACACAGGCCGGCTCACCAATTATGTATATTTCCGCCATGACGCACAACATCATCCTCTTACATACAAGATAAAAATTCATCCAATTCAACAAACGTTACTAGTACTCGTCAATGGCAATATATCCCGGAGAGCGCACACAGGCCGGCTCACCAATTATGTATATTTCCGCCATGACGCACAAACTCATCCTCTTAGCTAGGGCGCCTCACAGATTTATCACCAATCCGGGCTATATCCCTACTGAGGGAATCGTTGTCTCCACACTCATTGGTCAAGACAACCTGTCAACCGGGTTTTCCGCCTTGCCGTGAGAGGGGGTACTGTCCCGCTCAATCACAATCAATAGCATTTCATATCATAATC
This sequence comes from Biancaea sappan, assembly GCA_037074585.1. Taxonomy (NCBI): domain Eukaryota; kingdom Viridiplantae; phylum Streptophyta; class Magnoliopsida; order Fabales; family Fabaceae; genus Biancaea; species Biancaea sappan. Next base: position 36,609,025 of record CM073492.1, read on the forward strand.
AGAAGCTCAATATAATATTCATCCATATAACAGGTATAATAGATAACTATATTATAGCTTTATAAACCACAATTCAAGAGATTCAATCTTCACATCATCATGAGATACTTGTTTTTTCTTATCCATACTTCTGGATTAATTATCTCATTATATTCGCCATTCTGAATTCAATTTCCCCCTATGAATCTTGGGAGTGTCCTACGACATACTTTTTTATCACCAGTAATGCTAAAACTCTATTAAAACGGGGTCGTTTCACTCACCTGGATTCCGTACGAATATCGCTTCTCTAAGTCGTTACAGATAAGAGTACACAGATGAATTTCAGTATTCCGCTACGGAGATTTTCATGAAAGATTAGAGAAAACAAGTTAGGATTGTTTTTATACAGATACTGTTCATACATACGATAATATTCATATATACGATCACTATTCATATATATACGATTACTATTCATACATATAGTTACTATTTATACATACGGATAATATTCGTACATACGTATGAATACTATTTTTACGTATGGATACTATTCATATGTACAGTTACTATTCATACGATTACTATTCATACGTATGGGTACTATTCATACCAGAAATAGAGAATATAATCTGTAAAAGAGTACACCAGGTAAGTTCCCAGGAAAGAGTGGAGGGTCACACTGGACACACTTAAAAACCAGGTCTTTCCTTAGCCAGAACTTTCCTAGACATGTATTCTTCACAGTTTACATTCTATTTCGGTAATCAGAGAATCAAAATAACATATAAACAGCTAAGGACAGTCTTTCTGATGTAGAAGATCGGCCAAAGCCGCAACCACAGAGCATACTTAAGAAAATAACTTCTAGAATTTGAAAGACATAGAAAGGGCATAGTATCCTTACCTAAGCAAAAAGGAAAGGCCCAAAATCTCAGAGGCCTAACGTCGAAGCAAGAGAAACTTAAGGAGAGAAGAAGAGAAGTTGAAGGTGTGAGTTTAGAAGTGAAATGAAAGCGCCTATTTATAAGAAAAGTCAATGGTACTATTTGATACTATGCGCTAATAAAATATTTAATTTACTATTTATGAAAATGACATTTCTAATAATGCAGTTACTGTGCACCTCACGCGTACTGGTGAATAGTACCGTATACTGAAATAGTAACAGTAGTTTGTAAACAAATATTTATATTTTATTTTTCTTGGGTATTACAATTATACTATAAAAATAAAATTTTAAAATATTTATTATCAATTTTTAAAGTTAAGATTAGGAATGAATTACACAACTTATTACTAATACAAGTTCTTTACGTTTTGGCCATTAGTAATTGATAGAAAAACGTAAATAACTTCCTTTATCAGAAACTGAACATGAGGACCAAACTTTTAACACCTCAAATTTTCAAAATCAATGACTTTAATTTAACATCTTTTTTTTCTAAAAAAATTATTTTAAGTTTTAGATCATTAATTTTAGAAGTTAACGGTCTAAATGGTTAGAAGTTGAACCCTACAATTTTTTTTATTTTTTGAATAACTATTTAGTGTACAAGAAACGTATAATTAATATGGGCCAAATCAATTTATGTGGAGCTCATATTAATTGACTATTCTCATGTACTAAACACAATACTTTTCCACCAAAAAAAGAGTGAGCACATTTAAATGGTTGATATATAAAGAGTGAAATGAAGAGGTCGGATGGGCCCCGCAAGGAATGGGTGTTGGAGGAGGGAAAGAGGAAAAAATGGAAGGGGGAGGAATGGGTGAATGGTGGACACTAATGGAAAGAAAGAAGAAATGGCACGGAAATAATGAGGTAACTGATTGTGTGGCGACGTCGTTATGAATCCTAGTCAGCAATAACTCCACGTTGATCATATCGAAAGGTGGGGACCACAAAAATACGCCCAGTGGGACCCGCCGGTGAATTCCAATTGCTACTTTTTTGGCTTTTAAAGACTTCCATTTTTTACAGCTCAAACTGTAAAGAATTTCTCTAAATTATAACATTCTATAATTTATTTTTTTATAACCTTAAAAAATTATAAATTATTTTTTTAAAAGGATTTCGATTTTGTAAGACGTCATTTTTAGCTAATTTTTGTCTATAAATTTAATATTATTTGTCAATTTTTGTTAAAAAGATCAAATTAAAAAATAACAGATATATTACTGCTTTTTTTTCCCTAACATTGGTTTTTTTTTTAAAACTACTTTAGCCTATCTTGATTTATATAGATTGTAGACTGATACATATTTTCTATTTGGAAGCTGACTACTTGGCAAATTTGGGCCGTTAATTTGTTCATTAATGGAGTAGATGTAAGGCAACTTTTTATATAAAAAAAAATGATACACATGGACCAAACTAAAGAAGAATATCGTAGAATGATCTCGAAGGGTTTTCGTCTGAGCAGGAGTAAGACCGAATATATGTATTGTAAGTTTAACAAGCGACAAGCTAGGAACGAGCTGGAGGTTAAACTTGGTGATCAGGTCGTATCACAAGTGTCAACGTTTAGGTATTTGGGATCAATTATACAAGATGATGGCGAAGTTATTAGAGATGTGGAACATAGGATACAAGCTGGGTGGTTGAAGTGGAGAATGGCATCAGGGGTTGTTTGTGATCGAAAAGTACCTGATAAACTCAAAGGAAAGTTTTATCGTACTGCTATAAGACCAGCGATTTTATATGGGAGTGAATGTTGGGCAATGAAAGGACAACAAGAACATAAAATTGGAGTGGCGGAGATGAGGATGTTGCGTTGGATGTGTGGTCATACACGAAGAGATAAGATCCGTAATGATCATATACGAGGTAGAGTTGGGGTGGCACCTATTGAGGAAAAAATGGTTGAAAATCGTTTAAGATGGTTTGGGCATGTGCAAAGGAGACCGTTGGAAGCGCCAGTTAGGAGAGTTGAGCAGATAGTTTGGAGCCCTATGAAAAAAGGTCGAGGAAGACCAAAAAGGACACTTAGAGAAATTATTGAACGGGATCTTTTAGTAAATGAGATATCTAAAGAGTTGGTCATTGATAGAGCTCAATGGCGTCGTGCGATCCATGTAGCCGACCCCACTTAGTGGGATAAGGCTATGTTGTTGTTGTTGTTGTTGACGTGGTGATGATCTCTCCATGCCAGCTCTATAATTCCCTCAACTCCTATGTTTAGATGCATAAATGGGGCACAATTTGTAGCAAATAGGAGAAAATGGAAAGCAGCTTCAACGACGTGAAGAGAACTGTTGGAGGGAATCGTAGAGCTGACATAGAGAGATCACTAGAGAATAATGGGTAAGTGATATATAGTGAGATTTCTGGTGAGGAGGTTTATAGGAAGAAACATAACACAATTTGAGGGACGAACAAACACAAAGGAGAGTGAGCGACAATTAAGAGAGGTGATGAGGGACTGAAAGAGAGAGAGAGAGGCGAAGCCACATTTCTTTAAGGGCTAAAATTTTAAAATTTACATATAAATTTTTTTATTTTGCCCCCTTTTTTAAAATTTTGACCCCCTACTCTTAACAAATTTCTAACCCCCAATTTTAAAATATTTTTTCTTGATCATGGTTAATTTTTTATTCTATTGTTATGGACCTTTTTGTAAAAGTTTAAAATTTAAATTTTTGTACATATGTCTAATTCTATCAAATTGGTTGATTGATTATGCAATTATAATTTAGAAGAGGACAAATTTTTTTGTAATGGAAAGATTTTTGAAGAGGAAATTACCATTAAGAGTTGAAATTAATTTATAAGAGTTGTCATCATATCCAAGAAAGTGAATAAAAATTTTTCCTCCCTAATTGATGGATCTTAGATACGCCACTGCGAAGGAGAAAAGCCAGTCAGGTATGGAGGGGCTTTTCTAAATGAAATATAAGAGGCCGGGGTCATTCTACGATATTCTCCTTCAGTTTGGTCCCTATGTATCTTTAGATGATTATTTTTAGTACATAATTGTCAACAAAAGTTATTTTGCTTGGTCGACAAGTAATTGTCGTCGATAGGTGCAACAAAGTAATGCCAATTGTAGAAACGTCAAACTAACAATATGGCACGTAGGAATTTGACATAAACCAATAATCTAGCATGTAGGAATTCAACATAGTAGAACAAGTCGAATGGACAAGAATTATTTTGAAGCAATTCGCAACAACACCATCAAATATACTAATTGACGGTGTAAACGGTTGTCAAATATGTTGATTGGTGTGACGATGCAACTAAGCTATCGAATGTCGAAGACATGCTGATTGATAGCATGATCAAGTTGTCGAATATCAAAGACAATATAGATAGTTATTTCCATCATCAAGTGGCCAAGGCAGTAGTGTTGAATAATAAACTGTCGCTTACGTGGTAATTAAGTTGATATGAAGTTATTTTTATCATTTGCCTATAAATATTAAGTGTTATGTTGTAAATGCGATTGACATTTTTTTATTAAAACATCATAATATCTCACTCAGAAGATTAACGGATTGACATCAAGTATGTTTTCCTCTTAAACATTTCAATCAATTTTAATTCAAAGTTTCATCTTTTAAACTTCTTTTTAGTTACTTCTTTTATCTTTTGCTGCACTTTTGTTCAAGTTACTTGTTCTTTATTTTTGCTCTCTTTGTGTTCTTCAATTTACTGCACTTTTATTAACTTTTATGCAAATTTATTTTAAACTGTATTTTTAGCATTCTTTTCTTTATTTTTATGCAGTTACATGTTTTTAAGTTACATTCGCTAAACATTCGACATATTTTTTAATATATTAATAAGATTACAACATAACTTTGACGTTCGCATACCGTTTTCAATTTTATTCAAATATTTATTATCGGATTTGGTTAAAATCAAAAATCACAGTAAACAGTATCATAATTTAAAAAAAAAAAAGGTAATCACATATGGACCGTTGATAAATAGATCAATAGCTCAAAATTCACCGAACAGACAATTCATATCCTATATAGACTAGTGCTATTAAGCTTTTGAATTAAAAAAAAAAGTTGAAGGAAAAATTATTTTATTTGAAGTTTACAATTTTAAAAGATAATTGTCAAGTGTCAACTTTTAAATTGTATAGCCTTTTAAATTGATAGGGATTTTTAGCATTTTGGACTTTTGGTTGTGTATGTTTTACGCTTAAACTTTTTCTAAAGTTTATATAATATAATTTTTTATTATTAAAATAGATATTTTTATTTTTTTAATGAGGCCTACCATAATTAGGTTTGGCTTTTATGCTGCAGAATTTAGTGCACGCAAAGCGGTTGTGTGTGAGGCTGTGACTGTGACACTGTGAGGGTCTACATAGCGACATTTTTGGTATTAGCTATATAAATTTGTTTCCGTTTCTTTTTGTCATATTTACTAAAAATCGCCATTTTTAATTAATTATTATGGCTGCAATAATTGAAGAGAGGAGAACCTTATGTGTGGCGGAATGTAGGAGAAGGATGTAGACCATCCCTATTTAATTAAATATTCATTATAGAAAACGAAGTCGAATGAAAACAATGGGCACTTCAAGTCCAAAAACAATGCGATTGAATCCAACGCCAATTTGTATTGTATGTTCTTTCTCTTTGTAAATTTAGCTGATATTTGTTTTACATATTGAACTGCCTAACGGAGTAGACCACTTCCTTCTTCTTCTTTTTTTTTTTTTAAATATATATACAAGTGTATTCTATTAGACATAATTCTGCTTGAAATAAAATTAGGTTCTAAATGTGAATTCATTCTTAGCACAAATTCAAATTTCGACTCATCATCTTATGACAAACTAACTCATTTTGTTAGGCTCAATTCTCCTTAGTGTGTGCTTCCATATTTGATATACCTCTAAAGTTAACAAACTATTTGATGTAAAACATAGTTTAATATGAGCGTTGATTGTTAAAAGAAGAAAATAATTATTTTTAAATCACAAATTAATTATTTTGATTAGTACGAATTTTATAAACACAATCAATAATATTCTCTTCGAATTTTGTATTAATAGATTCTATATTAATTTAAATAATTGATTTATGATTTAAAGATGGTTTTTTTCCTTTTTCATATCTCTCAAATTGAACCATTCTCTTTTTCTAAATTCACTTTTCCTTTTTTAATCTCACATTAAACTTTTTTTTTTTGTAAATACAATCCCGTTTGACATATATTGAAGTGTATAAAAACATTTTAAAATTAATCAATAAAAAATAAATAATGATTTTTGTATGTTTTGATAATATTTTTAAATAATGATAATAAATTAAATTATTTTCACCCTCTTACATATATTTTTTTTCTTGTAATTTGTTTTTTAAATAATTTTTTAGGCCGGCTACAAAGATATTATTTATTTATATTGTTATATAAGCATTTGGTACTTTGATGTCTTATTTTTCCTAAATTTATATTGTTATATATGCATTTGGAGAGATTCAGTTTAATTTTGTACCATTTCTCGTTTTTGGACATAAGACTTTAGAAATATTATTTTATTTATAATTTAAAAGTCCAAAAATTAGTTAAAAGTTAAAACAATATTGGCATTATTTAGTGCATGTCAAGGACAGCGTTAATATCATACAGACTAAATACTATATTTTACAAGAAAGACAGCGTTAAAATTTTAAATTTGAATTGTGATGACGACTTTAAGTTAATTAATATTATTTTGAATTTAAACGCTTCTTAAACAAAATTTAGAACTATCAATCAATCAAAATGGAAATAACTTTCCACCTAATAACACAATGACAAGCTAATGTTAAACAGATGAAGATGAACATTGGGCCCAGAGAAAAAACAACTGTTACATATAATTAAATAAAACAACGATTAGACGTATACATTTTTTTTTATATTTTTGTGATTAATTTTTCATAAAGATAAAATTATTTGATAAAAGTCTTTGAAGGAACCAATCATATAATATAAAGTTGTAAAAGATATACAAATACATTTAAAGATAATCATGATTAAAAAATCTAATAATAAAAATACCTAACTTTTCTACAGAAAAGAAACCAGAATTAATTAGGTATATGAAGAAAAGTCAAGTATTCTTATTTTTCATATAAAGTTTTAGGATTGTGCTAAAAAGTTCAGGCATTAAAGAATCACCGTTTTATAAACAAATCTCGTGAGAAACTGAGAGACGTCGTTATTTTCTAATATTTCTTAAAATGATAGTTTAATTTTCTCCACGGACGGCGGAAAAAGAACTATTAAAATATGCCTTTCCATATAAATATAATCTCTTTTTTATTTATTTTTTGTTAAAATATTGTGGGAGAAGTTTAAAAATGGTATAAAATTTACTGGTGGTGTATTTATCTATGCATGTTAACACTGACATTTATGCATAAAATACATGGTTAAACTGTTCATTGTCAATAAACAATGAAACCAAAGTCAAGTGTACACACGACGAATTTGGACGGAAATTAAAATGTTCTCCAACTTTGTGACTCAAAATGATATTAAACAGCTATTTACTTGTCCTTATACATATGTTCAAAATAGAATGAACATAATGGAGGGAAAAAAAAAAAAACATAGCACTAAAGTTTGACTTTACTCACTTAGCTCAACCTCAAATTCAAGTTGATTTTTTTATAGGAAGCCTTTCATACACCAACATAATTAATAAACTGACTTTCAACAGTCGTTCTATTCATTTAATTTCTATTTCAAGTTCTTATTCATAAAATTCTTGACTATCATGCTTTAATTTTTATCCTTTTGGATGTGTTGCGTATCCATGTCTCACTCCCTACAATCAAAATAAATTACAATTTCATTCTACTAAATAGACATAAGTGTTTCTTGAAATTTGAATATAGTGATACACTCAAAAGTTATAATTTCCTTATAAGTCCATTCATACATTTATCGATTCATGTTTTACTTCCCTTACGTGCCTCACATATATATAGTCAATATTTTATTAAAAAGGTTGTTGGGACGTTGATTTGAAGCATTAAATGACGAATCTATTTTTTCATGCTTGAAATCTAATGCTATTATGGACAATAATGATGCCATTTTACTTTGGGTATTAGTAATCTCCTCTCTAAAATTTTGGCTTGATCATATACTCTAGTCATGGATAGTTATTGTTATTTGGAAAAAATATTTCAATATGTCAATTAGCAATTTTGTTTGTAAAATCAAATTGGATTAGTTGGTTGAATTAGTTGGGTTGAGAATTAGACCTTGATTTAGTCTAGATAAAAAACAAAATAATTCGTTTCAAAATTTGTTAAATCTAGCAAAAAATCCAATCTAATCAAGAAGCATTGGCCTAGCACATTTTTTCTTTTAAAAGATCTTACACATTTTGTTCAAAAATTTTAGACATCGAGAAAAAGTTAATTTTTAAACAGGATAAAAAATCATTTATATAGAAAATAAAAATCGTATTACAAGTCTTTGAAAATAAAATTGACTGGTGATAGTTTAATAATAATGTCTAAAAATAGTCATACACGTATCTAATAATAATTATAATAAATCTTATATTTTATATGTTTGAAAAAATTTTATTCTATACTACTATATAATTCACAGAGGGAATCATCTGTACAATTATATTTGATTTTGGAGCATTTTGATCATTGGGCTTTAAATTATGTATTAATACTTATATGAAATAAAATATAAATTATAATATAAAAAGAGAAGTCAAAATGTGAGTGAAAAATGTAACAACTTAAGTTTTAGAGAGAATTTTCAGTGAAATGATTAAAAAAAAGGAATAATCATGGGTTTTAAGACAAAATAAATAAATAAATATATATATATATATATATGAAAAATTTAAAAAAAATAACATTTAGATATAATAGAATATATCGTTTGAATTTGTCTTTAATACACACACATATAATGATTTGTGTATAACGCTGGGATAAGACCAATAATATCTAATATGAAAAACCCTTTTCGATAGAAGTTCAAGATAAGCTAGAAAAATACCCGAAAAAGAAATTTCAATTATTTTTTATTGTTGCATTGCTGATTACCCCAAATTTCAATATCAAATGTCATTTTTATTTGAAGTTTGAACAGTCACTTGACGAGTACTGCTTCACAATTTTCTGCCACATATAGTTTCTTTCGGTTGGTGAGGAAAAGGCGTAAAAGCTGCACCATGCTTTATCGTCCTGAAAGATCAATTGAAGCCTCGCAAGTATTATTAGCGTGCTAGTTAATTTAAGTATTTTGATACATGCTTTTTTTTTTTAAAACAAGATTTTAAATTTAAATTTTATAAATAAAAATAAAAATTTTGAGAAAGTTTTATAGTTTTATTACTGGCTCAACTAAAATTAAATTAGTAGAAATTTAATAAAATTTTAAATATGGATGATTCTAACTGAAAAAATTGAAGCGACGTGAGGTTTTGTGATGTGAGTGACAAATTAAAGGGGAAAGAAACATATGGTTCTCAGATAACTCAAACACTAAAAGGAAAACGAAATAAATGGATAACAATGTGTGTGTGTGTGATGATGGGAATAGAAGATGTTGATGCTCGATAAGATAAGCAGGTGGGCTTAAGGAAAGAGAAGTTATTGCACCAAGTAAACCCATGGGCCCAAGCCCAGGGGGCCCACTTGTTTAAAGTTGTTTATTCTATTATGGGATTCACTTTAAATCGTGTGGACATAGGTCACCATAGGTCTGATTCCCTGATTTCCGAATCTATTCCGTTTCTTTGGCTCGCTTTTATTTTTGATAAATAATCACCCCGAACAGATAGGTTCGGCTTGCTTTTATACACTAAAAAGTAAAATTATCAAATTGGTCGTACCGACTTATCTTAAACTCAAGTTTTGTAGAGAAAGTAGTGAGTATATATTGGATTTTTTATAATTCATATTTAAAAATTTTTGACTCATTTTAATTTATTATAAGTCGTGGGCTTATTTATTTTATTTTAAAAATATATTTTTAATTATTTTAATGATAGAAATTAGATATTGAAATAATTAAATTTTAAAAAACTAAATTAAAATTTTAAAAAAATATATTAAACCTTAAAATAAGTTAATTTTTGTAAAATCTAATTTTAATTATTTTGAATGACAAAAAATAAATATTGAAACTATAAAATTTAAAAAATTAGAACTAAACTTTTTAAAAAATAAACTAAAGCTTAAAAAAAAATCTAAAGGGCTGACCCAGTTAAGTTCCAATAACTTTGATGAATCAGACTAAAAACTCTTTTTTAAAATATATTATTAAATTATTAATTCACTCCATCATATTTGCAAGGTTGATATGAACTAGCCTATACTAAAAAACAAAAAATTTTAGGTACATTATTACATATGCAACATCTCAATGAATATTTATTACAATAGATATTAAAACGAATAATTGGTTAATATATTTGTTTTGATAGTTTTTTAATTATTTTTTACTGTTACTGATATGCACAATTATTATTCTAAGACAAATAAATCGACATTAATTTTGAAAAAGGTTGTCATAAAGTTATCTCCTAAAGATATCCATTTCAATTTCATATTAAATCTCTCCTCCCCATGGGTGTTAGCTGTGAGAGGAAACTTAATTGCAGTTTTTTTTATAATTCTATTATTAGATTTTCTAGTTAAAATATACTAAATAAATGATTTTTCAATCATAACACAATAAGGGTGTGATGATATTTGAAAAGTAATTGAATGTTATATGATTATTTTAAAAAAATACAAATTGTTTTATTTTTATCAAAGAACTTGAAATTGAAGAGATAAGAAATTGTATATAAATCTTATCCTTATATATATATATATATATGTATATATATATCTTTAATTTAGCTATTTCACGTCGTTTTCAAATTTGAATTTTATTTTAAGGACAGAATCCATTTAGTTTACAACACAATTACAAAGAAATTACCAACTCATAACTTTACTATTTTATTATCTTTGTATTTGGAATTTTAAAAGTGATCTAATGATTATTCTTGAAAGTCACTTTTTTTTATTAATTTAATCACTCAAAGAAAAACTTTCCATTCAATTTAATTTTTTTAATTAAATCCTCTAAAAATAAAGTTTCTCAATTTAATCTCCCAAACATTTTTTTAATCAAAATGGCTCCTCAATTAAGTAAAAATAAAATTTTATATGGTCATTAACTAATGATAAATGCTTGTCCACACATTTTTCTGTTTTTGTCACAACGAGGCTTAAAGTATTGCCCACACATTTAACTCTCAAGTTAGTACCACTTTTGTATCATACAGTCCAAAAAATCCTTTAAAGATATCATTTTAACAGAAAACTTATTTAGAAACTAAATTAATATGCTTATATTTATATAATTAAATTGAGAGAAAAATAAATTTTCAAATACAAAATAAAATAAGTTTATAATTAAAAGACTAAATAATTAATTTCCTCAAATTTTAAATATTTAAGGTGCTACATACATTAATTCAACGCACGTTGAGTAGTCATATTCATCAGAAGAGACAAACTATTGATGCTACTAATTTGAAATCTGAACCTCATCTCTCTGGCAACCCTTTCAACGTCTCCTTGTGTGTGTGTGTGTATATATATTTCTGTCCACAAAAATTGTTAAGAAAATCTGTTGTGGCATTTTTTGAAGGTCCATTGCGTGGCTCTACAGTAACTTATCTTTCATTGACATTTGAGATGGAATCAAATCTAGGCCTAGTATAATTTGATCTTATTTTGAATTTTATCATCATTTGAATCAACTCCATGTTACCAGCTCTCTTACATCAGTGCAGTATGTAATTTATTCTGAGGTTGACAAAATTAAATTGATCATTGAAGCGGTCGAAGTATTAGTTCAAAAGTTAATAATTGAATCGGTGGTACTTATTAAAATATATAATTAATGTATATATTATAGATATTAAAATATTAAAATATATAATATATAATATATAATATTATAGGCATGTTATATATATATATATATATATGCTAATCCTAAATATTTTCTTAATAATAATAGCTCAAGCTTGTATGAAATTTCTTAAAAATACATAATAATATTCAGTAAGAATTCAAAAACTAAAAAACTAAAAAATTTATTACAAAAAATTGTTGAACCAGCTGGTTTTATTAATTTTGCTGGTTCAACTGACTTTTCACTGGTTCAAATATTTACTAATTTATTAATTTAAACCAAACTGATTTCTTGATTGATTCACTATTTTTTGGTTGAATCAATTAGTTTGATAGTTTAATCCAGAAATAATTGCAGCTCCAACTATTTGAACAACAAAGAACTTTGGACTGGTGGTTTTTTCATATATAACTTCAAATTATAGGGTTGTTAAATAGGCCTATTTGACCCCAGACTAATCCAGCTTAAGTTTTATAAGGTTAATAATAAACTTGAGTCAAGTTAGATTAAGCCACGTTTGTATCATAGGTTGAAATTTCTAGATTAACCTAATCCATTAAGAGACGTGCAATGGGTTAAATTAGCTCATGAAAAATATATATTTTCTACTATTTTGAATGATAGAAATTAAATATTAAATTATAAATTTTCAAAAAAAAAGGCTAACTTTTTAAAAAAGTAAACAAAATATTAACAATATAAATAAACAATATATATATATATATATATATATATATTTAAAAGAAGTTCAACAGTTTTTTATTTTTTAAATAAAATTAACTATTAAATTATTAGTTAAATCCACCCATTTACAAGGTTATAAATAGGCTTTGCCTATATCAACACCTTGCATCAAATTAGTGTTGCATTTTTATGAAACATATACTCCCTTCTTATGTGTCATAAAGACTAGCTTATGAGTTTATACATTTTTAGTTTCCCACCCTTCTCACACACACACACACACACACACACACATATATATATATATATATCATAGAAGCAATACTATGTGTGTATATATATATATATATATATAGATATATATATATATATATATATATCATAGAAGCAGTACTATGGGCCACACCATCAAGCTTATAATTTTAATATTATGGAACCAGGTATCAGAGGTCTCTTTGTGATTAAAAGAAAAAAAATTATTGGGCCAAACCATAATTTTTGGAGATTACTTCAAAATATATAAAATATTTAGTAAAAATTTCAAAAAAAAAAAGAAAATAATTGAACCGATTGAACTAGTTAAATTGGTCGATTTGACCTGTTTGACTAATTTTCACCTGTTCAAATACTTACTGATTCAAAGACTTATTTGTTCAATGATCTAAACTTAACTGTTTTCCTAACCGGTTTATTAATTTTTCGATTGAACTGACCAATTCGATCTGATTTTTTAAACACTACTTATAAGTCAATAGAACAATAGAAGTTTCGTTCTTCTCTTTTGGATAAAGAAAATGAAGGGAAGACTCCGACAACAAGCCTAAACTACCTGCATTAGGTTATGGAATGTGGAAGAACATATTATAACACATATCTTTGAACAAGAAATAAAAAATTAAACTAAAGTGTAATATATTTTATAATTACAGGATAAGAATTGTACATTTTAAAAATAGATGATACAGAAATTAATTTGAAAGAGTTGTAGAGAAAGAGAGTGTAATTTATTATTAGAAAAAATATATATTATACCCTTTCCCTTGAATCGGATTGTGTGGTGGGTATGGCAGAGCATTGGACACCGGTGATGTATTGATTTGTGCATATATAAGTATAGGAGAATGTATAATTGTTGAATGAAGCATAATGGAGACCCAGCAGCAACAGCATGCATGATCATGCAACAAGAATCTTATAGTTGGCGGCAAAAGGTGCATCAATAGATCCCACCCACAACGTCCCCTCTCTTTCTTCGACTTCACTCACAGACCACCCTCTCTTCCCACTCTTCTCATCGATTATCTCCAACACGTCACCTTCCTCACTCAGCCTCATGGCCATCCCGGTGCGTCCCTTCATCTTCCCCAAACGCGAATAAGCCTTCGTGATATCCAAAGGAAGCTTATTCACCCATCTTCCTATCCAGGGATACCTCAGAAGCCACCCTGAAAGCCTGTCTTCTCTCGAATGAATTCCCACCCAATACCCTCCACGTGGACTCCGTTTGATGTTGTCCCCAAACCCTAACAGTATGCACGTTCAAATCCGATTACATCTAATTTCAATTATTCAACTAAACTTCATCAACTAATCAAACAAACCCACCTGGGAGTTGTGCGAAGACTTGCAAGGTTCCAGCTTTGGGTGTGGCCAGCCAGTATCTTAGGACTCTGCGAGTGGTGGTTTCTACTACGAGGATGTACTCTCTGTCTCTGCTTAAAGCGACACCGTTTGGGAACGAGAGGTTTGTCAGAAGAACACTGACTTGTTTGGTTTCAGGGTCGTATTTCATTAGCGTCCCTGTTCTGTCTCCGCTCAGGATCAGAGAGACGTGGTTCCTCCATTTTGCATGTCACACACATTATCAAATTAACTTTAACGTAAGAAATTTATAAAAAAAAAAAATGCATTAGGAATTAACCTCTATCTCTCTGTTTATGGCTACATGAAATAATTTGTTCGTTTAAATATAAATAAATATTAATAATTTATTCTCCGCAATCAAAATGAAGTACAAATGAAATAAACGTTAAACTTAGATCAAAATTAAATAAAAGATTTAGATGAGCTTTGTAATTTTCCTTCTGCTCTTTTCTTCTCAATTCAAACATGCCTGCTTAAAAAATATAGCTTAGATGGATTATGAACATTTGAAGTCATAAACTCAATTTTAAAAAAATTCCGTTATGGAATGTGCTATATATAGAAAATTAGAAAAATTACCTCCTTTGAAATGTAGAGCTGCTACAGCTAAAATAGACCACTCCAGTTGTTTGATCAATGTCCAAACTGTTGGTGAAGGCCAAGGGAGAGCCCTGTGCTTCACGTGCTATGGTAGTGGGAACGCCCCCGTTGGGCCCAACAACGAGAAGGCCCAAGTAAGCATCGGCGATATATAGATCACCTATTGGGCTGAAGCCCAGCCCAAGAGGCCGCCCACATGTGTGCTCTGTCTTGCGATGCTCATCGTATGATGCTCCTCCACACCCCTCTCTGTCAAACCAACCCATCACATTCTCAGTTTCTGTTGTAAGCTATTTAACGCCAAATTGCTAATGAATGATAATGCTACTTTTCGGTTTGCGAAAAAGCTTTCAAATTGCCAAATTATAATATTATATATATATATATAAAGCATTTGAAAGTTATAATGTGCTAGTGTAATGGAGAAAAAAGGTCAATTATGAATTTAAATTCTTGTTCAATCATGTAAAAAAAAAGTACAGATTTCTTAAAAAAGAGCAAATGATATTTACATGTTTTTAAATTTAGTTAAATTATATCTGATGTGATTCTAGTTTTTAGATATATTTTTTTCTCATTTAATTTAGTTTTGGAATAAATTACTAATTTAGTCCATAAAATATTATAGTTGTTTCATATTAGTCATTGAAAATTTAACGCCTCGAGTTTTGAAAGATTACTTTTGTTTGACATTTTTATTGCTAAAATTTCAAATTTTATTATTGTTCAATCTTAAATTTTTTGTTGTCAAATATAACTTTAATAAAGTAAAAGAATGAAATTGAAACTATTAAAACTCGAATTTTAATTAGTCCAGCTTTATTAAAAAAAAATTCAACACATGTAATAAAAACAACTAAAAATATAATTCAAAGTAACTCAAATTTGAAAATGGAAATTGTGGGTATCACATCCAGAAGCTATATACAAAGACTGGGGCGCTGGAGGCTCCAGTTTTTATTTTTGTGTATTTTTATTATATTTTTAAAATTAATTTTTTTGTATTCTAATTTTTTTTTGTTATTTTTAGGATTTAGTATTTATTTAATCTCATTTTCTAATTTTTTTGTCTATTTGAGTCATTGGTAATTAAATTCAATATGAATTTAATTTATAAAAATTTAAAATAACAAAAAAAATTAGGTTCTATTTTTTTTGTTATTTTAAAGTTTAAGATTTATTTAATCTTATTCTCTAATTTTTTTTCTATATGAGTCATTGGTAATCAGATCTAACTAGAATTTAATTTATAAAAATTTAAAATAACAAAAAAAAGATTCTAACTTTTTTTTGTTATTTTAGGGTTTAGAGTTTATTTATTTTTTTAAATTTTTTATTGTTTTTTATTATATTTAATTTTAAAAATATAATAAAAATATCAAAATACACAAAAAAAAAGGAAAACAAAGCCTAGAAGTGACCTAGTACTGTTAAACGGGCCCAAAAATAAACGGACCATCCCATTTAGGCCTGCAGTCTTTTTTAAAAGACCAAGACTGCCCGTTTGGCCCACGAGTCACTCTTTTTTATTTTTTAAATATTAAAATAATATGATTTTAAATTTTTTTAGCAAGAATTTAATTATTTTTTATTAGAATAGTATTTATATATGTAAAATATTACTTTTTTTAATGTTTTCAAATAAACAATAACTTTAATTGTTTATATTTTCTTTTTAAATTAACTATTTTATATTTAAATTTAAAAATTTTATATTTATTTCTAAAAAAGTATAAAAATATTTACATCCAAATTTATTATATTCATTGAATATAAAATTTATAAAATATAAAAATATGATAAAATAAAATTAATTATACTAAATAATATATTTTTCTTTTAAAAAAAAGTCTAACCTATGCATTCTTAAATAGGCTTAAAATAATCAATCGAAAACCACTTATTTACTAACAGTGTCAATCTAACCTATGAACCACGAGCTTTTTATCCAATAATAGTGGACCCTACCCAGCAGAAGGAGATGGCAAGTTGGTAAATGGGATTGGATCGTCGCTTTGATGCTGCCACAAACCAACACGCTTCATTGTGGTTGTGACTTGACTTGTGGGTTTCTCTTCCCCACACGTATTATTCCTCCTGTCATTTCTCAATTAATTTTCATAAATTTTCTTTCTTACTGTTGAATAATGTGTTTCATTTTTTCATGCAGCAAACACACATTTCAACTTGTAGTTTTATTAGATTATGATGATATTTTACTTTTTGATATTTTAAATTGAATTTATATTTTGGGATTAACTTTTAATAATATTAAAAAAAATCACCAACTCAACTCAAAACAACTAACTCAAGTACGAGTTGATTGGTTCCATTTAATTGACAAATTTTTTAAAATCAACCCAATCCAATCCACTATCAATTCAGTAGCTCGGGTTGAAAAGTACTTGCTAAACTCCTGAACTGCCAAAGTTGAGAGAGGACCATGCATGTTTGATAAACGAGTAAATTATTAATTTAATCTTTCAAAAATTATTATTAAAATAAACTATAATTATCAATTGTAAGTTTGGAACCAAATAAATAATAATATAATATACTGTACTGATCCATTCAGATGATATACGCAGAAAAAAATAGGGTGCGCATGTTAATAACTCATATACCTGTTTGGTGAGGTGACTGCAAAATTCAGCCAACGCTTTTCACGCTGATCCCATTTGATGATGCGGCCGTCGGATACTCCGGTGTAAGGGCCTCCACCGTCGTGGTCGAAGGCGAAACTCTCCGGTCCGACGCCTCCATCCTCCATTAACGGAACAACCTCGTATTGCCAAACCTTTCCGACGACGACGTTGACGGGTTTCTCAGTATTCTCCAGAGATGGTCCCACGCGATTATATGTACCAAACCAAGCAGAGAGGACCAAAACTATGGCGGCTATCGTCAAGTACGCTTGTGGGCTCATTGTTGCAGATTCCGCAGAGAGTGAGAGAGAGAGAGAGAGAGAGAGAGGAGAAAGACGGAGTTGTAAATGTTATATGATACCCTCTGTCTTAGGTTATGTTAATTTGGTGAGAGTTATACCTAATTTATGAGCATAGAGCCTGTGATGATACTTGGAAAATAACGATAATAAAATATATATTTTAATTTCCAATGGTTAGAAAAAAAAAATCAACGGTAAAGCTTTCTTTTTAGAACTTCTAGGACGTTGAAAACTCAATTTTAGTTACTATGATTTGAGTTGAATTACACAAATATAAAACTTTTCGTATTAATTTTACTAGATTCGAACTAAAACTTATATATATATATATATATCTAACTACTTAAACTAATGCGCAGTGATGGCTTTCTTTCAACTTTGAACCTTAAAAAATTCTTATTTTAATGACATCCGTGCTCGACTGGCTTCAAAGCTTTGTTATGCATCACTTAACAGTCATCCTGCATTTATGCCAATCGTGACAGAAAATGCTCTTAGCATGAGTCATAGTCATAGATAATTGAGCAAATCTAATTACAATCTCACATATTCTCCGTTTTACTTTTTCACCTTTTTTACTTAGAGCATTTACTTTTTCACCTTTCTTACTAGAAGTATTTCACGCAATTTTTACTACTTTAAACAACTTTTTATTTTAATGATACAATTTTAAAGAACGCATTAATAAAATTCACAAATTAAATACGTTTACGCATTTCAATAGTAACACTCATTAAGAATAAATTTTTATTTTTAAAAATTCTTTAAAAACTGTCATCGAATATGCTCTTATATATTCATTCTTTTCTGTTAATTTTGATTTTGATGAAAATTTAAAGTCTAACATTTTAACTTTGGATATAACTCTAGGAACATTGAGCCAATAAAGGACAACCAACTATTCAACTCTGTTATATGCCAACAAGCCAGAACCAAATTAAAAAAAAACAAACAAACGAAAGTTCACAAATCTACACAACAATGCGAAAAAGTGCTGCTTCTCATTCCCCTCAGAAGCTGTGGTCCAGAGTCACACACTGAGATAGGAGAGTTCCCTTCTTCAACTTGTAAGTTTTTTTATCTTCAATCAAAGTTATTCAAACTTTTCTCAATATATCTTTTATTTTTACTGTTTTAATTTTAATTTTTAATTTTGTATATCAATCATCTATGATAAACTGTCACAGCTCATAAATGCCAATAAAGGGCATTAACACCGACGCAATCCAGAGCTTCCCATCTTTCTCTTCCAATTCGCTAACAAACCTCAAGGCCTTCCCTTCTGTATCTTCCAACACTTCCAAGATCTCTCCTTTATCACTAAGCTTAACAGCAGAGGCCTGGGGCTTCCACCCAGTGAACAGTGCGTGCAATTGTTTGAAGCTCAATGGGAGATTCAGCAATGTCCTTCCGGCCCATGAGTTTGAAGAAACCCATTTGGCGAATGGATTTGCTTTTGTATGCAAAGCCACCCAGAACTCACCTTTTGAGTTTCTCCTCACGTTATCTGGGAACCCGGGAAGCACAGCGAAAGTGTCTACTTGACCAGCTTTAGGTCCATGAAGCCAGAGCCTGAGGATCTTGCATGCAGTGGTTTCTGCTATTACCACAAATGAGCCATCTTTGCTTAGTGCTACACCGTTGGCAAAAGCAAGCCCCTGTATTAAGACTGTCACTTCTTTGGTTGATTTGTCATATTTCATTAACCGCCCAGTCTTGTCCCCACTGAGGAGTGAAGCCATAAATTCCCTGCAAACGAAAGCAGTACACAACTTAGAACAGAAGATGTTCTTCTGTTAGTACTCATTGTCTTTGAATTTTGAGTTTCATAGGCATATATAATGAATCAATATTACTCAAAAATTTTGACAACAACAGAAAACACTTGGTCTTCACAAGTCCCCTGAATATAACTTTCCTCAACCTATAATTATTAGCAGTGTTTGGATTGGAGTTGGACAAGCTTGATATTGAATCAACTTGATTTGCAAACTTAATTTTGGTTAAAAGTAAGTTAAGGTTGCTTTGGGTTTTGAGGAAAATATATATATACATATATATATATGTATAATTTGAAAAATAAGATGAACACCAAACCAAACAATTATTTTTTTATCTAAAATAGGGATGGCAACGGGCGAGAAGAAAGTATGAGTGGATCTGGAATGGCAGCGAGAGAGACGCAGGCGAGAGTGAGACTTCAGTACTACACAAAAGATGAGAGTGTAGAGTTGTTCGGCTGATTCATTAGGTTTAGGGATATTTAGGTTTGGGTTTTATTTTTTTAAATTAAATTAAGTTATTCTAATTTTAAATTACTATATTATCCTTGAAAGATATTATATATATATATATATATTATTGCATTTTAATAATTTTATGTAAAATTATTAAAATACCCTTAGGACGGATTCTCGTTCCCGAAACAGTGACGGAGGGATTTTTTTCCCATCCTTGTACTTGCGGGGACAAAATCTATGCTGGGGCCTGAATCACTTGTTGAATTTTAATATAATATATATTTTATTTTAGATTAGCATTAATCAATTATTAAATATCATTAACATATTAACTATATTATTCTAATATATAGCCTTTAATATATGAATATTATGACTGGACTTTTATATTGTGAGTGGCCCGTGATGGGTTGGGCCAATCACATAGTCTGTTGAGAAGTCCTTGCTCTCATCTGATAATAAATAAACTGACTCCCCATTAATCAGTTTAACCCTAGACATAAAAACTTATCAGATAGAGAGTAGTACCACTCTCACAAAATTTAAAATTCTCTCTGTTCTGTTGTTCGAGATGGATACCGCGATGATGCCAGGTACACATTCTATTCATCTCTTTTATATCCTGTTATTTTAATATGTCATAGCCTGTATCTACACCGATCTAGGATTGTAATTTAGATCAACCCAAATCCTTCAATGGTATCAGAGCCTGGTTACAGATACATATTATGGCTATTAATTGGTTATTTTTTCTGATTTTCGCAACCCCTAATCTTTTATTTTTAAAACAAATTTCGTTTGCCCTAATTTGTTTGAGATGTTTGAGATATGTTTGAGATGATGTCACTTTTGTTATTATATCTCTTGTAGCATTTTCAGATGCTTGCACTATTCTTGGATTGCATATTTCTCTTAATTAATTATGCTTATCCATATTCATTATTCTTTATATAAAATATGGGCTTTTGCTATGTATGATCTACTTCCCTATCAGATACTATTTCTGCATCGTTAAAGCTTATCTTTCTTAACATGTGCTATAAATATAGTTGATATTTTAGCCTTAATGATTGTTGTATTTTAATAATTGACTATTGCTATCCAAGTGGGAGAATTTTTGAATTTTAATATAATATATATTTTATTTTGGATTAGCATTAATCAATTATTAAATATCATTAACATATTAACTATATTATTCTAATATATAGCCTTTAATATATGAATATTATAACTGGGCTTTTATATTGTGAGTGACCCGTGATGGGTTGGGCTAATCACATAGTCTGTTGATAAGTCCCTTCTCTCATCTGATAATAAATAAAATGACTCCTCATTAATCAGTTTAACCCTAGACAGAAAAACTTATCAGATAGAGAGTAGTACCACTCTCACAAAATTTAAAATTCTCTCTGTTTTGTTGTTCGAGATAGATACCATGATGATGCCAGGTACACATTCTATTCATCTCTTTTATATTCTGTTATTTTAATATGTCATAGTCTATATCTACACCGATCTAAGATTGTAATTTAGATCAATCCAAATGATAGGTATCTGGTAGTGAGGTAAAGGGAGTAGTGCGTGACTTAGTTTGTTAGGGGGTATAAAGGGTATTTCTAAGGTTCAGGTTTTGTTATAAAAGGAGGGTAGTGGGAGAGTGAGGGGTATGCAAAATATTAGTCTAAGTATGTTGGGCAGTAGGTTTCTCTAAGGAATTTACTGAGGAGCAGTAGCTCTGGGAGGGTCCTGTGACTCTAGGAGATTAGTCTCTGGACAGGTTGTTCAACCTGGTGTTTCTCATTCCTTTCTTTCTATGTATTTCTTATTGCTGAATTTCTTGTTATTGCAAGAGCATTTGCTCTTGTTCTATGTTATTTTCTGCATTAGTAATATAATCAGTATCTGGTTCCTATCAATTGGTCCGACCTGCCGGATAGTCAGAGAGAAGAGCCAGTGATATCACTAGAATGTCAGACCAACCATGGGAAGAAACATTAGAAGAGTTGAAGCGAATTATTAATAGAGAGTTCGACCGATATCGAGAAAGGATTCAGTCGACATTTTCTGCGATAGAAGGAAAATTTCAAATGGAGAAGAGATTTATTAATGAAAGTCCATTTGCTGGAAAGAAAGAACTCGGAGAGGCAAAGCTGCGAGGAGGAGGAGATGATGTTTCGTCTCAGGCGAGGGAAAATCGGAGCTCGACATCGGCGGTGAAGAGGAAGAGGAGGAAGAAAATCTCAGCAGGCAAAAGAAAATGCGGGAACGAGCGAAACACAGAACATCGGACGGCGAAGCTTTATGGTGGAAGGAGAAGGAACCAAGGTCATTGGTTGCTCTGGAGGCGGATCCAACGCCACAGAGGTGATGGGATTAAATCTGAGAAGTGGAACCGATGGTCGGGTCGGGTTTTGAAGGTTTCTGTAGGCTCGAGTATATGGGCCTCAGGTATACATTTACGAAATGTGGGGCAGGCCCATTCACACAGAGCACAGACCAGGTCCTATATCGGGTTGGCAGTGCGAAATCTTTCGCACGAGGACGCAGATGGATTCTCGCCACTGGGGGGATCGACCAAAGGGCAGACGACGCCGACAGTGGTGCAGAGGTCTCGGGCGAAGCTATCTGAGGGAGAACCACAAAGAGATAAGTTATCCGTGGTGCTGATTCATTCGCACAAGGATGCATACAGCGCATCATCTCGGGGAAGCCTCCTTCGAGGGGCGACAACGCCGGCCACAGCACAGAAATCACCAGCGAGCAACACCGGTAAACCGCCACCGACGATGAAAGCACGAAGGACCATGGCGAGAGATCTTGAAGCCGAGTTCAGAAAGCCCGTTGGAGAAGACAACGGTGATGCGAATATCAAAAGAGGAAGAAAATTGCGTCCGATATCGGGTAACCCATTTCACACAAATAAACCTCATTCCATGTCGGGCCTGAAGATACTTTCCGAAGCGTGTAGCAGCGTGGGTCAGGCCCAATTCCATGTCTCAACACATACGGGCCAAATCCAGACTTGGTCGCACACTAAAAAAAGAGTAAAACCCAATACGGGACCCATGACCAATTCCGCAACTGCAGATGCGTCCTTAACGCTGTTTTCTTCTGAGATGGAATTCGAGGGTGTTCGCTGGCCACAGTCACAGGAGAAGAATAGGGGAATTTGGACAAAAGAAGTCGAACGTGGTGTTGAGGGTCAAAACATTGGCCAAATGGATAAAGGCTCAGAGGATTACAGCGAAAGGTTCCGAGGAGGATCATTGAAGAAACTGGAGCTTGGATCGTCTGCGTCTCATCCATCTTCTGCAAATTCATTCTCACTGCATTTGATGCTCTTGGGTTGTTTTAGGCCCATACTTGACAGAAGCCAAGGAATTAGTCACGTGTACTGAAGAAACAAAGGGAAGAACAGAGCACATGTACTGAAAAAAGAAAAAAGAAATGAAAAGTGCTCAGTTTACTGCAGCCTTGAGGACAAGGCTGTTTTTAAGGAGTGGGTAATGATAGGTATCTGGTAGTGAGGTAAAGGGAGTAGTGCGTGACTTAGTTTGTTAGGGGGTATAAAGGGTATTTCTAAGGTTCAGGTTTTGTTATAAAAGGAGGGTAGTGGGAGAGTGAGGGGTATGCAAAATATTAGTCTGAGTATGTTGGGCAGTAGGTTTCTCTAAGGAATTTACTGAGGAGCAGTAGCTCTGGGAGGGTCCTGTGACTCTAGGAGATTAGTCTCTGGACAGGTTGTTCAACCTGGTGTTTCTCATTCCTTTCTTTCTATGTATTTCTTATTGCTGAATTTCTTGTTATTGTAAGAGCTTTTGCTCTTGTTCTATGTTATTTTCTGCATTAGTAATATAATCAGTATCTGGTTCCTATCACCAAATCCTTCATCCCTATCCCCTTGCCATCCTTAATCCAAAATCACATTTGGTAGTCTAAACTGACTTTTAAAGAGTTTAAACGCCAAACCAAACATAGCATATATTGTTTGTTGGCATTCATGACCAAGAGAGTAGCTTAAAAGAGGAATGTTTTAGAGTTCGTGTATATATATATATATATATATTGGACAATTGAAAGGGGTATTATTAAGTAATAAGCAGTAAAATACAGAGCCAGTAGGTCAGGAAGAAAGGGATGAGTTATATTCTGGTGAACTTACCTTCTGTGGAAGATTGTGCTTGAATCAGTGAAGTAAATGACATCGTCATCCTCGCTAATGTCCATGTCATTGGTGAAGCGCAAGGGATGATTCTCAACATGTGTTACCAAAGGGGTAGCTAAACCCCCTGAACGTCCCACTACTTGGAGGCCGAGGTAGGCATCAGCAATGTACAGATCTCCACTCTTATCAAACCTCATTCCCAGTGGCCTCCCACAAATATGCTCCAACTCTGGTGCAAATGGGCGTGTGCATTCCGTCCTTCAAAAACCATGCAACTAAACTCATGAGCAAATCGATATGCATAGTCAGTCCTATAGTTACCACTATGCGTTACTATTTCCATACTGGGGGTTGTTTTGGGGGGTTTTTTTTTTGGGGGGGGGGGGGGGGGGGGGGAAGATTTGTGAAGTAAATTTCAATGTCTAATGTCATGAAACTGAGACTTAAATAGAGGAATGAAAGAGGACCAAAACTGATAGCAAGTAAGAGATAAACAAGAAAGGCACATTATCAACAAAGAAGCAGATTCTGCAATACTAAAGAATTCATTGATATTAAATCATAAAGACAACAAATCCAAGATGCAAAATAAAGGAATCAAGCTCCAGCCTCTGTATTATTCACACGAATCCGAGGCATCACGCAACAGAGAAATACTCAAATCCTTTAGGCACAACGAGTATTTCAAAGAATCCATTGAATTAAAACCTTCTCAGATTTTGGATGAAATCAACCTTCAATGTAAGACACATAGCAGAAGCTCTAACCAAGCATTTTGGGGAAAAAAAACCCTTGGATATTCTCAAATAACTCAGCAAGCAAAGAGAACCGGTATATGATTATGAACCAAAATTACTAATGTGTAAGAGTGAAGCGGAGTGAGTTGGAAATGGAGGAGGCAGCGTTGCCGAGAGCGACGGTGAGTCTGTGAGGCCAAATGGTAGTGGGGATGAAATTACCTATTAGAAGTGGTAAGGGCAAAATCAGACCAACCTAGCTCTTCGCCTTCCCATTTGAGAATCCGACCGTCGGCGACGCCGGTGTACGGACCTTCCCCATTGCTATCGAACACCAGGCTCTCCGGCCCCACGGCTCCGGTGACAGGAAGTACTTGGGCGGTGTGGAGCAGGTCCTTTGAACCCGGAATCGAAGGAGGCTCAAAAAGAATTTTAGAGTTCAAGGCCAAGATTATGGATAACGCCGCAAGAACAGTGGCTATGGCCTTCGAATTCATGGCCACAAAAGCTAAGGGATTGATACTGTGTGTGCGCGTGTCTGAGCTTGTACACTCTTCTCCTTCCTCTGTTTTAAATCTATCGTCTTCCTTGTTGAACGTAAGCAACGACGTTTATCTGGTGACAGGTGGCTCATTTGCGCCATTGCGGGTCAAACAATGAAGGTTAGGTAGAGGCAAGTTAACATTTCATTTATTAATGGCTCTATCGTTTTATTATTTTTCTTAATTTCTTGACTTAGTTTAGTCAAGATTTGCTTTCAATTACGAGTATACTTTGTTTTAATGTTCTTAATATTTTCTTTTTCTTTTTTGTATAAAAAAATCTCTTAATTCGTTAGAATGGGAAATTAATTTTTTCCGAGAAAGGTTTTATTTTTTTATTTGATATAGTTTTCAATTCAAAAGTCTTAAAAAAAAAAAGTTCTATATTGTCCTTTTCTCTGTGTCCAGTCGACTCACCCGCTTAAACTCAAATTTCACTTTCAGACTTCAGTTGATGATTAAATTTCAGCAAATTAGATTTAATCCCAAAAAAATAAAAGAAAATTTTCCTCCTTCCCATAAAGGCATGAATGAAATTGATGAAAAGATAGTTTTGGAGGCCTTAAAATAATTTGAAGAATCACAACTGTATAATAATTTTAAGTTGAACTATATCAACAATTCAACACCTACCCTGATTTTGTTTTTACCTTTTTGGTAGTCCCCAATTTTTATTTCTAAATTAAAAATCCGTTGGTTAGGACTTGGGATGGTCATGAAACTTGATTAGGCCCAGCCCATATTTATAAGTCCATTAAAGTAAACTTGATTAGGCCGAGCCCAAACGTGATCCAAATTTATAATTTGATTAGCCCAGCCCAAATAAATTTCTGGGTCACACAGAAGGCCTGTCCTGTGATCTATCTATTTAGGGCTCCGCTTTGAAGATTTTTGGGGCAATGTTAAGATTTATTTGTTTCGTAAGAAAATATTTTTCTTAAAAAAGAAACATTTTTGCAACAATCTTTTTTATTGTTTGCTTTATTAAAAAAAATTAGTGTTATCTATGGATTTTCATGTTATATTCTTTGTATTGTTTGTCCCACCAGTCCTGAGTAGGGCTTAGATTGGTGACTCTTGTTTGTGAATGAAATCTATTTTTATTAGAAAGGTTTGAAGGAAATTTAAAATAGTTCTCTTACTTACTTTTTCAATAATATTTTAACAAACTTTAGCCATGGAAAATTTTTCATTGTGTATGTGTGTGTGTATAATTGCAACACAAATGCAAAAAAAAAAAAAAATTATCCAAGTTTTTTTTTTTAAATTCTAATTACAAGAACAAAATGGAGCAATACTACCAATTGAAAAAGTAAAAAAGTAAAAAAAGAACTAAATAAGTTTAAACCCAAACCACTAAGTTTGTAGTTCAAGTGGTATAAGTGTGGAATATTATGAATTTAAGACTTAGGGGTTGAATCCCCTTATAATTAAAAAAAGAAATGTTAAAGGTAGATGGATTTGTCCGTTATCACTAGTGGAGGGAGGGAAAATGGACAGTACAATTTTTCAAAAAATAATTCAAACTTTTTATAATCTTTCTGTCATTTAAAATAGATTAACAAATTCCTCTATTGACAGTTTTGTCAATCATTATAAAGGTCATTATAGGTGTAAAATAGCTTTTCGCTAAATTAATTTTGCAAATCTAAAAATAATTAGATTATAATATACATAGATACAAATAATTTTCTTCAAATATACTACTTTTCAGTTTTAATATTTTTTTAAAAAATAATAATGATCCAATTCTAAAGTGAAAAAGTTATAATGTACCTATAGCGTTACGAAGGGTCAAGCAAGCTAACTAGCTAACACCAAAATGGCACAAATCTCTTTGAGGACACAATATAATAATACTCAAAAAAAAAACACACTCCCATTTTAACTAACCAAATCATTGATTTGATTCTAACAACTTGTTACATCCAGGCTAAGAGGGCTTTTTTTTATTCAAAAAAACTTTCAATTTAAATACATATTTAAATGTTAAGACACTCTCTCTAAATTTAAATATAAAATAATTAAGATTATTTGTTCAACACATGTATACATTAAATGCATATGTATTTAAAAAGAGAATTCAAAACTTGAGTTTGTTTTCCACATATGTACATTGTAATGAGAATTTAAACTCGAGTTTACTACTATATGGTAAATTAACTTATTTTATTAGATCCAACTCTTTTTAGTCTTAAAATCTTTTGATTGATACTTTTTTATGCACAAGGACAAATAATGTATTTTAAAAATTAAATTAAGATAATTGATCTTTGAGAGATTAAATTAAAAAAATTATAATTTTTTGAGACTAAACGAAATTTATTTAAAGGATTTATCCATCAAGCACTTCACCTTCACAAATCTAGTCTCTGAAATGTCCATATTCAAGGGGATGCTTTCTCGTCAAATTAGCCTTAACCTCAGAAATTGATTCAATATTGTATAAAATATGAACTTTTTTAATGCAAAGTTATTTTTTTAAAAAATGTCAAAAAAACAAGAAAAGGGTATGTGAAAAAACCACATGTTGAAAGTTGAAAGTCACACTAGTCTTTGACAGAATCATTCAATAAAGTCCCAAAGCCATTAAAGAGAGCTTAAAACAAAGAATAGATTATTGATTTGGTCTGAAAAAATATATTTTTTCAATTTAGTCCCTAAAAAATAAGTATATCAATTTAGTCTCTAATAGATTATATTTATCTCAATTTTATTTTTTGTATTTCAAAGTAACTCAATAAAAAAAATTTAAATTTAAATTTGCAATTTAGTAATAAAAAAATAAATTGAGATAAATTTATTTTTTAGAAATTAAATTAAAATATTTAATCTTTTAAAAACTCAATTGAAAAAAAATTATAATTTTTAAAGAATTAAACAAAGAAAATATACTCTAAAATGAAATGAAAGGTAGAGTGAGAGAAGGTTCAGACATGGAGTTTTTGAATTATGGAATTGCTTTGAGTAAGGTGATCAGATTTTGTGTTGGATTGTTCAACCCAATATTTTTAGAATGGTCTTGGTTATTGACTTGAATTAGCTTATGAAGTATTGATATCAGTTTAATCATTAGGTCCCAGATGGATCAATCCGGGTCCCAAAACTATGATTCAATGTATGGGTCTGAATTTGCACACAACTTGAGCACGAGACACAGTTTTCAAAAGAGAAAAAGGTGATCGTGAAAGTATCAATGTCGTAACTCAAGCACTGTTTGTCCAGAATCTCAACGTCATTAAGGGACTTCCAATTTGACCTCATGATTTTTCAAATTTATAGAGTTTTCACCTCACATCTTTTAAAAAAGTAACACCAATTAAATTAGTTTGCCATCCAACATATTTATAATCAAGTTTAATTAGAGCTATACCAATGATAATTAGGTTAAATGATTCAGTATTTATTTTTTAACAAAATTTTGAATTTAAGTATTGCTAATAGAAAAAAATTAACATTAAATAAATTTAATTGGAGCTATGAATTCAAAAGTATGGGAATGTGCATTAGGCCCTAGTAAATGGGCTTTGTCTATTTTTGGGATAATCTTTTATGATAATTGTCCCTTTGTGGTATATTTGAGTTTGAAATCTTTCAATTCAGTTCAAGTTTTTGAGTAGGAGTGCAATATATTTGAGTATTTTGACTATTCGATAATATTTGTCTAAAACAAGATTTGATATCGATAGGATATGAATAGTCAAAAATAATTATTTGATAAATATTGAATAGATTAGAATATTGTCATAAGATACTTGATAATTATTTATATAATATATAAATATATTATGAATTATAATATATTATTTATATAATATAAATTTTATAAATTTAATATTTTTGTTGAAATGGATTTAGGTACCTAATAACAATTTTAGAGTATTCACAGTGGCGTATCCAAGACTCCTCGGTCAGGGGGAACAAAAATTTCATTCACTTTTTTAGATCTAATGATAATTTCTTCAAAAAATATTTTCATTACAAAAAAAATTTTCTTCTTCTAAATCCTAATTGTATAATCAATCAACCAATTTGATAAATTTAGACCTATGTACAAAACCTCCAAATTTTATGCTTTTACAAAGAGGTCCCTAACAATGAAATAATAAATTAACCATCATCAAGAAAAAATTTCATAAAATTCACTTCACAAATATGTTACTCATGATCCTAATTGTATAATCAATCAACCAATTTGATGGAATTAGACCTATCTACAAAAATTTCAAATTTTAAACTTTTTTATAAAGAGGTCCCTAACAATCAAATGAGAAATTAACTATTATCAAGAAAAAATTTCATAAAATTGACTTCACAAATATGTTACTCATTATTCTAATTATATAATCAATTAAACAATTTGATAGAATTATAGTTGTGCACAAAAACTCCAAATTTCAAGCTTTTACAAAAAGGTCCCTAACAATCAAATGATAAATTAATCATCATTAGGAAAAAATTTTATAAAATTGACTTTACAAATACGTTACTCATGATTCTAATTACATAATCAATTAATCAATTTGATAAAATTAGACTTATGTACAAAAAATACCAAATTTCAAACTTTTACAAAGAAGTCCCTAACAATGGAATAAGAAATTAACCATCATAAAAAAAATTCATAAAATTGACTTCACAAATGTTACTCATGATCTTAATTACATAATCAATTAACCAATTTAATAGAATTAGACTTATGCACAAAAACACTAAATTTCAAGTTTTTACAAAGAAGCCCCTAATAATAGAATGAGAAATTAACCATCATCAAAAAAAAATTTGTGACTCTGGGGAGTGGGGGTCTCATGACTGTAAGCAGTAGAGAGGGACTAAGTCACTGAAAGGGTTCAAAAAAATACTAAGGGGGTTCAAAAAAAAAAACCAAGAGGGGGGCAAAATGAATTTTTTTTTTTTTACATATAGTTATGTAAAATCCAAGGGGTACAGCTGCACCCCCTCAACCATATGTGGCTCCGCCACTGCGTATTCAAGATCTATTATGCAACACATGTTTCAGATATTTCAAAAATGGATACTAAGTAAATTCTTTTGGATTCAAATAGGATATAGGTATTGAATATTTCAAACGAATACAAATTTAAATAGTAAGAAAATGACCAAATACCTGCCTATTGCCATTCATAGCGTGGAGAGAAGAAAAACTTAACTATTACAGTATATTTAATTCGCAATACAAAATATAAATAAAAATGAAAAGAAGATAAAAAAAAAGAAAAGATTATGTTTGGTTGACAACAAAAAAATAAATAAAATAAATAAATATTTTGATATATATTTTTTAATAGTATAATTTTACTGAATTATTCCTATTTATATTTTTTATTTATAAAAAAAGGAAAAAATACTTGATGCTTCTCTCCCTCTCTCTCTCTCTCTTTCACACTCACAATCCATACTTTCTCACTGGCCCCCCTCTCTCTCTCACACCTTGTCTTGCTTGCTCCAGTGGTCCCCTTTCCTGTGAGTGGCGTGCCTTCCGACGGCAAAGGGCTTCGCCTTGTTCCTCCGGTAGCAAACTCAACTCATACAGTCAAGGATCTGCTGCCAGCCTGCCACCAATTTCTCATTCCTCTTCTTCGTTATAGATGCTGCAATGTTAACTGACGTTGTCGGCGACGGGGGATGAAAGGCTCAGACTCCATTTTTATCTTTCATCACCGCAGCCATTGATGACGGTGTCGGGATTAGCTGGAGAATGAAGATAGTGGTGCAGAATGGAAATTCAAGCAACAACAGAGGGCAAAGATGGAAATTCAAGCATTTTCCATAATGGAATGCCGGTTTTCCAGTGCAATCTTGGTGGAACATGCTGTACAATTAAAACTAGAAAGGAATTCCAGAATGGAACGCGCCTTTCGCTGTTTTGAACCCAACCAAACACATGACTATATACTGTATACTAGAATTATCCTTTCCTTTCTAGCAGGTAAAGCCAACCAAACATATCATTTTAAGATGTCTTGGCAGCGAAATGCAATAGGTTAGCTTCTTTTTGTTATATGTTTTTTTTTTTTAAATGCTACTATTCTTCTTTTATAGTAATGCATTTGAAAATACTTCATAAATTGCAAAAAAAAAATCGATTTATAGTCATATTTACTTATTTATTTGTAAATATGTCTTTAAATTATAAAAATCGTCAAATATGTTCATCAAAAAAAAATCATCAAATATCCCGTTTATATTTATATAAGTATACTGGTTTAATAGTAACATGTAAAAAATATTTTTTTTAAAAAAATTATATATACTTTTTTAATCTGAACCACAGTTTTCGGCCTCTATCTTTGAAGTTTTTTCTTTTTTCTATTTTAAAATTGATTTTATACATATTATTTTCAAGCTAATAATATTAAATTAGATCATATATAAAATTTGATGTCAGAGCATCTACAATGGTAAATCTCACTTGAGTTTTTATTGTGGATCTTATAGTGTCATATCAACTTAAACAATTTCCTATCACTTTAATCAATTATATACTACAGTGGTAAATCTCTTAATAACCCACAAATAGATCATATAATCAACTATTCACTACTTTAATATTTATTATTATCTACTAATATTTATTGTAAATTGATTATTTTATTATTATTTTCTGTATAAAAACCGTTCTTACGTACGCATAGCAGCCAGCGTGATGAACTACAGTGGTGAATTAAAATAAGAATTGATTCTTAAATTTAAGAACTATCACTGTAGATGCTATAACATCTATATTGATTATATTAATAGAAAAATAAATAAATGAATTTAAATGTACAAAATTGATATTAATATAGACTTTTTATTGACTAACAATTTTAATTATTTTATTTGACCTTCTTTGGTTATAATTTGCACGATCTAATTAAATTTTATGATTGAAGTTAATCAACCACACAATATCTTTAATATTTTTTGAAGAACATCTTGGCAAAACCAATTTTTTTTAATTCATTAAAAGTCAAACGCAGATTTTTATTTATTTTCTTAACATTAGTTCTATTTATGACCTTTTCATAGTCATCATAATAAACTAATTAATTAAACATACATGCAATTCTAATTAAGCTTGGAATTGAAATCGTCAATCTTATTGGCCAACAAAATAAAAATCAAATAATCAATCTTCCTTTAAAAAAAAAAAACTCTTACTCCCTTTGAGATGAGAAATAAGATATTATTTGCTCTGAAATTTTACAGTGTTTTTCTTTCTTTGAGTATCCTCTTTTTTGTATGAGTAAAATATTAATTTGACTCCTAAAAGATTATAATTATCTCAATTTAGTTCTGGAAGATCAAATATTTTAATTAGTGATTGAGAACTGAGTTTTTTTTTTTCAATTTCATCCCTCTCTTGGTCAAACTAACTTTTAGCAACAAATTCTTTTTTGAGATTTAGCAACTATTTTTCTTTCCTTAAGTATCCTCCCTTTTATGAGCAAGATATTAATTGATATTTAAAAGATTACAAATGTTTCAATTTAGTCCCTAAAAAAATCAAATGTCTTTATTAGTCCTTAAAAACTTGTGTTTTAATTTGATCTATCTTTTTGTTAAATGTACTTTTAGCAAAGAAAAATTTTCCATTTAAAAACTGTAAATTTGTGATTTAACAACAAAAATAACCAAATTAAGACAAGTGTAATTTTTAAAAACTAAATTAAGAAAATTGTAATATTTTAAGAGATAAATCAACAATTTTCTCCTTTAAAAAAAAATTTCTCGTCCGTTTTAACTTTTCCCCCAAATATGAGCCACTAACATGCCAAGAAAAGAAAAAGGAATAAAAAGAAAGCACTTAAAACAGAAATGAACTTTTAAGCAAGTGACATTATAAAATAAAAATAAACTATATATAAAGAACTTTTAAGCTCATCATCTCTCACTTTCACACACTTTTAAATCTTCCATAAATTGGCCTTGTGTTCCACAAACCAAAAGCCTAAGGGAATCATGCCTCTCTCTATGTAAATCTAACTATAGTAACCATATCTTCTTGGGATTTGCTGGTCATTAATTTTAAAATTATATATTCATACATAAATAAAATATAATATAGAAAATTTAAATTACATGTATTATAGAGAGTACAAAATTAAATAAATTCCTACTACTTTATTTTGTTATTTTAAAACAAAGTAATAAATTATTGACATTTATTCCAAAAAAATTATAATTGTCTCAATTTAGTCATTAAAATATTAAATATTTTAATTTAATCTCTAAAAAATTATGTTTCTCTCAATTTAGTCCCTTGGTATGTCAAAAGGAATTTTTGAAAATGAAAAATTTGAAACTTAGTAACCAAAGATTTTGCGATTTAATAACGAGGAGAATTAAATTGAAGCAAAAATATAATATTTTAAGCACTAAATTGAAACACTTGAACTTTTAAAGACTAAATCAATAATATACTCTTTTGAAATATAACAAAAATGTTTACAATTTATTATTATGTTTAGAAATCATTTAGATAATTGACATGTACTTTAATAGTAATACATGCCAAATCTCTTGGTATATAATATATACATATATATATATATATATATATATATGTATTTTTTGTATGTTTTAAATATCCGACTTTGGCAAAAGTGATTGTCATTTGGCTCTATGCGTAATTTGAACTTTTCTAAAGCACTTGGGATATGGAGTTTGCAGGATGATCTTGATATGCCCATCATATATATATATATATATATATACAACCTCATACCTAATTTTATGTGCCATATATATATTGTTAATTAAATCTAATCTCTCTGCTAATCTTCTCATAATTATAATAATAATAATAATAATCATTATTATTTTGAAAGAGATCTCAAAGTACAACCATATCTCTTAAAATAATTGCTTGACCAGGCCGTTCAATGTATCGGACTATAACCAAATTTATATATTATGCATGAAAATTCTGTTAAAATAATTGAACTATTTTTATTAACTATTTGATTATCGGTTATACCTGCCCACGAATCATCATTAACTGGGTCTATCCCCAAGCCTTTTAAAAGCTTTTCATATCGTTTATATTGTTTGTACTTCAACTATATATAACATAAAAATAAAAACAAAACCCACATGTTCCCATGTGGAGACAAGGATAAATTTAAATCTCAAACAAATGGGTCCCATAATTTTTTATTTTTTTCTCTTGTCCTAAAATTATGAGTTGTATATGTTTGGTGAGTACGTTTGTTTTTGGAACATTGTGACAACGATATCACAAGCATGAAATGTGTATTATTATTAGATCTATATATGTATGTGCATGCGTGTGTTTGTTGATAAGTTAGCTTAGCTAATCGCAATGCAACACACAATATATATCTTCTTAATGGCTCACTTTATTTTTTATTGCAATTGGATTCGTAGATCGTTAGTTAGGTCCACCATATCTAGTCACGTCAAAAAAGAAAACGCATCTCAGAAATATATGCTTTCAGTTTTTACGAAACTGACCTGAAAATGATATTTTCTTTTAGGTCAAATAATATTATATGCCTCCACGAATTATATTATATATTTCTAATTTTTTTGTTTTTAAATGTCTTTATATACTGATAAGTTGAAGATTACATAGTCAAGGGTTAGAGGATATAGTTGTCAAAGCCGATGAGTATAAGATTTATAAATAATGCAAACAGAGGAGAAGATCTTTTATTATATCTCTGATACTTAAGTTAGTGATCAATAAATATACAGAGAAGGTTATTCCTTGAAATAATTGAGTTCAAGTGTAGACTATTTATAAAGAGCTAAACATGTCATGCTATTTGGCCAGTTATGATCAGAGAGACGATTGGTCTACATATTGTGCGTGTACAATTGATGTCCCATATTTTTTTGTGAGTAGGCAATTGCTGATTTAGAAGACGTTGTCATAACATTTGAAATATTCTGAAAAATTAAAGTTCAAGAAATTAGATTAATCATTGAATCAATAGAAACACTTATTCATGGTTTATTAGTCTAACAATGGTTGAACTAGTTGTAATTAAATAAATAAATAAATATTTGATTTTATATATATTAAAAATTCAATATAATAAATTAATAAGTATTTTCATGTTATAAAGAAATTTTTACATGTTTAACAATTAATAGTGATCTGAATGATATATATATATATATATATATATGAATATAGAATAAAATTTAAAATTAGTTGGAAAATATTATATCTGTTCAACTTATATGTAGAATAACATTAATATTCATAAAATACATGAAAACTAAAATAAAAGTGTATGAAAAAATTAAAAAAAATAAAACCAAAACCGATACAGCTATTAAACCTCTCGTTTTACTGTTTTTCTAATTTTTGAGTAGTTTAATCAATTTTTTCATTAATCAATTTATTAGATTGAACTAAATTATTTGTGTGATCAATTCACTAATTTTTCAGTCCAACCAATCAGTTTGTTCCAATTCCATCAACAATGTTATAAATCTCATTTGACTTGGACAAAATGAACATGTCTATTTAAACATAACAAAACTGAACCGAGTAAAATATGACTATCATATATATACGTACGTACATACACACATATATGTATCGTCCAATGGGATTTTGAAAGAAAAGTAGTTTGTTAGGTTTAGTGCATGAATGTGTGTTGGTTTACATATCATTCCATTCCAAGTGGCGACGTTACAATCATATATGAAAATTGAAACAATTAATATATCATAATAATGAGTGTCCACTTTTAAAAGAAAGAAGGAAAAAGTAATACATGTTTGGTGTTGAAGAGGAGAGGAGAAGACGGAATGGAATGTTATGGAGGGGTCCATCACCTTATCAAAAGCCCTAAGAAAAGGAGGAAAGGGGTTGAGGGGGACCATTTATATTTATATATATGTTTATGTATGTATGCAAAATAATAACGTTGTTTTATTGCCTTTCAAAATTTTCATCCATGACAAAATGGACAAGGGAAAGTGGGAAACCCTCCCAAATTTATTTGTTGAGAAAATTGTTAATTTGATCCTCAAAAAATTACACTTATTTCAATTCAGCCCCTAAAAGATTAAACATCTCATGTTAATCATTAAAAAATTATATTTGTCACAATTTAATCTTTTTGTGTATCAAAATAACTTTTGGCAGAAAAAAAATTGAAATTTAGTAATAATAAATGTTGCAATCTAGTAATGAAAGGACTAAATTGTGACAAATATAACTTTTTAAGGATTAAATTAAAATACTTTTCTTCCACCCCCCATGTATATATATATATATATATATATATCCCAATTCGTTTTTCGATACACTAAATTAATGCACTATTAATTTTTGTTTGAGTTGAGAGAAATGATAGTAAGAATTTATTACTTTAAGACCATTGGTTATGTTGTGTTAGTGATATGTTTGAAATTTCAAGGAGACAGGTATATCATATATGCCTTGTCTTAAAAAGTTACTTTTAAAAACGTTGAGTTCTTATAGAAAATTAGCTCAAGGGCACTAAAATTCTCTTTAAAAGTTGTTGACTAGCAAGCAAAAATTATCAATTGAAAAAAATTAAACTTTTGCTTGATATAATATACAAAAAACTTTAAGTCAATTTTTTTAATCAATTGAGCCAACCTACAGTAGACTAAATTAGTGGAGTGAAATAATAGCACACTTTCTAGTGCAAAAGTTGAATGTTAAAATAAGAAAATGCATAACATCCACCATTGATAACGCTCGGTGCATGCCATCAAATGTTTGGTCATTTTTATGATTATTGTATTACATTTGGGATCGATGCATAATTAACTAGAAACAACATGAAGTAAATGATTATGATTTATGGGGTGTTTGGTTTACAATGTCAAAAAATAATGGGAATTGAATAAAGAGCTTATGTTTATGTATTAAAAATTTTCAGACAATATCTTCCGGAATACCACATAATAACTTCTTAGAATCCTTGTTTAGGTATTTTCTATACATGTGTTGCAATATTTGTGCAAAATTTTATATGACCTAGTTGTATTTGTCCATTGATCAACAAATATGTCAGTTTAATGTATAAATTTAAAAGTTTAAAAAGTCAACCAACAGTTATGTTCAATTGAAAAAAAAAATCCATCAAATAACCTTTATAAACTAAAAAACTAATTTATATTAATTTAGACTTATCACATGCATTCTTTTTTCAATGTGAGACTTTTATTTCACATAATATTACAAATTATACAAACAAAGTTAGTTATTTTTTTTTTGGGGGACAAATAGAAAACATTTACATTAAAATGGCATCAAGCTAGGGTTAAATAAGATTTCTCAAAACCTAAAGATCAACTAGTGCATTATAAACTTGAATTTATGCGATAAGATGATGCATGCTTTAGGACAAAACAACTTAAAAGCAATACTAAAACCTACATAATAATACTAAAAGATAAAATAGAGGCAACACATTTTTAAACAAAAATTAGAGTATGACTAAATTGAGGCAATACACATCTAAACCCTAGATTAGAACTGGTCTTCTAGCAATATTGTCCAGTGTTCCACTGCATACCTTAGACATAGTTCACTTTCTCTCTAGCTTGCGGCAAAGTCGTCTGAACGTCTTTGGTTGTCGATGTTTATAAGGCTCTCAAGTCACTGTATCTCTCAAATTAATACTTTCTTGGAGTCGGATTTCGGTTAAACTCGATTGAACGATCTAAAATTGCAAAAGAAAAAACTTATACAAAAAGAAGAGAAAAATATTCTCACATGAAAGAGGAAAATAAAAAAGGCAAGAAGAAGGTGAAGGAGAAAATGGATTGAAAGCTTCCTCTCACCCTAGATGCGATAGCTACAAAGGGGAGATGAAACGGCGTAACAACTCTAGTAGAGAGGCATACGAGAGATGAAATGTTAATAGTCTATTAAAAGTGCACTTCAAAGTTAATTAGTTTAAGTGGTTCAATATTTATTTCTCTTAAACAAATTCTCCAATTCAACACTTGGTTGATTAGTTTATGATCTGACCAAACTCAAAACAAATTAACCAAAATTCAACAAGTTTTTTTTTAAAAAAAATCTTGAAACGAATTAAAAAGCATGAATGATGGTCTTTTTGAAGGGCTGTCTCCAATGGTCAAAGAACACTTACAGAATAAAGTTTCTGCTTTTCTTTATGTGTTCACGCCTTGAAGAGAAAGAGAATCACAACAATTATAGTGGATTGTTGTTTGACATATATAATATAAAGACAAGCTTGCTTTATACTTTATAGGTACTCATGGTAATCAAACTTCTCGTCTATTATTGTGGCCTTGGATACACTCTATAAATTATAATTTATTATTTTTATAATACATATTATATAATAGAAATTTGATAAATTAAACATTTTTATAGGGTAGATATCATATATTGAGTATATGCAAGTACTCAATAACCAATTTAGGGCATCTAATATTTAATAGACAATATTTTTTTTTGGATATTTCGAATATCAGATATTTGGTATACAAATAATATGAAGGTGAGTTTTTTTCAGATTCGGATAAAGTCCGGGTATTAAATATTTTGGATGAATACAAATAT
Organism: Biancaea sappan; assembly: GCA_037074585.1. Classification (NCBI taxonomy): domain Eukaryota; kingdom Viridiplantae; phylum Streptophyta; class Magnoliopsida; order Fabales; family Fabaceae; genus Biancaea; species Biancaea sappan. Next base: position 36,648,035 of record CM073492.1, read on the forward strand.
AAATAGTTCAACCAAAAAAAAAGGAGTGAATGTTAACCCATTGCCATTCTTAGTTGTTATAATATTATACAAACATGTACTAAAGTTTATATTAATTTTTAATTTATTTTTCAATGATTTTTAAATATAAATTAAATTTTATCAATGTTAATTATGTTTCAAAAATAATAAAACTAAGTAGTAAGAAATTATTTAGTTTCTCACTCTTCCGTATATATTTTTATATCTTTTTATCCATAATATATTTTATTTTTTATCCACTACTAGTACAATGAATTTTCAAATATATACACATAGGTTTTGAAACTTTGGAGAGTTGATTAGGCCAGGCATTATAAACTGGCTAATTAAACTCTAAAATGAAAAATAAGGTCGTCGAGTTTATAAAACTAGTTCATTTTTATTTGGACTTTTCGATCCGATCCTTTATATATATAGTCAGTAAGAGCCAGCCTTGGTTTCAATATTCTAGATTAAAAATAATTAATAATTGATAATTATTTACCCGAACCCTCCTTAAATCTCATATTTGATTTATAAACTTTTTTTTTTGCAACTTTTCTTCTATCTTCGAACGTTCCAATGAGTTATATTAATTGCTTATTTATATAAGGTTAAAAATTTCCAATGTCAAACTGTTTATAATGTGAAAAAAGTCTAAACTAAAAAAAAAAATTGAACTGATTTATTTTAATATTTGATATATTGACTTTAAAGATAGATGTATATTTACTTGTAATTTGATAGTGTTATTTATAAAAATATACTAAAATGGTAATGACTTAATTATGATTAAATTTTCTATTTCCCATTTGTTTTATGACTTAGAAATATAACAAATTATTACAACCAATGAGTCCTTGGAGCATGCACTTCTTTACATATAAGCTTATAAACTTGGTCCTAAGCTCCAATAGAATTACGTGTAATTAAAAAAAAGTCTACTTATATTTATTTATTTATTTTTGGTTTTTCAAGGATTTATCCCCACCTAATAGGATTAAAAAAAATTAATTTAATATTCTCCTCAAATTCACGTTTCTAAAAATTGAACATTTATCATGTGTAAAATGTAAACAATTGTTGGAAACAAAAAATAAAAGGAAACAATTAGGAATAGTAATTAATGGTGTGTATTTAGTCGTTTTTCTTTTTTTTTTTTTTCAATATCTAACTCCATATTCACCCAAAACAACTAATATCCATACCTTATCCGAATTCCAAAAAAAAAATTACTTTCTTAATATTCAAAAATATCCTATATGCAAAATATCTGAAATACTGGAAATATCTAAAAAAATGTTGTATAATAGATATTGAATAACCTAAATTTGTTATTAGACATCCAAATATCTAATATCAAGTATCTCCCAACAAAAATTTTAAATTTATCAAATTTATATTATATAAATAGGTATTAATATAAAATTATAAATAATATATTATAATATATATTAACATTTTATAATTCATAATATATATATTTATATTTTATATAAATAATTATTAGACAAATATCAAATATTATATCCAGCATTTATTTTGAACTAATATAAAATACTTAATAATAATATTTTAATCTTTTCAATATTTATTAAATAATTTTTTTCATTATTCGTACCTTATTCGATGGATGTCGAATAATTATTTTAAACGGATATTATTGAATATTCAAAATACTCAAATTCATTATTATCTCTCCAAACAATTTGCAATTATTGTGAGACATGAATATTAAATAATTATAGCAGTTACCCAATCAAATTCTGAAAAATAAAAATGTAAGCAGTTGAGAGCGAACTCCGAGGTAGGCCCTAGGGCATGGGGCATAGGGCACAGGGCATAGGGCATAGGCCATATCAAGTCAAGAGTTGTAATTAAATAGAATCCATAATAAAGGGAGAAATAAATGCGAAAAGTAGGACATATCGGATTCCGAGGACAGCATCCCGAGCGTGATGTATTGGTCTCTCACACTCACACCATCCAAATGCATTCCAACCACTAGTACAGGGTCCACGTGTCCACTACTAATGCCCACATGTCATCTAGATATTGGCTGCACCATAACCCATCAAATGTCATTCTCAATTTTTATAGGAAGATATAGTGAATATATTAGGTTAGTAAGTTATTTAATATTGGAATATAATTATTTTTAATAAATAATACATATAAAAAATAAAAAATAAATGTAACTCTTTATATTTAAATTTCGTCATATATGTATAAAAATATAGATTGAACTTTGGTGTAATATGTCATGTGTGAGAGGCATCTCATTAATTCCATAAAAGTTGCAATTGGTCTTTTCTATTTTAAATACATATAATGTTGTGTCCTTAATTATTTTTTAAAGATAAATTGATAGTATTTTTTAACATATTATTCATGTAAAATTTGGATTAATAACATATTAATGACGTTATTTATTTGTATGAGGATGACACTGTTAATATACATCTAAATTTGATGTATATATTAAGAAAACATTGGGTATAATAAGGTTCCTTATATAAAGTTGAAAAATCTTAACTCAAGTGATTTTTTTTTCTAACATAAGTTTTATGAGATCTTGATAGTATAAGTTTGATAGTTCCTTTGCCTTGTTTTGGGGCCTGTGTCTCTTATGACAATAAAAAATTCCTTATATAAAACTCTTTATATTTTTGGTATTAGTTTTTTTTACTAACATAGAATTTATGTAAAACAAAAATATTTAAAAGATTAATCATATAACGATGAGTTGTAAAAATATTTAATGATTTCTTTTGAAATCATACACTTAACATATTTTAATTGAAAAATTATACCCTTGTGAGATGGATTGGAATCCTCTCCAATACCTTAAAAGTATTGAAGAGTTCCATACTTTACTGTAGGCTGTTCAATTGAAACTACCGACGGCTCAGATCGCGCAAGAAACTGACAGAGATTAAAGTGAATAAATTCAAAAGTTTACAGCGATCGATTTAAATTCAAAACAAAATATTTTTTGGAACGAGAGGCCTATATGAAGTTAAATATGATCTTAGATGAAGTTAAATATGATGTTAAATCAAGCAAAAAACAAAAGAAAAAAATCTTAGATATGAATTTAGGTGAATAAATCATTTATTAGGCAGATGCGATATAGATCGTTGGATCCAGCTTCTGCTTTCCTGTGTGATTTGAGCTGTCCATGGCTTCAATCGGACGGCTCACAGCAAAGTATGAGACTCTCCAATACTTTTAGTGCATGTTTAATACACTTGAAAAAGGAAAAAGAATAAGAAATTCTAATCTTCCCCTTCTTATCCTGCGTTTGGTACGTTTTCTCAAGTGGACTATCGAAAAAAATCAAGGAAAACTGGTCATGAATAGTACTGGAATTTCCAGGATTTTTTTCCTTGATAAAACCCGAGGAAAAACCTGTTTCCCATCCGGAAAACTAGTACTAAGACCAAAATACCCTCATGCTATTTCATAATTCCGAAATGCCCTTTCTCTATCCCCCTCGTTCATTGCTCAAGTCTCTATGTTCGTTCTTTGAAATTGGTTTTCCCTTTGTTGGTTCGTCTTCTCGTCATCAGCATCCTTGAGTTTTCAATTACCGAATCAAAAATCATTGGCTTCAGATTTTCACGCCCAAATAAAAGCTAATCTTCGAATTTGTGTTTGTCGGAATATTGCGAAGTTGTTTACAGATTTGTGTTTAGGACACGATGCAAAGTTGGGAAGATGGAGGTTGCCAGAAAGAAGAAGAAGGAGGTCGCTAGAAAGATTTTGAAGTCGACGAAATGACAATGACAGTAGAAGAAAGAGACTTGAGGAAGAGGGATGAAATTAAAAGAGACTATACTGAAAGAAAAAAAAAAAGAAACTAAGGAAGAGAAGAGATTAAAAAAAAAGGGACTATATTGAAATAAAAAAAATTAAAAGATAAATTTAATACTGAGGTATTTTAGTAAATATGGTATATATATCAAATTCATCTTTTCTTTTATTTTTTTATTATATATCAAACACATTCTTTTTATATATTTTTTTCTTGTTTTTTTTTTATTTGATTGCGTACCAAACGAGTCTTTAAGATATTGGAGAGAATCCCAATCCCTTGACACTATGATTGAAGAAAAGATATAAATAATTAATTTGAGCGTTTTCTTATAATAAAAAAGCTGACTTAATTAGATGGTTTTATATGAAAGTAAGAATGAAAGCTTAATATTTATCAATATATGTCATTAATATAAGTGTGAGGAACTTATCATTATTGCGTGTGACAGGTTGTACAGTAAGAATGAAGGCGTGTCGGGGAATATCAGCCTGGGGCCAATCACAGTGTTAATCAAGATAACGGTAACAGATTGTCATGCAAATGTCATGTCACGGGAAATTTTGAATATTTTAAAATCTCATTTTCTAGATCACATTTATCCTTTATATATATATCACACATTTTTAATTGACTATGCTCCACTAAAACACAACAATTAAGAAATTAAATACAATTTTATCAAATAAAATCTTAACATAAGCACTACAATCTAAAGGGTGTCTGGTAGTCATCAGTTTGAAAAAATATCAAATCTAACAAATAATATAGTCAATTAAGCGGTTTGGTTTAAACAGTTTAGTTATATATTTAAGCTTTTATTTTTTCGGTCTATTTTTTTAAAAATTTTTACAATTATTTATTGAAATAGTCATAAAATCAATAATATTTCATTTAAATTCAAATAATTCATGAACCATAATATAATAATTCATTCAAGTAACTCATAAAAAATCTAAATCAAATTCAAATAACTTATAAACAACAATATATTTCTTCATTCAAATTATAAAAAATAACATCTCACTAAAGTTGTATAACTTATAAACCACAATACAGTTCTTCGGTCAAATAATTCATAAATGTCATCCTAAGGTTAAAATAGAATCACTTCATGTGTGTAATGTATTATTAATTATTAGATCATTTAACAATTTATAATATATATATTTATATTAGACTATTTCTTTATTTATAATATATATATATATATATATATATATATATATAGAGAGAGAGAGAGAGAGAGAGAGAGAGAGAGATCAGTTTGGCTGTTTCATTGGATTTTGAATGTACTAAATCGTAAATCAAATCTAATTGTTGAAAAATAGCAAATTCTAAACTAAACTAAACTAACCATTAATATTTTTTGATCAATTTTTATTTGTTTTTATTCCATAAAATGGGTTTACATTAGTTTTAAACACCCTATTACAAATATACAACAAATTTTCACTTTGCCTTTGTGAAATTGTGGGTTTATTTCTCTTTTGCCACTTGAACTAACTATTGTTATCAAATTATGTTATTTTTAATTTTCCATTATTGATGATATTTTTAATTCCTATCTTTAGAATAGTATAGCAAGGACAAATTTTAATATTTAAACTAATTGTACTTATTTACACTCTTAAAATAATATTTTATAATTTTGTAGAAAATTCTAAATTAATCAACAATGGAAATTCTAAAGACAATTGAGTAATTGGATCGAATTTGAATCATGTACACACCCTAAAGACTTTTTTATGTCTTGTCAGGGGTATCGAACATTTATACCTTTGTTTTTTTGGGTCTAACGATACTGATCATAATTTTATTTATAATTAAATTATTTTTTAATTTATACGGTACTTTGAATACATTAAAATTTATTTACAATTATTATTGTCACATCCCAAAACTTACATGTGATATAAACATAAAATACCTAGGGTATACCTCCGTGTTACCGCATAATCTTTGTGAACATTCTTAATATTCATAATTATGTGAATCATAAATATTCCAAAAAAGATATTTTGTATACATATTCAAAAAATGTTCAACCTTCCAAGCCTAGGTGACCTACTATATTACAGAGCGTTTCCTAATCCTTACCAATTGTTTACCAGACAAAAGTGGAGTATATCCTTAAAGGCTATAAATTCTTCTCCTCAACCACTGTATCTGAAAAGATAATCATAAAGAGTGTGAGTTTATCATAACTCAGTGAGTAAACAACTGTACATGAAAATATCATAAGCACAAACACCACATTTACTAATACAATCAATCTATCATTTATTGTAAATAATTATAGTATTACACTTGTCTGAATTTACGTATGATTTTTTGGATGATCAATCCCTCAATCACTTTGCATTATATGCCATAGATACTTGCACTGAGTGACTTGGGAATTTAACCCTCAAACTCTTGGTGCATAAGTTTTCACAGTTATACACTGAGTGGTATGGGACTCTAACCCTTTCAAACTCGTGCATAGGTTTTCACAGTTATACACCGAGTAGTATGGGACTCTAACACTTTCAAACTCGTGTATTAGATCTCGTAGATCTTTTGCTCATCAATAAAATAGTGACAATTTATCACAATATAATTACTATGAAATAAATGAATTTACACACATACTTTTATTCCCTTGAATGTCTATCATCAACCATAACAATCATCATATATTATTAACAGCGAGATTGATTATTTCTCACTTCAATAATGTTATAAACAAGACTTGTATTGTACTTTATCTAATAAGATCACATTAGTTTAGTAAGGTTATTCACTTACAAAATGTTCCAATTTATTCAAGGAACAATCACATCTGGTTCTTTAGTCAACTAGAGAAATCAATTCTCAAAGGTAATAAAATACCTTCCAATGATATTGTACTTTTTCTCAACCTGAACACACACTGATAATCTTCTCAATTTCACAAATAACGCAAATGGGATTTATATTGTGCTTTGACTAATTTATTAAATTAATTTTGCAAGGTTGCCTACTCACTTGGATTCCACGCTCTCAGCGCTCCCACCTTGCGCCCCAAACATCCCTATTGTAACCAGGTAAAAACCATTAGGGTTACAAAATAGAGAAATTTCCTATCACTACTCTCGACCTTTACTCACATCTTAAGTCATAACTCCTAACCGGTAATGAATTTCTAAATGACATTTATACCATTAGAAACTAGACTCAAAGAGCTTTCCAACGATATAAAGTTTGCCCAAAACGGAGTTCGAATGAAGAAGTTATGACTGATTGAAAATAAGCTAAGGCTTTTCAGCATACCTGGCGCCTGGGCGCCAAGCCCCTTTTCTTCCCAAAATCTTATGAACCTTGGCGCCTGGGCGCTAGGATCGCGACCTTTCGCGATTCCTCTCGGTTTTGGCTCAGATCCGGCCAAATCTTCACCGTTTTCCATGATTTCTTCCATAGGATCTCACCCTTAATGTCTAAGGAGCATTTAGATACCAAAAACACCAATATTAATCGAGAAACGAAGCCGGAATCTCGATTTTTACCCCAAACTTTCTGAAAACTATAAAATAGGGAAAAACTTGAGAAATAGAAATTTCTACCTCAATTCATTGCTTTCCCTACGTTGCTTGGCTCCTAGAGGCTCGCCCCGTAGCCCAAGATCCACCCTCCAAGCCCGGTTGTGGAGTTGGAGTGTAGAGAGAGAAAGAGAGGAGAGAAAGTGAAGAGAGAGAGAGGAAAGGAGAAAATGAAGAAAAATTAGGTGAGGCCGCCTATTTACTCGCCCGGGGTGAAATTATCACTTGCTCTTCAGTTGACCCTCATTCAAGACTAGTAAAAGCAAATTCATAAAATCTCATCTCGGGTGATTCTAAATCCTAATTGCCCCACAATTTTCTTATTTCACTTTAGTCCCTCTCAGAGTCTCAAACTCCACTTTAACCTCGAATCCATCATCCTTTTGGTACCGGACTCATAATTCATTCCCATAAGCTCTATTCTTCTTCTCAGGTTCCTACTTGGTCATTTCTCAAAAGTACTCCATACTTTCTTTTCTTTTCATTTTAGTCCTTGAAAATTTGTAAAATGTCCCAAATTAAAATTTTTTGAAATTTCTATTTCTAAATTTCCTTCACTAATTCAAAAGAACATTTATCATGTAATTAAATTTTTCAATAAACTTCAAATAGACTTTAAATATTCATGAAAATTCTTGAGATATTACATTAAAAACCCGCGCTCAAAATAGAAAAGAGATAGACTTTAAATATTCATGAAAATTTTTGGGATATTACAATTATTCTCCTTCCATATTGTTATAAAACATTTCACCTTATTAGAAGTTATTCTAGTGACCGGTCAAAATAAAATATTTGATATACAATATTTATATGTATTAATTAAATTTTATAATTATAAATAATTTTATCAATTTGTAAATCTCAATTTAGATGATTTAATTTTGAACATCCTAAGAAAAATAAATTAATGGCCACATTTGTTTGTGCACATGGGCGCGTGCACACACACATATAAAATTAATAATACGTAATACAACTACATTGAAATTTAGTAAAAAAGATTTTATCATTTATTATGATTTTATTTAGCTTAAATTTAAAATTAGTTGACACTTATGTTTAAAAATTAGATAGTGCAAACAAAAAAATAGTTACATGTTTGTAACTGTTTTTGAAACCAAAAAAAAAAAAGAGGGGGGCGGGGAAGCATTATTTGTCTCAGAGCTAAGTCCAATACAATGGCTTCAATTATTGTAGTTAAAAGAATGAGACTATTCGACATTTGGCAGCTAATATATTTCAATGTCTCAACAATACATAAATCAAAACTTTTGGTCCCCTCCAGCATGAAACTATGCATGTGAACATGTCCCCATTACCTAAACTTGCCTTGGGTCAATTTGTTAAATCTTTTTAAACAAATAATAAATTATTGATTTAGTTGTCAAAATATCATAGTTGTTTTAATTTAGTTTTAAAGAATAAATATTTTATTTTAATTTTTTTAAAGATTATATTTATCTTGACATAATTTTTTAATTTATTATAACTTTTGACAATAAAAAATTTGAAGTTTAACAATAATAAATTTTGCATTTTAATTATAAAAATGACTAAATTAAATCAGTTGTAATGTTTCATAGAATAAACTGAAATATTTCCTCCTCGAATGGTTTGTAGAGGAACCCTACCTTCTCTGATCCATTCGACACGTGCAATTTCTTTTCCGTCGATACGTCCCGCAATTTGTACTTGAACTCCTTTTGTACCCGCCAGTTCAGTTAATTCAATAGCTTTTTTCATTGCTTTACGAAACGAAACTCTATTCTTTAATTGTCCGGCTATAAATTCTGCAAGAATATTAGGGTGTCCATAAGGATTTGAAATCCTTGTAACAGTAATGTTGAGTTTTCCGTTCATACAATTCAGTTTTTTTTGCACATTCATCTGTAATTCTTCGATTCTTCGAGGTTTACCTTCTATTAATAACTTTGGAAATCCCATATAGATTATGACTTGAATCAGATCGATCAAATTCATGTAAATGTAATATTTTAGAGATTAAATTAATAATCAATTCTAAAAAAATTATAAATATTTTTATTTTTACTTGGGGCTTTTGTGACTAGATTCTGTTTAGTTCTACGGCTAAGTCAAGCTAAGCTAGGCCAATTAAGGGTATATATATATATATAGTTGACAGTCATTTCTTTTCTACTTGTTTAAGCCTCATATTTTATTAAGTACTTTCTCAATTTATAAATTTTTCCTTCTATGTTTATATATTTATATGGTTTGTCTCAACTATTCTTTTAGGGGGTTAAAAAGTTTCAATATTAAACGATTTATAACGTTTAAAAATTTGAATTAGACCAATATTTAGACAAGAATATACTAAATAGCTATAGTTTATTATGATTGAATTAATTTTAAATTTCTTACAAATATAACAAGCTATTAGGGTCACCATATTTAGACTTATTTACTGTTATATCTATAAAGGGCCATTTATATACCCTAATTTTCTGGACTTGGTTAAAAAATTTTATCTCATATATAAGTTGGGTTTTTGCTCTACCCCACCTTAAAAATTTAGGGCATCAGAATAATGAGGTCAATATCAACACCTCTAAATAGGAGTGTTAAAATGAATGGTCATCTAAAAGTTAATTTGTTTAGCGCACTAATTAGGCAAACTTTAATATTGTAAAATTGGTTACTAATTTAATCCACGGGTCAAATGAATAGGGATGGGCCATTTTTTTTATTTGGAAAATGTATTTTTAATATTAAATTTAAACTTAAATACAAATATCAAAGATAAGCTTTTGCTTTACTTTCTCTTTTTTTTTTGTCAAATTCTTATTAATCAAAATTAACGGCATGTTTGGTTGGTAGGAAGGAATATGTAATTTAAGAGAAAAAAAGTGAAAAAAATATAAGAGATAGTTAACAAAAAAGTCCAAATTACCTTCATTAAAAGAACTAAACGTGTTTTTTTTAGTTGGGATATTTTAGTAAATACTCTATTATTTTTTATTTTTTATTTTCTTCTTTGACTACCAAACATATTGTATGACTCTGTTTGGGTAAACAGATTATTTAAGTGCTTATAAAATAAACGCTTACATATAAATTATTTTTATAATTAAATAGTTTATTAGCACAAACTTTACATAAGTTAAAGACAATTTATGGACACTCTATAAGCTATTTCTATAAACTCTATCAAACATATGTATAAATTTTTATATTATAAGATAAATTAAATAAGTTCAAAATAAGAGAGTTTATATTTTATATTCTAATTAAAAAAATAAGTCTTTATTTATTCAAGATGCCTTAATGATTGTAGTTATCTAATTCCGTCTAATGTGTAATCAACTAGACTTGCGCACGTGCGAAGAGCCATGGATTATTACTATTGAAGTCTATATTGATACTATATAATATATTTTTAATATAAAATTAAATTATATTAATTTTATAATTTTTAAAAATAAAAATGAAAATTTATTTAAATTATTTGTTATATTATAAATTTATCTTATTTCTTATTACTAGTGTCTAACTTATTTAGCATTAGCTATAAAGAATTTTCAAACATCATATATCATTGTAAATCATTATTACTTGGATTCAATTTGACGATATGACTTCACCATGTGTCATCTTGAAGTTACTGTGGATATCGATAGATATTATTGTTGGGATTGACCCCAAATTCCACTCATGGTAATGAGTGCATACTAAAGAAAGTAAGAAACATATCTTTTATAGAATGAAAAGTTATATCATATCAATATTGATTTATATTTAAAAAAATAAAAGCTTTTTATTATTGACCATTATTTTCGTTCACCTCTTTTCTAAATGAATATGGATTTTTCGCTTTAGATACAAAATGACGCCCATCCTGATGAAATCAAAAAGTCGGTAAAAACAAAAGCCCGCGTTGGACCGAAAGTAACTTTTTTTTTTTTTAAAAAAAAGTAGCAAGGCAATTAGTTTTCTTTTCTTTTCTTTTTGTTTTGCAAATTAATTTAGGGAAGAGGTGGCAACAACTGTTTCATAACAAACGTTAAAATGAAGTGTTAGTCATAGTCAAACCATAGTGTTTGGTTACATATTGTATTATGAGTTAAAGAATTATAGAACTATATTTTTTGACTTAATGATAAATACTTGATCCTAACAATTAATATTAAAATCAAGGTCACAGATTTTATTCTCAAGAAGACATTTATTAACGAAGATCTTGTTAGCCAAAGTGTAAGAACAATTGTCATATGACAGAAGCCCTAGTGTGCCAAATCATATATAGTTGAATTGCATTGTTGCTTTGCTATAAATTAGAGAAATAGAGCTACAATCTAACTAATAGTTGTTGTAATATCGTTACTAATACAGTCTAAATTGCATCTCAGTAGACACTGTCTTAAAAAAAATTGTTTTGTGTCTGTAGAACTTCCTGCCATGATTAAACAAATTCTTCCGAGTGTAAACTCAAGAACCATAATAGATAAGGAAACAAGAGAGAGAGAGAGAGAGAGAGAGGAGTGATTAGTAGATTACTGTGGTGTAAAATGAGGGGAAGACATGCCTTTTATAGGTGCTGAACCAAAAAGAGGTAAACAGAAATTTAAAGACTAGTTACAGAAATTAAAAGCTAATTATAAAAATTAAATGAAATCAAATAAAAAATAAATAAAATAATATTATTTTTTTCCCACTATATTGGCCCGGAATTATAAACATGAGTCCATTTCTTCCTTTAATTTTTTGTGAGCCAACTAGTATATGTTAGTATATAAAGTCTCATTTCTTTCTTATTTTAAATAATATGGGACTTAATTTCCTCTTTTTTAAAATAACAAGGCTATATAAAATACTATTTTCTCAACAATAGTAATAGCTATAATTTCTAACCTAGTAATAAGAATATAACAGTGGAAATGTATCATATGTATGTTGAAGTAAATGAGATTTGTTTTATGTTGATGTGCAATAACTCATTTGAAATATATACGTGTGCGCGCTTCTAGATCTCTTAACTTCCTACGGCGTTTCCATTGAATAAAAGACAATGATGGACCATAAATTTTGACCCAGAAAGATTACGGACGAATTTTCTAAGATCTTGTGTGTAAAAAATTGGTTTGAAAATGTGACCATTGTATTGAGAAAAGGAGATGATGAGGTGTAGTGAAGGTCCTGGACGTGAATGAAAGAGAAAAAAAAGAGAGACGATGAGGAAATAGGGATGAGAAAGGTCTAGGCAAAGTGGCCCACTCACTTGTGCCTTCCCGCTTTCTCATTACCTCGCAGCTCCCTCGTTTTCTCCCCTATGTATCCCACACCTTCATCACATTTATCTTACGCTTCAATCAAATTCAAATGTTCCTTAAAGTATCCAATTTCTCATGAATTCCAGATGATTAAATTAAGTTTAATACCAAAGATTAACGTGTTATGTGTCTATAAATTCAAATTAACATTGTTATTTTTCATTTTTTGATTTCAACCGGCTGCTAAGATTCAAAATTTATATTGAGCTTTAATTAATTTAGTTTAAATTAAGTTGAATTATACAAGTATAAAATTTTATTATTATTATTATTATTATTTATTCACTAGACTCAAAAATTGATACTTTATTTAAAGAGAATAATAAATATTAAACCACTTGAATCAACTAATGAAAATAATATTGTTATATTTAAAGTTTAGGGAGTACCGTGTTGCATTTTAAAATGTATGTATCATTTTTATGATACGCTAAATAAGGTAAAGTTTTTTAAGTATTTACTATTCAATTTTTATTTTTTATTAAATTAATACTAGACTTTGCTATAATTTTTTTAGTAGTTTAACTATAAGTTTTTTTAATTAAAATATAATATATATCAACATTGTTGATTTAAGTAATTTGATACTTATTTAAAAAAATAAGATCACTTAGATTCTTGACAGTTGGCAAAGTCCAACACTTCAATTATTTTTCTTTTACTCTTATAAAGTTTTTTTTTTAATCTGACAAACCCTCTACAATTTGGATACTTAAATATAGAGAATCCAAATTCAAGCAAGTTCTCAAGTGAGTCTTATGGACACTAAAAATTACCACTAGAAAAATTTTATATTTTTATTGTTCGATTTAACTTGAATTATATGGAGCCCAAAAATTTTTGGATACAAATAGATCAAACAAAAAAAAATATTTATAATGCATGTAAACTTTTTTTAAAGGACTAATTATACAATATTAAGTGTTATTACTGAAAGGCTATATCATCGTGTTTTGATAGAGAAATTTAATAACAATAATACATAAATTGTACATAAATTTTTTCTTTTAAATAAACATATAATACTTTTTTTAAAAGAAAAAATAGGTCCAATCACATGATGCTCTTATATTTGTATCAAAGAAATTGATAACAAAGACTTCAAATTTGTACTTAGTTTTTATCTTTTATATTTAAAATAATCAAAGGTGAGATTGGTAGCATGGTAAAAATTCGTAGAATGAATCTTCTGTAATAAACTAATAATTGCGAAATGCGAAAGGCAGTCCATTAATTATACTTTGTTCAGGTATTTTTTTATTGCATGAAGTTTAATTCTGACTGTTGAATATAAAATGAACAGTAATGGTATTAATTATACTTTGTTCAGGTATTTTTTAATTGCTTGAAGTTTAATTCTGACTGTTGAATATAAAATGAACACTAATGGTGAAAACTGTCATGTATAATAGCTAGAGAGAATCTAGAGTCGGAAATTGGGAGTAAAAAACATGCTTGGACGGTGAGAAAATAGAATGTAGACTACACGACACAGGTGTGTTTGCATGGCTAGATAGTTAGAGATTGTTTGGTATGTTTGTAAAAGCGAGAAAGAAAATCGCATTTTTATTATTGTGCTTTTTTTTTTATTGTTGTTTGGTATGGCTCGCTGTAGTAGTTGGAAACAGAAGCCGACATTCTTTCTTCTTTCAAAATCGTGATATTCATCTCTATCGCTTCATCAATGGAAAACCTGTCATGGAAAAGGAAAAAGAAGAGAAATGTCGAATTTGCACATGTTCTACTCTCGCATTCTAGTCTTCTCGCACCTTCCATTTTACACTTTCATTATCGGTCATCTCGCACTCTCACACTCATTCATATAATAAATTAATAGTTACCCTTCGGCGTCGCAAGCACGCTTCTCTTTGCCCTTGCTGTCTTTCTTCTTAAGGTTTTAAATTGTTCACAGTCACAACAATGACGTCGGACGAGTTTTAATAGCGTCGAACGAGTCTTAATGGCGTTGAACGAGCAAGACCCATGAGTCAGCATATTGGCACCACGCGGTCGGCCGGCTAAAAGCAGACAATGAGCCGACTTGTAGCAGGTCGGTGGACAGGCCTGCAGTAGGCCGGTTGACTGGCTGCAGGAAGCTAGTCGACTTGCAGTAAGCCGGTCGACCTGCGACCTGCTGGCAAGGAGACAGAGAGAGAATGCAAGAGGGTAATTTAGTCATTTTGTTCTCCCGCCGGTCGACCTGCGATCTGCTGGCAAGGAGACGGGGAGAGAATGCAAGAGAGTAATTTAATCATTTTGTTCTAATTTTTTCTTTCATTTTTCTTAAAAAATATATACCAAACACACAAAATATTTTATTCCTACTCTATTTTCTATTTTATAACAAATATATTTTTTTCCATTCTTTCTTTCCTTTTTAATTTTATTTTCTTTTCTATTTTTTTATTTTTTTTAATTTATACTCTTTTTTTAATAACAAACAGCCTCTAGATTAGAGGAATGGATGTGAAGAAAGAAAGAAAGATGGGGATGGGAGACGGAGACAAATGTTAAAAAGGGAATCAAAAGAAAATTGGCTCCTCTCTCTGCCACCTCTCTCTCTTCTCTCCCACCTGCTCCAGATCGCCACATGATTTCACCATTCCCACCCAAAAAGCCTCCCTCTGCTTACATCACCTGTATCTCTTCCCCGGATTTTTCTGGGCCCCACTGGCCTTTCCCTCTCTCTTTTTCTTCTGTTTTTCTCTCTCTCATTTCACATCAATTTCGTTTTCTTATTTTCTCCCTCTCCGTATAAATAAAGCCCACCACCCCCCTCCACCTACAAAATATTCACTCCCATTTATATGTTTTTTTTATTCGCTTTCTTATTTTATTTGTTTCTTTGTCCCCGATTAAGTCCCCCTTTTTTATATTTCGCGTTGCTTGCCCTGTAATTCAAGATCAACTTGGAAATTTTGGAAGATTTGGGATGAAATCTGGTCGGATCTTGCTTTGTGGGATGTGGCTTTTGGTGGGTCTTATTTCAACACAAGGCTCCTCTCCTGCTTTCTCTATCCTCCTCCCCTAGCCTAAACCATCCAAACGTGGAACGTGACGCTTCCTCCTCTTTCTTTCCAATCTTTTGCTTCTTCGCGTCTTCTCTGATCTCTCTACTTTCCGTCGATTCTGCGGTTTGATTTTGCATCCTAATGGGAATGGCCACGGAGTCGCAATTTCACGTATTGGCCGTCGATGACAGCCCCGTAGACAGGAAGCTCATTGAGAAGCTCCTCAAAACCTCCTCGTATCAAGGTATTTTCTCGCCGGCTAAACAGAGAAAAGAAAAGGAAAAAAAATAAAACAATATTGTTCTTGTACTGATCAGTGCTTAGTTATCTGATTGTTCATGGACTCCGTTTTCAATGACAGTTACTACGGTTGATTCCGGAAGCAAAGCTTTAGAGTTTCTGGGTTTGGTTGAGAATTACCAGAGCAATCCAAGTACACCATCTGTTTCTCCTAAAAACAATCAGGTACGCTTTATTTTAGTTTCTGCTCAAAATGCATGAGATTCCTCCAAATCCCTTATTGATATTTTCTCCCACCAGTTTCATATCTCGGTTCTGAAATTCTTTGGGTTTTTGTGTTTTCTTTTATAGGAAGTAGATGTGAATCTTGTTATAACAGACTACTGTATGCCTGGCATGACTGGCTATGATTTGCTCAAGAAAATCAAGGTATGCTGAATTTTCTGTTTCGGAGAATTCTCGATTTGTTCTATCTTTCAATTTGCCAAATGAACTGTGTGTTTCTGTTAATCTAATACACACTTCAAAAACTGCTATGCCTGAAACTCTGCATTTTAAATTGCTATTGCTGAAGATTGTCAATTTCCTTGGTTCTATTTTGCTTGCGTTAAAGTACATATCGATGAAAATCTTCTGGAATGTTACTCCTATCTGAAACAAACCTGGTTCTTTATAATCTCCAAAGATTTTCTTCCCAAGAGGGCCCTGTTTTAGTAGCTGGGAAAAGGGGAAATGGATTCTGTTGAGATTTCATATTGCCATTTGATCCATTCATTTTCTTCCATTTCATAATGGATGGTGCATATTACTTTGCCTTTTTTTTTGTTTTTTTTAAATTTCATTCCTTCAATCTGTATCTCTGTTTTACAATGAGGAAAAATGAACGTTCCATATTGCAAAATGAATTTTTATTTTCCTGTCAAAAAATGAGACAATTCATTTCTAAGGAATGGAGAAGAATTTTATGAGAATCTGTGAAAATAATGTGCTCACGAATCTTACCTGAGAGCCAAGAAACACAGAAACTAATGGGGTTATGTTTGATGTGTCAGGAATCTTCATCATTGAGAAACATTCCAGTGGTGATTATGTCATCTGAGAATGTGCCTTCAAGGATCAGCAAATGCTTGGAGGAAGGAGCAGAGGAATTCTTCTTCAAACCAGTTAGGCTCTCAGATTTGAGTAGAATTAGATCCCACATGATGAAAACCCAGAAATTGAAACTGAAAGATCAAGAGCAAAAAAAAGACGAAAAGCTTGGAACCCCAGAAGTTCAACAACAATCTCTACCAGAACAACAACAACAACTTCAACAATCATTACAGCAAGCCAACAGTAACAAGAGGAAGGCCATGGAAGAGGGGCTTTCGCTTGAATCTGACAGAACCAGACCAAGATACAATGGCATAGCTACTATGGTCTGATAAATCATGCCAAATAACTTTCCTTCGGTTTCAAAATATAACTTTTTTTTTTGTTACTTTGACCTGAATCCTGGTTCTTTCCTCCTGTACACATTTTCCTGGAAATATTTCCTTCCAATTTTGTTTCCCAAACATATATCAAGAACAAGAAGGAACATGAAAAAGAAAATTAACGGGGTATGAAAATTCAGATGATCATGTGTTCTGTACACTTAGATCTTGCTTTTGCCTCCTTCAGTTTCTTTCATGCTCCCAGATCAAATCCAAAGCTACAGAATAATCCTGCTTCGTTGGATTGCTTTATAAAACAAAATGCAGTTTATCGGAAAGAACGTGCATAGTATAAAATAGACAATTACAAAACTATACAATTAATTGAGCTTTCTTTACCTTGAATGAAAATATATCTTTTATCTTTACTTTTTTGGAGTAAAGGACACTTTCTTCCCTTACAGACTTTGAAAATACAATATCTTCTCTTTATTTTCAAAATATGCACACTTTCCTCTACAATTATAAAATACATTAAATTTTAGTCTAATTTTATATTTTTTATCCTAAAATATCCCTTACACTATGTTTTCGGTTTTCAGTGATGCAATACCACATAGCTTTTTACTAATAATACATTTTATTAACTTTAAAACATTAATTTTTACAGTTTGCAATAATTTTTTGTTAATCTAAAATAATATGTCACTGACATTCCATTTTCTTGTATAAAAGGCTTCTAGTACGTACTTAGATTAATAAATAGAATTTTAGTTTTTTAAAAAAATTATATTAAGTTATTAAACATTAAAAAAAGATTATAATAGACTATTTTAAATAAAAAATATAGAATTGGATTAAAATGTAATAACATTGTAATTATATTTAAAAGAAAAAAGTGTATATTTTAAAAATAAAAGATGTGTAATTTTAAAATCTTAAAAAAAGGAGTATAATTTACTTTTTTTTTTTTGGGTTATCGAAAGAGAATTTTTAAATGATTTTTAAATGTCAATGTAGAAAAGCCATAGGCGTACTTCGTTGACGCAATAATAATACTTTTAATATTGCGAAAAGTTTTAACAAAAAAAAAAATTATTGCTAAAAGTATTACACCTCTGTAATATTACAAAAGATCCAGTACACCTCTGTAATATTACAAAAGATCCAGATTCGTAATACTATTCGGGTGTTGTTATTACAAGTAATTAGTAGTAAACTATACATTATTGAAGTCTTAAATTCAAGCAGTAATACTAATAATTGTCTCTCTTTTCTGTTGGTTTCTTGTAACAGTTTATCCTTTATCATGCTTAAGTTCCTAAAAGACTCCAAAAATTAGTTATGCTTTTGTTGTTCTTTTTGTTTACTTTGACTGGTTAATGGGATCCATTAAAAAAAGCAAAAGATAAACATGTTGTAGCAAGTGACGCTATATTTGTTTTCGTACCCATAAGGAAAAAAAGAAATCGATTTAGGCCTTTAGGGTCCACAACGCCCAAAGTGTTACTAGTTTTGGTCCATACCAAAAGTGAAGATAGGTCCATCTATTCTCAGTTGCATTCGGGTTTTCACTTTGGGTATTGTTATTTAGACCATTTCTTTTTTTGAAAAATATAAGGGCCTTCATTTTTTTTAGGTTTGTAAATAAAAATAATAATAATTATAGACCGAGAGAGATTCTAATAGGGAGCTTTTTTTTAAAATAAATACCCGTCTAAAAACCTAACGATAATGTACCAAAAAAAAGTTAATGATAACATATGGAGGGACTAAAGTCACAATGTTTCAATATGTAAAAAATTATTTTGAGAATAAAAATTTATGAGAGATTAAATTAAAAAATAAATATCTATGAAAAATTAAAATGAGATTTTAGTCAATTTAAAAGATAAATTCTAGAAGTATATTATTTTTTACAAACTCAATAGCAACAAACAATAAAATTGCAGCGAGATAATTGAAGAAAAAATATAAATAAAAAATGAAAATCATTTTAAAGAAAACTAGTTGCAAATTATCTCATAATTGTAAAATAATTTTTTATTATTAAGTTATCAAATAATTATTGTCTATCTAGTCCCATATTAAGATAATTTATTATATATATATATATATATATATATTTTACATCATGTAATTTTTAACATTAAGCAAAAGACAGGAATAGAGCCAATAATCTCAGTCACGAATTCCACGTGGGTCCCACCTTTGCCACGCAATATCCTAACAGCTTCGGGGACCTCAACTATGAAATGCGGACAACTTGGGCTTCTTCCCTTACAACTACTCGCTCATTAGTCATCCTTTTCTTGTCACACGCTAATCTGTCAAGTGTTTATCCCTACTTCAGGTATAATCTGCAAAATTCTTTCTATATAATCTTTTTTAGCTCAAAATCTTTTATGTTGACATATATATATATATATATATATATATATATATATATTTTTTTTTTTTTTTTCTGAAACCTGCCTGAACTTTCATGGATGTATTAATTAGTTTGGAGATAATGTTTTCATGGTTTCTCTTTTTGAGATTGTGATCATATAATTTTTGACTGACAATAATTGACTGTTGACTGACAACAGTTCATCGTTGACCGATAGCAACAATTTCTCTTCTTGACCTATAATAGTTGACTGTTGACTGATAACAGTTGATCGTTGACTGACAACAGTTGACCGTTAACTGAATTTTTTTTTTTAAATATTTCAAATTACATCATATAGTTTTCTCATAAATTCTAATCAATCTAAATTATGTTGTTAAAATTAGGTTAATGTAAACTATATGGTTACCAAAGTAGCTAATTTAGGTAAAGTTGGCTTAGTTTTAACAAGAAAATTGTGTAAAAGTCTATGCATGTTAAATATCCCAAAGGAGTTTAGTTGGTCAAGCTTTAGTTAGTTAATCATTATATGATTTATTTGGATA
This sequence comes from Biancaea sappan, assembly GCA_037074585.1. Classification (NCBI taxonomy): domain Eukaryota; kingdom Viridiplantae; phylum Streptophyta; class Magnoliopsida; order Fabales; family Fabaceae; genus Biancaea; species Biancaea sappan. The sequence goes on from CM073492.1 coordinate 36,668,306, forward strand.
ACTTGCTTAATATGTGTAGGCCTAAAGGAAGGCATGTGTTAAGTAAGTGTGAGAGTTCTACATTGATTAACTATATTTTTGTAGAGAGTGCCACTAATATACATTTATTCTGTCCAAAGAATAATAGGTAGTGATGTATTAGGCATCTCTAAAATGATTAAAACCTTGTGCAAGCATGTGAATTTTGTGTTATATTTCTAATTTGTTAAATAGAGTTATGTTGTGTTTCACATGTTTAAGATTGTATATACTTTATGTATAATTTATATATATGATTATTATCTTGAGCATATTATTGGTTATTTTCTGTTGTAATATCTGCTATTTCTGCTAATATGAATATTATTCCTATGCTGAGTGGTACTAACTTCAAAAGATGGAAGGAGCACGTTATAATTGTGCTTGGTTGTATGGATCTTGACTATGCATTCAAGGTTAAATGGCCAGTAGTCTTGACTAGCAGTAGTACTGCTGATCAAAAGGTTGCATTAGAGAAATGGGAACGTCCAAATCGCATGGATCTACAGATTATGCAACACACCATTCTTGAATCCATTTATGGTGGCATTCAGGAAGAGAAGGATTCTAAGAGTTTTCTAAAAGAGATCTCTGATCGTTTCGTTCCAAACGAAAAAGCTGAAATTAGCACTATCTTGACTAAGCTGGTTTCAATGAGATATAACAAAAAGGAAAACATTAGGGAGTACATCATGGAGATGTCCAACCTAATCACGAAACTAAGGGCACTTAAGTTAGAGTTATCTGATGACATATTTGTACACTTGGCTTTGATTTCTTTGGCCCCTCAATTCAGTCAGTTCAAAGTTTTCTATAATACTCAAAAGGAAAAATGGACACTGAATAAGCTTATTGCTTAATGTGTGCAAGAAGAGGAGTAAGCATGACAAGGTCGAAAGTTCTCACTTAGCAACTTCTTTTGGTGCTAAGACTTCTTCTAATAAGAGGAAGAGGTCTAATGAGAAGGACAATGCAGTGCCTGGGGTGTCTTAGTAAAAGGGCAAGAAGAAACAAGATGTGGGTATAACTTATTTCTTTAGCAAGAAGGCTGGACATCTCAAGAAAGATTGCTCTAAGTTTACTGCATGGCTAGACAAAAAGGGTATGTATCTTAACTTTGTCGGTTCTGAAGTTAATTTGGCTTTAGTACCCAATAATACTTGGTGGATAGATTCGGATGTTACTACACACAATAGTATTTCTTTGCAGAATTACGTAACCAGCCGAAGGCCAATTGATGGTGAAAGATACATCTATGTGGACAATGGCAATCGGGCTACTGTGGAAGCTGTTGATGTATTTAGATTATCTTGAGGAAATAAACATTATTTAGAATTACATAACACTTTTGTTGTATCGTCTTTTAGACGTAATTTAATTTCTGTTTCATGTTTGGACAAATTTAGGTACACTTGTTTATTTTTAATGGAATATTCAGTGTGTTCTTAAATTCTGAATTAATTTTTTCTGGTTCATTGATTGATAATCTATATTGTTTAAATTGTGTTAAATCTGATAGCTTTGAAAATATGTATTTTGTGAATATTGGTAATAAATGTAGATTAACTTATGATAATTCTGCTAGTCTATAGCATAAGTGTTTAGGGCATACCTCTAAACAGAGAATGCAAAGGCTTATGTCAGATGGCATTTTACAAGTATCCAATATCAAAGATATGGATATTTGTATTGAATTCATTAAGGGAAAAATGACAAAAGTTAAGTTAGTGGGTGCTACGAGAGCTAATGAGACTTTAGAGTTGATTCATACTAATATATATAGTCAATTCCCCACAGTTTCATGGAATGGACAACAATATTTTATCAGCTTCATAGATGACTACTCTAGATATGGATATATGTATCTGTTACATGAGAAATTTCAGTCATTGGATGTGTTCAAAGTTTTTAAAAGTGAAGTTAAAAATCAACTAGGCAAGAAAATTAAGGCTGTCAGATCTGACCGTAGAGGTAGATATGACGGATCATGGGAACAATGTCCAGGGCCTTTTGCCAAATTCTTGGCTGATTGTGCCACAGTACACCATGCCGAGGACTCCAAGTCAAAATAGTGTAGCTGAACAGTGTAATCGTATACTTAAAGACATGGTAAGAAGTATCATAAGTCATTCTTCTCTACAGAGTCACTTTGGGGCGAGGCTCTTAAGACTGCAATGTATATCCTTAATAGGATACCGAGTAAAGCAGTTTAGAAGACCTCATATGAGTTGTCGACAAGCAAGAAGCCTAGTGTTAGACACTTGCATATCTAGGGTTGTCCAGCTGAAGCTAGGCCATACAAGCCTAATGAGAAAAAGTTGGACTCAAGGACTATTAGCTACTTCTTTGTGAGTTATCTTTTTCAAATTTTATGACCCTTTAAACAGGTCCTTCTTTGAGACCAGGAATGCCAAATTTATTGAGGATGCTGGTCATAGTGGGAGTGATCAACTTAGAGAAATTATGTTTGAAGACGAATACATCAGTATTACTACTATGGTCACTGGAACGTCTGATCAGGTAACATTACCTAAGATGGTTGTACCTATGAATGAGGAACCCATAGAGAACACAATTGATACAGACATCACTCCTATTCATGATCAAGAGATTCATGCTCTTGAACCTGAAGTACAACAACAAGCTCAAGTAGAAGTGCCTTTGAAGAGATCCACTAGAGAGAAAAATAGTGTTATATCAAATGACTATGTCATTTTCTTACAAGAGCATGAATTTGACATAAGCATGCAAGATGATCCAGTCACTTGTAAGGAGGCTATGTAATGTAGTAATTCTCAAAAGTGGATAGATGCCATGAGGGATGAGATGAAATCCAAGGTTGACAACTGTTAGCCCTAATGTATTATGTTATAAGTTTTGATGATGACAAATATGTGAGAATTATAGTATGATTTAATCTTCTTGGCCCAATGTATGATTTAATCTTTCTTAGCCAAATAGTATAATTTAATTTTCTTAGCCCAAATGTATGATTTAATCTTATTGGCCCAAATACATGATTCAATTTTTCTTGGCCCAAATATATTTAATGCTTTATATATTTATATATAGTAATATAAATTGATTTTTGATAAAGTTTATTGGGTGTTGTAATATAATTTGAAAAAGAATATCTTTTACTGTAACACTTTTGAAAAAGAAATTTGATTGTTGAAAAAGTATGATAAAGTTTATTGGGTGTTGTAATATAATTTGAAAAAGAATATCTTTTACTGTAGCACTTTTGAAAAAGAAATTTGATTGTTGAAAAAGTATGATAAAGTTTATTGGGTGTTGTAATATAATTTGAAAAAGAATATCTTTTACTGTAGCACTTTTGAAAAAGAATTTTGATTGTTGAAAAAGTATGATAAAGTTTATTGGTTGTTGTAATAAACTTTGAAAAAGAATACTTTTTACTGTAGCAAATTTGAAAAAGAATATTGATTGTTGAAAAAGATTGATAAAGTTTTTTGGTTGTTGTAGAAATGTTGAAAAATGATGATGAAGCTTACTGTAGCAATTTTGACTAAAGCAGTCACTGTAGCAGCAAGGTTTCACTATATAAAGGGGACTTCACAACACCATTTACATCAAGCTTCAATTGTTCATTTCTCATATTATCTTGAGTTTCATTCTCTCTAAATTGCTAGAGAAATATTGTGAGCTTAATTTTTGCGTTATCTACACTTTGAGAGTGTCCACCATTATTTTCCTTAAGCCTTCAAATTTAGTTGCTCAAGGATTGGTTCCTTGAGTTAGTGTTTGAGAGAAAACACATTGTAAGGGGGAGAGACACCCTTGAGGAAGAAAAGATCTCTATGTTGTAGTGGCTTACAAGTGCCCAATTGCATAAACTTGTGGTCTATAGTGAAACACTCAAGAAGTTATCTTGAGGACTGGATGTAGGCTTGGTTTAAGCCGAACCAGTATAAATCTCGCTGTTTGATTTTCTCTTCCCTTGCTCTTTAATTATTTATATGTTCTTTACTTTCTTGCATTTTATATTCATTCATCTCTTTAATTGTTTTTGATTAATTGTACTCTATATTTATTCATCTTAATCATACTTATTTTACTTTCATAAAAAGCTTGGCATTATTTTTAAAACTTCTTAAACTTCCATCAAGTCTTCGCAATTTTTTTAAAACCCAATTCACCCCCCTCTTGGGTGCTAGCCATTTCTATCAACAACGAGGTGTGGGATTTAGTAGAATTATCACATGGTGTGAGACCAATCGGTTGTAAAAGAGTATTTAAAACTAAACGGGACTTGAGTGGTAATATTGAAAGATATAAGGCACATCTTGTAGCTAAGGGTTTCGCCCAGAAAGAGGGCATTGACTTTAAGGAAACTTTTTCTCTAGTTTCTACGAAGGGATTCCTTTAGAGCCATAATGATACTTGTAGCACATTATGATTTGGAGCTACATCAAATGGACGTGAAAACATCATTTTTCAATGGTAACATTGAAAAACAATATACATGGTGCAACCAGAGAACTTTAAATCTAAAGATTCAAAGTACCTAGTGCGTAAGCTGTATAAATGTATTTGTGGTCTTAAATAGGCATCCCGACAGTGGTACTGGAAATTTGATGAGGTGATTTCATCTTTCAGGTTCAATGAGAATCTAGTTGATCAGTGCATATACCTCAAGATGAGTGGGAGCAAGTTTGTGATACTAGTTTTATATGTCGATGACATACTTTTGGCTAGTAATGATGTCTTTCTTGTGTAAAATTAAATCCTTTCTTTTTAGCAAATTTGAGATGAAGGATCTTGGTGAGGCGTCATTTGTTCTAGGAATTCAGATCCATAGGGATCGTACTAGACAAATTTTGAGTTTATTGCAAAAGGCATATATTGAGAAAGTCTTGAGCCATTTTAGCATGCATGATTGTGCATTGGGTGATACACCCATAGCCATATGTGACAGATTTAGTTTACTTCAATGTCTTAAATTGGACATAGAGATGAGTAGTGTTGTTGGACCCGAACTGACCCGGTAACCCAGATTCAGAACCGATCTGGGTCACTCTTTTGGGCAGGCTAGCAAATAACCGAGAGATGACCCGGGTGACCCAGTCGGGTCTTTGCTGGATCGGGTAACACGGGTTCCTTAAAAAAAAATTTAACATTTGTTGACTCAGAAGAAACGCTACCTAGTTCCCTTCCGCTGCAATGTCTTCGTCGTCGATGACCATACATAGAAGAAAAACCCATTACTACATAGGATGAGAAGAAATCTTAGGGTGTTTAAAGCCAGAGCTCACAGAAGGATAGTTTTGAAGCCACTGCTCATATATGAATTTTCTCTTCGACGACCATACACAGAAGAAAGACCCAACATATCTCTGGTTTGAAGCCACTCTTACACAGATCACACCCACAAAAAATGATTTGAAGATACAAGGAAGATGATGATAAGGTTGCAAGACAATAGGAGTAAAGAAGATGGTGAAGAAGATCTGTTTTCCCATTGCCTACAGAATACAATTTGAATAAAGTTGGCACTGGAAAAAATAGAAGTAAGGTTACAGAATGCTAGCACTAGAAAAAAGAAGAGTGAAGTGTCTTGTCGCATTGAATAAAGCTGCACACCTTAAGAGTGTTTTAAACATAAAGTTATGAAATTTTCTATTTTATATTGAGAGGGAAGAAATAATTTTTGAGTCAAAAATTAGTTATATAACACTTTGGTCCCTCAAATCTTTGCAATTTAGTTCTTTTTGTTCTTTTTTTATTTCATTAAGTTTAATTTACTTGTATAATAGACTACTAGTTGACTCACGAGACATGTCATCTATTAAAGAAATAGAAAATTCAGAAGTTTAAGATTTATAAGTTAATTAATTTTATGATCTTTTTTGAATTATTATGGATATTTATGACTTTATAGTTTTAATATAATGATATATATTCTTTAAAGTTTGACTTTATATTTGAATTATTATGAATATTTACATTTTTATTATTTATAACTAATAGCTATGTTTTAAGACTTTAAAGTATAAAATTTGCATATAAATTATTTATTTTACTTATGGCTTATGGCACTTGACAGCTTAAAAAACATAAACTCAATTATCCCACTCATGATCTAGAGATGACAGTTGTAGTGTTTGCTTTAAAGATTTGGAGGCATTACTTGTATGAAAAAACATGTGAGATTTTCACAGATCATAAAAGCCTCAAATATATATTTAATCAAAAAGATCTCAATCTAAGACAACAAAGATGGATGGAACTCCTGAAGGATTATGACTGCACCTTTCTCTACCATCTAGGGAAGGCAAATGTGGTAGCAGATGCCCTTAGTCTGAAGTTGATGGGGAGTCTAGCTATATTATCACAGAAAGAAGGTCCTTGATTCAGGAATTGTAGGAGTTAGAGGTTAGTGGGGTATTCTTTGAGATTATTGAGTCAGGTGCTTTCTTGGCTTACTTGATGGTTAAGTCCTCATTTGTAGAAAGGGTGAAGGCAACATTGGAAAGTGATGCTAAAATGCTTAAGACTAGAGATAAGGCAAGGAAAGGATTAGTATAGGGTTTCTCGGTGGATAAGGAAGGTGTGTTATGTTTAACAGGAGGCTATGTGTTCCAAACATTGAACCTATAAAGCAAGAGATTTTAGGAAAAGCTCATGGTGCACCATATGTTGTTCATCCAGGCGCCACTGAGATGTACCAGGACTTGAAACAAGTTTATTGGTGAGACGACATGAAGCGATATATGACTGACTTTGTCGCTCGTTGCTTGACATGCCAGTAGATCAAATCCAAACATCAGAGACCATCTAGGTTGATGCAGAGGTTTGAGATTCTTGAGTGAAAATGAGAATGGATTACTATAGACTTTGTGGTGGGTTTGCCCCAATCTTTGAACGGGTCCAACTTTATATGGGTCATTATGGATCGTCTCACTAAGTTGGCACATTTCCTTCCTGTTCATACCACCTACAGTGTAGCAAAACTTAGTCGATTGTATATAAAGGAGATAGTAAATCTCCATGGTGTACTAGTTAGTAAAGTTCCATGGCGTACCAGTATCCATCATATCAAATCGGCGACCCCAGTTCACTTGCAGATTTTGGAGAACTTTTCAAAAAGCTCTGGGCACTAGAGTAGATTTGAGTACTACTTTTCACCCTCAGACTGATGGTCAATCTGAGAGGACTATTCAGACCTTAGAGGATATGCTGAGAGCATGTGTTATGGATTTCGGTGGAAGATGGGAATACCACTTGTCACTTGTTGAATTTGCTTATAATAATAGTTATCAAGCTAGCATTAAAGTGGCTCCTTTTGAGGCATTATATGAGAGGCGATGTCAATCTCCTATTGGTTAGTTTGAACTAAGTGAACTCAAAATGGTGGGACTCGAGATGATATAGGAGGCCATGGATAAAATTAAACTGATTAGGGAGAGGTTATTGTCGCTCACAGTAGGTAAAAGTCCTATGCAGACAACCGACGACGTGACCTAGAGTTTTCTATTGGTGATATAATTTTCTTATGAATCTCACTGATAAAAGGAGTAATGAGATTTGGAAGGAAAGGGAAGCTCAGTCCAAGATATATTGGTTCTTATGAAATTGTGGTGATAGTAGGTAACGTGATATACCACCTAGCTTTGCCTTTGGACCTAAAGGGAATACACTCAGTATTTCACGTATTGATGCTACGTAAGTATCTTCCTGACCTCTCTCACATCATCTTACCACAAGATGTGCAGTTTGATGAGACTCTTGTCTATGAAGAAACTTCGCACCAAGAAAATTCCTATTGTCAAAGTTTTGTGAAAGAATCATTCTTACGAGGAGGCCACGTAGGAAACAGAGGATAAGATGTGGACAAAATATATACACCTGTTCGAATCATGAGGTAAGTTTTCAAATTCGAGGTACCAAATTCTTTTAAGGGGGATAAAATGTAATACCTGCTATATTTTAAAGTTATAAGTATTCAAAATTACGATAAATTTATTTTAGAGAAAATAAATTTCTCTATCTGTTTAATTTTTATATGTTTGTTTGTGCATATTGTTGAAAAAACGGATTTTCATTTATAGATTGCATAAATTGTGGGGTATAATAGATGTTATAGTACGAAAATGTATCTCATGGATAAAATATGACTTGAGCATAAGAGGAATCTGAAAGAAACTAGGAGAAAAATAATATTTTATATGAGAAAATCCCATTAGGGACTAAATTGAAAAAGAAGAAAGTGAAAAGAAACTTAAAGGTTTAGGAGAAAGGATAATTTTTCCTTTAGTTTCAAATAGTAACTAATAACTCAGCTGCTTCGTGATTGCACAGTAAAATGCATAGTACTAAACTGAATTATTAGTGCATAGTAAACTGAATTATTAGTGCATAGTAAACTGAATTATTAGTGCATAGTAAACTAAATTATTAAAGTGCATAGTAAAATAAATATTTTATTAGTGCATAGTACCCTAACTTTTCCTATAAATAGGCCATTCCATTTCACTTCTAAACTCACACCTTCAGTTTCTCTTATCTCCTCTCTTCAAAACTTCTCTTACTCCAACATTAGGGCTTTGAAATTCTAGGTCTTTTCTCTTAAACTTAGATCCAAGGTGAGGATATTATGCTTCTTTAAATTCTTGTAAATGTTTAAAGGTTAAATTCTTAGTATGCTCTGTGGTTGCGGCTTTAGCTGATCCTCCACATCAGAAAAGAATTATCCTCGACATTATTTTTTATAGTGAGTTTCTTCCGTGGACCAGGAGAGGTCCCGTGATTTTTATCTTTCATATTGAAATTTTTATCTTTCACATTGAAGGAGCTTTTGCCACGTCAAAGAATATTGTGTTCTTGTGTTGGTGTGTGATTTATTTTGTGCATCTTGGACAACCCATAGTTATGCAATTTTGCTGCATTTATTTTTTTTTCTTATTGTTACCTCTTATAGATTCATTCAACTAGGAAAGGTCTAAGAGCTTAGCTACCCCTTCCTTTCCCAACAGGCATCACTTTCAAGATGTAAGACTGGAAAGTTGTGACCTTATGCTTCAACACTGTTAAAAATGTAGTGGCTGGTCTACTTATGAATCTTTTCTTCAACATATATTGTACTTCTTATCTTTCCATGCGGTACCCTTCTTATGAATCACTTCTTTATTTCAACATTGGATTCCTGTTTTCCCTTGTAGCATCCTTTTCTCCTACTTATTTATGAATCCTTTCTTTGATATATTTCAAGGTTGCATTTCTTGGCTTCACTTGCAGTATCTTCAAACCAGAGGGCTAGAAATTATTCCATTTTTATAAACCTTATAAAATAGCAAGTTGGATTTTAATTTGGGTTGTGAATTTGAAAGAGCAAATTGCGGACTATTTCTAAGATATTTGTGTTTGTAGGATCCCAAGTGTTGACTAGAAACAACTTTCTAGCAACCTCAAATTTAGAAATCAGATACCTCTTTAAATATGATCGCCATGTTAATATTCATAAACAAGGTTCTAATGAGCATTCAATGTTTAATTTATTTCCCATGAATTTTCTGTAAGTTTTCTTTTTCTCTTCAGGCTATCTTCACTGGGTAATAGCATTTTATGTTGACAACTTGACATTCATATGATTACTTGTTCTTTCATGACTTATGGGGGAATCCTAGAAATACCATTGTGAGTATGTATGTGTTAGTTTTGGGTGTAGGCCTACATATAAAGGTATGCATGCACTTTTAATTGTACAAATATTCTTTGTGTAATTCTATGGGGTTGGTGATTTTTTTTCCCAGTAATTTCAAGAAGAGAGTACAATTGCTAACCATAACTTTTGGTTAATTTGTCTCATTCTAGGTGCATCATTATGTAGAAAGATGTTAGTAGGTATACATGACCCCTAGAGAATTATTGAATACACTAGAACAACATATGATAATAGAGCCTTTTGTTTTCAAGCATACAATTTCTTTCTCTTTTTCACTTATAGTCTCTTCCATTGTTGGGAGACATTTTGATGTGTCACGCAACAACAAGAATATGCAACAGTGATAACCATTTTTCTTTAGCAAATTTAGGTAAAGTTAGTTAGGTATTTTTAATCAAATTTTCTAGTCAAATATAACGTGTGAATAAAATCTTCTAAAAAACATATTATTTGTTGTGTTACATCACAAAACTTAATAGCAAATATTTTTTAAAACTATACTTGATCATGTCCTTTTTTTTTTGGGTTTATGATAGAAATGAGGTTGTGGATATGTTTGTGGAGCATGGGAATAGGCCCAAGGTTTGTAAGGTATATGTGAAGGAAAAGAAAAGCAAGGGAAAATATGTAAATGTCTACATGAGTTAATTAGTAGTGGGGGTAATAAGAGGGTCAGTCGGGCATAGGAGAGGGCATGTTGAGAAGATACTTTTTGTAGGATATGAATAAGATACTTGAGAGTATTGAAGGTGTTCAGTAGGAGTTGAGGCTTTAGGGAAGGATTTTCATTTGTAATCCTTTATTTTGCTATTGAATAATTCTAAATTGATTTCTAGTTTCTATTAATTAGTTTAACTTGCCAGATCTAAAATGCCACCGAAATCAACTGAGAGAGAGGATGCTTTAGAGGCTCGTATGGCTATTGTGGAAGCCATGGGTCCTCAGTTGGAAAGGTTAGAAGCTTCTATGAATGAATTTCAGGCAGCTTTTTTGGAGATGCAACAATTACATGTGGATATGTAGCGAACGATGGTGGAGAAGTGTAATATCCATGAAAAATAAAATATAAATGCGTGTTTACAAACTACTGTTACTATTTCAGTATATGACACTATTCACCCGTACAATACTATTTACGTATACGGTACTGTTCATTTATATAATCAAAATATCAAGTACTAGATGTGGTTTGGTCATAAGACAAAACTAGAAACAAGTTTGTAGGAGAAAATGACGTTTTATGTGTGAAAATACCCTCAGGGACTATAATGAAAGGACTGATTTGAAAAGAAACTTAAAGGTTTAAGGTGAAAGGATAGTTTTCTCTTTAAGTTCCAATAGTAACTAAGCCACCGCGACGTAAATGATTAATTTATTAGAAATGTCACTTTTATAAATAGTAAATTGAATATTTTATTAGCGCATAGTATCAAATAGTACCATTGACTTTTCCTATAAATAGGCCCTTCTATTTCATTTTTAAACTCACACCTTCAATTTCTTTTCTTCTCTCATTAAGTTTCTCTTGCTCCGACGCTAGGCCTCTGAGATTTTGGGCATTTCCTTTTCTGCTTAGGTAAGGATACTATGCCCTTTCTATGTCTTTCAAATTTTAGAAGTTATTTTCTTAAGTATGCTCTGTGGTTGCAGCTTTGGCTGATCTTCCACATCAGAAAAACTGTCCTTAGCTGTCTACATATTATTTTTATTCTCTGATTACCAAAATAGGATGTAAACTGTGAAGAATACATGTCTAGGAGAGTTCTGGCTAAAGAAAGACCTGGTTTTTAAGTGTGTCCATTGTGACCCTCCACTCTTTTCTGAGAACTTACCTGGTGTATTCTTTTACAGATTGTATTCTCTATTTCTGGTATGAATAGTAACTGTATATATGAACAGTAACCATACATATAAATAGTAACCGTACATATGAACCGTAACCGTATGTATAAACAGTATCTATACGAAAACAATTCTAACTTATTTTCTCTAATCTTTCATGAAAATCTCCGTAGCGGAACACTGAAATTCACCTGAGTATTCTTGTTCGTAACAACTTAGAGAAGAGATACTCGTACGGAATCCAGGTGAGTGAAACTATCCCGTTTTAATAGAGTTTTAGCATTACTGGTGATAAAAAGTATGTCGTAGGACACTCTCAAGATTCATAGGGGTAAACTGGATTCAGAGTGGCAAATCTGGGGAGATAATTAATCCAGAAATATGGATAAAATGAAATAAGTACCTCATGATGATGTGAAGTTTGAATCTTTTCAAAAACAGTTTAATTGTTATCTTGATTTGTGGTTTATAAACCTATAATATAGTAATATACTATACCTGTTATATTGTGCTTCTGATTATGATATGAAATACTGTACTATTGATTGTGATTGAACGGGACAGTACCCCCTCTCAAGGCAAGGTGAAAAACTCGGTTTAAAGGGTGTCTTGATCAACGAGTGTGGAGACAACGATTCCCTCAATAGGGATATAGCCCGGATCAGTAACAGATCCGTGAGGCGCCCTAGCTAAGAGGATGAGGTTGTGCGTCATGGCGAAAATATACAGAATTGGTGAGCTGGCCTATGTGCGCTCTCCGGGATATATTACCATTGATGAGTACTAGTAACGTTTGTTGAATTGGATGGATTTTTATCTTCTTGTATGTAATTTCTAACTATGTCTATTGGTTGAGTTTGAGCCTTCGGATATACTTGCATGACTGGCGATGTATTTGAATTTTATTAACACGAGGGCGATTTGCTCACTGAGTTTAAAAGCTCACACTCTCTGTACAATTTTTTTGTTCAAATCAGGTTGCCAGCGAAGAACATTCGCTAGAGGAGTAGATCACTTTGGACCTTCCCGCTGTCGGGTAGGCCCCTCCTTTGTTATAGATTATGTTGCTCTGTAACCGTCTAGAACATCTAGGTCATGGGTTTAGTATTTGTCTTGTATTTTAGTATAATAATGTATTTTACATTGAGCAGCTATTATTATATACAACTTATCTTTATGATTTTTAAAAAAGAAAATTTGATATATTTTCTTCATATTTATTGAGGAATGGCTATTTTGATAACATAGAGATAAATAACTAAATAATTTTACTTGTGGGTAGAATTTATCGAAAGACTTACAGTGATGGGATATTCATCATTGTGCCGGTCATGTGCCTAGAAAATAGGTCGTGACAAAGTTGGTATCAGAGCAAAGGTTGTTAGGTCTCTTAGTGATTACAGAGTAAGGAGTCTTTAGTGGGCCTTCCCCTATTGTCGTGACTGCAGCATGACCATAGGATGAAGATCCACCAAAAGCCCTATAGAGTTTAAAATCCTTTTCTTTCGTGTCTTTCCCTGAAGCATAATAGTGACGATACATATTATTTTTAATTGTAGAATAAGTTTAGATGACACCAAGAAAATCAAACGCTTTTGAAATCCGCACAAGATCTGGCAGGACCCTGTTCCCTCTAGTTGCTCAGTCAGCAGATGCAAGGCTGGAGATGCCTAATTGTGCAGAAGGTAATCGTGCACAAAACAGAGAGATACCCATTGAAAACCTTGGAAGAAGTGGTGGAGTACCATCACAAATTGACGCAACTATAGTAATGGAAGCATTAGTTACAATGCAGAACGAGGTAAATGGGCTGAAGGAACTTTTGATGGGACAGTCATCTGAAGATGGCTCACAGGCATCAATACATGCTGCAAGAATACAAGAAACAGACCAGATGCCACCCCCACCTCCTCCTCAAGATAGGGTAGGGGCAGAGGTCAAGATCTCAAAATTTATGAAGTTGAATACACTAACTTTTGCAGGAGATATTAACGAAGACCCACAACGCTTTCTAGATTACTGTGAGAAAATTCTTGACACGTTGGAATGCCCTGAACCTCGAAAAGTGACCCTTGTCACCTTTCAATTAAGAGGTAAGACAGACCACTGGTGGCGAACATGGAAGAAGGGCATGGCCAGAAACACCCCACCCCTCAAGTGGAAGGACTTTAAAAGAATTTTTTGAGAACAATTTATCCCAGAAAGCATACAAGAAGCAAAGATGAATGAGTTTGAGACACTCCGGCAAGGAGCACGAATAGTCGATGAATATGATAATCTGTTTGTGGAGCTGTTTGAATATGCTACTCACATGGTCCTAACTGAGAAAGAAAGGTTCCGATGGTTTATTAAAGGCCTTCGAGAGTCCCTATTTGACAAGGTGGGATCAAAGATACGAGATTTTTCATCCTATACAGAAGCCGTCGACATCGCCCGTATGATGGAAGAAAGAGATATGCATAAAGAAAAAATAGAATAACAAAAGAAAATGGAAACAAGATGAGAAATCATACTACCATAGAGAGAGTTCTGCACCCACTAAAACTATTGGACATGTAATCTCTATCGCTAGTGCATCACAGTGTCAACAAAGTGGTACAGGGGGTCAACAAAGGCCCTGGTGCTCTAAATGTGAAAAAAACCGCTTCGGAGCTTGTTTTGCCAACAACAACACTAAGGTCTGTTACCAATGTGGTCAATAGGGCCACATCAAAAGAGATTACCCCCAACTCCACACCAGATCTGGCCAAGGATCAGTACACCCAAATCAATCAGACACCACTGTTGCCAACAGAGCCCCTGTAACTGTAGGAGGCAATGGAATCGGAAGAGGTACTGGCAGAGGACAAGGTGGTCGAGGTCAAGCTTCAGTAAGCTGAGGGACAGCTCGAGTATTTTCTTTAACCCGAAAGGATGCTCAGGCGTATAATACGGTGGTAGTAGGTACTCTTCTGATTAAATCAAACTTTGCACATGTTTTGTTTGACTCTGACTCTATGCATTCCTATGTGTTACCATTCTTTGCTAAGAACTTTAAGTAAAAAGTTATTTGATTAGAATGTCCGTTCTTAGTAACTACGCCTACTGGAGGCACCCTACTAATAGAATGAGGCTACCGGGCTTGCAAGAGTCGGAGAAATAAATACAACAGTAGACCTAATGCTGTTAGATATGACAGACTTCGATGTCATCTTAGGCATGGATTGGTTGGCATCTTGTCATGCCACCCTGGATTGCTATAATAAGATAGTTAAGTTCAATATTCTGGGAGAGCCCTCCTTCGTATTTCATGGTGAACAGAGTGAGATTTCTGGGAATCTTATATCATTAATGTGTGCCCAACGTTTATTGCGAAAGGGTTGTCACGGATACTTGACATTTGTTAAAGATATTAAGAAAGAAGAACTAAAAGTAGAGGACATTCCAATAGTCCAGGAGTTGGTAGAGGTCTTCTTGGATGATCTACCAGGTGTACCCCCAGATCGAGAGATTGATCTTTAGATAGAGTTAGCTCTAGATACTCGCCCAATCTCCATACCCCCTTATAGAATGGCACCAACAGAATTAAAAGAGCTAAAGACTCAGTTACAGGATTTGCTAGACAAAGGCTTTATAAGGCCAAGTTATTCACCTTGGGGAGCTCATGTTCTGTTCGTGAAAAAGAAGGACGGATCGATGAGACTATACATAGATTACAGGCAACAGAATAAAGTAACTATCAAAAATAAATACCCGTTGCCTCACATCGACGACATCTTCGATCAACTTCAAGAAGCCAAGTGTTTTTCAAAGATTGACTTAAGGTCTGGTTATCACCAACTCAAGATCAAGGAGAATGATGTGCCTAAAACAGCCTTCCGTACCAGATATGGGCACTACGAGTTCTTGGTAATGCCATTTGGACTAACAAATGCACCAGCTGCTTTCATGGATTTAATGAATAGGATTTTTAAACCTTTGTTAGACAAATTCATTATTGTCTTCATAGACGACATTCTGGTGTACTCAAAGACTTCAGAAGAGCATGAACAACACCTTCGTATTGTGTTGCAAACATTGAGGGATCATCAATTGTACGCCAAATTCTCTAAATGCAAGTTTTGGATCGATCGTGTGACTTTCTTGGGACATGTGATCTCCAAGGATACCATTCAAGCAGACCCAAGCAAAGTAGAAGCGGTCAATATGTGGCCTAGACCTACCTCCGTCACGAAGATTCATAGCTTCTTGGGATTGGTAGGATATTATCGTCGTTTCATCCAAAATTTTTTCCAGTTAGCCGTCCCTCTCACACAATTAACTAGGAAAGGAGTAAAGTACCAATGGGATGATGTTTGTGAAGAAAGCTTCCAAGAACTCAAGAAAAGGCTCTGCACTTGTATTGTTCTTACCCTCAGGACCTGAAGGTTTTACAGTGTACTGCGATGCATCAAGAGTAGGGTTGGGATGTGTTCTCATGCAGCATGGCCATGTAGTAGCATATGCATCGAGACAACTTAAGAAACATGAACAAAACTACTCCACCTACGATCTGGAGATGGTAGCAGTAGTTTTCGCCCTAAAGATATGGCGACACTATCTATATGGAGAAACCTGTAAAATTTACACTGACCATAAAAGCCTAAAATATATTTTCGACCAAAAGGACCTAAACTTGAGGCAGAAGAGATGGGTAGAATTATTAAGAGATTATGATTGCATTTCTGGTATAAATAGTAACTGTATGTATGAACAGTAACTATACATATGAACAGTAACCGTATGTATAAACAGTCTCTGTACGAAAACAATTCTAACTTATTTTCTCTAATCTTTCATGAAAATCTCTGTAGCAGAACACTGAAATTCACCTGAGTATTCTTGTCCGTAACGACTTAGAGAAGCGATACTCGTACGGAATCCAGGTGAGTGAAACGACCCCGTTTTAATAGAGTTTTAGCTTTACTGGTGATAAAAAGTATGTCATAGGACACTCCCAAGATTCATAGTGGTAAACGAGATTCAGAGTGGCAAATCTGAGGAGATAATTAATCTAGAAGTATGGATAAAATGAAATAAGTACCTCATGATGATGTGAAGTTTGAATTTTTTCAAAAACAGTTTAATTGTTATCTTGATTTGTGGTTTATAAACCTATAATATAGTTATATACTATACTTGTTATATGGATGAATATTATATTGTACTTCTGATTATGCTATGAAATACTGTACTATTGATTGTGGTTGAGCGGGACAGTACCCCCTCTCAAGGCAAGATGAAAAACCCGGTTTAAAGGGTGTCTTGACCAACGAGTGTGGAGACAACGATTCCCTCAATAGGGATATAGCCTGGATCAGTAACAGATCCATGAGGCGCCCTAGCTAAAAGGATGAGGTTGTGCGTCATGGCGAAAATATACAGAATTGGTGAATTGGCCTATGTGCGCTCTCCGGGATATATTGCCATTGATAAGTACTAGTAACGTTTGTTGAATTGGATGGATTTTTATCTTCTTGTATGTAATTTCTAACTATGTCTATTGGTTGAGTTTGAGCCTTCGGATATACTTTAATGACTGACGATGTATTTGAATTTTAATAACGCGAGGCCGATTCGCTCACTGAGTTTAAAAGCTCACACTCTCTGTACAATTTTTTTGTTCAGATCAGGTTGCAAGCGAAGAACATCCGCTAGAGGAGTAGATCACTTTAGACCTTTCCGTTGTCGGGTAAGCCCCTCCTTTGTTATAGATTATGTTGCTCTATAATCGTCTAGGAAATCTAGGTCAGGGGTTTAGTATTTGTCTTGTATTTTAGTATAATAATGTATTTTACATTGAGGAGCTATTATTATATATAACTTATCTCTATGATTTTGAAATAAGAAAATTTGATATATTTTCTTTGTATTTATTGAGGAATGACTATTTTGATAACATAGAGATAAATAACTAAATAATTTTACTTGTGGGTAGAATTTATCGAAAGGCTTACAGTGATGGGATATTCATCATTGTGCCGGTCATGTGCCTAGAAAATGGGTTGTGACAAGAAGATTCAATAGATGCAAGAGAACTTACAACAATCTCTTTTGAAAGAGATTTACAAAATGGGAAGAAAAAGAGTTGAAGGGGATTTGGGGAATATTGTACCTGTAGATGGGTCATCTTCTTCTTCAGAGAAACAAATAAGAGGAACGATGAAACCTCCTGTTATGAGACCAATCCAAGATGGTTGGGACGAGTATCGTGTTTCAATGAAGAAAGTCAAACTTCCTAGGTTTCAAGGGGTGGACACAATGGGATGGATTCAGAGAGCAGAGGCATGCTTTGAGGTCCACAATACACTAGATGATCTAAAAGTGAAATTATCACAATTATGTATGGAAGGAAATACTATACATTGGTTTACTTTATAGCTGGAGAATAAAGAACACCTTACTTGGGAGAAATTTAAACATGCTCTACTATTGTGTTATAGAGGAATAATTTGTGATAATCCATTTGAAGAACTTTGAGTTTTGCATCAAATAGGGATAATAGATGAATATATAGTCTTTCGAGCTTATTTCCACCTAAGTCCTTCATCTATCTGAGATTTAATACCTTGGCTATTTCATAGGGGGTCTTCGTTCTGATATACGACATAGAGTGCAGTCTTGTCCCCTTAATACTTGGTCGCAGGCGATGCATTTGGCTTAGGATATGGAATGCAAGTTGGAAGGCACCATCATAAGCTCTAATATGGCGACCTATTGAGAGAGAATGGGACAAGTAGCGTCTGGTTGAACTTTTGGGTCAGGGTCACCCTAAAGTCTTATGAATTATCCGTTACATTTAACCTAGTTAAGCCCAACTCCAGTAGCATTAGTGGAACGATGTAGCACGTGTATCCTGAGGCTACTTCACTTCAATCTTCATTGTCAAAGAACATTATCATCGCACCTTGGAAGTAGGAGAATGACCAATGAGCAGTGACTGAGAAGGCAAGGGGGACAAGACACCCATTGTATCAGGAGTTAATGAACTGAAAGAACAAGGACCTTTGTTCTCATTGTGGAGAGAAGTTTCATCCTCTTCATAGTGTCCTAAGAAGTCCTTACGGCTAGTTATTATGGGTTACGAGGAGGATCAATGCAAAGGTGTTGGCACTCAAAGTTGAGCTTGGATATGAAGGAGAAGGATTAGAATGTAAACTAATGGGGTTATTGGGAGTTGTGGAACTGGAAATGATAGCTCTAAAAATAATGAAATTAAAAGGAAATTGAAGGGGTACCAATTTTGGTGTTAGTGGACAGTGGGGCAAGTCACAATTTCATGGCACCTCAGGATCAGCTCTAAATATTGTAGTAGACTCTTCTGAACATTTTAGAGTAAGGTTGGGATATGGTCACAGAGTGTTTATAAAAGGAAAATGTATAAGACTACACATTCATTTGGGTGAAAACAATATTGTTATGGATGCTTATGTTTTTGACTTAGGTGGAGTGGATATGATTTTAAGTATAGCATGGTTAGAAACCTTAGGAAAGGTAGAGATTGTAACATCCCAAGTTTAACACTTCCTTAAGTTTAAATAAATTAAAATTAGGAAGATTATGTTAAAAAAGGTCCCTAAGAAATTAGAATTTAGAAAAGACAACTTTTTGGGTAGTTAAGAAATAAGAAAACATGAAATTGAATGTAGGCAATCAATTGGCCTTATAACATACAAGTTTGTGTCTAGGCAATCAACTACATGAAGTCTAGTAATTAACTGCCTGAAGTCTAGCAATCAACTTGTCTTATAACATAACTCAAAATGCCAAATTAAGGTGAGCAAGTCTACTGGTAAGTGCCAACAAGTCGACTAGTAAGGCTCAACAAATGGACTGGCCTTATAATTTAACAATGCAAATTGCTCTGTTTTTAATTGAATGAGCTGTCAGAGCAAATTCATTGAATGTCAAATGAATTAAATGCTTGGTAGGCGCTAAGGAATGTATTTGGAGATCCTTAAGGGCAAAGCAAGAATAAAATGAAAGCAACTAAGATATACAATAATCATATGATGTCAGAACAAAGAACATAGCTTGTAAACTGAATTTGGATGAGAGAAAGAAATGATAGGATTCTAGTTAGAATTCGGTTAGAAACTAACTAAAAAGGATCCAAGAGGATAGTAGCGTTAGTCTATAAATAGAAGGGTGTGAGTGTAAAAAGCATATATGAAATTTGGAGAAAAAAAAAGAAGAAGGGAAAGAGAGAGAAAAAGACGAAGGAGTGAGAAAGGAAAAAAGCTGCAAGTTTGGGAAAGCTATCATATATTTGTTTAGAGGTAGTTAGCTTTCCATATAAGCATTCTTTTATTTTGATAGTTCATTATTTTAAACACTCCATGAATGTGGTTTAAGATGAGAATGTGCATGTGTATGAAAACCTATTGTATGATTTACATTCTCTGATAAAGTATGTGAATGAGATCTTACTACATCATATTTATGAATATAATTACATGTCATGTAATGGTTATGATTTTCCATATTCATGGAGATAATTGTGTGCTTATATGATTGGAAATGGTAATACTTTATTTCTAAACTCAACTGCTAGTGATGGGGATATTTTATCTCATTATATTTCAACTAACCATTTCCAGGACATCAACACTATGAGGGAAATGAAAATGCTGAGTGAAGCCAAAGTTTGTCATGAAGTTACATTTTGTTTTAGAATATGATATCAGTCATACTATTAGTTAAGGAGATAGTAAAACAAAACTGATGTTGAACTATTTTATTGATGTTTGAGTATTATAGTGAATGACTTTATGGCATAGAAGAACCATGTATGCTTTAAAGCAAAAGACTCTGTAAGGGAGGCTGCTTATTAGTAAAATGATCAAGTATTTTTATGAATGTGTCATGCTAATTCATCTTAGTACATAATAGTAGGTTAAGGCATAATTATGGAAATATTAAGGCAAAAGGTATCCATATGCCCCTAAACTTTACCTCTATTCTTATTTATACCCCTAAACTTTTTTTTTTATATTTTATATATCCCTTACTTTTTATTTTGTATCATCTATACCCTTCTCCGTCCACTCCGTCAACTTCATTAATGACAACGTCTGAGTAGGATCCCACATGGCTAAATGGCCCATCCACATCAACCTCTACGTAGACAATAACCCATAAAATGCCAAAGTTGCCCCTCATTCTTCTAACCTTAAAAGGATTTGGTATTCTAAAATACCTCAGATGACGTCGTGTGCAGCGAGGGTGACGGCTGACTTCTACTAGTGTCAAGTGCGACGGGACGGTAGCGAAGGACAATGACTGTGGTGGAAGTGTTGATTCGAAAGCCAGTGAAGGTAAAATCATCGATTCCTTTGCCTTGCTGATGCCCTAATATCAATTTCAGGCCTATAATTTCGAACTTCAAATTCCTTCGTAATATTTGTTCAAATTTTGAGATTCTAAAATGCTTGTTCTAACCTAAATAGCATTTCATATTCTAAAATGATAGTTCTTAGTAATGTTATCCGCACATATTTTACGAAACACAGAAAACTTCACTTAACTGTGGCATTTTTTCCTTAATTTAAAACTGCCATATTGTTTGCTCTTTATTGGCTTCTACAAATTTTGATTTTAGGGTTCATATTCAAATCCTTCTTTTTTTTTTGTTGTGATGTGGGAGAACATATATGTGTGCTTTTGGAAAAGTGAGGTGTGATGTAAAGATGGCGACTGATATGTCTTTTAACTCTATATGTCTTTTTCAAAGTGAATGAATGTAACAACTATTAACACCTTTTTTTTTCTTTTCCAAATTTAATTGCCATTTTGTGTAATTTAGTACCAATGGCATCCGAGGGTCATAGTTACAGTGACAGGAATGGCAGGAAGGGATGATACATTTGTGATTGTAGCAAGTATGCTCGATTGGTGACTTTACGCACCCAAGACAATCCAGGTCGAAGGTTCTAGGGTTGCAAAAACTATGCGGTATGATATGTTGGTCATTTGAAAAGAGTAAATTTAATATGAGTTGGATAGAGTTTGTTACCCTTTGGCTAATAATGACTTCTACATTGTTCAGGAAGATGGAGGTTGTGATTTCTTTGTTTGGTTAGATCCTCCATTTCAGGATGATGCATTGTCTATATATCATTTAAGAAAAAAGATTAGCACTCTTGAAGGTGAATTGAAGGAAGAGAAGAGAATGAAGAAGTAGCTAATTTTATTGTTAATATTGTCTTTGATTGTCAATATATTGTGTCTTAGTTAGGAGAGTGACTTAGGAGTATGGATTGTATTGTATTGTATTATGTGGGTAATATTATGGTGTGTTTGGAGTAGGAGTATGTATTGTATTATGTACTGACATGGTGATTTTAGATGTTTGAGTATGAGATATTATGTATTAATAAAGTATGGATTATGTACTATCAAATTGAGTCTATGATCAGAACATAAAAAATTCTAGACTTGAAGCACTTTCAAAGGATATACATGACACCACGAAAAAACATAAAGGACGTATATGATAATTTTTGTACCATAAAGGATATATATAGTATATATAAAAAACATAAAGGACATATATGATAATGTATTCAAACTTAAAGGACATACATGGCAAGTGGTGGTTTTGAACACTTTTCTGATTAATGAAACTTAATGAACCATTTCACTTAACATTTCCTTGATTATTGAAACTTAAAGAACCATTTCCCCATTTATTTTGCAAAGAACAATGCCTGAACCGTGGTTCAACAGTCCTCTATTTTAGGGGAAATAAAAAACTATGGCATTTGCTAACACAAGGTTATCTCAAATACATTTATAATTCCAAAATATACCAATAAAATATATATAAGTTGCATTAAATGCACATTACATGGTAGTCAATCAAAAATGATAAATACATAACTGTACCTCAAATACAAAAAATTTGGCATCTACAAGAGTGCCAAGAGCTACAAACAAAGTGTATGTGCACTTAATTGAGATTACAAAATAGCCCTGAAATACAAAAGTTCCAACTACTTGGAACACAACACATGACATACTAAATGTCATGGAGCATCACGAGCAGTATTTTGTGAGAGTCGACTCTTGCCACCTAGATTCCTTCTTGCCGTGGTCTTGTACCATGTTCTAGTGCTAGGTAAACCACTATGTTCAGTTTGTGAAGTCTGCAAATAAATGTACAGTTGCTTGCAATATACTCTTTGCAACCATATTAACAAAATATGCAATTACAAGTGAAATATATAGAAGTAAATTAGAGGTGTATTTGCTCTCCACTCTGAGATGGAGTTAATGATTGAGAGGTAGTTGGAGGCGTAGTTGGAGGAGGACGACTCAAAGACAATGGCTGTGAGCTATGCATGAGGACTGTTAAAGGTAGAGCCTGTTGCTGTAGTTAGGACATAACATCAATGAAGTGAAGTATGTGAAAACTATGTACTAAATTAGAGGTATACTGCTGCTGAGTTTAAGATCGAGTCAATGGATGAGATGTGGATGAAGACGTTGTTAGCTGTGAGCTATCCCTTTGGAGTCTCAAAGGTGAAGCTCCTTGCTGAAGCAAGTCCAACAATATAACACTGACAATTAAATGTAAACTAAATCAAATTTGTTGAGGTAAAAGGAAAAATAATTACCAAAGATGCAGTTTGTGGTGGTTTGGCTTCGGTGCTATTATGTCTGATCGGTATCTTTTCCTGTCTTAGGCACTACAGGTGTACAATATATAAAATATATAAACTTGTCATGTAATATATAAACTTGTTGAGGTCAAATAATTACTGAAGATAAACTTGCACTACAAAACCTCTTATTGTTGCCTTTTCACAATTTCCACACTGCAGTTTAGACCCCCCTCTGAGACAAACCACTATGAGATTACTGCCTTGTGCTCTAAGACTCTTCATCAACCTCCTTTCTTCTCTTCTTTTTTGGCCGTCCAATAGGTTTTCTATATAGATGAGGGAGGTCATCATCATATGGTGTAGATGGCCACATATTTGGGCCAATTGTCAGGTGAATGATATATTGGTAGCATGACTAGTAATACTCCTTCCAGAAGTACAATGGGATGTACTCTTCAGGTCTCTCTCTCATATGGTTAATACAATTGATTGCGTAAGGGCAAGGAATGCCTGAAATCGACCACTGCCTATATGTACATGACTTCAATTCAAGATCCACCACGAACTTCTTGTTTGGACCCATCACCTCGTACTTCTTTTACCCGGCCCACGTTGGCAGCCCTTGCTACTTTCTTGTAATTTACACCAAGCATCAACTTGATTTTTGGTAGCACCGATCCATCAGGAAGTTTTTTAATATCCCTCATATTTCTTGCCCAACTCTTTACCATCCATAATCTGATTTCCTCTATCATAGACACAATGGGCTTCTTCCTAACAGGCAAAATGACGGAGTTAAATATCTCACACATGTTGTTTAGAAGTACATTACATTGTGGCTCTGCTTTAAAGAACGCCCTACTCCAAAAACGTGGAGAAATCTTAATCAAATGCTTATATATGAGCTCATTGTGTTTCTTGATTTCAAGCATTGTTTTCTCCTAAGCTTGTGGATAGGGGGACATTGCAGCTCGCCACACAAGTGTCATTAAGTGGGCTCCTAGAAAATTCTTTCTAAAATTGTTGTACATATGACGTACACAGAACCGACAGTTAACTTCGAGTATAACTGTATTAAGGGCAATCTCCAATCCCTGGGAAAAGTGAGTTGTTCAGACATAACTTTACAACTCACAAATAACTTTAAAATTGAAACAGAACTTTATAATTCAATGGGTGATATATTGACATATACAGCGGCACATGTCTAAGTACAAGATAAAGACAAACTGTAAGGACCATGCATGCATGCATTGGTAAATTTCCAAAATTGGCATCAACCTTGAATGACATACATGAAACAACGTGAAACATCAAGGACATAAATGAAACATTATCGAAAATTAAAGGATAGTAATGAAACATTTTCATTAATTAAAGGACATGTGAAATAAAGTAGAAAATTAAAGGATATATTTGGCATATTGTCTAACAACACGTTCAGCCAAGAAAAGCATGCATAACATTAGACATAATCATAACCATACAGATAGAGGTAGTGTTGGATCAAATGTTTTCAGAAAACATCAAACCTATTGCTATACTCAGAAAGCATCAAACCTATTGGAGACATATATTAAAAGCATTAAAATTTCGTTTCACATTACTAAAAAATAGTTTAGAGGGGAACCTTCTGCTGATCTAAAATGAAAGTGACGAACTTGCTATATTCTATCCCAATGTCCTTAGTCAGGAGTTGCAAGAACCACATGCAATTATCCGTTGTCTTAGCCTCCATAATGGCAAATGCAATGGGCAAGAGTTAGTCATTTGGATCCCTACCTATTGCAATTAGCACTTGTCCTCCATATGGGGTCTTTATAAAGCACCCATCTACAGCAATGAGGGGTCGACATAACAGGAAACTCCTCTAACATGCATCCAACAGAAATATAGCCTCTTAAATGTTGGGAGCATCAACCTGGAATCTCTACCAACGCTAGGATTGTCATCCTCATACCTAGGTGGCATGTTCATATGCATCTTCACTATGGACCTAGGGTTGGAGTTTCTAAGCTCCGGACAGTAATCATACAATCTGAAGAATTGCTCTCTGAAGGAGCCACATACCACTTCTTGCACATCCCTTCTAGCCTTAATGGCTTTGGTTTTAGAACAACAACCCATATTCCACTTCTCTTTAGCCATGTTAATTATGTCATTCAACCGGATTTTTGGGTTCTCCTTCACCTTTTTTTGCATTCTATGGCCTAGCCACTTCGACGTCATGAGACGCACGTTAAAGCATCATGCACAAGTGTCTTCAGCATTAATAGTCCTCAACTGCCATGTGTCTTCGCTATGTAACTTCGCGACATATGCCTCCCAAGGACACTCACCCTTGCACCTCACCCTTACTTTGACTTTATCTAGTTTTGCATAGTATAAATTCCTCCTAGCGTGTACAGCGTACGTGACCACAACATCCTGAAACTCCTCACGAGTTTGATAAATTATCTTAACTTCCCATTTGTATTCATACATATTCTTTAGAAGCTTATGAATTGGGAACTTCGACTTTTGAGGTTGTTGTCATCCTCCTCACTGTTAATGCTGTCTAGAGAATCAGTCTCACATACCTCGTCATCACTGAGGCCCCTAAAACTCACTGACTGATTCATAGGCTTACTGGCAGAAAGTAGTGATACATGTGTGAGCATATCCACAATACTACGTGGATATAGCTCGGTCTCCTCAACATCAAACAACCCCTCAACATAAGTTTCATCTTCATTTCAGTGAAGTGCACATTCATCACACTATCCTTGCTCTCATACCCACTTCCCATGCATCATCGCTGCCACTATCTCCGTCATCATGGCTTCCAACCTTTTTTGTCCTCCGCCCACGTACAATAGGTTCCTTGCCCTACAACGTTAAAAGAAAAAATACAAAATTATCAATAAAACAACTTATAAAACAAAAATAATGCTTCTTAAATGAGAATAAGTAAGATAATTTGTAAGTTGTTTGTGAAAGGAATAAATTCAAAAAAAATGGAATCTACCATTATGTTATGGTAGTCAACCAAAGAAGTCAGTACATATAATCACACACATACTATACCTTTGCTCTCGTATAATGATGTGGGGAAGTGTGGGACGGAGAGATTGGGGCATCCTTTACATTCTGAGGTAGGTCCACGAATGAATATATCCATAAGCAGACAGTATTACTTAATCAAATGATAAAGGAAAACTGTTGTGTTTTAAAATATCCACACCATCTTCTTTTTTGCATGTATATATTATTTTAACTAGATAAAGTTTTGCACTTTAATCACATCAAGAATAACAATAGAAAATAGTGAGCGTTAATATTACATCTTAAATTCTCATCATTGACTAGATCAAGTTGGCATATTGTTAACAACCGAACACATTTGTTTATTAAGATCCTTACTAGTAACTACCTCAAGTTGGCTACTTACGACTTTAATAAATTTACACGCTTCAATTTAGTATGAACTTCAATCTTTTGTTTGTTTTTCTTGACCCATTTCAATCATATGTCACAACTTCATTGATTTTTTACTATCAATGAGATGTTAAATTTTATTAAGATCTTGGTGACAACAACAAGTTTGTTTTCAAATTGCAATATATAAATCTGGCCATTTTCCATTTTTAAGGTTTTCTTCCTTTTATACATATTTTATAGAAACAAAAAAGATACAATTTAAACATGGTCAACAGCGAGAATTGTTAACAACAATATCATGGTCCCACATAGCAAAAGTTAAAAGATGCTGCTGGTGGACTACATAAAGTATTGAAAAATGGCACTGTGATACACACCCTTCATTAATTATCCATATACATTCCATAACAACCATTACAATACAACAGATTGCACTCAGCCATATTTACATTACAAGAAATTTATCAAGAATAAGCTTACAACAGTATTCCAATATACTAAAAATTTATCATTACACGAAATCAAGCATTATTACAACCAGAACTAGGGCACAAATTACAATTCCCTGTATGTACGACTTCAGATTAGGGGAAATGGAAATGGAATCGATGGCTAATAGATGGAAAATACCTCATCGCCACCTTGCCCTCCGCTATTGTCACCGGAACCCCAATTGAATAGGGAAAATTTAGGGAATTAATGGATTGAAAATTACCTACTCGCTGATTTCGAGGCTTATTGATTTCAGATTAGGGGAAAAATGAAAATGAAATCTATAGTAGATGGAAATTACCTACTCGCCACCAGTGACGTTCTCCACCACAGTCACCAGAACCCTAGTCACTGCTGTTGAAGAGAGGGCCACGACTACGTTGTTCACTCTAGATTTCGGCTTCAGCAATAAGTTTCCATTCATATTGTATGCATCTCATATAAGAAAGGGGTATCTTGGTCAACGTGGAGGCTGATGTGGATGAGCCATTTAGCCATGTGGGATCTTGGACGTTACTGTTAGTGAAGTTGACGGAGTGGACGGAGAAGGGTATAGATGATATAAAATAAAAATTAAGGGACATATAAAACATAAAAAAAAGTTTAGGGGCATAAATGAGAATCAAGGTAAAGTTCAAGGGCATATGGATACTTTTTGCCAAATCTTAATGATATTATTTTCATATAGCTTAGCTCAAATTAACCTTAGATGTATGTAAAATTATCTTAGAATCAAAAATATATGTGAAGGCATGAAATAACAGCTTTGCAAAAAGTTAGGATTTAGGAAAAAAAAAAAAGTAATCAGTTGACTGGTATTTGCTTAGCAGTAGACCGGCTAAGTATTACACATCAAAGATGGTTTCTGCAACCTATTGTTGCTTGTTTTCCCTAATTACAAGTTAAAAAATAGTAATAGTATAATGAGGATAATGAATTCATAATGAAATTTAAAGGATTGCAGTGGAATTTATTGTGGATTTCATTAGCTTACTAAATTTCAACCATACCAAAGGATGAAAGTTATGGTAGGTTATAAGGGAGGAACATTCAAATCAAGGATTAAATCTAAGAAAAAAGTTAAGTAAAATGAGGTCATTACAAATTGGTATCAGTGCTATATAGAAGCAAAAGTTAGGTCTTCACAAATTTGGCATCAAGAACAAAAGAATTAGGACTTTAGCTCTATTTGGGTAAACAACTTATTTAAGTGCTTATAGAATAAGTGCTTGTTATATAAGCGCTTATATATAATTTATTTTTATAATTAAAGAGTTTATAAGGACAAAATTCATATAAGCTGTTTTCAACTTATTTTCATAAGTTATTCTGGAAAGCTTATGAAAATAAGCTAAAAATAGCTTTTTGGCATACTATAAGCTATTTTTATAAGTTTTTCCAAATGCGTGCATAAGCGTTTATACCATAAGATAAGCCAAATAAGCTCAAAATAAGTTCTTCCAATCAAGCCCTTTATAAGTATCAAGAAAATATTAGAATTAGAAGGGTCGTTACAGAGATGGATTGAAAGGCTATGTCCATGTCCTTCAAGTCACAGACCAAAACAGTGAAGCTTCAAGGAGTCAGGGACTTTAACTCAAAGGGGAATAGTGGGAAAAGACCTAAGATCAGTGTCGGTTCTCTTCTAGGATTCATGGACACGTCTACTAAGTTGGCTGAAGGAGTTTTGTGGGATTTAGAGGGTGATTTGAACCGAAGAGTGTACCAACCAACAAAATCATGACTTGGAAAAATTATTAATGAGCTTCTTTGATGGTTTTAAGGAGATTACAAAACACTTTGGTTTAGATGATAAACAAAATTTATATTCTTTGCCTGTAGTTTTTCCAACAGCTCAATCCTGTTGAAGAATATCCATTTAAGCTTTTGAACTCCATACACCTTTCTTCAAGTTCTCTTGCATAAAATCAAACTATACATTAACAAGAAGACATACCCACAATTCCAATATAAAAAAAAAAGATTTTGAAAAAATTTGAAATCAAGTTCATAAAAAGAAACAATATGCAAATCTGAAATTGGTTGAAAAAACAAATACAATTCATAATTTGAACAATGAAGTCATACCCATTTGAAGGAGAATAAACTATGTTACAGATTCACCCTCCTACCTACCACAAAATGTGCTTTCAACTAAAATCCCATGGCCAATCCTCACCCATCCCATACTTTCATTACCCTCATCGTATCACAGAATGAATTTTTAGGAATTTTCTAAAACAACAAAAATAAAATTTCTAAATCTTAAAATTTCATTAGAATCGCACAAAAATGGTTTACTAAGTTCCAATTTGAATCTTTAAGTTTTCCTTGTAGAGAGTTAAAGCATGAAGCTACACAGGCAGAGGAACAATGGGTCAACGCTCAGATTATGACACATTACTAGAAATATGAGTTCATATCAAAATTATGGGTCAACGCCGAAATAATGTGAAATGGTGGTTATGGATGGGTGGCTGATTTTTCCCCTGTTTGTTAATGAGGTTGATAAAAAGAGAAGAAGAAAGATGGATTAGAATTGGTGCTTGCCACATAATTATTCAGCTGGGATTAAAATAGTCTGATGTGGCATTTGAGGGATGACTGGATATTTGATTGTTACGGTACGTTTGGTTTGCAATACAGAGTAGGAATGAAAAGAAAAAGAGGAATGGAAAGGAAAAAAAGGAATGGAAAGTAGAGAAGGAAAAAGGAAAAAAATTATTTGGTTGGGAATGGAAAAAGGAAAATGAGAGAAAAAAATATTTTGGTATGTATTTTTTAATTGATGAATTTTGCCATAATACCCTCAATTGTTTTTTACTTTATTAAAAAAATTATGTCCTTACCTCTGTATCACTTTACTGTCGATGCCCCTGCCTTTCATCACCATTGATGCCTCTGTCAGAGCCCTTATATTAGAAGAAGTCAGGTGATAACATGAAATTTTTTGTATATTTTAACCCCTATTCTAGTCTTTTTCGCCTCTTAAATTCTGCTTAAACGCTAGTTTTATAATGTTTTGAATTCTTTTGGGTGTAAGTTAATTATATATTTTCTGTGCTTAAATTCCATAATTTTAGCCCAAATTGGTTCATTTATGTATTTTACAGAGTTTACTAACATCTAAGCATGAACTAGACAAGAAATAGCAACAACGGAGAACAAATTAGAACTTGCTATCAGTAGACCTAACGCCCGGCGCTGGAACATTAGTGAAGAACATGTTAGCAGGCACGTGGCAGTGTGCATAGAGGAAAAATTAGGTTAACCAGCACTTGACGCTGACGCCACAGAAAGCCACTATAAATGTGATTTTTAGGTCAAAACAGAATAGACTTCAAACCAAACTTCAGACGCTAGCTGTCGTAAACAAAGGCAACTCTCCATACTAGTTTTGAGGGAGAGGAAGCCTTCCCACTTGGGAATGGCTCTCCTCCTCCCATTTTCTTCTATTTTCTTCCATTTTCCTTCATGGTTTCTTAGCTTTCTGTTGTATTTTCTGTTATCTTTCATGTTCTTCTTTTCTTCCATGTAATTTTTTGTGTTTAAGGATTGATGTAGTTCGGTTCTATGAAGCTTTATTGTTGAACATATTCAATTTTAATGCATTTTCATTTAATGGAATAGATTTTACTAATTATTCCTCCTCTTGAGTGCTTGATTAACCATCAATGGATTTGGGATTTTGATGTCTATGATAGATCTAGCTGGATATTAAACTTGACCTTGTATTTTCTACCATAAATTAGACTATCTAGATTTGGATAATTTTATTTATATGGCTTAATTAATTTTCTTGAGCTTAACTACTTAACTAAATTTGAACTAAGGTTTTAGTCAATTATTTTAGTTAAGTTAGATTGTAATTTCAAGGTTTTGGATTCAATCATATTTTAGAAATTGGCCAACATTGAATGGATTGTAATATAATTGAGTTGTTCTTCAATGATTTAAAGGTTAATTTCTCTATGAATTAATCGAATTAGACCAACAAAATCAATCTCACTTTCTTGTGTAATCCGTCATTTGATGAAATGGAAATTGTGCTTTAATTCATTTGAACTAATGAGTATTTTCTGGCCAAAGTACTGTTTTAATTCTTATTTTGTGAAGCTTGCTATTTATGAATTTATGCATTTGCTATGTGTGAGTAATGAGTGGAATAAGAGTTTGCATGTCAATATGCGTTTGCGGGGCATGAATGTGATTTGAACCTCATCGAATTATATTGGGTTATGGTTAGTGAAGTTCTTCCTAATTATGATTCTAATATAATTCAGTCTTGGAAAGTTTTCTGAGAATTTTAGATTGATAATTACATAATAGAATTTAGCCAGAACTAATCTTTTGGAAGGATGATGTTATACAATTCCATGAAATCTTTAATTGGTTATACATATTTCTTGTTTGTCTCCTTCACTATTTTATTTTTGTTTTATTTCAATTATTTATTTTGCGTTGCTTCAATCATCATAAAGCCCCCCCTTTATGTAATTTCTATAAATCTTTCAACAAGTCTTAATAGCATTTTAATTAGCTTAATTGAATTTTATTTGACACCTCAATCTCTGTGGGACAATACTCTACTTATCACTTTATTACTTGTTGCAACCCAGTATACTTGCTAGAATGTTTTATATGCTAAAATAATTTACGCATCATCAGGGAAGCCGATGAGCTCATCTAAGAGGTCTACAAGGTAGTTGAAGTCCGTTTTAAAGGCGTCTCAGCTGCAGAAAAAAACGGTTCATGAGGAGCAAATGGTGGTTAAAGAAGCCGATCTGAAGGTGGAGAGCATGTCGTCGTCAGCAATGACTGAGAGCGAGGGCTCTACGGGTGGTTCTCCTTTGTCAGATCTAACATTTGCGAATATGAATGATTGGGACGGTGTGGCATGGAGGAGTGAGAGATAGCTCCGAGGTTATTTCTGTTGAGGAACTCTGACAGCACGTCAATCACGATGGGCAGTGGGCAGGCACACTAGGACAATGCGGCGTGGAGGAGGGAACGAAGCAAATGAACAGAAGCAGAGGATGACGGGAGGTTGAGGACTATATGGTAATTTTGGAGACTTACCATCCAAAAACACATTTTTCCAGCCACTTGTAGAGGGAAAAATATGAAGGAAAATAGTGTATATTTTTTCCCCAATGGAAAGGAGCAATTCCGGGTTGTGAACTGAAGCAAACAAAGGAAGAAGATGCACTGGAATTTTGTGTGCTTTTTCCTCTCGGATAAGGAACCAAACATGCCATTAGTTTACTAATGGTCAAATGGATGGAGGGGGTCTTTTTGCAAAATATTATAAGTTCATGAGGGTATTTGTTGAGTTTTAAAATTAAAGGGGCTAAAATGCATTGACTCTTGAGTTTAGGGGAGTTTAGTGCAATTTGGCCTATATTTTATAATCAAGGGTAATTTAGTAAAATTATCCACATCTTTCCTTTCCTTTCCTTTCCCTTACAAAATTTATACCAACAAAATAATATTTCTTTTCTTTTGTTCTTTTTTATGTTATACCAAATGAAATTTTTTTCCCTTTTTCCCTTTCCCTTTCTATCTCCCTTTTCATTTTCTTTAAAAATCTTTCATGCATACCAAACGCATCCTTAGTCTCTGAAAGTTGAAGTTATTATATTCTTTAGTCCAATCATCCTTGTACTCCATTTTCTCGGTTGATGTGGCACGTTATCTACTTACATGGCCATTGAATGTTAACATGGCATGTCAATCAGCAAAAACGATGTTGTTTTGCTCATGACATGGATGCCATGTTGTTGTTTGCCAAAATAGGCTAATCAATCCATAAAATATTTTAAAATTTCATTTATTAGTCTTGAAAGATTTTAAAAACTACTTATTAGATCTCAAAAGATTCTACAAAACACTAAAAGATCTTTCAATGTTTATATGAGTAATAATAAAATGTCCTTAATACTCATAACATATTATGCCTATACAGACCATGTAGAAAGCTACATAGAATGGCCATTATCCCAAAAAAAAAAAAGCTACACATAAACAAAACATGCCAATATTGTTGAACTCCAGCACCATTCCTAACAACAATGCAAATTTTCAACTGATGTTATAAATGGTAACTTCAACTAATGTTAAAAATGTTGTTGGAAATCAATTTTTGATGTAAAAAAAAAAGCTTGATTTTATAATAAATGAGTTCTTATGTATGTTTGAAATTAGTAATGAAAACTTAGATTTATATTGACAGAATCAATGAAATGAAAATTTGCAATGCTATTAAGAATTCTACTAGAGTTTAACAACATAGATATGTTATGTTTTTAAGTAGCTTCTTACATGTTGTACGTGAATCCTTATTCTTATAGACATGATATGTTCTAATGTTCTATGTATCAAAGAAATTTTAGCGTGGCTCATATAAACATTGAAAAACCTTTTAATGTTGTGTAGAATCTTTCAAGGACTAATAAGTATAATTTTTAAAATCTTTTGATGACTAATAAGTGAAATTTTTAAATCTTTTTGGGACTACTTAGTTTATTATGGCAAAGGACAATATGACATGCTACATCACAGGCAAAATAATATCGTATTTGTTGATTGAGATATCACATCATCATTTAACAGTCACATAAGTAAATAACATATCACATCAATCGAAAAAACAAAACACGTTAATAGTTGAACTAAAGAGTATATTAGTTATAGTGTAAATCTTTTAAAGACCAAATAGAAAATAATAAAGATCTTTTAAAGACCAAATACATGTTAAGTAAAAGATATATAAACAAAATAAAATTAACACTAATATGATGACATTTGGGTGGGGGAGAAGAGATCCCCTCCAACTCCTGAAGTATGGGAGAAAGTCGCTACCCATTAAACCTAATGATCTAATAATACGGTTTTTGAGTTGCCCCTACGTTTTTTCGCTTAAAAGATGAAAAGATATGAAAAATTAAGCCCTGAGCATTGCCGGTATTGCTGTAATACTAATAATAGGGTTCTTGATGCTGCTGCGTCTTGTTGCAAATGCACTGCGAAGAGCTCCATCTACAGCCACCGCCTCCTGCGCTCGCTATGTGTCAGAGACATTGTATTCACCAAACCAACGACTTCGTTTCCTTTTTGCTTCCGCATCGGTATCGGCACCGGCATCGGTTTCAGCGTCGAGCCCTAGCTTATCGATTTGGAGGCGGAAGAAGGAGATGGGTAAAGAAGGCTTGATCGTGGCCAAAGAGCTCAAAAGGCTCCAATCGAATCCAGTCCGGCTCGACCGCTTCATCCGTTCTCATGTTTCTCGCTTGCTCAAGTCTGATCTCTTAGCCGTACTCGCTGAGTTCCAGAGGCAGGACCAGGTCTTTCTCTGCATGAAGGTTCGTACTTTCTCCTCCTCTACTCTCCTTGTTTGATTTCAGACTTGAGCGTGAGGATTTGTCCGTTATATTCATATATCGAATTTCGTTCAGCCGAACTTACAAATCCAGTTGACTTTAAAAATGAAGGTCGTTTAAGACGGAAAACTGATTATATCACTTAGGTGATGTTTAATACGTAGACATAATATTTTCCGAGGTTCTTCAAAAAAAAGTCAGTATTTGTATGTTATTTAGGATATAAAACAGAACTTTTTTGCTCCAAATGTTTTATGTCTATATATCTTGTAAAAAGATTTCTACCAGGTAAAATTAAACTACTGTGTAGTGTGTACAAAAGACCACCTTCATTGATGCCCAAATACTCTTGTATGAAGCATTTCCTCATTTTGTGGCAACTATAATTCTTATTTCTTGGTTTTATTTCTGTTTATCTGTTAAACGAACGAGAAGGTTAGCCGAAATAGATTTTAAGACACTTTATCATTTGGTTGAGAAGCCTAAGATCCAATCTACCAGGCCTTGTTACTCTGTGTCTTAGGACATCTTTCTTGTCTATATAATAAAGGATTTCAAATGTGCAATCTGAAATTTCTTATTGTTGAAGACATAGTTCTTTTGTGTATAATATATTTTGTTATAAAATGGACCGTGAAAGACAAGTTGCATTGCTGAGTATGTGATAAATGCATAGCAGTGGGATAAGTTATCTCAACCTCAATTCTGCATTTCTGCTGACATTGCCAAGTAGTGAATTCTTTAGCCCTTCGGTCCTTTTATTATTTACTTGCTTGAATTGTACCCTACTATGGTTCTTCTACGGGCAGTTCTAGTCCTGTGCGTTTAGGACTGGGAAAGACATGTTAACACTCAAGGAAAAGCAGAGAGCGAAGCTGGATCAATGGCTTATGATTCTTTGAATTTTTCAAATACAATATCATTTTAAGTACCTAGGTTGGTTCTTATTCCTCTTGTTTTCTAAATTGATTTGTGCAATTTAATCAAAACTAGACCTTTACTAAATGTATTTTCTGTTTGGCCCATAGGATTTTTTTTCCCCTTCAAGAGCATACTTCATTCTATTAACGTACATGAGAACTCTCTTAAAAAATAAAAAAACTTGGAAGTGCATATGAACTTTGTGGTACACATGATAACGGAAATCTCATTTCACTATTATGTTTTCTAATTGACAGGTCATGTGACTTTTAACTGGTCCTAATACAAACCATTTAAACCCTAACCTTCTATCCTGAAATTTGTTGTCTGTCCTTGCAACTGTCTTGCATTAGAGAGAATGAAATTTAGTTACTTTTGTAAGGTTAAAAGCTTGACCAAATAATGATTTGGATGTTTCAACAAGTGTCCATGCTCCTTTCCTCTTCCTAGAGGAAACACAGCAGTTATTTTAGTTAAAATAAATTATGCAGCTGAAGTATCCACCTAATTTGATTTCCTGTTTATGGGTCATCTTTTTTCTTTCTTTTTGGTTCTTTTATTTTTTTTTTTTTTAGGGGGAGGGGGATTATTCTGCAATCTTCCTAAATCTGCTGAATTGAGAGTACCTATTTTTTTTTTTTTCAAAAAATTAATTTGGTGCTTGATCTAATTTTTTAAAACCGTGTGGTCTCTCATATTTTTTGTTGTTGACTGGCTGTTTTTATTCACTTGACTATGCAGTTTTTTTCTATTTCATGTAATATGCATGTATACTTTTATTGACAAATATTATATTTCTTAGTTGTATGATGTTGTGCGCAAAGAGATATGGTACCGGCCAGATATGTTCTTTTACAGAGACATGCTTATGATGCTTGCAAGAAACAGAAGGGTGGAAGAAGCCAAGAGGGTTTGGGAAGATCTAAAAAGAGAGGAAGTTGTGTTTGATCAGCATACATTTGGAGACATCATTAGAGCTTTTTTGGATAGTGGCTTGCCCTCAGAGGCAATGGACATATACGAAGAAATGAGACAATCTCCAGATCATCCACTTTCATTACCTTTTCGAGTGATATTGAAGGGACTTATTCCCTACCCAGACTTAAGAGATAAGGTAAAAGATGACTTCTTAGAGCTTTTCCCTGACATGATCGTCTATGATCCTCCTGAGGACTTGTTTGAAGATCAAGAGCACCACCAGAGTGATGATGATTAGAGCATTGTTGCCAAGCTTCTTGAACTCTGATGCCGTGATCTGCAGTCTGCAATGTTTGCAGCAGCTTTGCTCATAAACTGAAGCAGTCTGATGCCTGTTGGGACGTGGGAGCTATTTGTTGGTAAGTGCTGTGATTGAAAAACTGCAGCGTGAAATCGAATTGATAACTAAGGAAGAATGAATTGTAGAACCTAGTCCACTCTAATGACAAAGCTAGTGTTGTCCTTCTAAAGGAAATACATTGGCATTACTGCTCATGGTGAAAAAAAAAAATGGTTATGTTATCTCAGCTTTCTCCCTTCCATCCGATGATAATGCAGGTCTGTGGCGGAACTTACAGGCTTTGAGGCATGTGCTTTTAGTGCGGAGGCTGCATGATTGTTCAGCAGACCTTTTTGTTGAAAGGATTATTCTCAGTGTTTTGTGCTGATCTACATAGATTAAGTCGTTCAAGACATAGCAATATTCTACCAATCACTATACTCGTGTTCAAAGAAAAAATTGAAATCCTTGAAAATGTACACTACTATTCTCTGCTATAATTCATCTAATGATTTGTCATGACACTTGTTGCACAAATCAAAATTTTAAATACTTGGTTACAATTATTATTCTTTCCTCACGTAGGCACATCCTGATGTGAATCATTTGTAGTATTACTGTGTTTCATTCTATAGAATATCAGTCCAGTAGTCTTTTTCTACGCAGAATTTATCAATTTATTAATATAATGCCTTTTTGGGGCAAAATGAGGGTCAGTGCATCAGTGCACCTAATGCTAGATTGGCGAAATTTGCTTAACCTATTGTTCAGCTCCCATAGAAGATTGATTAAGTTTCAAATTTATTTTCTGCCATTTTAATTAAGAATTTTTCAAAGTACAGATGGACTTCGTGAATTTTAAATGCTACGGATTTTATTATACAATCAAGTTAAAAATTATTAATATTATCAAATCACTATCCTTACATCATTTTCTTCATAGCAGTCATAACCAGATGCAGGGAGCGTAAAGCAAAGCAATATTTGGAAATTTGATATCTACTCAAAATGCTTGTAGTCGCATGCAAACATGAGGAATTAGGCGAACATAATGCTCAAAACTGCTCTCACAATTACAACCTTGAGTGGTGTGCTTTTACTTCTTTCAACTAGAGATTGCCAAATACACACACATAAAGGATGCATTTAGAAGAGCTTATTTTGAACTTGTCTAACTTATCTTATGACATAAGTGTCTATGCATGTTTTTAAAAAAACTGATAAAAATAACTTCAATTTATTTTCATAAACTCTCCAGAGCTTAAGAAAATAAACTGAAATTAACTTATGTGAAAGTTGCTTTCATAAACTCTTCAATTGTAGAAATAATTTATATATAAACATTTATTCTATAAGCACTTTAAGTTGTTTACCCAATCAAGACCAAATTGTACAATTCTTTCCTTATTACAGGAGTATTAGAAATTCAATGATAGACTATTGCCCTACAAGTATTGATTTCAAGCTAGGTTATATTCTATATTAAATCATATAGCTCAGAATCATACTTTATTTCCAACAAATATTATCTATTAGATAACATGAAATCTCTACAGCAGACTGACACACTGGAGTTAAAGGCAACTTGTTTGGATATGTCTCTTCATTCCTTCCTTCCTTCCCCTGTCCTCCATAGAACTGCACAAGGAAATAGAGACGTTCAGTTAGTCTTCACAAATTATATACATGATAAAGTGAAAAAGAACCAAGTGAGCTGAACTGAGAGAATATAAACAATACGAAGAAAAATGCTACCTATTTTGGCCCTCAAAATCAACGAGGGAAAGAACCAGCCTCGAATTAATAAAAATTAGTAAATGAGGAAAAAAACAGGTTTACTTTTTTTTTTTCAAGAAAAAGAAAAAGAAAAACATTGCTTTATTTTTATGTTTTTCTTTTACTCAATAGTTTTTTGTTTTTACTTATATTTGATATTTAAGAAAGATAAATAGTTATTTACTATTTAATATATGGTTACGTGTTTAATCATTATATATGGGTGACTATATATATATTTTAATATTCAATATATTTTAAGTACTACTAGCTCAATCATTAACCTTTAAACTGGTGCCTCCACCAGTTCAATGTCTTCAAAACCTTGCAAAAACTGTCCCAACTCTCTTAATTATTACTGGTGACAGTAATTTATCTAACCCCATTCACATAAAACTGTTGCAGGTGAACACTTGAATTCAAATACAGGCACATTTCAATTGTGAGGGTTGTGAAAGAGAACGGAATATTCAATTAACACTATTCTAATATGAAGTAATGCCAAGTGACAACTGATTGCATAACTCAAACAGAAGCAAGTTGTGAATACCAAGTCAATGTATGAAATATTATGAACAGAAATACACGGGAACAACTCTGTTCACTTTTTGCCCTGTTATTTCTATAAGGCAGCTAGGGAGAACTCATTTTTCTTCAGATATAGTAATTTCTTACAACATTCTTTTCAAAGCTTCTCCTTACAGTAAGAAAATGATCCTCTTATTTTGTTACACTAAGAATCCAAACTTCAACAGAAAATTATTGGTATTTTGTGATTGCTGTCAGCCTAGAACTAAGGACTTAACAACCATACTACAAATGTACCCAAAACAATCCCATGTAAGATTAAAACCTGTAGAGTGTAGAAGGACAAATATATGTCCGGAATGTTCTGAGAATCAATCTAAATAAGATAATATCAGAATTCCATGTAAAAACCACAAGAATGCGTACTTAGTACAAGTATATAATAATGTGCCGACCTATCTGCACATCTTAGCAACTGTATAGACTGCATAATTCCAGAGTCAACTCATTCTCACAGTCACAGTGTACTTTTTCTTTTACATGATGTTTGTGATTTGACCCTTATAAGGACCACTAAACCTTAATGTTTAAACCTTAACACAGTAAACTATCTTAATTGCAGCTTATGATCTACCGTAATGCTCCTACCGCAATCTTCATGATGCTCCTATGACAATCTTGATATCATGACCTAATTGGTCAAGAAAATTTGACCTATGAATTCAATCTCAGAAGGTTTTGCCTCAATTGCACTTAGCTCAGGCAATAACGGTGGGTTGATGTTCAGGTAGAAGTCATAGTCTCACAGGTGCAATCCTTTATAAACAAGATAGTAATAATAAAAACTAGATTTATATTTAGTTCTTTATATCTTTACTATCAAATTCTTCACTAAAAATAGATCATGTGTAAAAAGTTCCTTAAAATTCCTTAAAAGAACTAATCATATAATGCTAAATTGTAAAAAATGTACAATTACTTTTAGAGACTGTATAATTGTCATGTTAATTAGAGAACACAATAGCCAAGATATAAGAACCTTACCTAAATTTTCTTCTAATAATAATTCTTGACATACTCAAGAACAAAGGGGAGAACTCCAAAATTCTGTAGAGCTATCATCTCCAGTGTTTCACTAACTAAATCATCCTGTAACTATATTTATTCAATGTTATATTCGAACTATTTTGTTGTTTTAACGAACTGTCTCTACACAAGCCTCTGCTATACCATGAATGGATCTTACTAAATCAACAATCTATAATTCCGCATCCACATCATGTTCTTCCAATCTTTCACCATGAATGCTATATACATAATAACATATCAGTTCCAATCTGATAGCCAATTCAGAAATCACAGGAAGCAGAGTTAAATGCCAAACGCAAAAAGAAGATGAAGAAAGGGAGTCAATAAAAAGTGAAACACAGGAACAAAACATTCGATGACTGCCAAATTGAAAATTAAATAACTAATTTAAACTAGGGTTGGTCTCGACTGTAGCTCTACAAAGAAGAGGACAAAAATTGGTATCTTAAATCATGGCAATTCAAAAATTAGCTAATAATAGGGATTCAAATAAATAGAAAAGAAAGGAAGCATCTAGCCAACTTGGGTCTATCAGCTAGCTAAAAAACTCTAGTTTCGCACATAAATAAAGAAAACATAAAGCATACTTCAAAAGCCGCACCAGAGCCAAATCAAATGGAAAATTTTAAGGCTCTGAATCATCCAACGTGAAAGGGACCAATATCGCCAGATCGAAGAGAGCTGGCAACTTCATCAGCAACAGTTAAGCACGAAGAGACCCATCCACTGAGAGCAATCCACACCATTTTCGCCATCCAGAGAGTCATGCCCCATGGCATTGACATCGTGTGCTTCTTGAGCTGTGGCTTCTCAAGGAAGAGCTGAAAATTGATGAGGAGATTCAAGGAAACCCATTTATAGTGGAGTGACAAATAAACTAAGGGTCAAAAAAAAGAAAAAAAAAAGGAGAAGGGTTTTTTTACAGATTTTGCTTCCGCAAGGGTTTTGTATTTGGGGATTTCCCAAATTGCATTGCTTCACCAAACGATTAGGACTAGCGACTGCTCGAATTCCCTTGAATGGGTCAGAGGAGAAATGACTAAAAAAGGTCAAATCAAATGCACGTGTATAACTTTATTAATGGACTAAAATGCCCCCTCACCTACGTAGTTTCAATTCAGTTTTCATTTTTTGCAATCAACCTTCCTTGTAAAATAACAATGGCCAGAATTTTTTTTTACCTTGTTAAATTTTTATTGAAGTTTTAATTTTTTTATTTCAAAATTTTTTATGTTATTTTTGTCTTATATATTTTTAATTAATTTTAATTTTATATCTAAACCTAACATTTATTGAATTGTCAATGACAAACAAAAGTATAAAATATAAGGAATTTTTGTCATTTGTATATGATGCAGACATGTCAGATTAAACAAGTTAGTGCTAACATATGTAATAAAAATAACCATAACGACTTTTGTCATTAACAATTTAAATGATATTGGATTTAAGGATAAAATTAAAATTAATTAAAAAAATGTAAAACAAAATTGATATACGAAAAAAAAAAATTTAAGATGAAATTAAAATTTGAACCAAAATTTAACAACAAAAATTGTGCTTATGTTTAAATTAGAAATGGTCAAACTTGATTTTGGATCAACGTTGAAGCAAGTCAAATTCTACATTATGCAAGCGAAAATTTGAGGGGGAAAAAGTGATTTTTAAAGAGATAATTATGGCAAATAAAATAGTTGATTTTGTGCCTAAAAGCACATTTTGAAATCCAACTAAACTTGTTCATTTGACTTGTTTGGGCCTGTTTGGTAGCTGCAGACCTGCTAGAAATGAAGTCTCTCTTCCATTTCTTTAGGCGTTTGATAGGTCTTTATGAATGGAAAAGGCAATTCATTGATGTTAAAAAAGGAGCTGGTTTTCCGTCATTCTTCTCCTTCGTTTTTTCGATTGAAAGCCACATTCAACGATTTTTTTAGGCAAATATTTACCATTTTGTCCTTGACTATTCTCCACATATCTTATTTTATCATCATCAATCTGTGGGTTGATATAC
This sequence comes from Biancaea sappan, assembly GCA_037074585.1. Classification (NCBI taxonomy): domain Eukaryota; kingdom Viridiplantae; phylum Streptophyta; class Magnoliopsida; order Fabales; family Fabaceae; genus Biancaea; species Biancaea sappan. Next base: position 36,710,349 of record CM073492.1, read on the forward strand.
GTAGAACAGGGGAAGGGAGTTTGCGACAACTGAAGTGGAGCATCTGAGAATTGGAGAGCGAATGAGATGATGGAAGAGGGTGGTTGAGGTTGGAATTGGGGTTATGTGTATGTGTGTGCATTCGATGAAGAAAATTGAAAAGGAAAGAAGAGTGAGGAAGAAATCTGAAGAGATGTGAAGACGACCCAAATCGAGGACAACCCACGAGTGATGAACTACATACAATTGCTTTGTAGAGAAATCAATGCCACGAAGGTGGAAGTCAATGCTAGAAAACCTCTTGAGACGATGTTCTTTGGGGGAGGGACGTCGTCCCTCGTGCCAGCAAGGTTGGTTTCATCAGTCTTGGAGAGTGTGAAATTTGGGGTGCATGAGGATGTTGAAATTTCAAAGGAAATGGATCCTGGGACATTTAATGCGAGGAAAATGGAGGAGATGATAGTGTTGGAAGTGGACAGAGTGTCTTTGGGAGTTCAAGCGTCTCAAGAGAAGTTGTTGAGTGCTTGTGAACAAGATAATGAATTATGTGGGGTCATGCTTCGATTTGGGAGTTTTGGTAAAATCATATTAAAAATTTTCTTTTCTTTCATTCTTTTTCATTAGATACCAAACTTTTTTTTTATCTTTCCTTTTATTTTTAATCTTTTTTTTTCTTTCCATTTCTGTCATGCGTACCAGACGGGCTTGTAAGGAGTCCAAACATGAAACAAAAACATAATGTAGTGTAAAGGGAAAGCTATACAGTAATCTTTCTTAAAGTTTAACTAAATTATACTTAGTATACTTTTAGTTTTAAATATTGCACTCGATTTCTTTAACATATATATATATATATATATATATTGCAAAAATATTTCATCTAATTTATTTTTTGTCAAACTAATTAACTTTTTACACAATATGAAACTGGAAATTTATTTTTAATATGACAATAAATATTATTAAGTAATTTTATTACTAAAAAACACATATTTTGTAAAAGGTTAATTTTAATGACAAAAAATAATTAGAGAATGATGAAGTGTAATGATTAAAATTAAATAAGTGTTAAAGTATAATTTAACCAAATTTTATAAAAAAAATAATAATAGTGTACCATTTTATAAATTGCGTGGCTCCGCATATGTGGTCCATTCTCCGATGGCCGTAGACAAAAAAATCTTTGCTTTAAATTGTCGTCAAAAAAATTAAAAAAATAAAAATAAAAACAAAAAAAGTTAAAAGATGAAATTTTGACGTGATGAAAAAAAAAGAAAAACTTTTTGATAAATTTTTTAACATTGTTCTTAAAATTCCACTGTCACATCAAAATCTCTTTCTTTCATATCGAGGATTGACTCTCCTTGTAGCAAAGATCTCAAGTTCATTAGTATACATTAAAAATGGAGTCGTGCTCCTCCCAATCAAATTGAGTGCTTGGTTCTGCTTTCATGGGTTTTAAATGTGTGTCGAGGTTTTATAATTGCAATAGCAGAAAAATAGGTATTGTTTGGTTCTACAACACGCTTTTAATAGAATTGATTATTCTTTATAAAATTTAAGTTTTGTCTAATGTACAAATGAGTAGTTTTTATTCAAAATCGATTTATTTAACAGTTCTTAACGTGATATCTTTTTTTGTTTTTCTTATGATACCTTTCATTGTTCGTTTGTATGTGTGCTCTCAAGGGAGAAGAGAAAAAAGTTGAAAAGATAGGTGTGATCAACTTTGTTTTCATGCAATTAAGCAAAATAAAGAAGGAGATGAGATAATGACATAGATATTGCACAAAATAGAGAAATATCGAAGAGAGAGAGCTTACACAAAAGAAAATAATAGCATAAAGAATGAGAAAGAGAAAACGGGCAAGAGTGAGAAAGACTGTGGGAGAGAGATGAAATGTCACATCCTAAAAATTGAGCATGTGAAAAGATACTACTCATTTGATAAAATTCTCAAACATACGTTATTTATATGTATTCTGTAAGGTTTTACATTCAACCTTAATCATTCATTCCACACTACAGAATTATATTCATCTGATAAGCAAATATAGACATACATAGTCTGATATTTCTATCTCATCGCAAGCCTAGGAGACCTATAGTAAGTACAGAGCGTTCCTAGTATCCACATTAATAAGTACTGGTATCCCACCAGACAGAAATAGAGAATAATCCCAAGGGGCTTCTAATCTTCAAACGGATACTCTTGTTCTTTATTTTCTGTATCTGAAAAAAATAATCATAGGGAGTGTGAGTTTATTTAAAAACTCAGTAAGTAAATAACTGTACTATATAAAATATCAAAAGTACAAATACCACATTTACTCATATAATTAATTGTCTTATACATCGAGTAGTATGGGACTCTAACCCTTTCAAACTCATGAATAAGATTTCATAGATATACACCGAGTAGTATGGGACTCTAACCCTTTCAAACTCGTGAATAAGATTTCATAGATATACACCGAGTAGTATGGGACTCTAACCCTTTCAAACTCGTGAATAAGATCTCATAGGTATACACCGAGTAGTATGGGACTTTAACCCTTTCAACTCGTGTATAGATTTCATAGATATGCACTGAGTAGTATGGGACTTTAACCCTTTCAAACTCGTGTATAAGATTTCTTAAATATACACCGAGTAGTATGGGACTTTAACCCTTTCACACTCGTGTATTAGATTTCTTAAATATACACCGAGTAGTATGGGACTTTAACCCTTTCACACTCGTGTATTAGATCCCGTAGATCTTTACTCATTAATAAGATAGTGAGAATTCATCACATAGTACAATTGTCATGAAATAAATAATTTCTACATACTCTTATTTCTATTGATCATCATATACTCCCATATGAAAAATTAATTGCTTATTATCCAAATAATATTGTAAATGGGACTTATATTGTACTTTGACTAGTAATATCAAATTAGCTGAGCAAGGTTATTCACTCACCTTGATGTTTGTCCAAGTTTACCTTGTTCCACACTAGAATTTGTGTAGGAAAATTTCCTAGTAAAATATATTACAAGGAATCATAAGAAAGGAAACAAAATCACGAAAATACGTAAAATTTTCTGACTGCTACAGTAACTGGTTGCTACAGTACGGTTTTGCTACAGTGTCGGTTCGCTACAGTGCCGGTTCGCTACAGTAACGTTGACTGCTACAGTATCATTGACTGCCGATACTACAGTACTGCTACAGTAACCCGAAGAAAATTTTCCAGATTTTGTTTGAAATTTCTGGTCGCTACAGTAACTCGGTTTTGCAGAAGTTTTTGCAGAAATTTCTCACAAATTCATCCTTTCCTTTCTTGTTTCAAAACCAGAATTTCAACTCTTTTAACCGATTATAACTCAAATATAACTTCTAAAACAACTGAGATTCACGAATTATCATCAAAATCTTCAAGAACAAAACTTCCTCTAATCTTCCATATAAACTGAAATTTAAGGAAAATAATCGGATTAAAGCTTACCTTTGATCCTTACAAAGCTTTTGAACCGAACAAATAATCGAACTTCTGAAGATCAAGGAAAGGATTTGAGAAGAAAATGAAGAACTGAGAGAGAAATACTTTTCTGCTTCCTTCGGCTGAGTGAAAAAAAATGAGGGGTACTATTGAAACTTTATATTAAATATTTCTAATGGGTTATTCAATAACCCATGGGTATCCATAACCCAACATCCAAACTCATCCAGTCAATTTACAATAAATGGATTAATTGACCATTCTTAAACCACTTTTCCATGAATTTCACCATTCTTAGAATATATCCCTCATTGTGCAAATATTTAGTCCAGTCATTTAACTCAATTTTCATAAATAATATTCAATGAGAACAATTAAATATGAAAATTAAAAATGACCAAAATAAATAACTAAAGTAACGTTGTAGAATTCTAAAATACTCTTAAGCGAATTATATTCTGAAATTAACGGGTATTACATGAAGGAACAACGAGGAGACAAATAAGCAGAGAAGAGGAGGGTCCTATGCTCTGTTTCTCAGCCATGAAGTAGGGTAATATGTGCATAGACACAAAGAAAGAAGTTGAGAGAGTTTTAGAGAGAGACGAAGAGGAAAATGAGTGAGAAAAAAAAGAAATGAAAAGAGGTAGCCAATAAGAAAATTAAGAAGGGAACCAAAAAATTTAAAAATTAATGCATTATATTAAAACGTTGTTATAATTGGTGACATTACAATTAAATGAGTGAAAATAAATTATAAATATACATGAAATAATAAAATATAAAATTTATGTCCTAAAAATTTTTGAGTTATGTAACGATTTGGTCCCTACAAAGTTTTCATTTTAATGCCTCTCTTTTTTTTTTTAAAATAATGTGTGTGCGTGTGTCTATATATATATATATATATATTTATTTATTTATGTATATGTTTTCGTACTTTATATATTGTAAATAGATGACTTATTTTATTTAGATTATTATTATACTTATTAACGAATCTCAATTTTTTCTATTTTTATAATTTCTCAATTGTTATTGTATTATTTAATACGAGATAAATTAAATAAAGATAAGTGAAATAAAATAATATAAAATGCATATCATTTTTAATAATTACACGTTAAAAAGTACTTATGTTAATTAATATCCAGATAAAATTTATTTTTTAAAATCACATTTCTAATAACAATTTTTAGACATAAATTACGTTAATGTAAACTTAGATTTGTCCAAAATCAATTATATTTAAAACTTAGGTTTACCTAATGATAGTATTGTTAAACTAGCTGGTCCATCATAGGTCAAGTGTTAAACGAGTTTATTTATTAAGACGAAGACTATCCGCATTGGCCCTCGGGCCACTTTTTTTATATTAAAATAATATAATTAAAAATTTTTAGTAAATATTCAATAATTTTATATTAAAATACAATTTATATATGTAAAATTTTACTTCTTTAATATTTTTAAACAACCTGTAACTTTAATTTTTTATATTTTCTTTCAAAGTTAATAAAATTATATTTAAATTAAAAAATTATATATTTATTTAAAAAAATTACAAAAATTTTCATATCTAAATTTATCATATTTATTGAATATAAGATTATAAAATATAGAAATATAATAAAGTAAAATTATTTATACTAATAATATCTTTTAAAAAAATATTAAAAAATAACCGATTTACAGGTTAAACAGGTCCATTTTTTCTCTTCCAAAATATTACTAGTGGTCACAGGTTAACCTATGGCTAAATCTACAGTACTACTCAACAATTTTTCAAACGCCCTTAAATCATGCTCCGAAGATTTGCTGCTGCGTCTGCCATCAAGTAAGTTGGGGAGAAAAATGGTAATTAAGCTGTTTTTTCGTCCAACGCATCGCTTTTCCATAAGAAATTTAAGGGAGATTGCCATACAATTAACAAGGCAAGAGGAAAATCGGTTTTCCATCAATGGATTCTCTCTCTCTCCAGGTTTTCTCGCCTACCAAGTAATGAAAAAACAGTGTTTCCAAAGAGTTTTTAGTTTCCATTGATGGATTTCCTTCCTACCAAACACACTTCGCAAGTTAAATTTATTACCTGTAAAGAACATCCAAAACTCGCGTGAGTTGAGTTTAGTTGACTTGACCTCATATTTATTATATTCATTGTTGTTTTCTTTATTTCTAATTTCTCATAATTTGGTCGTCACTCTATATTGTTATATTTTAGATTTTTTTTATATATTTATCATCCAATTTTTCAATTAAAATAATATAAGTATATAATTTTTAAAATGCTTAAATATTTTTTACAATTTAATATTACATGATTAATTTATTTAAATTTGTTTTATATATGTTATATTTTTAATAAAAATTATTAATAAAAAATATAATAAACTATCTATAAGTCTAATCTTTTATATTTCAGACTTCCACTTCCCTATGAAGAGTATTACTAATTGCTAAATCCTTATTTTAGTTCTTAATAAATTTCAATTTGATTCTTTATAAATATTTGTTATCAAAATCATTCTTTATATAGATAAAAATGATATCAAATTAGTTTTCTTTACCAATTATTTAAAAGTTCAATAAAAACATGGATTCGGTAATATTAACTATTAAGTGTCATATCACTGTATTAAAACTTCATTTAGATTCCTCATACATGCATTTTTAAAATATCTCCTCGCATATGAAATCGTCTTCAACTTGGTCACTCTATGTAGCAACCTTATACTTTGTTTGGTTCAACGTTCATGAAGAAGTAATGCGAGTTCAAGCTTGAAAAATCAAATTTTTAGTAAAATTCACGTGTTTAGTTTCACGTTTACAGCAAAATTAATAATCGATTATGACATTAAAATCGATTTTGATAAGAAGTTAAATTTTGTAATTTCTGGTGAATATCGATTTTGCTCGAATCATTATCAAATACCCTCAAATTCGCAGATCCTTCTTTCTAAAATAGCAAAGAGAGAGAGTGTCACATCCTCAACAGTAAGTCCGATTCACATTAACTCTAGGTTAAAAACATCATCAAGGTTTTAACTTCCATACAATGAAACCATACATAATATTCATAGTTACACATAGTCCGACCAAAAAAAAGAAAATCCTAGGAGGCTTATGTGACCACAGAGCTACTTTTAGAGCTTACAAGATATAGAATACAAAGGAACCAACCGAAAATATAAGAGGGTTGGTTTAAGATAAACTCGCTATTCCCCTGGAAAATCCCCAGCGTCAGCCACAGATTCTGAAATGTTGTAAAATAATAGGATGAGTAATGAAATACTCAGTGAATGGATCACATTATCAATCAAAAGTAATTTAGCAAATAGTATCATAAAGATATCATTGAATTAAACTCACATCAGTTACCAATGATATACACAGTATAAATTACTCAGTGTCAACACAAATTCCGTACCAACCGGGTCGTCCACAGTACCAGTGGATCGTTGCCCGCGGCCCCCTGGCCGCATCCACCCTTATCTCTCCATGAAAGATATATCTCCACCCTTATAACTCCTGTAACTTCTCCCGTGGGGTGCACCACCACGAAAATATTATAACCACGTCATACCATAATGCAAATATTCACACAACCTCAACATAATAACGGTAATATCAACATTAACTTTACATATTTTATAAGAATTAACATTTAATCAAACAAGAGGTTTGAAATCTACAATACCTTTAAATACAAAGAATACAAGTCCTTGATAAATAAATACACAACATACCGTTAAAGTCCACCTTCTCAATTTTCTTTATGATACTTGATGACAAAACTTTTGAAGAAATATAGATGAGATAATGTTATCACACTCACCTCGAATGTGGCCCTAACTACCTTTCCTTTTGCAGCTAAATTATGAGGTGTTAGGAAATAACTCTCAAAGATTTCCTAAAATGTAAATAAGATGAAAAAATAAAGAATATATTAGAATTTTCAAGTGAAACTTGTACTATTAGAAACTAGACTCAAGGAGCTTTCTAACAGTATCTTAGTCCGGAACGCAGCTACAGTAAAGTTGACTAAAGTCAATGCTACAGTAAAGTTGACAAAAGTCAATGCTACAGTAACCAAGAAAATCTGGAAAATTTTTCTCGGTGAATAGTAATTTTCGGGGAAAATTTTCGAATGTTTTTCGTGTTCTTCATCCAAAAATCCAAAAATCATATCTAAAACAACATTTCTTTTGATTTCTTCCATGGGTTTTGTTTCTCAATGTCTAATGAGTATTTTAATACCAAAACCCCTAATTTTTACCAACAATCCAAGCTCAAATCTCAAATTTTCATCAAGAACACTAACTTTTTCAAATATCCAAATTCTACGAAATTTCTTGTTCTAATAACATCATAAACCACCTAAGAATGTTTTACATTAACATCCACACTTAAATTCATCCATTAAAACTCAAAATCTTAATTTTCTTCCATAGGTCCGAAAATGGAGAAAAAGAGAAATAGAGCAGATAAAACTTACCTCTTTGCCTCTAGAACTCCAAGAATCGGAAGTATGGTTAGAAAATATCAGATTACTGGAAGAACTTAAGAAAGGATTGTAGAGGAAGATGAAAATGAAACGAAGAAATGGTGCGCGCGTTGCCTCGGGAGGAAGAAGGAGAAGAGAAACTAATAATTGTATGTGTGGGCCCCACCAATTTCTTTTTCGATAAAATTACGCATAGCCACCTTAGCTTTTAAGATTTGTTCACTTAAGTCCTTGAAAATTTATAAAAATTTCCTAAATTAAAAATTAAAATTTATATTCCCAAATTTTCTTTACTAATTCAAAGAAAGAAAACATATTTCACGCAATTAAATTTTTCATTAAACTTCATAATAGATTTTAAATATTCATACAAATTATTGGAGCATTACATTCTTTCCCCCTTAAGAAATTTGGTCCCCAAATTTCATTACCTCATGTTAAAAAGAGGTGTGGGTACGTAGATTTCATCTTTTCTTCCAATTCCCATGTCGCTTCCTCTTGGGTATGATTCCGCCATAAAACTTTCACAGATGGTATTTCTTTAGACCTCAACTTTTTTATTTGTCTATCTAAGACTGCTACTGGAATCTCTTCATAAGATAAATCTTCTTTTAATTGGACTTCCTGTGTTTGAAGAACATGGGAAGGATCATAAAGATATTTTCTTAACATAGAGACATGAAACACCGGGTGGACTCCTTCCAAATCTGGGGGCAACGCTAACTTGTAAGCCACATTACCAATTTTCTCCAATATTTCAAAAGGTCCAATATACCTTGGACTAAGTTTTCCTTTTAGCCCAAACCTTAAACTACCCTTCATGGGAGATACTTTTAAAAAAACCATATCACCTACTGCAAACTGAAGGTCTCGTCTTCGATGGTCAGCATATGCTTTTTGTCTACTGTGAGCTGCAAGGAGTCTTTCCCGAATAAGTTTGACTTTTTCCAATGCATCTTGCACTAAATCAGGCCCAATTAATTTATTTTCTCCTGCTTCAAACCAGCCAATAGGGGATCTACATCGTCTTCCATAAAGTGCTTCAAAGGGTGCCATTTTAATACTTGCTTGATAACTATTATTATATGCAAATTCAATTAGAGGTAAATGTGCATCCCAACTACCTCTGAAATCTATCACACAAGACCTTAACATGTCTTCCAAAATTTGTATAACACGTTCAGACTGGCCATCGGTCTGAGGATGAAATGTTGTACTTAAATTTACCTGCGTGCCTAAGGCTTCTTGAAAAGTCTTCCAAAAACGAGATGTAAACTGTGTGCCTCTATCAGAAATAATGGAGATAGGCACTCCATGCAATTTAACTATTTCATCAATATACAACTGAGCATACTTATCAGCACCAAATGTTGTCTTTACTGGTAGAAAATGTGCCACTTTTGTTAAACGATCTACTATTACCCACACAGAATCATATCCTTTATGAGAACGAGGTAGCCCCACTACAAAATCCATTGTAATACTTTCCCATTTCCACTCTGGAATATCTATTTGCTGAAGTAATCCAGGAGTTCTACGATGTTCTGCCTTGACTTGTTGACAAGTTAAGCAATGAGAAACATAATCAACAATGTCCCTTTTCATTCTGTCCCACCAATACAATGACTTCAAATCCTGATACATCTTATTAATACCAGGGTGTACAGTATAAGCTGTTCGATGTGCTTCTTCCATGATTCGTCTCCGTAAAGATTCTACATTTGGCACACATAATCGACCTTCAAATCTAATAATTCCATGTTGGTCAAGAGAAAACCCCTTATCTTCACCCTCATTTACTTTACTCTGTAACTTTCCAAACATTGGATCTTCCTTCTGGGCCAACTTCACATCTTCAATTAAAGATGATTGGGCTGGTATATGTGCCAAGAATGCACTTGACTCCAAAATTTCATACCATACTCCACTAGCTTCTAGCTCGTGTAACTCACGAATCAATGGCCTCCTATATAAAGTAATATGCGCCAAACTCCCCATAGACTTACGACTAAGAGCATCTGCAACAACATTAGCCTTTCCAGGATGATAAAGAATTGTACAATCATAATCTTTGAGAAGTTCCATCCATCTTCTCTGCCTCAAATTCAAATCCCTCTGTTGAAAAATATATTTCAAACTTTTATGATCTGTGTACACTTCGCAAGTTTCCCCGTATAGATAATAGCGCCAGATTTTTAAAGCAAATACTACGGCCGCCATTTCCAAATCATGAGTAGGATAATTCTGTTCATGTCTTTTAAGTTGTCGGGATGCATAAGCTATTACCTTACCATGCTGCATTAAAACACATCCTAATCCCATTCGAGACGCATCACAATATACAGCGAAACCGCCTGAACCCGAAGGTAAAGCAAGTATGGGGGCGGAAGTTAAGCATTCCTTAAGCTTGGTGAAACTCTCCTCACAAGCCTCAGTCCAATCAAATCGAGCATTTTTTTGAGTTAATCTTGTAAGAGGGGTAGCTATTTTTGAAAAATTCTTTACAAAGCGGCGATAGTATCCAGCTAACCCCAAGAAACTCCGAATTTCTGTCACCGTCGTGGGTCGATCACTTTTGTACTGCTTCAATTTTGCTGGGATCGACATGTATCCCTTCCCTTGAGACTATATGTCCCAAGAAAACTATTTGGTCCAGCCAAAATTCGCACTTTGAAAATTTCGCATAAAGCTGGTGCTTCCTTAAAGTTTGTAATACCATTCTTAAATGTTGTTCATGCTCTTCAAGATTTTTTGAATATACCAGAATATCATCAATAAAAACAATGAAAAATTTATCCAGAAACGGTTTAAAAACTCGATTCATAAGATCCATAAAGGCTGCTGGTGCATTTGTTAACCCAAATGACATCACCAAGAACTCATAATGTCCATAACGGGTACGAAAGGCTGTCTTAGGTACATCTTCAGTTTTAATTTTTAATTGATGATATCCAGACCTCAAATCAATCTTAGAAAAGTATTGAGCTCCCTGCAACTGGTCGAACAAATCATCAATCCTGGGGAGGGGATATTTATTTCGTATTGTCACCTTGTTTAATTGCCGATAATCAATGCATAGTCTTAAGGATCCATCCTTCTTCCTTACAAATAATACTGGTGCACCCCAAGGTGAAGAACTGGGCCGAATAAAACCTTTATCTAAAAGATCCTGTAATTGCTCCTTAAGTTCTCTAAGTTCTGCAACGGCCATACGGTTTGGAGGTATGGAAATAGGCTGAGTGCCTAGGATTACCTCAATATTAAATTCTATCTCACGATCAGGAGGTAATCCAGGTAATTCTTCAGGAAAAACATCTGAATACTCTCTCACAACCGATACATGATCAAGATTCACCTTGTCTTCTTCAATGTTCCTAACAAAGGCCAAGAAACCTGGACATCCTTTCCTTAACATACGCCTAGCACGGATCATAGAGACAATGTTATTGGGTATATCATTCCTATCCCCTTGAAAAGAGAAGGTAGGCTCACCTGGAATACTGAACTTTACCACTTTATTATAGCAGTCAAGAGTAACATGATAAGAAGCCAACCAGTCCATTCCAAGAATAACATCAAAGTCTGTCATATATAATAGCATTAAATTTGCCTCGGTGTTTTTGCTACCCATTAAAACATGGCAACCATAATAACCTGAATCTACCACTAAAGTCTCACCCATAGGAGTAGCAACAAGAAAAGGTTTATCAATTTTAACAGGATCTTGAATAAACCGATTTACAAAAATTGGAGATATATAAGAATGGGTAGATTCCGGATCAAATAATACACGAGCTTCGAATGAACATACTGGAAAAATACCTGTTACAACTGCATTCGAAGCATGTGCATCCTGGCGTGTGAGAGCATACACTTTGGCTTGGTCGCGTCCAACCGCAGGTTAATTTTGTCCTCCTTGTCCTCTACCCCCTCCTCTCCCTAAGCCACTTCGTCCGGCAGAAGAGGAAGAAGCTCTGTTAACTGATGCTGCCATCTGTTGTACTTGAGGTATATATGTAGATCCTTGCCTTGAGACCTCTACTTGTTGAGGACAATCTCTTCTTATATGACCCACCTGTCCGCAACGAAAACAAATTGGGCCTGCCCCATAACACACACCAGTATGAAATCGCCCACACTCTGAACATTTAGGCTTGTCTCGTCCCTGTTGAGATAACACCTGACCGACTGATGAAGAACCTCCCTTATGGTCTGGTCGAGGCCTAGAGACACTACCTGAAGATGCTGCTTGGTGGAACGATACCATAGAAGTAGATTGACCTCTACCTTGAGACCTGACAGTCCCTGATAATCCACCATGCCCTGAGGACCTTCCTTCGTTCTCTCGTTTCCTCTTCCTCTTGAAGTCTTCACTTTCATCCCTTTCATTCATTTCAGCTGTTCTGGCTGCATCTACCGCAGCCACATAAGAAGGATATAGATCCATCTGCATACTTACGAACTGACGCAACCGAAGGCGAAGACTAAGAACAAATCGACGAATCTTCTCTTGTTCGTCTGGGATCATATGGGGTGCATACCTAGAAAGTCGTGCAAACTTTATATCATATTCATCAACTGTCATTGAACCCTATTTAAGGAATTCAAATTCTCTAGCCCTTGCAGTTCTTACACTCCTTGGCATGAATCTTTCAATAAAAACTTGACGAAACTCATCATAACTAACTGAAGGGGCATCTGGAGTTCGATTACTCTGCCAAGTAACCCACCATTCATGAGACCTCCCTTGAAATTGATAAGTAGCATAATCCACCCAGAATCGAGGATCACATTTCAAGGCTTTACATGCTTTTTCTATTCCATCAAGGAATCGTTGTGGATCCTCGTTTGGGTCTTCTCCAGTGAAAACAGGGGGTTTAAGCTTCAAAAAATCTGTCAACGATACATCCCGTACTACTTCGACTTTATCAGGAAGAGATGGGGGAATTACTGAACGTGCCGGAGGAACTACAGTAGGAGTAGGAGCAACAGGGGCATTTGTAGCAATCATCTGCCTCTCTAGTAGTGTAGTCAAATTGACTAGACTTCCTTGTAACGCGGTCTGACCCTCTAGCAACGCAGTCAAACTAGTTAATAAAGTAGTTGGATCAATTTGTGGTTGTGCCCCATGTCCTCGAGGTAAGCCTCGCTCATCCTGTCCTTGCTCACTCTCACCATGTTCTTCCTGCTCTCGTTCACGGGCAGGATGGGCAAGTCGCGACGAGGCACCTTCAGAGCCTGTATGCTCCACTGCCTCTCGAGATCCTCCGGGTTGCATCGTGACCTATCAATAACACCACATAATTTAGTCCCGGAAAGATCAATATTAACCACAAGGAAAGGAACGTAAGAAGAAAACTAAACAACACCTATAGGACCTTTAACTGACCTTCACCTCTATGGTTATGCCGCAGTTCATAACGATAGAGGGAAGCCCAGTCAAAGTTACCCTGCTCTGTGATCCATAAGAGACCTAAGAATTGCTCTGATACCATTTTGTCACATCCTCAATAGTGAGTCCGATTCACATTAACTCTAGGTTAAAAATATCATCAAGGTTTTAACTTCCATACAATGAAACCATACATAATATTCATAGTTACACATAGTCCGACCAAAAAAAAGAAAATCCTAGGAGGCTTATGTGACCACAGAGCTACTTTTAGAGTTTACAAGATATAGAATACAAAGGAACCAACCGAAAATATAAGAGGGTTGGTTTAAGATAAACTCGCTATTCCCCTGGAAAATCCCCAGCGTCAGCCACAGATTCTGAAATGTTGTAAAATAATAGGATGAGTAATGAAATACTCAGTGAATGGATAACATTATCAATCAAAAGTAATTTAGCAAATAGTATCATAAAGATATCATTGAATTAAACTCACATCAGTTACCAATGATATACACAGTATAAATTACTCAGTGCCAACACAAATTCCGTACCAACCGGGTCGTCCACAGTACCAGTGGATCGTTGCCCGCGGCCCCCTGGCCGCATCCACCCTTATCTCTCCATGAAAGATATATCTCCACCCTTATAACTCCTGTAACTTCTCCCGTGGGGTGCACCACCACGAAAATATTATAACCACGTCATACCATAACGCAAATATTCACACAACCTCAACATAATAACGGTAATATCAACATTAACTTTACATATTTTATAAGAATTAAGATTTAATCAAACAAGAGGTTTGAAATCTACAATACCTTTAAATACAAGGAATACAAGTCCTTGATAAATAAATACACAACATACCGTTAAAGTCCACCTTCTCAATTTTCTTTATGATACTTGATGACAAAACTTTTGAAGAAATATAGATGAGATAAGGTTATCACACTCACCTCGAATGTGGCCCTAACTACCTTTCCTTTTGCAGCTAAATTATGAGGTGTTAGGAAATAACTCTCAAAGATTTCCTAAAATGTAAATAAGATGAAAAAATAAATAATATATTAGAATTTTCAAGTGAAACTTGTACTATTAGAAACTAGACTCAAGGAGCTTTCTAACAGTATCTTAGTCCGGAACGCAGCTACAGTAAAGTTGACTAAAGTCAATGCTACAGTAAAGTTGACCAAAGTCAATGCTACAGTAACCAAGAAAATCTGGAAAATTTTTCTCGATGAATAGTAATTTTCGGGGAAAATTTTCGAATGTTTTTCGTGTTCTTCATCCAAAAATCCAAAAATCATATCTAAAACAACATTTCTTTTGATTTCTTCCATGGGTTTTGTTTCTCAATGTCTAATGAGTATTTTAATACCAAAACCCCTAATTTTTACCAACAATCCAAGCTCAAATCTCAAATTTTCATCAAGAACACTAACTTTTTCAAATATCCAAATTCTACGAAATTTCTTGTTCTAATAACATCATAAACCACCTAAGAATGTTTTACATTAACATCCACACTTAAATTCATCCATTAAAACTCAAAATCTTAATTTTCTTCCATAGGTCCGAAAATGGAGAAAAAGAGAAATAGAGCAGATAAAACTTACCTCTTTGCCTCTAGAACTCTAAGAATCGGAAGTATGGTTAGAAAATATCAGATTACTGGATCCTCTTTACATGCTTTTTCTATTCCATCAAGGAATCGTTGTGGATCCTCGTTTGGGTCTTCTCCAGTGAAAACAGGGGGTTTAAGCTTCAAAAAATCTGTCAACGATACATCCCGTACTACTTCGACTTTATCAGGAAGAGATGGGGGAATTACTGAACGTGCCGGAGGAACTACAGTAGGAGTAGGAGCAACAGGGGCATTTGTAGCAATCATCTGCCTCTCTAGTAGTGTAGTCAAATTGACTAGACTTCCTTGTAACGCGGTCTGACCCTCTAGCAACGCAGTCAAACTAGTTAATAAAGTAGTTGGATCAATTTGTGGTTGTGCCCCATGTCCTCGAGGTAAGCCTCGCTCATCCTGTCCTTGCTCACTCTCACCATGTTCTTCCTGCTCTCGTTCACGGGCAGGATGGGCAAGTCGCGACGAGGCACCTTCAGAGCCTGTATGCTCCACTGCCTCTCGAGATCCTCCGGGTTGCATCGTGACCTATCAATAACACCACATAATTTAGTCCCGGAAAGATCAATATTAACCACAAGGAAAGGAACGTAAGAAGAAAACTAAACAACACCTATAGGACCTTTAACTGACCTTCACCTCTATGGTTATGCCGCAGTTCATAACGATAGAGGGAAGCCCAGTCAAAGTTACCCTGCTCTGTGATCCATAAGAGACCTAAGAATTGCTCTGATACCATTTTGTCACATCCTCAATAGTGAGTCCGATTCACATTAACTCTAGGTTAAAAATATCATCAAGGTTTTAACTTCCATACAATGAAACCATACATAATATTCATAGTTACACATAGTCCGACCAAAAAAAAGAAAATCCTAGGAGGCTTATGTGACCACAGAGCTACTTTTAGAGTTTACAAGATATAGAATACAAAGGAACCAACCGAAAATATAAGAGGGTTGGTTTAAGATAAACTCGCTA
This sequence comes from Biancaea sappan, assembly GCA_037074585.1. Taxonomy (NCBI): domain Eukaryota; kingdom Viridiplantae; phylum Streptophyta; class Magnoliopsida; order Fabales; family Fabaceae; genus Biancaea; species Biancaea sappan. The sequence continues at coordinate 36,726,335 of CM073492.1, forward strand.
TTCCCCTGGAAAATCCCCAGCGTCAGCCACAGATTCTGAAATGTTGTAAAATAATAGGATGAGTAATGAAATACTCAGTGAATGGATAACATTATCAATCAAAAGTAATTTAGCAAATAGTATCATAAAGATATCATTGAATTAAACTCACATCAGTTACCAATGATATACACAGTATAAATTACTCAGTGCCAACACAAATTCCGTACCAACCGGGTCGTCCACAGTACCAGTGGATCGTTGCCCGCGGCCCCCTGGCCGCATCCACCCTTATCTCTCCATGAAAGATATATCTCCACCCTTATAACTCCTGTAACTTCTCCCGTGGGGTGCACCACCACGAAAATATTATAACCACGTCATACCATAACGCAAATATTCACACAACCTCAACATAATAACGGTAATATCAACATTAACTTTACATATTTTATAAGAATTAAGATTTAATCAAACAAGAGGTTTGAAATCTACAATACCTTTAAATACAAGGAATACAAGTCCTTGATAAATAAATACACAACATACCGTTAAAGTCCACCTTCTCAATTTTCTTTATGATACTTGATGACAAAACTTTTGAAGAAATATAGATGAGATAAGGTTATCACACTCACCTCGAATGTGGCCCTAACTACCTTTCCTTTTGCAGCTAAATTATGAGGTGTTAGGAAATAACTCTCAAAGATTTCCTAAAATGTAAATAAGATGAAAAAATAAATAATATATTAGAATTTTCAAGTGAAACTTGTACTATTAGAAACTAGACTCAAGGAGCTTTCTAACAGTATCTTAGTCCGGAACGCAGCTACAGTAAAGTTGACTAAAGTCAATGCTACAGTAAAGTTGACCAAAGTCAATGCTACAGTAACCAAGAAAATCTGGAAAATTTTTCTCGATGAATAGTAATTTTCGGGGAAAATTTTCGAATGTTTTTCGTGTTCTTCATCCAAAAATCCAAAAATCATATCTAAAACAACATTTCTTTTGATTTCTTCCATGGGTTTTGTTTCTCAATGTCTAATGAGTATTTTAATACCAAAACCCCTAATTTTTACCAACAATCCAAGCTCAAATCTCAAATTTTCATCAAGAACACTAACTTTTTCAAATATCCAAATTCTACGAAATTTCTTGTTCTAATAACATCATAAACCACCTAAGAATGTTTTACATTAACATCCACACTTAAATTCATCCATTAAAACTCAAAATCTTAATTTTCTTCCATAGGTCCGAAAATGGAGAAAAAGAGAAATAGAGCAGATAAAACTTACCTCTTTGCCTCTAGAACTCTAAGAATCGGAAGTATGGTTAGAAAATATCAGATTACTGGAAGAACTTAAGAAAGGATTGTAGAGGAAGATGAAAATGAAACGAAGAAATGGTGCGCGTGTTGCCTCGGGAGGAAGAAGGAGAAGAGAAACTAATAATTGTATGTGTGGGCCCCACCAATTTTTTTTTCGATAAAATTACGCATAGCTACCTTAGCTTTTAAGATTTGTTCACTTAAGTCCTTGAAAATTTATAAAAATTTCCTAAATTAAAAATTAAAATTTCTATTCCCAAATTTTCTTTACTAATTCAAAGAAAGAAAACATATTTCACGCAATTAAATTTTTCACTAAACTTCATAATAGATTTTAAATATTCATACAAATTATTGGAGCATTACAGAGAGAGATTCAAGAAAGCAGATGGATGGACGAGAGACTAAACAGAGACACAAAGAATTCAAAAAGCAAAGGAAGAGAATGAGAGAGAGAGAGAGAGAGCCGAGAGACTTACAGTCGTCATTGAAAAAAAACTGTCATCACCACTTATCGCTCATATTTGGCAACCTATCTCCGTTGGGAAGACTTCCTCTGTTCTCCTAAGTGATATGCCCTCTCTCACTCTCTTTTCTATAAAATCGTAGTGGGCTTTAATAGTATTGTATTGGTGAAGATGAATTATTGGGTGGGCTATATACTGTAACTATATTGCTTCAATGGGTCCCTTGAGATATTTTTTGATTATAAAATATTGTTTTTATTTTATTTATTTATTAATTATAATTTTTATTTATGAAGTGAGATATAAATTTATATTGTCAAATGACTCAGATAATTGATTAATAGTTAGTTAAGTTGAATATAGAAGCATGATCCGTTAATTTAAATATTTGATTTAACTGACTTCTTAATTTGAGAGTTGAGAATTTGAAAATTATGTGAATATAGTTGTACATGACTTTTGACTTATTAACACATTAATTATTTATTTTTCTTCTTAAATTTTATAAGTGAAATTAACATGTTTGCATAGAATAAGAGTATATTTTAAATTAAATATTACTGTTAATAGTTAAAAAATTATTATTAAAATATTAATATAATTTATTTTATTACATTTTGATATGAGTGAAATTAAATAAGGGAAATGAAATAAAATGATATAAAATGTATATTTTTTCTGATAATTACACATTCAAAAGTACTTATACTAACTAATATCTAAATAAAATTTATTTTCTAAAATCACTTTTCTGATAATAGCTTCCAAACATAAATTACGTTTATGCAAAATTAATTTTAAAAATCAATTCTGCTTAAATCTAAATTTATCCAATGAATTTCTAAACATACATCTAGTTAAATTTTATGTCAACCTACTCTCTTTCTCTCTCACATATTAAGTTTGTGCTAAGAAATGAAATTCTATTAATATGGTATCAAGTTATAAAAAATATAAGGTTTTTAAACTTCAAAAATAAAACATTTATGGGTAAAAGCCAAAACTTTTAAGAATTAAAAAAAATACAAAGATACGATTTTAATGACAACACATCTTATGTAACCTGCACCTTTATGGCATCAACTTATATTAGAAGACATAAATACGAAAGCAACAAATTAAAATTGAATTTGAGTTGAATGTCAATCTTATGCATCTTTTTTTTTTAAAAAAAAAAATTTCTGTATTGACATTCTTATTGTCACACTGGATATTGTTATTATTGTTGTTTGTTTGTTTACTGTTAATTTTAATAGCTTGGTGGTTTCTTAACGTTTTAAAGTTACGTTTGGTATACACAACTTTATTTGAATGAATGAGAAAAAAAATCATTCTATTCGTTTGTTTGGTTTGAGAGGAAAGAAAAAATTTTTTTTTTTGGCAATACTCTCTTACTTTTTGTGTTTATAAAATTGAATTGAATTGATTGATTTAATCAAAAAATTAATTTTATTTGAATTAATAAACTAATAAATATTTAAACTGATAAAAAAAGATCGAATTGACAAATATATAATATTGGTGTATATATATATATATATGTGCCATGTCTAGAACATTTTAATATTATGTATTATATATTTTAATATATGTAATATATACATTAATTATATATTTTAAATATTATCAATTCAATCGTAATTTAATTCTAATCTAATCATTAATTTTTGAATCAATATTTCGATCAGTTTAATAATTAGTCTAATTTTATAAACTTTGCTTATTCCTTCATTAGTGGCATGACACATCCCCTTGTATAAGCGAAGGAATGGAATAATATTCCTAAAAAGAGATAGTCAATTCATTGCAACTGTTCATCATCCGTTGTCGTCCTTTGTGTTCCCTTGCGTTTTCATTCTTCACATCACTGTTGTTTATCTCTAAATGCATTTGCATTACCAATTTCTTGAAGATTATAAAATGTTTGAATGTATCTCTATTATGCCTCTTTTTGCTATGTAATTTAAGAGTCTAATTTGGCTAAATATCGATTAACTTATTCCTTTTCTATCAAAACTCATTCTTATTTCCTTGAAAATCATTTACTCGTTTCAAACGAGCCCTTAGATTTTAAAATTTTCATGTGAAGAATGTTGATACTTTATATCTTTTATCCAGTTATGTTAATTGAATTTCCCAATTCATCAGAAAGAAAAAAAAAGCAAACATAATTGACAGTGTTGAGATTTTGATAAAGTTTAATTCAACGGAAATACTTTTAAATAAAGTTATCTCAATTTAATGAACTTGAACAAATACATCTTTAGTTAACATCTATAAATTTATATATGTTGAATAAATTTTAGTTAATTATATGCTAATTTTAACATTTATAAATAAATATATATTAAAATAAAACTTAAGTGTATTTTTTATATTTTTAGTATCAATTTTTAATAAAAATATTATAAGTATATTCACATAATTAGATTCTTTGAAAGCTCTTTTTCACACATGATAATAAAAAATATTTGCAGCTCAAGAGGGTTCCAAGTCCCAACCATTTGTTATCAAAAAGAAAAAAAAAACTAAAATCGTCATTTGCATATTATCTTTAATAAATAATATCACATTTGCGATTGCGAAGTCTACTACAGGGTATAGAGAATAGACTACAGTAAAGAGTAATCCGTTAAGACTTTGGCCTGGAAATTCTGATAAATAAGTGAAAATAAAGCTGATGGTGGCACTGGCAACGCAAGTTTCCCGCTTATACTGTTGAGCTTCATTTGAAATTTGGAAGTCACGCCTGAAGAGCCTGAAGCGAAAAACGAAGGGAGGACAGAGAAAACCTCGCTCTCGCTTTCTCTCTCTCTCTCCATGGCTCCTCACTTCGTTTTCCCTAGTTCTGTCTCAGAACTCGAACAAGAACACGACGATGATCGCCTCTGCGTCCAGAACCCTGTGGACATTGCTTCGCTTCGCCCCTCCGAACTTGAAGAATTTGTCAAAGGTCAGGTTCCTTCTTTTTCAGCGTTTCACAGATCCAAGGTCTATTGCTTTTGAAATTCGTAATTACACAAGACTGATTACATCTTTGAAATTGAAATGCCACCCTAATTGCTTCACTAGTGATTCGTTTTTGAGAAAAGACTCTGCAAAACTACTCATACTCCCTCCAGGAGAGGAAAAAATTGAAAACTAGTGATTTTTTGTTCCTCTCGTTTGTTGACATAATGTATTAGCAAGTTTGTTAGCCTGGACCGTGCATATAATAAATTCAGTTGAACAAAAAGTACTTTAGTCTTGTATGTATGGCTAAAATTGCAGGACACTTCTATCCGATTAGCAAAATTTAATTATCTTCTCCTTTGTGTAAACAGGTGTGTCCTTTGATCTTTCCGATAAAGAACTGTTCTGTATTGAAGGTCAAGATGTTTTTGATCGTGTGTATTCATTGATTCGGGGTTATGCTATTCTACCCCCATCTTGCAAATTAAATCTCGTAGAAAGTCTTCGTTCCAATCTCAGTGTGCTTCTACCTAATGTGGATTCACTCTTAAGGGTATGTCAAGCTCAGGATGAAGAGATTCCAGAACTAGATCGTGTTGCATCTCATCGCAATGCTTTTAAAATATATACATACTTCCTCCTAAACATTGTTCTTGTTGAAGAGTCCAACAGCGGTTCCAATATCAGTTCGAAGGTTCTTGTATTTCTCTAACTTTGCTGAGTACTAAACGTTACAATAAATTACTTGTTCTTTTAGTTAGAGATACACTGGATCCCTTTGTCACAGCCATTGAAGCATTTTAAATTTAGCTCAGGTAACAGTTAGCACCAGGAAAAAACAACCAGTAAATTCATGGAATTGGGAGGCACAGAGAGGTCGAATACTCAATCTTATTGCCAACTCACTGGAGATCAATCTTGAACTGCTTTTTGGTTCGTCAGATCCAGATGAAAGTTATCTGTCTTTCATTACAAAGTAAATGAATAGTCTTTTAGTTCAGTAGGTACACACATCATTCTCTTCCTAGTGAGTTTTACATTTCTTATTTGACATTTCCTTTTTGTAGAAATGCATTCTCTATATTTGAGAAACCAATGCTCCTTAAGGATTCTGAAGCAAAAGACGCTCTCTGCCGTATAATTGGGGCTTGCTCTGTAAAGTACCATTACATGGCACAATCGTGTGCATCCATTATGCACCTAATTCACAAATATGATTTTGTTGTCACCCACATGGCTGATGCTGTTGCTGGTGCTGAGAAGAAGTATGCGGATGGAAGCCTTGCCATCTCTCTTATTAGAGAGATTGGAAGGACTAATCCGAAAGACTATGTAAGGGACACAGTTGGGGCTGAAAATGTTGGGCGTTTTCTTGTAGAGCTTGCTGATCGCCTTCCTAAGTCAGTGTCCACAAACATTGGCATTCTTGTTCCACACTTTGGTGGAGAATCTTATAAGATTAGAAATGCTCTTGTTGGTGTGCTGGGAAAGCTAATAGCAAAGGCATTTAAGGATGTTGAAGGTGAAGTGAGCTCCAAATCTATTCGCCTACGTACTAAGCAAGCTATGTTGGAAATCTTACTTGAGCGCTGTAGGGATGTTTCAGCTTACACAAGAAGTCGAGTTCTCCAGGTATGGGCTGAATTGAGTGAAGAGCATTCTATTTCAATTGGTTTGTGGAATGAAGTTGCAATAGTTGCTGCTGGTAGATTGGAGGACAAAAGTGCAATGGTCCGAAAATCTGCTTTAAATCTATTAATCATGATGCTGCAGCACAACCCATTTGGTCCACAGCTCCGAATAGCTTCATTTGAAGCAACTTTAGATCAGTACAAGAAGAAGTTAAAAGAGCTTGAGCCAGACATGACTTCAGAAGGTGTTATGGATGATTTACCATCTGATGGTGATAATTGCACTGGTGATGGTGAAGTCGACAATTCAAATACTGGACCTGTTCTGAAGGAGCAGCAAGACAGTTTAACTGATACTTGCATGTCCCAGCCAGAAGAGGCGATTGCTTTGCAGGACAGTTGTGTGCCGGATGTTGGGAACTTGGAGCAGACAAGGGCCTTGGTTGCATCGCTTGAGGCTGGATTAAGGTTCTCTAAATGCATTTGTGCCACGATGCCAACACTTGTCCAGTTGATGGCCTCATCCTCCGCTACTGATGTTGAAAACACAATTCTCCTTTTGATGAGGTGTAAACAGTTTCAAATTGATGGCTCAGAGGAATGTCTCCGAAAAATGTTGCCATTGGTAAGCACTTATTCTTTCTTGTCTATGGACATACTGCCTTCTATGTGTTTGGCTTATATACTCTTTGTATGTAATCTTCGATGCCAACAATTAACTCTTTCTGACATCTGCTCCCTTGCGTAGGCATTTTCCCAGGATAAATCCATCTATGAAGCTGTGGAGAATGCTTTCAATGCTATATACATTAGGAAGAACCCAGTAGAAACTGCCAAGAATCTTTTGAGTCTTGTCATTGATTCCAATATAGGAGATCTAGCAGCTCTTGAATTTTTAGTTGATGCCCTGGTCTCCAAGGGTGATATATCTTCCAGCACTGTATGTAATCTTCTATTGTATTCTTAAGTAATATGTTATATAAGTCATTTGAGGGTCTCCAGCTTTTACTTGAGTAATTTGTCGTCTTTTCTTTTTGCATAATATCATATGAAAGGCCAATGCAAATTATTACTGATGCTGCCCTTATTTTCCCTCATCAAATTGAAACTTGATGCCAGTGCATCTAGCCTCATTATTTTATGTCTTTCCTTTTTTCAGATATCAGCATTATGGGATTTCTTTTGCTTCAATGTTAGTGGAACCACTGCAGAGCAAAGCCGTGGTGCTTTATCTGTACTTTGCATGGTGGCAAAGTCATCAGCTGGTGTTCTTGGTTCACATTTACAGGATATCATTGATATTGGGTTTGGTCGTTGGGCTAAAGTTGATCCTTTGCTTGCCAGGACGGCATGTCTTGCTATCCAGAGACTGTCTGATGATGACAAGAAGAAGTTGCTGGTATCTAGTGGTGCTCGAATATTTGGTATTCTAGAAAGTTTAGTCACTGGCTTTTGGCTTTCAGGAAATATTTGGTACGCTGCTGCTGATAAAGCAATTGCTGCCATATATGCAATTCATCCTACCCCAGAAACCATAGCTGCCGATATGGTAAAAAAGACTTTGAGTTCTGTATTTAATGCTGGCGGGGATGATTTGCAGAATGATAATGACACTAGTAAAGTTAGCGTACCTACCACTGTTGAAGTAGCAAAACTTGGAAGATTTTTGTTTGTCGTAAGTCACATTGCCATGAATCAACTAGTATATATTGAATCCTGTGCTCGGAAAATCCAGAAGCAGAAAGTAATGAAAGAAAAAATGGACGCTGAAAGGCAGAGTATAGAGAGTAACGGTAAAGCTTCATCTGGTGTAAAGGTGTGTTTATTGTTTTTTCAGTCATAGCGTTAACCTCGATGACTGACTGTTAGTCGTCAGATTTTGTAAAACTTTTCTAAATAATGCTTTGCAGGATAATAATATAAATGCAGAGTTAGGATTTGCCGCTTCTGAGGATGCAGCACTTGATGCTCTGTTTGAAAAAGCAGAAAAAGAAATAATTTCTGGTGGTTCAAGAGAAAAGAATTTGATTGGAATCTGTGCAACCTTTTTGTCGAAGCTCTGTAGAAATTTTGGACTGATGCAAAAGGTGATTGCCTTATTTCTTTGAGCCGTTATTCTCTCTCTCTCTCTCGCTCTCTCTCTCTTTAAGGTTCTGCTTTTCCACCACTTAATCTGAGATGTCATGTAAAAACACAACCAATGCATTTTGCATTTTTTCTACCTAAATTTTGTAGCTTTTTGGATTATAATAAATGAATGCCTTGACATGGCGCTAAGTAAACTAAAACGTGAAAATATAATACATAATTACATTAATTGTAAGAATTAATGCGTTATTCTCTATAGATGAATTAATTGTGTTTTATACACTTGCATAACTTCTGTGTATCCAGTACCCAGAATTGCAGGCGTCAGCAATGCTTGCTTTATGTAGATTCATGATTATTGATGCAGAGTTTTGGTGAGTTCTTTGTTATCTTTCCCTCTTCATTCACCTTTCTATTTATCAATATCTTGCAGAGAACGAAATAATTTCCTGATTGATTTGTTTTCAGTGAAGCAAATCTCCAGCTCCTCTTCACGGTTGTCGAAGGTGCACATTCAGAAATTGTTCGTTCTAATTGCACTATTGCACTGGGAGACTTAGCAGTTCGGTTCCCCAATCTGTTAGAACCATGGACAGAGAACATGTATGCCCGCCTAAGAGATCCTTGCGTTTCTGTCAGGAAGAATGCAGTTCTAGTGCTTTCACATCTCATACTAAATGACATGATGAAGGTAGAAGTTGCTATAACTTCTGTTTCTTTTTTCTATTTTAGCAGCGGTTGTGACTCTGATGTAACCGTTGCTTGATCAGGTGAAAGGTTACATAAATGAAATGGCTATAAGATTAGAAGACGAAGATGAAAGAATTTCAAGTCTGGCTAAGCTATTCTTTCATGAGCTTTCAAAGAAAGGTTTCCCCCCCTTGTGTTTTATTAGATTAATTCCCCGCTTAGTTGACAGTGATATTGGTCATTGGATAAAGATATCTAAATTCATCTAATAGTTGATAACAGTGTCAATAAGACACGGTACAAATGCATTTGTACAGAAGAATTGTCCCTATAAAATCAAATTATATTGTTGCTAATTATTTTCTTCTAATGTTCTGTTCTATTGAAGGTTATCTAATCTTTCTGATCATCCCAACAGGAAACAATCCAATTTATAATTTACTTCCAGATATACTTAGCAAGTTATCCAATCAGAATCTGACTCAAGATTCTTTCTGCAATATCATGCAATTTTTAATTGCTTCCATCAAGAAGGTACTTAATATCTCAATCTGTCGGAATTCTGGTCTATGTTTTTAATTGCAACCTTCACAAGTTCTCTCGAACTCCTCTAGGACAAACAAATGGAAGCTCTTGTGGAAAAGCTATGCAATAGGTTTAGTGGTGTTACAGGTATTCTCATTCCCTTGAAAATATCGTTATATACTCATAATATTTAGTAAGCGAGCTTGCAGGTGTAGTATGTCATCCACTAAAGGATGACCTGTTGCACAAGTTAAGGCCTAAAACTGTCTATACTTGTAATCTTTCTGAGATAGTATCCTTGAGGGAAGTAAGTCTTCTGTATTGCAATATTGCTGATCAAGAATAAAGGTCACCTGGTTTATTTGAAATTCTGGTTTTAATGTTTTTGCCGACTACCTTCAGGTTTCAATCCTGTTTATTTGTTGAATAATATTGATTATTGAGGTTTTTCAAATTTGGCTCTCTTTCCTTTGTTACGGTGTAATAAGCAATCAGTTTTTCTACTGATACGGAATATCATCATTAGAAAGAAGGAAGAGGTTTCAATTTTTTGTTTATGGATTATTGTCATTAAATATAGCATTTTATATCCAGTCAATGGACTTTTTTGTCTAATTAGAAAGAGAGAGGTTTCAATCTTTTGTTTATGGATTATTGTCATTAAATATAGCATTTTATATCTGCAGATGTCAAACAATGGGAGTATATTTCTTATTGCCTCTCTCAGCTTGCATTTACTGAAAAAGGGATGAAAAAACTCATTGAGTTATTTAAGACATATGAACTTGTCTTGTCAGAGGATTCTGTTACAGATCATTTTAGGAACATAATAAGCAAGGTAATGCCCGTCAAAAAGAAGTAATGATGTTATTGTTGCCCTTGCACTTATTCTGTTAAAATGGCTGAAGCTGTTCTCTGGATATTATAAATTGAAATCAGGGCAAGAAATTTGCAAAACCAGAGCTTAAGTTGTGCATTGAGGAGTTTGAGGATAAACTGAATAAGTTCCACATGGAAAAAAAGGAACAAGAAGTTACTGCTAGAAATGCCCAAATCCATCAACAGAAGATTGGCAACCGAGAAGGTTTTGATGCGGTTAGAATTGAAGACCATGCAGAATCTAATGTTACTACAGGTTAATTCCATTAATTTCTGAATATTCATTATCCACTATCTTCCTAATTTCCATCCCTTTTCAGATATGTTTATCGTTTTCCATGAATTATAATTTTCTTCTCTTGTTCAGTATTACCAACTGACACATGTTTCTGCATCTCTCTGCATCTATAACTTGTCTCAGCCTCAGGTTGATTAAATCCTTATATTGCAGACTTCACAATATCAAATGATTGGTCTTTAAGTTATATATAGCCACTGTTTTCAAAAATTGTTTCTTTCTTCCTTTTAGTTGCCTTCCTCTTTCTGACTTTTGCCTTAAGGATATTTGAACTAAGAGACAAGCATGTACAGAATTTTATTAATGAATTATTTGAAATAAGATGTAAAACAGCTTTTCAAGTAATAGTATTACAAAATGCCGATTAATATGTGCACTTATTGAATCGAAACAGACAGACATGTTGAAGAGGATGAGCATGTAAGCACAAATAAGCTACAGCTTTATCAGAATTTTCAAAACCTACAAAGTACTTCATAAACTGAGATATGCATTGATTTATTTGATAGTTCCCTCTTCCCACAGTTGTCCGAATAATGTGAACATGAATTTACTTGATTAAAAAATGTTAGATGCTCAGAAATTTTAGAAATTTCATATACCTTCTCGCTTTCAGTTAGTTTCTGCTCTTTTTGCTAGTCAACTGGTATTTTGTTGCTGAAAATCTTGAGTATGCTGCAGACGAAGCAGATGAAGTTATCGATCCATGTACTGAAGGGATAGCTTTATCTATGAATGGTAAATCGAAAAGTAAAAATGTTGATTCGGAAGAACATTCCGGTGTTTCAAGTGAGCCGACAGAGTCAGATGGAGGGGATATTGAAGTTCAATCACCCATGGTTAACAAGAGAGGTAGTTTAAACACCTAATTTTTTGTCTTGGTTCTCATAATTATTCATAACTAACGAAGGGCTACCCATTATAGGGGGATCACGGTCCAGAACTCTGAAAAGCAACAGGAAAGAGGGAAAGGGTGATAACTCTGTCAAACGAAGAACTATTAGATCAAAGAGGTATGTCCCTCTGCATGCAAGGTGATGCGGTCTTTGGTTTGCTATTGCCTAAGTAAATCCTATAATTTCTGATCTTGTTTAGTTGACAGTTGTTCATGTTTATTAAGTTGTGGTAAATGGACTGAATGGGTCATGACTTATGGTAGGATCATGAGCATAATGTAAACGTTGCAAAATGGTATAGTTTAATAATCTGTCCGTTTGTTTACTTTTTTGGTTTGTCAATAAATGCCCTATTAGTTAACCAGTTGTTATCCAATAAAATGGTGTAAGATGTGGTTACAGAAGTCCAGGCTCTTAATGTATCTGAAAGTTAAGTATCTCATCTATATGTCGTTTTGTTAACTCTAATGTGTATACGTTCTTTTGAAAGAAAAATTCAGTTTTGCTTTATGATATGAAAATAACTTGTAATGAAATGACAATAGAGAAGGCGCAGATGGACACAGTAAAATTCAGATCGCTAACTTCATATATGATGTATTTACTTCAGAAAAGAATATGAACGAATTACAAGTTTATAGTATTCCTATAAATTAGTGTTTCGATGGGTGTAACAGAATTTGTATGCTCATGCAGGTAAAATATATCTGGATGAAAAGGGAGGAATGTAACTAGATATGCAGTTATGCATGGTCCATTAGTGGTTATATATATGTGGTAGACAAATTCACTGTTCATTGCCTATTTTCCCCCCAAGCACAATATCCGACCCATTTGAGCTGGGGCTCAATCTTCGGCTTCATTTTTTGGTCATGAAATTGGTGTGACATGTGACTGCATATTGGAATTCAGAATTATTGTATAGTTTGTAATATGTAGAATTAAAATTTTATCAAATCAATTTTATTTTGAAATGATGTATTGGTTGATTTTTATATATTTTGAATAATTTAAATTAATATGTTTGTTGAATTTTAATTACTTTAACATTTTAATGATTATGTTGTTTGATTTAAATTTAAAATATAAATTGATTTATTTATCAAAAATTAAATAGACAATTATTTAAATTAATGTATCTATTAGAAATTAGAAAGACAATTATTTAACTGATGTGTTTTTTAAAAATTAAATAGACATAATTATTAAGGTTTATATATATCCTTTTAGATTGTACACGCTATGTTAGACGGACAGATAAATATTTAAAAAAAAGTTCCAAAGGATTTTGTTGCATTTTGGAAGTTTGTGGGTAATTAATCAATATATGAACATAAACTTTTGAAAAAATGATTTATCACACTTCAAAACTTATACAACTTACATTATTTCTAACAGAAACAAGTTGTTTCACCTTTTACACAAGAATACTCAACTTTTTCTTTCTTTTCACTTTAGTCCCTCTAAGGGACTTGTATGCATATTTTCTTTCCTCCAGCTATCATGTGGCAATAATTTTCATGCACTCCGGTTTTTCCTTTAGTCCTCCCTTTGAGAAGAAAATTTTTTCCATGCGCTAAAAATAAACTCTGTACCCAGTTATACACTGACTCAGGTATTACAATTTCTATTCCCAAATCGAACCCATTGCTCCTTGGACTTCTGAAACCAAAGCATCTCTTCTTGCTCAAGTGTGTCTTCTAACTCACTTCTGAGCTGTTTGTCAAGGTTGACATGAAGGCTAGAATGTTTCTTGTTTAAGGCATGTTGAATGCCCTCCAGCCTCACATTGAGAAATCTTCTCCTTCTAAAAATATTGCCAAAGATGTTCTTACTAAAATGGACAGCATGCTCCTTAATGTAGCAGAGGGCCCTAGGCAAGTTCCGTTTGTTCCCTTTCCAAGCTTCTTTGACAACATCTTAAAAAGAGGATGACAAGTCCAAGCAGCTTCGAAATGAAAAAGGCGCTCACCTTTCTGATCTTTAGTTCTACAAGCAAAAACACCGATGGTTTATGATTAGAGTAAACATTATAAAAATTGAAAACTGAGGCTTCAGAAAAAGTCATCCTTCAACTGAGATTGCCAAGTTCTCTATCAAGCCTCTTAGCCCTTTAAAGTGGTTTTTGGTATTTAGCCTCCAAATAAAGGGATGGCCTTTAAAGCTCAGGTCCATGAGACCGCAACTAGAGATCATCTCTGTAAATTTATTGGCTTTCCCCTAGTATAACTTTCCACCAGAAGCCTCCGAAGGAAGAAGGATGTCATTGAAATTGCTGAGAAAGAGCCAAGGGCATGTGATTCTGGTTCTCAAGTTTATCAGGTTGTCTCCACAGAAAATCAATTGAATTATTAATATATTCAATAATCTAATTTTTAACGTCCCTAATTAGCAAACTGAAACTAACAAAAGCTCATTATGTGTTTGAGTACGCATTACATATGTAGAAAATTAATTTGAGAACGTAAATAATGAAATTTCATAACTCAAACTTGGGCGTTCTTAAAGTGATTTTCACTTCTTGTGTGTAAAGTAACTTCGTAATTGATTTGTTCTAATTATCTCATTTCTTTTTAGTCTCTCACTTTTTCTTTCTCTTTCAATTTTCGTGTTTTTTTGGTTATTTATTATTCCTTCACATCTTTTTGTTTATTTAAAATTGTGTGAAAAAGGGAAGAAGAAAAGAGGACGGGAAGAGAGTTTCACAGAAAGAATAAAAAGAAAAACGAAGAGGAATTTAAAAGGAAAGCCGAGAAGAATAAAAGCGAGGGAGAGGACAAGTCAAAATTTGCAATTTTTTTGTAAAGAAATATTAGTTTCAATTTTACTTTTCTAAATCAAATATTAAACTAATAGTTAAAAAAATATTACAACATTTATATAATTTGTTAGATTATATTTAAAAATAAATCAAACAAAGTAACTTAGTTTAATAATTATACATTCAAAAATATTTTTAATAAACAATACGTTGATTTTTTCTAAAATTTTCAGATAAGGACTCTAACTGACTCAATCAAATTAAAAATTTTGCAAATCTAATCCGTTACAGATACTGAATAAAATCAGGCTTTCCCTAACGTAAATGGCTATTAAATACAAACACACAGATTCCACGAGTCACGAAACAGTCTAATTGAAACCTAGCACTTCTTGTCCTTGATCTTCAATAATGGTTTCGTCTTCAATCTCTCTCAGGCCCTTCGTTAATTCGGTCGCCATTGATCTCCATGCTAAGGTAACATTAGACATTGTTTGTAATTCCCCCGCTCTTCTAATTCATCGCGCATATCACTCCTGTTTGGTTGCCGAGTAAGTGAAGTAAAATACTTTATGTACCTCAAATAATTTTTGGCTTTGAAATGCAAAGCGCTGGTATGGGCGGAGCTGCGGGCATCCTTATACTGAAACAAAAGAAAAAAAAAATGCAGCCATGTTATGGCTTTGTGAAGTATAAATACTGTTATACAGTTAAACTATCCCGGAGATGCTGGGAAGGTTTGATTTTTGGACCTAGCTTATGTGAAGAGGATAATCAGGAACTTTCAAATTACTTTTGAAACATAATTCACGTGCAAAACTTTTCCGTTTTTCATTGTTGTGTTTTAGAGCACACCTGCTGGAAATACGTCGGAGAGCTTGGGATTTAACAAGACAGCCCATTCGAAGTCAAACCGACTGATCTGTGCAAAGGGGTTCAAACTGAATTGTTCAATCGATAAAGAGATGGATGTGAGCACATCGGCTTTAGTGGATAATATTGCAGAGTGCTTAAATGGTTTGTGCTGCTGTTGTGTCGATACCAATATGAGGTTTTTGCTATATGTAAATAATACTACTTTCTCTTCGCAGAAGAGGAGATTGGAGAGCCGAGTATTTCAACAATTTTGATGAATCATGATAATGAGTTTGATCCTTATGGAGCAGTCAGTACGCCACTTTACCAAACTGCTACTTTTAAGCAGGTGAAAATTTGATTTGGTACAATATGTGAAAGAACATCCTCTTTGCCGAATGTGTCCACTCACGTTGTTCTGGTGTCTTTGAACTTATTTCTGTTCCATGATATTCTTTAATTTTCATATTATACTTTTCAATACTTTTCTCATGCAGCCTTCTGCAATAGAAAATGGTCCTTATGACTATACCAGAAGTGGAAATCCTACACGAGATACATTGGAAAGGTTTGATGTGATTGGTCCATATCTATTTCTTCTTCCCATCCTCTTTTAATTTATATGTTTTGTATTCTCAGATTACTGGCAAAGCTTGATAAAGCAGATAGAGCCTTTTGCTTCACCAGTGGAATGGCTGCTTTGTGTGCTGTTACTCATCTTGTTGGAACTGGTGCATTTTCTCATCTTTGTTTATTGAGTTAATATATCTCATAGGTCTGAATACGGGGCATGCATGGAAGTGTATATGTTCAAAGTAGGCTGTTATAAAATTGGTTCTATGAGTTGTCTTTTTGTCTCTATGTATTTGTACAAGTATAAAACATTGTTGTCTTTCAAGCTGAGAAATTTAGCGCACCTCCTAGTGTCTGAGTTGATGACTTGATGCTTTCATTGTTGATCGAGAAGTATATCATTAACTTAGCCGACCCCACTTAGTGGGATAAGGTTATGTTGTTGTTGTTGTTGTAGGGTAAATTTTGAAGCTTTTCTGTAACCAAATTTACTTAAAATATTATGCGTAATAGATTTGTAAATAACAGTACAAGAAAACAATTATGAAGAATCAAATTAAAAATAATTTAGAACATTTAAATTTTTTTTCATCTTAACTAAATATTGACATAAAATAAAATTTTACATGTTATCTTCCTTTTTTTTTTCTATTACTGTATGTCAGTTATGAAATTTAGGTAATTTAAATTACTTAACATGGTCTGAGATTATATTATTAAGTAGTTGTGATAGATTGTTTTATTGATAAATCTTATATATACTGAAAGAAAAAAAATATATATATATATATACTTTTTCATTCATTGCATAAATCAAACAGAGGTGACCTGCTTATCTTTTTTCATGGTTTTCATAGCAGATTTTGTATGTTTAAATTATTTCTTTTATTGCCATATACCCTTATGTCCATGTAGGTGAGGAGATTGTTGCTAGTGATGATTTGTACGGTGGTTCAGATAGATTGCTGTCCCAAGTAATTCCAAAGACTGGAGTTGCAGTGAAGTATGTGTGATTTTTCAGTTGTGAAGATATATTTCTCCCATGAGTAATGGATTATAGAAACAACTAATTGCTGGATTTTGTTGGTTCCGATATTATAGCTCCATTAGTGATGAGTTTGTATTGCTTGCATGCACAGACGAGTGAATACAAGTAATCTAGATGAGGTTGCCTCTGCTATTGGACCTTGGACTAAGCTTGTGTGGCTGGAGAGTCCCACTAATCCTCGGCTACAAATTTCTGATATTCGAGTAAGGTGTTTTATTTTGTACTTCTAAATTGTTATGTTTTTGTTCCTTCCCCTTCAATCTTGAGCTGTTATTAAGCATAAGCTACTGGCAGGAAACTTTAATGAATTATTTGCCAAGGCAATGCCATTAGTAGCTTAAACAGAAATTTGAAGTGCAACTCTTTGCTTTTGTGATATACAGGAAGTGCCATGGAATTGTCTTCCTCTAGTAGTTGTGTGAAAAAAACCATGCTAGTTTAATTATGGTTTTTGCTATTATGAATATCCAAGTAAAATGCTCTAATAGAATAACTATTGTGAGAGATTTATGAACAGTTGAGGTACAGATTACTTCTTATACTGAAAAAAGTGTTATTATTTTGTTGTTGTTGATGTTAATACTTGTGTTTTGGGTAATACAGTTGGTCTTAATTATCTGGGTAGAGTATTATTGAACTTTCCCTTCTGTTGCCAGTCTCTGATTGAATTATTCTCGATAGTAAAATAAATCCTTTAAGATAATAATGAAAAATGAAAGGAGGAGTATTATGATTTCAGTGAAGAGTGTGTTTTAACTTGAATATTTTAAGTGTCAATGTCACAATATTATTAATCAGACTATCAGACTATCCCTACATCCGAGCACTGCCTTGAATTGCTATTGGATCATATATATTAGTATAAATCCCAGCAACAATTGAAATACTATTGAGTTTGTTTCTCCCTTATATGAGGTCCTCATAATGATGAACTTTGCAGAATTTGCCAATAATTTCTTTTCATTGGTATTTTGACTTTATGAAATAAGTTTTCCCTAATATTTTCTTTTCTTTCCTTTCTTAATTTGTGTTCAGAAAATAGCAGAGATGGCTCATACACATGGTGCTCTTGTATTGGTTGACAACAGTATAATGTCGCCTGTGTTGTCCCAGCCATTGGAACTTGGAGCAGGTATCATTGCAAGACATTGGAGTACAAAAAAATTTTAGCACACTTAAAGATATGCTTTCTAATATTGATTAGCAGTTGGGAGTACCTACAAGGGTAGACGGTGAAAATTTTGCAGGAATGCCAAATTTTTTAGTTCTTATGGTTGTTAGATAGGAATAATATATAACGTGACTTTGAAAGTTTTTTTCAATCCCTTGGTTACTAGAGATGATAAAAAAAGTGCTGCAAGATATACTATTCTATTCATCTGTGTTTGCTTGGGCTGTTGGCAAAACCTAAGGTTGGCAAATTCATACGTCCATCTTGTTTGGTTGCTTAATATTTTTTTTTTCATTTTTACTTTTTTTTTTGTGAGTAGAAGCAGTTCTTGAGCATAAAATACAATAGTTCACTCCCATTATCACTCTAGGAATTCACTTAACACCTTGTACCTGGTATAAACATAATATTCACCACTTGTCACTCTTTCCATTTTCTAAACCTTTCTATGCCAAAAAAAAAAAATTCTATTAAATGACAGATTACTATTTTTTTTCTTCAGATATTGTTATGCATTCAGCTACCAAATTTATTGCTGGGCATAGTGATATCATGGCTGGTGTCCTTGCTGTGAAAGGTGAAAGGTGAAAGTTTGTAGCTCTTATTCTGTGTGTCAGAGTCTTGTAGATGTTAAAGATATCTATTAGTCTGTAAATTATACACTCAGAATCTGTGAATTTAATCTCAATTGGATGTCAATTTTTGCTGCTGGATGTGTGATGTATTTATCAGTTAATGGATTTAAGGCGTTGGATGGGAAATTTTAACAATCTCTTCATGATGGTTTATTTGATAAACATATTTTGGCCAAAATGCAAAGAACCCCCTCAATTGGGGTTTGTACAATATACCCTCTAAACCTCAAAAGTTGGCAATAAATCCCAACTTTTAGTTTTGTGCAGCGCAGTCCCTTGTTGACTTTTTCCATCCAAAACCTTAACATTGCTTGTCCATGCAGGCTGAAAAAGGCTAAATTAAGAAAAAAAAATTACATTTGATTTATCATCCTAAGTAACATAAACTAATTTTTTTTTTAATCATTTTCTTCTACATCTGCCACAAAAGTTTTTAAGGATGACAGGTTAGATGCATTTTTTGTTAATTTGGCCTTTTTTAGCCTCATAGGCAAGTAGTGTAAGGGTTGTGGACAAAAAAAACAACAAGGGGGTTGTGCTGCACAAAATTGAAAGTTTGGGTAGTTTTTCGCCAACTTTTAAAGTCGAGGGGCTAAATTGCACAACCCCCAAGTTGAGATGGGTTCTTTTCATTTTGACCAAATATACATGTGTTTGTGATCCTAAATATTATTCTTATTTTAATTAATTACTGTGAATTGATGCTCACTCTGTGTCCCCCCAATTTTTTGCCTTCTATCTTCATCCTGTGAAGGTTGGCAAAAGAATTGTACTTCTTACAAAATGCAGAGGGTTCAGGCTTAGCTCCATTTGACTGTTGGCTCTGTTTACGAGGAATCAAGACAATGGCCCTTCGTGTTGAAAAACAACAGGTGCTTGATGAAGTATTCCTTTAAGTGCCCATTAGTACCGAGTCTAATGAAAGGCATTGACCATAATATCTGATTTTCTGAATGGACTGTATGACTGTTTTCCATCTAACCTGAGTACCTTAAGTTCAACCCATGTGATGAGTTCATTTGCTTAGAGAGTTACTTATTATTATTTTTTTAAAAGATATAAAAGAATACAAACAAAACTGTTAGAGACTCAGTAATGTTCTGAAATATGCTATTTCATAATCTTCTCTTGCTTAACAGTGTTAAGTTATTCAAACGCTGAAAATTTTAGACCTCCTGTCCTGTGGATAGTCTGGTCTTTTTATACCTCTTCGGATAATTTTATACTTCTATGGTGTGGTATGCATAACGTGATTATGATGTCTTGGATCCCTGTGCAATTCAAACTTCAATAGTATCACTACAAGTAACTTACGCACAATATATAAAGTTCCAGTGCTAATATTGCGCTTTGACAGTGACATTATCCTTTTTATTTTTAAAGAATAAGAGTAATCATAAGTTGGAGCAAATATCTCTTGCAGGTAAATGCACAAAAGATTGCCGAGTTTCTAGCCTCCCATCCTCGAGTAACGAGAGTAAACTATGCTGGTCTTCCTGGTCATCCTGGACATGAATTACACTATTCTCAGGTGTGGCTTGCTAGCTGAAATTCAAGATTTTTGCTGATATGCCTGAATTGATTTCATATATTCATAGTGTTCCTTTTCTTAGGCAAAAGGTGCAGGATCTGTGCTTAGCTTTCTGACAGGTTCATGGGCACTCTCAAAGCACATTGTTGAAACTACCAAGTACTTCAGCATAACTGTCAGCT
Organism: Biancaea sappan; assembly: GCA_037074585.1. Taxonomy (NCBI): domain Eukaryota; kingdom Viridiplantae; phylum Streptophyta; class Magnoliopsida; order Fabales; family Fabaceae; genus Biancaea; species Biancaea sappan. The sequence goes on from CM073492.1 coordinate 36,746,826, forward strand.
TTGGTGAGCACTTTTCCTTCATTGCTTGAACAGGGATTTTTGAAGTAGTAAATAGAATATGGGATTGAATGGTCCTTGAGTCCCTCTTAACTATTTATTTAATTAAAATTATGATATGTTGCGTATGAGGTGTTTAGTGAACTTTTCTTCTTATCTTGAATTTGTTTGAATAAAATAGTGTATTTCAGAATGTGTGTGTGTGTGCGTACACATGGACTAAAACCTTACTTTGGTCCCCAATAGACAGGGCGTTTTTCACTTTGGGCTGTCACAAAATTGTCTTCTCATTTTGGTCCCTCACATATAGGCTATTTCTCAATTTAGTGGCTCATAGAATTGCCTTCTCAGTTTGGTCCCTGACAAATAAGATATTTCACAATTTGGCCCTTAGAAATATAATTGTTATCAATAATGTTCTTTTTTTAATTTTCTATTAATAAAGTTAACTGTCAATTTGCAGTATACAGTAACGACTAAGTAAAATAACTAGTCAAAAAATATGTTACACAACATTAAGTTTGTTGAATTCATTAGTAATATATTGACAAAAGAATGTTGTTGATAACATATTTATTTGTGAGAGACCAAATTGAAAAATATCCATATGTGAAGAATCAAATTGAAAAGATAATTTAATGAGGGACCAAATTGAAAAATATTTTATCTGTGAGGGATCAAAATGGGGTTTTAGTCTATATATATATAAAATTTTATAGTGACCTGCATGTTGGAGTTGTGAATGTTTTCCTGCAGAATACTGACCTTGTGGATTTTGTTGTTGATAGGGAGTGTAAAGTCTCTGATAAGCATGCCCTGCTTTATGTCCCATGCCAGCATACCTGCTGCAGTCCGTGAGGCCAGAGGTTTAACCGAAGATCTTGTACGTATTTCTGTGGGGATTGAGGATGTTAATGATCTTATCGTTGATCTTGACCGTGCACTTTCATCTGGACCTCTCTAATTTCTGATCAATATCCCCACCCCCCACCACTCTTAGGGTCTTTATTTGCTTCTAATGAAGGACGATATATATCACGCTTTCATTTTTGAATAAAGCACGTTGATGATTAGCACGTGCGTTTTTTTTTTTTTGGGGTTAAATTAGGCTGTGGTTATCTATTATTCTATTTGCATTAGGCTGTGTTAACGCTTTGATAAAGGAAGGCATTTCTACCTTCATGATATGGTGTATTGGTCTTCTTCTCTACCTTATTACTTCCAGGTTTCTACTTTCCTGACTATAATTACGGGTACAAAGGCCATGTGAATGAAGTAATTTGAGTTCCAACGCTGGGCTGTCTTTGCCCATTTCAATGTGGAAATTGTGTTATTGTCATCTTAGAGCCATTAATCGCACAACAGCTTTTGCTTGATGATATCTTTGAAATCCAAAACTGAAAATATTTATGTGTGCATGCACAATAAAGAAGACCCAGATGCAAAAGAACAGAAGTAGTCACTGTGTAGAAAGAAATGAAATTTTTTTTTTTATGATCGAAAAAGAGAAAAGGAAAATTAAGGCAACAGTATTATGCTGGGCAATGCTGTGGAAAAGTCGCACTTGAAATTTTTTTTGAGATTTGTTTGAGCAGCAAGCCCTGATTAAAAAAAAAAAAAAAAGAAAGACCAACTCAATCTCCCTGGGGCAAAATCCTATTATGCTCGTTGGCACTACTCGACACTTCCATCCCATGGCAATAGTCATTTAAATTTTAGACATGAAGATAAAGATGGCTCACTGACTTGACTAGTGTTCTGATCTCCTCGTCGTTCTCCACTAGTAGCCGTTTATGATACAGATTCTCCAATATCTTCAGATCCAGTATTCTGTATTGTACAGTTAGTCTCATCTATAGCTGGAGATGGAAATTCTGGGCAATATTGCTGAGGCCGTTCTCCAAAAATTGGGCTCTCTTGCTTTGGAGGAGATTGAACTCTCGTTGTCCTTCAAAGATGACCTTGAGAAGCTTCGCAGCTATCTATCTCGCATTTCCATGATCCTCCTTGATGACGCAGAACGACAGCAAGAGCAGAGCCATGCAGTTAGAGATGGATTGCGGAAGCTCAAAGCTGCTCTGAACGATGCAGAAGACCTGTTAGATGATCTGAGCGCGCAGGTTTTGACTCAGAAAGTAGAGGCTCAATGTTTTATAATCACTCAGGTACACAACTTCTTCTTCTGTAGCGAGATGGATCGTCGAATTAGAGGAATTATTGAGAGGTTAGAAGGGATAGACAAGGAAGGAAACATGTTTGACTTTAAAGGGCAACAGGTCAATGATCGGATCCTTGCCAGGAGGGAGAGCAGACAATCATTTATGCGTGTCAAAGAGATAATTAGGCGAGAAAACTATGAAGAGGCAAACAAAAAGATAATTGGGCGAGAAAAGGATAAAGAGGCAATTATTGCAATGTTATACGGCGATAGTAATGAGAGTCTTTCTGTCATTCCTATTGTGGGAATGGGGGGTTTGGGAAAGACTACACTTGCTGAATTGGTGTTTAACGATGATTGGATCAAAGGGTATTTTGATTTACTTATTTGGTTATGGGTTTCTGATGATTTGAAAGCTGAAGATACTGTGAGGAAAATTATCACTGTAACTCGTTCTGATTTTGGTCGACATACCAACCCTTTGCATATATTAGAGGGGAAGAAGTTTTTACTTGTCCTTGATGATGTTTGGAAGGGAAATCCTGTAGAATGGGATACACTGAGAAGTTTGTTCAAAAGTGATGTCAGAGGAAGCAAAATTTTGGTGACAACAAGAAACAGAGATACTGCATCAATCTTGGGCAGAAATAGATTGTATCCTTTAGCTGGTCTGCCTCCTGATGCCTGCTGGTCTCTGTTTGAGAGATGGGCATTCTGGGAGGAGGAAAGTATACGGCACCCAAATCTCACTAAAATTGGCCAAGAGATTGTACAGAAGTGTGGAGGAATACCTCTAGCAATACGTACAGTTGGAAGTTTACTGTGTTTGAAAACAGATGAGACATATTGGTTGTCTGTGAAAAATGATGAGAGTTGGGATAAGGCTCGAGGGGAAGATGATATTTTGCCAGTGCTCAAGTTAAGCTATGATCAATTGCCTTCACATCTGAAAGAATGCTTTGCATATTGCTCGATGCTTCCCAAGGGCGAGGAATTTGACAAGGAAACCTTGATCCAATTATGGATGGCACAAGGCTTAATTCATTTAAATAGCATATATGAGCAATTAGAAGACGTTGGAGGTTGGTATTTTGATGAGTTGGTCTCCAGATCCCTTTTTGACGTTGTTCGTGAGAATCATAAAGCTGAGATAGTGAAGGGCAGAATGCATGATCTATTGCACGATCTTGCTAAATTAGTAGCGGGGTCAGAGCGCTTTTCAGTTAACTGTCATACTAAAAATATGTTTGAAAGCACGAGGCATGTGTCATTTAGGGGTCATTACTTTAAAGAAGAAATATTCTCCACACGAAATACATCAAAGTTGAGAACACTATTTTTGCCTATCAAATTGGGACCCTCATCAGAATCCTTTCTGGATGCCCTTCTCTCTGGTGCAACTTACTTGCGGGTTCTGGATTTAAGCAATTCAGGCATAAAATATCTACCCAAATGCCTTGGTTATCTGAGACATCTGAGGTATTTAGATCTGAATGGTAACCATGATCTCAAATACCTTCCTGATTCCATTTGCAGGCTGCATTTTCTGCAGACATTGAAGCTTTTAGGCTGCGTGCAAATTAGTACGTTCCCCAGAAAATTCAGTAACTTGGTTTCGCTCAGAAATTTGATCATAAACTCTCCTAAAATGCGTACATGGGAGAAACAACTTGGAAGTTTGACCTCTCTTAAGTCATTATCAATTTTCCATTGTGATAATCTCCTGTCTTTGTCTGAAGGGATCCAGCACCTAAGTGCCCTTCGAACTCTGCGTATCCACAATTGTGCCAAATTAACTTCTTTGCCAAGGAGAATGGAAAACTGCACTGCTCTTGCGTATCTGGAAATTGTCAACTGCACAAAGATAAATTCATTTGAGGAGTTCCTGCTAGATCTTCCTAATCTTCGCTCGTTAACCATCAAAGGTTTACCAAAGTTGGTGTTTCTACCAGACAGGCCTGAATGCTACAAGAACACCCTGCAATATCTGTACATTTCAGATTGCCTCAGCCTCATGAGATTTCCTGAATGCCTGGGAAATCTCTCATCACTAATGCGTATGTACATTATAGGTTGCCCGAACTTGCTAAATTTACCGCATAAATTCAATTGTCTTGCAGCTCTTCAAGTTTTGCATATTGACCAATGTCCCCTTTTGAGTTCAAGATGCCAAAGGGATGTTGGCAATGATTGGCCCAAGATAGCTCATGTACCTGAAATCTATGTTGACAAGAAGAGAATATAGTCCCTCAGACTTTCGTTTTTGGTATATGTTTATTCACAGGTTGAAGAGAATATAGTCCCTCAAACTTTTGTTTTTGGTATATGTTCTTAGTTCACAGGTTTGGCAGCCTATCTTAATTTGATGTAAATGGTTTATAATTACCATATACTAGTGTTTGACTTGCACACATGTCAATTCGTTATTATTTTTTGTTTAAAAATGTAGTAGTGAGACATTAAATATTTTTGCGTTTGTGATCCTTAATATTATTAAGAATGAAATGGTTCTCTTTTTGCTCTTTCTTGCATTTTCCCAATATTTTTTTAGCCCCATCTAGGCTAGTGTTTGTGTGTTAAATTTGTGATACTGTTTTAGCTACTCCCTATAGTACTTTCAATTTTATTTTCCATTTTCTATCTTATTTTTATTCTTATTTCAATAATTACTGTGGATTGATGCTCACTCTGCGCCCCCCCTCAATTTTTTGCCTTCTATCTTCATCCTGTAAAGGTTGGCAAAAGAATTGTATTTCTTACAAAATGCAGAGGATTCAGGCTTAGCTCCATTTGACTGTTGGCTCTGTTTCCGAGGAATCAAGACAATGGCCCTTCGAGTTGAGAAGAAACAGGTGCATTATGAAGCATTCTTTTAAGTGCTCAGTCGTGCTGAGTCTAATGAAAGGCATCGACTGTCATATCTCATTTTCTGAGTAGACTATATCACTGGTTTCCTTCTAACCTTAGTACCTTTAGTTCAATCCATGTGAGGAATTGGTTAGTTTAGAAAGAGACTTTTATTTTTTCCCTTTAACAAAACAGATAACTATAAAAGAATATGAAGAAAACTTCAGAGACTCTGTAATGTTCTGCAATAATGCTTTTTCTTAATCTTTTCGTGCTTAGGAGTGTTAATTTTATTCAAACACTGAGCACCTTTGACCTCTAGTCCTGTAGATAGTTGGATTTAGCGCCTTTGCTCTTTGGACTAGATTGATTTCTACTAGGAGAAGTTGGGCCATTGAATCAACGCGACCCAACGGCTCAGATCGCATGTGCCACTTTAATGAAACGAATCGTTTTGGTCTTTTTTTTTTTTGAACACTAGAATGCTCAACACGTGTCCCTTGTTTTGCTTGCTCACCCACGCTCTGACCCGGTTGACCCATACCTGACTCGGTTAGGCTGTTTGACTTCTTTTTTCCAAAAAAATTTAGAACGTCCCAGCCAATCGCTGAGTGACACGTGTTGGACTTCATAAAAACTCCCCCCTTTTCTTCATCTCCAAGCACCAGTGATCGCGCATAGTTTCCCACCATCTTCTTCAGCCAATCCAAAGCGTACTCACGATGCGTTCTCCGTCCTTGGTTGATCTCTGGCATTGATAGTGTTTGTCATCCTCAATCATCATCCTTAGAAGTTGTGTTGAGGACCAGGCGAAGAAGAAGCAGAGAGTAATAACGACAAGAATTTTATTTTACCTTTCTATGTGTAGAGCAAAGAGTTATGTTTATCTCATTTTACTTTTCTATGTGTAGAGAAATGAAGCAGTACAATGAGTATTTTGCTTAGCACCTTCAGGCACATGCTCTTGAATTGAGCTTCATTGAGATGCTAACGGCGCCGATTGACCATCCTATGGCATCGGTAGAAGATTTTCACTTTACTAACGATTTTTCACATACTAGTCATTGAAGATGTTCATTTATGGTAAGTCTTTGTTCTATTCTAGATTCTTGTACTTTGAAGAGTTTTTATTTTTTCGAAGATTTTCTCGTTTTCTGACTTTTGACAATGGTATAAAGTTTCAAATCCATGATCATCAGAGTTCACCTATTTTAGATAAAGATCAGAAGATTTAGTGAATATATAATTAAGGTAAAAAGAAAGAAAATAAGGAAAGAAGAGAGAGCATGAGAAAGAAATGGGGAGTTAAAATTATTTGATAAATTTTTTCTTGTTTTCACGTACTGCACAGGAAAATTATTTCATAAACTTCAACTTTGAACACTTTCTTGTTTTCACGTACTGCATATGAAAATGGGGAATTAAAATTATTTGATAAAATTTTTCTAACTCCATGAAATGTGATGGAGATCATCTTCTTGAGTCAGGATGGGAATTGGTTTGAGACATAAGTATACTCTGGCCTTTTCCAAATGCAATAACATGAGGGATTTGCTGTTTCTTAACTCTTATTCTTTTGCTCTTTCTCCAAGTTCTTCATTTTGAGCATGAAAATTTCAGAGGAAATATAAATAAAGAATTGCTCAAATCAGCTTATAGAGTGAAGGATTGGGGTTCAGTACCCCAATAGGTTGCTTTTGTGGATTTCTTTCTTGCTTCTCGGGCAAAATATGTTGTTGTTTCTGGGTACTTCCTTTACCTTCATTTCCTTAACTAGTTATATATTTCATTATATTTTGCTGAAGCATCTGATATTTGTTTTCTTCAAGAGATAACTCGGTGGGTTCAGGATTTGCATTTTTTAGCAGTTTCTAGAGTAATGGCGGGTTTAAAGAATCAAATTGGTTGGGGCCATTAAAATGACTGGTTTTGGCACTGTTGATGATGACTCTTCATAATTACTGTAAATCAAGGAAAAATGTTGTGAGAACCATTACATTCAAGTTGTAGTTTTTAGTATTAACATTTCAGTGTAATCATTTTTAACATATCTTTTACAGTAGTATGATAGAAGTAATCTCATCTTTTCCTTTCTGCATTCGAGTATATTTTCTAAGCATCAAGTTCTGCAAAATTGATATACATAGAGTTGTACAAAGAATCTGTTATAGTGTTAGAATGAGGGTGTTACTTAATCTCAGTTTTACTCATACTGAGAGAATTAGGTGGAATAGATGGATGTAAGGGTGCTATTCTGAGCTTCTGACTCAACTTGTTATATGCTGGGCATTAGTCTGTGCATCTTGCTGGTTTTGTGCAATAAAATTTTTTCTCTGATCCAAAAAAAGAAAATCAAGTTCTGCATAATTTTCTCAAGCACCAAAGAAAGTAGACTGTCAAAATTGACACAACCAAGTTGGTAGCTTACATCAGTTAAATTCACTCGACAAAAGTTAATGTGTGTTGCTGCAGAATGAATAGTTTTCTCAAGCACCATGGCTCTAGGACGAAGACACCCGCTTTCGGACGAAGACCTATGCTAACTATTTCAATGGCTCTCAGGAAGACGAACAAAGGATGGCTAGGATTGGCTACAACATTTTTTTTTTAAAAAAAAAAAGTCAAACAGGAACAACCGAGTTGGGTATGGGTCATCCGAATTAGAGCGTGGGTGAGCGGGCAAAACAAGGGACACGTGTCGAGCATTCAAGTGTTTAAAAAAAAAGACCAAAATAGTTCGTTTCATTAAAGTGGCACGCGCGATTTGAACCTGTTGGATTGCGTTGATTCAACAGTCTAACTTTTCTTAGCAAAACTTAATCTGGTCCATTATCTTAGCTCATCCGACAATCTAAAACCCGAAGAGTAGAGGCGCCAAATTCGTAAATAATCTAGTCTTTTATACCACTTAGGATAATTGTATACTTGCATGGTGTGGTATGCAAAAAATATGAAGTTCCTATGCTGATATTGTACTTTGTTGAAGTGACAACATCCTAATTTCTTTTCCAAGAAAAAGAATAATAATAAGTTGGAGCTTATATCTCTTGCAGGCTTTGCAAGAAGATTGCCGAGTTTCTTGCCTCCCATCCTCGAGTAAAGAAAGCAAACTATGCTGGTCTTCCTGGTCATCCTGGACATGAATTACACGACTCTCAGTTTTGCTTATACATTCTTTTGAAAGAAAAATTCAGTTTTGCTTTATGATATGAAAATAACATGTAATGATTCTAATGAACTGACCGACTATACAGAAGGCACATGTACACAGAAATTGAAGGGATAACTTAGTAATTCAGATCGTTAACTTCATATATGATACATCTACTTCAGAAAAGACTTGAGAACAAATTACGAGTTTACGGTATTAAAATAAACTAGTGTTTCATTCTACCATATAACCTGTGAGCCGATGGATGTAACAGAATTTTATGTTCATGCAGGTAGAATATTTTTGGATGAAGAAGAGTTGTCACTTATGCGCCAGTGATTTTACAGATATATATATATATATATATGGTCAGTCACATCCACTGTTCATTGCCTATTTTCCCTTCAGCATTATACCCTAGCCATTTGAGCCGGGTTTCATTTATTTGGTCATAAAAGGAGAAAAACTATATAATGTTGTTTATATCTCTGTTATCATGTTCTCTAATAAAAAGTAGAAACATAATATATGTAAAGTCTTTTAAAAAATTAATTATATAATAATGAATTGTAAAAAATATAAAATTATTTTTTAAATACTACACATTTATATTTTGATTAGAAAATCATATACTTGTCATCTTTTGATTGAAAAATTTATTAGTAAATATATAAAAAAAAATGCACCTAGGTTTTGTCCGTCATGAAATTGGTGAAGCGTGTGACTGCACGTTGGAACTGGGAACAAGTTGTGGTGCTCTGCATTGCTCATCGTCTTGTAGCACTGAGAAGGGATCCCTATCCCATTTTGTATGTATTCGTCTGAGTGGACCTGCTGTCAATTTTGCCCTGCCCCCTGCGGCTTCCTCCTAGATGTAACCTACCCATGTACCAGTTTCGTTCTTAAGTCTTAATGTAAGAGATATTTCTGACCAAACAAGGACATGAGTGACATTTACATGTGCCAGTTTTATTAATGCCCGCATCAGACGTCGGCTAAAATAGGTTCAGGAGAAACTTAAACTGGACATCACGCGCACCCTACGAAATAGCTTTCAAGATTCTTAAATTAAAAATAATAATGAAGATACCAGAGGTCTCCAAATCCCAATTTTTTGGGCCTAACACAGCTTGTGGTTTCAGTTTAAGTGGGTCAAGGAAATACTTTTTCCATTTCAATAAAACAACCATCATCAGCTTCGGAGGTCGAAAGGAGTGTAGACTCAATTGTTTCGATAGAGCTCCATAGATGGGCAGTAGAAAGGAAAAAGCACGAGGGAAGTTACATTTTTATAGATAACTTGACCTTGAAACTACGTCAGTACAGTAAAACTCAGAATTTTTCATGTTCCCTACTTTTTCCACGTTGTATACATTTTCCATTTCGCACAGACGAATAATTATAAATATCCCAGAAAACACAATCAAATGCTTGTTCAACTTCTCACACATGCATCATTCTGAAATGCCAACAAATTGGAGTTTTCAACAATAGTAATGTTTCACTTCGAAAAGTTGAGGCTATTAAGGGAAACCATGGGGCAGTGGAACTTCCTTCTTTCTGAAAACTCATATTTCGTCCTCCTCAAAGGGATCTCGTTCAGGGTAGTCACCAACCTGGAAAAGGAAAGATTGAGATATTAGGACTCAAACTAAAGCATTTGTCATGGGAGGGGGCGGATAACCAAATATTGCGAGGATATTAAAAGCATAACAAACCCATACTTTCCCTTGAATCTCAGATCAAACATACATCTCATGTCAAAACATGAGAACATACTTATAGAACCAAGAAGCCCAGGAAACTTGCGAGCCGGCAGTTGATTTGAGCTAATTCACCAATCCTAAATTGATTAAGCCTAAAGTATAATAACCCAGTTCAAGATCTATATTAGTAACAAGGATGAGAAACTCTATTTTCCCAAGACCTCTAAACCACGCAATCCAAGCAACCAGTGTTTTGGAAACCTCTTCAGCCAATGATTTAGGAGGAGGAAAGGGCCAAAGACCAAAAGTTAAAGGTGCAAGATCAAACAGTGGATTAAAGCACTACATAAATGAATACATTAGATGTTCTAATATGGTCAGGTAATTGTCGATGAAAACAGAAACAGAAATAGCTCGCAACATGATTGACAAATATCATATCAAACAGGTCTTGACTCGCTAAACCAAATATCCATGGTCGCAATGTCTCATGATTGGTGAAAGCTATCATTTTCCAGTCTGCATGTGCTTTGAGATTATGTTATCATTAATAAGCATGCAAAATATAAACATGGGTTGCCACACTGAGGGACAAGATACATCAAAGTAATGGAAGTAGTAGCCATTCCTCACGGGTCGGAGAGAACTTCCAAATCCTTATTTCTCAGAAAAACTCCAGTCATTCTTTTTTCATCAACTCAAGGCCAATGGTTCAAAAAGGTGGGAGGTAAAACATACAAATCTATCCTCAAAACACTAGTCAATATGAACAAAATTACATCTAATATAAGTCTACATATTTTCAAGAGAAAACCACAATGAGTAATGAAAGGGACCTAACATTAAAAGATCACCAGTACATGATTATTAACAAACCTTTACTTTCTCTGGTCTAACCATTGCACCGTGAGATTGAGGGCATTCAAAGTAGCGTACTCCTTTCACCCTGTGATTAACCCAGATATATTACAAGACATGAAGGTATAATATGAAAATTGTTTATGTGATAAAGTCAATAAACTTCAACTTCAAGCTACCAGGAATTTATTTTCTGGGCAAAAGTAGATTAAAGAGGGGGGGAAAAAAGATCAGTACAAACCAAAATACACATGAATACATGGTTTGATGATATGCGATTTCCACAACGCTTCACTATATAAATAAGATTCCAGAACGATAAAGCATTAAATTATCGAACAAGGACAGGGTAGTGAGAGCTCATTGTCTGGTTAGATTAGGTGAGTCTGTTATGTTGTACTTTTTAGAATTGGAAGAAAGGATTCAGGAGGTTTAAGGATCTTTTTGTAACAATAGAGGGATTCATACAAATTTGTCAAATACTAGAGGAACCAAGAGCTTTGCAGAAAAGCAGGAGAAGGAGCAACATGATATATGCAAAGAGATGTTAAATCCTTTGAGAAATTTAGAAAGAAAAAAAAAAGAACAAAAGAAAAAAAGAGGGAATATATTTTTGGTCCTTGAAAAGATGGCAATAGTCATAGATATCTTGGATATCTAATGCTAACCGTATGAAGAAATTATTCAATATCATCATATATTAGTATCGGGTAAGATACGAGTAGTAAAACAATAAATACTCGTGGGATATTGGGCAAAAGTGGATATTGTCATTAGATACTTTATATCAATACCTGATGCTAATATATATAAATATAATATATTTAAATGCTTAATATAAAATATAAAAATTAAAATATCAATTATAAGACAAAGCCTGAAAGTGAAAGATTGCATTTGACTAGCAAAATAAACTAGTTTATAACCTATTTAATTAGCTTATAAATTTGTTAGAATTTTTTGGTAAACGAACTTATTTCAGTAGCTTATACCTTAATATGAGATGCTACTTTAATAGTTTATAGCTTCGGTACTTTTCTTCCTATTTTACCCTTATTATTTTATCAAAATACCCATTATACCCCTATCTCATAAATATATTTAATTAATTATATATATAATAATTTAAATTATTTTAATTAAAAAAATAATATATTTATTTGTATTATTTTTTAATTATAAAATATATGTCCTTCTATGTCCTTTTACATTTTTCATCTACTTCAACAGTTACTTTTACCAAACACTTCTAATTCAATAAGTTAGTTTATTAGTTTTCAGTTACCAGCTATAAGCTAAAAAATTAGCTTATAAGCTTTCAGCTAGTTTTTAAGCTTTCAACTAACTTATAAGCTAATTTTGCCAAATACACCCCAAGTCACAATCCTTTTTGAGTTTGTAATTGTTGGCCCTAGTGCCTCAAACCTAAAAAAACTGATGCCTCCATTAACGAATGATCACCACTATCCTCAGTTTGGCTGACATCGAACTTCACAGTCCCTCACGTCAATCACAGGTGACCATCTATAGTAATCAGTACACTAGCTCGCTCTCTCACTCTCTCTCTCTTCTTCAACAATGAGTAGCGCCTCTGATGTCTCTTCCCTTCTTCCTATTCTGAGGTGTGTTTGATTAGGGGTTTTTAATTTGAGTTTTGAGAATACTTGAGTTTTGATATCAGCTCTATGTGCCACATAAAGGTTTGCGTGCAGTAGTTTTTCTCACTTCTATATATCTAATGTCAACAGATGAACCATTCTTGTAGCCATAATCCATTTATTCTTTGATTGCATCTCCGTGAATTTTGTTAGTGTTATTTCCAGTTTTTATGTATTATTATAACAGATAATTGAATGATAAATTATTCCTTCCTTCAAATGAGGGGTCTCCACTCTCCATAGTCTCATGGACAAGTTGTCATGTTTTACGTTATCAATCTTGTTTAGACCTTGGGGACTTTGGACAAGTATCTTCCATATTTATAATGCCAACAAGTATGGATATTACTTCCTCAACCGTTCCTTTGGGTGGGTATCAGGTATATTAAGTACCCAATAACCAACACAGGATGTCTTGTGCCCTTTATTCATCACTCTAATTTTCGGACACACTAAGTATATCAAGTAGTCAGGAAAATATGAAGTTGGTAAAATGTCAATAAGTAACCTGATATATTTGATGAAGATTTATTTTAACTGCAACACGGTTAACAATTAAGCACATAGGTTTGCATGCTTACATGCCATCATGTTTGCCCAAGGGTTCATCATACTGTATTCCAACCCAGAAACCAGGACCCAGTGCTTCTGCCTGACCAACAAATTTTACAACACCCCTTTTCTCCCCAGGTTCAACTTCACATCTGGAACCTACCTTAATATTTAGAAAATGAAGAGAGAAGTGTAAGAGGATAAAAATTAAAAGTTGATATTTATATCAAACTATGTGATCAGACAGACTTGGATTTATGAACAAGAAAATGCAGAATGTATCACTCTTTCAGCAAACAGAATAAAAAGGAAATTATGAACAAGAAAATGACTCTTTCAGCAAACAAAGAAAGCAAAAATTGCAGGACTAAGGCATTCAAGGAAAACAAACATGATTCAATGTATCCAACAAAGAACTGCCATTCAAATATATCCACAATAAAAGTAGCTATGGCTCCATCATACAGCTAGCGATAAATTTCATTAATCATTAACTCTTTGCTTATACTTTATACAACAAGCAGCTGATACAATTTTTTTATGATTGGGACTACAATATCACAGAAAGTACATTGCACAAAAGATTTCTAAGCATGATTAAAATCAACTAGATCAAGCCATTCTAAACCAACCAACCCAATCAAAAGATATTAAATCTTGTCATTTTCAAGTTACAAGACATGACATAGCCACCATCATCCTACAAAAAAGGGTAATATTTATAAATCAGCATAATCGCCAAAGAGAACAATTAAAATAGTGCACTAATTTCCAATTGTATGCCTACTCTGCCTACCTCATCCATTTGTCCCTGCCCCCTCCTCTACACTTTGTTCTATTCTCATCCCGTCTTCTGTGTTTCCCCTCCTCCCTTATGGAAAACCCCATACTCATATTACCTCATCCTCTAAAACTTTGTTCTCTTTTACAGTCATAAATGCTTCCCCTCACCCCTTTTCTCCACCAGTTTCAATTGATGACCAAAATCATCAGGTCTTCCTGTTTCCCTTCTCCTATTCTCCAAGGCCAAAAGAGTAGCCACCGTAAAAGGAAGTTCCCCGAGCAAGTTTTCCTTTGACTTACTAATTTCTTGGCCAAAAGCCTTAACATCCATTTTTATGAAAAATCAGCTCTCCAGTAATACTAAATCACAGCATTTCAATGACTTGCATCCCCCCCCCCCCCCAAAAAAAAAAAAACACAAAAAAAGAAGCGTAGTGCATTAATTATTAAACCATGTTAAAGTTCATCTCTGACTAATCCACAAATACTATACAAAAGCTCTAATCATTAGAGAAAAGAAGGAAAAAACAAGAGACATAATTGACTAACCTTGATGTTTGACAAGAGGCTTTCCATGTAGGTATCAGGAACCTGTGTAATGAATATCAAATCAATGTAAGTGTCCTATAATTCTCTAGATGGCAGGTATGACTATGATATATTTCCAGTAAAGGACATAAGAAACTTTGACGTAATTCTTCATGTTGGACATGCGAATTACTATTACAGCACTTCAAAAGCAGAATAAGACAGATATAACAATCAAACAGTTACCTTTGCCTCAACAGTTGATGGAATTTGTGAAGACAATTTCTCTCTAAATTTTCTATAAGTTCCTGAAAAAGCATAATAAAAGAGATATTATAAGCTAGTAATAATATTTTATATAATAATTTAATAGAACCGGTGCAAATTATAGGTAGTGGGTGAGGGAAGAAAAATATGTGATGGCAAGGTATGGATTGGATAAGGCTAAGAGAAGGGGGACACAGAGAGGTTTAAAAGGAGGGAGGCAGGAGAATGAAGGGCATGGAAAATTATGGGAATGGTCTTGGGAGAGTGCTAGCCTCTCGAAAGCCTAGCGTCTGTTTGTCTTTGTGTGTTCTTACTGTTGCTGTGTGTATCTGCATTTTATTTCATTATCTGTGTTGGTGTGCTGCTGAGGAGTGTTCACTTATGTGTGAGGATTCCTGTGCTGTTTTGTGAGTGATAGTAGTGTGTGTAGCCATCTCTACACCACTGGTAGAGATTTATTAATATTTGAATACAATCTCAGCTGTCATTTTCTACATTTCTGTTTTGTTTCTCTTTACTGTATCATTGGGTCCTATCATAATTCCTTTCTCACAACTTCACTAATAAATAGTATATTTCTCAGCTCTTATAATCTTATTCAACTATCTCAATTATAGTCAAGTCTTATATTAACATACATATGAAAATTAACTTTAGGATAAGAGAATTTATATTAGAAGAAAAGGGATATGAAGAATATATATATATCTGACGCACCTATTAATTTCACACCAGAACATCAGATAACCATCCAAATATATAGCAGTAACCATTATTTTCTTAATAGCTAAGTTAATACACGTAATTTAATCTGGCAGACTTTTAAAACCACTGTACATTGGCCTGGTTACACTTGAAAGCCCAATAGCAGCTATGGTGAGATGACTTCACTAGAGAATTTCCCTGCATATATGTCATCCGTTCTAGATACTAAGATGGAAGAACAACCCTCGTTGTGCAGCAAAAGTGATATTATCTTTTGTGGAATAGAGCACGGAGGGAGATGGTTGTGCAAAAAAGATAGGGTGGTTTACTTCCTTGCTTACGACATCATTGTAATCACAGGTAGGCAACATAAAATACTCAAGAATTTCACAATGCTCAGACATCCATAAAGTAGGTTCAGTTAGAGCAATAAATATGAGTTGAACCAATAAAACCTCAGTAGAGAATGCAGCAGCATCTGCATTGAAAAATAAGGTGGCTTAAGCAGCCCAACATAGTTGGGGGTTAAAAAAATTGAACTTTACCAGCTTTGACTTTATCTGTAAAGATAAATTCTATCTAGTGAACAATTTAATGCCAAAAGTTCATTGAACACATATTTCCATATATATATGCATGAACTGCAAATTTAAAACAGGGGGAAAAAGAATAGAAAACATGCCTTCGCGCTTATTATAGGCTTCTTCAGAAATTTTGTATTTCTCCACCAATGAAGTATCTTCCAGCCAACCACCAGATGTGACAGATGATGGATCAAGATCTATAACATGCAAACGAAACCTGCCACATAAGCATAAAAAAATACAGGCAACAAGATCAAATAACAAAATAACTATGTTGAGTTGGTGTCATGTTGGCAATGTCAATGAACAGTGAATCAAAAAAAAAAAAAGACATTATAGAATGCAACAAAAAGCTGCTTTTGCAAATTGCATGGTATAACAAACATGAACAACCACATAGCAACACATTTCAAAGCGATGTTGCACGCATTTGACAACTAAAGCACCAAGGATCGCTGAGACATAAGAAAGACCATAACAGTCAAACAGAAAAACACTTGAAGCTCTAACATTTTGACCTTGATCCCTGAAACTTGAAAGCTGGAAAAAATATCATGGAAGGATCAGAAGATGGAGTTCATGCATAATCCTGCAACAGATTGGACAAAGAAGACTACCGGAGAGGGTAGCATGGATCAGTTGCCCTCTCCAAAACAACGCAGGTGAGATTGAATTATAACATGGGCCCAGACTTTTTTTATTAAAAAAAGTTTACTTCAGACATATCCGAGATTATACTACTATAAAATTGGCTCAATCTTGATTATGATTATGTATCTTCACTGAATGACAATGAAAAATAACAGGACAAAAAAACAAAAAAGAAGACAAATAAAAAAATACTAACCCATCACGCGGTGAATAGAATCCAAGAGGTCTAGAATTGTCAGTAAGAACGGAAATTTTGTAATTTGTGTCGTCATACAGCTCGAGGTGCATCGAGTTCACAGAAGTACCACATTTTTTCCACAGCTTCTCTTTCACAGATTCCATTGACATCTACAGGAACACATAAATGAAGCTTTCAAATCACAGAAAATGAAGAAGAATTTGATTGGTAAATGGGGATGGCAAAAGTTGGTATGGTGACAGAAACCTGAAGCGAGAACCGAATGTCGGCAGAGAAAGTCTTGATATTTGAATGGGTGACTCGCAACAGAACAGAGTCATCCCCTTCGATCTTCTGCAAGCTCGTCGCCATCCCCCGGTCACTGCCTTCTGCCTACTTGCCCTCTAAAATGAAGAATCGCTACTGTTGTCTCGACTGTTTTCTTTGCTTCTCTACTCTTTAGGCCCCTATGGAACTTCGTCGTTTTGGCTGCAATGCTGGGGAGGAACCCTTACGGATAGAATTCACTGGTGCTGAATGATAATTAAAGGTTGAAATATGAGTATAATTTAAATCATTAGAAAATTTTTTTTTGAAAGAACCATAACGTAAATTCTGTGTGTTTCAATTCAATATAACAACACTTTTTTTTTGTGGGTACAGGGAGTGTGAAGCAATGTTGTTATAACTGACCTGGCTATTGAACTGGACAGATATTCGGGTCATCGGTTCAACCGTCGGGTCACCGGGTCAATTGCTGACCTGGATAAATACATTAAAAAAAATTAAAATTATATATATACCTATATATCTTTACAAATAAATTAAAAAATAAATAATTTACTTGTAAATTTCACAATTTAAAGTCATAAACATCCATAATAATTTTTAAACATCTATAATAATTTAAACATAAAGTCATAAATATTCATAATAATTCATAAAGTCATAAATAAAATCATCCAAATATAATAATTCATACATTTAAAGTCTTAAACATCCATAACAATTTATAAAGTCATTAATAATTAAGAAAAATTACGTAATTTTTAAGAAAAAAAAATTAATTTATCCTTTTGAAATTAAAAATAATAATTTTGACATTTTATTTTATAGTATTTTCAATTTTATTAAAAAAATCCACCACTTGTAGAATTCAAATTAATCCTTTAAATGGCTTGTTATACATTTAAAAGACTATTTGAAACCAATATTTGTTATAGACTACTTTGAAAACGTTTATTGTCTAACGTAATACTTTGGCATATTTTAACCTTAAGGAGTTAACTTCAATTTTAAATAAAATTTATGAAAAATGAAAGTGGAATTTAACTAATATTTTTAGAGAAATAAAGTGAGAATAACGGTGTAGATATGGAGAAAAAGAAAGCATTAATTTTTAGAGTAAATAAAACAAACTTTTTTTAGGATTATTAATCAATTTTAGCCATAAAATTTTTTTTAAAAAATTATAAAAAAAAAATCCTGGTCAATGGGTCGTCGGGTCACCAGGTCGACCGAGTCTTGACCGAGTCACGTGCAGGCCGGTCTAAAGTATTGACCCGGACCGGGTCATGCCCCGAGTCACCGGTTTCTGGGTCGACCCGGCTGGGTCGTTCCGAGTCATACAACACTGGTGTGAAGGGTCAAATTGAGTGGATCGATATTTTTTTATATTAAACTAAACCACTATTAGTGGATTAAAAGAAAATAAATTTGAACTAAACTATTAGCTCAAATCCAATTATGCTACTTGGGTTAATTTTGACAAATTGATAAATTGACCCAAATCAATGTAAAGCAGTATTCTTTGACTATTTAGTCTATGAAAAATCGCAATACATTATTAACTATTTAATCTATAAAAAATTAAATATACTATTAATATTAACTTGTTAGGTCCTTTGTTAGTAAGCTTCATCATTTTTTAACAGTTCATTTGACTTGGCATATAAATTGCTAAAGTTGCATATTTATTTTTTATTAAATACTAACTAAGAATATTTGTTTAGTCCCTAAAACAAAACTTGGCTCAATCATTTAATCAAAAAAATGAAATTTCATAGTCTAACACCATCAAAACAAGATGGGCCAGCCCGTGATAGGCCAGTTTAGAACAGGCCAAGTCCATTTATAACTTGCTGGAAAACCAATGCCTAAGCCCGCCATGCTTCAGCTACAGATACAATCAATCCTTTTTTATTTTTTTGAGGGGGGGGGGGGGGAGGGGAGAGGGAGATAAATATGAAGTGGATATACTCTATTCAATTGGGCATTGAAAATCGATTAAAACCGGTACCCCATAATCAAACCAAACTAAACTTAAAAAACAAAAAAAAACACATCTCTCCCTCTCTCTCTCTCTCTCTCTCTCTTAGATATATATATATATATATATATATATATATATATATATATAATTTAATATACCAATACTGATTGTTTATATGATTCAGTTTTTATTCCCCTTAAACAAGATCATGCATTCGAATCTTGTAAATGAAAAGATTAGTGTAACACAAGTTTTACACTTTTCGTGATTTAAGTGAACTTAAACTATATTAGTTAAAATTTAATAAATTTTTCAATACTAGTTATTCCAAAGAAAATTTGTCATTTTATGGGTACCATTGAATACGGGTTTTAGGAAAGTAAGCAAATTTGTTTTTTCTTCTTTTATAATTGGTCAGATTGAAGTAAAAAAAGTGTCAATTTTCTTAAATTTTTTATTACAAATGATTGTGGCACTCTTTTTATTTGGCCTAAATTATTAAAAAAAACAATGGTCTAGAGAAAAATAAAATTAAAAAAGGACAAAAAAAAGGTAGATTTTGGACTATTAATCTTAAAAATCAATAGTCTAGATCGAATCAAATTCTTTTATATTTGAGAGAATCTTGTTCCATGCTTCTAGTATTCAATGTATTTGTCAAGTATCATATTTCAATTACAAGTGCAATGTCAATTTTTTGTGGTAATTTAATACTACAGTGTTTTTTTTTGGCAATACAACTTTGTGACTTGTCAAAACGGGCAGGCTGGCCTATCTCAAAGAACATGAAAAACGGTCCGGTCTGTCCGACCCTCCACTATGCGGGAAAGTTTTTTTATTTTAAGTCTTTAAGCTACTATTTAAATTTTATTTTGTGACCAAAACATCATAATTCAAGATTCTAAAATGCAACATAATTAAACAATATATCATGAATCATGGAGATCAGAATAATCCATCAGAAATCAGAATGTGCAAGATACATGAGTGTTCCGGTGTTCTAGTGACTAGTGCTCTCTATTCTAGTGTTCTTCATTCATAAGAATAAGATTTAACAAGATAAATCGTTGAATCCATACTTGACGTCGCTACTCGCCCTTGCTGCTGGTTGCAAACTCGTTTGCCGTCGCCTTTGGTCACTGCTCGCACAGCCTCTAATGGGAAAAAAAAAGAACTAATTTAAATTTTTAAGAACTTGAAGTCAATAGTTGAAAGTCAAATCGAAGCATGCATGTTAAAACAATTTCTTATTCAAAGAGTCGAAGTTGAAGGCCGAAGCAATTCCGAAGACCGATTCGAACGACCAGCAACAAGGGAAGGTTGTCACCTGAATGGATTTTCCGATTAGGGATAAGGGAAGACCGAGATTTGGGACGGAAGGGATGGATTGGGATTTTGGAAATTTGGGGATTTAAGATTCAGAGTGAGAGTCTGAGAGGGATTTGGAGGGGTCTCCTTAGCCCTAAAGCTAAGGAATCTCATTAGCTCTCAAACTTATATGCACTAACTTTCAACCAGTTAAATCCACTTTTTTTCTTTTTGGTGAAAGTTCAATCCACTTAAAAAAATGGATTAAAAAGATCCAATCTGCATATTAAACCTGTTAAATTGCCACTTTGAATGTTAGACATACATGTCAGTTTGTATCTTTACTTTAGGTTTTTAAAAAATTAGCTATAATTTAGGGTTAGAGGTGTGTTACCTCTATTTAATCTCATAATTAAGCTATTTATGTATAGTATTAATTTTTAGGATATGTTATCTTAAATAACGTACCACTTTTTCATAAAGTTCAGACTTGTAATGTATTTATTGATTTTTCGACTTGGTCTATCTTAGTAATCATGACTTTGTGCCAATTTAATGAAATTGATATCCATTTGATTAAAAAAATAGCAATGAAGAAGAAGAGGGCAAAAAGTGCTCCCTACCCATTAGGCTATGTTCGGTGTACAAACTTATAGTTTATTTGACTAACTTATAAGTTCGTTAAAAGTATTTGATAAACGAGTTTATTTTAGTAGCTTATAGCTTATTCAGATAAGTTACTTTGAGTAGCTTATAACTTATGTACTTTTATTCCTTTTTTTATCTTTGTTATTTTATGAAAATATCTATCATACCCTTCATATTCATTACAACCTTATATATAAATATATATAATATATAAATATAACAAAATATGTAAATATATTTTATTATATATAATAAAATATAATAATATATATAAATATGTTATATATGTAAAGATATATTATTTATATATATAATATAATAAAATATATAAATATATATTTTTAATGAATTTTATATATATAATAATTTAAATTAATTTAATTAAAAATAAAAATGATATATTATATATATTATTTTGGAATTAAAAATATATGCTCTTTTATTTCATTTTACATTTTTCAGTTATTTCAACAGCTACTTTTACTGAATACTTCTAATTCAATAAGTTAACTTATAAGCTATCAATTATAAACTATAAGTTATAAGTTAAAAATTAACTTATAAGTTATCAGGTAGCTTATAAGTTATAAATTAGTTTATAAACTAATTTTACCGAATAGTGCTCCCTACTCAATAATTTCGCATCACTTCCTATTTCCTAATTTTTGTCCATAATCTCCTTTTCTTGTGAGAATGCGAGAATTTGAAAGGATTCATAAAGGATCTCAAAAAGTCAGTCAAAAAAATAAATAAATAAAAGAGCCTTAGAAACAAATTCAATATGTTTTTTACAAACAGAGTCGCATAGCTAATAACATAAAGTTTTCTTCAAGTTTTGCCTTGGTGAAATAAAGTTCTAGAATTTTTTATTAAGGTTAAAAGTCTAGTATTTTATATGCTTTTTTAATTTATAAACTGAAATAAATAAAAATAAAAAAATAAAAGAGAACCTTTTATTAATACATGCATAATTAATTATAAAAGATATTGATGTAATTTATTAGAGAAGGGAATTCTGCGGAGCAATATAGTCCCTATTCCCATCCCTATTATTGTTTCAAGAAGATTCTGTTCCCCATTTTCATCCCTGTGAAAAAAAAAAATCTTCAAATGCAAATTTCTAAATGGAATAATCCCTGAGAATCCTCAAGTGTGAGGACATTTTACCATTCATATTTAGTTTTGTTTAATTTAATAGTTAAAATGAATGCAATCTTACCGTCGTTCTTATCTAATTGGTCAGATATATGGTTCCAATTGCAAATTCAAAGAAATATACTTATTGCCATTTCGTACTATATTCAGTTTGCAAGGAGCAAATAATTGATAGAAATTTATAGAATTCTTGATGAAAATGAAATGTCAATTGAAAAAATACTTTCCCGTTCAATGGAATATAATTTTAAAAATCGGTTCAATCATTAATTTAACTAATTTTTAATTTATCAAGTCTAATTGTTAAATCAATCAATCGATTTTTAAATTAGATGATACACACACGCACATATATATATATATATATATATAAAAGCAAAAAAACAAATAATTTATATATAAATTTTACAATTAAAATATCTTAAAAATTTTATCTTAAAATGATTTTAGCACACAAATATCATATTTAATAAATAAATAAATATAATTTTTTATAAATATATTAATAAATTGTAAAAAAAATTAAAAGTAATTTATTTTTTAGTATCTAATGATTATTTAGTTATTTTTAACTTTATATAATACTATAAAATTTGTTATTAATATTATTCAACTTTTATGATTTAAAATTATTTTAGATAATATAAATATAATTTGCATAAAATAATAATATTTTATGTTTTATAACACTATTACTATTCTTTTTTTTTAGACACACTCATCTAGAAACGAAAAGAAAAAAGATTTAAATCGATTTTAAAATTATGATAATCAAGTGATTTGGTTTGGTTGTAGGTTTGATTTGGTTTAATAAACTAAACCTTACATATATATATATATATATATATATATATATATATATATATATATATATATATATATATATATATATATATATATATTAAAATAATCTTATATACTTATGTGCCAATTTTATTTCTTTATTATTATTATATATCAATTGAGATATATTGTTACACATTTATATACTAACAATAATGCATTAAATTATGATTTGAATTATTAATAGGTGGTGTAAGAGGAGAAATATAAAGTTATGAAAAAAGTTAAAAATAAATCTTTATTATGTTCATAAAATAATATATTACAAAATAATTCTTTCAAGTATATTATCTAAAAATTTTATGGTATTTTTTAAAATCTAAAATTACTCAAAATCAAACTAAACTATTCAAAAATTAAAATTGAATAAGTATATATTTTTTTAAAATTGATTAATTCAATTCAATTTAATTTTAGCTCAAAACTAAACTGAACCTTTTAAACATCTCATTAGAAAAGAAGGTATGCTTTGGAAACAATTGAGAGATATATCGATTTGATAATCTTTTTTTAATGAAAAATCATAAAGTAGTCACAGAATGTTATTAAGTCTAACTCTAAAATAATAACGTAATGATCATTTAGTTTTTTCTTTTTGAATTTCTAAATTTAATGAATTTTTATAGAACATTCAGAAAGACAATTTTAACAGATTTACTTTGAGTAAAAAAACAAAACAACGTGGCAAACATTTTAATCATCTGAGTTGCTTATAACTGTCTTTTCTTTAAACTTGTGCTTATTTTATATGTTTAAAATGTAAACTTAACAATGAGTATAGAATTTTTATAATCTATATTAGACCTTTTAAAAATTATATTATCGTTTGCTTTTTAATTTTATCTTTAAAGTAAATGCATAACTTTATATAGAAACAATTATATGTGACTTTATATCTTCAATTAATTTTTTAATGATATAATATATATAAATAATGTTAAAATATAGTTTAGGTTCTATAATTTCATCTAAAACTGAATTTAGTTCCTACACTTTGAAAGTAATGATTTGAGTCTTTATAGTTTTAAAAGTCATCAATATGGTCCTCGGAGTTGCTCAAAAGTTAGTCAATTATTAGTCAAATTTCTAATCGTGATACGTGGCACCAACTAGAATAATAACATCAACTAAATATGCATGTCAACACCACATAGGATAATGACACATCAAGGTTAATCCCGAAGATTTTTAGCTCATGTGGAATTATTTGCTGATATGTCATTATCCTCCGTTTTGCTGACGTGGATATTTAGCATATGTCATCATCCTATGGTGTGTTTGAGAGTTCGGTGGGTTAAACGTGAGTGAGATAAACTAGGTTTGATTGAACGTGGTTGGAGAAAACTAGGTTTTGATGAACGTGATTTATATTTGAAAAACATTTGAGTAAACGTGGTTTGAAGTAGTGAAACTTGGTTTTGGGTAAAATAAGATGTTTGGATGTTGATTTGCAAACGTGGTTTCAGAATGTATAATTACTAAAAAGGGCATGGATTCTTTTTTAAATTTTTTGATGAATCATTATTATTTATTGTCATTTATTTAAAGGAAACTTTATTTATTTATTTATTTGTCTAATATTATAAATTAATCACTAATGACTCATTTTTAATTAATAAATTTATTTTTTATTTTGTAATTACTAATTAAAATTTTAATTAGTCAATAATTTCTCACAATAAATTAAAGATCTCTAATTAAATTTTAAAACATTTTTCTTTTCTATTAAATTAATTTTACATCTAACTAAATTTCAATACAATTTTTTTCTCTATTAAATTTATTTTATGTCAATTAAAATTAATGAAAACAAGCTTATAATAAATTGCACTATTTGTTTTGTTTATTTGTCCAATATTATTGCACTAATTACTTATTAGAATATTTTTAAAATTTGAGCAATGTGAACTAAGTATAATTATAATTAAAGTATTAATAGTTATTTATGGAAAAGAAAATCTGAGATATTAGTAATAACTAATATACAAATCATACAAAAAAGAACTTAATTGCACAAAAAAAAATTAAAGATTCATTCTCATAATAAAAGGAATTGTGTTCTTAATTATATAATGATATAATTAAATTAATTCTTTAATTAGTTAACTAAAATAATTAGGATGTTTAATTGTGTAAATTAAGTTTTCAATGCAATTATATAAATTATGATATAATTAGGTTTAATTGTATAAATTAGGTTTATTCTCATAATAAAAGAAATTATGTCACCACTAATAACCTTCAAAATTTGGTAAATTCCATCAAATCTTAATTAAAATTCCATTTATATTAAATCAGGATATTTTTAGAAATTTTACTCTCTCCCTCCAACTTCTCATATTATTCACTGAGGTCCTTAGTAATAATTTTTCCTTTATCTTTTTCCTGTTCTAAGATCACATTTAGTTTCATCTAGATCCATAGGTCACAAATATATTTTTTTCTAAAATTATAGATACTCCTAAAAACTTTTGATTTTATTCACTTAGGTCCTTAGTAATAATTTTTCCTTTATCTTTTTCTTCTTCTAAGATCACATTTAGTTTCATATATACCCATAGGTCACAAATATATTTTGTTCTAAAATTATAGCTACTCCGACAAACTTTTGATTTTATTCAATTAGGTCCTTGGTAATAATTTTTCCTTTGTCTTTTTCTTGTTCTAAGACCACATTTAGTTTCATATAGGTTCATAGGTCAAAAATATATTTTGTTCTAAAATTATAGCTACTCCTACAAACTTTTAATTTTATTCACTGTAGTCCCTAAATGCATGCATAAGTCCAACACTGCTTCATGGCTCTCCTATAGGTAATACTCATAATTGTTGACCCTAAGGCTTTATGCCATAAGTTTTGATGATGACAAATGTATTTGAATTGTAGCATTGATATATATAAAGGTTAATTATCATATACATGCTACAAGTATTTAAGCATGACTATGTTATTTAATGTGTAATGTCTTATACATTAATCATGCTATTTATCATGAATTGAACTAACCATTTGGTTTGTAAGTAAGATATATTTTATAGGTTGGTTCAAAACAAGAAGAGTGAGCATTGGATTGAAGAACAAGGAAAAGTAACATCATGCCTCACTCAAGGAAAGCAACATACAAGGACAAAGCTCCAAGAAATGAAGAATTAGAAGATTTGAAGTCTTGGAAGCTTGGATGCATCAAGATAGCCTATGTGTTTACATTAGGTATATTTTATATAGGCTAGTATATTTGTGCAACTCAATGATTTAGATTTGCATACATTGGCTCAAGCATTTTTGAACAAAAAGATAGTGAGATATGAAGTTTTACAAAAGTTATTTTTTGACCTTTGGTCACTCCTTATATCATATCTCATAAATGAAAAATCGGTTTTTCAAGTATCTTAATCTCATTTGATAGTAGACTCAAAGATCTTTTCAACGGTATATTATTTATTCAAAACGGAGTCCAAATGAGAAATATATGACTATTTAAAATATAGTTTGAAAAACTGAAAGTTGATTTTACTGTAATAAAAAATTATTCTGTTCTGACCTATAGTCAGTATTTTGATTATATCTTTTAAAAGAAAAATAATTTTTGAGTAAAACTTGGCTCATTTGAAACTAGACTCCAAGAGCTTTCCAATGGTATATTATTTGTTTAAAACGGAGTTCAAATGAGGGAGTTATGAATTTTTAAAGAAAGCTCAAAATCTGTACTGCACTATAAGTGCTGTAACGGCTATATAACGGCTATATAACGGCTAGTTTTGTAAAATCTTATATATATGACCTTAGATACACGATTTTGAGCTAGAACAAAGTCCTACAATGTGATATTAACTTATTCTATCATCTTTGAGAGAAATGAAAGCATTCTTGAGCCAAATCTTGCATATTCTCTATCATTATAGTTATTAGAGCTTCATTTGTATTCATCTACTCTTTAAAGAGAGTTTCTTTGTATTGTTGATTTTGATCAACACATATATTATTCTGAGTTGAGGTTCGCAAGTACCGGTATTGGAAGAACTTGCTTTGGGTTGAGAAGGAGCCCGGATTCATAAATTCTTCATTGTGGTTTCGCAAATACCCGGATCGAATTTACGTGGTTGTAGTGGTTTGCAAGTACTCGGATTAAACTTGTAATTATAGTGGAAATACTCAAGTGGTCTCTTGAGCACTGGATGTAGGCTTGGATTAGCCGAACCAGTATAAATCTCTGAGTTTGCTTTCTCTATCCCTTACTCTTTAATTTGTGCATATTGATATCTATTATTTAATTTCTGGATCTTTATAATTATTTATCTTGATAGCACATTGATTTTCTGTATTGTATTTATTATCCTAAGCATTGTACTTTTACAGAAAATCATTTTAACTTCCAATTAATTCTTGTGAAAAATTTATAAAACCCAATTCACCCCCCATCTTGGGTTCCAACCATTACTTTCAATAATCTCTGCACTTTCAATATACATTCACATATCATTTCTTTCATCATCCAGTAGGCACAGAGAGAGAAGCCAAGAGAAGCCCACGCATGCGCACAGAGTCAGAGATTGGAAACTGAGATCACGAGAGAGAAGCCTGTCGTGCACCGTCCGTCTCTGCCCACCCTCCGTCACTGACCAGAGCATGCATGGAACCACTGTCGCTGACCAAGAAAGCACAGAGTATGAGAGAGAAGCCACCGCCGTGCACCTCTGTTTTAGGAAACCAAAACAGAGCACCCATCTTTTTCATCAATGGTGCACGGGAGAGAAAAGCATTGGAAGTTTGAAGGGCAACAGAGGGTATCCAATGGATTTGTGTGGCTAACCACGTTAGA
The DNA here is from genome assembly GCA_037074585.1 of Biancaea sappan. Taxonomy (NCBI): domain Eukaryota; kingdom Viridiplantae; phylum Streptophyta; class Magnoliopsida; order Fabales; family Fabaceae; genus Biancaea; species Biancaea sappan. The sequence continues at coordinate 36,774,495 of CM073492.1, forward strand.
TTACCGCAAAAGCAAAGGGATTGGCGCTGTGAAACTACCCACGATACAGAGCATGAAACTTGGTCACAACCCAACGTGGTTTGTTTGAACACCCTCCCAAACATCTTGGATTCCTGGTAACGTGGTTGGCTTCAACAGTAAACCACATAAATTCAAACATAACGCGGAACCAAACACGCACCTAGTTGGTGCCACGTGTCATGGTCAGAGGGTTGGCTAACGGTTAACTAACTTTTGAGTAATTTTAGGGACTAGATTAATGACTTTTGAAATTATAGGGACTAAAATCATTATTTTCAAAGTATATAGACTAAATTTAATTTTAAGTGAAATTATAAGCACTTAAAGTATGTTTTAACATTTATATAATCAAAAAGGTTATCACTTTCAATTGCTGCCACATTTTCTATGTATTTTTTTTATTCTTGTCACACTCCTAAAAGTACAGACAATCTCATAAAATTGAGTATAATAATTTTTATCTCACTTGACTCATGAATGTGAATTTTTCAATCTTATTCCATTAAGCAATGGATAATCAATGTCATAGAAAAATAAAATTGATTAAATTAAACAAATAATTAAATAAAACTTAGGTTGTAATACCCGTTAATTTCAAAATATAATTCGCTTAAGAATATTTTATAATTCTACAACGTTACTTTAGTTATTTATTTTGGTCATTTTTAATTTTCATATTTAATTGTTTTCTTTGAATATTATTTATGAAAATTGAGTTAAATGACTGGACTAAATATTTGCACAATGTGGGATATATTTTAAGAATGATGAAATTCATGGAAAAGTGGTTTCAGAATGGTCAATTAGTCCATTTATTGTAAATTGACTGGATGGGTTTGAATGTTGGGTTATGGATACCCATGGGTTATTGAATAACCCATTAGAAATATTTAATATAAAGTTTCAATAGTACCCTCTCATTTTCACGCAGAAGGAAAAAAGCTGAGAAGTGAACAGTGACTTTGTTTTCTCTCGTTTCTTCATCCTTTTCTCAAATCCTTTCCTTGATCTTCAGAGTTTTGATTATTTGTTCGGTTCAAAAGCTTTGTAAGGATCAAAGGTAAGCTTTAATCTCATTATTTTCCTCAAATTTCAGTTTATGTAGAAGATCAGAGGAGGTTTTGTTCTTGAAGATTTTGATAATAATTCATGAATCTCAGTTGTTTTAGAAGTTATATTTGAGTTATAATCGGTTAAAAGAGTTGAAATTCTGGTTTTGAAACAAGAAAGGAAAGGATGAAATTGTTAGAAATTTCTGCAAAAACCGAGTTACTGTAGCGACCAGAAATTTCGAAAAAAAATCTGGAAAATTTTCTTCGGGGTACTGTAGCAGTACTGTAGTGTCGACAGTAAACGGTACTGTAGCGAACCGTTACTGTAGCAATCAGAAAATTTTGCGTATTTTCGTGATTTTGTTTCCTTTCTTATGTTTCCTTGTAATATATTTTACTAGGAAATTTTCCTACACAAATTCTAGTATGGAACAAGGTAAACTTGGACAAACATCAAGGTGAGTGAATAACCTTGCTCAGCTAATTTGATATTACTAGTCAAAGTACAATATAAGTCTCATTTACAATATTATTTGGATAATAAGCAATCAATTTTCATATGGGAGTATATGATGATCAGTAGAAATAAGAGTATGTAGAAATTATTTTATTTCATGACAATTGTATTATGTGATAAATTCTCACTATCTTGTCAATGAGTAAAGATTTACGGGATCTAATACACGAGTTTGAAAAGGTTAAAGTCCCATACTACTCGGTGTATATCTAAGAAAGCTCATACACGAGTTTGAAAGGGTTAAAGTCCCATACTACTCAGAGCATATCTATGAAACCTATACACGAGTTGAAAGGGTTAAAGTCCCATACTACTCGGTGTATATCTAAGAAAGCTCATACACGAGTTTGAAAGGGTTAAAGTCCCATACTACTCAGTGTATATCTATGAAACCTATACACGAGTTGAAAGGGTTAGAGTCCCATACTACTCGCTGTATATCTATGAAATCTTATTTATGAGTTTGAAAGGGTTAGAGTCTCATACTACTCGATGTATAAGACAATTAAATATATGAGTAAATGTGGTATTTGTACTTTTGATATTTTATATAGTACAGTTATTTACTTACTGAGTTTTTAAATAAACTCACGCTCCCTATGATTATCTTTTCAGATACAGAAAACAAAGAAGAAGAGTATCCGTTTGAAAAATAGAAGCCCCTTGGAATTATCCTCTATTTCTGTCTGGTGGGATACCAGTACTTATTAATGTGGATACTAGGAACGCTCTGTACTTACTATAGGTCTCCTAGGCTTGCGATGAGATAGAAATATCAGACTATGTATGTCTATATTTGCTTATCAGATGAATATAATTATGTAGTGTGGAATGAATGATTAAGGTTGAATGTAAAACCTTATAGAATATATGTAAATAACGTATGTTTGAGAATTTTATCAAATGAGTAGTATCTTTTCACATGCTCAATTTTTGGGATGTGACAATTTGGTATCAGAGGCAAGGTTTTATAGGTCCCCTATAGAGTACAGAGCAAAGTGATCTTTGTGGGCCCTTCCCTATTGTCATGAGCCGCGGCATGACCATAGGATTAGGTTCCATAAAAGACCTTGTAGAGTATAACGTCATTTTATGGATAACTTCTCAGTGGGGCTAGTAAGTGATATTTTGTTTATGTCTGAAAATTATTTGTTATGTGTGTAGATCTGTGACAGTACAATGTCAGAAGGATCTTCTAATAATAATGAGCATATGGGTCCAAGGAGGGCCATAAATCCACCAGTACATGTGCAAGATGATCCTAACCGTGGTGATAGTTTACATGCTCAAAGTACTGAGGGCGCAACTAGTGAGCAAGCAAGGAGAGTCGAACCTGATGCTCACGCTGGCAATGCAACTATTGCACATGTGATTAATTTGATGAATGAACGATTTGACCGATTTGAGGGTGAAATGAGAGGTCAAGCTGCACAAGCTAACCTGCCAGTGGATCCTCCTATTGTTGAAGCTGAAATTGTACCACCAGCTCAGTTAGCTGGAGGAGATAACGTAAGGGAGGTAAGAATGTCTGAGTTCCAGAAAATGAGGCCTCCTACTTTTTCAGGGGAAGATCCCAAAGAGGACCCACAATGTTTCCTTGATGATTGTGAAGCAATCTGTGATGCTATAGGGTGTTCTCCTACTCAAAAGGTAGAATTCACTTCCTTTCAGTTAAAAGGTAGGGCTGGTAAATGATGGAGGAACTGGAAGAAAGCTAGAATTCAAGGCGCACCGTCAGTTATGTGGACAGAGTTTTACAGATTGGTTATGGAAAGGAAGTCAAAGAATAAAGAAGAATATCGACAAAAGAAGAAAGCTAGATATAGGAGATCTTTTGATCACAGAGAAGATTCAGGGACTTTGAAACCCTTTACTGCATCACAACATGCTCCAGCCACTCCTACTAAGTCATTTTATTCTACAGCCAGTGTGGCTAAGCCTCGTTCAGAGAGCAGGGGTGGTTTTAGTTATTCTAGTAGAGGAGGTACTCAAGCTAGAAGGAAGAAACCTCAGTGTCCTGAATGTGGAAAGTTTCACTTCGGAGAATGCAGGTTAAACACTGTTGGTACAGGTTGTTTTAACTGTGGACAAAAAGGACATTTTATAAGGGAATGCCCTCAGCTCATGACAAGACCAGGTCAAGGGTCTACTTTGCCACCTCGACCACAATCTATTTCTGCTTCTATTACTCGAACACCAACCCCTCCAATAGGGGGTAGTATGGGAAGAGGTTCTGGAAGAGGCCAAGGTGACTGTGGAAAACAAGCTACTGGCAGAGGAAATGCAAGAGTATATGCTCTAACCCGACAGGATGCTCAAACATCCAATGCTATAGTTACAGGTATATTATCTGTCAATACTTTTGTTGCACGTATTTTGTTTGATCCTGGTTCTACTCACTCATATGTGTCACCCCTATTTGCCAAGAGATTTGCATTTGATTCGATTACTCTTAAAGAACCATTCTTGGTTTCCACACTGATGAGAGAGACTTGGATAGTTAAAACATGTTATCATTCTTGGAAAATAATTGTTGGGGGCATGGAAACTGAGATAGATCTTATGATTCTCAATATGTTAGATTTTGATGTGATTTTAGGGATGGACTGGCTATCTTCTTGTCATGCTACTATAAATTGTCGTGACAAAGTTATTTCCTTTAATATGCCGGGGAGGAGTAATTCTGTGTTTCAAGGAGATCGAAGTGATGTACCTTGCAACATGATATCTATTTTAAGTGCCCGGCGTATATTGTGAAAGGGATGTCAGGGATTTCTAGCTTTTATCAAAGATTTAGAAAAAGAAGAATAGAAGTTAGGAGACATACATGTGGTTAATGAATTCCCAGATGTGTTCCAGAAGATTTACCTAGATTACCGCCAGAAAGAGATATTGAGTTCAGTATTGATTTGGTCCCAGACACACGACCAATTTCTATTCCACCTTATCGTATGGCTCCTGTTGAGCTAAAAGAACTCAAAGAACAATTGGAAGATTTGTTGAACAAAGGGTTCATTCACCCAAGTTTTTCACCTTGGAGTGCTCCTGTTCTTTTTGTGAAAAAGAAAGATGGTTCTATGAGATTATGTATAGATTATCGTCAGCTGAATAAAGTCACGGTGAAGAATAAGTATCCTTTACCAAGGATAGATGATTTGTTTGATCAGCTTCAAGGAGCAAAATATTTCTCAAAGATTGACCTAAGGTCTGGATATCATCAGTTACGAATTAAGAATGATGATATACCTAAGACTGTTTTTCGTACACTGTATGGCCATGATGAGTTCCTCGTGATATCTTTTAGGTTGACAAATACACCAGCAGCATTTATGGATTTAATGAACAGAGTGTTTAACTTCTGCACCAGTCTTAATCCTACCATCAGGACCAGGGGGTTACTCTGTATTCTGTGATGCCTCAAAGATAGGCTTAGGGTGTGTGTTGATGCAACATGGTAAAGTCATAGCTTATGGCTCACGTCAGCTTAAAAAGCATGAATTGAATTACCCCACTCATGATTTGGAAATGGCAGCTGTAGTGTTTGCCCTAAAGATATGGAGACATTACTTGTATGGGGAGACTTGTAAAATTTTTACAGATCACAAAAGCCTTAAGTACATTTTTGAGCAGAGAGATCTCAATCTAAGGCAATGAAGGTGGATGGAACTTCTGAAAGATTATGATTGTACCATCCTTTACCATCCAGGTAAAGCAAATGTAGTGGCTGATGCTCTAAGTCGAAAGTCTATGGGAAGTTTAGCTCACATTGCCACTATAAGGAGATCTCTAATACATGAACTACAAGAATTAGAAGCTGATGGAGTATTCTTTGAGATCACTGAGTCAGGTACATTTCTGGCTCATTTAACAGTTAGATCATCCCTTGTTGAAAAAGTAAAAGTAACTTTAGAAAATGACATTGATATGGTCAAAATCAGAGATAAGGCAAGGCAAGGTCTAGCACCAAGTTTCTTGGTAGATGAAGAAGGAGTCTTATGGTTTAATGGAAGACTTTGTGTCCCCAACATTGAATCTTTGAAACATGAAATCTTAATGGAAGCTCATGGTTCGCCATACGTTGTACACCCTGGTGCTGTGAAAATGTATCAGGACTTGAAACAAGTTTACTGGTGGGAGGACATGAAGCGAGACGTGACTGACTTTGTAGCTCGATGTTTGACTTGTCAGCAAGTTAAAGCTGAACATCGACGACCACCTGGTTTGATGCAAAAACTAGATATTCCCGAATGAAAATGGGAAAGAATCACTATGGATTTTGTAGTAGGTTTACCCCGGTCAACAAAAAGAAATGACTCAATATGGGTCATAGTGGATCGACTTACTAAGTCAGCACATTTTCTTCCTGTTCATACCACTTTCAGTGTAGCAAAACTTGCTCGACTTTATGTTAAAGAAATAGTGAAACTTCATGGTGTACCAATATCTATTATATCAGACCGAGGACCTCAGTTTACCTCTCGATTCTGGAAAGTTTTTCAAGAGGCTTTGGGTACCAAAGTGAATCTTAGCACAGCATTCCATCCTCAAACTGATGGACAGTCCGAAAGGACAATTCAGACTTTAGAGGATATGCTAAGAGCTTGTGTGATGGATTTCAATGGAAGTTGGGAAGATCATTTGTCTCTTATTGAATTTGCTTATAATAACAGTTACCAAGCCAGTATTCAGATGGCACCTTTTGAGGCTTTATATGGGAGACGGTGTCGATCTCCTATAGGTTGGTTTGAACTTGGTGAAACCAAAATATTTGGACCTGAGATGATTCAGGAAGATATAAATAAAGTTAAACTGATCAGAGAGAAGTTGTTAACTGCTCAGAGTAGACAGAAGTCTTATGCGGACAACCGACGACGTGACCTTGAATTTGCAATAGGTGATATGGTTTTCTTACGAATCTCACCTATGAAGGGAGTAATGAGATTCGGGAAGAAAGGCAAGTTTAGTCCGAGGTATGTTGGCCCATATAAGGTTGTTGACAGAGTGGGTAATGTGGCATATCGCCTAGACCTACCTTCTGACCTAGAGGGAGTTCATCCAATATTTCATGTGTCCATGTTACGGAAATATCTTCCTGATCCTTCTCATGTCATTCAACCCCAAGAAATTCATTTTGATGAAACTCTCACCTACGAAGAGGTACCAGTAGCTATCCTTGATAGAAAAGTCAAGAAATTGCGTACTAAAGAAATTCCTACTGTCAAGGTTTTTTGGAGAAATCATTCTCGCGAGTAAGCTACGTGGGAGGCAGAAGATGAAATGTGGAAAAACTATCCACATTTATTTGAAACTTGAGGAAAGATTTTAATTCGGAGGACCGAATTCTTTTAAGGGGGGTAGAATGTAATACCCGTTAATTTCAAAATATAATTCGCTTAAGAGTATTTTAGAATTCTACAACGTTACTTTAGTTATTTATTTTGGTCATTTTTAATTTTCATATTTAATTGTTCTCTTTGAATATTATTTATGAAAATTGAGTTAAATGACTGGACTAAATATTTGCACAATGTGGGATATATTTTAAGAATGATGAAATTCATGGAAAAGTGGTTTCAGAATTGTCAATTAGTCCATTTATTGTAAATTGACTGGATGGGTTTGAATGTTGGGTTATAGATACCCATGGGTTATTGAATAACCTATTAGAAATATTTAATATAAAGTTTCAATAGTACCCTCTCATTTTCACGCAGAAGGAAAAAAGCTGAGAAGTGAACAGTGACTTTGTTTTCTCTCGTTTCTTCATCCTTTTCTCAAATCCTTTCCTTGATCTTCAGAGTTTTGATTATTTGTTCGGTTCAAAAGTTTTGTAAGGATCAAAGGTAAGCTTTAATCTCATTATTTTCCTCAAATTTCAGTTTATGTAGAAGATCAGAGGAGGTTTTGTTCTTGAAGATTTTGATAATAATTCATGAATCTCAGTTGTTTTAGAAGTTATATTTGAGTTATAATCGGTTAAAAGAGTTGAAATTCTGGTTTTGAAACAAGAAAGGAAAGGATGAAATTGTTAGAAATTTCTGCAAAAACCGAGTTACTGTAGCGACCAGAAATTTCAAAAAAAAATCTAGAAAATTTTCTTCGGGTTACTGTAGCATTACTGTAGTGTCGGCAGTAAACGGTACTGTAGCGAACCGGCACTGTAGCGAACCGTTACTGTAGCAATCAGAAAATTTTGCGTATTTTCGTGATTTTGTTTCCTTTCTTATGTTTCCTTGTAATATATTTTACTAGGAAATTTTCCTACACAAATTCTAGTATGGAACAAGGTAAACTTGAACAAACATCAAGGTGAGTGAATAACCTTGCTCAGCTAATTTGATATTACTAGTCAAAGTACAATATAAGTCCCATTTACAATATTATTTGGATAATAAGCAATCAATTTTCATATGGGAGTATATGATGATCAGTAGAAATAAGAGTATGTAGAAATTATTTTATTTCATGACAATTGTATTATGTGATAAATTCTCACTATCTTGTCAATGAGTAAAGATCTACGGGATCTAATACACGAGTTTAAAAAGGTTAAAGTCCCATACTACTCGGTGTATATCTAAGAAAGCTCATACACGAGTTTGAAAGGGTTAAAGTCCCATACTACTCAGTGCATATCTATGAAACCTATACACGAGTTGAAAGGGTTAAAGTCTCATACTATTCGGTGTATATCTAAGAAAGCTCATACACGAGTTTGAAAGGGTTAAAGTCCCATACTACTCAGTGCATATCTATGAAACCTATACACGAGTTGAAAGGGTTAGAGTCCCATACTACTCGGTGTATATCTATGAAATCTTATTTATGAGTTTGAAAGGGTTAGAGTCTCATACTAATCGATGTATAAGACAATTAAATATATGAGTAAATGTGGTATTTGTACTTTTGATATTTTATATAGTACAATTATTTACTTACTGAGTTTTTAAATAAACTCACGCTCCCTATGATTATCTTTTCAGATACAGAAAACAAAGAAGAAGAGTATCCGTTTGAAGAATATAAGCCCCTTGGAATTATCCTCTATTTCTGTCTGGTGGGATACCAGTACTTATAAATGTGGATACTAGGAACGCTCTGTACTTACTATAGGTCTCCTAGGCTTGCGATGAGATAGAAATATCAGACTATGTATGTCTATATTTGCTTATCAGATGAATATAATTCTGTAGTGTGGAATGAATGATTAAGGTTGAATGTAAAACCTTACAGAATATATGTAAATAATGTATGTTTGAGAATTTTATCAAATGAGTAGTATCTTTTCACATGCTCAATTTTTAGGATGTGACATAGGTAGATGAAAAGGATAACCAATTCTCTTGGGTGGACCTTTTTTCATCTTAGATGTTTTTCGTATCATATGATTGTACATCAAAGCTTTTGAAAAAATTAAAATAAATAATACTCATAATTAAGATTATGATTTAATTTTATGTTTAACTACATGTGTTACTCGCAAAACTGTTTTATCCTTTAATTAAGTAACTTAATATTTTTCGTCAAAATAAAAAAATATCTCTCTTTCAAAATAATTAAAAACAAAAAAGATATCTCTTTCAAAATAATAAAAAAATAAAATATTTTTCTTTCAATATAATCTTCTAAAAACCCCGAATAATATTTCTTTTTTAAAATAATTTTCAAAAATCATATAATTATGTCTCTTCAAAAATATTTTATGAGTTTCAATTCTTTGAAAATTAGGTTTACTTAGAATAAATTAAAAAAAATTCTTAAAAAAATCAAAAGAGAAGAAAATTCAAGAGAAAAAGAAACAAGGTTCACAAAGTTTTAAAAAGTAAAACCAATTCACAAATCTCAAGTTGGTTTCCTTTTGGCTCCCTTTTTAAGTCATTGTTTCATTCTTTCTTAATTAAAAAGCATTAACACTTCATCTATTTTTTAAATGAACTACATGAATTTTAATCTCAATCACTAGGGGCACATATGATACGCAGTCAGAGAAAAGCAGAAAATAGATAATAAAACAAGAAATAAAAAAAAATAATATGAAAAGAATGTGTTTGGTATATAATAAAAAAAATATATTTAGTATGAAATTGTTTTAAAGAAAAAAATTAGAGAAAACACCGAGATTTCACTCAAATACTCCTTTGATTTATTAAATTTTTTTCTTATTCATAAAAACTATTGTGCCTTAATTTTACAATACTCAATCCACCTTTGATGCTACACCTTTGAAGCCACTTCCACCTTCATCCTTCCTAGACGCCATGTCCAGCGGTTTGTGATCAACAGAGAGGAAGAGGGAACACCTTCGACGAAGAGAAATCGACTATCTCTAGCCTTCAAAGCTGAGAACTCGGAACAAGATTTATTTCTGCATCTTTTTATATGAAAATGTGGATTAAAACATTAAATATCAAGAAGATATAGCCTTATGGTGATTGCAATTCCATCATGGTGGAGAGTTAACGATGCGATGGAGAATTAATGATGCGTATGTATAAGCCAACTTGCTAGCAGCCATTGGAGCGCCTTGAGTTGCAGTTTAACCAAAAATGCTCTTGCACAGTGGGCATTTTTGAAAATCAATAAAAAGCACGAGGGTATTTTTTACTTTGCACATGGTTTTTTATATGGAAAATTGCTTTTCCTAAAAAATTTTGAAGGAAAAAATACTGAAGAAAAGACTGTACTGTTTATAACCAGGATTCCCACATTTTTTTTCCTTCTCCCACTTAAGATACCATACCAAACATGAGAAAAAAGAGAACATGGTAGAATTCCTAATTCATTTTCCTTAGAAAAAGCTACCAAGAATGTCCTAAGTGCATAGGTTTAGATTTATTTTAGGCAAGTCCTTCCTATATATTTTATTTGTTTTATTCTTTTATTCTGATTTTCTTGCATGTGGTTAATAAATATGATTAAGACGAAAATAAAATAATTGTATATTTTTTAAATCAAATTTATATAATATCTAATATATTTTCTATACGAATTAACTTACAAATTGATTTTTCTTTAAAATGTAGATTATTAAATTTAAAAAAAATTTTAAAATTTTTCTTAACAAATTAAATTTTGATAGCAACTCACCAGGTGTGACTGACTTCCGTACAAATAATCTAAGTTCCATTTTTTTTTTCTCTTATTTTGTCATAATGTACCAAACAAATTAGTTATTAATGAAGCGTGGACGCATTCGTGGCTTTTGCTTTAATTACTTGAAGCGTCGACACATACATGGCTTTTGCTTTAATTGTGTTTTGAATTTTGTTGGCTTTGTTCACAGGATTCATACGACTCAGGAGACTCTCAAAGTCAACTAAAGCTTGACCTCAACTGTTCTTGACGCCTTACTACAAGTTCCCTCATATCAAATTACTTGACTTGCTAGTTGACGAATTAAATTACAACTTTAGTACCAAACTTTAAAATATAGCATTTCTTTATCCCTTTAAATTTTCTCAAAAAACAAAATCATCACATATCAATTGAAATAAATACTTAAAAATTATATAATTTTTGGAGAAATACAAATTAGGTATTGTGTAGGAAGAAAAAATTAGAGAAGATCATAGAAGCATAAAGTACTGCACGATAAATCCCATAAATATATTAGATATTAATTTAATTGAAATATAATTTTTTTTAAATAATTTAGAGGTGAAGTGTTAAACTTTAAAAATCAAATGTAAAAATCATAAATATACTGTAATTTATGGAAATTATACGTAGTTTTTCTAAAAGTATATTTATCTAAGTTATTTTGAAATTACTTAGTGTGGAAGCTAGTGATTTGACTATGATTTTAAATTGGTCAACTGTGAATAGTAAATTAATTTGGAGAATGTGACTATGATAATCAAACATTTGGCCAGATGATCTGAAAAGCTATTATGAACATCAGTTCCTTCTAAAAAGATCGAAGAATGCTTTTTATTATGAATTTAACAAAACAACAAAGCTAGTTTTTTTTTCCTTGATAACTTTCTTTTTTATTTATACATTTTACAATAAAGCTACGTTAAAAAATATTTTCGTGACTTTTATGAATAAAAAAAAATTAAGACAAGAAAAATTTTACATTTGTTTAATATAATTCAATTCAAATTAAATTATTCAAAACTCAGATAAATTCTTAAATACTCATAACCCTTAAAAAAAAAAAGGAGTTGGACAAATTCTCATATTTATTGTAAAATATGGAAAGGGTTGAATAAATCAATGGCCAATAAGGTAGTAGATGGGACATGATGAGACAGCTAATAGAAAAGGTCATCCCCACATAGCAACAACGGAGTTTGTGGCCTCTTTGTGTCTGTTCCTTAACTTGATTGCCTCGTGGTCCTCCACTTTTCTCTGTTGTCCATTTCACTGTTTTTTTAGGGTACATACACACATGTGATGCCATTTCATAATTTCTCATTATCCCACCCTTCATAATTTCAGGCAATCAAATTGATTTGCTTTTACGTTCGAGTTAACTTAGGTGATTCAATATTTATTATTTTTAAGAAAGGTGTTAGATTTAAATATTATGAATAAAATAAATTAATGTTAAAAATTTTTTACAATTTTATAGTCCGACTAAATTTAAACTAAATTAATTGAAATTCAATGAATTTTTAGATGCCGGTAGTTTAAATTAAAAAAAATTACCAATATTTGAAGAACTTATTAAACTTTGACTAATTTGAATGGAGTTGAATTTGAATACAATAGTGTAAAACTATCCTATTGCTAAAACTTAAAACTTTATTATAAAAGAATAAACATTAAACTATTAAAACTAAATGTTAAACCAATTATCACAAGAGTTTAATCTATCATAAGGAACTAGTCCTTCACAATATGTAAACTAAGATCTGAATTTCTGTTGAGAAAAATATTTGCATATAGTGTCTAATAATACTTTGATCATAATTATTTCTATTAACAAATATATATGAAAAAAAAAATGTTGAACCAACCATTTGAACCACTTGAACAATTAAATGTTTTTGCTTATTTGTATGTGTAATGGTTGAAAACTTTAAATTGTTGGGATTCCTTGAAAGGGATGTGGCATGGAGAGTTTAAGCTTTTAAGGATTGAGTTCTAATTGGTCTATTTATACCAAAAAATTATATTTTTCAATACATGCATTAAAATAATTAAAAACAGAGATATTAAGATTAATATAACAATTCACAACTTAAATTTTGAAGAGCTCGAGTTTTTCATATCACATTCCTTTCTTTATATATTTTCGTAATTGGTTGAAAACTAACAAGACTAGTTTGGACTTAGAAGAATCACATCAGAAAGAACGTCATTCGCAATTAATAGGATGGTGATTTAAACTAAAAGGAAAATCATTATTTATAATGAGTTATAAATTTCACATCAAATAAATATTACTGTAAAGATATTGTTTGGATTTGATTAATCACAAGTACTCCTAAACTTTACAAAATGGGTTGTAAGTTAGAGTGGAGATAGGGGATTCGGTCCCTCTTGGAGGCTTCTCCTCCAGGAGTTTTCAGATGAGATAAGCGTTATTAGATTTTGAATTCAAAGGCTTTAAATATTTGTGTACTGTTTATTTTAAAAAAAAAATTATGGTCATTGAATTTAAGATCCAAGAGTCCTTATTCCATCCTAAAAGTTCTTGGAGGAAAAGCTTTTAGGAGGAGACTCGATCCCAGAGATAGGTGGAGATTTTTAGAATAAATGTAGAGAAGCTAAATTAATCCTAGTTTGAGGATTAAATATTAATAAGCAATAAGAAGTAAAGAATTTATAATACAATCATCATTTACTCTTACAACATTCCAGAAATAAGAGAATTAACAGGAAATATATTGAGATAAATTTATTGAAAGAATCAATTTGGAAATCCTAATTCCAAATTAAACACATTCTCTTCCTTTCGTTTCAGAACTTTCTAAAGAGTATTCTCTTATAAGGAATGATTCTAAATTTCTAATTTTATTTTAGCCTTATTAAATGCACATGGTAAATTGTTTCCCAAAATGACATATTGTTGTTACTAAAAATCAAATCCTTGTCATTTTTTAATTCAAATTAATCAACTTTGATGTTTTTAAAAATATTTTTGTAAATTATTTATTTGATCTTCAAACTATTATAATTATTTTAATTTAGTCATTAAAATATTAAATTTTTTAATATTTAATTATTAAAAATTACATTTATCTTACTTTTATTTATCTATTTATCAAAATAACTTTTGGTAATGATAAATTTTAAGAGTAATTAAATTGAAACAAATATATTCTTTTAAAAGAAATTAAATTAAAATACTTAGTATTTTAAAAAATAAATTAATTGTAATTTATTATGAATAAATCAATAATGTACTCTTAATTTTTCATCCCATAAATTGGCCTCACTCAAAACTGTCCAGTATGTAGTATGTACGATCCACTAAAAAGAAGGTATAAATAAAGATAATGGGTGTGTTCGGCAAAATTAACTTATAAGCTAGCGGATAGCTTATAAACTAATTTTTAGCTTATAGCTTATAGCTGATAACTTATAGCTTATAGACTAGCTTATTTGAATAAGAAGTATTCGGTAAAAGTAGTTGTTGAAGTAGCTGAAAAGTGTAAAATGACATAAAAGGGTATATATATTTTAATTATAAAATAATATAAATAAATATATCATTTTTTATTTTTAATTAAATTAATTTAAATTATTATAAATATAAAATTCATTAAAAATATATATTTATATATGAATAATATATTTTTACATATATAATATATTTATATATATTATTATATTTCATTATATATAATAAAATATATTTACATATTTTATTATTTTTATATATATTATACGTATTTATAATATTTTTATATATTTTTATCATATATATATATATAATATTATATATGTATAATATATTATATATAAATATAAATATAATAAAAGATGAGTAAATAGGATATAATAAAATAATGGGCATAATGGGTATTTGGAAAAAATAATAAGGGTAAAATAAGAACAAAAAACTTTAAGCTATAAGTTATAAGCTACTAAAATAAGCTCGTTTATCGAACACTTTTAATGAGTTTATAAGCTAGTCAAATAAGCTATAAGCTAGCTTATAAGCTATAAGCTTGTTTATCGAACACAACCAATATACAGATTCAGATAGGTACCCTGCAAGTGTATTCCTTCTAAGCTCTAACTTTAGATATAGTTTGTTAGATATACATTTTACGATTCATTTTTTTAATTTATTTTTTTAAAATTATATTAATTGTTAAATTTAATGATCATTAATTAAAATTAAATAACTAAATTTTTTTTCAAAAATAATGCAAAAAATACAAAATGACAAATTGTTTAATATAACATATTCAATAATTAACGTTAGAATTAGTGTCACTTAAGCTTTAAAAACGCGGGAGGAAAACCGCTTCCCGAAATACACTAGATCTACGAAAATCGAACAGAAATTTCCATTGCTATGGTGACTCTTTTTCTGCTTTATCAATTTGGAATACAAATTGTTCTAATTGTTTGTACCGCAATTTTTATTACTTTATTACTCTATTTTATTTATTTTTTTGCTGTGTCTGTAACAGCAACAGCATTGATGCTCATCATCTTCCCTCTCCAACCCCTCTTGAAAGCTGCCCTTCAACTTCAACCCCCTCCTGTCCTTTCTGTCTTTCTTTTCATCTAAGCCTTCAAAACCTCACACTTGCTCATAATTCCTCCACAACCCTCCTTTTCTCTCAATAATTCACAAAGTTTCTCTGAACAAGACCACCAACCCTGAAAGTTTCAGTCTTTTACAGACAGAAGGCAAGGAACCACATTTCTTCGGCTCTGCATTCATGGGCTGCTCTGCCTCTAGACCCATCACCATCGTCGCCAAAAACCCAGAAGATCAATCCTATAGTCTTCCTTCTTCTTCTAATTCTGTTTCTTCGTCTTCTTCTTCTTCGGTTTCTCACTCTTCCAATTCTTCCCCACCTGTTCGCAGAGCCCTCTCTCTTCCAATGCCTCTGGTCCACCACCCTCCGACCAGAAAGGGCGACACCCACCACCTTGTATCTCTCACCTCCACCACCTACGGTTCTCTCCTTTTAATCGACCGATCCGACCTTAAAAACTCCGTGGATTGTCATGTCGGGTCTAAATCTGCGACCCATCTCGCTCAAAATGGAGAAAAACCAGAGCAGTCATTGTCCCCAGACTCCGTCATCAACACTTGGGAACTCATGGACGGCCTTAACGACGACGTTTCCGACGACACCACCAAGCCTCAACCTCAAGCTTCCATCTTTTGCTGTCCGGTGACTGTTCCGAACACACCCAGTTCCTGCAGGTACACCATGTTTGATGGATCTGCGAAAAAAGTACTCCTTGATTCCTTCGAAGGTCTCAAATCATCTTCTTCGCAAGTTGTTACTGAAAAATCCTCCAAGAAGCCACTCTGGCAACACCTATCGGAGGAAGCCTTGCTCGCAAAACTGGACCCAAATGTGGCTCTGAGCTATCGGCGAGCTCTCTCATCGAGGCAGTTAGGTTGCAACATACCCAGAAATGCGAAATCAACGGGGTCAAGCCCTTTGATTTCATCGTCGTTTTCCAAAAACTCCTGTCGTTCACTTTCAGAAGACAGAGTGCTTTTTTACTTCACGAGTTTGAGAGGAATCCGAAAGACATACGAAGATTGCTGTTCAGTGAGAACAATACTGCGAAGCTTCAGAGTCTCAGTAGACGAAAGGGACATCTCGATGGACTCATCTTACAGAAAAGAACTACAAAATGCTATTGCAGGCAAAGCCATGAGTCTCCCACAGATCTTCATAAGAGGGAAGCACATTGGAGGAGCAGAGGAGATCAAGCAACTCAACGAATCTGGAGAATTATCGAAACTTTTAAAAGAGTTTCCTGTTCAAGATCCATGGTTTGTGTGCGAGAGCTGTGGAGATGCCAGATTTGTGCCATGCCCGAATTGCAGTGGAAGCAGGAAGGTGTTCGACGAAGAAGGAGAATTGAGAAGGTGCCTTCGTTGTAATGAGAATGGCTTGATTAGATGTCCTGGATGTTGCTGCTCATGATTTGTGATATGATGAGTTTTAACTGCGAAATTACCATTATGATGATTGTGTTACAGGGTTTCCGGATGACCAGAAGATCATTTTGTAGTTGTTTTTTTGGTATTATTATTACTAATTGTTCGTTGCCTCAGTGAACAGCAGAAGAATAAGAGTGGCATGATTTGTCTTTGATCCTATTTCAATTGTTTCCAGCTTTTTTATGGCATAAGAGACTGAGAGGGCCAACAGTAGTTTTTCCGGTAAATTATACTAACATTTTTTTTAGATTTCATTACATTAACTTTAGAGCACCTCTGACTTTGCAACTCTAATTAATTTTTATTATGTATCTTATTATATTATATCATTATTTTTTATTTTAAGTAATTTTATATTATTTTAAGAAATTTTATATTCTAATAATACAATTTTTAAGAATTCATAAATAAATCATACAACTAATTTTCACTACTTTAATTAATGTAGGATAATTAATATAGATATATTTAATATTTATTTTTTGATTTATTATTATTATTATTATTATTTTGTTAAAAATTATTTTTATTTAAAAATAATTTTCATGTATGACAGTTATGAGGTGAATTTCAATGATAAAATTCAATAAAAATTTATTCTTATTTTTAAGAATTCTTTAAGAATTTCATCAGAGATGTTCTTACTATTTTTACCTTTTTCATTATTTAAAATATCAAATAGATAGAAAATTAACATCTTTTTTTATTTAATTAGATAGAAGATTAATTTTTTTAAAATTTTAATTTTATTAGAAGAGAAGATGCAAATAGTAAAGCCATTTATAAAGAAGCTTAAGCCCTTTCTAAAGTGGCTTCATTTGTAGGGTTAAGGGTTCAAATAATTGTTATGATTATAACTAATCAACTTTTGATATATGTTAAGATTATATTATCATTATGATTAGTTAACTTTCTTCACTTGATTAAATAAAAAATTAATCTCTTTTGAGTTTAGAGTTTATTGCGAGGGTGAGCATAAATAATGAAGTCCATTTGAAAGTAATTTCTCTAAAAATTAAACTGTTCGTAAGATTCAAACAATTGTTATTATTATGATTATATTACAAAAAAATCTTTTAATTTATTTTTTTGAAATTAATTAATCTTTAAACAAAATAAAATTGTAATTTTTAACATGAATTGTAATTTTATTTTTAATTTAATAATAAAAATAATTAAATTAATAGTAACATATAATATGATGATAAAAATTATTAAATAAGTTTGTTATTAGAAAGAACACGTATTGAGTAAAAAATTAATTTTAATGACAAAAAATAAATTCAAAACAAGCATAATATAATATTTGAAATTATAAAAATAGTGAATACAAATTAAAAAGTTAACATAAATTACCCTAAAAAATTTACAATTAAAAAAAGAAGATATAGACTGAAGGCAGCATGGGTAGAAGAGGTAGTGGGAATGATTAATGACATGTTTCCGCTTACGGGGTTCGTCTACTCTGAAAATGGATCACTCTCTGTTTTACTCATTTAAATAGTTAATTTTTATAATTATTAAACTAAATTTTAGGATACTACTTTTTTATTTTTTTTAAATTTATACTGTTATTATAAAAATTAATAATTTAGATAGATGAAATATCTACTTAGATTTTAAATCCAAACATAAAAAATTCATTTCTGTCCACTTTGGCTAATAGAAGCTATACAGATTCCAGAGAGTCAATGTCATAAATTGGAGCTTTCTTGCTTACAGTGCTGTCACGTACTCACGTTCACCAAAGTTGTGTGCCTTATCTCATCGTATAAAGTATAAACCACTATTTTTATGCTCTCAACACTTAAATTACTTTTACTGCATGCTAATGCTACCTCAATTTGAGAAGTTTTTCGTTTCCCAATCGTCTTAATATTGGTGTTCAAATTTCAAAATTTATTATTTTTAATTAATGACGGATCTCGAAGTGCAATTAAATGCGTAAGATCTGGGACTCCCAGTTTGAACAGCTGAAATTACTCCTGTTTGAAGAAATGGTTTGTAAATGAATATGTTGGTTAACTCATCAGTTTTTTTCTTTTTTCTTTACACGAGGAAACTGAAAATAATACTAAGGTGGCAATCTTTTTAAAGAATGTGTAGCATGAATTTGAATATATATTTAATTATTAAGATATCTATTATCTATTATACTTATATAAAATTATTCCAACAAATCATAATTAAAACACATTATGTGGCATTAAAATTTGGAAGTAATTAAATAGTTTTCTGCGTGTAGGAGGTTTTGTAAATCATCGAATTTGTATCATCTATTTTTTTTAAAATTATAATTGTTATTTTATATTTATTTTTGTATTTATAATCATCGTTGAATTAATTGGTGTTTAAAAAAATTTAATAAATAAATAAATAAATGATAACCATTAATTCTATGAGACATGAGATCTGTCGATTCCCACATTGCTGGAGGAAGCTATATGCTTCCTTAAATTTTACGCTGACAACCTGATTTCACTCTCTCGTTTGAATCATCTATCTCTGTATATCTATTATGTTTTAACTTCCTTCACGCCTTCTTGGATATTGCAAGAGAAAATCAATGGTTGGGCTGTCGAACAATCCCATTTTTAATTTATTTGCCTTTCTTTTATTGGCCACCGCCATTTCCTTCCAATTGATGTCTATTAGTTGTCTTCTAGGTAATTGATATGGCAATGGAAAATGACACACTATTTGAAATAGTTGATGCATGGTGTGGAGAGGAGTTCGCCGGCAATTTTTCCTATGAGAGATTAAATAAGTGAGATTTTATATATATATATATATATAGCATTCAAAAAGGCACTCTGGTGCTTGTAGAGAGAGATAGAGATCAACAATGGTGACGAAGGTTTCAAGTGCTTATACTCAGTGTTTCTTCTTCTTTTTACCTTTGTTCTTTGGTTCACTGGTGCCTTGATAGGCTCTGTTTGTGGCTATGGTTCTTTCTCTCTCTCTCCCCCCCTTATAAATTACTCTTACATAATTTTGAGGATTCTATTCATAGGTGAGCATTAAACGAAGAAGATTATAGATTCTGTGACTTCTGGTTGTAGTTACGAACCAGAGCTTCCACACTTTATATATATTTTTTTCAACATCTAAGTTCGTCCCTGGTGGAAAAAACCAAGCAAATTGTATTGTGACTTTTAATTGTCTGATCATTTCAGAAGATGTTTGAGATTAAATCTTATTGTTATGTTATAGGTCGTTAAATTGATATGATCCAATGCTTCAAATTTCATTACACTTTTTAATAAAACATTGCGTTTTAATTTTTTTCTTCTTGCACATATCCATTCGTTGACATGTATCCCTAGATAGCCTGCTTGCCCATATTTAGATATCTGTAATATCCCAATAATTTACATGAATATTTAAAATCTATTTGAAATTTATTGAAAATTTTAATTACATGAGAAATGTTCTTTTGACTTAGTGAAGGAAATTTGGAAATAGAAATTTTAATTTTTAATTTGGAAATTTTTACAAATTCTCAAGGACTAAAGTGAAAAGAAAAGAAAATATGGATTACTTTTGAGAAATGACCAAATAGGAACCTGAGAGTAAGAATAAAGCTTATGAGAATGAATTATGAGTCCGGTACCGAAAAGATGATGGATTCGAGGTTAAAGTGGTATTTGAGACATCGAGAGGGATTAAAGTGAACAAATCTTATAAGCTAAGGTGGCTATGAGCGATTTTATCGAAAAAAAATTGGTGGGGCCCACACGTATACATTTTCTTTTCTTTCTCTCATTTCTCTCATTTCTCCCGTAGCTTCTCACTTTCTCTCTCGATTACATCCAAAGGAATTTCTTCATCAATCATTCATGCAATTTTTGCTTGGGGAAGGAAGCTATGAAAGTTAGGAGGATTGATAAGTTGATGTTCTTCTTCTTCCTCCTCTTATTACAAGATCAAATCCTTGGTTATCATTTTGTAAAATTTTTGTAGAATATTTTAATGGATGAATTTAAGTGTGGATGTTAATCTAAAACATTCCTAGGTGGTTTATGATGTTATTAGAACAAGAAATTTGGAGAAAACTAGGAGAAATTCGTAGAATTTGGATATTTGAAAAAAGTTAGTGTTCTTGATGAAAATTTGAGATTTGAGCTTGGATTGTTGGTAGAAATTGGGGGTTTTGGTGTTAAAACACTCCTTAGACATTAAGGATGAAAACCCATGGAAGAAATCAAAAGAAATGTTGTTTTAGATATGATTTTAAGATTTTTGGATGAAAAACACGAAGAACATCAAAAATTTTTCCCAGAAATTACTGTTCACCGAGAAAATTTTTCCAGATTTTCTCGTTACTGTAGCGTTGACTCGGTCAACGTTATTGTAGCTGCGTTGACCGTTGACCGTTACTGTAGCATCAGTTTTTTTTTAATATCGTTGAAAAGCTCTTTGAGTCTAGTTTCCAATGGTATAAGTTTCATCTGGATACTCATTACCAGTTAGGAGTTATGATTTGAGAAGTGGGTGAAGGTCGGGAATAGTGGTAAGAAATTTTTCTATTTTGTAGCCCTGATGATTTTTATCTGGTTACAATAGGAATGGTCAAGGCGCAAGGTGGGAGTGCTGAGAGCATGAAATCCAGGTGAGTGGGTTAATACTTGCTATGATTAAATATCTTTGTTATTGACTTTTTGCATCATAGTGAAAATATGTTGAATATCCAAGTTTGAAGAGAATGATGTGGGATGATGAGACATAAACAATTGTGGAACGTGTTAGGTGATGTATATAATTATATTTTCTTATTTTCTCATGAATGGATGTTATATGATGGATTGTGAATGACATGTGAACTGAGTTGAAATGTATCATACTCTGATTGTTGAATAATTGTTCTATATTATGGGTTATGTTGTATACATGCTATGTTGCTGGAACCATATTGATTATGTTGTGACTTGAATTGTAAATGACTGAGTTGTGTATGTGGCTCAAGATTATGATTGAGGATGTTTTTATATGTGATTGTGATTGTGTTTGACTATAAAGGAAAGGCATGGTGGTGCACCCCATGGAGAAATCTACATAAAGCTATAAGGGTGGAGAATATACATGGAGCGATAAGGGTGGATGCGGCGGGGGCCGCGGGCAACGATCCAGAGGTATTATGGAGGATCCGGTTGGTACGGGAAATGTGTGAAATTGATTTCACTGTTTGCTGTTGTAAATTATTTGAATTATGCTGAAATGTATTTGATTTACTTGGATATTGTTGTGAAGTATTATGAATTATATTATCATTACAATGCATGATATTTTTTTTGTCATAGTGTTGTGTTGTCTGCTCACTGGGCATGTGGTTTGCTCATACCCCTCTTATTAATTTTTTTTCAGAGTTGACAGCTGAAAGTAAATATCGGTACAAGGAATTATGGATCCTTAGTCCATGATTACCTTTTCATTTGTTCAGGATAAAGGTATAATAATTAAGTCTTATTCTAAGTTGTATAAATCTAGAAATCTCTGTAATCGGGTAGGTTCATTCAGTGATGTAATGTGAATGATTGTAGTGCGTATAGAAAACTCGGTTTGGTTGCATGAAAAAAAAATGGTATGATGCTTAAGAGAAAAATAGGCTTACGGAAGTGAAATGAAATTCACTTTCCGTGTCTGTCACATCCCAAAAATTGAGTATGTGAAAAGATACTACTCATTTGATATAATTCTCAAACATACGTTATATACATATATTCTGTAAGGTTTTACATTCAACCTTAATCATTCATTCCACACTACAGAATTATATTCATCTGATAAGCAAATATAGACATACATAGTCTGATATTTCTATCTCATCGCAAGCCTAGGAGACCTATAGAAAATACAGAGCTTTTCTAATATCCACATTAATAAGTACTGGTGTCCCACCAGACAGAAATAGAGAATAATCCCAAGGGGCTTCTAATCTTCAAACAGATTCTCTTCTTCTCTGTTTTCTGTATCTGAAAAAAAATAATCATAGGGAGTGTGAGTTTATTTAAAAACTCAGTAAGTAAATAACTGTACTATATAAAATATCAAAAGTACAAATACCACATTTACTCATATAATTAATTATCTTATACATCGAGTAGTATGGGACTCTAACCCTTTCAAACTCATGAATAAGATTTCATAGATATACACCGAGTAGTATGGGACTTTAACCCTTTCAACTCGTGTATAGATTTCATAGATATGCACTGAGTAGTATGGGACTTTAACCCTTTCACACTCGTGTATAAGATTTCTTAGATATACACCGAGTAGTATGGGACTTTAACCCTTTCACACTCGTGTATTAGATCCCGTAGATCTTTACTCATTAATAAAATAGTGAGAATTCATCACATAGTACAATTGTCATGAAATAAATAGTTTCTTCATACTCTTATTTCTACTGATCATCATATACTCCCATATGAAAAATTAATTGCTTATTATCCAAATAATATTGTAAATGAGACTTATATTGTACTTTGACTAGTAATATCAAAGTAGCTGAGCAAGGTTATTCACTCACCTTGATGTTTGTCCAAGTTTACCTTGTTCCACACTAGAATTTGTGTAGGAAAATTTCCTAGTAAAATATATTACAAGGAATCATAAGAAAGGAAACAAAATCACGAAAATACGTAAAATTTTCTGACTGCTACAGTAACGGGTTGCTACAGTACGGTTTGCCACAGTAACAGTTTGCTACAGTGTCGGTTCGCTACAGTAACGGTTCACTACAGTACCGGTTCGCTACAGTACCGTTGACTGCTACAGTACCGTTGACTGCCGACACTACAGTACTGCTACAGTAACCCGAAGAAAATTTTCCAGATTTTGTTTCGAAATCCCTGGTCGCTACAGTAACTCGGTTTTGCAGAAAAATCTTTCAAAAATTCATCCTTTCCTTTCTTATTTCAAAACCAGAATTTCAACTCTTTTAACCGATTATAACTCAAATATAACTTCTAAAACAACTGAGATTCATGAATTATCATCAAAATCTTCAAGAACAAAACCTCCTCTGATCTTCTACATAAACTGAAATTTAAGGAAAATAATCGGATTAAAGCTTACCTTTGATCCTTACAAAGCTTTTGAACCGAACAAATAATCGAACTTCTGAAGATCAAGGAAAGGATTTGAGAAGAAAATGAAGAACTGAGAAAGAATCTTTTCTGCTTCCTTCGGCTGAGTGAAAAATATGAGGTTACTATTGAAACTTTATATTAAATATTTCTAATGGGTTATTCAATAACCCATGGGTATCCATAACCCAACATCCAAACCCATCTAGTCAATTTACAATAAATGGATTAATTGACCATTCTGCAACCACTTTTCCATGAATTTCACCATTCTTAGAATATATCCCTCATTGTGCAAATATTTAGTCCAGTCATTTAACTCAATTTTCATAAATAATATTCAAAGAGAACAATTAAATATGAAAATTAAAAATGACCAAAATAAATAACTAAAGTAACGTTGTAGAATTCTAAAATACTCTTAAGCGAATTATATTCTGAAATTAACGGGTATTACATTCTACCCCCCTTAAAAGAATTCGGTCCTCCGAATTAAAATCTTACCTCAAGTTTCAAATAAATGTGGATAGTTTTTCCACATCTCATCTTCTGCCTCCCACGTAGCTTCCTCGCGAGAATGATTTCTCCAAAGAACCTTGACAGTAGGAATTTCTTTGGTACGCAATTTCTTGACTTTTCTATCAAGGATAGCTACTGGTACTTCTTCGTAGGTGAGAGTTTCATCAAAATGAACTTCTTGGGGTTGAATGACATGAGAAGGATCAGGAAGATACTTCCGTAGCATGGACACATGAAATATTGGATGAACTCCCTCTAGGTTGGAAGGTAGGTCTAGGCGATATGCCACATTACCCACTCTGTCTACAACCTCATATGGGCCAACATACCTCGGACTAAGCTTGCCTTTCTTCCCGAATCTCATTACTCCTTTCATAGGTGAGATTCGTAAGAAAACCATATCACCTATTGCAAATTCAAGGTCACGTCGTCGGTTGTCCGCATAAGACTTCTGTCTACTCTGAGCAGTTAACAACTTCTCTCTGATCAGTTTAACTTTATTTATATCTTCCTGTATCATCTCAGGTCCAAATATTTTGGTTTCACCAAGTTCAAACCAACCTATAGGAGATCGACACCGTCTCCCATACAAAGCCTCAAAAGGTGCCATCTGAATACTGGCTTGGTAACTGTTATTATAAGCAAATTCAATAAGAGACAAATGATCTTCCCAACTTCCACTGAAATCCATCACACAAGCTCTTAGCATATCCTCTAAAGTCTGAATTGTCCTTTCGGACTGTCCATCAGTCTGAGGATGGAATGCTGTGCTAAGATTCACTTTGGTACCCAAAGCCTCTTGAAAGACTTTCCAGAACCGAGAAGTAAACTGAGGTCCTCGGTCTGATATAATGGATATTGGTACACCATGAAGTTTCACTATTTCTTTAACATAAAGTCGAGCAAGTTTTGCTACACTGAAAGTGGTATGAACAGGAAGAAAATGTGCTGACTTAGTAAGTCGATCCACTATGACCCATATTGAATCATTTCCTTTTGTTGACCGAGGTAAACCTACTACAAAATCCATGGTGATCCTTTCCCACTTCCATTCGGGAATATCTAGTTTTTGCATCAATCCAGGTGGTCGTCGATGTTCAGCTTTAACTTGCTGACAAGTCAAACATCGAGCTACAAAGTCAGTCACGTCTCGCTTCATGCCCTCCCACCAATAAATTTGTTTCAAGTCCTGATACATTTTCACAGCACCAGGATGTACAACGTAGGGTGAACCATGAGCTTCCATTAAGATTTCATGCTTCAAAGATTCAATGTTGGGGACACAGAGTCTACCATTAAACCATAAGACTCCTTCTTCATCTACCAAGAAACTTGGTGCTAGACCTTGCCTTGCCTTATCTCTTATTTTGACCATATCAATGTCACCTTCTCAAGTTGCTTTTACTTTTTCAACAAGGGATGATCTAACTGTTAAATGAGCCAGAAATGTACCTGACTCAGTGATCTCGAAGAATACTCCATCAGCTTCCAATTCTTGTAGTTCATGTATTAGAGACCTCCTTATAGTGGCAATGTGAGCTAAACTTCCCATAGACTTTCGACTTAGAGCATCAGCCACTACATTTGCTTTACCTGGATGGTAAAGGATGGTACAATCATAATCTTTCAGAAGTTCCATCCACCTTCGTTGCCTTAGATTGAGATCTCTCTGCTCAAAAATGTACTTAAGGCTTTTGTGATCTGTAAAAATTTTACAAGTTTCCCCATACAAGTAATGTCTCCATATCTTTAGGGCAAACACTACAGCTGCCATTTCCAAATCATGAGTGGGGTAATTCAATTCATGCTTTTTAAGCTGACGTGAGCCATAAGCTATGACTTTACCATGTTGCATCAACACACACCCTAAGCCTATCTTTGAGGCATCACAGAATACAGAGTAACCCCCTGGTCCTGATGGTAAAATTAAGACTGGTGCAGAAGTTAAACACTCTTTCAATTGGGTGAAACTTTGTTCACATGAATCATCCCAAATGTATTTAACATTCTTTCGGGTTAACTTATTTAATGGAAGAGCCGTCTTAGAGAAATCTTTGACAAAGCGACGGTAATACCCTGCTAAGCCAAGAAAACTACGTACTTCAGACACAGTTGTTGGTCGAGGCCATTGTTTTACTGCTTCAATTTTACTTGGATCTACATGAATACCTTCTTGGGAAATAACATGTCCCAAAAATGTTACATGACTCATCCAGAATTCACATTTTGAGAGCTTTGCGTACAACTGATGCTCTCTCAAAGTCTGAAGCACTTTTCTCAAATGTTCAGTATGTTCTTCATGACTCTTTGAATATACCAAAATATCATCAATAAACACAATTACAAACTTATCAAGGAATGATTTGAACACTCTGTTCATTAAATCCATAAATGCTGCTGATGCATTTGTCAACCCAAAAGACATCACAAGAAACTCATAATGTCCATACCGTGTACGAAAAGCAGTCTTAGGTATATCATCACTCTTAATTCGTAACTGATGATATCCAGACCTTAGATCAATCTTTGAGAAGTATTTTGCTCCTTGAAGCTGATCAAACAAATCATCTATCCTTGGTAAAGGATACTTATTCTTCACTGTGACTTTATTCAGTTGACGATAATCTATACATAATCTCATAGAACCATCTTTCTTTTTCACAAAAAGAACAGGAGCACCCCAAGGTGAAAAACTTGGGCGAATGAACCCTTTGTTTAACAAATCTTCCAATTGTTCTTTAAGTTCTTTTAGCTCAACAGGAGCCATACGATAAGGTGGAATAGAAATTGGTCTTGTGTCTGGGACCAAATCAATACTGAACTCAATATCTCTTTCTGGCGGTAATCCAGGTAAATCTTCTGGGAACACATCTGGGAATTCATTAACCACATGAATGTCTTCTAACTTCTGTTCTTTCTTTTCTAAATCTTTGATAAAAGCTAGAAATCCCTGACATCCCTTTCGCAACATACGTTGGGCACTTAACATAGATATCATGTTGCAAGGTACATCACTTCGATCTCCTTGAAACACAAAATTACTCCTCCCCGGTATATTAAAGGAAATAACTTTGTTACGACAATTTATAGTAGCATGACAAGAAGATAGCTGTCACGACCCGTTTTCTGGGCACATGACCGGCACAATGATGAATCTCTCATCACTGTAAGCCTTTCGATAAATTCTACCCATGAGTTTAGTCATTATCAAAATAACCATTCCTGAAGAAAATATATCAAATTTTCTTATCTGAAAATCATAGATTATCAATTTAAAATACATTATTATACTGACATACAAGCCAAATGTCGAACCCCTGAACTAGATGTCCTAGACGATTACAGAGCAACATAATCTATAACAGAAGAGAGGTCTACCCGACAACGGGAAGGTCCAAAGTGATCTACTCCTCTAGCAGATATTCTTCGATGGCAACCTGATCTGAACAAAAAGGTTGTACAAACAATGTGAGCTTTTAAACTCAATGAGCGAATCGGCCTCGCATTAATAAAATTCAAATACATTACCAGTCATGCAAGCATATCTAAAGGCTCATACTCAACCAATAGACAGAAGATAAAAATTTATCCAATTCAACAAATGTTACTAGTATTCGTCAATGGCAATATATCCCAGAGAGCGCACACAGGCCGGCTCACCAATTATGTATATTTCCGCCATGACGCACAACATCATCCTTTTACATACAAGAAGATAAAAATTCATCCAATTCAACAAACGTTACTAGTACTCGTCAATGGCAATATATCCCGGAGAGCGCACACAGGCCGGCTCACCAATTATGTATATTTCCGCCATGACGCACAACCTCATCCTCTTAGCTAGGGCGCCTCACGGATTTATCACCAATCCGGGCTATATCCCTACTGAGGGAATCGTTGTCTCCACACTCATTGGTCAAGACACCCTGTCAACTGGGTTTTCCGCCTTGCCGTGAGAGGGGGTACTGTCCCGCTCAATCACAATCAATAGCATTTCATATCATAATCAGAAGCTCAATATAATATTCATCCATATAACAGGTATAGTATATAACTATATTATGGATTTATAAACCACATATCAAGATAACAATTAATCCATTTTTGAAAACATTCAAATTTCACATCATCATAAGATACTTATTTCATTTTATCCATACTTATGGATTAATTATCTCATTTAGATTCGTCATTCTGAATCCAATTTCCCCCTATGAATCTTGGGAGTGTCCTACGACATACTTTTTATCACCAGTAATGCTAAAACTCTATTAACACGGGGTCGTTTCACTCACCTGGATTCCGTACGAACATCGCTTCTCTAAGTCATTACAGACAAGAGTTCTCAGGTGAATTTCGGTGTTCTGCTACGGAGATTTTCATGAAAGATTAGAGAAAATACGTCAGGATTGTTTTCGTACAGATACTGTTCATATGTACGGTTACTGTTCATATATACGGTTACTATTCATACGGTCACTATTCATACGTACGGTCACTATTCATATGTATGGTCACTATTCATACGGTTACTATTCATACGTACGGATACTATTCATACCAGAAATAGAGAATACAATCTGTAAAAGAGTACACCAGGTAAGTTCCCAGGAAAGAGTGGAGGGTCACACTGGACACACTTAAAAACCAGGTCTTTCCTTAGCCAGAACTTTCCTAGACATGTATTCTTCACAGTTTACATTCTATTTCGGTAATCAGAGAATCAAAATAACATATAAACAGCTAAGGACAGTTTTTCTGATGTGGAAGATCAGCCAAGGCCGCAACCACAGAGCATACTTAAGAAATTAACTTCTAAAATTTGAAAGACATAGAAAGGGCATAGTATCCTTACCTAAGCTGAAAAGGAAAGGCCCAAAATCTCATAGGCCTAGCATTGAAGTAAGAGAAACTTAAGAAGAGAAGAAGAGAAGTTGAAGGTGTGAGTTTAGAAGTGAAATGGAAGGGCCTATTTATAGCAAAAGTCAAGGGTACTATTTGACACTATGCGCTAATAAAATATTCAATTTACTATTCATGAAAATGACATTTCTAATAATGCAGTTACTGTGCACCTCACGCGTACGATCGAAAATTTTTTCTGTTATTACTATTGAAAACTTAAAGGGAAAACTATCCTTTCACCTTAAACCTTTAAGTTTCTTTTCAAATCAGTCCTTTCACTTTAGTCCCTGAGGGTATTTTCACCCATAAAACGTCATTTTCTCCTACAAACTTCTTTCTAGTTTTCTCTTATGACCAAATCACATCTAGTACTTGACATTTCGATTGTATAATGAACAGTATCGTATACGTAAATAGTATTATACTGATGAATAGTATCGTATACTGAAATAGTAACAGTAGTTTGTAAACAAATATTTATATTTTATTTTTCTTGGGTATTACATTATCACCCCCTTAAGAGAATTCGGTCCCCCGAATTCAAAACTCATCTCAAGACTGAAATAAATGTGATTACTTCGTCCATATCTCATCCTTTGCATCTCTTTCTTCCAAAACCTTATCACACCCTTGGTGAGATTTACAAGAATAGTATACCATTGACTGTGAACTCTAAACCGCATTATCAATAATTTGCATAAGACTTTTGCCTTTTCTAAACAGCAAGTAATCTCTTCCTCATCAGTTTAATCTTTTCCACAACCTTTTGTACCATAAAGTGTTTCATCCTCATAACCTTTACCAAACTTAAACCATCTAATTAGAGACGAACTCTGTCTCTATGTAAAACCTCAAATAGGTGTCTTCTCAAAAGTGACACATGGTCTTTCTAGTTCATACTGAATATCAGAACACAAGCTACCATACACATAGCTTATAACTTTTACGAATACAAGTACTCCACCTGAAGGCATCATTTTGGCCATAGGTAATACTCTTGCCCAAAGGCGATCCTTCTACCTTAAGGCGATACTCTCAGCTGAAGGCGTTATATAAAATGAAATCATTACATAAATCTCTAGGAAGAACAATCCTAGAAAATATGATAAGTAAATAACATACTCCTCATGCATAAATATATATAGAAATTCCTCTCACCTCAATGACTCATATAGAGTCGTATCCCTTCAATGATTAGGGCAAACCCATAGTTCTCTATGTATAGGTTCATAAAATACTTATTTAGCATTCCTCCATAGCTCAGAAGTGCAATGAAATATCATTTTAGTAACTCTAATCAGTCAAAAAGATATTACTATACTATGCTTTAGAATCAAGTATGAAATATAACAAGTCCAATATCTTCTCATTCCTCAAGTTCTTTCAGTAAAATGAATCACTTCAACAAAGAAGATCTAGATACTAACTTAAATTTTATTTCTAGTACATAGATAATTTTAATACGTGAAGCTTACACCAAATGTAGCTTTCACCAAATGTAGCTTTAGGTACAAACAAAAGAAAAATAAATTAAGGACGAGGAGGCTTTTGAAATGTAAAAGGTGCTCCAGGTCTAGAAGAGGAAGGTGCTTCAGACCTTAAGGAGGAAGCTAATCGTTGCAGCCTAGAAAGAGTTTCTGGAGGAAGCGCCTGAGAAATTTGGCGAAGAGCATAAGTCACTCCGTTCATACAGTCAATACACCTTGCTTGTTGGTCACGAAAATTTTGAGTTGCAAACATTGAATGTCTATCAACTCGATTAGCCAGTTCCCCGAAACGACGGTTTATCAGTTTCTCTTGGTTTTCAAAGAGACGACTTATTAGTCGCTTCTGGTCCTCTATCTTGTATTCCAGGCTCTCTATCTTACGTTCCAGGAATGCAAGCTTATTTTCTGAGGATGTTGCAGTACTGTCCTCCTCCAACTCTATTACATCCCTCTTTCTCTTCTTAATTTCTGGTGACCTGTCTACAGGTCTCTTCCCTTTGTTGTTTCCGAGACTTAGATTTAAATCAAGCTCTACATTGCCAGTCTCAAAATTCAAGTTGAAAGACTTATTATCGGCCATTGCTCTAGGGATCTCAGAAATAACTTCGAATGAGAAAGGAATGGAGATTGAGAAATAGGTATGTAATGAAAGAAGTAGGTTTGCTTGGTGCGATGAGTAGGGTAACGGGCATACAAGATTTATAGACAACCCGAAGCCCCTGGAGCTAAAGCCACCACAACCTACACGCCGCTTGCTATAAGGTTTACAGATCACATACGTCGCAATGCCAGCAATTAATGTCGGACATGCGAGTAAATAGTAAATATAATTTAATGCAATTAACATAAGTCAAAGATTTCCTCAAAAAAAATTTTCGGCTAATCTTGACCTTTCTCAAAGTTCTGACTAACTACGCTCTTCAGTCTGAGATTTTCTCCCTCTAACTTGTTTTATCCTGTAATCCCATATCACGATGTCCCTCTATGATCGGGTAGTCTCATATTGGCCGTATCTTAGATTCTAATCGGTGTCTTTATTCTGGATTTACACATAATATATGTATATCAATATATACATTTTAAAACAAAGTTAACTGCTTACGGTCACATGCCTTAAGCATTATCATGATGTAAGGAAATCACTGCCTTTCATTTGCCCACGAGAGCATTATATGTAAGTATGTGTAACCATGAAGATATATCATCATCTACACATTTTATTCTATCCAAGTCATTTTGATTTCACATCTCTATGAGTATATGTAGGATCATCACATATTCTCCTTGATCATAGCCTTCACTCATTATGCATGAATAACATACATACATGTAATTACAACATGATTCAATCAATTATATTATACTCAACTGAAGGCTATTAAGAACAACACAATAAAACGGAGAAATGTATTTCAGTTCATCATAAAAGCATCTAAGGCAATCTTTGATGGCTATGTTATCAACTTCTTTGAATTTCGGAAAATGCCAACGGGAGAAATGGGAAAACCGAGTAAAATCGGCCGCAAATCCACCGAATACTGACTTTCGTGGTTTTCGCATTAATGCGACGCATTGTTAGTGTGCACGCCTACCCTAGACTTCTGGCTTCTAGCTTGCAGAAATCCATAGGTTGATCGTGTAGGGGTGCGGTGAAAAGATATCTTCTTTGTCTCTAAGTCCTAATTTTTCTCTATAAAAACCATCCCAGCGTTCTCAGTTACCACACCACAAAGAGTAATAATCTCCGAGCCTACAATCCCTCAGTATTCCTCTCGCCTCATACTCTTACAAAAATTTCTAAATTTTTTCCAAATCATGGCCTCAAGGAAGTACATTGATCTCACAGTAGAGGCTAAGGAAGAAGAGCTCGACTTAAACTTAAGTCTGGGCAAAGACAAGGGCAAAAGACCTTTTGAGGGGTCTTCAGAGAAACAGAAGGAGAAGAAAATGAAGAAGATCGAGGAAGCTGAGGAGACTAGCACGGGCCATACCTCGGAGGACAAAATCGCCTGTCTAGAGCAGGAGGTGAAAAATCTGAAAAAGATGATAGGAGACCTGGAGAAGTTAACTAAACGCAATCATGCAGAAATGACTTCAAGAATAGACAGGTTCTTCTATTGGTCTACCCAGTGCTTCTGCAATCAACAACAAAGAAGTGTTGATTGTATGAATGGGATTTACACTACCCTCCGCGACATTGCTATGTCCCTTGCTCCAAGGAATGGTCGAGGGGTGATGATACAATACAACCCTCCTAATCCAAGACCACCTCGCTTTTAGATTACTCATGCATGAGTAAACTTCTTCTTTTTTGCAATGTAATCCTTCAGTTTTTTTTTTCTTTTGTTTTTAATGCAAGTGGTTTCTTTTATTGGCTGGTATCCTAAAATAATATAGCTACACAAATTCAATCATGAATTCAGCTTATAAAATCCACCATATAAAAATTTGATCCGACAACAACGGAATCAAAACAAGTAATAACCTTTCCTTTACTAAGTTCAAAAGTGTAGCCACATATATCTAAAATTAAACCTGACAACATAATTTCTAAGAAGAGATAAGTCTCGGAGGGAAAGGACATGAAAACATCCTACAGGACCTTCAGTAGAGCCATCTCTCTATAGTTGTGCCCGGGTTCACAACGATAGAGGAGGTCCTACTAAGGTTACCTTGCTCTGTAATCACTAGGAGACCTAACAACCTTTGCTCTGATACCAACTTTGTCACGACCCGTTTTCTGGGCACATGACCGGCACAATGATGAATCTCTCATCACTGTAAGCCTTTCGATAAATTCTACCCATGAGTTTAGTCATTATCAAAATAACCATTCCTGAAGAAAATATATCAAATTTTCTTATCTGAAAATCATAGATTATCAATTTAAAATACATTATTATACTGACATACAAGCCAAATGTCGAACCCCTGAACTAGATGTCCTAGACGATTACAGAGCAACATAATCTATAACAGAAGAGAGGTCTACCCGACAACGGGAAGGTCCAAAGTGATCTACTCCTCTAGCAGATATTCTTCGATGGCAACCTGATCTGAACAAAAAGGTTGTACAAACAATGTGAGCTTTTAAACTCAATGAGCGAATCGGCCTCGCATTAATAAAATTCAAATACATTACCAGTCATGCAAGCATATCTAAAGGCTCATACTCAACCAATAGACAGAAGATAAAAATTTATCCAATTCAACAAATGTTACTAGTATTCGTCAATGGCAATATATCCCAGAGAGCGCACACAGGCCGGCTCACCAATTATGTATATTTCCGCCATGACGCACAACATCATCCTTTTACATACAAGAAGATAAAAATTCATCCAATTCAACAAACGTTACTAGTACTCGTCAATGGCAATATATCCCGGAGAGCGCACACAGGCCGGCTCACCAATTATGTATATTTCCGCCATGACGCACAACCTCATCCTCTTAGCTAGGGCGCCTCACGGATTTATCACCAATCCGGGCTATATCCCTACTGAGGGAATCGTTGTCTCCACACTCATTGGTCAAGACACCCTGTCAACTGGGTTTTCCGCCTTGCCGTGAGAGGGGGTACTGTCCCGCTCAATCACAATCAATAGCATTTCATATCATAATCAGAAGCTCAATATAATATTCATCCATATAACAGGTATAGTATATAACTATATTATGGATTTATAAACCACATATCAAGATAACAATTAATCCATTTTTGAAAACATTCAAATTTCACATCATCATAAGATACTTATTTCATTTTATCCATACTTATGGATTAATTATCTCATTTAGATTCGTCATTCTGAATCCAATTTCCCCCTATGAATCTTGGGAGTGTCCTACGACATACTTTTTATCACCAGTAATGCTAAAACTCTATTAACACGGGGTCGTTTCACTCACCTGGATTCCGTACGAACATCGCTTCTCTAAGTCATTACAGACAAGAGTTCTCAGGTGAATTTCGGTGTTCTGCTACGGAGATTTTCATGAAAGATTAGAGAAAATACGTCAGGATTGTTTTCGTACAGATACTGTTCATATGTACGGTTACTGTTCATATATACGGTTACTATTCATACGGTCACTATTCATACGTACGGTCACTATTCATACGGTTACTATTCATACGTACGGATACTATTCATACCAGAAATAGAGAATACAATCTGTAAAAGAGTACACCAGGTAAGTTCCCAGGAAAGAGTGGAGGGTCACACTGGACACACTTAAAAACCAGGTCTTTCCTTAGCCAGAACTTTCCTAGACATGTATTCTTCACAGTTTACATTCTATTTCGGTAATCAGAGAATCAAAATAACATATAAACAGCTAAGGACAGTTTTTCTGATGTGGAAGATCAGCCAAGGCCGCAACCACAGAGCATACTTAAGAAATTAACTTCTAAAATTTGAAAGACATAGAAAGGGCATAGTATCCTTACCTAAGCTGAAAAGGAAAGGCCCAAAATCTCATAGGCCTAGCATTGAAGTAAGAGAAACTTAAGAAGAGAAGAAGAGAAGTTGAAGGTGTGAGTTTAGAAGTGAAATGGAAGGGCCTATTTATAGCAAAAGTCAAGGGTACTATTTGACACTATGCGCTAATAAAATATTCAATTTACTATTCATGAAAATGACATTTCTAATAATGCAGTTACTGTGCACCTCACGCGTACGATCGAAAATTTTTTCTGTTATTACTATTGAAAACTTAAAGGGAAAACTATCCTTTCACCTTAAACCTTTAAGTTTCTTTTCAAATCAGTCCTTTCACTTTAGTCCCTGAGGGTATTTTCACCCATAAAACGTCATTTTCTCCTACAAACTTCTTTCTAGTTTTCTCTTATGACCAAATCACATCTAGTACTTGACATTTCGATTGTATAATGAACAGTATCGTATACGTAAATAGTATTATACTGATGAATAGTATCGTATACTGAAATAGTAACAGTAGTTTGTAAACAAATATTTATATTTTATTTTTCTTGGGTATTACAATAGCCAGTCCATCCCTAGAATCACATCAAAATCTAACATATTGAGAACCATAAGATCTATCTCAGTTTTCATGCCTCCAACGATTATTTTACAAGAACGATAACATGTTTTAACCATCAAAGTCTCTCTCATCGGTGTGGAAACCAAGAATGGTTCTTTAAGAATAATCGAATCAATTGCAAATATCTTGGCAAATAGGGGTGACACATATGAGTGAGTAGAACCGGGGTCAAACAAAATACGTGCAGCAAAAGTATTAACAGATAATATACCTGTAACTACAGCATTGGATGTTTGAGCATCCTGTCGGGTTAGAGCATATATTCTTGCATTTCCTCTGCCAGCAGCTTGTTTTCCACGGTCACCTTGGCCTCTTCCAGAACCTCTTCCCATACTACCCCCTGTTGAAGGGGTTGGTGTTTGAGTAATAGATTGTGGTCGAGGTGGCAAAGTAGACCCTTGACCTGGTCTTGTCATGAGCTGAGGGCACTCCCTTATAAAATGTCCTTTTTGTCCACAGTGAAAACAGCCTGTACCAACAGTGTTTGACCTGCATTCTCCGAAGTGAAACTTTCCACATTCAGGACATTGAGGTTTTTCCCTTCTACCTTGAGTACCTCCTCTACTAGAAGAGCTAAAACCACCCCTGCTCTCTGAACGAGGCTTAGCCACACTGGCTATAGAATAAGATGACTTAGTAGGAGTGGCTGGAGCATGTTGTGGTGCAGTAAAAGTCCCTGAGTCTTCCCCTTGATTAAAAGATCTCCTATATCTGGCCTTCTTCTTTTGACGATATTCTTCTTTATTCTTTGACCTCCTTTCCATTCTTCGGGCCACATCAACAGCTTCTGAGTACAAAGAGTAATCATTCATATTAGAACCCACTTGATCATATAAGGCATCACGAAGCCCTTCCACAAACTTTTCTATTTTCTTCCTTTCAGAAGGAATGATTTCAGGGGCATATTCAGATAATTTAACAAACTGAGCTGAATATTCATCAACAGTCATGGTTCCCTGCCGTAGATACAGAAAATCTCTGGCCCTGGATGATCGTTCACTTGCCGGAAGAAATTCATCCATAACCAATCTGTAAAATTCTGTCCACATAACTGGCGGTGCGCCTTGAATTCTAGCTTTCTTCCAGTTCCTCCACCATTTACCAGCCCTACCTTTTAACTGAAAGGAAGTGAATTCTACCTTTTGAGTAGGAGAACACCCTATAGCATCACAGATTGCTTCACAATCTTCAAGAAAACATTGTGGGTCCTCTTTGGGATCTTCCCCTGAAAAAGTAGGAGGCCTCATTTTCTGGAATTCAGACATTCTTACCTCTCTTACATTAACTCCTCCCGCTAACGGAGCTGGTGGTACATTTTCAGCTTCAACAATAGGAGGATCCACTGGCAGGTTAGCTTGTGCAGCTCGACCTCTCATTTCAGCCTCAAATCGGTCAAATCGTTCATTCATCAAATGAATCACATGTGCAATAGTTGCATTACCGACATGAGCATCAGGTTCGACTCTTCTTGCTTGCTCACTAGTTGCGCCCTCAGTACTTTGAGCATGTAAACTATCACCACGGTTAGGATCATCTTGCACATGTACTGGTGGATTTATGGCCCTCCTTGGACCCATATGCTCATTATTATTAGAAGATCCTTCTGACATTGATCTGTCACAGATCTACACACATAACAAACAATTTTCAGACATAAACAAAATATCACTTACTAGCCCCACTGAGAAGTTATCTATAAAATGACGTTATACTCTACAAGGTCTTTTATGGAATCTAATCCTATGGTCATGCCGCGGCTCATGACAATAGGGAAGGGCCCACAAAGATCACTTTGCTCTGTACTCTATAGGGGACCTATAAAACCTTTCCTCTGATACCAAATTTGTCACATCCCAAAAATTGAGTATGTGAAAAGATACTACTCATTTGATATAATTCTCAAACATACGTTATATACATATATTCTGTAAGGTTTTACATTCAACCTTAATCATTCATTCCACACTACAGAATTATATTCATCTGATAAGCAAATATAGACATACATAGTCTGATATTTCTATCTCATCGCAAGCCTATGAGACCTATAGAAAATACAGAGCTTTTCTAATATCCACATTAATAAGTACTGGTGTCCCACCAGACAGAAATAGAGAATAATCCCAAGGGGCTTCTAATCTTCAAACAGATTCTCTTCTTCTCTGTTTTCTGTATCTGAAAAAAAATAATCATAGGGAGTGTGAGTTTATTTAAAAACTCAGTAAGTAAATAACTGTACTATATAAAATATCAAAAGTACAAATACCACATTTACTCATATAATTAATTATCTTATACATCGAGTAGTATGGGACTCTAACCCTTTCAAACTCATGAATAAGATTTCATAGATATACACCGAGTAGTATGGGACTTTAACCCTTTCAACTCGTGTATAGATTTCATAGATATGCACTGAGTAGTATGGGACTTTAACCCTTTCACACTCGTGTATAAGATTTCTTAGATATACACCGAGTAGTATGGGACTTTAACCCTTTCACACTCGTGTATTAGATCCCGTAGATCTTTACTCATTAATAAAATAGTGAGAATTCATCACATAGTACAATTGTCATGAAATAAATAGTTTCTTCATACTCTTATTTCTACTGATCATCATATACTCCCATATGAAAAATTAATTGCTTATTATCCAAATAATATTGTAAATGGGACTTATATTGTACTTTGACTAGTAATATCAAAGTAGCTGAGCAAGGTTATTCACTCACCTTGATGTTTGTCCAAGTTTACCTTGTTCCACACTAGAATTTGTGTAGGAAAATTTCCTAGTAAAATATATTACAAGGAATCATAAGAAAGGAAACAAAATCACGAAAATACGTAAAATTTTCTGACTGCTACAGTAACGGGTTACTACAGTACGGTTTGCTACAGTGTCGGTTCGCTACAGTAACGGTTCACTACAGTAACGTTGACTGCTACAGTACCGTTGACTGCCGACACTACAGTACTGCTACAGTAACCCGAAGAAAATTTTCCAGATTTTGTTTCGAAATCCCTGGTCGCTACAGTAACTCGGTTTTGCAGAAAAATCTTTCAAAAATTCATCCTTTCCTTTCTTGTTTCAAAACCAGAATTTCAACTCTTTTAACCGATTATAACTCAAATATAACTTCTAAAACAACTGAGATTCATGAATTATCATCAAAATCTTCAAGAACAAAACCTCCTCTGATCTTCTACATAAACTGAAATTTAAGGAAAATAATCGGATTAAAGCTTACCTTTGATCCTTACAAAGCTTTTGAACCGAACAAATAATCGAACTTCTGAAGATCAAGGAAAGGATTTGAGAAGAAAATGAAGAACTGAGAAAGAATCTTTTCTGCTTCCTTCGGCTGAGTGAAAAATATGAGGTTACTATTGAAACTTTATATTAAATATTTCTAATGGGTTATTCAATAACCCATGGGTATCCATAACCCAACATCCAAACCCATCCAGTCAATTTACAATAAATGGATTAATTGACCATTCTGCAACCACTTTTCCATGAATTTCACCATTCTTAGAATATATCCCTCATTGTGCAAATATTTAGTCCAGTCATTTAACTCAATTTTCATAAATAATATTCAAAGAGAACAATTAAATATGAAAATTAAAAATGACCAAAATAAATAACTAAAGTAACGTTGTAGAATTCTAAAATACTCTTAAGCGAATTATATTCTGAAATTAACGGGTATTACAGTGTCGGTTACGTGATCAGATTTTGAGACGTGACAATATCCGACCTACTTTATTTGATTTTTCCTTCTAATACTAAGTATAATTATAAAAAAATAAAATATGTGGAACATATTTAATTAAAAAAATTTAAAACGTAAGTAAAAATTAATATAAATATAAAAATTTGAAGTTTACTTTTATTTTTATTTAAGTCTTTTTTCTTTGGCACTTGACTCTGCCATTTTAATTTCATTCTATCTACCAATCCGTTAGATATTTCACTTTTTAGCCAATCTGCATAATCAATGCATTTATTTATTTGTTTATTTCAAGGTGAACTGTAACAATGATGAGAATATTCTAAGGGAGGAGGTACAAGAAGTAAGATTAGGTTGACGTACGAAGAGTTCAAGTATTTTAAAAATCGAAATTTTGGCTTTTTCATTATTTTTTATTTATTAAAAAATATGTTTTGTCATAAATTTTAAAACTATCGTATGCTAAAAGATATCAATTTTAAAAACCTCAAACTCCTTTTCATATATGCTGCCTGGCAAGACAGATGTGTTTTTTTTTAAAAAAATATCTTACCTAGGTGAAACAGGGAAGAAAAAAAGAAACTTCTTGATGCACTTATCGAAAAACAAACAAAATTGCATGTAGAGAGATAATGAACAAATTTTTCCTCGAGACAATTGAAAATTGAAATGATTACTTTTTACTTAGTAAGTTAATATTTTTCAATAGTTTTTATAACCCAACTTATATTTTTTCTTCAATTTTTTTTGTTACATTTGGCATCTCTCTAATTCTATGTTTCCTATGGATGGAAAAAAAAAAAGAGAACATATTTGATGTTTTAATACAAATATTCAATATATCTGTTTTATTATATAGTTGGTAGACTCTTTGGTCAATAATTGACTGACTGGAGGATTAGCCCACTATACCCAATTAAGTTATTTTTCTACAGATGAGCTAAATATTAGTGTAGTTGGTTTTTCCTGAATAAAAGAAATGCTCATGCATGTGCTTCAACAAATTATTTAAAAGTGATAAATAACAAATAAAAAATATTAATTAACATAAAAATACATGAATGTCAATGGTGAAACTGCTAATGTAGTAATGCGTGCATTTATATGTCTAGATGCAAATGTTTGAAGCACGCATGTACAAATGGCCTATTTTTACACTGACCCAACAAAAGGTACTAAACATTAACTAGATTTGAGGCAATTGTTTCTTCTTAGAAACTGAATTTCTATGTGTATAAATAGGGTTTGCAGTGTATGTTTTGGATAAATTGTGTGAAAGGTAATCATTTTTCTAAGCCTCTATATTTGTATTGGTAATTTTGTCTTCAGAATACTCTCTATTAAATGGATAGAGATGGGAATGTGTGTGTATAGGTAATTCCAACCTTAATGAATCAATAATATGTAATCAGTATTGTGAGCAACTTTGTCTGTGTGTAAATGTTTAGAAAAATTAAGTGGACTTGTGTGGTCATGTGGAAAGCATTGTTACACAAATTTAATGAAGCTGGGTCCTTCAGTTTAATGCAAGTGTGACATTCCATGTGGGTATAAAATCCTACCAGTTATTCCAAACTTGCATCTGTATCATTTTTTTTTGGAGGACATAACTATTAGCAATATTATGTTATGAATCCAGCACGATGTTTGGCTTTATATAAATTATTAAATTTTAAATTCAACGGTCTAGATATCAAGTAGTAATTTTAATAATTTTTTTTAAAAAATACATTCAAACTTAGACTATTAAATTTAAAATTTAATAATATAAGTATCATATTTATCCTTATAAAACAAATACAAATCATATGTTATAAGTATCTAGCAAAGCACAAATTGAGGACTGGGGAAGACAATGTTTTGACATTCAGAGCAATTAATGCCAATGAGGTGGATTTGCGTTGTGTAGCCGTCATTTACTTTACTATGCTCTATAGTTGTTGAATGCTATTATTAGTTTAATAAAAAATATTTATATAAGGCATAATAATTTATAAAATTTAATTGTTTTAAAATATAAAACATATTACTTAATTTAATTTAATAAAAAATATTAAGTGTAAATTATTGAATGTTACAGGTAGTTTAATAAATTGAAGCCACATCTTTCATGAAGTCTGATTTATGCATTAAATGAATATGTTTGAACATGACATTAAGCTCCTTTCATTAAATAAGTAGAGTTTACAAATTTAATGTGTCACAACCCAAATTCCGAGCACGTGACCGGTACGGTGACACGAATCTTATGTCACCGTAAGCCTAATTAACAACTCTATTTTTACCGCTTTTATGTTATTCATATGAAATATTTAGCGTACATAGAGAAAAATCAGAGTTTGAAAAATAAATAAATATATATATAATATAGATTAATATTTAAGAAATAGTATTTAAATATGAACAAATATTAATTAAGGTTAATATTAATTAAATTTAATTTAATTTATGAATGAATACTACTTAAAATAAATATATAAAAAAATATCAATTCATACAATTTTAATGTTTAAAAAAAATAAATTATGATATTTCATTCATTCTCAAAGTCACGTTAACATAATTAAACCCCGTAGTTTTAAATCTCAATTTCTACCATGATTCGTATCATAAATTATCAAAATAAATCTTTAAATTTGAATCAAATTAAATACAATAAATAAAGTAGTTTAATTACCCGAGAACCCCCTAAATGTCCTAGTTGACTACAGAGCTTCCTAAACTTAACAAAAATAAAATACTAATAATATGGGACCCACCCAACAATGGGACAGTCCAACGGCAACTACTTTTCTAGCGGGAGATTTTCCTTCACTATCTCATCTGAAAATGAAAAATCAACGAGTGTGAGATAATAATCTCCGTGAGCGATCCAATCCCCGCCCTAATAAAATTCGCTATGCAAAAGCAATAAAATAAAAAGCATGGGTAAAAATTATAAAATCATAAGGAAAAATACACATCAAAGAATTGCAAATCAATCAGACAATTCAGACCAACGGAACTAGTACTCGTCAATGGCAAAATATCCTGGAGCGCCCGTAGGCTCGCTCAACCAATTTCATCATATTCGGGAGCGCCTGTAGGCTCGCTCAACCAATTTCCTCAATTTTATCAACCCGCCATGACGCACAACCTCATCAGCAACGGTCAGGGCGCCTCACGGATTAAATCTGGGCTCATCTCCCTACCGAAGGAATTGTTGTCTCTACTCTCAGAGGTCAAGTCATCCTATTACCCATATTTTCCACTTGACATGAGAGAGTGTACTATCCCGCCCAAACACAAACAATATTCACCCAATATAGTAAAATACAACATCATAAATCGTCAAGTATAAAAGTCTAGATAATCTCAATTATCTCAAATTTCAACCATCTCGTAAATCACATGTGCATCCTTTTTCCAAACAAAATAATAATAATAATTATCATCACCAATCATATTCCCACTATGGTCATTACCTATTTTTATACCCTATTACTTTAACACTTAAGATAATATTAAAGAAGGGTTAGTTCACTCACCTGGGTTCCTTGCTAAACCATAGCATGACATTCCAAGATTCTTCGGTAATGTGCCAGATTTTCCTATCGCATGTTTGAAAGACAAACTTTGAAATTAAAACAGAAAGTTATTTTATTTCAGTTTTCTGACCTCCGTGTACTGTTTCGGCCATATCTCTCAAACGGTAGGGAGTTTTCAAAATATTTTAGATTTTCTAGAAAATAGACGGAAAGAGCTTTCCGTGCATAGATAATTTGAAAATTTTGGAGTTTTCTAGAGAGAGATATGGTTGTTTTAATTTTCAAAAAAAATTGTTCCAGAATTTCTGAAAATAAATGTTCTTACCTTGTTTTAATTCTTGCTATAAATGAAACCCCTTTGAGTTCTTGTTTGGGCATGGAATGTGCAGATTCTAGGACTATGTGTAGGCTGTAAAACATGATGTGGGGTTAGGGTTGTTCTTATATTTATTTCAAAAGAAACGACATTATTAAAATGGAAGGGAAGATTATGACTTACCTTAATTTCTTCTTGTTTATTAGTTGTTAACTCCTCTTGAGGTTCCCAATTTTTGAATTGAGTGTTGATGTTTAGAAAACAAAGATTAGCCGAGAGAGTGTGCTTGTGGGAGGGATTAGTTTGGTTGAGTATGTATTTTTTTCTAGGGTTTCTAACTTAGTTTAAGATAGATCAATTTAATTGTTTAAATTTAAATAGATTTTGTTATTCAAATTTTAGATTATTCTAATTAAAAATAATATGTTTAATTCAGATTTAAAAAAAAACTTTTTTTTTTCAGATTTCATATTGGGATAATTTATCCTTCAATTTAATGTCTAATTAGATTGATTAGTTTGGATAATTATCTAATTTCCTTATTTAATCTTTTGCATTATCCTTTAACCATTGCTACTACTATTTATATTATATGTATATTATTTTGTTTGGTTAATTTTGATTTGTTTTAATTACTATTACTAATATCTATTTAATCATTCCTTATAGTATTTCGAAATCCCCTGTTGCTCATAGGATTAGTATTCTAGTTGATTAATTTATCAACTTGTATTTTTATTAATTTCTTTTTGTTCAAATTTCAAAATTCAACCTTAAACGCCCAATCCTAGATTATGTAAATCTAAGATCTTACTTCAAATGTTGAAAGGTATATTTCAGATTTTT
Source organism: Biancaea sappan (assembly GCA_037074585.1). Lineage (NCBI taxonomy): Eukaryota > Viridiplantae > Streptophyta > Magnoliopsida > Fabales > Fabaceae > Biancaea > Biancaea sappan. The sequence continues at coordinate 36,818,686 of CM073492.1, forward strand.
CTTTTTCATTTGTTTTCGTAATTCATTAAATTTTTTCTTTTAGACATTTTTTGTATAAGACTATTTCTTAATTACAATTATATATTCTAAAAATAATATCTAGAGTTTTAGAAATTAATTTCCATTTTTCTATTTCACAACAAGGTTCCCTATAATTTTGTCCATCTATTCCTATACTTTGTACACATTTTTGCTACACCCCACAAGATTCCAAAATCTTTCATTTTAGTCCCTGCGAGTTTCACTTTAGTCCCTGTATGGTCTAACATCACACATTGCTAGCCTACAGCCTAAAATCACATATCTAAGCATCATCACATTATACAATAATATCAAACACACATATTGCACACAAAATTTGCAATTTTAACACTTATAAAATCAAATTCATTATTTAAGTAGAAAATAAAATAGCGGGTATTACATAATGTTTCACTTATTTAATTTAAAAAAACAACTCCTTTGAAAAAAAATAATATATATTAAAAAATTCATATACTTCATTTGTGTATATTCTTAAACCATCTAATACAAGTTCAGTTCGAACTCGCGTTTAATAAAATGAACTGATTTTGATCTCAGTTTTAGTTCATTTAATTTCACAAATCAAATTTACTGCTGATTTATTAACAAAGCCAAACTTAAAGATATCATATCTCCATTCAATTCAACTTATACTCATATCCACCCAAATTTACTAATTGAGTTGGGTCTAATAGAAGGATACGACTTTCTTCTTATTAGGAAGAGAATGTTACGCCTTTTTTTTTTTTTTTAGGTTTTATCATTTTTTTAAAAATCACAAAGAATGTTTTCGGGATTTACAATAACAATTAATTTAGAATTTAAGATTTAGTATTTATGATTTATAATAATATTTTTTTTTTGTGGTTTAAGTTTTGAGTTTAGGATTTAGGATTTAAAATTTAAAGTTTAGGATTTAGAGTTTAGAATAATATTTAATTTAATTTATTGATTGTCAAATTTAAAAACCAAATTATTTGTAGTTTTTTTTTAAATAAAATAAAAGGCTAAAAAAGTGATAGTTATTTAATCAAATTTAATCCAATGACTATCACCAGTATATAAGCATCCTAAGCGTGTTGCTTGCACGGAGGAGGAATGCTTAGCAGAAGGAGTTGATCTCTCACAAGGTGGTGAATTTAAGTTCGAATCTCTATTAAGAGAGATATTTACATTTAAAGCTTGATAATGCATTGAATAAGATTGTCTCTGATAAAAAATATTTGTAAAAAATAAAAAATATACGCCAAAATCTGACTCCTCCGATTTTATATTAAGTGGGTGTGGGCCAGGTTTTCAGGGAGGCCAGCCCGGCCCAGTCAAAGATTCGGGTTCGTAAGTGGGTAGGTCCCGAACAGGAGCAGAGCAATTAAAGAGAGCGCCTTTTGCGAGGTAATTAATGCACTGTAAAACATTAAAATCTCGGAAATATCGATTCGCTGTCGTTTGTTGGTATCTAGTATCTACTCAATAACAGGCCCAAAGTCTCTTCCCACAGTCTTGCGTCAGCTAACCTGCCCACCTCAACAACAGAACAGTGCTTTCCACGTGTTGTAACAGCCCCTAACTGAATTATTATTGTCTCTTCTCAATCTCTAATGTCAAACTGTAATTTTAGGTGTGAGATTAATAGCTCTTTCTCTTTACTGTTTTTTTTTTCTTTTTCGTTTTTTAACGGTAAAACCTTTCCCATCGAATTAAACAAAGAAACCCATAATTATGCAAGAAAATTTATAGTGGAAACAGAAATGTTAACGGTTAATTAGCTCCTTTTCTTCTTCCTAACCTTCGAAACAAATATAATATATTTGAAATGGGTTAAAGTTTTCGGGTACAACTTGGCTCGATCACATTTAGGATGAGTTTAAAAATATAAAATTAATTTTTTAAAAAAACGAATATAAATGAATTTGGTCTGTTTGCTCGTGGACTCTACGGTCAGCACATTTTATTTTTTTACATAATTATATTTTTTATATGAATAACAGATGATTAATAAATACAACATCAATTATTTTGTTTAAAATTAAAAAAATATTATAATTTGAAGCAAAGATGGAGATTAGTGAGTGTAATTTTTTTTTCAAAATTATATTCATATATTATTTTGTATAAAATAAAAAATTTTTTGAATTCACATTAAAAAACTTGAAAAATAAAATAAATGGAAAAGATGTATAAACTATTAAAACAATATTCTATCTCTTTTTTTTGGTTAAAAAAATGAAAAAAAAGGCTACAAAGTCATGAATAAAATGACTTTTAAAAAACTTTATATATATATATATATATATGATTTTTTAATATTTCTATTTGATACATTAGTAATTTTTTCATTGGTTGAAAAAATTATAGTAGTATATTTTCCTAGTGTGGTAGGTCATATTTTTTTTTGTATTTTTAAATTAATGATAGTAAAAATTATAAAAGTTTTTATATAAAAAAATTTACTATTTAACAAGTCTTTTTTTTTTTTAAAAAAAAGTGATTGGTGGACATATGTGGATGGATATGATATTCAAAATTTGGCTCATTTAATAAATGAGCCGAGTCCGTCTAATGGCTGGTCTGTTTGACATTACTAAACATATATTGTTAAAAATTAATTCTAGATGGTGGAACGTTATAGTAGTTAATTAATTTAATTTTTAAAAATTAAAATTATTTCAAATTGATGTTTGAAAGGTATAAATTTTTTTTGGTGAAATGAGAAATATATATTAGACATAACAGATATTACAAGTAGTCATAAACATAGTCATTACAATAGTCCAAACAGAAGTCGAACAAAAAGCAGAAATAATAAAGAAAAGCAAAGCAAAAATGTAATACTCAAGAAAAATAAAATAAAATATTTGTTTACAAACTACTGTTACTATTTCAGTATACAGTACTATTCACTCATATAATACTATTTACGTATACGATACTGTTTATTTATACAATCGAAATGTCAAGTACTAGATGTGGTTTGGTCATAAGAGAAAAATAGAAAGAAGTTTGTAGGAGAAAATGACGTTTTATGTGTAAAAATACCCTTAGGGACTAAATTGAAAGGACTGATTTGAAAAGAAACTTAAAGGTATAAGGTGAAAGGATAGTTTTCCCTTTAAGTTTCCAATAGTAATAAGAGAAAAACGTAACTGTAATTTTTATAAATAGTAAATTGAATATTTTATTAGTGCATAGTATCAAATAGTACCCTTGACTTTTCCTATAAATAGGTGCTTTCATTTCACTTCTAAACTCACACCTTCAACTTCTCTTCTTCTCTCCTTAAGTTTCTCTTACTTCAATGCTAGGCCTCTGAGATTTTGGGCCTTTCCTTTTCAGCTTAGGTAAGGATACTATGCCCTTTCTATGTCTTTCAAATTTTAGAAGTTATTTTCTTAAGTATGCTCTGTGGTTGCGGCTTTGGCTGATCTTTCACATCAGAAAAACTGTCCTTAGCTGCTTACATATTATTTTGATTCTCTGATTACCGAAATAGAATGTAAACTGTGAATAATACATGTCTAGGAAAGTTTTGACTAAGGAAAGACCTGGTTTTTTAGTGTGTCCAGTGTGACCCTCCACTCTTTCGTGGGAACATACCTGGTGTACTCTTTTACAGATTGTATTCTCTATTTCTGGTATGAATAGTAACCGTACGTATGAATAGTAACCGTATGAATAGTAACCGTATGTATGAACAGTAACCGTACATATGAACAGTATCTGTACGAAAACAATCCTAACGTATTTTCTCTAATCTTTCATGAAAATCTCCGTAGCAGAACACCGAAATTCACCTAAGCACTCTTGTCTGTAATGACTTAGAGAAGCGATGCTCATACGGAATCCAGGTGAGTGAAACGACCCCGTTTTAATAGAGTTTTAACATTACTGGTGATAAAAAGTATGTCGTAGGACACTCCCAATATTCATAGGGGGAAATTGGATTCAGAATGACGAATATAATGAGATAATTAATCCAGAAGTATGGATAAGAAAAAGCAAGTATCTCATGATGATGTGAAGATTGAATCTCTTGAATTGTGGTTTATAAAGCTATAATATAGTTATATACTATACCTGTTATATGGATGAATATTATATTGAGCTTTTGATTATGATATGAAATGCTATTGATTGTGATTGAGCGGGACAGTACCCCCTCTCACGGCAAGGCGGAAAACCCGGTTGACAGGGTGTCTTGACCAATGAGTGTGGACACAACGATTCTCTCAGTAGGGATATAGCCCGGATTGGTGATAAATCCGTGAGGCGCCCTAGCTAAGAGGATGAGGTTGTGCGTCATGGCGGAAATATACATAATTGGTGAGCTGGCCTGTGTGCGCTCTCCGGGATATATTGCCATTGACGAGTACTAGTAACGTTTGTTGAATTGGATGAATTTTTATCTTCTTGTATGTAAGAGGATGATGTTGTGCGTCATGGCGGAAATATACATAATTGGTGAGCCGGCCTGTGTACGCTCTCTGGGATATATTACCATTGACGAGTACTAGTAACGTTTGTTGAATTAGATGAATTTTTATCTTCTGTCTATTGGTTGAATATGAGCCTTTGGATATGCTTGCATGACTGGTAATGTATTTGAATTTTATTAACGCGAGGCCGATTCGCTCATTGAGTTTAAAAGCTCACACTGTTTGTACAACCTTTTTGTTCAGATCAGGTTGCCAGCGAAGAATATCTGCTAGAGGAGTAGATCACTTTGGACCTTCCCGTTGTCGGGTAGACCCCTCTTTTGTTATAGATTATGTTGCTCTGTAATCGTCTAGGACATCTAGGTCAGGGGTTTGGTATTTGGTTTGTATGTCAGCATAATAATGTATTTTATGTTGAGGATCTATTATTATATGTAAATCATCTCTATGAATTTCAAATAAGAAAATTTGATATATTTTCTTCATGAATGGTTATTTTGATAATATAGAGATAATGACTAATAATTTAACTCATGGGTAGAATTTATCGAAAGGCTTACAGTGATGAGATATTCATCATTGTGCCGGTCATGTGCCCAGAAAACGGGTCGTGACAAAAAAGCTATCCCAACTCTTGTAAGTAGGTTGAGAGTATATATGGTGGTGGTTCCAAAAAGATTTTTTGTGATTATTGATGCCTTTTTGCCTTCTTAGCCAAAAGATCTATACACTTATTACAGCTTATTGAAAATTTCTTGAACCTAACTTGGGGTCTCGAATACATTAGGGACCTGCAATTAGCAATTAGAACAACCAAAGGGTGATTTTCATTTGTATCATTGGAAATCAGATAGTACACAATTTGACTGTTAGTTTTTATTTCCAAGTTTCTGATGTCACAAAAAGTAGCTAAGGATAAACCTAAGCAGAGAGCCCAAGTTTCTAACATAATTATTGAACCAAATCCAACTAATTTAGAGCTTCCAATGATCCATCTTGTGTTTTCATCTCTTATGATTGCTGCAGTTGCAATTTTATTCTCCTTTTCTAAACCATCAATATTGAGTTTACACTAACCCAATTCTGGTTTACTCCAAGTAATAGTATTATTTTGAGAATCTCCAATTGAGAAATTGTCTGTTGAATTTGTAATGGGTGAGAGAGACCAGAATTCAATGGCTTTAAAGATAACTTGTTTTAAGAAAACATAATTAGGGAACGACTGAGTCTTAAAGATTTTTTCATTTCTCCTTAGCCAAATGCCACTTATACAGTAAAGGAAGAGAATATTCCAAGGGAGAGAAATGTGAGTTCTATCCTGGTTTATAGAATTCTTAAACAACTAGGTCTTTAAATTCAGGGAGAAGAAATCTTGCTGATGAATGTTCAAGGAGAGCCAAATTGATTTAACATGCACACAATCTCTTAAAAGGTGAAGATGGGTTTCAGGTTCAGAGAGACAAAGAGGATAGAGTTTATTATTAGTGATTTTTGCTCTTTCAAGTTTTATGTTTGTTGGGAGACCAGTGGTGAAAGATTACTAGAGAAAAAGTTGTTATTTGGGATGACACTTTGTTTTCCAAGTCTAGTTAGATTTTTCTTTTTGTTCATTGGCGTTAGTGTTTTTAGAATTCAAGAAATTGTTTTGAGATAAAATAGTATGTTGATTTACTTGTGAAGACACCGTTTTGTGTTAAGTTCCAAATGAGTTTGTCTTCTTAAGGTGTGTTAGGCAGAGGTAGAGGTTGTGTTTGAATTTCCATTTTTAAGTTACAACGAAGATAGAAAGGAGATTGTTGAGATTCCTATGTTTGAACCCTTGAGAATTTTTTATAATAGAATTGACTTTTCTATTCTCATCCAATTCTGGGAGTGGGCCACTTAAATGGTTCCTAAGAGTTTTCCCCAGCTAATTGTCATACCAAAGACTTATGTTTTCACCATTTCCAAGAATCCATTTAGTGCAAGAATTAAAGAGGGGGAGAGTTTTTCTTAAAGCCCTATAAGTATGAGTTATATTTGTTGCTCTTTTTTTGATGAAGGGGCCATACTTATTTGTAAGAATTTGAGTTAAAGGGTGTTGTGGTGTCTTTTTTATTTTTCATATTAGATTTAAGAAGAGTGTTATTTTCGATTTGAGTGTTTGTAATTCCTAAGCTACCTAAACTTTTGAGGGAACAGATATTTTTTTCCAATTAATAGGATGAAATTTCCTAGTATTACTCTCATGTCTCCAAAAGAAGTCTCTCATTTTTTTGTTAATTTTTTTATGTGTTTCTTTAGGGAGAATGAAGGACTTCATGGTATAGCTTGAAAGATTGGAAATTGTTGAGTTTAAAAGCTGAATTCTTCTAGCTTTTGAGAGAAGTTTACCTTTCCAACCTTGAAGTTATTTTTTTCTATTTTACCCAAGGCAAAATTAAAGTTAGAATTTTTGTAAGAAAGCCTTAGAGGATGTCACGTCCCAAAATTTGAGCACGTGACCGGCACGGAAAGTGAATTTCATTTCACCTCCGTAAGCCTATCTTTCTCTTAATCATCATACAATTCTATTTCATGCAACCAAACCGAATTCTCTATACATACTACAATCATTCACATTACATCACTGAATGAACCTACCCGATTACAGAGATTTCTAGATTTATACAACTTAAAATAAGACTTAACTATTATACCTTTATCCTGAACAAGTGAAAAGGTAATCATGGACTAAGGATCCATAATTCCTTGTTCCGATATTTACCTTCAGCTGTCAACTCTGAAAAAAATATCAATAAGAGGGGTATGAGCAAACCACGTGCCCAGTGAGTAGATAGCACACTATGACAAAAAAATATCATACATCATAATGATAACATACAGCAATCATACGTAAATCGATCATCATATGATATGATATTATTCGTAGTACTTCACGACAATATCCAAATAAATCAAATACATTTCAACATAATTCAAAAGTTCACAACAACAATCGGTGAAATCAATTTCACACAAATTTCCCGTACCAACCGGGTCGTCCAGAATACCTCTGGATCGTTGCCCGCGGCCCCCGCCGCATCCACCCTTATCTCTCCATTTATAATCTCCACCCTTATAACTTCACATAAATTTCTCCATGGGGTGCACCACCATGCCTTTCCTTTCCAGTCAAACACAATCACAATCATATATAAAAACATCCTCAATCATTTACAATTCAAGCCACAACATAATCAATGTGGTTCCAGCAACATAGCATGTATACAACATAACCTATAATATAGAACAATTATTCAACTCAGTTCACATGCCATTCACAATCCATCATATAACCTCCATTCATGGGAAAATAAAAAAATATAATTATATACATTACCAGACACGTTCCACAATTGTTTATGTCTCATCGTTCCACATCATCCTCTTCAAACTTGGATATACAACATATTTCCACTATGATGCAAAAAGTCAATAACAGATATTTAATCATAGCAAGTATTAACCCACTCACCTGGATTTCACACTCTCGGCACTCCCACTTTGCACCTTGACCATTCCTATTGTAACCAGACAAAAACCATCAGGGTTACGAAATAGAGAAATTTCCTACCACTACTCTCGACCTTCACTTACTTCTCGAATCATAACTCCTAACTGGTAATAAATATTCAAATGAAACTTATACCATTGGAAACTAGACTTAAAGAGCTTTCCAACGATATAAAGTTTGCCCAAAACGGAGTTCGGATGAAGAAGTTATGGCCGATTGAAAAATAAACTAAAATTTTCCGGTACACCTGGCGCCTGGGCGCCACCTATGGCGCTTGGGCGCCACCCATGCCCGGCGCCTAGGCGCCCCACGTGGCGCCTGGGCGCCATATTAAAATAAAAATTTCTATTCCCACATTTTCTTCACTAATTCAAAAATAAAATTTTTCACATAATTAAATTTTTCACTAAACTTCAAATCATACTTTAAATATTCATAAAAATTCTTGGGATATTACAGAGGATATCCCAAATAATTTCCTAAATGAGTAGCTATTTTTATGTCCAGGAGATTTTGAAAAGAATCTAGAACCTCTTGTCTTACAGAATTAGAAAACCAGGCTCTAAATTTATCCAAATTAATTTTCATACTACTATAATCACAAAAAGTTGTAAGGACATTATTCATAGCTTCAATAGTTTCAAGATTTGCTTTACCAAAAAGGAGTATATCATCGGCAAAGTGTAGATGAGATGTTTGGCTCCTTATTTTTAAATTTGAAAGTTTGCCAAAGATTTTTAGAAGTTTTTTCTTTTATTAAACTAGTTAGATATTCTACGGAAAGAATAAAGAGATATGGAAAAATTGGATCTCTCTGTTTAATTTTTCTAGAAGGATAAAAAGATTGAGCCTTCACTCTGATTGGGGTATACTTAACACTTTTTGAACAAGATAAGGGTAGATGAATAAAATTTTTTGAAAAATTAAAAATTTTTAGCATTTACGAGATGAAGTTTTAAGAGATAGTGTCAAAAGTCCTTTTGATATCAATTTTTATGACAAACCATCCTTGTTTAGATTTTGAAATATTCATAGAATTTAGGGTCTCTTGAGCTATAATAAACAGGTCAGAAGTATGTTTACCAGGAGTATAAACTCCTTGAAAGGGAGAGATGAGATAAGAAATGAGAGGCTTCATTCTTTTTACAAGAATTTTTGCAAATATTTTGTTATGTATATGACACAGTCTAATTGGTCTAAAATGAGAAATCATGGTTGGATTATATATTTTTGGGATAAGGCAAAGAAGATTATGTACCCACGAGTTAGGAATTTTGCCATTCATAAAACAATTTCTTATGGCTAAAGACAGTTTATCCTTAACATTTTCTCAATTTCTTTTATAAAAAATAGTGTGAATTCTATCTTCGCTGGGGTTTTTAGAGAGTGAATGTCCTTGGGAGCTTTTCTAATTTCAATATCATCAAGAATTTTTAAGAGGTTAAGGTGGGAAGAATTATGGATTTTGGGCAAGTTTAGATTTGATGAAAAAATGGACACTTGGTTTGGAGTAATACTAGAAGAATATATATTTTTGAAAAAATCTACAAATTCACTTTTAATCTCATTTTGATTAAAAATTCAAAATTTTTCAAATTTTTTTATTTGAAGAATTTTATTCCATCTTCTTTTAATAAGGTAAAATATTTTAATTTACTCAATGAAAAGTTATGTTTATCTCAATATTATTTTTTTATATGATAAAATATCTTTTAGAATTAAAAATTAAAATTTAACCAAAAAAATAATTGAATTATGATAAATAAATTTTTTAAAAACTAAATTAAGATATTAAGTCCTTCAAAAATTAAAATAAATTTATACAACTATAATATTTTAAAATCAAATAAGAAATTTATTATAGAAATAATTAAAAAAAAATGCTGGTCTGATTTGGACTTTTTCCTGCTATAGTCATTTGAACGCAGGCTTTCCCCAAAATTAAGCACTCGGGGTTCGGAAACTGAGCTCACAGTCACCCAGGCCAGAAAGTGAGGGAGAGGGAGTAGCACTGAGAGCGAGAGAGATGGACGGAAATGGGCTTGAGGGTGAGGCCGGAGGGGAGGAATTCGGTAAGTGCCTTAGCAGCTATGTGGACGAAGGCAGCACCGAGAGCCACAGATACTACCTCTCGCGCAAGACTGCGCTTGAGATGCTCAGAGACAGAGGCTACTCCATTCCCTCCTCCGAAATCGACCTCTCTCTCGCCGATTTTCGAGCCATCCACGGCCAGAGCCCCGACGTCGAACGCCTCCGCTTCTCCGCCACTCATTCCTCTGACCCGTCCAAGAGAGTAACTCTAATAATCCCTTCTACTGTTTTCGTCTTCTCTTCCTTTCACAATTTAGGGCTTGCAGTATTGCTAGGAAGGGGAAAAAATTGTTTGGTTTGATTCTAAACTTATTCGACGCGATTGACTTTGTCCGGTGGAGCCATTAGCTTCGTGAACCCAGTTTTCACACGTCATAGACATTCCCTTATATTGGAGCCTATGTTCTGTTTTCTGACTCACTCTTTGCAGCAGCTTATATATAGTTAGGGAGAATTATTTATGCAACTCGGTAAATAACTAAATATCGTGCTGAATGTGGAGCTTCTCATAAAATGTTTTATGTTTATTTGCCTGCATAAGCTTGATCAGCAAGTAAGACCATGATTGTTTTTTACATGGAAATTCATAGTAGGTTGGTATTTATTACACCAAATGCTTGAATACGTTGTTTGTAAAGCTGCTGTAAAGACCGACATTATCCCTTTCGTTCTTCTTGGAATTTTGCCTTGCTGGTTAACTTGACAGATATCTACTGTTGTCGGAACTCAGAATATACAATCTTTGACTATCATGAATAATGCCTGTTTCCGTTCCTTAAATTGCAGATTTTGGTCGTTTTCTGTTGGCCTGGTGTTGCAAAAGTTAATGTGATCCGGAGCCTTGCGGCTCAAATTTTTAATAAAGACACTTTAACTGGGATGATATTGATAGTGCAGAATGAAGTTACTAGCCAGGCCTTGAAAGCTCTGAATGTCTTCCCATTCAAGGTCGAGATATTCCAGGTTTGTTTTTTCAAGGCTCTCTTAAATCTTCTAGAGAATGATTTTTTTTTTTTGGGACTTCATTTGATATTTCTTTAATTTTAAGTTTAACACAACGGTATTTTAGATTTCTCCGCTAGGACTACATCTGTGTTGGTGTTGTCAATGGTTGTCACCATGGCCACCATCCCATCATAGTGTGGTGGAATTTGAAGAAAATTCCAGGGGACTTCCATGATGGCATGGTGATCTTTAAGTGGTGCTGCCATGGCAGCATGGTGGTTTTTGAGCTTACAGCTATTTGTTGCATATGCCATTGGCAACACTGGTATGCGCATTTCTAGCATTCTGACATCGTGGAAGTCCAACCTAAGAGATTTAGGCAGCTGTTTCCTTTTTCTCTCTGTTTTTCATAGTAACTTACTAAACATGTGGTCTTAAGTATTGAAGGATATGCAAATAATGACTGTTAGAATCTAAGGGATGTCACCTCTCCTGACATGTAGTTGAATATGAAACTTTTCGTTTTCTTGTGCTTAATTAATTATGTTTCTCCAGTGAATGAAAGTTCGATACCTTTATTATTTCAGTTTGATAACAATATGGAATTCATCTTACATAAAGTTTTTTGTTGCATGGAAGGATAACTTAAAAAGATAATTAAAGCTTGTTGATTTGAAAAGAATAAAGTGGAGCTCGGTGGGACTAGCTATATGTGGTATAAAAAGGCAAAATATAAGAATAATTACTCATAATAATTTTTTTAAAATAAAATATTACTCAGTAATTTTACTTGTGTTACAATACTTTTTAAAATTGGAGATTGTTATTACATGGGTAGAATCTTGGAAGAACAATTTAGAAATACTTGGTCAGTAGTAGGCATTTAGGAAATGCCTTGTCTCTCAGTATCAGATGCATATCTGGTATCCGACACCAATACATCTGCAAGAGATCTGGATGCATAACCTAGGTGAATCAGACGTACCTTATTAGTATTTTTTTTTTTTTGGGGTTCATATTAGCAACTATATGGGAGGGATATGGATAGTTATGGATCTCACAGCCCTGTTAGGCTTGATACTCAGCTGACACCTCAGATTGAATCATTGAAACTTAGCATTTAGAAAACTAAAATTTTTCATTGAAAGTATAACATGCCATTAGGGCATTTGGGTTTTCATGTCATTTAGAATTTACGGTTCTCCCTCCTTTGAAACCACAAGTCAATTCTAAGATTGATTTCCATCTTCCATTTCAACTCTGATCAAAATTGTTGTTGCTCTATGAGGCTGCATCTTCATCTCTTTGAGTGGGTCTCATCTACTCATTGTTGAGTGGCTGTTGTATGCTTTTTGACAACTTGGTCTTTTCATTTGCTGAGGTGAAGCTAAGTGCCTGACTGAAATTGCTTTCCTTTTGTTGAAGGGGAGCAGTGAAAGGTGGCCATGTTCTTGGGATATATAATAATATAGTCAAATCATGGCTGCTTACTGTTAGGTATTGGGTAGTGGGAATAAGTGGGTGATTCTATTATTATAATTCTGTTTGTTTGTTAGAGGCTGGTGTGGTATTTTCTATGGGTAGAGTTTGTTATTAAAGATGGGGAGAAGGACAGAATGAGCTTGATGAAATAATGTTCATTCTTCTCTGACTCTTACACGTTTCCTTCTGCTGCTTCTTTCTTCTCTGTTACTATCCTCTACTTTTTCTCATTTCTGCATATATTCTCGTGGATATGTTCATCACAGTGTACTGGTGGCAGCATTTCTATTATGAATAAAATACATATTTCTGGTATTTGTTGTGAATCGCATTTATTCATAACAAATTGGTGCTTTCATTGACTTCCATATGGCCGAAAACACTGAGTTCAATGGTCTGGTAGCCGAAGTTAAACGCCTTGCAGATATCCTCGAGCAAAGGGATGCGGTTTATAATGAGCGTTTCACAAAAATCAAATCATCCATGGACACGATTACACAAAAGATGGATCTTTTGTCACGCACCTTGGATCGTTTATCTCAGCATGTAGATCAACCCGGCGAACAAGCTTCATTGATGACAGAGATACTAGTGGTGACTACTGGCGTCGGGTCACTCTCTTCTTTGGGCCTAAACCTTAATCCACTTAAGCCGACTGTTGCGCATGTGTCTATTGGGTCGGGTCTTCCCCAGCAAGCTTCGTATACACCTTCATTTGTCGCATCTGCTATTGTTTATCCATTCACGACCTTGCAGCGGCATTGGGATACAGATAAGAAGCCTTCAAATGATCGACCTCAGGGACTACACAGTCTCACATATCAGGAACTCATGAATCACAAGAGTGAAGGGCTCTGTTACAGATGTGGAGAACATTTCCATCTCCTGCACCAGTGTCCGCATTCTTTGCGTGTAATGATCTGGGGTGAGGATGAAAACTTGTTGGCAATTGAAGTTGAGGAATTAGATGGAGCGAAATCTCTTGAGTGCGGATCTCTTTCTGCTGCAATTTGTGGTGGGTTATCAGGTCGAGTCACGGGCTACCAATCATTTAAGATGGAACCCAGCCCAACTTTGTTAATGGGCTTCGCTGGTTTTTCTCCTCAAGCCTTGTCACATGAGTTCAACCCAAAATTAGCAACAACTCATGCGAACTCTTCTATGTCATCTCAGACAGCGTCGAATGCTACTCGTCAATTGGAGAATGGCAGACGGTCTATACCAAAGAAATTGGGAGGAGTCAAGTATCTTTTATGCCAAGCCCAGTGGATATTTCATATATGCCTGGGTTTGTATTCTGAGCTGATGGAAAGGACAAAGAACATAGCTATATGGTTATTTTTGTTTCTGGAAAGGACAAAGCACAAGCTGTTGGAAAGGGTTGGGATAGGCTGAACTGTAAATTTTTTTTCTCCAGCCTTGGGGACAAGGCTGATTTCAAGGGGTGGGTAATGTTAGGTATTGAGTAGTGGGAATAAGTGGGTGATTCTATTATTACAATTCTGTTTGTTTGTTAGAGGGTAGTGTGGTAATTTCTATGGGTAGAGTTTGTTATTAAAGATGATGAGAAGGACAGAATGAGTGTGGTGAAAGAATGTTCATTCCTCTCTGACTCTTACACGTTTCCTTCTGCTGCTTCTTTCTTCTCTGTTACTTATCCTCTGCTTTTTCTCATTTCTGCATATATTCTCGTAGATATGTTCATCACAGTGTACTAGTGGCAGCATTTCTATTATGAATAAAATACATATTTCTGGTATTTGTTGTGAATCGCATTTATTCATAACACTTACCTATCAGCCTCTAGTATATTATATACTTGGAAATTTCCGAATTGGCTATAAGATATATATCATATTATATTGTCTATTGTGAAACAGTTATGTATTGAAAGACATCTTAGATATTTATATATCATTGATGCATATACCATATTTTAACCAAGAGTATTGTATCTTGTATATTTTTTTAAAAATGCCACATCTCTGTATCTGTAATGCATTGTACCGGTATTGTATCTTGTATTTGTGCTTCATAGAAAGGCAGATAGGATGATATAGAACTCCTTGTAAGATTCCTTTTGTTTGTAGTAGAGGTAATTCTTATTTGGCATAAGTGATGCAATCTCCACCGAGTGAAAATTTTGTGAGAGAAAAGGTGAAACAAACACTATTGATGTACAATATTTCTGGAATCCCTATTGGTAAAGCCTCAAGTATATCACACATTCTGACATGAGGAAATCAGACTTAACAAGGAAGTGAACTTTGGATAGTTGCTGGTAAAAACAACATCCATACTTAGATGCTTGACCTTACTGTAACATCTCATCTTAAATGGTTTAACCTAGTTGCCAACTTTGATTCGAAGATGTTCTACTCAGGATATATTTTCTCTCCAACTCTGCCTTATACTTTATGACTTGAAAACCCTTCACTGATTGCCTGACTTTTAAATTAATGAAATTGACTGTCGTTGGTTCTACTGGCTTGGCATATTATCAACTGATAAGGTTGGGTTCACTGATCTGTGCATGTTTTCTGTTTATCCATAAGGATGTTTTCCCCAATATGGACCTTGTTGAATATAGATGATCAGTTTCATGCCCAAAAAGTTATGAATTGCTTTTCTGTCCACTTTTCAGATCACAGATTTAATTGTCAATATTACAAAGCATGTGTTAAAGCCAAAGCATGAGGTGCTAACTGATCGACAGAAAGAAAATCTTCTGAAGAAATACAATTTAGAAGAAAAGCAGGTCAGTTGATACTTATTCTCCCAAACACTGTTAGACATACAGGTTTATCTTGGTATGTAGTTCCTGGTGGATCTGCCATGGAGTAGGCATAGTAATTTGTCACCTGTACAAAGTAGATATTTCAACGCAATTATTCTCAGTTCAAAATTGGTTCTTGTTCAGCTTCCCCGCATGCTACAGAAAGATGCGATTGCACGATACTATGGACTTGAGAGGGGCCAAGTGGTTAAAGTTACCTACAGTGGTGATATCACCCAGATGCATGTCACGTACCGATGTGTTTGGTGAAGCTTTGTTGTGCAGTTATCTCTTTGTATTTTATTAGTTGCGGTAGTCCAGGTTAACTGTTGAGTCATGCACAAGTGCCAAGTTTTAATTTGATTTTGAACCACAATTGCCAAGTGCATTATTGTACAAACATTGTTATTCCTAGCGGTTTATATCATGTTGTATGAGGTAGTGTATAACTCTTTAGTATGATGGTTTGGTGTTCTTTTTACCTCTTGAAAAGTAAATTCACATGTAGTCTAGACGGGTATGCTGGTGCAGTTTTCATGCTTGCCATCATTATTATAGTAATACAATCAGGTGCCCTCAGCCTTCTTAAGATTAAATTTGTCTGTTGGGTTAGTTTGATGCATTCGGGATTTTTCTCCGGGACTGCTTTAAAAGAATCTAATCATCCCAATCCACTTCCCCCCACCCCTTCCATTTTCACTTGTTGCAATTTTTTTCTCTAAAAATATAATATTGAAAAACTAAAACCTTACTTTGATTTTTCATTAATCGAGTATTTTTCAATTTGGTCCTCTATAGAATTGCCTTAATTTGGTCTTTATAAATAGGATATTGTTCAATTTGGTTATTCATAAAATTGGTTTTCCAATATGGTTTCTTATGAATATTTTTTATTAATGTCATTTTGTTAATTTAAAATTAGTGAAACTAATTATTAATATAGATATTATATATTGATGATTAAGTGATAACTTATTAAAATAATGCATTATATGGCATTACATTTCTTAATTTCATGAATACCTGATTGACAAAAAACATATTGATAACAATATTATTTTTGAAAGATCAACTTAAAAAATGCTGCATTTACAAGAAAGGCAAATAAAAATTTAAATTTAATGGGGAACGAAAGATTTATAAGATTGCGAAGAATAGAGAAAAGAAATTTAGAAATTTGAATCAAGTAAGATGTGTTAAGGATGATGAAGGAAAAGTTTGGTTACTGATGGAGATATCAAAAGTAGATGACAGGATTATTTTCACAAGTTCTTTAATGATGGAACAAGATCAACTAGTAATATGGAGGAGTTAACAATCTTGGAGAGTGAACAAAATTTGGCATATTATCACAAGATTAAGGTTGACGAGGTCAAAAAAGCCTTTAGAAGAATAGATAATGGCAAAACCGTTGGTCCTGATGGCATTCTTATTGAAGTTTGGAAGTGTTTAGGGGAGGAGGGTACTATCTGGCCGACTAAACTCTTTAATGAGATTCTAAAGTTCAAGAAAACGTCTGAGCAGTGAAAAAGAAGCACTTTAGTGCCTATATACAAAAATAAATGGGACATCCAAAACTGCTCAAATTACCGAGGATTAAGCTTATGAGTCACACTATGAAATTATGGGAAAGAGTGATTGAATATAGGTTAAGAATTGAGATGAATATTTCTGAAAATCAATTTGGATTCATACCAAGGCGTTCTACTATGCAAGTTATTTGTCTACTAAGAGGGTTGATTAAAAAAATATCGGAGTAAACAAAAAGACTTACATATAACTTTTTATTGATTTGAAAAAAGTTTATAATCGAGTACCAAGAGAGGTGCTGTGAAAAGCCATGGAAAAGAAAAATATTCGAGTTGTGTATATTAGAGCTATAAAATATATGTATGAGGAGGCTACAACTAGTGTGAGAACGTTTGGAGGGAAGACAAGAGACTTTTCTATTAAGATTGGCCTGCATCAAGGATCATATTCGAGCCATTATTTTTTTGACAAGGTTTTAGACGTTCTGACAGAACACATCTAAGAAAAAATTCCCAAATGCATGCTTTTTGCAAATGATATTGTTCTCATTGCGAAGCCAAGAGAAGAGATTAATTCTAAACTCGAGTTATGGAGAGGTACTTTGGAATCGAAGAGTTTTTGCCTAAGCAGGAATAAGACAGAATATATGCATTGTAAGTTTAACAAGTGACAAACTAGAAACGAGTTGAAGGTTAAAATTAGAGATCACGTTATATCACAAGTTTCAAAATTTAGGTATCTGGGATCAATTATACAAGATGACGACAAAATTATTGGAGATGTGACACATATGATACAAGTTGGGTGGTTGAAGTGGAGAATGACATTAACAGTTGTTTGTGATCGGAAAGTACCTAATAAGTTCAAAGGGAAGTTTTATCGTATTGCTGTAAGACCAACAATTTTATGTGGGAGTAAATGTTGGGCGATGAAGGACAACAAGAACAAAAAATTGGGGTAGCAGAAATGAAGATGTTGCGATGGATGTGTAGTCATACAAGACGAGATATGATCCATAACGATTGTATAAGAAATAGAATTGGAGTAGCACCTATTGAAGAAAAAATGGTAGAAAATAGTTTAAGGTAGTTTGGACATGTTCAAAGAAAACTGTTAGAGGCGCTAGTAAGGAGAATTGAGTAGATGGTATGGAGTTCTATGAAAAAAGGTTGAGAAAAACTAAGAATGACACTTAGAGAAGTTGTTGAACAGAATCTTCAGGTGAATGAAATACTTAAACAGTTAGTCATTGATAAAACTCAATGACGTCGTGTGATCCATGTAACCGACCTCACTTAGTGGGATAAGGCTTTGTTATTGTTGTTGAAACTTTCCATTATCCAGAGTAAGGAAGAATTACTAAAAGTAGCTAGTTACTATTATAGCTATTGCCTTAACATCATAGCATAAATGTATGTTTAGTCTTTTGTTTTTTTAAAAGTTAATTTATATTTTAAAACGTAATTTTAAGAGCAAAAAACAAATATTTAGTTTTGTTTTTTATATCTATTGCAGAGGAGCTCTTGGTATGTACAAGAGCATATGAAAGTTGGACGGCCCAAAAAAAAAATTAAAATTTATGACGTAAGACAGATTTCTTGGTACTCTTGTAGTAAAAGGAGAATGGGATTTGAATTCCAAATTTCAGATAAAAGAAAAGGTCGTGTTTGGTAAGTCACAAATTCAGTGTCAATATTAAAAGACTACGTGAAAAAAGAAATAAAAATAAATATGATATATGGTATGACTGAGTGCACATGGGGCCATTTTGTCAATATACGATGGTTTTAGACAAAATTTGGTAATATAATGAAAGTTGGTCGGCGAAAAGAATTAATTTTATGACAATAAGACAGATTTCCCGGTACTTTGTAGTAATAGGAGAATGGGATTTGGATTTCGAATTTCAGAGGAAAGAAAAGATGGTGAAGTAACAAATTTAGTGTCTATATTAAAAGATTACGTGAAAAAAAAATGACATATGATATGACTGAGAGCACAAGGGGCCATTTTGGCAATATACTATGGTTTTAGACAAAATTTGGTAATATAATGAAAGTTGCTGTGAAAAATGGAATATTTCAAAAAGAATATTTTAAATTGTTGTGAAAATAATTTTAAAAAAATAATTTAATTATTTTCATACTTATCTGACATGGTGAGAATTATGTTTGTTATACATAATTATCCGCTTATTTTAAATTTAATTATAATCTTATTTTTATAACTAACCATCACCCACTATCATATGATCAATTTGTTATAATTATCATTTTATATTTAATTATAAATTAATTATCTTTTTTTGAGATATTTATCCCCCATATCTTGCTTCTAGTTTTGAGATTTCTAACATAACCTTTGTGATATTGGGTTACACAACTTTTCTTTCTCTGTTGTTTTGTGACCTGAGTTTTATTCCAGAAGGGCCTGTTTTATCCTGGGAGGTAAGCAACGAATCTTTCCTTAAGGAGAGTGTCAACCAGAGCACGACTCAGACTATGTTTGTCTTGATAATTTCCTCAATTTTTCCAACAATCTTAAGGAAAGATTTACACAATGCAACCCAGAAAAATTGAGGAAATGATGGACATTCCATGTCACCTCCATTTCAGTGAGGACTGAGTGAGAAGCCCATAGAAGAATTACGATCTTAGAAGATCCAAGAGAAATACGCACAATGGGAGTGGATTTGAGCTTACAAGAATGCCTTTTGCCTCTCCTGTTCTCCAAGCCGCAAGCGCACGAGTTCACCTGTGGAAAGTAGCGTCGGGGGTCACGCAACGAGATCGACAGCTGAGTCAGATGGCAGCAATGGTGCCATATGTGGTGGCAGGGAGTAGTGGCGATGCTGTTTGTAAAAAGATCAACGCCGCCGACTGTGGTGGGAGTCGACGGGGTATCGCCGAGTTCAACCTCCAACAACGCCGTAGCCACAAGTTGGAACTCCAACAACGAACCTTGAATGCAGAATGGCGATATGACCGGAAAACCCATAAATAAATACTGAGAGTACCTCAAAAAGGTACCGTTATTGCTTTCTCACCTTGATATTGTTTATGCGACCCTAATGCCATATATGCGTATTTGGGTTCTTTTCATTTAATGGATGAATACTGCTGAAAAAAAGGAGTATGATAATTACTAATTATTGTGTTCTATTTCAATCTGGTAATAATTATGAATACCTTGCGGTTTTGAGTCCTGAATGATATTATTGATTTATTATATATGTGGGTGAGATTCTGATTTATATATATATATATATATATGTGTGTGTGTGTGTGTGTGTGTGTGTGTGTGTGTGTGTGTGTGTGTATTATATATATATATGTTATTTCTCTTCAATTTGTAAGGTATCTGTGAGTGGATGCTGAGACTATGATTTGGACAGTGAGTTTGATGGAAATTTGTTTTCAATTAAAAGCAAATCATGGTGACTTTTTTCTTTAACTCAAAAGGGTGGTTCATATTTTTTTAGTGAAACAATGATTCATGGTTCGTTAAAATGAAATGTGATTGATAATTTTAATATTAATTCGATTTTGACGCTTATAATTCTTAAAACTTGACTTATTAGAAATCAATTTATGGTTTTAAATTTGAAAGTATAAAGTTTCGTGTCAGTTTAGATTATAACCCCGTGTGTGATCCTGAAACTTTGGAATTTGCTTGGGCTTATTCTATCTTGCAAGCCTGTCAAATTAAAATCTGATATATATGTATGTATTAGTGTGTGTATATTAGTTATATATCTCGGTGTGTGCGCATATCTGGGTGTGTATACAAGTTATATATATGTTATATATGTGTGCATATCAGTTATATATATATATATATATATATATATATATATATATATATATATATACACTTTAACAGTCTCAATAATGAAGAAAAGGCTAGCACACAAGATAACATATTTCATATATATGTGATTCTCTCACAATATTATGTATCATTTTTCTCATAATAAATAACGTTAAAAAAAATAAAAATATCATCATGTCAAAAACACCATTTAACATGAAAGCCACTTTGAAAAATCATCATCCAAGCTACAACTTATATATATATATATTTGTGAAATATTTGAGAAAATGCATATATTTATATACTTGTGGTATATTTTAGAAAATATATGTATAAATATATTTTGGACTTTAAGAAATTTCATATAAAGAGTCTCATATAAATAGTATATTTTTAGGTGAAAGAAATTGTGAATTTCTTGAAAATGGCACTATAACCATCAATGTGGGGGTTATAGAGTTTTACAAATTCAAAATGTTTTCACCTAAATTATTAATTGTTGTTAAACAATATTATAAATTACATTTGTCATTTTGGAACCAAATTTTTCTTGGGTTTGTGACTAAATTTGTGAACATTGGCATATAAAATTTTGGGTCAATTTGGAAATTGAAAAAAAAAATCCATTTCATTGAGATGATGATATACCGTTAATTTCCAAATTGAGGAAACCATCTCATTAAGATGATGATATGTCATATGTAAAAATTAAAGTAAGCATTTTCAAATACTAATTTTTTATGACTTTTTTATTGTACAAAGAGCCACAATAAATTTTAATATGTTAGATCAATTTTAAATTGACAATGTCATCTCATTGAGATGATGATATGTCATAAATAAGAATTGGAGTAAGTATTTACGAATGTTAGTTTCTTACAACATTTTTATTGTGCAAAGAGGTACAATAGTGATAAGTTATTGGTCACAAAAATTTTGAGATTGAGAAGTTTCAAAATGATTATGTGTAATTATTTTCTTATATAATATTATTATATGGCGGATGAATATATTTGTGCATATATATTATGTGTTTGAATACCCACTTATAATGATTTTGAGACTTTATATGAGTTAATTATGTACTAAATTAAGTACATACAAGTTGTAGTATTATACTTTTTCAAATTCTAAAATATTTAAAAGTGTGGGGGTATTTTTCAAGCTTATATTGTGCTCTATGAAAAGATTTTTTTTGAGTATTTCTTTTATACTAACAAGTGTGAGATTTGTAAGTATGTTGTTATAAAACTATACAAATTTTTGTAAAAATGTTTTGGTCAATAGTTAATGTTATTGTAGTTTAATAAAAATTTTATGGGTTTAATATATTTGAATATTGAGGATATCTTATAAATTTCTATTGACATAACTATTGATAATATGAAAAGACTTTCTTAAAACTTATGTGTGAATATTCAACCTTTTAAATGTTGAAAATTGTGTTTGTGAAAATTTTGAAATTTTACAATAAAATTTTATGGTCATATTATTATGAGCTTTTTAAAATATAAGTTTTATGACAATATTACTGTGAGCTTTCTAAAGCTATGTGAAATATAAATTTTTACTTTGTGAACTTGTTTTTAATTCTACATTTCAAGTTTTGGTGAATAGTCAAAAGAATTAAAATCAAAATGGGTTAATAGAGTTTTTTTTTAATTTTATTCTTACTATTGTAGGCTTTATAAAGTGATGTGAAAAATTGTACTTTGTAAAAAGTACTTTAAATTGTGAAAAGGTGCCAATATCTAGTTTAGATATTTGATGACCTGTTTAAGAAAGACATGGGTGAAGTAAGTGTGGCTTAAATGTTGAAATCATAAGAAATAAAGGTGATAGCCTTTTGTTGTCACAAGAACATCTGTTCAAAAGAGTTCAAAAGTTTGATCAATTTTATGACAAAACTATGTGAATATGTCTTATGATTTTAACACTCAATTAAGAAAAACAGAATTGAGTCTACTTTTGATGAGCTTCACCTAACCTGACATATTATTTGTTGTATGTCAGATGAATGTCTAGATACACAATCCTAATGAAAAGATGAGAGGTATCATGAATCATGATATCATATAAAGTGAATTTTTCGTTGTATTAGAAGAATACAATGATGTTAACTGAATCTCTGAATTCAGATGAGAAAAAAAATTCACTAATTGTTAAACCTCACCTTTGGTGGTGAGACGATATTTTTAAGAGAAACTGTACAAATTTATAAACTTACTCTAAAATTAGAGTTGGTTAAAAATGAGACTAAGGCTCTGTTCGGCAAAATTAGCTTATAAGATAGCAGATAGCTTATAAGCTAATTTTCAGCTTATAGCTTATAGCTGATAGCTTATAGCTTATAATCTAGCTTATTTGAATAAGAAGTGTTCGGTAAAAGTAGCTGAATGACATAAAAGGGCATATATTTTTTAATTCTAAAATAATATAAACAAATCTATCATTTTTTGTTTTTAATTAAATTAATTTGAATTATTATAAATATAAAATTCATTAAAAATATATATTTATATATGAATAATATATTTTTACATATATAATAATTTATATATATTATTATATTTTATTATATATAATAAAATATATTTACATATTTTATTATTTTTATATATATTATACATATTTATAATATATTTATGTATTTTTATCATATATATAATATTATATATGTATAATATATTATATATAAATATAAATATAATAAAAGATGAGTAAATATGATATAATAAAGTAATGGATATAATGGGTATTTTGAAAAAATAGTAAGGGTAAAATAGGAACAAAAAACTTTAAGCTATAAGCTACTCAAAGTAGCTTATCAGAATAAGCTATAAGCTACTAAAATAAGTTTGCTTACCGAACACTTTTAACGAGTTTATAAGCTAGTCAAATAAGCTATAAGCTAGCTTATAAGCTATAAGCTCGTTTGCCGAACACAGCCTAAGTGGTTAAAAAACTTCTTAGTAAATTTATCCATTGGGTATGAGCCCAATGATGTTTGTAATGAGATTGCTAAGTGGCAATAACCATTGTAAAGAGTAAAACTTTTAATGGTAAGAGCAGACACTTGTGTTTGTGACATAAAGTTATTTAGTAGCTACTAAGAGATGAAATAAGAGATATTGATCAGTTATGTGAGTCCAAAAGTGAATTTGGCTAATTCTTTGACTAGACATGCATGTAAGAAGGAAATAAGTCCTTCACACACCAAGGGGAAATGGACTTAAGCCGATTGAAATTAATAGTGACGGTAACCCAACATTTGTGATTGGAGACCCCATGAAGAAGGTTCATATGGATAATAACAAGTCATCTATTAATTCTGCTAGTACTAATATTTTAATCCTTTTCCTATGGTGTAAGTATGGAAGTACTAGAATGCATTGATTGAGAGGTTGAGCGAAGCTCTTAATGATTTTCATAGCCCTTAAGGGTGGTGTATTCATTGCAGATACACTTGATGAAATAACCTATATGAATGTGGAGTGGGGCCGCTCCTATGAGATCTTGGCGAAATCTCTTGAGCATTCATGAACACCAGGCACGCGCACGGCCGAAAATGCGCACAACAGCGTTAACAGCAGAAATTGTGGGGGTGTGATATGATTGGTAAGATCTCTAGCTTACAATAAGAGTTTGTTGGTTCATAGAAGTTATATGCTTCACCACTGACTCTGTGAGCTATATCTTATTTATCTAGATCTGGTTCATAGTCTAAAAGACATCAGACTCGAAGCATCTATACCCATATGTGTAACCCATAACATTATTTTATTGAAAATATCTTTTTGAAATATGTGGGGGATTGTTGTGAAAAATGGAATATTTCAAAAAGAATATTTTAAATTGTTGTGAAAATAATTTTAGAAAAATAATTTAATTATTTTCATACTTATCTGACATGGTGGGAATTATGTTTGTTATACATAATTATCCGCTTATTTTAAATTTAATTATAATCTTATTTTTATAACTAATCATCACCCACTATCTCCACTATCCCATGATCAATTTGTTATAATTATCGTTTTATATTTAATTATAAATTAATTGTCTCTTTTTGAGATATTTATCCCCCATATCTTGCTTCTAGTTTTGAGATTTCTAACCTAACCTTTGTGATATTAGGTTACACAACTTTTCTTTCTCTGCTATTTTGTGACCTGGGTTTTATTCCAGAAGGACCTGTTTTATCCTGAGAGGAAAGTCACGAATCTTTCCTTAAGAAGAGTGTCAACCAAGGCACGACTCAGGCTATGTTTATCTTGATAATTTCCTCAACTTTTTCAACAAAAGTTGGGTGGTGAAAAAAAGAAATTTATGGCGTAAGACAGATTTCCAAATTTCAGATGAAAGAGAAGGTGGTGAAGTCACAAATTCAGTGCCTATACTAAAAGACTACGTAAAAAAAATGAAAAAAAATATGATATATGATATGACTGAGTGCACGTGGGCCTATTTTGGCAACATAAATATTTGTTTGTAAAATTGTTGGGCAAATGTAATTTAGATAAATTATAGTTTGAAAAAAAAAATTTTACATTAATGAATGGCAAAAGAATAATTTCAACCAGTCATCTATATAGAGTTTCCCCAAGTCACCACACCAATCACAAGCACTACAAAATTTTCATTCTCTCACACATAACCAAAATTTTCACATTTATTCATTTTTGTCCTCCAAGAGTCACATACATGCATTACACACCATATATTTACATATTTTCCAAGATAAGAAATTATGAGTTATTAGAAGTGCTGAGCGAGCGAAGCCGAGTGAGAGAGTATACTTTCTCTTTGTTCGCCTATAACAATAATAATATTTCTAACGCTAAATTGAAATTGTTTTATGATATATGTGGGTATTGGGTCCTCAAGAGTGAATTTGTACAGGTATTTTGCTATGTCAACCTACCAATAACATAAAAATTAGAATAAGAATATAAAATACATGCAGAAACATATGTAAATACAGTACAAAATAAAAGATCTATCACATGACGCTCAACACCGCTCATATGATGAATCCACCGCCTAATATGGCTCAAATACTCGCACATGTATGAAGAGTTATACTACAGAGGAGTGGAAGGGTTCAATAATTAGACCACTCGTTGTTGCCACTAACCCCAATCATCAGTGCTAGGCTAATGCACCATCACTCCAATCCTTGTCAATTTTTCCTATCATTTACCATGTGTGCAAGTGATTAAAATTGAACGATAACTCAAGAATCAGTTGATCTCTTCCAAACTAGTAAAGTATCGATTCAGATGATATAACTTGACAATGTATAAATAAATGAGTGGAACATAAGTATACCACACCTCATGGTCATCAAGGCAATATCCTATAATCATTTGGAACATTTCACCAGTGCATAGTTACCAAATAATATGTACAAATTAAATATAAGAGAAAATAAACATAGGCAAAAGTACCTTTTCTATTCTTAATATTTATCTCGAGTTTTAATTTCATTTTTAACATTTTTTTTGTGTGTGTTGGTTTTATCTTATATATTTTTTTTGTTTTAATTTTATTCCTAAGGCAAATACTATTAACATAATTGATGAAAAATGTTAATATAATTTCTCCATGTGATCAATCTACTATCAATATGTTATACTAATTGATTTTAATTTTAATTTTGTTCAAAATATTCAATTAAGTTTCAATTTCATCCCATATGATACTTTTTTCATTTTTCTTATTCATTTTAAATTAATGATTGAACATTTGATATGTTATATATGGAAGAGTCTACATATCATTTAGAGAAATCTATATGTCGTTTTGAAAAGTTTACATGTTATTTAGATAATTTTACATAATATTTTTCATCAATTTTATTAACCATAAACACAAAATAAAAAAAAATATAAGATAAAATTGATTAAAAAAAGATATTAAAGACAAAACTGAGACTTAAATACTTTAGGGATGAGAAAATTACTTTTTGCGGATTTGTTAATATACTCATAAATAAATAAAGTGCATTCGAAGGAACCGCAGTCTCGTAAGCGTTTCGAATTCGAAATTGAAAGCCAGTAGGCGTAGCCATCTCTCCCGACGTCATTCGAAACCGGAGATCAATATTCGACCATTGGCGATGTTTTAGTCTCGCAGTTTCAGTTTGTGTTTGAGCTCTGATAAAGCGTTGACGCGAAGAAGATCGAAGATGAACGAACAAGATCCTGTGCTAACAGAATCAAAGAGCGGTTCCGATGCGTCTCGGATTGGAGAAGTTAAGGAGTGGCTTGCCAAGACATTCGAAGCCGCAGGCAAACCTGTCCCTGAATTTGAATACACTCCTCGAAGCGTGGCTCATTTGCACAATTTGCTTACCCTCTCCAAGGCCAAAGATGAAGCCGCGCGTCTTGTTGCTCGTGATTTCCGTCAGAAGGCCTCAGAGTACCGATCCCAAGGTAGGGTTTCTGTGATATGATGAAATGTGTTAAACTTTGATCTGTGCTGTTTGTTAAAACATTTGGTATTTATGCAATTGTTGAAGAGGACGATATTGGTCACTGCAATTGATAGTTTGTGGTCTCTATTGTTATATGGAAGAATTAGTGGGTCATTAGGTTTTGATAACATTACGGGATCTTCTTAAATTAAAGCCTTCTTTGTAAATTTTACTGGCCAGCTGCTAGGATTAGAGAAATATTGGAGAATGTGGGATTGGCCCAAGAGAGTCTGCCTTCAAATGTGGTTGCATCAGCCCAAGTTCTTGCAAATGTGGCTAATTTGTTGAATATAAGGGATACTGAACTAAGTAGGTAGGTTTTCCCATTACTTTTTATCCTTGACTTTGTTATTTGTTTTTCTGCTTCAAAATTTAAGCTGTGGAAGCTGTTTATAGTTTTCTTGTAGCACTGGCTGATATTTCCTTGAGGAAGACTGGTGTGGAGGAGAAGAGGTCTAAAGTACTGAAGGAGTCCAAGATTCTTCTTGATTTCACTAGAAAGGCTATAGCCAGGCTTACTTATTTAAAAAGGTATGTTTTCATATGTATATGTGCTTTTAAATATTTTAACAAGTACCATTTTTTTGTGAAGATCATGTGTGAAAGCTTTGTATAGGATATACTCATTTTTCTTTTCTAATTTTTTGTGAAACAATTTTTCCAGAACACTTGCCCAGTTAGAAGATGAGGTAGCTCCTTGTGAGGTTCAAATGGAAAACTGGAAAACAAACTTGCAAGTAATGGCTGCAAAAGAAAGGCAGTACATGCAACAATGTGCCAACTACAAGGTAAAAGTATCCTTGCATCATAGTTTTTACCATGAAATCACGAAAAACTTTTGGCTCCAAGATAGGAAAGCAGTCTATTTGTTCTGGACCTTTGGTAGCATGCATTCTCAGCATATAAACCTCTCTACTAGTGTGCATATTAAATCTGAATTTGCTAGTTACCAGTATAGGTAAAGAAGGATAAATGACCAAAATTCTTGAACTTTCTAAAGAACTGGACCATGTAACTAGTGATTTCTTTTTACTTGCCATGTGGGTCTTCTGTTTCCCATGCTAATGAATTTTCACTAAATTCATGACATCAAGAATTTGATTTTACATATTTTTTCTTTTTCTTTTTGTTCTAGAAAATCGAGGGTGGTTGGCAGAGCTGCTGCAGTTGTCATTATTATAATTTAATCCATAGTCTTTTTCTCTCAGTTACTCCCTCTCTCTTGACAAGACGGCAGTTAAAGGCTATAATTTATACAGCTTTCCAGAATGGGATGTCCAGAATAAGCTGCCTTAATAAAAGTCCTAAAGTTCTTAACTTATTCATGATAACATAAGAGCTGCCATTGTTGATCATAATGAGGATTAGTTGCTTTGTTGTTCTATAATGGAAACTCTCCCTGCATTTACTTTAATTTGTGTTATATTTGCTGAATTGTGACTAATGCATTTTATCATGTCTACGAAGTGCCCTATCATGGCCAGTGCTGTTTTCATAGCATCATTTGATTTTGGCTGTCTTATTTCATTTAAAAAAAGGAAGAAAAAAAAAATGATAGGGACAAAGATAGAAGGGCCATTTGGCTTGGAACTAGTCAAATTGTTAACCTTTGTGATTATGGTGCATCCACAGTATAAAGCGCATCTGAGTAATGTTGCTTGGAGTCATTCTTAAATATCTCCTCTGTCCCAAGCACACGAACCACTCTAAACTGTCTTGGTGATAAGAGTTCCTTGTGTTTTATGGTTTCTGTTGTTAGTATTAGATTTCCATGACAGTGTTTATGTAGCAAAAGAAAGTAGCATGTAATCTAGAGTCTAGACTCTATAGTGTAATATTCTAAGAGATTCTAGACTCTATAGTGCAATATTCTAAGAGATTGTAAATTTAGCAAATCAGAAATGTAAATGGCTGAGGACTTCTAACAATTTTCAAGTGGTAAACAGCAGTATCACACTCACCGAAGTTGCAATGGTGCATATGATTATTTAAAATTATTCCGTATATTTTTCCCTTTTCTTATACCTTTATAGGTTTATATTTCTTTGTTCCCAATTCATTTCATGAATTTATACCAAAGAACTGTTGAAACAGGCAGTGCTCAATCGTGTGGGTTATTCCCCTGAGATTAGCCATGGAGTTTTGGTTGAAATGGCTGAGCATAGAAAGGAGTTAGAGAAGAAAACCAAACCCATCCTCGATACTCTTAGGAGCTACCAAGACTTACCTCCGGTATGTTAAATTTCAATTTCTTATAATTCAGAAGCATTGTTTATTTTAGTTTTGTCGGTTATAATCATATTTTTTATGCTGGTGGGGATGCTGCAGGATAAAGCTTTGGCCGCCTTAGCAATTGAGGATAAGAAAAGGCAATATGCTGCAGCTGAAAAATATCTCGAAGATGTATTGCATTCAGCCCTTTCTAGTGGCGAGTGATGAATTGTGATATGATTTATCCATTTGTTTGATCTTTTTTTTTTTTTTTAAATTTTTATCTTTAGATCGTTTGTTGTTGAACTAGAGTTAAAACGTATGTGAAAATGTATCTATTAGGTTAGCTCTTGCTATTGCTCTGAAACAGTGAAATTATTTGCTGTTGTTTGGTTCAGGATAGTGATATTTTGCTTGACTTGATTGGAAACTTGATTTGTATAGAACTTGACAATTGGTGGAGCATATATGTAGAAAAAAATACTTATGCCTTCTACATTCTCTTCTAATAGTAGTTTCACTAAATTCAGCATAAAGTAATACAAATGCCGTTTTAATTTACATGATGAACATTGAGGATCTTTCAACCGCACTATCATATGATATAAACCTTGAATTTAGTTGGTTTGGAGATACGATACCAGTAAAAAATAGCAACTTGATGCTTGCTATGCCCATCGCATTAGTATATTACTATGTCAAGTAAGACGAGTAGACGTCTTTACATTGGTAGGATTTGAGGTATCTCTTGTACTCTCAAACCAAGCACCTTTCTACGAAAACAAAATTCATGAATTTCTTGATTCACATGTACAACAGCCAGGGATAACCATGATTCATGAAACACATGAAATAGGACTATTGAAATACATGAAACGTATTAAATTTGCAATTCCTTGGTAGAGTGTGCAAAACATTTTCAAGACCATCTGTTTTGAGACACACAATTCGCAATTCCTTTAGTAATGCTATGATTTAATGAAAGTAAGCTCAAAAAGCAAATCCAGTAATTACCTTTTGCAACTTGATCTTCAGCTATTTTCTTGAGAGAGCTTGCGTCCATTCTCCAAGATCAAGAAGTCCAAAGCAAATTAGATATAGTTGTGGGACTTGTAAATTAATATAATAAAGTTGCAACTGGATCGTTTATTTTAGACCATGTAAGTCAATATTCATGTGGCAAATATTTAATGAGGTTAGCAACTAAATCATTCCTGTTGGACTCGGTAGGACATAATAGGTGCCGTTTGGGTTGGGAGAAATGTTTTTTGTGGAAATGACAATGTACTTTGATGGAATGAAATTTTTGTGATCTAAAATCTTGACTAGTGAGAAATGGAAAGGAGCAGAAAAATATTTTTGTTTTATTCTTTGATTGGAATAATTTAGGTAGACGTATAAGTGACTTTAAGACAAATGGTCATAATATCCATGGATGAAAAATATAATTAAGTAATAATTTTCTCCTAATAACTTAATTAAAAAAATTACACTGTGTCTAGATATATATATATAGAGGACATAATATGAATAAAAAATAATTATATTCCTAAATATGAAAGATACAATATAAACTTGATTAAATTATTCTTTTGGTCTTTATAGTTTCATTTGATTTTTAAGTTGGTCCTTATAGTTTAAAAATTTGTAATTGAGTCCTTATAATTTCATAATTTTTTGATTTAGTCCTTGCTATTAAACTTTTATCAGTATTTCATTAAATTTTGTTAATATGGCCAACTATATGCATATTAAGATCTAAATGTACATGTTTTATATCAATAAAACAAAAAAAAAGTAGATAATTAAGTGATATTAACCACTGTTTTCATGAACGGACCAGACTGGCTGGTTAGACAAGGAACCGGTCCTATGTCTGGTCCGGTCAACTCTTAAAAATAGATTAGCCTTTGAACTGGTCAAAAACTGATTGAACCGGTTTTGAACCGGTTGAACCAGCCAAATTAGCCTGTTCAATGGTCTGACCGATTCTTGGTTCTTTCACTATTTTTATGTATATATTTTATTTTTTTATTCACTTTGCTTCTTTTTTTTTGGGGTCACTTTAATCACTTTGCTTTTCTTATTTTATTATTAGGTGTTGAAGAAATTGAAAACCAACTAATTATAAAGTCAATTGATGAAGAAATGATTGATAAATAATTATTTTTTTGGTTAGTTAGATTATTTTTATTGTTGTAAATATTTATTTGAATATGTTATCTTGTCAAAACACCTTTTGTGTAATTGAATATTAAATATTGTTTTAAATTAATTTTGCCTTTTCATATATATGAATTATGATATGTTGATATGTAATTATATAGTTATTTCACTATTTTTATGGATATATTTTATTTTTTTATTTTGTTAATTACTATCGGTTTGACCACGTTTTGATTGCGGTCCGACTATTGAATCTTGAACCTGTACTCCCTCTGGTTCAATGACCGGTCCGGTTATGAAAACCTTGATATTAACTTATATATATATATATGACATGTAATGAAACTTATATTAAATAATTAGGACAAATTTGCTTAAATCATGTATATTCCCAATGTTAAGATAGTATAATTGATCATATTATCAAAATTTAAAAGAATATTGACAAAATTTTCATAATAGGTATTATATTAAAAAATTTATGAAACTACAAGGGCTCAATTACAAATTTTTAAATTATAGGGACCAAATTAAAAATTGAGTAAAACTATAAGGACTAAAACTATAATTTAACCTATAAACTTTGTAATTTCAATATAGATATAATTATAAAATAAATTTTACAATATTACATTGTAATATCCCAAATTTAATTACCTCAGAAAATAAGGCTAAATAAATAAGTGAGCAAGTAAATAAGGATAAAATAGTAATAATTTTTTTTTGAGAAATATGAATATAATTTTATTCATTAGGCTGGGGACCTAATTGAATAGAATACAAAAGAATGAGGGCTCTTTAATGTTTTAACCAAAAGAAAAATAAAAGAAGTTGTTCCATCGTCCACGTATCTCCTATGTGTTGGCAATTAGCAAAATAAGGAGTCCTTATCTTCATGGAAAGCATTATGTTAAATTATTATTACGCTTCGTGACAAGAGTAGGTATTGTGTCTGTCCATGGTGAGGGAGAAGAAAAAGTGAGAGGAAGAGACGAATTTGAAAAAAAAAAAAAGGAGAAAGTGATGTGTGTGAGTGGAAGTGTGAGAAATAGTATAAAAAAATATATAAGTGAGTGCATTTCCCTTCAATTTTATTATTCACTCACTCTTCCTTCCTTTGTTCTCTTTTATAAAATAAGTATACATGGGTGTTGTGAACGAGAGGAAGAAAATAGAAAGGAGAGAGAGAGAGAGAAAGACAGCATCTTGAGAATGAGTGAGGGTTCATCTTCCTCAACCATCATTTATGGGTATCTTGCTAGTAGTCAGTTCTACTGTCGACTATTCTAGTTTATTCAACGGTGAGAACTTTCCTTCCTCTTTAATGATTCTTTAGCTGAATAAATCTTTGATCTGGTACCTGGTACCAATGCCTTATTCATCTCCTAAACTGAATTTTCAGCTTAAATCCTTCTAAAATCTGACTGTAAATAGTTTGTATTTAGGTTCTTTATTCAAGAATTTTTATAGTGGTTTGAGTTTACTATTTCTGTCTTCAAGGGTGGTTTTTAATTGAAAATTTTTAAGTAAATTTTTGTAAATTGTTGGAAATATTATTAGTGCATATGAAACTGAATTGATGACAGAAAAAAAAATCTGAGGGAAAAAGCATGATAGTAAACTACAGGGACTAAATTGAAAATATTGAAAAGTTTACTGGGGTTGATTTAATTTTAGAAGAAAATATATTCCTAATCTATGGACCTATTTAAAGTAAAATATGAGTTTAAATCAAGTCAAGGAAATAAGGAAAATTTACTAAGGAGTTGTGAAAGGAAAATAGGACAATTTTAAATGCTTCTGATTTTAAGTGATTTTGAATGACCAAATCAAATTGTAAAATCATGAAATTGTTATGAGAGGTTCTTTATATTCTGATAATCTAACTTGGAAAGTTTTGAGCTCACCAAAATTGTTTTGGTCGGTCAAATAAATATGAGAACAAAACTTTGTTCAGTGCAGAGCAAATCTGGGCAGTTTTGAAAATTAATTTGGTTTTGGCAGCTAAAGACTTTATTTTGGTCTACAAATTTTATAACCCTTAGCTAAAACATAAAAATAATTATCTGCAAAATTTCATAGCTATTGGACACGATTAGCTAGGTCTAGAAAACATAAAACAACATTTATGCAAAAATCTGATAGCTCTGACTTAGGGTCACTAATGAGGTTGGTATAGGGGTCAAATTCGGGAGTTTTAAGCTGAAATTTTTACCACAGCATGTTAACATATAAAGAAGATTCTATACTAAGTTTCATGATTTTTGGAGCTACGGATTAATACCAGAAATTTTGTAAAGTTTGGCTTCGAAACTAGCAGAAAAAAAGAAGAAGAACAATGTTAGATGCTTGGTAACCTAAGTTCTAAATTACTGTTATTTCCTTCTTGGCTTATTTTCTAGGCCTCCTATGAGATCTTTGGTACCTTCCTTTAGTTGGGAGTGTGAGAATATTACTCAAATCTGAGGTGAGTGAGTTAATACTTGCTATGATTAAATATCTTTGTTATTGACTTTTTGCATCATAGTGAAAATATGTTGTATATCCAAGTTTGAAGAGGATGATAACTCAAATATATATTTATATGTTTAAATTATATTGTGCTTGAATGGGACGATGAGACATAAACAATTGTGGAACTTGCCTGGTGACGTATATAATTATATTTTTTTATTTTCTCATGAATGGAGATTATATGATGGATTGTGAATGACATGTGAACTGAGTTGAAATGTGTCATACTCTAATTGTTGAGTTCATTCATATACGGATAGTTGAAGTGTATTATTGTTGAATAATTGTTCTATATTATGAGTTATTATGTTGTATACATGCTATGTTGCTGGAACTATATTGATTATGTTGTGACTTGAATTGTAAATGACTGAGTTGTGTATGTGGCTCATGATTATGATTGAGAATGCTCTTAGATGTGATTGTGATTGTGTTTGACTAGAAAGGAAAGGCATGGCGGTGCACCCTATGGAGAAATCTATGTGAAGCTATAAGGGTGAAAAATATAAATGAAGCGATAAGGGTTGATGCGGCGGGGGCCGCGGGCAACGATCCAGAGGTACCCTGGACGACCCGGTTGGTACGGGAAATGTGTGAAATTGATTTCACTGTTTGCTGTTGTGAAATATTTGAATTATGTTAAAATGTATTTGATTTACTTGGATATTGTTGTGAAGTATTATGAATTATGTTATATTATATTATGATCGATTACGTATGATTGTTGCATGTTATCATTATGATGCATGGTATTTTTTTTGTCATAGTGTTGTGTTGTCTGCTCACTGGGCACGTGGTTTGCTCATACCCCTCTTATTAACATTTTTTTTTCAGAGTTGACAGTTGAAGGTAAATATCTATACAAAGAGTTATGGATCCTTAGCCCATGATTACCTTTTCATTTGTTCAGGGTAAAGGTATAATGTTTAGGTCTTATTCTAAGTTGTATAAATCTAGAAAATCTCTATAATCGGATAGGTTCATTCAGTGATGTAATGTGAATGACTATAGTATGTATAGAGAACTCGGTTTAACCGTATTTTCTTATCTTTTGGGAAAAGATGAATAATTCTCTTATTTTAATTCTTAAATTATGTAATTTAGATTAATTGTATTTAAAAGAGTGGTATGATACTTAAGAGAAAGATAGGCTTACGGAAGTGAAATGAAATTCACTTTCCGTGCCGATCACGTGCTCAAATTTTGGGATGTGACATACATAAATAGGATATTATTGTATATTTCCAAGTATCTTGAGGGCAAATAGTAAAAGAACTTCTCATTCCTCATTTTACAATGTGAGCCTGAAAAATCAAAATTTTTACAAAATGAGGGAGTGGACATTCCAAAAGAATGAGAATCAAGTCAACTAAATATGTATTTTGACCATTCTCATTCCTTTTTTCTTATTTTTCTTTTCCATTAAGTAAAAAAGAATAATAAATAGATTATGAAATTAAAAGGAAATTGATACCTTTTATAAATAAATAAGATGAAATTAAAAGTTATCTTGAGGCAAAGTTAATTTTGTTAAAAAATCCAATTAGGATAAAAATGCCAAGTGAGTGCTCATATTTTGTTTTTGTTTTTTTGTTTTTCCTTTAATACTCGTATCCTAACCCCCCACAAAACACAAAAAAAAGTTCTGAATGACCGAATCACATCATTTACATTCAAATATAATGTTCAATTTGTGCTATCTTTTTTTTTTCTTTTTTTAATTTTCTACAATAGAAATTTATTTCAATCTATTTTATATTCTTTAAAAGTATAACTGTTTCAAATTTCTTTATAAAGATATTGTTACTAATTTATGTAGTCAAATTAAATAATTTATTTAACCAAATTATTAAAATATAACTCAAGTTAGATCAATTAATATATTTTATTTGTAAACACAAAATTACATTGAAAAATAAGAGACAACTTTAACATGTTATAAAAATGACAACACTAAGAGAGCATGTAAGAAATGGCACCCCTATCGTTTTGTAATAGTAAAAAATTAAAATTAAAATTAAAAAATAAAAAGACGTTATTTAATTCGTTATTGTTTATATTAGTAACTTTGAAAAATAGAAATTTGGTATATAGACAAGGGAAAAAGCAATGAATTCATTTATCTTAAAATTGATATATAATTGACACATTTTGTAAATAAATGAAACAAAATTAAAACTTATTCTAAATATGATAAACAAAATTCAAATTTAAAATTACACACAAACAACATCTAATGAGTTCTTCCTGTCAATGTGTTCATAAGTTAGTATTTTTTTTTTGTTAATAATCTAGATTGTACTAACAGTTGATCTAATTTGTAAATAAGTGAATAAAACGAAATTGACATTTGCACTAAACATAATGGAGAAAAAGAGTCCTTTTGCCTTCAAAACTCAGTCTAACCGTTGCAAAACTTGAGAAAGACTTGCTTGTGAATAACTTATTGGATAAATTTTTATAGTTGATTTTGTTTTAATACTATTTGATTAATAATTTATTATCATTGTGTGAGTAAGCATTTTTCATTAAGACCGTTTCCCCCTAATTTTATGAAATTTTATTATAATTTTAGTTAGAATTTTAAGTCTTCATACATTCCCACGAACCTTTTACATTTTCGTGATAAATGGGATTAGGAAAGATTTTTCTCCCGTCACAGAAATTAAGAATGAAGATTAAAAAAAAAAAAGGAGTTAGCACGGGGACTAGGACATAATTCAATAAAGTTATGTGTAATTTTCTTTTAAAAATATATTATTCTAATTTAATTATTTTTATTTGCATTTAATTATTTTTTTAAAGTATGTACATTTATATTGTTTTGTCTATTTTCAATTGATTAGAAATTAAAATTAGTGGATTGAAAATTTTTAGTGATTCAATCTAAATCTCATTTTTAAACTTTAGAAAATAATAATTAAGATAAATATCTTTCAAGAATAACAAATATACTTTAACATTTGACTTTATTTTCATTTTCATTTTTAACCTTTTTTTAATATCAATTTCATCTCACATACTTTTCATTAGTATTATGTTCACCCTCGTCACTTGCTTGTTCTTAATTGTATATGAAAATGCTGACGTGACTTTTTTTATGAGACATGTTACCACTAACATATTTCAATAAGGAAAAACTTAGATGTAGTTTTTTTTTAATATATTTACTATCAAGTTCTTTAATTAGAATATGACAAATATGTGATTTTTTAATTACAACATAACAAGTGTATAATTTTTAAAAAATAATTTTATAATTTTTACAACTCATCATTGTATAATTATTTTCAACAAACTTTTTACAGATGTTATATTTCTATTAAAAAATTTGATAGCAAAGATATAAGTAACTTTTCTCCTTTTACTAATTGCACATACATTAGCCGTATTGAAAGAATTGAAAAATTATCATTTTGCTCCTTAAATTCCTCTTCAGCTCCTCTTATTCTTGCCTCTCTCTCTCTCTTTTCCCAAGAAGAAGAAGAAGAAGAAAAGGGCAAATGCAAAGGATTTTTGACAATTAGAATCAATATCTCCAGTCCCGTTTGCAGAGAGAGGATCTATAAATGTATGTTTGCTATGTGTATTTTAATTAATTGGTATAGCTTTGTAGCAGTTCTTCTTCGTCTTTATTCTTCTAAATATTTGTAGATTGTGAAAGAGAAAGGAGGGGGAAAGTGGGACGAGATAGCAGAATAGAGAAAAAGAGGAAGAATTTTAAGAGAAACCGTAATTGTTTGGTACATATGATGTGGCTGACATGTTAATAGTAATGTGTTTTATAAAGCGGTCTATTTCAAAAAAATTTTCTCACAATATAAACAGAATTAGTGATAGAAATAAAAATTAAGGAAAAAATGTAGATAATTCCTATGAACTTTTATCAATGTGTAGAAAATGATAGCAACTTTAAAATTAAACAAAGAATCTCCATAATTTTTTTATTTTGTGCAAAAAAAAGGTCAATGCTAACTAAGCTTTGTTAACTGTCACATTGGTTAAAAATTTATACATCATCAAATGATATGGCAAAAATAATGCCACCTCATATGCGTAAAGTGTTTTGCTGTGTCTTCTTCTCACTTGATCCCTCCTCAATAACGCAGAGCAGACGCAATAACTGATTAACAAAATAGAAATCACTAATTGAATCAAGTAGACTTCATTTAAAAGGGACCATACCTATGTTGTAAAAAAAAAAAAAAAGGAGACCAGCACAATAACAATCTGAGTCGCATCTATAAGAGATACTATCTTTAAGAAAAATTATTTCACGACTACAGAAAAAATCCTGCGTCTACAGAACTCATTCTAGGATTAAACAGATTCTTCTAAGAAATTCTCAAGACACAGAATAGTAGAAATTTTAAAAGTGTAACCTAAAAAGTGAGAGAAAGAAGAGAGAAAACACAATTATTGGCTATGTGAGTGCGTCAAATGAAGGGGTGGGAAGCCTCTTTTATAGTTGCTGAACCTTGAATGAGGCAGACACAAATTAAATTAAAATTAAAACACAGTTACGAAAATTAAAAACAATTTATGGGCAATTTCAAGAAATTGATAGGTAATTTCAAAATTATTAAAAATATCTAAAAATAAAGAAACCAAAACTGACAGCTCTTAATTTCCTTATATTAACCAAGTTAATTTTGTAACAATCAAATATGCCTCTATTCAGGTGAGCAAATAAAAAATATATTTTTATTTACGTAGATAAAAACTAAGCCTGGTCAATTTTATCGCATACACAAGGGAAAAAATCAGATAATTTGCACTACACTAGCCTAGGACTGTGAGCATGTGAGCCTATTACTTCTCTTAGCCCTTTATAAGCCCATTAACACATGTTAGTATATAAAACTTCTTCCCCTCTTTGTTTTAAGCAATGTGGGACTTAACTCACTCTTTCGAAATACAAATCCTTTATAAGGCTATTTTCACAACAATCCCTCATATATTTCAAAAAATATACTTTTGGGTTACATATATGAGCGTAGATGTATTAATCCAATGTCTCTTTTTAGACAATAAACCTGATCTAGACATTTAAGATTTAACTCACATAATAATTGGTGAAGCATATAGCTTCTATGAACAAACATACTCTTAGTCGTAAGGTAAGAATCTTAGCAGTCATATCTCACCCCCCACATTTATGCTGTTAATACTGTTGTGCGTGTTATTTCGGCCATACACATGCCTAGTATTCATGAGTGCTCTAAAGATTTTGCTGCAATCTCACAGGAGTGGCTCTACTCCACACTCGTATAGGTGATTTCATCAAGTGTATCTGCAATGAATACACCACCCTCAATGTAGGGTTATAAAGATCATAAAGAGCTTACACTCAACCTACCAATCAATACATTCTAGCACTTTCACACTTAACACCATAGGAAATGGACTGAGAAAACAATGTTAGTAGAATTAACAGACGACTTGTTATTACTCATATAAACTTTCTTTATGGGTTCTTCAATTACAAAGGTTGGGTTACCGCTACTATTAATTTTTTATTAGCTTAAATCCAATTCTTCTCAATGTCTTATTAATTAGATTTCTACCCAAGGGTTTAGTCAAAGGATCAGCTAGGTTTATTTCTTACCTCACATAATCAATCGATATTATTCTATCCTTTAGTAATTACTTGACCACATCGTGTCTCAAACAAATATATCTATTCTTTCCATTATAAATTTTATTCTTTGTAATGGCTATTGCCGCTTGGTAATCAAAATGCAAAGACACAAATAATGTTTGTTTCATATCTAATGGTATATATGCCAGAAGTTTTTCAACCACTCAGCTTCATTCCCAGCCAACTCTAGAGCTATAAACTTTGACTTCATAGTGGATCTGGCTACAAAAATTTGTTTAATTGATCTCCATGACACTGCTCCACCACCAATGGTGAACACATATCCATTAGTAGATTTTGTCTCATTTAAATCTAAGATCCAGTTAGCATCACTGTATCCTTCTAATACAGCGGGAAATCCACTATACTCGATACCATGACTCATGTATCCCTCAGATATCTCATGAGTTTCACGAGAGCACCCTAATGATCTTTAATGGGATTGTGTGTATACATGCTTAACCTACATACAACATATGCTATGTCAGGATGGGTAAAGTTTATAAGATGCAATAGATTCCCAATGATTTGTGCATATTCTGATTGAGCAACATGTTCATCCAAATTTTTTTTTTCAGTTGGGTGCAAGAATTATAAGGAGTTATCATTGTTTTGTCATTAAAATGACCAAACCTTTTGAGTAATTTTTGAACATAATGTTCCAATGATAGTAAGATACTATAACATTTCCTTATCATTTTAACTCTTAAAATTACACTTGCTTCACCCAAGTTCTTCGTATCAAAAATTGAAGTGAGAAAATCTTTTGTCTTATATATTATATTCATGCTAGAATAAAAAATTAGCATGTCATCCACATTTAGACTGATAATCACACAATTAGAATCAATTATTTTCGTATACACACATTTGTCTACTTCAATGGAAGTAAAGCTATCACAAATCAACACATGGGTTAATTTTTGTGCCATTGTTTAGGTGCTTGTTTTAATCTATATAACAATTTAAAAGGTTTGCAAACTTTTCTTTCTTTATCAGGAAGAATACAACCTTTAGATTGTACCATGTAAATTTTTTCCTTTAAGTCACCATTTAAAAATGCTATTTTGACATCCATTTGATGAACATAGATTTTATATATTGAGGCTAAAACAATTAAAACTCTTATAGATGATATGCTAGTGATAGGAGCAAAAGTATCAAAATAATCAATAGTTTATTTTTGTGTAAATCATTTGGCTACTAATCTAGTTTTGAATTTATTAATAGACTCATCTGGATTATATTTTCTTTTAAAAATCCATTTGCAACCAATGATTTTTGCTCTTTGTGGTAAATCAACTAACTCCCAAGTTTTATTTTTTATAATTGAATCTATTTTAATTTTAATTTCTTCTTTTCACAATTTTGCATCAGGAGATGCAACAGTCTCAAAAAAAGTTTTAGGTTCATCATCAATAGAAAATTATAAAAATCAACTCATTCCTTTGTCGTTTGCTTCTTCTTAAATCCTCATGGACATTCTCATTCTTCGTTTTCAAAGTTTTGCATAGATTAACTTGGTAAATTCCTATTTTTCAAAGGAAAAACATGTTCAAAAAATTCAATATTTTTTGTTTCAACAATAGTATTACAATCAAGTACATTACTTTTCAAAACAAAAAATAAATCTATAAGCAATGCTATGTTCAGCATATCCAAAAAACATGCAATCAGACATCTTAGAGCCTAACTTCCTTTTCTTTGGGTCAGATAACATAACTTTTGCTAGACACCCTCACACTTTCAAATATTTTAGATTGGACTTATAGCTTTTTCACAACTCATAGGATGTTCTACTAGTTTGTTTATAGGAAATCCTATTTTGTATATGACAAGTAGAATGTCACATCCCAAAACTTACATGTGATATAAACATAAAATACCTAGGGTGTACATCCGTGGTACCCCATAATCTCTGTGAACATTCTTAAGATCTATAATTATGTGAATCATAAATATTTCAAGAAAGATATTTTGTATACATATTCAGAAAATGTTCAACCTTCAAACACTATACAGTACTATACAACCTCCCAAGCCTAGGTGACCTACTAGATTACAGAGCGTTTCCTAATCCTTACCAATTGTTTACCAGACAAAAGTGGAGTATATCCTTAAAGGCTATAAATTCTTCTCCTCAACCACTGTATTTGAAAAGACAATCATAGAGAGTGTGAGTTTATCATAACTCAGTGAGTAAACAACTGTACATGAAAATATCATAAGCACAAACACCACATTTACTAATACAATCAATCTATCATTTATTGTAAATAATTGTAGTATTACACTTGTCTGAATTTGCGTATGATTTCTTGGGTGATCAATCCCTCAATCACTTTGCATTATATGCCATAGATACTTGCACTGAGTGACTTGGGAATTTAACCCTCAAACTCTTGGTGCATAAGTTTTTACAGTTATACACTGAGTGGTATGAGACTCTAACCCTTTCAAACTCGTGCATAGGTCTTCACATTTATACACCGAGTAGTATGAGACTCTAACCCTTTCAAACTCGTGCATAGGTTTTCACAGTTATACACCGAGTAGTATGGGACTCTAACCCTTTCAAACTCGTGCATAGGTTTTCACAGTTATACACCGAGTAGTATGTGACTCTAACCCTTTCAAACTCGTGTATTAGATCTCGTAGATCTTTTGCCCATCAATAAAATAGTGACAATTTATCACAATATAATTACTATGAAATAAATGAATTTACACATACTTTTATTCCCTTGAATGTCTATCATCAACCATAACAATCATCATATATTATCAACAGTGAGATTGATTATTTCTCACTTCAATAATGTTATAAACAAGACTTGTATTGTACTTTATCTAATAAGATCACATTAGTTTAGTAAGGTTATTCA
The DNA here is from genome assembly GCA_037074585.1 of Biancaea sappan. Classification (NCBI taxonomy): domain Eukaryota; kingdom Viridiplantae; phylum Streptophyta; class Magnoliopsida; order Fabales; family Fabaceae; genus Biancaea; species Biancaea sappan. The sequence continues at coordinate 36,861,210 of CM073492.1, forward strand.
CTTACAAAATGTTCCAATTTATTCAAGGAACAATCACATCTAGTTCTTTAGTCAACTAGAGAAATCAATTCTCAAAGGTAATAAAATACCTTCCAATGATATTGTACTTTTTCTCAACCTGAACACACACTGATAATCTTCTCAATTTCACAAATTACGCAAATGAGATTTATATTGTGCTTTGACTAATTTATTAAATTAATTTTGCAAGGTTGCCTACTCACCTAGATTCCACGCTCTCAGCGCTCCCACCTTGCGCCCCAAACATCCCTATTGTAACCAGGTAAAAACCATTAGGGTTACAAAATAGAGAAATTTTCTATCACTACTCTCGACCTTTACTCACATCTTAAGTCATAACTCCTAACCGATAATGAATTTCTAAATGACATTTATACCATTGGAAACTAGACTCAAAGAGCTTTCCAACGATATAAAGTTTGCCCAAAACGGAGTCCGGATGAAGAAGTTATGACTGATTGAAAATAAGCTAAGGCTTTTCAGCATACCTAGCGCCTGGGCGCCAACACAAGCCTGGCGCTTGGGCGCCAAGCCCCTTTTCTTCCCAAAATCTCCTGAACCTTGGCGCCTGGGCGCCAGGATCGCGACCTTTCGCGATTCCTCTCGGTTTTGGCTCAGATCCGGCCAAATCTTCACCGTTTTCCATGATTTCTTCCATAGGATCTCACCCTTAATGTCTAAGGAGCATTTAGACACCAAAAACACCAATTTTAATCGAGAAACGAAGCCGGAATCTCGATTTTTACCCCAAACTTTCTGAAAACTATAAAATAGGGAAAAGCTTGAGAAATAGAAATTTCTACCTCAATTCCTTGCTTTCCCTACGTTGCTTGGCTCCTAGAGGCTCGCCCCGTAGCCCAAGATCCACCCTCCAAGCCCGGTTGTGGAGTTGGAGTGTAGAGAGAGAGAGAGAAAGAGAGGAGAGAAAGTGAAGAGAGAGAGAGTAAAGGAGAAAATGAAGAAAAATTAGGTGAGGCCGCCTATTTACTCGCCCGGGGTGAAATTATCACTTGCTCTTTAGTTGACCCTCAGTCAAGACTAGTAAAAGCAAATTCATAAAATCTTACCTCGGGTGATTCTAAATCCTAATTGCCCCACAATTTTCTTATTTCACTTTAGTCCCTCTCAGAGTCTCAAACTCCACTTTAACCTCGAATCCATCATCCTTTTGGTACCGGACTCATAATTCATTCCCATAAGCTCTATTCTTCTTCTCGGGTTCCTACTTGGTCATTTCTCAAAAGTACTCCACACTTTCTTTTCTTTTCATTTTAGTCCTTGAGAATTTGTAAAATGTCCCAAATTAAAATTTTTGAAATTTCTATTTCCAAATTTCCTTCACTAATTCAAAAAGAACATTTCTCATGTAATTAAAATTTTCAATAAACTTCAAATAGACTTTAAATATTCATGAAAATTCTTGGGATATTACATTCTTTCCCCCTTAATAGAATTCGGTCCTCCGAATTCAAAACTTAACTCAAGATTGAAACAAATGCAGATATTTTGTCCAAATCTCGTTCTCTCTTTTAGAATTTTCACAATCAAGTACAAAATATAACAAGTTCAACATATTTTTATCTCTCGAGCTTCTTCAGTACAAGAATTGCCTTATTTCTAGTACATAAGTTACAGGTAACAAACTGAACTTGATTTACAAAACAGATAATCTTAATACGCGAAGCTCAGATCAAATATTAGCTTAAGGTACAAATAAAAGAAAGAATAAATTAAGGACGAGGAGGCTTTTGAAATGCAGAAAGTGCTCCAGGTCTAGAAAAGGAAGGTGATTCAGATCTTAAGGAGGAAGCTAATCGTTGCAGCCTAGAAAGAGTTTTTGGAGGAAACGTTTGAGAAATTTGGGGAAGTGCAGAGGTCACTCCATTCATACAGTCAATACACCTCGCTTGTTGGTCACGAAAATTTTGAGTTGCAAACATCGAATGTCTATCAACTCTATTCGCCAATTCCCTAAAATGACGATTCAAGAGCTTCTCTTGTTCTACAAAGAGACGATTTATCAATCTTCCCTTGTAATACCCGTTAATTTCAGAATATAATTCGCTTAAGAGTATTTTAGAATTCTACAACGTTACTTTAGTTATTGATTTTGGTCATTTTTAATTTTCATATTTAATTGTTCTCTTTGAATATTATTTATGAAAATTGAGTTAAATGACTGGACTAAATATTTGCACAATGAGGGATATATTCTAAGAATGGTGAAATTCATGAAAAAGTGGTTTCAGAATGGTCAATTAATCCATTTATTGTAAATTGACTGGATGGGTTTGGATGTTGGGTTATGGATACCCATGGGTTATTGAATAACCCATTAGAAATATTTAATATAAAGTTTCAATAGTAACCCTCATTTTTTCACTCAGCCGAAGGAAGCAGAAAAGATTTCTCTCTCAGTTCTTCATTTTCTTCTCAAATCATTTCCTTGATCTTCAGAATTTCTGATTATTTGTTCGGTTCAAAAGCTTTGTAAGGATCAAAGGTAAGCTTTAATCCGATTATTTTCCTTAAATTTCAGTTTATATACAAGATCAGAGGAGGTTTTGTTCTTGAAGATTTTGATGATAATTCATGAATCTCAGTTGTTTTAGAAGTTATATTTGAGTTATAATCGGTTAAAAGAGTTGAGATTCTGGTTTTGAATCAAAAGAAAGGAAAGGATGAATTTTTTTGAAAGATTTTCTGCAAAATTCGAAGTACTGTAGCAACTGAAAATCTGAAATTTTTCTTCGAGTTACTGTAGCGACCAGAAATTTCGGGAAAAAATCTGAAAAATTTTCTTCGGGTACTGTAGCAGTTACTGTAGTATCGGCAGTCAACGGTACTGTATCAGTCAACGTTACTGTAGCAAACCGTTACTGTAGCGAACCGACACTGTAGCAAACCGTACTGTAGCAACCAGTTACTGTAGCAGTCAGAAAATTTTACGTATTTTCGTGATTTTGTTTCCTTTCTTATGATTCCTTGTAATATATTTTACTAGGAAATTTTCCTACATAAATTCTAGTGTGGAACAAGGTAAACTTGGACAAAAATCAAGGTGAGTGAATAACCTTGCTCAGCTAATTTGATATTACTAGTCAAAGTACAATATAAGTCCCATTTACAATATTATTTGGATAATAAGCAATTAATTTTTCATATGGGAGTATATGATGATCAGTAGAAATAAGAGTATGAAGAAATTATTTATCTCATGACAATTGTACTATGTGATGAATTCTCACTATTTTATTAATGAGTAAAGATCTACGGGATCTAATACACGAGTGTGAAAGGGTTAAAGTCCCATACTACTCGGTGTATATCTAAGAAATCTTATACACGAGTTTGAAAGGGTTAAAGTCCCATACTACTCAGTGCATATCTATGAAACCTATACACGAGTTGAAAGGGTTAAAGTCCCATACTACTCGGCGTATACCTATGAGATCTTATTCACGAGTTTGAAAGGGTTAGAGTCCCATACTACTCGGTGTATATCTATGAAATCTTATTCATGAGTTTGAAAGGGTTAAAGTCCCATACTACTCGATGTATAAGATAATTAATTATATGAGTAAATGTGGTATTTGTACTTTTGATATTTTATATAGTACAGTTATTTACTTACTGAGTTTTTAAATAAACTCACACTCCCTATGATTATTTTTTTCAGATACAGAAAATAAAGAACAAGAGTATCCGTTTGAAGATTAGAAGCCCCTTGGGTTTATTCTCTATTTCTGTCTGGTGGGACACCAGTACTTATTAATGTGGATATTAGAAAAGCTCTGTATTTTCTATAGGTCTCCTAGGCTTGCGATGAGATAGAAATATCAGACTATGTATGTCTATATTTGCTTATCAGATGAATATAATTCTGTAGTGTGGAATGAATGATTAAGGTTGAATGTAAAACCTTACAGAATATATGTATATAACGTATGTTTGAGAATTATATCAAATGAGTAGTATCTTTTCACATGCTCAATTTTTGGGATGTGACAAATTTGGTATCAGAGGAAAGGTTTTATAGGTCCCCTATAGAGTACAGAGCAAAGTGATCTTTGTGGGCCCTTCCCTATTGTCATGAGCCGCGGCATGACCATAGGATTAGGTTCCATAAAAGACCTTGTAGAGTATAACGTCATTTTATAGATAACTTCTCAGTAGGGCTAGTAAGTGATATTTTGTTTATGTCTGAAAATTGTTTATTATGTGTGTAGATCTGTGACAGATCAATGTCAGAAGGATCTTCTAATAATAATGAGCATATGGGTCCAAGGAGGGCCATAAATCCACCAGTACATGTGCAAGATGATCCTAACCGTGGTGATAGTTTACATGCTCAAAGTACTGAGGGCGCAACTAGTGAGCAAGCAAGAAGAGTCGAACCTGATGCTCACGTCGGTAATGCAACTATTGCACATGTGATTCATTTGATGAATGAACGATTTGACCGATTTGAGGCTGAAATGAGAGGTCGAGCTGCACAAGCTAACCTGCCAGTGGATCCTCCTATTGTTGAAGCTGAAAATGTACCACCAGTTCTGTTAGCGGGAGGAGTTAATGTATGAGAGGTAAGAATGTCTGAATTCCAGAAAATGAGGCCTCCTACTTTTTCAGGGGAAGATCCCAAAGAGGACCCACAATGTTTCCTTGAAGATTGTGAAGCAATCTGTGATGCTATAGGGTGTTCTCCTACTCAAAAGGTAGAATTCACTTCCTTTCAGTTAAAAGGTAGGGCTGGTAAATGGTGGAGGAACTGGAAGAAAGCTAGAATTCAAGGCGCACCGCTAGTTATGTGGACAGAATTTTACAGATTGGTTATGGATGAATTTCTTCCGGCAAGTGAACGATCATCCAGGGCCAGAGATTTTCTGTATCTACGGCAGGGAACCATGACTGTTGATGAATATTCAGCTCAGTTTGTTAAATTATCTGAATATGCCCCTGAAATCATTCCTTCTGAAAGGAAGAAAATAGAAAAGTTTGTGGAAGGGCTTCGTGATGCCTTATATGATCAAGTGGGTTCTAATATGAACGATTACTCTTCGTACTCAGAGGCTGTTGATGTGGCCCGAAGAATGGAAAAGAGGTCAAAGAATAAAGAAGAATATCGTCAAAAGAAGAAAGCTAGATATAGAAGATCTTTTGATCAAGGGGAAGACTCAGGAACTTTGAAACCCTTTACTGCGTCACAAAATGCTCCAGCCACTCCTACTAAGTCAACTTATTCTACAGCCAGTGTGGCTAAGCCTCGTTCAGAGAGGAGGGGTGGTTTTAGCTCTTCTAGTAGAGGAGGTACTCAAGGTAGAAGGGAAAAACCTCAATGTCCTGAATGTGAAAAGTTTCACTTCGGAGAATGCAGGTTAAACACTGTTGGTACAGGCTGTTTTCACTGTGGACAAAAAGGACATTTTATAAGGGAGTGCCCTCAGCTCATGACAAGACCAGGTCAAGGGTCTACTTTGCCACCTCGACCACAATCTATTACTCAAACACCAACCCCTTCAATAGGGGGTAGTATGGGAAGAGGTTCTGGAAGAGGCCAAGGTGACCGTGGAAAACAAGCTGCTGGCAGAGGAAATGCAAGAGTATATGCTCTAACCCGACAGGATGCTCAAACATCCAATGCTGTAGTTACAGGTATATTATCTGTTAATACTTTTGCTGCACGTATTTTGTTTGACCCCGGTTCTACTCACTCATATGTGTCGCCCCTATTTGCCAAGAGATTTGCATTTGATTCGATTATTCTTAAAGAACCATTCTTGGTTTCCACACCGATGAGAGAGACTTTGATGGTTAAAACATGTTATCGTTCTTGTAAAATAATCGTTGGAGGTATGGAAACTGAGATAGATCTTATGGTTCTCAATATGTTAGATTTTGATGTGATTTTAGGGATGGATTGGTTATCTTCTTGTCATGCTACTATAAATTGTCGTGACAAAGTTATTTCCTTTAATATGCCGGGGAGGAGTAATTTTGTGTTTCAAGGAGATCGAGGTGATGTACCTTGCAACATGATATCTATGTTAAGTGCCCAGCGTATGTTGCGAAAGGGATGTCAGGGATTTCTAGCTTTTATCAAAGATTTAGAAAAGAAAGAACAGAAGTTAGAAGACATTCATGTGGTTAATGAATTCCCAGATGTGTTCCCAGAAGATTTACCTGGATTACCGCCAGAAAGAGATATTGAGTTCAGTATTGATTTGGTCCCAGACACAAGACCAATTTCTATTCCACCTTATCGTATGGCTCCTGTTGAGCTAAAAGAACTCAAAGAACAATTGGAAGATTTGTTAAACAAAGGGTTCATTCGCCCAAGTTTTTCACCTTGGGGTGCTCCTGTTCTTTTTGTGAAAAAGAAAGATGGTTCTATGAGATTATGTATAGATTATCGTCAGCTGAATAAAGTCACAGTGAAGAATAAGTATCCTTTACCAAGGATAGATGATTTGTTTGATCAGCTTCAAGGAGCAAAATACTTCTCAAAGATTGATCTAAGGTCTGGATATCATCAGTTACGAATTAAGAGTGATGATATACCTAAGACTGCTTTTCGTACACGGTATGGACATTATGAGTTTCTTGTGATGTCTTTTGGGTTGACAAATGCACCAGCAGCATTTATGGATTTAATGAACAGAGTGTTCAAATCATTCCTTGATAAGTTTGTAATTGTGTTTATTGATGATATTTTGGTATATTCAAAGAGTCATGAACAACATACTGAACATTTGAGAATAGTGCTTCAGACTTTGAGAGAGCATCAGTTGTACGCAAAGCTCTCAAAATGTGAATTCTGGATGAGTCATGTAACATTTTTGGGACATGTTATTTCCCAAGAAGGTATTCATGTAGATCCAAGTAAAATTGAAGCAGTTAAACAGTGGCCTAGACCAACAACTGTGTCTGAAGTACGTAGTTTTCTTGGCTTAGCAGGGTATTACCGTCGTTTTGTCAAAGATTTCTCTAAGACGGCTCTCCCATTAAATAAGTTAACCCGAAAGAATGTTAAATACATTTGGGATGATTCATGTGAGCAAAGTTTCACCCAATTGAAAGAGTGTTTAACTTCTGCACCAGTCTTAATCCTACCATCAGGACCAGGGGGTTACTCTGTATTCTGTGATGCCTCAAAGATAGGCTTAGGATGTGTGTTGATGCAACATGGTAAAGTCATAGCTTATGGCTCACGTCAGCTTAAAAAGCATGAATTGAATTACCCCACTCATGATTTGGAAATGGCAGCTGTAGTGTTTGCCCTAAAGATATGGAGACATTACTTGTATGGGGAAACTTGTAAAATTTTTACAGATCACAAAAGCCTTAAGTACATTTTTGAGCAGAGAGATCTCAATCTAAGGCAACGAAGGTGGATGGAACTTCTGAAAGATTATGATTGTACCATCCTTTACCATCCAGGTAAAGCAAATGTAGTGGCTGATGCTCTAAGTCGAAAGTCTATGGGAAGTTTAGCTCACATTGCCACTATAAGGAGGTCTCTAATACATGAACTACAAGAGTTGGAAGCTGATGGAGTATTCTTCGAGATCACTGAGTCAGGTACATTTCTGGCTCATTTAACAGTTAGATCATCCCTTGTAGAAAAAGTAAAAGCAACTTTAGAAAATGACATTGATATGGTCAAAATCAGAGATAAGGCAAGGCAAGGTCTAGCACCAAGTTTCTTGGTAGATGAAGAAGGAGTCTTATGGTTTAATGGGAGACTCTGTGTCCCCAACATTGAATCTTTGAAACATGAAATCTTAATGGAAGCTCATGGTTCGCCCTACGTTGTACATCTTGGTGCTGTGAAAATGTATCAGGACTTGAAACAAGTTTACTGGTGGGAGGGCATGAAGCGAGACGTGACTAACTTTGTAGCTCGATGTTTGACTTGTCAGCAAGTTAAAGCTGAACATCGACGACCATCTGGATTGATGCAAAAACTAGATATTCCCGAATGGAAGTGGGAAAGGATCACTATGGATTTTGTAGTAGGTTTACCTCGGTCAACAAAAGGAAATGACTCGATATGGGTCATAGTGGATCGACTTACTAAGTCAGCACATTTTCTTCCTGTTCATACCACTTTCAGTGTAGCAAAACTTGCTCGAATTTATGTTAAAGAAATAGTGAAACTTCATGGTGTACCAATATCCATTATATCAGATCGAGGACCTCAGTTTACTTCTCGGTTCTGGAAAGTCTTTCAAGAGGCTTTGGGTACAAAAGTGAATCTTAGCACAGCATTCCATCCTCAGACTGATGGACAGTCCGAAAGGACAATTCAGACTTTAGAGGATATGCTAAGAGCTTGTGTGATGGATTTCAGTGGAAGTTGAGAAGATCATTTGTCTCTTATTGAATTTGCTTATAACAACAGTTACCAAGCCAGTATTCAGATGGCACCTTTTGAGGCATTATATGGGAGACGGTGTCGATCTCCTATAGGTTGGTTTGAACTTGGTGAAACCAAAATATTTGGACCTGAGATGATACATGAAGATATAAATAAAGTTAAACTGATCAGAGAGAAGTTGTTAACTGCTCAGAGTAGACAGAAGTCTTATGCGGACAACCGACGACGTGACCTTGAATTTGCAATAGGTGATATGATTTTCTTACGAATCTCACCTATGAAAGGAGTAATGAGATTCGGGAAGAAAGGCAAGCTTAGTTCGAGGTATGTTGGCCCATATGAGGTTGTAGACAGAGTGGGTAATGTGGCATATCGCCTAGACCTACCTTCCAACCTAGAGGGAGTTCATCCAATATTTCATGTGTCCATGCTACGGAAGTATCTTCCTGATCCTTCTCATGTCATTCAACCCCAAGAAGTTCATTTTGATGAAACTCTCACCTACGAAGAGGTACCAGTAGCTATCCTTGATAGAAAAGTCAAGAAATTGCATACCAAAGAAATTCCTACTGTCAAGGTTCTTTGGAGAAATCATTCTCGCGAGAAAGCTACGTGGGAGGCAGAAGATGAGATGTGGAAAAACTATCCACATTTATTTGAAACTTGAGGTACGATTTTAATTCGGAGGACCGAATTCTTTTAAGGGGGGTAGAATGTAATACCCGTTAATTTCAGAATATAATTCGCTTAAGAGTATTTTAGAATTCTACAACGTTACTTTAGTTATTGATTTTGGTCATTTTTAATTTTCATATTTAATTGTTCTCTTTGAATATTATTTATGAAAATTGAGTTAAATGACTGGACTAAATATTTGCACAATGAGGGATATATTCTAAGAATGGTGAAATTCATGGAAAAGTGGTTTCAGAATGGTCAATTAATCCATTTATTGTAAATTGACTGGATGGGTTTGGATGTTGGGTTATGGATACCCATGGGTTATTGAATAACCCATTAGAAATATTTAATATAAAGTTTCAATAGTAACCCTCATTTTTTCACTCAGCCGAAGGAAGCAGAAAAGATTTCTCTCTCAGTTCTTCATTTTCTTCTCAAATCATTTCCTTGATCTTCAGAATTTCTGATTATTTGTTCGGTTCAAAAGCTTTGTAAGGATCAAAGGTAAGCTTTAATCCGATTATTTTCCTTAAATTTCAGTTTATATACAAGATCAGAGGAGGTTTTGTTCTTGAAGATTTTGATGATAATTCATGAATCTCAGTTGTTTTAGAAGTTATATTTGAGTTATAATCGGTTAAAAGAGTTGAGATTCTGGTTTTGAATCAAAAGAAAGGAAAGGATGAATTTTTTTGAAAGATTTTCTGCAAAATTCGAAGTACTGTAGCAACTGAAAATCTGAAATTTTTCTTCGAGTTACTGTAGCGACCAGAAATTTCGGGAAAAAATCTGAAAAATTTTCTTCGGGTACTGTAGCAGTTACTGTAGTGTCGGCAGTCAACGGTACTGTATCAGTCAACGTTACTGTAGCAAACCGTTACTGTAGCGAACCGACACTGTAGCAAACCGTTACTGTAGCAAACCGTACTGTAGCAACCCGTTACTGTAGCAGTCAGAAAATTTTACGTATTTTCGTGATTTTGTTTCCTTTCTTATGATTCCTTGTAATATATTTTATTAGGAAATTTTCCTACACAAATTCTAGTGTGGAACAAGGTAAACTTGGACAAAAATCAAGGTGAGTGAATAACCTTGCTCAGCTAATTTGATATTACTAGTCAAAGTACAATATAAGTCCCATTTACAATATTATTTGGATAATAAGCAATTAATTTTTCATATGGGAGTATATGATGATCAGTAGAAATAAGAATATGAAGAAATTATTTATCTCATGACAATTGTACTATGTGATGAATTCTCACTATTTTATTAATGAGTAAAGATCTACGGGATCTAATACACGAGTGTGAAAGGGTTAAAGTCCCATACTACTCGGTGTATATCTAAGAAATCTTATACACGAGTTTGAAAGGGTTAAAGTCCCATACTACTCAGTGCATATCTATGAAACCTATACACGAGTTGAAAGGGTTAAAGTCCCATACTACTCGGCGTATACCTATGAGATCTTATTCACGAGTTTGAAAGGGTTAGAGTCCCATACTACTCGGTGTATATCTATGAAATCTTATTCATGAGTTTGAAAGGGTTAAAGTCCCATACTACTCGATGTATAAGATAATTAATTATATGAGTAAATGTGGTATTTGTACTTTTGATATTTTATATAGTACAGTTATTTACTTACTGAGTTTTTAAATAAACTCACACTCCCTATGATTATTTTTTTCAGATACAGAAAATAAAGAACAAGAGTATCCGTTTGAAGATTAGAAGCCCCTTGGGTTTATTCTCTATTTCTGTCTGGTGGGACACCAGTACTTATTAATGTGGATATTAGAAAAGCTCTGTATTTTCTATAGGTCTCCTAGGCTTGCGATGAGATAGAAATATCAGACTATGTATGTCTATATTTGCTTATCAGATGAATATAATTCTGTAGTGTGGAATGAATGATTAAGGTTGAATGTAAAACCTTACAGAATATATGTATATAACGTATGTTTGAGAATTATATCAAATGAGTAGTATCTTTTCACATGCTCAATTTTTGGGATGTGACATCCCTGGTCCTCAAAGTGGCGGTTTATCAACCTTTCCAAGTCCTCCATCTTTTTTCTCATAAGCGCAAGCTCATCATTTGAAGATGTTGCTGTGCTAACATCCTCTAGCTCTACTACATCCCTTTTTCTTTTCTTAGCTTCTGATGACTCTTCCATGAATCTCTTATTCTTATAGTTCTCCAAACTAAGATTTAGATCCAGCTCTACCTTGCCAGCCTCAAAGTTTAAATTGAAAGATTTATTGCCGGCCATATTTTCCTGAGCTATAAAGGTTGTATGGAATGAGAGGTTTGATGCTAGAAAGCTTATAAGTAATGAACTCTTAGTGTAGTGAGCGGCGTAATGGGGCATCCACTATTTATAGACGAAATTTAGGGCTACCAAAACCCTTACATCACACTCTAAAGATGGCCTCCAGACCTTGTCCGTCGCAATGCCAACGGTCTATAATAAGTATGCTAGAAAATAATAAATATAATCTCATGCAAAAGATTTTCTCAAAAAAATTCGGCTAACTTTTGACTCTTGCTCAAATCATTCAACTAATCGCCGCTTCAATTTATGACTTCCTAACTCTGTATTTGTCTTATCCAATAATCCTAGATTAAGATATTACTCCATGAACGAGTAGCTTCATACTAGCCTTATCTAGGTTTCTAATCCGTGGCTTTGTTCTTAGGCTTACACATTTTCAAAGAATACATATTAAAATGAAAACTTCTCACACTTACACATATCAAGTGTTACTATAAAGTGAGAAATTTTTTTTTTACCTTTCTCTTGCCTCTACGAGCATATATGTATGTATGTATCAACATGGAGATACATCATTATCTATATTTTTCATCTATTCAAGTCCTTTTTAAATTTCAGACTTCTCATTCTCTGAATGTATGTAGAATCATTACATATTATTCATGGCCATAACAAATAGCCTTCACTCTCAATGCATGGATAACATACATACATGTCATATGTATTTAAATACATATACTCACAATATAATTCAATCAATCATGTATATTATACTTAACTGAAGGCTTTCAAGAACAATACAAGAAAGCAGAGAAATACATTTTAGTTCATCATAAAAGCATCCAAGGCAATCTTTAATGGCTACGCTGTCGGCTTCTTAGAATTTCAGAAAATGCCAACAAGAGAAATAAAAAATAAACAAGTATAAATCGGCCGCAAATCCACCGAATATTGACTTACGTGGTTTTGCCATTAATGTGACACACTGTTGACACGTATGCCTACCCTAGACTTCTGGCTTCCAGCTTGCAGAAATTCATAGGTTGAGCGTGTAGGAGTGCGGCGAAGAGATATCTTCTTTGGCTCTAAGTCTAAATTTTTCTCTATAAAAACTGCCCCGGAGTTCTCAGTTACTACACCACAAAGAGTAATCATCTCTGAGCCTACAATTTCCCAGCATTTCTCTCTCATCATACTCCTGCAAAAACTTTTAAATTTTCTAAACCATGGCCACCAGGAAGTACATTGATCTCACAGTGGAGGCCAAGGAAGAAGAGCTCGACTTAAACTTAAGTCTGGGCAAAGACAAGGGCAAGAGACCTTTTGAGCGGTCTCAAGAGGATCAAAAGGAGAAGAAGATAAAAATTGAGGAAGCTGAGGAGATTAGTGTAATACCCAAGAAAAATAAAATATAAATATTTGTTTACAAACTACTGTTACTATTTCAGTATACGGTACTATTCACCCGTATAATACTATTTATGTATACGATACTGTTCATTATACAATCGAAATGTCAAGTACTAGATGTGGTTTGGTCATAAGAGAAAACTAGAAAGAAGTTTGTAGGAGAAAATGACGTTTTATGTGTAAAAATACCCTCAGGGACTAAATTGAAAGGACTGATTTGAAAAAGAAACTTAAAGGTTTAAGGTAAAAGGATAGTTTTTTCCTTTAAGTTTTCAATAGTAATAATAGAAAAATTTTCGGCCTATTAATATTCTTAATATATATAAAATATTAATATATATAAATATTATATATAAATATATATAAATTAAATATATATAAATATATAATCTAATATATTAATAATATATTATTAATATATTAATAATATATTATTAATTTATTATAGTTATATAAATATAGTTATATAAATGTATATTTTAAATTATTTATTTCCGATTCGTGGGGATAAGTAGTGTTGTTAGTTTCAAAATAGGTTGTAAAGAACGAGAATTGTTGAAACTAGCAGATTTTTCGAACTTCTAACGAAAGGCCGTTGCCGCTATTTGCACAGTAACTGCATTATTAGAAATGTCATTTTCATGAATAGTAAATTGAATATTTTATTAGCGCATAGTGTCAAATAGTACCCTTGACTTTTGCTATAAATAGGCCCTTCCATTTCACTTCTAAACTCACACCTTCAACTTCTCTTCTTCTCTGCTTAAGTTTCTCTTACTCCAAAGCTAGGCTTCTGAGATTTTGGGCCTTTCCTTTTCAGCTTAGGTAAGGATACTATGCCCTTTCTATGTCTTTCAAATTTTAGAAGTTAATTTCTTAAGTATGCTCTGTGGTTGCGGCCTTGGCTGATCTTCCACATCAGAAAAACTGTCCTTAGCTGTTTATATGTTATTTTGATTCTCTGATTACCGAAATAGAATGTAAACTGTGAAGAATACATGTCTAGGAAAGTTCTGGCTAAGGAAAGACCTGGTTTTTAAGTGTGTCCAGTGTGACCCTCCACTCTTTCCTGGGAACTTACCTGGTGTACTCTTTTACAGATTGTATTCTCTATTTCTGGTATGAATAGTATCCGTACGTATGAATAGTAACCGTACGTATGAATAGTGACCGTACGTATGAATAGTGACCGTATGAATAGTAACCGTATATATGAACAGTAACCGTACATATGAACAGTATCTGTACGAAAACAATCCTGACGTATTTTCTCTAATCTTTCATGAAAATCTCCGTAGCAGAACACCGAAATTCACCTGAGAACTCTTGTCTGTAATGACTTAGAGAAGCGATGTTCGTACGGAATCCAGGTGAGTGAAACGACCCTGTTTTAATAGAGTTTTAGTATTACTGGTGATAAAAAGTATGTCGTAGGACACTCCCAAGATTCATAGGGGGAAATTGGATTCAGAATGACGAATCTAAATGAGATAATTAATCCATAAGTATGGATAAAATGAAATAAGTATCTTATGATGATGTGAAGTTTGAATGTTTTCAAAAATGGATTAATTGTTATCTTGATATGTGGTTTATAAATCCATAATATAGTTATATACTATACCTGTTATATGGATGAATATTATATTGAGCTTCTGATTATGATATGAAATGCTATTGATTGTGATTGAGCGGGACAGTACCCCCTCTCACGGCAAGGCGGAAAACCCGGTTGACAGGGTGTCTTGACCAATGAGTGTGGAGACAACGATTCCCTCAGTAGGGATATAGCCAGGATTGGTGATAAATCCGTGAGGCGCCCTAGCTAAGAGGATGAGGTTGTGCGTCATGGCGGAAATATACATAATTGGTGAGCCGACCTGTGTGCGCTCTCCGGGATATATTGCCATTGACGAGTACTAGTAACGTTTGTTGAATTGGATGAATTTTTATCTTGTATGTAAGAGGATGATGTTGTGCGTCATGGCGGAAATATACATAATTGGTGAGCCGGCCTGTGTGCGCTCTCCGGGATATATTGCCATTGACGAGTACTAGTAACGTTTGTTGAATTGGATAAATTTTTATCTTCTGTCTATTGGTTGAGTATGAGCCTTTGGATATGCTTGCATGACTGGTAATGTATTTGAATTTTATTAATGCGAGGCCGATTCGCTCATTGAGTTTAAAAGCTCACATTGTTTGTACAACCTTTTTGTTCAGATCAGGTTGCCATCGAAGAATATCTGCTAGAGGAGTAGATCACTTTGGACCTTCCCGTTGTCGGGTAGACCTCTCTTCTGTTATAGATTATGTTGCTCTGTAATCGTCTAGGACATCTAGTTCAGGGGTTCGACATTTGGCTTGTATGTCAGTATAATAATGTATTTTAAATTGATAATCTATGATTTTCAGATAAGAAAATTTGATATATTTATCGGAAGGCTTACAGTGATGAGAGATTCATCATTGTGCCGGTCATGTGCCCAGAAAACGGGTCGTGACAATTAGCACTGGCCACACGTCAGAAAACAAAATCGCTTGTCTAGAGAAGGAGGTGAAAAATATGAAAAAAATGATAGAAGACCTGGAGAAGTTAACTAAACGCAATAATGCGGCAATGACTTCAAGAATAGACAGGTTCTTCTATTGGTCTACCCAAGGCTTCTGCAATCAACAACAAAGAAGTGTTGATTGTATGAATGAGATTTACACTACCCTTCGTGACATTGCTCAGTCTCTTGTTCCAAGAAATGGTCGAGGGGTGATGATACAATACAACCCTCCTAATCCGAGACCACCTCGCTTTTAGATTACTCATGCATGAGTAATTTTCCTTTTTTTTTTTGCAATGTAATCCTTCCGCTTTTAATGCCAATAGTTTCTTTTACTAGATGGTACTCTAAATAATAATAATAATAACAAAATGAAGAAAGATAAAAGAAATTAGCCACACAAAATCAATAACAAATTCAGCTTATAAAGCCAATCACATAAAAATTTAATGACCCTATAAGCTGTCACAGAGACAAACAGAAGTTCTGCACAAGTCTCGTTGTCTTTCCTCTTATCATATAGGAGTAGATGAAGGCATCACGTGTAGATCAATTAAACTCGATATTATGCCCTCGAATTATCATGAATTCTTGCTTAAGAGCCTCGACTCGCAAGCTTTCCTTTAACTAACACTCTGAGGTACGAACTACTATAAGAACGTCTTTCTAGACCATTCCAATCATACATCACGTTTAACAATTATGAATGTTCATACGCCAACAGCCTACTTATAATATGCTCTAATTGTTCCAATGTTACAAAACTTCTACATTGTATATATATATATATATTTTTTTTTTTTGAAACACTTCTATCTCATAGTACTATCATGCCAATCCTTCACTAAACAAGTGCAACTTTGGTGAGTCGCCCCTAGAGAAGACTTATAACTTACCCCAATATCTCTTATGCTAGGTTCCATTTTACCGTAGTATCTCCCTTAGGAAAAATTACCTAGCCCACATCTATTTTCTCAACCAAGCTTTTATCAAGGAACATATTATTTAGGACTTACATCCTCTTCCATAAATTACATCTGTCTGGCATCTATCAAAATTAAATCTTGATCTGCCTCACAAGGGTTCTTTCCCATTCCTGCATTAGTAATCTGCGCTATATTCTTTGCAAAAATCTTTCTTGAACTCTAGCCCATGCCTCATAATCAACTTTACCCCATTTAATACATCACTCTTGGCCCAGCCCTCAAGCCATATTCTAGTAATTACTAATCCTCAGCTTTCAGAGTACACTACAGAGTTATGTTCCCAATTTCTCAAAAGAAAAAATTTCATACAGAGATCACCTTTTCCATCGGTATAAAGATCATACCTCCAACAAGTTCCAAAGTTCCACATATGAAATCAATTACCTCATATTGTAACAAAATTATCTCTAACTAACTCCGTCGAAGGGTAAGTTATGACAAGAACACTCAACTTTACAAGGTCTTTTATGGAACCTAATCCCATGGTCATGCCGCGGTTCATGACAATGGAAAAGGGCCCACAAAGAACACTTTGCTCTGTAATCTATAGGGGACCTAAAAACCACCTCTGATACCAATTTGTCACATCCCAAAACTTACATGTGATATAAACATAAAATACCTAGGGTGTACATCCGTGGTACCCCATAATCTCTGTGAACATTCTTAAGATCCATAATTATGTGAATCATAAATATTTCAAGAAAGATATTTTGTATACATATTCAGAAAATGTTCAACCTTCAAACATTATATAGTACTATACAACCTCCCAAGCCTAGGTGACCTACTAGATTACAGAGCGTTTCCTAATCCTTACCAATTGTTTACTAGACAAAAGTGGAGTATATCCTTAAAGGCTATAAATTCTTCTCCTCAACTACTGTATTTGAAAAGACAATCATAGAGAGTGTGAGTTTATCATAACTCAGTGAGTAAACAACTGTACATGAAAATATCATAAGCACAAACACCACATTTACTAATACAATCAATCTATCATTTATTGTAAATAATTGTAGTATTACACTTGTCTGAATTTGCGTATGGTTTCTTGGGTGATCAATCCCTCAATCACTTTGCATTATATGCCATAGATACTTGCACTGAGTGACTTGGGAATTTAACCCTCAAACTCTTGGTGCATAAGTTTTCACAGTTATACACTGAGTGGTATGGGACTCTAACCCTTTCAAACTCGTGCATAGGTCTTCACATTTATACACCGAGTAGTATGAGACTCTAACCCTTTCAAACTCGTGCATAGGTTTTCACAGTTATACACCGAATAGTATGGGACTCTAACCCTTTCAAACTCGTGCATAGGTTTTCACAGTTATACACCGAGTAGTATGGGACTCTAACCCTTTCAAACTCGTGTATTAGATCTCGTAAATCTTTTGCCCATCAATAAAATAGTGACAATTTATCACAATATAATTACTATGAAATAAATGAATTTACACATACTTTTATTCCCTTGAATGTCTATCATCAACCATAACAATCATCATATATTATCAACAGTGAGATTGATTATTTCTCACTTCAATAATGTTATAAACAAGACTTGTATTGTACTTTATCTAATAAGATCACATTAGTTTAGTAAGGTTATTCACTTACAAAATGTTCCAATTTATTCAAGGAACAATCACATCTAGTCCTTTAGTCAACTAGAGAAATCAATTCTCAAAGGTAATAAAATACCTTCCAATGATATTGTACTTTTTCTCAACCTGAACACACACTGATAATCTTCTCAATTTCACAAATTACGCAAATGGGATTTATATTGTGCTTTGACTAATTTATTAAATTAATTTTGCAAGGTTGCCTACTCACCTGGATTCCACGCTCTCAGCGCTCCCACCTTGCGCCCCAAACATCCCTATTGTAACCAGGTAAAAACCATTAGGGTTACAAAATAGAGAAATTTTCTATCACTACTCTCGACCTTTACTCACATCTTAAGTCATAACTCCTAACCGGTAATGAATTTCTAAATGACATTTATACCATTGGAAACTAGACTCAAAGAGCTTTCCAACGATATAAAGTTTGCCCAAAACGGAGTCCGGATGAAGAAGTTATGACTGATTGAAAATAAGCTAAGGCTTTTCAGCATACCTGGCGCCTGGGCGCCAAGCCCCTTTTCTTCCCAAAATCTCCTGAACCTTGGCGCCTGGGCGCCAGGATCGCGACCTTTAGCGATTCCTCTCGGTTTTGGCTCAGATCCGGCCAAATATTCACCGTTTTCCATGATTTCTTCCATAGGATCTCACCCTTAATGTCTAAGGAGCATTTAGACACCAAAAACACCAATTTTAATTGAGAAACGAAGCCGCAATCTCGATTTTTACCCCAAACTTTCTGAAAACTATAAAATAGGGAAAAGCTTGAGAAATAGAAATTTCTACCTCAATTCCTTGCTTTCCCTACATTGCTTGGCTCCTAGAGGCTCGCCCCGTAGCCCAAGATCCACCCTCCAAGCCCGGTTGTGGAGTTGTAGTGTAGAGAGAGAAAGAGAGGAGAGAAAGTGAAGAGAGAGAGAGGAAAGGAGAAAATGAAGAAAAATTAGGTGAGGCCGCCTATTTACTCGTCCGGGGTGAAATTATCACTTGCTCTTTAGTTGACCCTCAGTCAAGACTAGTAAAAGCAAATTCATAAAATCTTACCTCGGGTGATTCTAAATCCTAATTGCCCCACAATTTTCTTATTTCACTTTAGTCCCTCTCAGAGTCTCAAACTCCACTTTAACCTCGAATCCATCATCCTTTTGGTACCGGACTCATAATTCATTCCCATAAACTCTATTCTTCTTCTCGGGTTCCTACTTGGTCATTTCTCAAAAGTACTCCACACTTTCTTTTCTTTTCATTTTAGTCCTTAAGAATTTGTAAAATGTCCCAAATTAAAATTTTTGAAATTTCTATTTCCAAATTTCCTTCACTAATTCAAAAAGAACATTTCTCATGTAATTAAATTTTTCAATAAACTTCAAATAGACTTTAAATATTCATGAAAATTCTTGGGATATTACATAGATAATAAAGCCTTACCCCATAGATTCTCTAGTGCAGAAGAACTAACTAGCACAACATTCATCATTTCTTTTAAAGTTCTATTTTTCCTTTCTGCTACCCTATTAGACTTAGGTGAATAGGAAAGAGTAATCTCATGAATTATTCCTTCATTATCACAATAATCATTAAAGATTATATATTTACCTCATCTATCCCATCTAATCCTTTTGATCCTTTTATTTAATTGATTTTCTACTTCAACTTTATATATGAGGAAAGAATCAAAGGCTTTATCTTTACTCCTGAGAAGATATATCTTAGTATCTCTAGAAAAATCATCTATAAAGGTCACATAATACTTTTTACCTTCTCTAATCATGGTTTGTTTCAAGTCTTATAGGTTCATATGAATAAAGCTTAAAAGCTATATTTCTCTATGTATACTATAAAAAAGTTTCCTAATTAACTTTGATTTAACATATGTTTTGCACTTATTCATATTTATGCTATTAAAACTACAAATCAAATTAGTTTCAAGCATTTTCTTAATATACAAAATATTAACATGTCCTAGTCTAGCATGTTGGTAGAAGATTCTATCTCTTCATTGGCAACATTCAGTACAAAGAGTCCTTGATTACAATAGTCTTTCCCCACAAAAATATTGTTCTTTGTCATTATGATCTTGTCAAACTCAAATGACACTTTAACCCTAATTTTTCTTAACAGAGCTACAAAAATCAAGTTAGATATAATGTTAGACACATGTAGGACATCATTCAATGCCAACGTTTTGCCAGATGTGAGCTTGAAAAGAATTTTTCCTTTTCCAAGAACATCAGTGGTGCTAGAATCACCAAGATAAACATGTTCTTCTCCATCTTTGACTGGAGTGTAGGATGTAAAGGCATCCTTGTTTGCACAAATATCTTTGGTACCCAAGAGTCTATCACTCATTTATTCACATTAGCAACTAGAAGAGTTTCAGAAATGATCGCAGCAATAATATCATCTCCTTCAACTAAGTTGGTGCTTGACTTAGGAAGATTGTTATTTCTTACTTTTTTCTACATTGGGTTGCATGATGTCCCTGTTTTCCACACACAAAGTATCTACCTTTTTTCTTAAAAGTGAGGTTAGATTCTCTAGGCTTGTAATCAATTTTCTTATTTTATTTTTGTTTTTAGGACTAGATATACCTTGCACTATATTAGCTTTTGACGTCAACTCCTTAATACTTGCCGTTTTGGACTCCTTTCTGTTGGTGTCCTCAATGATGATGTGCGTAATTAGTTCTGAGACCAGCAATTGTTTATGTTTATGTTTGAGTCGTTGTTTGTAGTATTTCCAGCTTTTAGGTAGTTTCTCGATCAGGACTCTAGCAATGAACTCATTGGGTAGATTGATCTTTTCAGCATGAAGTGGTTCTTCAACAGCTTATGGTATTCATTTATTTGGACCTTAATGTCCTTGTTGTCCATCATTCCCATCAGTAAAAGTGATTAATGATAAACTTTTGTTTGCTGACATCTTCCGCAGTATATTTGAGAATCGTAGATTTCTGAATTTTGTTTGGTTCCTTTCTAAGTATAATAGACATCAAAGAGATTATTAGATAAAGTACTAATGATGGTGTGCTTACATACTTTATTAACATAACTCTACATATCAATTCTAGTTTGGTCAGTAGTGGGCAATAGTGCATGTTTAGAACAATATGAACACGTTTTTGTCATCGTCGAAAATTTTGACCGTTGAATATTTCAATTTTTGAAATATCTGAGAACGGTTTGGAAAACGTCACAGGAGGCACAGGTGCAGTGACACTGACTACGTTGGACAGAATAGTAGGAACAACATTGGTAGGAATAACAACGTCACCAGTAGCAGCAGTAGCGTTGGTTTCCATAATTTTTCTTAAAATTATTGTAAAAATAATGAAACCAGCACAATAACAATTTGAGTCATATCTATAGGAGACATTATTCTTAAAGAAAATTATTTTGCAATCACAGAATAAATTCTGCATCTACAGAACTCTTTCATGGATTAAATAGATTCTTCTGAGAAATTCTCAAGATACAAAGCAACAAAAATTTTAAAAGAGTAACCCAGAAAATGAGAGAGAGAGAAGAGAGAAAACACAATTGTTGGCTGTGTGAGTATGTCAAATGAGAGGGAAAGAAGCCCCTTTTATAGATGCTAAACCTTGAATGAGGCAGACACAAATTAAATTAAAATTAAAACACAGTTACAAAAATTAAAAACAATTTATGGGCAATTTCAAAATTATTAAAAATATTTAAAAACAAAGAAACCAAAATTGTTAGCCCTTAATTTCTTGATATTGACCAAGTTAATTTTGTAACAGTCAAATATGCCTCTATTTAGGTAAGCAAATAAAAATAATATTTGTATTTCTATAGAGAAAAATTAAGTTCGATCTATTTTACTGCACGCGCAAGGAGACAAATCAAATGATTTGCATTGCAGTAGCTTGGAATTGTGATCGCGTGAACCCACCACTTCCTTTAGCCCTTTATAAGCATACTAATACATATTAGTATATATAAAATTTCTTTCCTTTCTTGTTCTAAGCAATATGAAATTTAGCTCACTTTTTGAAATACACGTTTATAAGGCTATTTTTATAAAAACCTACGTCATCGAATAGTGCTACAGTGCTTAAGCGGCTGGAAGAAAGGTCATTGATGGGTTGCTTCAGAGTTTCAGTTACGTTTGTGCTTTTTAAAATTGAATTGAGGAATAAATAAATAGAGGCAAAATCAAAATCATCATCATCATGGACGTGATGGAGTTATGGGCAATCTTTGGGCCTAGGATCGTCGACGCCGTTTTTAGCGTCAGTTGGTGGATCTGGGTTGATGTCGTTGTCTGCAGCTTTGTCAAGGTTCCTTCGTCCACTACCTCCCCAGTTCATCTGCTCTTCCTCTCTATTATCTCATTTTTATGTCTGTACTTGGTATTTTCTCAATTCGGATTAGGGGTTCAATTATGCATATGATAGTTATTTACATTTAGCTTTGCCATAGATTAAATACTAAGTTAAGGCCCTCCATTACCATTTGGATTCAACATATAAGAAGCCTCTGAGTCATGATTTCAGATGACTCGTTTAAACCTCGCTCTCATGTACAACAACTCGCCCTTTGACCCGTCGCCTCCTCCTTTCCTTCCACCGCCATCCTCCACCGGTGGAATCACTTCGACGTTGATTGAAACACTTTGAACCATGATCAGCACATGCCAGTCGAAGTCCCCACACGCGCGCTACATCACGTAACCGCACTTCCTTCCATTACAATACATGGTCCACATTGGCTCGTGGACCAGCTTCTTGGACCTGAACTGCGCC
The DNA here is from genome assembly GCA_037074585.1 of Biancaea sappan. NCBI lineage: Eukaryota > Viridiplantae > Streptophyta > Magnoliopsida > Fabales > Fabaceae > Biancaea > Biancaea sappan. Next base: position 36,883,924 of record CM073492.1, read on the forward strand.
GGGAAGCTTCTTTCACTCAAGCGCTATACAGACCAGACTGGACGACATCTCCTTGACTAGCGTGGGTTACTAGAAGAAGAAGTAATGAAGAGCAGGTCACACGCGCAAAAAAAAAGGGTCAGGTTTGGTTACTAACTAAATCAGATCCAAAGATGACATGTCACTTTTTGCCCGTGTAAATTTTTAGCTGGCATGACAGATAATAAAATTCAGTTAACGTTGGTTATTAATTTGTTTAACGATCAAATAGGTAGAAGAATTTTTTTTTATACAAAATAAAAAATTTATAAGAATTCTTTGTTTAATTTTAAAATTAATAAAGATTTTCTCAAAATTTATGAGAGTTATCTGTTTTTTTTTTCCAAAAATTAATACTAATAAAAATTATATGAAACGGAATTAGCAAAAAAAATTTGGGTTGTTGACACGTATAGGTTAAGTATATATATTTATATTATAATTGGCCTATATGAGTACAACACTTCGCGAGTTGCGACTCCTTCACTTGTGAGAGTTGAGCCACTTCCGTGAAGCAATCGGGAAGGTGAAGTAGAAGGGCCGAAGAGTCAAGCTTAAGTGCTCAACCTTGTTCGATCAAAATGGAGATAATTCCTATTCCGATGGATAGCCACAATGTTGGTTTTATCGGAGCCGGGAAGATGGCGGAGAGTATAGCCAGAGGAGCCGTCCGATCTGGTTTCTTGCCCGCTTCTCGTATTCGCACTGCTGTTCACTCCAATCCTGCTCGCCGTACCGCCTTCGAGTCCTTCGGCGTCAATGTTCTCTCCCGCAATCAAGACGTATTTCCTTCTTTTCTTGCCTTACTAACTATTTTTGCATTCACTAGTTTCTGCTTCCTTCTCTGCTGATCGAATTACATCCTCACTGTGTTTTATGCAGGTGGTTGAACAAAGTGACGTGGTCATTTTCTCCGTGAAACCTCAAGTAGGTATTGCCTTGGTTACCCATTTTTACTCTTTTCTCGCATTAGTACATAAAATTTCACTGATATTGTGTGTGACCTAAAATATATTTTGGAGGTATTTATCTACATTCTTTCCAGTTTATCGCCAAAGATGCTGTGGACAAGCAGATGAACAAAATTATGTCCTTCAAATTTTTTTTTTTTGAGGACTGTCTTGGTTTGATGGCTGGGGCGCTGCGTTTACTGACATCTTTAACACGGTCCCCGATTATGTTGCTGCAGTGAAAGAAGTCGTCTTGCAGTTGAGGCCACTTCTTACGGCGAAAAAGCTTCTAGTTTCGGTTGCTGCTGGAGTGAAATTGAAAGATCTTCAGGTTCCGAAATTCTGAACTTTTCTTGTTCTTATACGTATATCGTTGTTATTTCTTTTTTGTTGGTAGCAGCAACATGTTTGTGGGAGTAATTAGTGACGAAAGAATAACAATGTCATCTCCCCCTCCTCCATTTTTTAGGAGCATTAGTCCTTTGTCTTGCGTATTTGTTGTTGGATAAACTTTTTATGGCTTCAACATGTTTGTGGCTGTAACTAAAATTATGCTTAATAATCTGAATGCCTCCTTAGAGGTTTTAATTTGGTTTCAATATTCACTTTATTGATGTAGTTTTTGTAATAAATGTAGGAATGGGCTGGTCACAGTCGATTTATACGGGTAATGCCCAATACTCCTGCTGCTGTAGGCGAGGCAGCATCAGGTATTGTATATTCTGTATTCTTCAATAGCTAATCATGTTCTGTTCTTTAGTTGCATACTTTATGTAGATTGGACAGCTAGTGCTTTGTATTTATAGCCTACAACTTAGTAATTCCATTTGACATTCTAAATAATGCTTTGTGCTTAATATTTTTTTTTATAAATCTTCTAATGGAAATTCAATTATTTTGGGCAAACTCGGAAGGGCTGAAGGAATTTACTTGTGTTTCCTATATCAATTTCATGAAAATATCCTGCTTTAAATTTTTTACTGGTAAATTTGCATGGCCTGGCAAGGGAGATCTAGCTTTTTTGTTTTGTTCCAGATTTCTGCTGTTCATTGACGCACGCTCTGATACTCAATGGAATATTTTCCTTCTCTTTGGTTGAAAAAAAAGGGAGAAGGGGGGGGGGGGGGGGGAGGGTTCTATAAGAAAACTCAGGGACTTAAAGGAAATCTAACATCTGATGTTAGGTGGAGTCTACAGTTTATCACTACCCTTGGAATCTCAGTGGCTTTCAATTGAGTTCAGATGGGTGTTATTCTTCCATATTTCTCTTTTGGTAGTTAGAAATTTGAAAACATGAGATGGAAATTTTAATTATTAATTTGCTACGAGAGTATTAGATCCAAGTTAGAAAAATGAGGTTGAGGTTGCTCTGTTATATTCTATTAACGATAAACATGATTTATCGCAGTAGTTAGTTATTGTTGGAGATTTCAGTCTTGTTCACTTATAAAAAGAGTGGGGACACAAACCTCTAAATATGCCTGGTTAATGGTTATGCTTTGCTAGTTAACACTAATAGACTAATAGTCAATGTGCAGCTTATTAAAATAAATTATTTAATAAACTTGTTTGATATGTAGGCCTACTAGACTTTAATGTGGTGGTCAAAGTCATACTTCAGATGCCATCTTGAATAAGAATCCCCCCCCCCCCCACTTCCATTGAGGTGCTTCATCCAGTGTCTTTCTGTGGAAAAGAATTATCCTTTATTCCTCCTTTATTCCTCATTGTATTTCTTTCCTTCTTAGCTTGCATTGTTGACAATTATAGAGCTGGCTGAATAAGCTTACTTCTTTAACTTAAATTACAACAGTTATGAGCTTGGGAGTGGCTGCAACAGAAGAAGATGGAAATCTTATTTCCAAATTATTTGGATCAATTGGCAAAATATGGAAAGCTGATGAGAAGTTTTTCGATGCAATAACTGGCCTGAGGTATGTGCATTCCATCACCCAGAAGAGTATTGTAGTTGAATATAGAATCTTAAAATCACAAGAACCTTTTTTGAATTTCTTTAAGGGGAAAAAAGAAAGTCTAGGCTTGTTATACTCCAATGGGAGAAAAATAAAAGGGTCATACTCCCATATACTCCTTTAATATGTGGTTATATTCAGGGGGAATATATATATATATATATATATATATATATATATATATTTTTTTTTTTTTTTTTTTGAAATATTGAAGTTGTTATTTTGCCTATATTGTTCAGTGGCAGCGGTCCAGCTTATATTTATCTAGCAATAGAGGCTTTAGCAGATGGTGGAGTAGCTGCTGGTCTACCAAGAGACCTTGCCTTGAGTCTAGCCACCCAGACTGTAAGTGAAGTAGCGTGCTACCCTTTAATCAATTAACAAATGATGTATCATATTAAATTTGAGCATTTGTAGCTCAAAAGATGCTCTCTGTCATTTACTGGTCAAAAGTCTTCAAAGAGTAACACAAAAAAAGAATGAAGATTGTAACTCATGTTATGCGTGATTAAAATAACCTTTCTAACTCTTAGCAGAGTATTATTATTGCATTTTTCTTAGGCATCTTGATTTAAAATGCTTTAGAAATCCCAGCTATTTGGCCATAGCCCGTTGTCTCAACTTCCAGGATGACTACTTTTCTTGTGTTGCAATTTTGAAATATAAGACAAATTTTCTTCGAAGTTGTTCTTTGTTGTTAGAACTACATCACCAAACTATGATGTCGAACCATATATATTTTGTGTTTGCTCTGTCATATAGTGTAACACATTATTTGCCATATTTATATATTAGCTTTCTAATTCCCAATAGTTATATATTTTTAAATATCTGTTTTAATTATATCTTATATAACACCAGAAACCTATTTCCATTGACAGGAACTTTTTTTCCCCTCCCAGAAAAGGGGCTTTGTCATTTTATAATAATTTCTAAATTCTTGTTTGAAGTTGTTTCGTTTTGTCTTTGTTGGTAATGCTATTTACAACACCACACTGCTATCAATGTTTACCCAGTCAGATAACTATGTTAACTTTACAATTTCCGTAGCCAAGAGGAGCTTTGCGCACCCATTTTTAGTCTTTATTTATTTTTTGGAGAGCTTGTTGGCATTCTATAATGAAGCTACGTTTAAAACAGTTGTGCTGCTTGCATGTGGTCCTGCTGGAAAGAAAGGGAGGGAAAATTGTGATTGTTGATTCATTCCTTTTTCTTGTGTTCAGGTATTAGGAGCTGCTTCAATGGCCACCAATTCTGGGAAGCATCCAGGTCAGCTCAAAGATGATGTTACTTCTCCGGGTGGGACAACAATTGCTGGGGTTCATGAGTTGGAGAAAGCTGGGTTTCGTGGAATACTGATGAATGCTGTTGTTGCTGCGGCTAAACGTAGCCGAGAGCTTTCTTAAGCTCTCCTAAATTCACAGATGACGCCTTTTCATTTTTAAACCACTGCTGCAGCTAGTTTCAGT